>CM067332.1:4363750-5617500 GCA_034376525.1 Nicotiana benthamiana
GGGGAAAATAGAATGGGATGTATCAAAGTAGAGAGACAAAGAAAATAATGTAACTGAGCGTATTTAGTGGCTTAGACCTAGGTGGTAACCAAAACTAAATATTTTACTATAATCTTAAAAGTATCAATAAAATATAAATTTTTAAATAATATTTATTTAAAATAAATAAGGTATTAACTTTTGCTATAGGAGGTTAGTGAAAATAGATTGAAAATCTTTAGCACAATTAATATATTAATATATTCAAAATAAATTCAGAGTTAAATTGAATAGATGTATCTAGGGAGAATTCGCTTTAAAGAAACTATTCCCTAAATACACATGTCGTGTTATTTCACAATTAAATCAATTTAAAAATTTAAAAATTCCTTTTAAATTTCTCCCCAATTCCGATTGATTTAAGCCCACATTCTTTGGTTGAGATAATACAAGAATTGGGCTGCACTAACAATGTCCTTGCACCCATATTTATTTTAGAAATAAACATATGTGCAAAGTCCAACTCGTTAAACAAAACACTGAACCCAGATCCACTTTCAATAAACACGTATTGACAAAAATAGCCATCCACCCAATCAATTTGTCCATTATATCTCAAGAAATTAATGAATCTTTACACAAATAGCCAGTTAGTATACATATACATCGACCAGGAAAAGTAAACAGTAAATCTAATTTCTGCATCCCGTAATTCGTAAAAGAGGGCAGCATTGACCGTTGATTTGGGTAAAAACAATATAATTATGACAAAATCAATGTTATGTATATACATTCAAAAGATTCATATAGTTAACCTAGATTAATTTAATGGAAGCATAGTTTACTGATATGTAAAACAAGCAATACATTATATATTCAATTTTTATTTGTATTTTGTAAATTTACTTTTAAATGGCCAATTGATTTTCAATCTTCAACAATACTCTAAATACATCTTTTTTGCTAAGAGGCCGACCAAAGTGATTCTAATTCCATTCTCCACTTTCTCATGCTTTTGATGCAATTATATGCTCTTTCATCCCTTACTTAAGTCAAAGCACAAAATAGAATTTTGAATACTAAATGCTAATTCCTTAAGACTACTAGTAGCATTATACGTATATCTTAGGTAGGGACCCAAAATTTGGCAAAGCCAACACAAGCTTAGGGTCCTTTCCTTCATTCATTCTAGGTTGATTTCGACCTGAACTGGCTTCTTGGGATATCGGTGTGAGTTGTGGCCGCAACTTTGGCTGGCCCCCACATGCAGGGGCGGAGCTAGGTTTTGACAATATGGTTCAAAGTTTCAAACTATGTTCTTCCGTCGGAGGTGCAAATAGAAAAAATATTTTTAATATATATATATATATATATACCCATTTAACAGAAGGGAAAATACTATTAGTAGATCACAAATTTAAATCCTACTAATGATATTTTAGTACTTTTTTGAATCCCCTAATTTTTTTTAGCTATTGTAAATGCAAACAATATTGATGGATCATTTTATTCTATAATTACGAAAATGTAGCAACATTCTCCGCGTTATAGTCCCACGATACCCAATCAAGTGAGAAAATTTGAAGTCTTTTTCTCAGAAGGATAAGTATCCAATAAATGGAGAAAAAGAAAATCCAAAAAAAGAATGCCATGAATGATTGATGTATAAAAAAAGGCTTAATTTGAGAAAGTGAAGAATTTAAGAATCTAATCCAAATGGAGTTAATGGGATTTAGTAGAATATTAATCAATTGAATACTTTGCCAGTTAAAAGATTCTTAAAGAATGCCTTACAACCCGTAAATGTACATTTCATTCGCTTTTCGCAAAGCCTAAAGGAGAATAATATATTTCATAATAATGAAATATATATATAGAGTTAATAAACCTTTTTAGAGGCGGATCTAAAATTTTAATATATAACTCCGAATTCTAGGAAGAATAACTTATTGCGTTCGGGATAAATCATTTATATATTAATTAAATTTTTTTAACATAATATATTGAAACTATTGATTCTGTCGAACTCGTTAATATATTGAAGCTATTAATTCTGTCGAACCCGTTAATATATTGAAGCTATTGATTCTGCTGAGCACGTTAATTATATTGGACCTTTCCCTTCTTATTTTTATTTTAGGCTTTGGATAGAGTTAAATAATAGAATTTTGAATTCTTGATAACAGATATTCAAAGATTTGGGTAAGATATAGTTGGCTATACATTGGATAACAAAGATGGGACACTGTATTATATTTTATACATGAATAAGTGCATTTTATTATTTGTTAGGCTTTTCCAGAACACAATTATGCTTCCATCATATAGGATTCATTTGTTTATTTTGATTGGTAGTTAAGCTTCCCTTGCCTTGCATATCCTCATGCATGCTTAAGAATTGTTAGTATCTTACTAATCATGATTATTAATTATGAATTTCTTAAGGGATCTCATTAATTGTTTTATGTAGGAGATACAGATTATATACAGTACCCAAGTACGTACTTTAAAAATAAACGAATCTCTCCCTCCAAACTAAACTTTTATCTTCCAAAAGTATTTTGCATCATACCATAGTGCCAAGGTTCATCTATTCGGCTGGATTGGAACAGCGAAGTCGACTGGATTAGCAATATTTCAAAAAGGAAAAACAGGTATGCTGAAATAACAACTAGTGTGTTTGGAATGTTAGTTTACTGTCTGTGGGGGGAAAGAAACAAGATTAGATTCCAACGCGGGACCTCGATTGTTAAGAATACATGTAAAGAGATATCGATTCATGTGCACGTTCAGGGAACCTCTCTTAAACACTGGAAGGAAGTGTTGCGAAGACTGAATCACTTTTCGTAGAAGTATGAAAGGAAAACTTTGTACGCGTCTCATGATTTAATGTATATAGATCATAGGAGAGCTTTTCCTTCTAGACTGATTGTAACAATAGCTAGTCAGCGGCTACTGGAAACTCTGTAATTTTGATCTGTTGATGAAATGAAATGAAATTTAAAAAAAAAAAAAAAAAAGGTTCATCCATTCCACAGGATATGTGTGAGTTCGTACCTCAGACTCTTAATAATTTACCTTCCTCTTTCTAATGACAATCTTATGTATATATAGCACAAAAGGAAGTTTTTTAAAAATAAATATTAACAGTGTAAATATTTATTTACATAAAGATATTTTAATTTATTATAGCATATTAGCATGTTAGCTAGTAATTTTAATCAAACAATTACTTAATATTTATTAAGAAATTTATCTGTAATTATATAATAAGTCACATGGCCTATAAATATTTTTTACACCATTTGTACATAGAAAATTAGAAATTAAACACATAAATAATATATATACTCCCTATGTCTCACTTTTTTTGTGGTGAAGAAAAAATATTACTAATCATCCCAATAGTGATTGTATGAGGTATAAACTTTAAATTTATATAGACTATGAAAGCTAGATATTGCTACCTATAATCTTTCCATAGTTGAATTTGGGTATATATTTTCCCAGGATTAGGAACTCTTTCGTGCTATAATGCTTCATTTTGTGTCTTCCTTATAGCATATACCAGTGCTGCTAATGCCGTCTTTATAAATGTTTTGCAACTTTCTCCTTTGACCCCTCTGGTTAGCCTTCTCCATATGCCATGAAATGTAGTATTTTTTCATTCAATATTCAACCATTTTAGCTTTCCCAGTATACAAGCTTTTGAGAACTGGCCTTCAAAGAAAAGGTGTTCAGGTGCATTATCGCATATTGTTACGTTCCGGATTTCCCATCCTCGATGTTGTGATCGCGCCTACTCGTAGAAGCTAGATAAACCACGAAATCATAAACTCCTAACTCTTTTATTTTAAATCTTTTTTTTAATCATAACAACAAACGTTAGATATTTCAATAACGGGATATGAAATTAAAGCGGAAGACTTAATTTAAACAAGCTAAACAATACTGCAGAAATCAACATATGCCTCTACCCAAGAACTGGTGTCACAATATTCACCGACTATTAAGAGTACTAAATACAACCATTTGAAAGAAATATAACGTTGTTTGTTTCGAATACATGAGATAACAGAATGAAATATAATAGAGGAGATGTCGGTCCTGTGGGCACCTGCAAGGCTACCTCGGTATCTCGGTGGATGAAGGCTGGCTCCCAAGCTACCGCGCACCAAATGCTACTCCGGGATTTGCACACAGTGCAGAGTATAGTATCAGCACAACCAACCCCATGTACTAGTAAGTACCTAGCCTAACCTCCGTGAAGTAGTGACGAGGTTAGACCAGACTACCACATAAACGTATGTGTGTGTGTATATATATATATACAATAAAAACAAAGATACAGAGATAACCAATCAATATGGGAGGGGGAGCATGTTGTGGGGAAAATAACAACTCCGAGTAAAAGTCATCAAGCAACAAAGAAAACAACATAACTCAGACATCAATAACGAATCCGAAATCAATAAGTGCACGACATCACTCTTCGTGCTTTTACTCTCGTCCTCACCAAGCAATAATATATTAAAACGTGCACGGCATCACCCTTCCTGCTTTTACGCTATTTTCTCACCAAAGCAATTATATGATAACATATGCACGACATCACCCTTCGTGCTTTTACTCTCTTTCTTCACATATAATCAACAGAATCGACACGGAATGGTACATCGTGCGGTATGGCATCACCCTTCATTCTTTAACACTCTTCCTCATCCAAAAAACACTCACAAATAAGGGACAAGGGAACAAACAGAATAATAATAGAAATCACGGCAAGGGAACACAATTAAACAGTTAAATCCCAGAAAAGGTACAACATCAATAATCTCAACATCCCGGCAAGGGAGATAATCCACAAAGCAACAATATCCCGGAAAGGGAACAATTTAATAATTCTTCTCTTTCTTTCACTTTTATTTCGTAACTCACTTTACCACTTGAGCCAATGCTCCAAAGGGTTCAATCATCTCATATATTTTCAAAATTTGTAATACAACGTGACCCAATGCTCCTCGATATTCAAAGATTACAATTTCCTTCCACAAGCTTTTCAAATATTCACAATTTAAAGACTCACGTCATGCTAGACACCAACGCATAGATACTCATCACCATTCCTATACGTTGTATTCAACAATTACTACATAGCAAATAGGACTCAAGTCATAATCCCTCAAGCTAAGGTTAGACCAAATACTTACCTCGAACTTCTACGGCCAACTCAAGCCTCAAACACCGCCTTTCCTCTGGAATTTGGCTCCAAATTGATCATATCTATGCATAAACAACTTCATAACATCAGTAAATGCTAAATAAATTTGAATCTCATGCCTATTTATAGCTTTTCAAACATTCTTCCCAAAAACCCAAAAATCGACCCTGGGCCTGCTTGGTCAAAACACGAGGTTCGGACCAAAATCAAATCTCACATTCATCCACGAGCCTAAATATATTATTATTTTTAGCATTCGACCCAAAATGAGGTCTAAATCACCATTAATCAAAAATCCCTAGTTCTACCTAAATCCCTAATTTTCTACCCTTAGTCACATGTTTTAGGCCTAAATTTTCAATAGATGTTGATAAAAATGGAAAGAAATGAGTTAAAAGTTACTTACCCAAGAAGTTTTGGTGACAAAGTGCTTCAAGGATTGCCTAGGAGCTTTGGAGAAGAAGAAGTTTTGTAAAATTTTGAGAAGTCCCGTAAGTGTTCTATTTTGGGTTTTTAAAATTCACTGGGTGATTTAATTCTACGCGTTCGCGATAGACCCCTGGCGTTCGCTATAGACCCCTGGCGTTCGCGATGGGTCAGGCTAGTAGGCTTTCGTTTTCGTATTAAGGGGCTCGCACGAGCCCTCGCGTTCGCGTCCTACATGTCACGTTTGCGATGAATAAGCTGGTGACCCATGCCCTGAACCCTACGCATTCGCAAGTGGACGGGCGCGTTCACGAAGTGTCTTTCCCCCTCAGCTTCACGTATGCGTCCAATCCTTCGCGTTCGCGAAGAAGAAACTGGCACTTGGGGATTTTTCCTTACGCATTCGCGAGTGGGACTATGCGAACACGAAGAACAATTTACCTGTGCACTGACTGCAGAAAACCTACAACATTCTAAGTTTAAAACTTCCCAAAACACATCTGAAGCACACCTGAACCCTCGGGTCTCCTAACCAAACACATGTACTAACTCAACAACATCATACGAACTTATCCGTGCGATCAAATCCCAAAATAACCTCAATAACAATGAATCAAACCTCAAAATCAAGAACTTTTTTCTCAACTTCATCAAGATTAAAATTTAGAATCGAGTCTCAAGCACGTCAAACGACGTTCGTTTTCAACTAAATTTTTCAGGAAGGACTTGAACCTTGTATAAGACCTATACCAAGCGCCAGAATCTAAATACAGACCCGATACCAACACATTCTAATAAATTTTCATTTCAAAGTTTCCTTAAACAATTTGAGAAAACAATTTTACTTAAAAATTCATTTCTTGGGCTTGGGATATCGGAAATTGATTTCGGGCATACGTCCAGATCCCATATTTTCCTACAGACCCACCGGGACCATCGGATCACAGGTCCGGGTCCGTTTGCGCACAATGTTGATTAAAGTCAAATTTATTTTTTTTAACATCAAAACTTAGCATTTTTCAAAGAATTTCCTGTTTAAGCTTTTTCGGCTACACTTCTTGACTGTGCACGCAAATCGTGGCAATTCTAAATTAGGTTTTAAAGTTCTCGGAGACACAGAATTCAATAAAAATAGGTGGTAACCATTTGGGTCGTTACATTCTTCACCACTAAAATAACCGTTCGTCCTCGAACGGACATAAGAAGGAAATACCTGAGTCGGGGAAAATATGAGGATAACGACTCCGCATATCGGACTCGGACTCCCAGGTCGATGCCTCGGGAGGCTAACCTCTCCACTGAACACAAATAGAAGGGAAACTCCTCGACCTCAACTGACGAACCTGTCGGACTAGAATAGCCACCTGCTCCTCCTCATAAGACAAGTCCTTGTCCAACTGGACAGTGCTGAAATCTAACACGTGGGTTGGATCCCGTGATAACTCCGAAGCATGGACACATGAAACATTGGATGCATGACACTCGATCAAGAATATCAAATGGACCAATGAACCTATGGCTAAGGTTTCCTTCTTCCCAAATCTCATCACGCCCTTTATAGGCGACACTCGGAGCAATACCCGCTCACCAACCATAAAAGCCACATCTCAAACCTTGCGATCTGCATATCTCTTTTTCCTAGCCTCTCCCAGCTCAAACCATACGACCGGAGATCGACACCGCCTACTATATAAAGTCTCATAAGGAGCCATCTGGATACTCGACTCGTAGCTGTCGTTGTAGGAAAACTTCGCTAAAGGCAAAAACTGATCCCACGAGCCTCCAAAGTCAATGACACAAGCTTGAAGCATATTCTCCAAAATCTTAATAGTCCGCTCAGACTGACCGTCCATCTGGGGATCAAATGTTGTGCTCAACTTAACCCGCGTACCCGAATATCGCGAAACTTCTCTCCAAAACTGCGAGGTAAACTACGTAACCAGTCCGAAATGATAGATACGAGCACACCATGAAGGCGAACATTCGCCTGAATATAGATCTTAGCTTACCTCTCAGAATAATATGAGACAGATATAGGAATGAAATGCGCTGACTTGGTCAGCCTATCAATAATGATCCAAACTGTGTCGAACTTCTTCCGAGTCTACGGGAGTCCAGTAACGAAGTCCATAGTGATCCGCTCCCACTTCCACTCGGGAAACTTAATCCTCTAAAATAAACCACTAAAGCTGAGGATTGGGCTGACTTGGATGAAAGAGCTGCTAGTGTAATCAGGTTGCACTTATCGGATGATGTGATAAATAACATCATTGATGAAGACACTGCACGTGGAATTTGGACAATGTTGGAAAGCTTATACATGTCCAAAACGCTGACAAATAAATTGTACCTGAAGAAGCAGTTATACGCCCTACACATGGGTGAAGGTATGAATTTTTTGTCACATTTAAATGTGTTTAACAGACTAATCACACAGCTTGCCAACCTCGGAGTAAAAATCGAGGAGGAAGATAAAGTCATCTTGCTATTGAACTCGTTGCCATCTTCGTACGATAATTTGGCAACACCCATCCTGCACGGTAAGACTACTATTGAGTTGAAAGATGTCACATCAGCTCTTTTATTCAATGAGAAGATGAGAAAGAAGCCTGAAAATCAAGGACAAGCTCTTATCACAGAAGGTAGAGGCAGGAGTTATCAAAGGAGTTCGAGCAACTATGGTAGATCCGGAGCTCGTGGAAAGTCAAAGAATCGATCCAAATCAAAAGCCAGAAACTGCTACAACTGTGATCAACCAGGTCACTTCAAAAGAGATTGCCCAAATCCAAGGAAGGGCAAAGGTGAAACTAGTGGCCAGAAGAATGACGACAACACAACTGCCATGGTGCAAAATAATGACAATGTTGTCCTCTTTATTAAAGAGGAAGAGGAATGCATGCACCTGTAGGTCCAGAGTCGGAATGGGTGGTTGACACAGCGGCATCTTACCATGCCACACCGGTAAGAGATCTTTTTTGCAGATATGTAGCAGGTGATTTCGGAACAGTGAGAATAGGTAACACGAGTTACTCAAAGATTGCGGGGATTTGTGACATTTGTATCAAGACAAATGTCGGATGCACATTGGTTCTAAATGATGTGCGGCATGTACCTGATTTGCGGATGAACCTGATCTCGGGATTGCTTTGGATCGAGATGGATACGAGAACTATTTTGCAAATCAAAAGTGGCGATTCACCAAGGGATCATTGGTGATTGCAAAGGGAGTTGCTCATGGCATGTTGTACAGGACAAATGCAGAAATATGCCAAGGTGAATTGAATGCGGCACAAGATGAGATTTTTGCAAATTTGTGGCATAAAAGAATGGATCATATGAGCGAGAAGGGATTGCAAATTCTTGCCAAGAAATCACTTATTTCTTATGCCAACGGTACAACAATAAAACCATGTGACTACTGTTTATTTGGTAAGCAGCATAGATTCTCATTTCAGACATCGTCTGAAAGAAAATTAAATATACTTGATTTAGTATATTCTGATGTTTGTGGCTCAATGGAAATTAAATCAATGGGCGGTAACAAATATTTGTTACTTTTATTGATGATGCTTCACGAAAATTGTGGGTTTATATTTTGAAAACCAAAGATCAGGTGTTTCAAGTTTTTTAGAAGTTTCATGCTCTAGTAGAAAGAGAGACGGGTCTAAAGCTAAAGCGTCTCCGAAGTGACAATGGAGGTGAGTACACTTCAAGGGAATTTGAAGAGTATTGTTCAAGTCATGGGATCAGACATGAAAAGACAGTTCCTGGAACCCCATGTCCCTTTCAGAGTTGATAATAGGCTTTGAAATTCCTCTCGTTTGCTTAAACAAAAACTTTAGAGACTCGAACGAAAAATGTAATGCAATGACTTCGATCGGTATTTTAGGGTAAGTAATTCCAGATTCACTGACTGTTGGAAAGAAGAGAAAGAAAACTTATCTGAAGAGGAACAACTGGTTTTCATAATCATGACATGCACTTCGGCCTAGTCGACCCAATCCGTTTTGATGTCCGACCTTCTGCTGCCGTGCTTTTGTTGTTGTGACCTTTCTAACCCAATTCCTTCAACCAAACACTAGCTTGGCTTGCCTTACAGTGTTCATCCACCAACAACCCCTTTCTAAGTGTTGCTTCTAGCCTTACCTTTGACTCACGGTGCCTGTGAGGGTTTTCACCAATAAGGCTCTCTCATTTTTATTTCTCTCAACTCTCGTCGCCTTAAGGTACCCGTGAGGGTTTTCACCAATAAGACTCTCTCGTTTTTATTATCTTTCCTTCTTGGCCCGGAGTGCTGCCACTTACATGAATCACCTCTACTTGCTCAACTTGGCATCTTATGAAGACTGATCAGAAGGTCTTTCTTTGGACCATAATGTGGGTTTTGGATAGGGTTAGAAATAAAGGATATCAAAGGCTCAAAGCAATTCAGATGGGTCAAAAGCTACAATTTGCGGAATCAAATTCTTACGACGACCATAAATTCTGCTCCAGTTTCTTGCTTGGGGACCTTTGCATTTTGATTTTGATGAGACCGAACCGTAAGGCTGCCTACGTTTCCTTTTAATAGGAATCAGGTTAAACGTAGTTCATACCGATTCCTTACTTTCACTATTGTTTGATTTTTTCTTTCTGCTATTCTTTCCTTGCTTTTCTCTTTTCTTCTTTTTTTTTCCTTTTTTTTTCTTTTCTTTCCTTTTCTTCTCTTTTTTCTTTTCTCTCTTTTCTTTCCATTCTTTTCTTTCTTTTCTCTTTTCTTTTCTTTCTTTTTCTTTTCTTTTCTTTTCTTCTATTTTTTTATTTTCTCTCTTTTTTATTTCCTTTATTTTCTTTCTTTTCTCTTTTCTTTTCTTTCTTTTTCTTTTCTTCCTTTGTTTTTCTTTCTTTTCTCCTTTCCGTTCTTTTCTTTTCACTGCCTTCTCACGCTTGAGTTTCTGACTTTGTTGTCATTTCCGAAAGAAGGGTATGAAATAAAATAACTAAAGCTCAAAAGGTTTAGCAAAAGATAAAGTGTTTAGATAGCAGAATAAAATGCCTTCGTCATTTCAATTTTCCAAATATACCAAGTACAAACAAATGCCAAGTATAGACAATGAGCTAAAAGAAAATCATACATAATATCTTTTGACAACATCCGAATTGATAGTCATTTTCACACATTCCCCTTCCACATATGTCAGATACAATGCTCCATGAGACAACACTCATGATACAACGAATGATCCTTGCCAGTTCGGAGCGAACTTGCCCTTTTCCTCGTCCTGGTGAGGGTGGATGCGCTATAATATCAATTGACCTACTTCAAAATTTCTGGGACGCACTTTCTTATTATATGCCCTGCCATCCTTTGTTGATACAACTGGCCATGACATACTGTCGCCAATCTTTTCTCGATCAAACTCAATTGCTCCAAGCGAGCTTTGACCCATTCTTCGTTGTCGACTCCTGCTTCGGCCACAATTCGAATAGAGGGGATTTCAATTTCAGCCGGGATTACCGCCTCTGTGCCATATACCAACAAGTATGGGGTTTCCCCTACTGAAGTGCGGACGATGGTACGATAGCCTAACAATGCAAAAGGCAGTTTCTCATGCCACTGTCTGGACCCTTCCACCATTTTTCAAAGTATCTTCTTTATGTTCTTATTGGCCACCTCAACTGCTTCATTTTCCTTGGGGAGGTACGATGTGGAATTTTGATGTGTGATATTGAATTGCTGACATTATTAAGTGACTATTGAGATTTTCCCCATTATCCGTGATGAGCGTCTTGGGAATTCCGAATCAACCACGGTCTTCTTGGTCACTGCCTTGAAGGTTTTGGCTTCAACCCATTTGGTGAAATAGTCAATAGCAACCAGGATAAATCTGTGCCCGTTAGAAGCTGCTGGCTCGATGGGCCCAATGACGTCCATGCCCCAAGCAACGAAAGGCAAAGGTGCAGACATCGTATGCAATTCAGATGGCGGAGGGTGAATCAAGTCTCCATGCACCTGACATTGGTGACATTTGTGCACAAAGCTGATACAATCCTGCTCCATGGTGAGCCAATGCTATCCTGCCCGGAGAATCTTCTTTGCCAAGACATATCCGCTCATGTGTGGCCCGCAGACACCGGCATGCACCTCATTCATGATAGTTGTTTCCTATCCAGCATCTACACATCTTAATAAACCAAGATCTAGCGCTATTTTGCATAATATTCCTCCACTGAAGAAAAACCCATTTGACAGGCGACAGATTGTTCTCTTATGGTCACTCGTGGCTTGTGCCGGGTATATACCTCTTCTGATATATTCCTTTATGTCATGGAGCCAGGGCTCACCATCAAGTTCTTCTTCCACCATATTGCAATAAGCATGTTGATCATGGACCCAGATATGTATCAGGTCAACATAAGCCTTATCCGGGTGATGTAGCATTGATTCTCTAGTAGCCAGGGCAACGACAACCTCATTGTGAATTCTGGGGATGTGTCTGAACTGTATTGACCGGAACCGTTGGCAAAGATCATGCAAGCACTGTCGTTGTGGTATGAGCTTTACGTCTCTTGTTTCCCACTCCTCTTGAATCTGGTGTACCAGAAGGTCCGTGTCTCCCAAGACCAAGACTTCCTGGACACTCATGTCTGCTACTAATATCAGAACCAAAATCCACGCCTCATATTATGCCATGTTGTTGGTGCAATAAAAGCGAAGTTGAGCTGTGACTGGGTAATGATGCCCTTCTTCAGACATAAGTGCTTCTCCTATCCCAACACATTTCATGTTGGCATCCTCATCGAAGAACAATTTCTATCCCGATCTCTCATCCTGTTCCACCTCATCAATATGAATCACTTCCTCGTCTGGGAAGTATGTGTTCAAGGGCTCATATTCTTCATCTATCAGATTTTCAGCTAAATGATCTGCCAATGCTTGTGCTTTCATAGCAGTCCTAGTCACGTAGATAATGTCAAACTCGGTGAGCAAGATTTGCCATTTCGCTAGCCTTCCTGTGGGAATAGGATTCTGGAAAATATACTTCAATGGGTCCAAATGCGAGATGAGATAAGTGGTATATAATGATAAGTAATGCTTTAACTTTTGGGCTACTCACATCAAGGCGCAGCACATCCTTTCAAGATGAGTATACTTAACCTCGTAGGCCGTAAATTTCTTGCAGAGGTAGTATATGTCTTTCTTTTTTCTTCTGGTGACATTGTGCTGACCCAACATGCACCCAAATAAGTTGTCCAACACTATCAAATATAATATCAAGGGCCTTCTTGGTTCTGGCTGGACCAATACCGGTGGGTTCGACAAATACTCCTTTATCTTGTCAAAAGCTTCCTGACACTCTCCTATCCATTTCACCGCATCATCCTTTTTCAATAGCTTAAAGATGGGCTCGCAGATGGTTGCGAGCTGAGCAATGAACCGACTGATGTAATTCAATCTTCCCAGTAGACTCATCACTTCTGTTTTATTCCTGGGTGGCGGCAGCTTATGTATAGCATTGATCTTTGATGGGTCTAGTTCGATGCCTCGGTAACTGACTATGAACCCTAACAACTTTTCAGATGGGACCCCAAATGCACATTTCACCGGTTTGAGTTTGAGTTCATACCTGCGAAGCCTTTGAAAGAATTTCCTCAGGTCTTTGACATGATCAGCTTGCTTTCTGGACTTCACTATCACATCATCCACATAAACCTCAATTTTTTAATGTATCATATCATGAAAAATGGTTGTCATGGCCCTCATGTATGTTGCCCCGATGTTTTTCAAACCAAAAGGCATGACTCTATAACAATATGTCCCGCACGGTGTGATGAACGCTGTTTTCTCCGCATAATCTTCATCCATTAAGATGTGGTGGTAGCCTGCGTAACAATCCATGAATGACCCGATCTCATGCTTCGCACAATTGTCAATCAGTATGTGAATGTTAGGTAGGGGAAGTTGTCCTTCGAACTTGCTTTATTAAGGTCACGATAATCAACACACACTATGGTTTTACCGTCCTTTGTCGGTACATGCACAACATTTGCTAACCAGGTGGGATATCGTGTGACTCGGATGAATTTTGCCTCAAATTGCTTGGTCACTTCCTCTTTAATTTTCACGCTCACATCAGTTTTGAACTTTCTCAACTTCTGCTTGACAGGAGGGTAGTCTTGGTCAGTGGGTAACTTGTGAACCAACAAGTCAGTTCTCAATCTGGGCATGTCGTCGTAAGACCATGCAAAGACATCTTGTATTCAAGGATTACTTAAGTTATTTCTTTCCTATGTTGTGGCTCTAGATGGACACTTATTTTTGTTTCTCTGACATTATCCGGGCTTCCTAAATTGACTACCTCTGTATCATTCAGGTTTGGTTTGGGTTTCTCTTCAAATTGGTTCAACTCTTTACTAATCTCATCCCATGCCCCTTCCTCATCATACTCTGGTTGATCCTCATATTCTATTTCCTGAATTATTATTTCCGACCTAGGCCGGTTTTCAAGACTAGGCTGAGGAGTCCTTATGCATGTCAGATCACTGGAACCAGCATAAAAATAACTGTACACAAGAGAAAATAAAGGGAAGTAAAGAGAAATGGAAATTATTAGCATTGCTAAAAGGGAAATTGCATTTCTTTAGAATCAAAGATAACTGAGTTTACACATCCAAACGGACGGAATTAACAACTGAATTACAGAAGCTAATTTGCATTATAGTTTAAATTATACTATGAAAATTCTATATCTTACATTTAAAATTAGAACAAACAAAATATATATATATTTTTGTAAATTTTCTTCTATTTAAAAATAGGAACAAAAGTTATACTCTAAAAATGCAAATAAATTTTTCTTGTATTTTTTTTAATTTTCCAAAATGAAACCTATTAAGAGAAAGACAAAAGTTTAAATATTAAGATTTAAATACTTACACTAAAATAGTATAGAATTTGGGTGAGGTCAAAAATTAGGTGTTCATACCACTATCGCTACTTCCTCTTTCTTCTTCTTTCCGAATGTTCCCCCAACTCCACCCTGCATGGCCTGAGTAGTTGCCTTAATTGCAGAGTAGCTCATGACTTTATTGGATTTGAGGCCTTCCTCGACCATACTTCCCATCTTGACTAATTCGTTGAAAGACTTTCCTAATGCTGACACCAAATGTCCAAAATAGGTAGGTTCCATAGCCTGTAGAAAATAGTCAACCATCTCACTCTCCTTCATGGGAGGATCAACTCTGGCTGCTTGTTCCCTCTACCAGAAACCGTATTCCCTGAAACTCTCATTGTATTTCTTCTCCAGCTTTGTCATAGATAGACGGCCCGGGACAATCTCGAGACTATATTGAAAGCGGCAAGCAAAAGCTTGTGCCAAGTCATCCCAAGTATACCACCGATTGTGATCCTGCCGGGTGTACATCTCCATTGCCAACCTACTTAAACTCTAGCTAAAGGACTCCATTAGCAATTTATCGTTTCCCCCTGATCCCCTTATTTTGCTGCAAAACCCCCTTAGATGCGCGACCGGATCGCCATGTCCATCATATAAGTCAAATTTAGGCATCTTGAAACCTGGAGGAAACTGCACGCCTGGAAATAGACAAAGATCTTTGAACGCCGCTCAGCTGGCCACATAATCCACCCATGTCCCTCGATGATTGTTCCAGACTCCTGACCTTTCTAAGCATCTCTTCCTCTCAGGATTTTTGATTGGTTTTTCAACTCCTGCCGGGATTTCGGGACAGGGAGCATAAGAGTAAGGCTCATGGGTCTTGTAAGCAGGTTCTGGTGGATAGTATTGAGGGTCATAAGCTTGAAGCAGGAGTTCACTTGAAGACCTATGGAGTGCGGGAGGCGGAGGTGCGACATAGATGGGGTCAATTGGCGGAGGAGGGTGAAGAGCGACTTTGGGTAGTGGAGCCGGTGGTGGTTGAGAGGTCGTACCCTGATGTTGTGAGTAGATAGAAAAACTTAAGGGTGGATCAGTAGTGGACTGGTCAGGTGCTTGGGCCCGCGGTGGGATGAAGGTTGGATTAGCCGGATAGGTCGGGGGTGGCTTTCCTCTTGCCCATGCCTGGTACATCTCAGCCATTTGGTGCTTTAGCTTATAAATTTCCTCCTTCATGACATTAACGTCTAATTCCTCTACTTCCTTCGAGGGGTCAATAATGCTGACATCGGTTTCCTGATTGGCCATGACTTGCTTGCTCTTAGACCGCGTGTTGTAGGAGTGGGTTGCCAGAATGTCGCAAGTACTAATCACCTGCCTAGTCCGAAACTATAATAACACCAAAACTCGTTAATGGTAAGGTTCTAACATATAAGCGTCCACACATTGGGTATGAATGAACCTAAATAACAATTGGTCACTACATGCATTGGTTGCTTGCTCCGGGCTTTTATTTCTTTGCTTGCGAAACCCCTTTGTTTTAGCCTTATTCTCTCCCTCTCTTCTATTTTTATTCAATTATGGTCGAATCCTATGTAGATTGCCTACGTATCATGACCTTGCATGAATCAGACCGAGCGCAGTTCTTGTAAACAAAAAGCGAAGCAAAAAATATTTTGGGAATTTTGCATTTTATAATAACAAACTGCAGTTACAAGGACACGAAAGGCTGACAGATTAAACAAGGAACTAACAAGCTTTGATTAAGAACGAACTACAGACTCGAAGAACAACTAACTATGCATAAAAGAAAAATACAGACTCCAGGTTAAACTGATAGACTTTTAAATATATCAAAAGCAAATGCAATGTTCATGAATACATTAATGCTTCAAGTGCTCCCAGGCCCCGCGAGGCATCATTCGGCCTTGATGCAGGCTTGCGTGCTAAACTCCCTTGAAGGTGGTGGAGGTCTTCCATCACTTGCCGAGCAAAGGTCATAGCGTTGGCAAAGAACATGGATCTTGTCATATCCTCGCAGTGATTGCACTTTGTGGCGATGTAGTCTGCAATCGTCCGTACTCTCTCCCTGATAACACCCTTTTCTTGCAATAACCTCCCAATTTGCTTGGTGCTTGCCTCTAGAGTTCGTACGGCTACCTGATTCAGTTCTTGGGATTGCTGCAAATCCATCTCCAACCTTGCTATCGCTGCATAACAATGTTCTCTCTCGGCTTTGAAATCCTTGGCTTGCTTGGCCACTTTGTTCTCAGCCATAATGACCTTCCTTTTTAACCCAGCAACCTCATTGACATTCCTTTCTTTTAATTGCTCAATGATGCAGGCTTGTTCCTCCGCATTTTTAGCTAATGTTTTTCGAACCCTGGATAGCTCACCTTCTGCTTTATTCAAGTCAAACCCATACTCGATTACTTTTTGCCTTAAATTGTCTACGAGCTTTTCATCCTCTGTGCTCCTGTGAGGATTTTCTGCGGCTATTTTCATTTTCTAAATTTGCGCTCGTAACGCTTTGTTTCTTTGGTTAATCTTTTCTTTTCCCACTCATGTGTAGCGGCTTGTAAACAATTTTCAAATTGAAGCTCTTTGACTTATTTTTCTAGTTTTCCTATGGTGGCCGTGTACTCATTTTCCTTGGCTAACCAGTCCCATTGTTCCTGTGACGTTTCGATGAATTCCTGGAGATGAGGTCTTTGGGTGGTCTCTCAACCTCAATTTCTCTCCTGTACCAAGCAAGGTATCCTGGTGACACTTCGCCTCTAGCCCATTCCTGTACGCAAGTGTTTGCGGTTAGGTATTGGCATTCATTCCAAATCTTGCGGACCGTTGCTTCGGGGAACTGACCACCAGGTCTAATCTCGACTACCCGGATACTAACATCTTCGTATTTTGGAACTTTAAAGAATCTGCCGAGTTGTCTCAAGACCCGATGCGGGGCATAAGGATGAATGCTCCTAAGACCCATCAGAAGGAAATGAGGTTCTGTTGCTGGCATGTATACGATCTCATCCACAGACAACCATCCCAGTGTCCATTCTATTTGACTGGCAGTGAGGGACTGAAAGTAGGATGTCCATCTTCTTACACATTCGGGTAAGCTGAGCCTTTCAATTCTCGTGTAAAACTCCTCTATACAAGTTTTCTCTGTAGACCCATAACTCATGAATTGGGGACGGTGGCATAGATGCTCAGTCATCCACATTTGAAATAATAGATTGCACCTCTCAGAGAAATCGTTCCCGGCCTTGCAAGCAGTGAGAGGGCGAAAGCTCTGGGCTACTATCTTAGGCGTGAGTGTGCACTTGGCCTATGTGCGTAGAGTGCCGACAACCCCTGCTATCGTTATGTCAATGTTCCCATCCTTTCTTGGAAACACCAAAATCCCAAGAAAAGCCACCATAAAAGAGAAGCGTCTGTGTTCTTCCTATTTGACATGGTTTCCCTTGCTGCAGACTTTGTTTTCTGGATTGTTGAACCCCCATAGGTGACCATATCTGGTATACAGGAATGAAAAGGTGCAAAACCTGCCGCCAAGTTCGAATCATGTACGACTCTGCTTATTTTCAAGGCATCTAAGAATTTGTGCACCGTTACAACTCTTGGAGCAACCAAATACTTGTGTCTCAAAGGAAGCTCAGCATTTCCAATGTATCCTTCTTTTTCTTCCAACGTTGGGGTAAGTTCAAAATCTGAGAAGTGGAACACATTGTGCGCCGGATCCTAGCACGTGACCAACACTCTTATGATGTCTCATCGGGGTACAATCTCCAATAACCCAGGGAGGCCCCCCAAATACTTCTTTATCTTATATTGCTCTTCTCTGCCTAGATCATTCCACCACAATCGTAGCTCCAAAGGAATTCGGCTCACAAATGAAAAAGGTTCGGTTTGAATTGTGCTCATCCTGCACATTTATTTAGGTGAATTAGTGACTTGTGACTTTATTTTGACTTCAAATTTATGAAATTTGTTTTCTGAAATAAAACGCCCAGTTTTGCGAATACGGCCTTTTAGCACTTTTGGAGGAAGTTTGTAAGACCGTGCTCGCTAGCCGGCCAAAAATACAGTAACGACCCAAAGGTGGCCGTTTGTGCAAAATCAGCCTTCCGGCGTCCCTTTCGGGAACGTTTGGCTATTCTTGACAATAACAACGTCACCCGATTTATTTAGGACAATAAAAAAAATTGAAAACTATTCTGCGAAAGGGAGGTTGAACCCGATGGGGGTTGCCTACGTATCCCACACTTGGTGAGAATCAAACCGGTGTAGTTCGGGAAAAACAATTTGTCGAAACCTAAATTTTGTGGAAAAGCCCCTTTTTCCTTTTGTTTTTCCTTTTTTTCTTCTTTTTTTTTTCAAAATTCCACCAGCATTTTGGCGCTATTTGAGCATTGGTTTTACAAGACAAATGATTAATCTCAGTCAGTCCTAGTACCACTTATTTCTCAATTTTCTTTCCTTACCCACAAGCCGGTCAACATGCAAATCCAAAGCAACTAAATGCATAAGTAGCACGTAATATGCATCAGGATGGCCTTTTCGTTTCAGGTCACTTGTCCTAGACGGACCCAACCCCTGTGTTGAGTCCCCTAATTCAAATGCACGTGATGCAAATAAACTTTCCTACTAGGGATCCGGCGTGAAATTTTGTTATACTAAGTTCAACACCTGGGTATTTGTTCTAGACTGTGTACCCGAGCGGACAACTCGAGTTGAGGAGGGGGATACATATCGGGGACCCGCAAGATCGTCCAGCTTTGTAACTTGTTCGAGCCTCTTTCCTATTTTAAGGTATGACACTAACAGAATAGGGAGTCTCAACCAGTAAGCACATCCCCGGAGGTGAGAAGAGAAGGGTTTCGTAGCAGTTTATACGTATAGTTCAGGTAATATCAAAGCGGTAAAAGAGTCATTTTGCACATTAAGCCAACATGTAAAATCAAATAATAAACAAAGCCAAGTACAACAGTTATTCTAAGCTCAAATTCTTGAACCCTGAACCAGAGATTCTGGGTTCAATCTCCAGCAGAGTTGCCAAAGCTATCACACCTCCTTTTGGCTACTACAACCCGGCGAAGGGCGTAGATAAGGGAGTTTTTTCAATTAAAGGACAATTGAAACAGGATTCAATTTTTTAGAGAATTTCAAAGTCGCCAATTGGGAGATTTATGGTGTCCCAAGTTACCGTTTGGAATCCCGAATCAAGTAAAGAATGACTCTGTTTAACAGTCCGCGAACCAGAAATCTAGGTAAGGAATTCTGTTAACCCGGGAGAAGGTATTAGGCATTCCCTGGTTCCGTGGTTCTAGCACGGTCGCTCAACTGTTACATTTAGCTTGGATTATCCGATTTTATACAATTATGAACCTATGTGCATTTTGAATCTTTAACCACTTTTATTATTATTTTTAAATAAAATTGCAACGTTGTTAAACGTGCCACGAACTATGTCATATAAATGCACCCGTGGTTTTGACACATTCTAACATTGTTGGGATTTGGATTTGGGTCACATAAATGTGCACCTCGTGTTTAAGGAGATAAAATTATTAAAAACGTGCCTAAAAGCGACTATCGCGTTATTATCATTGCATGAAGACCGTGAAATTCGCTAAACGTCGTGTCCCGAATTCTCTAAGTATTTCAATAATCAATTCATGAGGGCCACACAATTTGGATCCTGTTTGGCTCGGCACACCCCATTTGTTATTTTCAAGGCCATCTTTAAAATGAGCTACTACTTTTCCTACACTTTGTCTGTAAAAATAACTTTTGATCAATTAATAAGAGACCCAAGTCTCCAATTTGAATCTAGATATGCACGGGAGCATTATGGTGTTCAAACCAATCGCTGGGCTTGTAAATCAGCCCAATGGGGATAAATTTAACCAAGTCCATTAACAAATTACGTATACTGCTGCAAATGTACACCTGGACGATAGAATTGTTCCAGATTTTTAGGAGAAGCAAGCATTGTATCAAATAGATATCTCATAATTTGCTACAGGTTATTAGGGAATTAAAGGACAGCATTGAATAAATGGTTATCTACTATATATGAAATATTGAATTTACAGGAAGTTTGTAATAACACAAAAACTGTTTTCACAATTTCAGGACCCAAATACTAAAATGACATTAAGATTCACATATGGACACTATTGCTACTGTAGAAGCTAATTCTGAAATATATATAAAACATGACTTGAATTAACCAAATTAACCTGATAGGCTTTAATACTAAACACTCAGACATACATATTCAACAATAGGTAACCGTCCAAATTTACTAATCATGTATACTAGTGGAATGAAAGTCACAATTAGCAAGTGAGAGTCTATTTAGTCCATATGTAAAGTCCTATTAAAACTGATGTTGGGCACTACTGCTATTCACTTCTTATATGAATTACAAATATGAATGGAAGTCAACACAAAAATTAACAGGAATAAATTAAATAATCATCCAGTGGAGTAAATGAAGTGGTTGATCTGATCCTTTACATATTTAAAGCTGAGGAGTACCTGGTAACCAAAATACAAAGAGGAGTAAGGAGTCAACAGTAAGTTTTAGAAATCAGCAGCCAACTATGTAAATAACACAGCAGTAATAACTAGCTCCAAATAGACTAGGGCACACACAACCTTGAAAATAACTCAAATCACTTGGAAATATACTCAGGAGTCCCTGAAATACTCAAACCTAAATTATTTTATGCAAACAACCCAGAGACCAGATCAAAATACCCTGAACCTAGCTGGACCTTTAATGGAACTATGTTTTCTGATATTTTGCTGATCTTAGAGTCTTAAATGGCCAAGTTTCTGAAGGAAAGTCTCTCAAATGTTCCAACTAAGCTATATTTTTTGATTTTTTTGTTATAATTGTAGGAATTAGAAGATTAATTTTCTGGCTATTCCCGGAAATTTTCATATATTTTTCAGACTATCTAACCCATTTTTTGAATGAATGGGGTCCCTTTTATAGCCAAAGGCTAGGGCAACCCTTTTATTTCAATTTAACTACCAGTCCCTCTTTAGATCTTCATATTTTACCTACTTGATCCTTCATTTTTTGACTTGTTTCCCAAGTTACTACACTAAACTATTGAGTTTTAAACTAAAATACCCTTCTAGAAGGGTCTAAAAGATTCTAGCATTGTTTCTTGTTAATAGGATACATATACTACCCTTGTTTTAATCCTAAAACTACCAGCACAAAGTTAAAACCCTATATTACCCTTTTAATGTGCTGAAATTACTGCTTTACTCACCTAATTAATTACTTAGCTAATTACCAGCTATAACCAAACCCTAAGTAAATTTTAACTATTAGTCAGGAATAAACAACAATCCAACGCAGAAATTAAAACACCATTGAATCAAAAATTCCAATCAAATACTGAAATTAAAGGAAAACATGGAAAGCTGTTATTATACCATTATCAAAATTGAAGCACGTCTGAATTGAAAATTAAAAACTACTATGCTGAACTTCAAACTAAAATAAAAATGAAATTAGAAACTAAAAAACAAAAACAAAATAAATTGAAGGACATCAGAGCTTGGTCTTTGAAACATGGTGGATAACTTGAATTTACTAATGCAATCGGACCAAAATTCACAATAAAAAATACAGAAATATTCAGGATTCCTAAAACTAACAGTTAAACATGGCAAGTCGTTCACACAATATCAAACAAAACAAACAGAAGAAAAGGAAAAAAAGAAAATGAGCTTACTGATTAGTCTTCCATTAGACATCGACTAAATTCAATTTGAGCCCCCAAACGGAGTTGTAGGTTTGGTTTTTGGCCAAAACAAACATGCGACTCCGTTTTGAAACTCAAACGACCTTTTAAGGATTATTCTTCGAAATTAGGTCAAGCTCGAATTGGAAATTCGAGAATTTGGGAGTTATTTGAAAGGAGTCGGACTTGTTTTTGGGTAGAGGAGTCCAAAGGGGGTGGGTGGTGTTAATTTGGAGGCCATTGGCAACCGGTCGCCGCCATGGACGGTGGAGCTGCCAAGTTTCAACTGAATATGCGACAAGTCTGGGTGGGTTTTGAGGGGTGATCTTAGGGAGGTTGGAAAGAGGGGAGCATGGGAATTCCGAGGTGTAATTTGGGGTCCATCGGAGCTACGCCGCCGGTGGCGGCGGACGGTGGTGATACGGCGGGGATGGGCGGTGTCACACCGGAAGGATTAGGGTATTTTTGGGACAAGGTACGAGGTCTAAGATGTTAGGGGGGTTGTACGATATTTAAATAGGGTAAAGACCCTTGCATCTTGGCGTCACTAAGCATATTAATTTTGAATTAATTTTTATTTTTATTTCTATTTTGTTTGTAGATGAAAATTGTTATATTTAGATTATTTTCATAGTTATATTTCCTTGGTTACAAAGTAACAATACAAATTTAACATAACATATGAATAATTAAATAATTTGACAATATATAGCTCATTAAAGTTTGTGAATATTCGCAAACAGAAGGATTAAAAATGCATATTTTAATTAATTAAAAGCTAAATATGCTTAATTATATATCATTAGGACCAAAAGAGAAATTGTTGAACTTTAAGGACTAAAATCACAAAATTTCCAATACATTAGATGTACACAATATACACAGAGCAGCGACCATTTTTCACAACAATATTATAGTATAAATAATCTATGGTGGGGTGGTCCATTAATTTCTAACTAGGGAAGGATAGAATATTCTAAAAATTGGAGTACCAGACAAAAGGGATATTCAGGAAGGAGTGAAGGACCATATATTTATTGGGAATATCACCTAAACTTGTCACCAAGAGAATCTCATGCATAGGACAGAGAGAGAAAATAACTTTTTTCTTTGTATAATTGTTTTTAAAATAATAACCAAAAATATATATTTTTTATATTTATATATACAAAAATTATATTATATTTTTTCAGCTACCGAATATAAATAGTTTCTAGTATGAACTAAAACTAAAAAGACTTTTTTTTTGTTTTACACAAATTAATAAACAAATATCATTAAAGTTATCACGGAACAAATTGGATCTCTTTACTCTTAATTAGATGTTCGTGTTTGTACTTTGGGAATAACAAAAATCGTATTAGAAACACTCTTCTCTTTAATATGTTTTATGCCATGCGAATTCAAATTAGTCGGGACCGTAAAATAAGTATTGGATGAGAAAAAGAAAGGAGATAGTAGAGAGAATCTGCAAAAAAAGGTGTGTGTTGTTAAGTTGAGGAGTCTTGTAGTAGAAGGCTGATTATAGAAAGTGACTTAGCTTCATTATTCACAATACATTTTAAAACACCTCTTTTTCTTTCTTTTGGCAAAGACCAAAAGTTAGGGAATTAGATGCAGTCTCTCTTACAGCTTTTCTTTTTCACTTTTTAATATTCCTCAAAAAAAGGGCAATGTTGTTACTGTAATGACTCAGTGGAATTTCATATTGGTAGAGCGATAGTGTACAAAAGCTCTTTAACCTTCCAAAAATAGTTTTGAAAAAAAACAAGGAAACACTATAGAAATAAGATATTAATACTTCAACCGTTTCAATTTATTTGTGTAACTTGATTAGGTACGATATTTAAAAAAATAAAAGCTTTTAAAACTTATAATAATGCCATGATCATTGCTATGAAAGCATATAATTAATAGTAAAATATAATGTTTATAATTAAATTATTTCAAAATACAAGATATGATATTGTTATGAGAACAGACTAATAATAAGTTAAAAAAGAATTATTTAGCAAAACCCCAGAATTCCTTCTCTTCAGTGGTCTTTTCATGCCCACAATACGTCCACAAATAGCCAGAAACCAATGGAAAAATAGAATAAAGGCCATTTATTATTATTATTCTAATTATTATTATAATTATTATTAAGCTTTACTGTGGCACGATGACTTAGAACATTGTACCAAAAGTTTGAGTCAAGATCCGAACTTTTCAAAATCAAGACTCTCCGTTGATTGATGACTTAAATTGTTACTCGCTTTGTAATTTTTGATTATAGTCACAGTTTTATAGATTAGAAGTTAGTTCAACAGCCTTCGGGTTATACAGTGGATAGCTAACATTTTTGAGAGGTGTTCTATAGTCCCAAAAAACACGCGATGTACAGTTACATTGGTTGAAATACAAAATTTTCATTTTGACCCAAAAAAAAAGACTCCATTGATTTTTGTTAAAAAATCGATAAAATCAAAAAAAAGAAATAATCGAGTATTTATCATGAATTTGTTAGTTTTATACAGGCTAGCTGTTAGCTTATCGTAACCCTTCTTCTTTATTCTAACTTTAAAATTAATCAGCAATAATGTGAGCAATTTAACACAGGGCGTAATTTAAATGGCCAGAGAAAATTCATATATAACACAGAATTAATATTAATTAAATTAAAAAAGAAAATGAAAATGGAGAATCTACATACCTTCCTACCCACTTCATTAAAGTTATTAGCAGAAAAAGATTCTCAATCCTTAAGCTTCTTTAATATACTTTTTTCTTGAGACATAATTTTTTCTCCTTTTTAAGCTTCGTGAGTTGAGATACTTTTCCCTTCATTACCTTTCCTTAATTTAGAGTCGTAGAATTGGAATTCCAGATATACCTTCCTTAGTAGCAAATATTATATTCTTTACAAATGAATGAATTTGAATGAACAGATAAGATATTCTCTCTTTATATCTCTCTATTCTGAAAACCAATTATGCAACTTTTGAAGCAAAAATAAAAAAAAGTTACTTTGGTGGTAATTGATACTAAGCACCATCTTGAATATGTCCTCTTTTTCTCTGTTCAGTTGTCCAACGTCGGAGGGATTTGAGGTCCTTTGTCTCTTTATATGTCTTGAGCAATCCTCACCTTATAAGCTAGCTTTTGGGGTTGAGTTAGGCCCAATGTCTATTCTTATCATGGTATCAGAGTCAGGCCCATCCAAATTATTGTTACCGATGTTGGACCCTCATTTATGTTGTCCAATCCAGGGATCTGGGCGTGATGGGGGTGTTGAGTTGTCCCACATCGGAGGGATTTGAGGTCCTTGGTCTCTTTATATGGCTTGGACAATCCTCACCTCATAAGCTAGCTTTTGGGGTTGAGTTAGGCCCAATATCCATTTTTTTCATTATCACCAATTCTTATTATAAAATGGTAAAAACAATAATGTAATGAGGGTATATGCTTTTGGAAGAAACTTTATATGGCTTGAACAATCCTCACCTCATAAACTAGCTTTTGGGGTTGAGTTAGGCCTAATATCCATTTTTTTCATTCTCACCAATTCTTATTATAAAATGGTAAAAACAATAATGTAATGAGGGTATATGCTTTTGGAAGAAACTTTATTGTTAATTAAATCAAACCATAGAATTGGAATCAAAATTCATACTAAAAAAATTGGTGCATTTGGGTACTTTGTTAAAAGGACAACTCCAAGTACTAATGTACAAATTCTTGCCACTTTTCGGCCCCTAAGAAGATTTTAGTTTATACTTGACATGATAAGTCAATCATAGGCCATAGTCATTATTTTTATATTAAAAAAACAATAGCATACTCATTATTTTGAAGTAAAAAAAACACAATTTCTTTTGACATTTGTTGGAGTATCTTTTATTTAAATTATATACACTGATATTATATGATAATTTACTATTTAACTTTCAGTGTAATTTCACCCGATTATCAAGGGTAGAGCTTGAGTTTCTCGTTATGAGTTAAGCAGAATTCAATAGTTTTAAATAAATATGTGTATTTGTTTTAAGAAATTTACTTATTATATATAAATAATTTATTCAACACCAAGTAGGTGAAAAGATGGGAAAATTATGCATAAGAACAATTGAGCTCTCAGCTTTTCAATTTTATAGCTCATATTTCAATTTACAACCAACTAACCCAAAATTAATAGGCTAAGATTCAACATCCAACTTTAATATGTTCTAGAAATTATTATTTAATTTTTAAAAAAAGATTTCTCAAGCTTTTAAGTTAATTTTTGAATCAATAACTGTGATTCAAATATTAGTTAAACAAATCAAATCTATTTGGATGCTGAAAATTAAATTTTTAACAAGCTTAAATATGTGGGTTTAAATTTGAAATTTGATTTTGTGAGAAATTCAGAATGGGTGTTATTTAGACTTGTTAGAAATAGTATAAGGGGGTTGTATATAAAATTTGAGGTCATTTAATGGAGATTTGGACTGGTTTTGAACAAGAATTGTAATAATAGGCTATATAGACAATATTTACACTCTAAATGTATCATACTTTATTGTTGTTTTAAAGGCTAAATTATAATAAAATACTCTAATTGGTATTCTTTTGCTTCGCATGGACTAATCCAAGTTAATAAGAGCTTATGGAGTATTTTGCAGTCAAGAATATGGATAAAAGACCAATCAAGAAGAACCCGTGCGAAAATAACCAAGAAAGAGGCAAAGAGGACTGAGCTTGATGCCACCACGATTGCGGTCGACCGCGGCTGGATTGCGGTAGGCTAAGAAAGCAAGGCATAATATTTGTCTTTCATCGCGGTCGCGGCGCGTTCTGCCGCAGCTGCAGTGAACTATGTAATTCCAGAAATTTTGGGACTAAAGTGTAAATCGGCGAAAACTTATCCCAACCTTTTATAAACTCAACAAACTTGCCACATCAAGGTTAAGCTTGTTTTTAGACTAATTTTGGGAGGAAGAACAAGTGTGAGAAGAGCAACCAACCATTAGAGTTTTTCTGTCTTTTCTTTGTTATTTCAATTGCACATTATAAATACTTTTGTAGTTTTATTTTATTTTGCTATGAGTCGCTAAATATTTAGTCTAGGGTTGATGGAACCGATTGCTAGATGAAGTTTTGACTCAATTTTATTATAATCGAGCTAGGTTTATTATATGATTGTTCAACTATATTTTGTATAGCGATTAGTTGAATGGACCCTTGATTGATCGTATCTAATTGCCTTGTGTTGCTTGAGAAAGAATACTAGCTTAGAATGTTGTTGAACAATACCACTTTTGGGTAATTGAAGAGATTCATTACTTGAACTTAAAAGTGTGATTAAAGATAACGAAACTTTTGGTGGAATAATTCAGAGCCGCATAAAGTATCAGCTGGAGTAGTTTGAGAGAATGCTCTAGTAAATTATCGTAGTTGATCAAGAAATAATTGCGATAACCCATAACTCATAATCCTCATAGAGTATTACGGTGAGATTAGCAAAAGAGTTAAGATTTAAACTAACAATTAGGGATCAATACCCTAGATCTTTTTACCAATGAATTATCCTTGATTTAGAATATTGTAAGTTTTAATATCATTTTGACTTAGTTAACAAAAATCCAATATTTATTGATAAAAATCTTGTATCTGAAAATTATTTGAGCTTATAATAGCATCACCAAGAGTTGTAATAGATAGGTTAGTTCCCTGAGGATTCGACTCCAGACTTGAAAATCGGATTATATTTGCAACGATCGTTTTGTCTTTTATAAGGCATAGTTGGGCGTGATCAAAATTTGACGCCGTTGTCGGGGACTTAACGGTGTTATTTATTACAACATAGAAGTAATGCTAGAATTATTAGATTAAATTTATTTTCTATGGTGTTAAATAATTTTTTTCATTGAAATTCTCACGTTTGAACTCTTGTGTGATTCAGGTGTATGGCTATAGATTCTTCGAGGACTGGTTAACTGGTTGAAGGACTCTCAGACCTCGAGAAATATTTAGAGAATTAAACCGTGCCAACAAGAAGAACAAACAATCATAACAAACACACCAACTTGAAATTGAAATGGATGACGTAGAGAACGTCAACGGAAACATCAGGGATGATCAAACTGACCCAAATGTCGGAGTGGTGGCACCTCTTATGCCAGAAGCTGCACTTTATGATTGGGCATAACCAACAGCTGACAACTTGGCCACCGCCATTGTTGTGCCCCCAATACAAGAAGAGACATTCTAGATCACCAACAACATGTTGCATCTTTTGCAGAATAAGGGATTGTTCTCCGGGTCACAGATTGAGGACCCTCAACAATACCTGAAAAGCTTTTTGTCGATTTGTGTGACCCAAAGGCATCCAAGAGTGACCCCAAAAGCCATCAAGTTGTTACTGTTCCCATTGTCACTTAGGAGGAATTAGTCAAGCAATTCTTGAACAAGTTTTACTCACCCAATAAGACTGCAAGATAGATTGATGAGATATTGCAGTACAAGCAGCAACCTACTGAGATCTTACATGAAACTTGGGAAAGATTCAAAGGGATGCTAGTGAAGTGCCCCTACCATGGTATTCCCGACCGGATGCTCGGCCAGAGATTCTACATGTGGTTAACAGACAAGTTAAAATCCAATGTAGATGCTTCAGCTGGGGGTGCATTATTAGCAAGACATTCATAGAATGTAAAATCCTTCTTGACAAGATGTCCCAGAATTCAGGGTGCATGACGAGAGGTACAACCCTGATACCAATAGTGCATTCAGTTTCTCTTGACCTAAATAATTTGCATGTAGAGAACATAGCCGCTCTCATGACTCAGATGAGTCTATTGACAAAGAAGATTGATGAGATGGGTACAAAGCAAGTGCATATCATTGACACAACAAATGGACGATTGTGCACACCTTGCATTAATCAGTCTTATGTGTGCTCATGGAGTGAAGAAGGTGACAACCAAGGGTTAAGATAGGACATAAATTATGTCAACAATTCAGGGGTCATAGACAAGGAGAACAACAGTGGAGACCAGCACCCAATCAGCAGTACAGACCAAACATGCCACAACCTGCAGGTATGCAGCCCCAAGGCCAAATGGTAACATATCAGAGACAACAGGTCTATCCACAGTAGAACCAACAATAGTTGGCATATCAGCCACTTCCTCAGCAACAGGATGGCAACATGGTAGAAATCAGGGGTATGCTTCAACAACTCAATGGAACAAATGGTAAGATGTAGGAAAAGTTGGCAGTGCATGACTTAGCAATAAAGAATATTGAAACTCAATTGGGGCAGTTGTCCATGGCCTTAAATAACCGCCCCCAGGGAACATTGCCAGCCGACACAAACATTAACCCCAAGGAGCGAAACCCGAATTAGTTGATGGCGGTAAGTCTCCACAATGGAAGAGATTTAGACAGAGAGCAAGAAGTTGTGCAATCCAGTAGAGAGACTAAGCAAGTCATTCCAGTTTCATTAGAGGTAGCTGAATCAGCAAAACTTACTAAAGTGGTGGTTGAACAGGTTCAAGATGATAGGGATAAGGCTAAAGAGAGTGAACAAGCTGCAGAATAAGTGGTACCTCTTGTTCCATAAAAAATCAACAAAGAGAAGCCAGCAGACAGTGAACAAAGGGTGAGACCTGCACCATTCCCTCAGAGACTTGCAAAACAAAAGAAAGAAGATCAATGCAGGAAATTTATTGAGATGCTTCATCAAATTCAATTGAATATTCCTGTGATTGATGCTTTGAGGAAAATGCCAGGCTATGCAAAGATGATGAAAGACCTAATGTCACGAAAATTGGACTTTCAGGACCTGTCCACAATAACACTAAGGCAGACATACAGTGTAGTAGTGACAAGACTCATGGCTCAAAAAATGTCTGACCCAAGTATCTTCACTATTTTGTGTACTATTGGGAGTTATGTTTTTGCAAAATCATTGTGTGACTTAGGAGCCAACATAAACTTGATGCCTTTGGTAGCATATACAAAACTGGGCATTGGCAAAGCTAGACCGACTTCGATGTTGTTGCAACTGGCTGACCGTATGGTCAAAAGGCCGACAGGGATTCTTGATGATATGCTAGTACAAGAGGGAAAGTTTGTATTCCATCCAAATTTTGTTATTTTGGATTGTAAGGTAGATGAGGAGATACCCATCATAATAGGGAGGATATTCTTAGCCACAGGGAGAGCATTGATCGATTGTGAAACTGGAAAATTAAAAATGATGTTGAACAATGAAGAAGTTATATTCAGCGTTCAGTAATCCATGAGGAGACCCAGTGAATATGCTAATTACTCCCTAGTGGAGGCAGTAGACGCAATCCTACATGAAGATGATGAGATCCTAAATGCCAAAGATCCATTGGGAGGTTGCTTGACAAATTTAGAAGAGACGGATGATGAAGGGTTGGCAGAGTGGTCATGGCTCTCCAAGGCCAAGGACTCTGGAAGAGGGGACCTCAGTTCGAGTCCCTTGAGTTAGAAAAGAGAGCTACACCACCAGCAAAACCATTAGCAGAGGAACCACCCTAACTGGAGCTGAAACCACTTCCAGCTTGTAAGAAACACGTTCTCGAACTAACGTGTGTTGATTCATGTAGGTTTTGATAAATGCCAAACATTGAGCCAAGCATCGGTGAAGGAACAATAACAGTCCAAGTACAAGATGGATAGTACGCGTTCAAGAATAGAAGATGCAATCAACTGTTGAGTAGGTCTTAATTTGTAATCTTGACTCAACGACTTATTTCTAATATTGGCTCTCACCTAAAATGATTTTCATAAAATCATGCATCATAAGTTTTTAAAGAAATAAGTTGCATATTTGCCAAAATGATTTTTAAACTCGTTTTGAGAAAATTGGGTTTAACAATCGATTGTCTTGAAGAAACAATCGATTGTCAAGTTCTATACTTAGTTTTTAAAATGTTGTCTTGAGACAGAAACTTCGTTTGAGATCATTTTTGAAGCAACAATCGATTGTCACTGTTCAACAATCGATTGTCAGATTTTATACTTAGTCTCAAAGTTTTGGACAACTTACAGAATGTTTTCAAAATCTTCAAAAATGAAGAACAATCGATTGTCACTATTTAACAATCGATTGTGCTCAGTGATATTTCCAAACGGACTTCTTCCACCGGCTTTATCTATTTATGGTATAATCTTTACTCAAATCTTTTAGTCAAAAAGTTGCCAGAAATATTTTGAATATTTGAACAACAATCGATTGTCTAAAGTTAACAATCGATTGTCATTCTTTTTAAATTCAACAGAAATCTTTTTAACCGGATTTTAAGGAATCTGTCTGTTGAAATTTTGCTCCAACAATCGATTGTGTAATATCAACAATCGATTGTCAGGCAGATTTTCAGGAGCGTTTTCTGGAACTAAAAGCAATGGTCTATTGCTCCATTTTCTCTATAAAACACTCTCTGAAAATCATTTTTAAAACACAACAACACTGCAGAAAAATTACAAAGCATACATTACATTCTTGTGATTCAAATTTCATATCTTACATTGTTTTTTGAGAGCCAAGATTATTGATTAAGTTGTTGTGTTCTTGAGCCATATATTTTGTACTCATAATCCACTCTTTGAGAGAGTTCTTGTAAAGTGAGTAAAAGAGTGTTCTTGTTAAACACTTGTAGTAAGAAGAAGTGTTATATTTCTTCTTGTAAAGTCTTAGGGATAGGTTTCCTTAAGCGGGTTGGTTGAGGCTTGTGTTGTATCAAGTTCTCAAGTTGTAAAGGTTCGTTAGGCACCCGGAAGCTTAACAAGTGAAGTCTTTGGGATTGTATCCCCGAGCAAGTGAAGTCTTTGGGATTGTATCCCCGAGCAAGTGAAGTCTTTGAGGTGAGGAACCTCCGAGCAAATTGAAGTCTTTGAGGTGAGGAACCTCCGAGCAAGTGAAGTCTTTGAGGTGAGGAACCTCCGAGCAAATTGAAGTCTTTGAGGTGAGGAACCTCCGAGCAAATTGAAGTCTTTGAGGTGAGGAACCTCCGAGCAAGTGTTTGAGATTTGTGTGATTCAAGTCTCAAGTGTAAAGGTTTGTTGGGCACCTTAAGCTTGACAAGGTTGTTAGTGGAAATCTCGAGAGAGCCTCTCGGGGACTGGACTAACCACAAAGTGTGGCCAACCAGTATATATCGTGGTGTAATTTATTTTTACTGCATTTGTTTATTTCCTGCAAAGTTTAAATTCCGCAAGAAAACGCCAAATTTTATTAATACGCTATTCACCCCCCTCTAGCGTAGAGCGTTATTTCTAACAATTGGTATCAGAGCCATACTCTCTGAAAAACTTAACAGTTTGAGAGAACCATCCATGGCTTCTACTCATGATTCTTTTGCAGGAATCGGTGAAGGAAATTGCTACACCATGCCTCCAATATTTGATGGAAACAACGAAGAAGAGGTAAGTATCTCTAATTCTCACTCGTTCGAAGAATTACAAAATGCATTTGAAGATTTGTATGGTGAATTTGGTAATGCTGTTAAAATGATTAAAGATTTGAAGAAATCACTTTCCCAGCAAGAATTAGATTTTCAGAAAAATCTCTCTTTAAAAGAAAAGGATTTTGAAGAACGTCTCTTATTGAAAGAAAAAGATTTCAAAAATCAACTTTCTTTAAAACAAAAAGATTTTGAAAATCTGTCTCTTGATAACGAGAATCTTGTAAAAGAAAATCAGTTTTTGCAAAATGATAGTGTAGAACTTAGACAAGTCATTAAGACTATGCATGAAGCTTTTTATGTTGATAAATGCTCTACTTGTACTTCTTGCGATTCTTTGAAGTTAGAAAATGCAGAACTTAGGAAAACTTTAGAATCACGAAGTATAGATGTCCCTAAGGTTATTGAAGAAAAGGAAACGTCGAAGAGAAATCAACGGCATAAAAGCAGAAATCCCATTAGAAATTTTACTGCTCCACCTAGAAATAATTCTAGGGCTGTAAATGAGTCTAGGACAAATTCCTTTAGACCACCTAGACATTACGCTAGGATGTATGAAAACAAGTCTAAAACTAACGCCTTTAGATCACCTAGATACAACTCTAGAAATTGGAATAATGAATCTAGAGTTAATCACTTTACATCGCCTAGAATCAATACTAGGACTATTGTTGATAAGCCTAGAACGAACTACGTTAGACAACCTAGAAATGACTCTAGGATTCTCAACGCCTCTAGGAATTACTCTAGATCACCTAGAATGTATTTGGCGCAACCTAGGCATTGGCACAATCCGAACGTAGTATGCCATTATTGCAATCGGATAGGTCACATTGCACCCGTATGTTTTGCTAAACATAGGGATTTATCTTTTGGTTATAATTATTATTTGCCTAACCCCAAAGGACCCAAAAAGATATGGGTACCAAAAACCTCTCCGTAGGTATTTTTGCAGGTGTGCTTGAAGACTACAAAATTGTAGTAGATGCGCCAAGCACGACACCCAAAAGGCATCGAGAGGAATTTCGGTTAGCTATTCTTTTTGATAAAATCGAATATGTGCAAGTTATTAATGTTGACAGATTTGTTGATATATGGCAGCTGGTGTTATTAACATATAAGTTGTCAACTTGATTCTCACCCTGAAAAACGTTGACATGCGTTAATTGTAAGAATAAATTTGTGAAATTTCTTGTTGACTATACTTGTTGATTGACATGCTGAAAATTCATTTTTGATTACTAGTATCAACTATTAAATGCTTGATCCATGCTTTGACAAATATTGATTCGTGCATTGAATGAGTACCTACTAGAATCATGTTTAGTTGAATTATGTCTTGGCAATCTTTTCAAACAGCAAAGTGTTTTAAATCATGTTTTAATATATGTTTTGATAAATGTTTTTTTTTGCATACTCTCATAATCGATTTCCAGGACTTAAAACCTTTTTGGTCTAGTCCACAATCGATTGTTCACAGGCACAATCGATTGTCCGTGTTTTTCTGAGTTTTCAAAAACTTTCTGTTTCTTGCAAATTTTTCAGGAACTAAGTGTCAAATAGTTCAACAATCGATTGTCCCTTTTCAACAATCGATTGTCAATCGGTAAAAATCTCAAGATTTGTTACCATTCTAAATTCTGAACTTGACAGCTATCTTTTATCATCGTGTCAGTTCAAAATAGGCATAAACGTTCTTGAACTCTTTTTTTTTAAAGGCTAGGTTTTCATCTTTATCATGCCCAATTGTATGTGTTGATATGTCTTTGTTAAACCATTCGTATCAATTCTCCTTGAATCATGCTTTGTTTTGGTTCTCATTATTGCAAATGCGCTTAATTGAAATATTTGACATTTGTTGCAATATGGATTGCTGAAAATAACCTTGTGTATCACTGTTAATAAAATAACATTTGATGCATTTGTTATGCTCTCCGTCAAATGGATTTTTCATTGCTTGTGTAACAATCGGTATTTCCTGAAAAATGTCAAATTGATGTGTTGTGCTTAAACAGGTGATAAGATGGTTGATTCATGATTTGACTATCTATTTGAAACAGCATGCAATATATGTTTTGACAAATGCCTTTCAAAATAACAATAGGTATTTTTTTTGTTGATATAATTGATAAATTTATAGAAATCGTCATATTGTATATTCCTCAATATCCTTCCTATTCTTATGTGAATATGGTAAAAGGAATTAGCCTTAATACAATCTTCTTATCAAAAGAAGAAATATTTTAGGCAAATTTGTTACAAGTAAGAGGAATGTCATTACATTCCATTTTGTCTTACTTAAGAGGGAACTTGTGCTTTGAAAGAATTGATTGCATAAATTTTATTGATGATATTCTCTTAACAAATATCTGTTTGGGTTTTGAATTGTTATTATGGTGATAAATTGTTTATATATATATATATCGGAAATGGCTTCACTTGATTAAGTGTTGGAAATGCTTAATGTGCTCGCATGAAGCATTCAATTCAATCTCTAGCAAATTGAGATGTCAACGATGGAGGATGACATCAAGACAAACCGGGTATGATCGTTCCTTACTCTACCCTTTAGCTAGTTGAATTGGTATTATATGTCACAAGTATTGATATGAATGTTATTTTGATAAATTGCATAATTGACTAAGTGCATAAATTGTATTGAGTTTTGATTTTCTAAATTGGTATTTATAACAATTGGTGTTGATTATATGTATTCATGATGGAAAATCTATTTTCATAAAAACGTTTTTCCGAAGAATCATTATCTTCCACCATGTATTGATGACGTTGTTTCATTCATAATCAATTGTCATAATTCCAAAATTGATTATAATATATTCAAAATTGATTACCATACTTCCAAAATCAATTTTCAGGTCTTAGACCATTTTTGCCCAGTACACAATCGATTGTCAAGTTCCACAATCGATTGTCAGTGATTTTCTGAAATTTCAAAAACATTCTGTTTCAAGCCAAATTCTCAGAATCTAAGTGTCAAACTTGACACAATCGATTGTCTCTATCACACAATCGATTGTCCAACGGTATTAATTCAAAAATTCTTACCATTCTGAGTCCTGCAGCTCTCGTTAATCGATTATCAATTTTTATCAGTCAATCCAACTGGCATAACACTGTTCAACAATCGAGTGTCTCAGGTATACAATCGATTGTCTCAACGGTCAATTCCAAAACTCGACCGTTTTTGAGTTAACTTCAGGCATAATTTTTCCTATTCTCCCCTCTATAAATAGGAGATGGTGTCTTCATTCTCATCACCAAATATTCAAGCTCAAAGCCTCAAATCCTCTCTAAAAAGCTCTTTTTGCAAAATTCAAGCTTTCTTTCTTCTATCAATATGTCGAGAAGAACCCGTTCAAATAGGGAAGGTGCTTCCACCTCTACTCTTCCTCCCTCCGGATATCATCCATATCAAGATGGTGATGTTTTGGTCTTCAAAAGCGAAAATAAATTAAATCGCTTTCTTACTAATTTTGAAAAACGTGATATTCATCCTCCTCAAATCCTCCTCCAAATCAAGATCCAAATTCGGATATTTTAAATCATCTTACCCGCATTGAGACAAAAGTTGATCTTAACCCGCTATGTCCAGGGATACTTTGACCATGTCAACTATCAATATGGTGCTGTTGTCCCATTTGAGGCACCGCCGCAAAACATGGACGAAGATGATGATAACGAGGATTAAATATTTTCTTGTATTTTTATTTATTTAATGGCCTATGTAATATTTTATCTTTTTAATGAAAGTTGATTTTTATTTGAAATATCTCTCCTATTTCCATTATATAAATTATTTGATATTTTCAAAAGGGGGAAGTACATATTTTTTTAAAAGGAAGAAAAGAAAGGCTATATGCAAGACTAGAGTTTATGCATACTTACATGCTTTCTTTGAATGTGTTGCATAAATTCAGGGGGAATCTTATATTAAGGGGGAATTTTTTTCCAGTGCAAACGATTCGATTATCCCATATAATAATCGATTATGTTGACGTTTGTTGAACTAGCATGCTATTATTAGACTTGTTATCTAGCCACTTTTTGTTAATGTCAAAAGGGGGAAAATAAACGGGCTATGCATGCATAATATATTTCCCATGCACTTTGATATAACTGCACACATTTAGGGGGAATCATCATTTGAGGGGAATATCTTATGCAACATGAACATGTCTATGATGCACATTGAATTATCTTGAACTGTTATTATTATGCATATCCCGATACATGTTTGCCATTATCAAAAAGGGGGAAATTGTAAGAAACACGTTCTCGAACTAACGTGTGTTGATTCATGTAGGTTTTGATAAATGCCAAACATTGAGCCAAGCATCGGTGAAGGAACAATAACAGTCCAAGTACAAGATGGATAGTACGCGTTCAAGAATAGAAGATGCAATCAACTGTTGAGTAGGTCTTAATTTGTAATCTTGACTCAACGACTTATTTCTAATATTGGCTCTCACCTAAAATGATTTTCATAAAATCATGCATCATAAGTTTTTAAAGAAATAAGTTGCATATTTGCCAAAATGATTTTTAAACTCGTTTTGAGAAAATTGGGTTTAACAATCGATTGTCTTGAAGAAACAATCGATTGTCAAGTTCTATACTTAGTTTTTAAAATGTTGTCTTGAGACAGAAACTTCGTTTGAGATCATTTTTGAAGCAACAATCGATTGTCACTGTTCAACAATCGATTGTCAGATTTTATACTTAGTCTCAAAGTTTTGGACAACTTACAGAATGTTTTCAAAATCTTCAAAAATGAAGAACAATCGATTGTCACTATTTAACAATCGATTGTGCTCAGTGATATTTCCAAACGGACTTCTTCCACCGGCTTTATCTATTTATGGTATAATCTTTACTCAAATCTTTTAGTCAAAAAGTTGCCAGAAATATTTTGAATATTTGAACAACAATCGATTGTCTAAAGTTAACAATCGATTGTCATTCTTTTTAAATTCAACAGAAATCTTTTTAATCGGATTTTAAGGAATCTGTCTGTTGAAATTTTGCTCCAACAATCGATTGTGTAATATCAACAATCGATTGTCAGGCAGATTTTCAGGAGCGTTTTCTGGAACTAAAAGCAACGGTCTATTGCTCCATTTTCTCTATAAAACACTCTCTGAAAATCATTTTTAAAACACAACAACACTGCAGAAAAATTACAAAGCATACATTACATTCTTGTGATTCAAATTTCATATCTTACATTGTTTTTTGAGAGCCAAGATTATTGATTAAGTTGTTGTGTTCTTGAGCCATATATTTTGTACTCATAATCCACTCTTTGAGAGAGTTCTTGTAAAGTGAGTAAAAGAGTGTTCTTGTTAAACACTTGTAGTAAGAAGAAGTGTTATATTTCTTCTTGTAAAGTCTTAGGGATAGGTTTCCTTAAGCGGGTTGGTTGAGGCTTGTGTTGTATCAAGTTCTCAAGTTGTAAAGGTTCGTTAGGCACCCGGAAGCTTAACAAGTGAAGTCTTTGGGATTGTATCCCCGAGCAAGTGAAGTCTTTGGGATTGTATCCCCGAGCAAGTGAAGTCTTTGAGGTGAGGAACCTCCGAGCAAATTGAAGTCTTTGAGGTGAGGAACCTCCGAGCAAGTGAAGTCTTTGAGGTGAGGAACCTCCGAGCAAATTGAAGTCTTTGAGGTGAGGAACCTCCGAGCAAATTGAAGTCTTTGAGGTGAGGAACCTCCGAGCAAGTGTTTGAGATTTGTGTGATTCAAGTCTCAAGTGTAAAGGTTTGTTGGGCACCTTAAGCTTGACAAGGTTGTTAGTGGAAATCTCGAGAGAGTCTCTCGGGGACTGGACTAACCACAAAGTGTGGCCAACCAGTATATATCGTGGTGTAATTTATTTTTACTGCATTTGTTTATTTCCTGCAAAGTTTAAATTCCGCAAGAAAACGCCAAATTTTATTAATACGCTATTCACCCCCCCTCTAGCGTAGAGCGTTATTTCTAACACAGCTCACCTCAGTTACGGTTCCTTAGGGCCTAATTCTACTTTATATGTTATTATATCATCCGGTTTGCCAGCTTTGTAGGTAGAGCAACTTCTACAAGTGTTACAGGAATGTAAGACTGCCATTGGCTAGACCATGGCAGATATAAACAGTATAAGCCCAGCTTTTTGTATGCATAAGATTCTCTTAGAAGAACGCACAAACCTTCCAAAGAACATCGAAGGCTGAACCCAAATATGAAAGTGGTGGTAAATAAAGAAGTGATCAAATGGTTAGATGTGGGTATCATCTTCCCTATTTTTGACAACAATTAGGTCAGATCTTTTCAGTGTGTGCCGAAAAAAGGAGGAATGACGATCGTACAAAATGAGAATAACGAATTGATCTCGACTCATACAATCACGGGATGGAAAATTTGCATGGATTACCAAAAATTGAACACAACCACTCGGAAGGACTATTTCCCTTGCCATTTATTGACCAAATGTTGGACAGGTTGGCTGGGCAATCTCGCTTCTATTTCTTGGATGGATATTCAGGGTACAATAAGATCTCAATAGCCCCTAAAGACAGAGAGAAAACACCCTTCACATGTCTGTATGTCATCTTTGCATTTTGGTGAATGCCTTTTGGGCTTTGTAATACACTGGCTACATTCAAACGGTGTATGTTAGATATTTTCACGAACATGGTTGGAGACATCATGGAGGTATTTATGGATGATTTCTCTATAGTGGAAGATTCATTTGAGGATTGTATTTTATAATTTATGAGGAATGATCAAAATATGTGTAGAGACAAATTTAGTGATGAATTGGGAAAAGTTCCATTTTATGGTACAAGAAGGGATAGGCTTGGCGCATCAAGTGTCCAGTAAAAGAATCGAGGTTGACCATGCTAAAGTTGACGTGATTGAGAAGTTGCCACCACCTACTTGAGTCAAGTCAGTGAGAAGTTTCCTTGGGAACGCCGGGTTCTATAGGCGATTCATAAAAGATTTCTCTAAGATTGCTAACCCTTTATGTAAGCTCCTTGAAAAGGACCACCCCTTTGTGTTTTCTAATGATTGCATGTTGACATTTGAGGATCAGAAGAGATTGGTGACTGCACCCAACTAGGAGCAATTGTTCGAGCTCATGTGTGATGCAAGTGATTATGCTATAGGAGCAGTCTTGGGGCCACAAAAAGATAAATTGATGCACCCAATTTGCTATGCAAGCAGAACGCTAAGTGGTGAACAAATCAATTACACGATGACGGAAAAAAAAAGATGTTGGCTGTTGTTTTTGTATTCAACAAATTAAGGACATACTTGATTGGTTCAAAATTTATTATTTATTTGACCATGCAGCAATTAGGTACTTGATAGAAAAGAAGGAGTCAAAGCCACGCTTGATTCGTTGGGTTCTTTTTCTAGAAGAATTCGATCTGGAGATCCAGGATAGAAAATGGACAGATAACCAAGTAGCTAACCACCTCTCAAGGTTAGAAGGAGCTAAAAGGAAGGTAGATGTTGAGGATATAACAGAGACATTCCCGGATGAAAACTAGTAGTGACAATGGAGGAGACGTCGTGGTATGTTGATATTGCTAATTATTTAGCAAGCGTTATTGTACCTTATGAACTCTCCTCAATTTAAAAGGAAAACGTTCTTTTGCGATTGTTGATCTTATTATTGGGATGACCCTCTACTGTTTAAAATATGTGTAGATAACATGCTCTAGAGGTGCATCCTCGTGAAAGATCAAAATTCTGTTTTGCAAGCTTGCCGTACTTCATCATATGGTGGACACTTTGGAGGAAATCGGACAACATCTAAGATGTTGGAATCGGGTTTGTATTGGACAACTCTTTTCAAGGATGCCTACGCTTTGGTCAAAATTTGTGATGAATGCTAAAGGACAGGCAACATATCTCACCGTCCAGAGATGCCAATGACCATAAGAGGTGGAGGTTTTTGACATGTGGGGAATCGACTTTATGGGGTCTTTTGTCAGCTCGTATGGTAATAAATATATATTGGTAGCGGTTGACTATGTCTCCAAGTGGGTCGAAGTGGTGGCTCTCCTAACCAATGATGCAAAAGGGTAACAAGCTTTCTAAAGAAAAACATCTTCACACATTTTGGCACCCCGAGAGCTATAATTAGTGATGGTAGAACCGATTTTTGCAATAGAGTGTTCGTACGACAGTTGAAAAAGTATGGAGTTCGTCATAAAGTGACCACCCCTTATCACCCACAATCGAGCGGACAAGTTGAAGTGTCAAATAGGGAAATCAAAAGTGTCCTTACAAAAATAGTGAATGCAACAAAGACTGATTGGGCGAAGAAGCTAGATGATGCATTGTGGGCGTACCGAACAACATTCAAAATTCCAATTGGTGTATCATCATACAAGTTGGTATTTGGAAAGGCATGCTACCTTCTGGTAGAGCTCGAACATAAAGCACTTTGGGCATTGCAGCAGTTGAACTTGGATATGAAGACAACAGGCACCAGCAGAGTCACTAGGTTACATGAGCTCGAGGAATTCAGATTTCAGGGGTTTGAGAGTGCTAGATTATTCAAAAAAAAGGATGAAACTATTGGAAGATAAGCACATCTTGGATTGGAACTTCAAATCCGGAGATCTAGGGTTGTTATACAACTCGAGATTGAGATTGTTTCCGTGTATGTTGCAGTCTCGATGGCCAGGACCCTTCAGAGTGGTGCAAATATTCTTTAGTAGAGCTATAAAGATTGAATCAGAAGATGGGACAAATAAATTCACAGTGAATGGAAAAAGGTTGAAACATTACCTTGGAATAACCAAAGAATAAAGGGATAGTATGATAATAACTTTGGAAGAGCCCCAGTACGCGAATAAGGAGTGATGATCAAAGCTTGCGTCGTGCCGCGACATTAAATCAAGAGTTTCATGGGAGGAAACCTATGAATGTTCTTGTTTCTGTCTTCTTATGTAACCTTTTTATTAAAAAAACAAAAAAAAAAAGAAATCCTAGTGACCACAACCGCGGTGCGACCGCGACTTGTCCGCGGCAAAAGAGAAACATTCTGCCTCAGGCTTACATGATCCACTGCGATTGCGGTGGGACTGCGGTAGGACTGCGGCAGGACTGCGGTACGACCGCGGTGGGACTGTGGTACGACCGCAGTAAAATGTTGACATTCTGCCTCGAGGTCTTTTACTCACCGCAGCCGCGGTGGGATCGTGGTGAGAAGCAATTGTACTGTCGCCCAGGTAAGTTAGATGAATTTCTTTTATTTATTTTATTTTCTATTCTAACCTCCCCCCCCCCCCAACCTTTATTTACCCATCTTCTCTATCTCTCTAAACCAAACGCTTCTCTCCTCTTTTCTTCTTCTTCACCTCTCACATACATAAACCCATAATTCCCCAACCTCCATTCCTCTCACCCTCTCCTACATGCAGGTATGGAAAGCTTCTCTCTTTCTTCTCTTGTATAATATTTTTGGTTTTATGTTAGCTCAATGCTTTAATTATGTAGTATTTCTAGTAGATTTTTTCTTAATTTTCTTTCTGCTTCTTAATAGGTTATGTGCATAATATTGTAGAGAAGTATGTGCACAATATTGTAGAGAAATGTGTGCTTATGTGCGTAAAACTAATTATTGTGGGTTGGAATGGTGAAGTACAAATTGTTGATTTGGGAGTAGAATTGATGTTTCCATGGGGCTAGATGTATTAGGATAGTGCCTTGCTTACAAGGTGTTTGTGAAATTGCCCCAATGGAATTCTATGAGCTAAATATGACCATGGTAGTGGTGAAGTCTGAGTAACCACCCAGGATTCACATAAATCACACCATCACTAATAGGAGACTCTGATTTTGGCAGGTACATTGCATCCATCTAGGAAGAGACGTACCGCACTGTCCCCCGCTAGTGGACCGGGTAGTTCTTCAAGAGCTCGGGGTCAAGCTAGTGCGGGATAGTTTGACCGCGCTAGGTTTGTCTCTAAACCATGTGAGGACGGGTATAATGCCAAGGCATCCAAGAAATTATTACCAGAAGTGCATAGTGACAGACAAGCCTTGCAAGCGAAATGCCCAAATATCTTCAATGAGTTAAGGAGATGTCATCTGAACATCTTCTTTGATGAACTGGAGGAGGAAAATGTCCAGATGGTTACGAAGTTCTATACTAACTTACCGGAACATGAGAGTGGGGTGGTCACAATAGGCAACACCTGGGTAAATGCGTTTCTCGAGGTCATCCGCTGAGTGTACCGGCTGTGAGTGTTCATGGGTGATAGAGATGCTTACATTTCTCATCATTGCCCAACTATTTTGTGCGCACCGATTCTTGAAGCAATATGTGTGCCTGACACGGAGCATATATAGATAAAGCATCGGATCACATTGAAATCACAGTCTCACAATTGGGAGGCTAAGTATTGGCTCACAATTATTAACAGTCGGTTGCTACCTTACGACAACAATGTCGATGTCAATGGGCCACGAGCAGCAGTTATCTACTATAACCCACCAGGATTTTGATGTCGCCAAGATCGTTCATGATGATATGTTCATTTTCTCCCTAGAGTTACTTAAAGGGCATTACTTTCCCTCTCTAGTTACCTAGTTGTGTCGTGTTGCACGAGTTCTTGAAAATCCCAGACTCGATGGGAAATTGCCATTAAAATCCCCATTTCGGGCTAGCAAGATCACAGTTGGGAGACAGCCGATAGTGTTGGTTGAGGAAGATGATGAAGATGAGGATACTGAGGTTGTTGCTACCCCACCACAGTCGAGAGCTTATGAGACGGGTCCCTAACAGTGCCGCCGAAGTACCCGCATGAAAGAGCTGGAGCAAGATGTGATTGGTCTTCGCACTTCTGTCACTGACCTATGCACCAGAGTTGACAATTTGACTACTCAACAAGCCAAGTCGGAGAAAAATATCATGGGATGGCTCAGGGCTCTAGGACAAGCGTGTCATCTCAATCCTAGCACCGTCTCTGATAAAAAATGAGCATCAGGAAAGTCCACTTACCTTATTGCGCTTTGTAATTGTTGACATGGGGACATGCCTAAGTTTTAATTGTAGGGTAGGGATGGTTGTTGTTGTAAATAAATTGAATAACTTTGTATGGTGTTGTTTTTGTTTGTATGTTTGTTTGGTATTGCTGATTTATGTTAGTAAACTTCGACTTGGCCCGAAAACAGACACCTCTCAACAGGTCTCTTGAGGGATAAAAGTTGAAAAAAAAAAACAAGAATGTTGAGACTTTTCTTGATGATGAATCTTTTAGACAATTTCTTGAGGGAAGCAAGTCTAGAGAAAATACCAAAAAAAAAAAATTTTATTTTAGACAGTAGTAACTCCTCCTTGGTTTTTATTTAAGTTACGGTTCTTTTTCAAGGGTTAAGCTTGAACCGAGTGTAGTTATTTTTTTGATTTTGTTTTATTTTTTAGTTAGTATTGATAGGCTACGAGCTGAAATAGAAAAATAAGCCCTTGGCGTTGATACACTTGAACATAGTAGATACTAGAGTGTAACGCTTAGTCTCAGTGATTGATAATTGCTAAATGCCTTAAATTGTATGTTTGTTACTGACTTGAATACTCAAATGAGAGTGTCTTGATAAGCCAATCTGGAGTGAGTTATGTGCCATGTATGCGTGAGTTATACTGTATTCTATACTCTACATTTGAGGTCTAGAACTTGCCCCATATGTCTGCAAAGCGAAAGAGTAACTTTATTCAGTCTTAGAAGTGATATATACATTTCTTGTATAAGCCTGTGATATAAAGTAGACCCACTAAAATGTAATACTTCGTAGTCTAACCCTGTTTGCCTATAAGCATATTTCTTTGGCAACCACATTTCAAATCTTGTCCAATTATTTGAGTGACCCATCTGTTTGGACCCCTTTGTCTATTATAATTATTTAGTTATTATTTTTATCAAATTACCAAATGGTACTAATTATTATACTACTTGATCTCTAATTACCTTACACATTAAATGATATATACATCATCGATATTATTCTCTATCCACTTGATGCATCTTGCATGTGCCTACCAGCTTTTGAAGAATCATTTAATCACAATCCTACTTTACTTCTTGGGATTTACTTATGAGTTTAAGTTTTGTGAATCGTAAAAGTAATAAATTTTTACGCAATTTATTTACTTATTAGGTAATTACGGATAAATTATTTAGTACATATAATTAATTGATAATTTGATAAAAATTATAATTAACTTGATATCACATGTCAAAATCCACTTATAATATAAAAGAATCTTGAAAATGTAGTGTATATAATTTAAACCGATTTGTTCTGCTTTTGGTAGATTGAAAGTAGTGAGTATATATACAGAAGAAATGAATTATCCAATTTTATTTTGTTGAGGTTAAAAAAGAATGCCGGGGTTGTCAGTTCGAGTCTCCCCAAGAGGGGTTGCTCTGATGGTAAGCAACCCCCACTTTCAACCGAGAAGTTGTGAGTTCGAGTCTCCCCAAAAGTAAGGCGGGAAGTTCCTGGACGGAAGGATACCGGGGGTCTATTTGGAAACAGCCTTTCTACCCAAGGGTAGGGGTAATGTCTGCGTACACACTACCCTCCCTAGACCCCATTAAATGGGATTATACTGGGTTGTTGTTGTTGTTGAGGTTAAAAAAGAATAGCAGGAAGTTGAGTTTTGAATGAATATTTATTATGAAGAAAATGATTTTTTACTAAATGAATTTTAAGTGTTTGTTCTTGAAAACGTTTTTTCAGTGGCATACTATAAGATACACATTAAGCCAAAAGGAGGATTATAATCGGAATCTTGAGTAACACAACCTACCAAATGAAATCTTTTATAGCATTAGTAGTTAAATATATGGAAAATGTAGACTAAGATAAAAAGAAGTTAAAGGGAAAGAAAAGTAACACGAGAGGAAGAAGAAGAGGATCATCTTTTATTTCGGTGATTTGAATTCGTATAAAGAGTAAAGACTGTCCCAAAGTCCCAAAGGTTCAAAAATCAAGCTCTTTCCTTTTCTCTAATCACATGACCCTTTCAAGTTTTTAATTTACACGAATTCAAAGTTAAACTTGATAAAGTCGACTACTGAAGTTATTTTTATTATTTTAAAAGTAACTAGTTTCACGTATTATAAACAATTAACTATAACTATCTTTTAGATGATATGATCACTGGTGGATCTAAAATTTTAGAGTCATGGATATTTATCGCTAAAAATTTCGAAATAAAAGAAAAAAAGAAGAGTTTAGTCATAAATGCTCGCTCAATATTTATCTAAATATTTTTGTAATTATCTATACATATATATTAAATATGTTCAAAGATAATTGGCGCTTGAGCACTCACAAAAGAGCATACAGATCCCCCACTGGATATGATAGAATAAAACTCTTATAATAATAGAGTTGTCACCTTGTGGGCTATAAATTATAAATTCGAATATAGAATTACCACTAGTATTGACGCCAGGATATGCTGCTTAAATTATATCCTTTTAGGATGTAATTTTTTCTGAAACTCTGTATAAATACGAAATACTTCATACGTCCCAATACCCTAAAGTTATAAAAGTGAAACTCCATAGCCAAATATACCTCACGACAGCATACCCCTTTTACACTTTTATTACCAATGGCTTTTTGCCTTTACTCATTGCAAGAAGTTACCATCCTCTTCTTTTCTTTCTTGTTTTCTTTAATCCTTCCTTTACTTTTTCTTTTTACTTTGTTTTTTTTCTCCTCTCACTTCAGAATCTTACTTTATTCTCCCTCGAACTCAACCCTCTAAAAAGACCACTATCCTCTTCACATTTTGATCCTCATTGTATTCATAAACAAACAACTCTTCCCTTTCTCTCTATTCCACCTCTTGTGTTTTCAAACCTAGAAAGGAATTAACAGGTCACTCTTTTTATAGCTTATTTTTAAGCTATTTGTAGTTTGAGAATTATATAATTATAATTCTCTTAATTTTGTGTCATAGTTTATGAATCTTGAATCTTGAAAATCTAGACATAATGATGTCCTCACCTTCACAATTAAGCCTTGAATGTAAACCCCATCAAAGCTATTCTATGCTTCTAAAATCTTTTGGTGAAAATTTTGATCAAACTCATAATTTAGAAGAATTTGTTGCTCGACTTGAAGAAGAAAGAGTCAAGATTGATGCTTTCAAACGTGAACTTCCCCTTTGCATGCAACTTCTCACCAATGGTAATTTATCTCTTCATTATATTATACACATGCTCAAGCGAAAAATATCAAGCTTATATTTCCTTCATAGATAGGTTTACAAGCTTTTCTCTATTCTCTATAAGATATATAACAGTAGTATACAGTTTAAAACAACATATGGTAGATATAACAGTGGATATATTCATAATATTAATCATGTTCCTTTATTAGCTTGAGTCTTCCATGTATTCTTAGTCTTATTTTAATATGTTGCAGCATGTAACTATATGTCTTTATTTTTCAGGTTACTAATCCGTTACTTTTATAAACAGTTGCTTGTAGTTATCTTTAGATAACTTTGTCGTGTATAAAAGTCAAATTCTTCATTTTCTAGCTTATAAAATTCAAATGGTTTTCTGTGTTCACAACTTTATATGTGCGTGATATATTAATCAAGAATACTAGGATTCAAAAACTACTTGGTTAATTCTTGATTTCTTTTATTAATATGATAATAATGATAACAAACAAACTCGAATAATTTCACTAAATATATTTAAAAGATGGTAGTGTGTATGTAAATATTATCCCTATATTATAGAAATAGAAAAGTTATTTCCAATAGACCCGCACAAAAGCACATAAAATTTACATATCCTAAATAGGGTATATTTAATGATCTTATTTCTTGTTCCAAGAAAGTAGCCTAATATTTTTTTACTTTTTATTTTTTGGAAAATAACAGCTATGGAAGCTTCAAGACAACAACTTCAATCTTATAGAGAAAATCAAGGGCGAAAACCAGTACTTGAAGAATTTATTCCACTAAAGAATAATAATGCAAGTGGTGAAGAAAATGAAAAAAATATAGCAAATACAACTGATCATAATAAAGCAAATTGGATGACTTCTGCACAATTATGGAGTCCAGGAAGTGAAGAAATTAAAGAAAAATCCACACAAACATCTTCTAAAGAAATTACTGATATTGGTATTTCAAAACTAGCCTTTGACAACAATTTTCCTAGCCCAACACTTGCTCTTGCTTCAACTAAACAAAGTATTGAAATAGTTGAAGATAACAAGAATTTGGAAACAGTGAATAATTATTCAGGAAAAGATAATTCAATATTGGAGCAAGGAAAAGGAGGTTCTACTATTAATCAGCCAGATTCTCAAAGTACAGGAGCTGTAACCAACAGTACAACTACTCAACAACATAGAAAGGCAAGAAGATGTTGGTCACCTGATTTACACAGGCGTTTTGTTAATGCTCTTCAAATGTTAGGTGGTTCTCAAGGTAAGATATATTTAAACAATTACATATAGCTATCTTTTAAATGAACTTATAGTGCAAAAAGAATCATCATATCATCATTTGGTTGTGTTCTTACTTTGAGAACAATCAAGAAAGCAGGCTAACTATCTTTTGAATATAATGATTTCAGTGGCCACACCGAAACAAATTAGAGAACTGATGAAGGTTGATGGTTTGACCAATGATGAAGTTAAAAGCCATCTGCAGGTATATCTTAACCAATTCTAACCTCACCCTCAAACCCCCCCCCCCCCACCACCACCCCCACCCCACCCCCACCCAAAAAAAAACAAAGAAAAGCCTAATATTGAAAAAAGTTGTAGGTAACACACTGCTACACTGGTAATTGTGCATATTCATACGGGCAGTACAAATTAAAGTACTAAGACAAAAACTTAAACCAATTAATGTGACCTTTTTCTTCTTCTTTTTTCTTTAAAAGAATACACAAAACTTTCTTGTTTGTCTATTTTAATAAAAAGGGTGGTATGTTTTATATTTAAAAATAATTTGATTTTAATTCTCATTATTACACTAAATGACGTTTGTTTATAGTCATCAAAATCTCAAGGAATATTAAAACATTCCAAAATTTTTATCCTTTTAACTCCGTGCCTAATTAAAATATATTATATAAATTAAAACAAATAAAGGGAGTAGTACCATATATTGCTGCATAATGCTACAACTAAGGACATTTCTAGTAAAATTTGTCCATTTAGAGTTTTGGTGTGGCGGGGTGTCAAAAAATTCCTCATTTTGCTCTAATTAAGCTCATCTTTGCAAGTCTAGCAGAAACTTGGTTTTCCTCCTAATATATAAGTAAAGACGTTTTTGGTATCGGGCGTTTATACTAAATTATACTGATAATTGTCATGCATGTCTAGGAACATCGTTTTTACAAAATCATACTAACAGCTTGTTTGGATGGTTGTTACTTGTTGTATTGTATCGTATTGTTACTTAAAATATAATATTTGTTTTGACTGTTATTTATATTTTAATGTATCGTATCGTTAAATTTATTATTACATTACACTAAAAAGTGCCACTTTATAGATTAATTGATTTGATGTGGTCGCATCATTACCTTTTTTTCTCATATTGACCTTCCTTATTATTAAATAATTATATTTTATCATTTACTCTGCCTTTTTAAATAATAGTTTTACCTCGTTTCACCTTTTTAAAATTATATTGCAAGTTTATTCTTTATATTGTTAGTGTATGATATCATGAAACAATCACAAATAATACAATCTAATCAAATATTATATATCTCAAAACAAATACAAATATAATCCATTAGCTCAACAATATAATGCAATACTAATAATACATTATGAAATAATACATAACAATTATTCAAACAAGTTGTAATTCTATATAAAACTAATCATGAAGTGACCTGCAATCAGGTGAAATATGTGACAAGTTTTCATTATTTCATTTCATGCAAACATACTTAATAACTTCTTATGAGTCAATGCATGCTAATTTCTAGTGAAAATTATAGTATTTTTGTGTCATTTATACAGAAGTACAGACTTCACACGAGAAGGCCAAGTCCAAGCCCACAAGTAGCAACATCAGCACCTCACCTTGTGGTTTTAGGTGGCATATGGGTCCCGTCAGAGTACGCAGCCACCGCCGCACACGGCGGTACACCACCTGCAACCACCTTTTATGGACCACATACAACTAGCCATGCACCTTCACCACACTACATTGCAGCCCCACATGGAACAATGGCTCAAGAATTTTACACTACTACTGCATCGCAACCCTTACAATCGCTTCACCACCTCCAGCATCAGCAGTTGTACCATCACGGTGGCCAAATGTACAAGCCACCCTCAAACTCACTTACTCATAGCTCGCCCGAACCCGAATCCCGAAGAACTGGGGATGGTGACCGGTCGGAGAGTATTGAAGATGGAAAATCCGAGAGCAGTAGCTAAGAAAAACTTTTACGTAACAATTTTCTGTGATTAAATTTACTTTAGTGTTCACTAATTAAGAATTAGCTTATTAATTATTAGAAGGGTTTTGTTGTTGAAAAAATAAGCTGCATCTTCCTGTTAATTTATGCTACACGTACGAAGCGAAGGGTAAAAAGGGCATAACAAAAAAGGTAGTCTTTGTTTTCTTTGAGATTCCATTGTATGCTATTAATATATCCTAATTGGGTAAAGTTTAAAAATCAGATGTATTTGGTTTTCTTGGCGTTTTGTGGGTCTTTTTTGCCAATTTTGGCTTTTGCTCAGTTGACGATTTGACCTTACTTTTTGATTAAAAGCATAAATTCTTCTGGGGCAGAAATGTTAAATTTAAGTTTTAAGTTTATTTTTGTTGCAGTCAAGATAGATATGGATAAATTCAGAATTCAAACTTGGTAGATTGATGTTTAACTTTTGAATTTATTATACTTTTGAAATTATGGTCTATAAATATATTCATGTTTTGTCTTAAAATACTGAACTTCGGTTGAACCCTAGCTAAACAGTTTCATCTAACACTGCAATTATATAGTATTCAAAAACTGAAAAAACGAATTTTAATTCTTCCGTCACGTATAAGGTTCTAAACCATTTTGGAATTGTCTTTTAAGTTCTATGAATCTTGTATCGCAAAATTATATTTATATAAGCATGTTACTTTACACCAAATTATAAGTAAATTTTAGTAATAAATTGTAACGATCCTACTTTGTTTTGAATATTTGCATTTCGCTCGGTGTTTTGAGAGCATGAGTAGCTTCGTATGATGTACTGTGACTTATATGAATTGTCGGTTTAGAATTGCAGTTTATTCAGATTGATTTGAACGAATGATTATCAACTAGAAAGCTTTAAATTAGAAAATGTTAACCAAGTTTGACTTTTTAGTAGTTAACCTCGGATTGTATGTTTGATGGTTCAAATAGCTCCATATGGTGATTTTGTACGTAGGAACATATTTGAAAAATTATTTGGAAGTCTGTAGTTTAATTAGGCTTGAAAGCTAAAAACAGAAATTTAAGTTTGAAATTTAGCTGGGGAATTTACTTTTTAATATCGGGATCCAAACCCGATTCTGGAACACTACAACAAATTTGATTATTGGTGATAAATTATTTTGTCACCTAAAATTTATATTTCGTCACAAATATTTTTTTGTGACAAAAATTTTGTCAATTTTTCGTCTTCAAAACACCATCATTAATAGTATATAAAGACAACTTAGAGTTTCGTCACATAATAAAGTTATATTAACTACAAAATATTTTTTGTCCCCAATTAAGTTGTATTTATGGCGAACTTGTTTGTCATAAAAAGTGTCAAAAATTTTATAGGTAAAAGCATCATGTCGTCGCTAAAAAAGGTCTTCAATACTGATTATTCTAATTTGTCACTAATTATAATTTTAATTAGTGCTGATATTAATTGTCGCTAATGCTATACGCAATTTGTAGCTAAAAGAATGTGACTGTGTACACTAATTGCTTATGTTTATGTACAAAAGGAATCTTTCGTCTCTAAATATATAAAATAGAGACAAATTTATTTGTCGAAGAAGGCAATATTTTTGTAATTGAAATTATTTTTGGGTCTCGACGAATGGTGCTATTAGAGATAAGACTAATTTGTCTTTATATGTTGACTTAGTTAGTAATAATTTTAATTGTCATCAAATATTAAGTTAATTTTTAGATAAAAATATAATTGTGTTGTTGATATAAAGGAAAATCCTGAGCAAATTAGCTTTTTGTCACTAAATATACTCTTATGTAAAACAAAAACATGTTGGGTATTGGGCTCCCAACTATGTGTCCATTTTTATTTAAAGGCCCAAGTTTTGGAGGATAAGCCCTCAATTCTTTTTAGTCCACTATTAAGGCTAAACTAGTAGCCATTTTGGAGGATATATAGCAGCAAATTCTGAAAAAGAAAATAGCAGCAGAAATAAAAAAAAACAGAACTGGAGTGCAGGAGAGAGAAAAAAGAAGAAAAATCTACTGCATTATTTCTAAAAACGCAGGTCTGGTTTTTCAGTAGATCGGAGGTCCAAATCTTATCTGATCAAGCTGAAATTTTAGGAGGAGTTCAAGGACTCGTCAAGCTTGATTCTGAACGGTGGAGATTTGAATTCCAACGGTTAGATTTTGTGCTATAAACTTCGCACCAGGCTGCTGTTTTTGTTGATGTTTTTACATCTTTGTGTTGCTATTTTGATTCTAGTGCCTTCGTATTGTTGTTAAGGGCTAGATATCATTGTGGTATTGTTGTATTGTGTATTTGTACTCTCAATTGGTACTAGTGGAGTTGGTTAGACCAAAGGGTCTCGTGGTTTTTTACTCTTTCGCATTGAAAGGGTTTTCTACGTAAAAAAATCCCGTGCCTCATATCGTTTTATTTTTCGTGTTTGGATCATCTTGTTGTTTGGTGTTTTTGGATTGCTTGTTCGTTGCTCCTCACAGGTTCTTTCAAGAGGGAAAGGTGTTGATCTTAGGCACAACACATCTTATTTTTGTGTTCTTGCTTTCCCTACAAGTGGTATCAGAGCGTCAGAGTAATTTGTTATTTGTCTTGATTGAACGATGGAGCCAAATTACAGCAGGATGATAAGTTTGAATGGCACGAATTATCACAAATGGAAGGGTAAAATGAAGGATTTGCTCTTTGTGAAAAAGCTACATCTACCTGTGTTTGCTACTCAGAAGCCGGAGTCTAAAAGTGATGAAGAATGGGCTTTTGAACATGAAATGGTTTGTGGTTTCATTCGACAGTGGGTAGATGATAATGTTCTGAATCACATCTACAATGAATCTCATGCTAGAACTTTGTGGGAAAAACTTGAGTCCTTATATGCATCAAAAACAGGGAATAACAAGTTGTTTTTGCTCAGACAGGCTATGAATCTGCGATTCAAGGAAGGTTCTTCTATTTCTGACCACTTGAATGAATTTCAAGGGTGTTTTGATCAGTTGTCTAACATGGGTGTAAAGTTCGAGGATGAGATTTTGGGACTTTGGTTGCTGGATACTCTGCCTGATTCTTGGGAAAATCTTCGCGTGTCTTTGATCAGTTCTGCTCCCGGTGGTACAGTAACTATGGAGTATGCGAAAGCTGCTGTTCTGAATGAAGAGGTGAGACGTAGGACTCATGAGACATCTACTTCAAAATCTGATGTCTTGGTTACTGAAAATAGGGGGAGAAGCAAGGAGAGAGATCATGGAGAATATAAAAGGGGCAAGAGCAGGAGCAAGTACAAATCAAAATATAAAAATGTTGAGTGCAATTATTGTCATAAAAAGGGGCATTTGATGAAAAATTGCTTCAAGCTGAAGAACAAAGATAAGAACAAGCCAGAAGGGAAAGATGGTGAAAATGATCGCCATGTTGCAACCACGACTTCAGGTGATTTGGTAGTCGTTTGTGATAGCGACTTGATTAATGTTGCCTCTGATGAATCAAGTTGGGTTATCGACAGTGGTGCGTCTTTCCATGTAACATCAAGGAAGGATTTCTTCACATCTTATACTCCAGGTGATTATGGGGTATTAAAGATGGGAAATGATGGTCGTTCAAAAGTTCTTGGCATTGGAGTTGTTGTCCTGGAAACTAAAATCGGGATGAAATTAGTGTTGAAGAATGTCAGACATGCACCAGATATTCGTTTGAATCTGATATCTACTAGTGTCTTGGATGATGAAGGTTATGTGAGTACCTATGGTGATGGGCAATGCAAGCTCACTAAGGGTTCTCTTATTATGGCTCGTGGGAAGAAGTGTTCAGGTTTATACTGGACCAATGCTTCAGTCTCTATTGATTCTGTCAATGCAGTTGAGAGTGATAATTGTTCAGAATTATGGCATAGAAGACTAAGTCACATCAGTGAGTAGGGTCTTGATTTCTTAGTCAAGAAGAATGTTCTTTCTGGGGTGAAAGATGCAAATTTGAAAAGGTGCAATCACTGCTTGGCTGGGAAACAGAACAGAGTATCCTTCAAGAGTCGTCCATCTTTCAGAAAGTCAGAGTTGCTTGAACTGGTACATTCAGATCTTTGTGGTCCTATGAAGACAAAGGCTCATGGTGGTGCACTTTACTTTGTGACTTTCATTGATGATTACTCATGGAAACTTTGGGTGTATGCATTGAAGTATAAAGACCAAGTTCTTGGGGTCTTTAAACATTTTCATGCTTCCGTTGAGAGAGAAACGGGAAAGAAGTTGAAATGTATTCGCACAGACAATGGTGGTGAATACCTTGGCCCATTTGATGAGTATTGCAGACAACAGGGTATCAGACATTAGAAGACGCCTCCCAAGACTCCACAGCTCAATGGCCTTGCTGAAAGGATGAACAGAACATTGGTGGAGAGAGTCAGATGTTTACTTTCAGAAGCACATTTACCTAAATCTTTTTGGGGTGAGGCTTTGTATACTGCTGCACATGTGATTAATCTATCACCTGATACTGCTTTTCATGGAGATGTTCCTGATCGAGTATGGTATGGTAAGGATGTTTCTTACGACCATTTGCGTGTTTTGGGTGTAAAGCTTTTGTACATGTGCCAAAGGACGAGAGGTCCAAATTAGATGTCAAGACGAGGCAGTGCATTTTTGTTGGCTATGGTCATGATGAATTTGGCTACAGACTTTATGATCCTGTTGAGAAGAAGCTTGTCAGAAGCCGTGATGTTATCTTTATGGAGGATCAGAATATTGAAGATATTCAGAAGATGGAGAAGTCTGAGACTCAATGTTATGATGATCTTGTTGATTTGAACCCAACTCCCATGGCTCATATGCCTGATGCTACTAATGAAGATCAAATTGATGATCACAATCATGTCCCACATGATTTTGTTGATGGTAATGTTGAAGAAAATTCAAATGAGGTACATAATCAACCTCATGTTGATAACAATGAACCTACTGTTGCTCTCAGGAGGTCTACAAGGGCTAGAATTCCCTCTACTCGTTATTCTACTAATGAGTATGTGCTCCTTACTGATGGGAGAGAACCTGAGTGCTATGAAGAAGCTATGGAGAACGAGGATAAAGATAAATGGGTTGAGGCAATGAATGATGAAATGAAATCATTGCATGATAATCATACTTTTGAGCTAGTCAAGTTGCCTAAAGACGGAAAAGCATTGAAAAATCGGTGGATCTACAAGTTGAAGAATGAACAGGGTGCTTCGTCTCCACGATACAAGGCTAGACTAGTGGTTAAAGGCTACAGTCAGAAAAAGGGTATTGACTATGACGAAATTTTTTCTCCAGTTGTGAGGATGTCTTCCATTCGAGTTGTTTTGGGTCTTGCAGCCAGCCTTGACTTAGAAGTTGAACAGATGGATGTTAAAACAGCATTCCTTCATGGTGATTTGGGAAAGGAAATCTACATGGAGCAACCGGAAGGTTTTGTGGTAAAGAGCAAGGAGAACTACGTTTGCAAGTTGAAGAAGAGCTTGTATGGCTTGAAACAAGCTCCAAGGCAGTGGTACAAGAAGTTTGAGTTTGTGATGATCCAGCAGGGATATAAGAAGACTACTTCTGACTATTGTGTTTTCGTGCAGAAGTTCTCTGATGATGATTTCATTATTTTGTTGCTTTATGTTGATGATATGCTTATTGTTGGTCAGAACTCCACCAGAATTGCTGAGCTGAAAACAAAGCTTAGTAAGTCCTTTGCGATGAAGGACTTGGGACCAGCAAAACAAATTCTTGGCATGCAGATCACACGTGAAAGAGAGGCAAGAAAGTTATGGTTGTCTCAAGAGAAGTACATTGAAAAGGTGCTTCAACGATTCCACATGAAAAAAGCTAAAGTGGTTAGTACACCTCTTGCTACACACTTTAAGCTTAGTTCTAAACAGTCCCCATCTAATGATGCTGAGAAGGCAGAGATGCGACGTATTCCTTATGCATCTGCAGTTGGAAGTTTGATGTATGCAATGGTTTGCACGAGACCTGATTTAGCTCACGCAGTTGGTACAGTTAGCCGCTTCCTTTCCAATCCTGGTAAGGAACATTGGAGTGCAGTGAAGTGGATTATGAGATATCTCCGAGGCACATCCAGTTTGAAACTTTGTTTTGGAACTGGAAAATCTATTCTGAATGTATACACAGATTCAGATATGGCTGGAGATATTGATACCAGAAAGTCTACATCAGGTTATTTGGGTACTTTTGCAGGGGGAGCTGTTTCGTGGCAATCTAAGCTTCAGAAATGTGTTGCGTTGTCCACAACAGAGGCTGAGTTCATTGCAGCTACAGAAGCTTGTAAAGAGCTGCTTTGGATGAAGAAATATCTTCATGAACTTGGCGTTATTCAGAAGAGGTATGTGTTATATTGCGACAGTTAGAGTGCTATACATCTTAGCAAGAATCCTACTTTCCATGGAAAATCTAAACATATTGATGTGCGTTATCATTGGATTCGAGATGTGCTTGATCTCAAGTTATTGGAGTTTGAAAAGATTCACACAGATGATAATGGTTCTGATATGATGACCAAGGCTTTGCCGAAGGGAAAATTTGAAGTTTGTTGTTTGATTGCCGGTTTGGCAACCACCTCCACATAGTCGGGAGGGGGGAGATTTGTTGGGTATTGGGCTCCCAACTATGTGTCCATTTTTATTTAAAGGCCCAAGTTTTGGAGGATAAGCCCTCAATTCTTTTTAGTCTACTATTGAGGCTAAACTAGTAGCCTTTTTGGAGGATATATAGCAGCAAATTCTGAAAAAGAAAATAGCAGCAGAAATAAAAAAAAAACAGAACTGGAGTGCAGGAGAGAGAAAAAAGAAGAAAAATCTACTGCATTATTTCTAAAAATGCAGGTCTGGTTTTTCAGTAGATCGGAGGTCCAAATCTTATCTGATCGAGCTGAAATTTTAGGAGGAGTTCAAGGACTCGTCAAGCTTGATTCTGAACGGTGGAGATTTGAATTCCAACGGTTAGATTTTGTGCTATAAACTTCGCACCAGGTTGCTGTTTTTGTTGATGTTTTTACATCTTTGTGTTGCTATTTTGATTCTAGTGCCTTCGTATTGTTGATAAGGGCTAGATATCATTGTGGTATTATTGTATTGTGTATTTGTACTCTCAATTGGTACTAGTGGAGTTGGTTAGACCAAAGGGTCTCGTGGTTTTTTACTCTTTCGCATTGAAAGGGTTTTCCACGTAAAAAAATCCCGTGCCTCATATCGTTTTATTTTTCGTGTTTGGATCATCTTGTTGTTTGGTGTTTTTTGGATTGCTTGTTCGTTGCTCCTCACAGGTTCTTTCAAGAGAGAAAGGTGTTGATCTTAGGCACAACACATCTTATTTTTGTGTTCTTGCTTTCCCTACAAAACAACATAGAAATAAAAGAGAAACGTAATACCAAAATTCATACAAAAAATTTACCATACATCTATAATTGTTCAAAGATAACATTTGAGTACAAACTACAAACTAAAAACCCTCAAATAAAAAGTCTAATTAAAATACGGGTTAACGCATGCTAAAATTAAAAAAGAAAGAAAAAAAGGGGTATATTGCTTCCTCACGTGACAGTGCAGCGTCCCTTAGCTAAAAATCACACTTTTTGCACCTTCATATACATGTGAAAAGGAAAACAATTAATATTACGTACTTTCTAATGTCGTGATTTAAACAAAATATATCTTCAAACTTAAATCACAAAACTAACACTAATTAGTGAATTAAATAATAAAATATTAAAATATAGATAGTAATTAACTACTCTACAAAATCCTACATTACATCAATAGAAACTTACCTCTTGATAAAAAATATGTCAAGAATTCTTTGGTTAAGACATGAATCAAGGCCTTCAACTCATAGCAAAAGACAGATTTCACAAGAAAAGTTTGTGGGATGATGTAATGACTAGATCGGTCGTTTTGAGTATTTGCACTTTGCTTGTCAGTTCTCGGGCATGACTAGCCATATATGATGTATTATGACTTATGCAAATTATTGATTTTTATTTTTACGTTAATCGGAACAAATATGTAAGAATATTTCTTAGTTTGAAGCTTTAAACTTGAAAGGATTGACAAAGTTTTGGTTTTTTTAGTATTCGATCTCGGATTTAGATTCTTATGATTTGGTTGGCTCCATTAGGTGATTTTAGACTTGGGAGCGCATTTGGAATCTGATTTGGAAGTCTGTGATAGATTTAGGCTCGAATTGGCAAAATTAGAAATTTGGCGTTTTTCAATCAGCAGTGGAAATCTTGATATCGGGGTCCGAATGGAATTTCGGAAATTGAAGTAGGTCCGTTATGTCATTTTGTGACATGTGTGCAAAATTTCATGTTATTCTGATGAGGTTTGATAGGTTTTGGTGTTTGCGGAATCCGGAAGTTTGGAACTCCTTAGACTTGAATCTGAGGGTGATTTGGTGTATTGGTGTTGTTTAAGTGTTCTGAAGATTGAAATAAGTTTGAATGGTGATATGTGACTTGCTGGCATGTTTAGTTGAGGTTCGAGGGCCTGAGATAGATTTGGGTGGTTGAGGAAAAGTTTGGCTTGGAGCTAATGCTGTTGATTTTTTGCTGCTTCTGTCATTTCCGTACCTGCAAATTGGGACCGCAGGTGCACTAGGAGGATTACAGATATGGAAATGGAAGGCCATGGCTGGACGGCAAATACGAAGAACTGGCCGCATCTGTGAGGTGCGATTTAGGGGTCGTAGATGTGAATATGGTGCAGTAAGTGATTTTGCACCTGCGAGGGAAATTCCCTCAAGTGCAGTGCCACACAAGCGTGAATTAGACCGCATATGCGGTTTTGCTAGATAGAAAATCCCAGCTTGAGGTTTGTTCTTCATTTTTTTAATTTTGGGCTTAAGGAACTTGAGAGAAAGAGAGAGGCAATATTTTCAAGGGAATTGAAGGAGTAACATTAGGGTAAGTGATTCTAACCCATAATGGTTTAAATTTCATGAATCTATGATTTTATTCATCATCTAATTGAGAAGTTGAGCTAGAAATTTGGAAATTTAGGGCTTGGATATTGAAGATCGGATTTTGAAAAATAAATATATATAGATCAATTTCGGCCATGTTGGTCTTGATGTTGTCAGACGGTTGTGGTAGATGTTCATAACTAGTGACACCCTGATGAAGGATTTTCTTTTCGCATTGTTGTCTTTGTTTTAAACACTTTATAAAGGCTTATTGTTAAAAAATTTAATTTTCTCCTAAGAATGAAAATATTGATTAGTTTTGGGATTGTGTTGGCTGGCCTAGTTACATGATAGGCGTCATCACGACCAAATTAGTTTTGGGATCGTGACAGATTACTTATATGTTGATCAACTTTTGCATAGAGACTAACAGAGTTTGGTAGGAGGTAAATATCTTTTTTTTGGAAACTAACTATTTTTATTAATCACCAATTGGAAAACTTTACAAAGTACAACAAGCTACAACTCTACTTGCTGAATCTAAGAAAAGATAAGCAAAGATTCTATTGTTATGTAACTACACCCAAGTCTCCTATTTATCACAGTTTGCTAGAAAGGCAGTTGGTTAAGTATACAATCAGTCATTACAGTGGCTCTCACATTACATATATAAGTAATATCTCTAGCTAAACTATCCATTTTTTTTTCACTTTTTCAAATATATGTTGCATATATATCTTCTGTATAGACCTGTTTCAATATCTGAGCTTTGATAGATTTCCCTTTAACATTGTTGTGCAGCCACTGTTGTTGCTGATCGGCATTAGCTCTTAGAGGTATTGGTCCTTGTAGCCATAAGATCAATCTTCCCCATAACTGGTAAGAGAAATTATACTCGTGGAAGAGATGCTCACTTGACAAGAGGGGTTGCTCTGATGGTAAGCAACCCCACTTCCAACCTAGAGGTCGTGAATTCGAGTCTCCCCAAGAGCAAAGAGGTAAGTTCTTGGAGAAGGATGCCGGGGGTCTATTTGGAAACAGCCTCTCTACCCAAGGGTAGGGGTAAGGTCTGCGTACACACTACCTTCCCCAGACCCCACCAAGTGGGATTATACTGGGTTGTTGTTGTTGTTGGAAGAGATGCTCACTTGTTTCTGTTGTAGTATGACATAGAATACAAGTCTGATCAATATTAAGCCCCTATATTGAAAGTTTATATGTTGTATTAAGGTTCCCAGGCAGTGATACCCATAGGGTAAATACAGCCTTGGGTCTAGCGACATTAGTGTACATGAAGTGCTTCCAGTTTACCTTAGAATGAGTTCCCAAGAGTTGCTTGTAACAATATCTGATCATTGAATGTTGTTTTTGCCGGGTGCCCTGTATATGACTAAAGTCTCCTCTTCTATTAATTTTCTCGCCAACCAACTAGCTTGTTGTGGAATTGGAATAGTGCTTACTTGTCTTTATTTTGTATAATGATTATGAATTCATCTAGTTCACAATTTGTCTTGTTTCTGAGAGAGTTCTCAAAAGGCCTTTATCAATATACATTTCTTACACAATCTCAGATTTATTATATTCAACCCACCTGCAGCTTTTGGTAGGCACATTTTGTCCCCATGATACCAAAGACCTCTTGGTAACTGTTCTAGACCACACGTAACTCCGGCAATGTGCCTTAATTACTTTAATGACCTTAGCATGTAATAGAAATAATTGAGACCAATATGCCAAAAATAACTAATTTCACCAACTGGATCTGCCCTGCATATGAAAGTTTCTTAGCAGTCCAAGAAGAGATCCTTACAATAAATTTATCTATCACTGGTTGCCATTGAATTAGGGTGAGTTTCATAGATGACAGTAGAACCCCTAAATATTTAAAAAAGAATTTCTCCTTGTACATATCCTAGCTCCTGCAATATTTGTGATTTTATTGAGATGCTGACTCCTCCAAAATAGACATTATGTTTAGCTACATTTGTTTGCAAGCCAGAAGCTTTAGAGAATATTAAGAATCTTTCATGTAGCTTCTGAATAGATATTTTATCACCTCTGACAAATAACAGTAAGTCATCTATGAAACATAGATGTGTGACCTTCAGTCTTGCACATTTTGGATGATATGCATAGAGCTTATCTTCTCCCAATTCATTCACATTTCTACTTAGATATTTCATTACCGCAACAAACAAAAAAGGAGAGATGGGATCTCCTTGTCTCAGATCTTTGGCAACATTGAAGGTTCTGTTGGTTCTCCATTTATGACTATTGAGTAATGAACTGTCTCTACACACTCCATGATCTATTTCATGAATTTTCTTGGGAACTGTAAACCATCCGGTACTTATTCAATATAGATCCATTTGACTGAGTCATATACCTTCTGAAGATTGACTTTGATCATACACTTTGGTGATATATTCTTCCTAGTGTAAGCTATACTAAGCTCATGTGCAAGGATGCTATTGTCTGCAATTCTCCTTCCTGGGACAAAACCTACTTGTGCCTCACTAATAACAGTTGCAATAACTTTCTATAATCTTGCAGTTATGACTTTAGATATAATCTTGTAGAGAATAGTGAAATACGCTATAGGCCTAAAATCATTTATAATAGCAGGATTAAGGGTCTTGGGGATCAAAATAACTGAAGTACAGTTGATAGGCCAGAAGAGTTTACCATATTTGCTTATAAAAATAAGCATTATATCAATCCAACCCCAGTGCCGTATCATCATCAATAGAACAAAGTCCTTCATAGACTTCCCGTAGAGTGATTTATGTACATAATTCAACTTGTTGCTGATGTAGGAGGTCAATATCACACGAGGGGGATGAGGTGTTTTAATTGGGGTAATAGAAAGGAAGAAAAAACACTAAATATATGTTGGAGCTTCTCTTTTCTTAGGATTCTATATAGTTGTAGTTGAATTGGACACTTCAAATTTATCCTAGTGGGAGGTTGTTCGTGGTTTATAGGGAGGGAATGGGTGAGAGAAGAATTTTACACGAAAATATTGGAAGGAAGGTGAAATAATTGAAAGTTAACGTCTTCTTTTTATCTTATATTATTTCGGGTAAAATTTCCACACATAAAACTTCTCTCCTTCAGCGACATCCCATTCAATATTAAGATTATATTATATATTTGTATTTTCTTATATTAATGATTTCACTATTCAAGGAAATACAAGAAAATAATAAAGGCTAGAAAATATTATAAGAAGTGTAGTATCTTATTCCAAATATTTTAAATTTTATGATCTATATAGTTCTAATGGTTCCTCATTTTAAAAAAACAAAAATAAATTTAAGGGTCTTTAAGCTTGATCTTAAATTTAGCTACGAACAATATTTTTAAATTCAACAGACGGATATTTTAGACTCACACTCCTTGAATCTTGATTTATTTTTCATTCTTGCTTGAGCTTGATCTTGTAAGTGTCCAAAATATAGGGGGTGTCCCTTCTTGCGTTTTAATTAGGTACTTTTTTATTTCTTCCTTTAGTTTGTTCTGTCAAATTTTCTATGTCTGAATTCATATTCAAATTTAATCACCATAAAACTTTATAGTATAATTAAATTACATATGTATATTAATTAGTAATATTGAAGGGTATAGTCGATGAGTTTTGACTAATCCCAACTTTTTCAACACGGAGTATAGATGTACACAAATCACAAAATATTACTATTTAAAAAGAAATTGGACCTATAATTTCAAAAGCATAATAAGTTACATGGTAAAATTTAAGAGGTTGAACCTATTAAATTTATATCGTAGAACCATTTTTTATAATAGTACATCCATCTTCTTGTAATCTTAGATCCACTTGTGTTCCTATCAATCTCAAATGTACATATAAAAAAGAAAGATATTAATTGAAGTATAATTTTGTCTAATATGTCATAATTTTAAATTGGTAAAATAATGAAGGAAATATATATACCACTTTTTCTATAAAAATAAAGTTAATTTGTATCTGCTTTTGTCTCAACTCTCGACAAATACACAGTAGTCATCTTGTAATATTAAAGTTTAAGTAAGACGAAATTAAATTAAAGAGGTATACTAATTTTGAGATATATAGTTAATTTTACGGTATAAATTTAATATAAAACCACATAAAATGGTTCGCTTCAACATGGAATGAAACAAAACTAAAACGTTTCCAATAAGATATTGAATTCATGTGCTCAAAGTAGAATCAAACACATTCATACAATTTCTAATATAAATAAAATTGCGGATTCATCGCTCAATAGTTTTTCAAAGATAGTTGTTTCACTTACTAGTTCAATTAGTCTTAAAGTGTGTATATATATAACCTTCAATTTCATAGTTAAAATGAAATATGGTTTTTTAGTTTTTATCCACAAATTGTTTTTGTAGCCAATAATCATACGATTCAACTACAAAATTAAATCGCAACCATTTAAAATTTATATATTATATGAAAAAATTCATTGTGACTAAATTTTAGGTTAAATACTAATTATTTTCACTTTCAGTAACAAAAAATGAGGTCACAATTAAATATAAAATTTCTAGCTAAAATTTACAATATTTAACTAGAAATTGTAATTCGACGCTATTGTAACAACATATTTTTTGTGAAAAAAAATTTTCATACCCAAAATTTAACTCATTTTAAGACAAACATTGGCTCGTCGCTAATTAGGTACATCATTAGTGACAAACTAATTTGTCACTGATAACTTTAATTTTGTGACTAATATTACTCAATAAATTGCGCCAACTTATTTTTTTGGTGGAACACTTTAGTGGACGATACTTTGTTACTAAATTTTGTGTTTCGCAACTAAAAGTATGTGATTTATATATTTAAAAACGAATGATAATTTTTGTCACGAAAAGTAAACAATTAGTGACGAATTCTATGTCTTAGCTAATAATTTTGTTGCTAAATTTCATATTTATTGTAGTGATTGGAATAGCTCCATTATGTCATGTATGACTTGTGTGCAAAATTTGAGGTCGGTCGGACGTGTTTTAATAGGTTTCGACATCGAATGTGGAATTTAGAAGTTCATAGTTCTTATGCTTGAATCGATGTGCGATTCGACTTTAATCCTTGTTAGGTGTGATTTGAGGCTCCGGGTAAGTCCGTATTACATTAGGAGACTTGTTGGCATATTTGAATAGAATCCCGAGTGACTCGGATAAGTTTCAGAATGAGTTTTAAACGAGCTTGGGCATTTCAGCACTTCTGGTGATGTTATGGGATAGTTGAAGTACAGAGGGGCACATTTTTTAGGGCATAAGTGCGACCGCACATCCCCAAAGTGCTATGGCAGAAGGAATTGTGCGAGCCGCGCTTATAGATGTGCGGACCCCTGTCGAAATTGTGCGGTCCGCAGAATTCTTCTCGCGACCGCAGAAATGTGATTTCACAGATTCGCTGGTCCGACTTTGAAAACTTATATCTTTTGATATACAAAGAATTTTGAAATGATTGAAAAACAAAAGATGTAGCCCTTCATCTCTAGTTTCTATAAAGATAAAGAAATTATTATTTGGACATTGGTACATATAGTTATGGCAATTTTACTAAATCCTGGTAGGGCAGAATTTGCTAAAGTGCGGTCGTACAATATGGATTGCGGCTGCAAGACCTGGATGTGCGACCACACTTGAAACTTTGCGGTTAGCGATTTGGAAGGCAGCTTTGGTACTATATAAACGAGGGTTATAGTATTATTTCATGTTTTGGACTTTGAGAGCTTTGTTTTGTGATGATTTTTCGTGAGTTTTTCAAAAAATTCATCGGGGTAAGTGGTTTGAATTCGGATTTGGTTAATATACATGTATCATTGTTTTTATTATTTAATTAGCATTTTGAGATAAAAATTGGGGGTTTTAGCCTAATGTCTCATAGAGTGAATTTTCGAGTTTTGAACATCAATTTGGAGTTGGTTCTGAGTGAAACCAGTATGATTGAACTCATAATTGAATGGGTTGTTAGATTTTATGAGTTTTTTGGTTCCGACGTGCAGGCACGAGTTGGACTTTTGGGATGATTTTAGGCTTGTGATTAAAGATTCAATGTTTATCGATGTGTTTGTTTTCTTCGGTATTATTTGATGTATTTGAGTTACTTTTGACTAGTTTTAAGCCATTGGATGGTCAGTACGCATGAAATGGCATTATTAGAGCATCACTTGGCTTGCTCGATATTGAAATTTTCTTGTTCGAGGTAAGTAACTCTTCTAAAATTAGTGTTGAAGGTATGAACCCCGAATTCCGTGCTATGTTATTGGTATTGAGGTGATGAACATGATAGGTGACGGGTGTGTGGGCGTGCACCGTATGAATTATGACTCTGTTATTTCTGTATATTGTGTAGTTATTTTATCTTACATGTAGTCATGAAATTTCTACATTGAGCTGTGATCCATGTTAGACACCATGTCTAGGTTACATGCTTATCCTGTTGGGACCCACTATGAATATTTCTGCTGTTGAGTTATTTGCTCTCATTGATTTATATAGTCAGTCATACACATTCATATGCATAGTGTTGATACCTAATTTTTCCCAATATATATTTTTAATATGCAAAATAATTTCGAAATAGCGTATATATGTATATGTAAGCATATCCAAGTATTTTATTATTTCTTCATAATTTTTGAAAGTTTTCTTAATCAATTTATTTCCCTTTTCTATCCCTAAAATCCCAGTAATTATGTCTAAATTATTATCTTTGATGACTCATTTGCTGAATCTTTATATTTATGCTAAAATATAGCTAAGGAAACTTTTACATATTTTTATAATTTTATTTAGTATTTTTAAAGCCCAAACACCATACGTTGGGATCAAACTGGGTTTGTTGTTATTGTTAGTATTTTTTAAAGCCAATGACACATAATTGCAGTATTAGCCATTTTTAGGTTTAAATTTGTCCCTATATATAAAGTGGGATCCTATATTTTGAAATTTCTAATTATACATTATAAATCATTTTTAGTACTTTCAATTTATCTCAATAAATAATTTACTATTTTTTTTAATTTCAAAAAGAAAAAATAGTTATTTAAATGATAGCCCAATTTTATTTCAGTTATAGCCTAGTTTGACCCCAATTTGAACCCAATTTTTCCAGCCCAATTCCCACTCAAACCTGACCCCCAACCCAATTACACGACCCAACCTGATCTCCCACCTAACCCTTTTAATCCTGGATGTTGATCATTTAGATCAACGGAATGATCAACGGCCACCACTTGACCTTCCATAATTAAACTTAAAAGACCCCTAAGCCTATCTCATTTCTCACCTACCGCCACCCTTGAATCTCTCTTCTCTCTCAACTCTCTTTGAAACTCTCATGAACCTCAGTCGCCGCCCTCTCACCCCACCATAATACCTACCTAATCAATGGCCTTTCGTGGTCATTTGAGGCCTATGCCAGCCTTCCATGGATCGTATGTGTTTGGTTCTATGGTTTCATGACCAGACCTCGAAGGATTCTGGTCCAGTCCTTACTCGACTGTTGCTCATGGAGTTTCTCCGGCCATCCACGACCTCTTCTGGCTATCCATGGCCTTTCAAGGTGTGTCCTTGACCTTTTCCGGTTAGTTCGTTAACTCTCGAGTTCTTTCTCATTTTTTTGGGTTATATAAAACACTATTCTCTAAGTCCTTTTGATTTCTTTCATATCTACTTTAGATCTATACTTTCTATGAGTGCTTTAAGTGTTCTCTCGAGAATTCTTTTTTCAACTTTCTTTCAAAACGACCATTCATCTTCTCTGATTAGAGTTTTCCTTTAAGTTTTTCTTTTAAAGATATTTGATTTTAACATGTTTGTGATTTTGCTAAGTTTTGCTCATGTTGTTCTTCTATCTATTTCAGCATGTTAAAACCCTAGTTCCTTTTATGGTCTCATTCGAGTTCTGAAATTGTTTGTTAGATGTGTACTTGTTTGATTAAGTTCCTCGTTTGTATTTGACTTATTTGTTTAATCATCTTTTTAACTCAATTACTGTTAAAAACCCTATGTCTTCTTGGTCTGAAACTATTTGTTTGAATATGCACTTCATTTGATTAAGGGTTTTGTTTCTGACTCTCTCTTCTTTATGTGACATATCTGATTCCGAGTTTTACTATCTCTCGAACTTAACCCTCCCTAATTTCTCAAAAGGGTTTCGTCACTTGTTATTGTGAGACATTTACTTGTTTTGACTCTTTTCTTCACTTTAGCTACATGTGTGAGCCCTGACTATCTACTGAATCCTATGCTTATTTTTGCTACTATTGCATGTTGTTTCTTTTGCCAATGTGCTTGACCTCGCATGACTGATCTTTTTGTTCCCTCCATTTATATACTGAAATGCAAAAGCATGTTCCTCCTAGATTGACCTTGATCTTGTGATTGATTTCAAAATATTTTCTTATATGAGCCCTGATTTCACTCGCATGTTTAAGACTAATTGATTCTTTTCCATTTACTATAATGTTTTACCTTGCTGATTTCTTTCCCAAAATAAGCATACTTTGCATACTCAGACTTGATTGTTCACTGTACGCTTTTACTATCCCTTATATGGAAATAATCAATCTATTCCCAAACTGATTTCTTTCTTTATTTGAACCTATTATTACCCGTTAAACAATGATTCCTTAATTAAAGGGAATCACTTGTGTAATTGGTTCTAACTGGTGATTATTTCTATATTTGTGTTAAGACTTTGCTTATTACCTTATTCCTCATATTATTTCAAAACTATAAATACCCTCCTTCTTTTCTTTCAAAGACACGGATGAACAACCTAAGTTAAGAAGACACTTCACTAAACCTCTTTATTCTTCTCTGTTACTATTTGTGCTACTGCTTTGTCTAGTCGGCTGAAAGCCAACGCCAGGCTGTGGATATTTGCTTACTTTTCTTTCTGCACTTTGCTTCTCACTGGTATGTCTTTGTTAAATTTTTATGCACCAATAACAACATGTTTTTGCAACTGTTCCAACTTCCCTTATGTTTGTCTATTTCTGCTTATGTTTTTTTTTCGCAATCAAGTCACATTATTAGCATGTGGCAGTGTGTTCCTTTCACCCTTTTGAGTTAATGCTCTCCTATGTGTATGAATCCCAAACCCCGCATCCCCTCTTTATGCTTGCATTCTCTGGCTGGTTTGTCAGCATGCCAGCATCCCCTACTTTTGTGCATGTCTGAACCTGACCCCTCCGAAGGTCATATGCTTCATGCAATGTATCCCCAAAATCCCTGAATTTTGTGCAAATGCTGACTCTGTGTAGTTTAAATATTACTACTATTGTTTTTAACTCATCCTTATCACTTACTATTTTTAAAGTCTTTGTGTCTGCACTTCCGCTATACTCTTAGAACTTAGGTTCTGCCCCTCTTGTGTGAGCCTTTCCTTGGAATCCTTGAGCTCTTTCTGAACCTGGACACATAAGAGATGGCCTTTCCACACTAAGTCATTCTCTATCAATTACACAAATCTAGGTGTAAGCATTACACCGTATCCCTTGAGACCCTTAGGGAACTCTGATACACCTAGATCTGAGAAAAGCTTTGAAACAAGTGGTATTTAAGTTGTTTTTTTTCCATAACTCAGGGAGGAAGTTAGAATCAGGCTTCTTTTGGTTGTAATTTCTTATTTTGTACTTCTCTTATAATTCAGTATCTGGTATGTAATAATTTATAAACAAATATTGGGGTTGGCTTGTGAAAACATATGGGTAATTATGTATGTTTAGCTATTAGGAGGGTAGATAACATGCCTATAGGGTATGTTGTTCCAAATTCTACGTGTTTTAATTCTACACTTAGATATCCTGCCTATAGAATCTGCTTTCAAATTGTGCATGTTTTAATTCCACACTTAGAGATCATGCATATAGGGTCTAATGGCTATAATCATACTGTTGATATCTAATTTTTTCCTATATATTTAGTATGCTAAATACTTTTCAAAATAGCATGTGTATGCATATATAAGTATGTCCAAATATTTAATTATTTTTCCTTAATTTTTAAAAGATTTTTAAATTTATTTATCGTCCTATTTTATTTAGAGAAGCCCAATACTTATTCCTAAAATTATCATTTTAGTGATTCATTTATTGGACTCTTATATTTATTTATATTTGCGTATTTTTACAAATTTATTTAGTATTGTTAAGGCTAAATTGCATATAATTGCAATATTAGGCTTTTTTATATTTAATTATGTTTATGTCTATAAAATTAGGTCCAATATTTTTAATTTGATAATATGTATTATTAATAATATTAATACCTTTAATTTATTTTCAAAAATTATTCTACTATTTTTTATAAAATAAAAAAAGGGAAAAGTGGCTATTTAAAATCTAGTCCAATTGTATTTCAATTTTAGCCTTATTTGAACCTCCAATTGACCACAATTGTAAACATAATTACCAAGCCCAAATCCTAGTCTTACCCGACCCAAGATCCAATTAAAATAACCCGCCTAGATTCCAATTTAATCCAGCCGTTGATCGCTCAGATCAACGGCTCACATTAACCCTTTCCTTTTTTTAATCTCGACCTTCCCCCTAACCTAACCATTTCACACCCACGACTGCCTTTGAATCCCTTTATCTCTTAATTCTCTTTCAAACCCTAGTCACCACCCTCACCTAACACCCAAAAACCGCCCAAATCAATGATTTCCAAAGACATTGGAGGTCTGTATCCACCTCCCTGGGCTTCTATGTGTTCAAGTATCACGGTTTCAAGGTCAAATCCTGGAAAATCTTAGTCCAGACCTTGGACGATCTTAGCTTTATGGATATCTCTGGTCATCTTTGACCTTGCTCCAGCCAGCCATGGCTATTCGTGTCTGATTCTGGACTCTCTCGCTTGGATCGATGGTTTTCAAAGTCTTTATCACCATTTGGGGTTCTTCTGTAACCCTAACCTTTAAGGTTTTTCCAATTTATTTTAGTCTGTTTCAGATCTATGCTTTCTCTAAACTTCTGTACTTTTTTTCAACGTTTCTTTTAAAATTCTATCTTCAAAAACCCTTATTTTTCAATTTAGGTTTTGTTAAGTTATTTCGAAGCTTTCTATAATTTTTTGACATATTCTATTGTGTTTCCTCATGTCGTTCTTTTACATGAGTTTGCATGTTAAGGGCCTTAATTTCATCTGAGATTTCTGAATTTATTTTGTTAAGTGTTTGTCTGATTTACTTGATTTTCATCTCTAGACTCGATTGGTGTTGAAAACCCTAAAATTTTGGGTTCATTCAAGTTCTGAGACTATTTGCTGTGTGATTTACTTGTTCATCATATTTGAATTTGATTGATTTCAAAACCCTAATTTATTTGGGGCTTATTCATGCTTCTGAAGCTGACCAGCATCTATTTTTAAGTGATTTTGACTTCTTGCCACCATTATACTTTTCAGAAGGGCCTTTTCACTTGACCATTTGCATGCTACTTGATACCCTTTTCTCTATTACTAAGTTACTGAAGTTGACATATGTTTTGATAGTTCACTGTCTACTGGCTTTGTGATTGTTATTACATGATGCTTCTCTTTGTCATAAGTTCAGCTTTGCATGCCTGATGTTATGCACTTTCTTATATCCTGAATTCCGCTTTTGAATGACCTCCAATTCTGGAATAATTTCAAACAATTCCTTGTGAAATTTTGATTCTTTCCTTGTCTCACCTTACTGATTTCCCTTTTTCTTGGTTTAATTTGAACACTTTCCTTTGAACCTTCGACCCCTACCTTTTCTACTCAATATGGTTGATTCTCTTAACTTGGTTATATTGGTACTTGATTCTTACCGACATTTCCTTGATTAGGATTTTATGAACCTAGTCTATATTACATATTGAGTACTTGTACTATGCTAAAATATTTCCTTATTGGATATATTCAGCCTTATGTGATTTCTTTCCTTATCTAGTATTTGCATATTACCGTTTAATTTTAACTCCTTAATTAAAGGAGGTACTTATTCTAATTTGATTTTAATTAGTACATAGTTCCATAAATTATAAATACCTTGCTCTTTCATTAACATAGACACGAACAATTAGCTCTAAAATCACTTACACTCAAAGTATTCTCTCTTGCTTTACTACTTGTACTGTGGCCTATTTTCAAAGTCATGTTACCTTCCTTTACTATATTTTGCTTCTCTAAACTGGTATGTTCAAATTAAGATTTCAGCATCAACAACAATACGTTTACTTAATACTTTTGTCGTCTTGTCTGCCTATTGCTTGTGTTTAATTCAATTTTTTATTCTAGCATGGTGTAATTTCTTTGTCCCTATTCTGAATCTATGTATTAAGTATCCTAAACTCATACACAAATGTGTTTGATATTGATGGTTTGTCTGAGGTATGACAGTATCGAGCATTGCTGTCCATGACTCAAACTTGAGTCCGCTGGGATCATAACCTGTATGTATTCTCTAGTATTGTATATTCTGATGGGCTTATGCGCATGCTAGCGTCTTCTATTGTTGTGCATGCCCAAATCTGACCCTTGCCTAAGTACATAGGCTATTTGCAATTTCCCAACTCCTGAACCCCTTTTGTATGAAATTATCAACTTGCTTATGGCTATTTCCCAACACCCCTATACCTATCCTTTATTCCTTTAGAACAATTTCTGCACTTAGACACCATGTCTATAAGGTTTCTGCAATTCGATACCACGTCTAAAATTAGTTATGCATAGAAATCATGCCTATAGGGATCCTCGAGCAAATCTGATTCATTTTCATTCACAATAAATGTTAGATATAAAATCAGCAACAATAGATGCTATCACATGCAGAACCTAAAGCCAATTTTTGTACATTCTGCATCTCTTTTAATAATCTAAGTCCCTCACTTAACAAGTTTAACAAGTATACATATAGGAATTCAAACAATTTATTTCGAGCCGTACTATCTCATCACCTTCTAAGTTCAGCATCATGCCTATAGGACCCTATCTGAACACTTAAGATGGCCTTAGAGTAATAACTGTAAATTAAATCTGTTTCTATTAATCATTACAACCAGCAGGCAGACCTGATTCAAATTTCTTATCTAAGTTATATAATAAACAAATATGCCTCAATATTTAAACTCATTCGTCTTTGATATTTTTAATCAGACCTAAAAAGTATGTGCAAGTCATGCTAATTATACGCTTTCTTTGTTTAATGAGGTATATATGAGACTTTTTTTGTTTATATGCTTTCCCCCCAAATATGCAATATGTGCTTTGTATGTCGCTTTAGAGTTTTTACCTTTGAAACTTCAAATAAGCCTAATATTCCTCCCTTTTAGGGTTAGTAGTCCTAAGTACCTCCGGAACTGATAAGAGCAGGACGAATAATAGTATGTAATAAGTAATCGAGACCAATCCACGCTTTAAATACTTTAACGGGGTGGGAAGGGTAGATATGGATATGATGACCACGCGATAATGTCACGTGTAGTCCCTTATTGAGGAGTGATTACCAAACATTGTGTGGGATGATCCATATTCTTAATAAACCTAGGACCCCTTCCTTTGTTCTTCATTTCTTTTCTTTTAGCATTTTAACTCCTTATTTAAAAAAGTGGGCTTTTCTAATTGTTCTTTCAAACTTTGTTTTCTTTCAAACCATTATGTGTTGCAATCCCCTCTTAATTGAGCCTTATGTGCCAATGTGCTATCTGCACCTCAATTCACAATATAGTCTGGTCGGGAACCACATTTGTGGATTCTGAAGGGTGCGTAACACCTTCCCCTTAGAATAATTTCAAGCACGTACCCTATCTATGGTTATTCAAATCAAACTCTTTTGGTGTCCTAATGCACCCTAATCATTAGGTGCCAACTATTCAAATGCAAACCTAGTTCCCAAAAGGAATGAGTTATCCCTCCAAATGTCATAAACCCGATTTTACAAGAAAAAGGGAGCGCAACAGCATGGCGACTCTGCTGGGAATATTTAAGCTTTTACGATTTTAGACTATTATTGTGAATCTATGCTCCTTTATGTGCAAATTATTTGTTTAATTCCTTTAAGCATTCAATTCCCTTTTCAATTGTGCAACTAACTTGTCTTTTGTTTCTTCCCTTTTCTACTTTCCTACTACTGCTTTAAATTATGAAAACTATTGTATTTGGTGCTTTCTTAACGTGCAAATACATGGCAAAATGCCTTTAATTGTTGCATAATCATGCTCAACATCATATTCCACTTGTTCCAAATAAATCCCATAACAACGCTTATAATGAGTGGTTGCGCTCTTCCAATATCATCACCCCTAAATTCGGAAAAGGCATATTTGTGGTAAAACCAATCGATCAATGATGTAGTCGACGGTTCCGTGCCTTTCCCCCTTGAGTTATCTGCTCAAGGGTACCGGTGTAGAACATCATAAAAACCTTAATCAGTTCAAATTGTGCATACATCATGGTCATACCTAGCCGAATCAGTTATGTTGTCCCCATAATGTTCCTTTAAGATAGCCTTTCCAAAGTCCACTAGGTTTCCCTAAACCCAAAATGGACGTCGTCACGTTATATGCATCTATTTGGAGAAGTAGATGCTTCATGCTACTCATTGATATTAAATAGTCGAGTACGGTAGGGGAAGGGTCTAACCTTATTTGCCTTGTAGAAATATGAGGCATGAAGTCCCCATATTCGGCACGGTCACCAACATCCACCCAAGATTGCTAAGCTGGTGGAGAAATTTACATTCTACCGATCAAACCCTTGTCAGAAGCAGATATCTAGCCAGAGCATACTGTTGGTGGGACTTCATGAATTGGGAAAGCTGTTCGACGGATCCAATGATGCCGAATCCGTAGAAGGTCCTTCTGAGACCAAGTAGATAGGGGTTTACCTTTTTCGCTTTAAAAAATGTAACAAGGCCAATGGCTATTAGTAACTTTCATTTCCTGTTTATTTAATGTCAATTTGTGATTCATCTTATTTTATCAATGAAATGAGGCATTTAGTATTCCAAGTTCTCCAAATCAACTTGTCGCTAGGCGCACCTTAAGCATAACGACGTTCCTAAATTAGGACACGCCTTACATTCCTGCACTATGTGTCTAAATATTGCAATACTTTTTATGATCTTCACTAACTTGGTTACCTTTTTGTTTTATTTTTGTTTTGTTATTCCCCTCCCCAAAGTTTAGTTCATGCACTCTGGCATCATTATTTTATTTCACAAGATCTAGGGGCCCTCCACCCACTCCTCCTCTTAGGTGTTATTCTTGAGGAGGGGGAGGAGGAGGAGGAGGAGGAAAGCCCTTCCATACAGGTTGTATACAGAAGAACATGCCTCAATAACTGGACCATCAGAACCATCAGAGCTCGGCAAGCCTCGGGGTAACAAGGCTGAACAAGCATCATGCACTATCTTTTATTTCTACTGGTCAATTTTTCCTTTCGCATTTTAAATTTCCGCAATAAGATCTTCAATGTTCAAAACACTTATGGAATTTATCCAAGCATTTCGATTTTCCTTATAAATCAACACTCTCATTATTTTCTCTCATTACTTTACTAATACAGCATTACTACTACTTATCTTGATGAACCAATAATTGTGACATGCAATGAGACAACGCAACAAACGGACAAAGATTCAGAGGAAGATGACGTACCTGAAGATATTATTAAGGAAGTTGAGAACTTTAATAACAGAAAGGAGTCCAACATGGACGAGACTGAGGTTGTTAACCTAGAAGATGTAGAAAACATAAAAAAAAACATGAATTAGCATCCACTTATCGCCGTCAGAAAAGATGGAATACATAGATTCTCTAAGAGAATATGAGGACATTTCGTAGGTCGTATGACGACATGACGGGCCTAAGTACGTCTATTGTGGCTCAAAAAGTAGAAGCGTAGGAAGTTCAAACTTAATGTGAGTTTGATAATCAATGAAGAAATAACCAAGCAGGTCAGAGCCAAGGTCCTCAGGGTAGTAGAATACCCGACATGGTTTACCAACATTGTGCCAGTTCAAAAGAAGGACAGGAAGGTTAGAGTCTCTGTCGACTATCAGGATCTTCACCGAGCCAGTCCGAAAGATGACTTTCCTTTACCAAACATACACATCCTGATCGACAATTACGTCAAGCATGAATTGCAATCGTTTGTGGATTGATTCACTGGTTACCATCAGATCTAGATGGATGAAGAAGATGCTGAGAAAACGGCTTTTATTACGCCGTGGGGAATGTAGTGCTACAAGATGATGCTGTTTGGGTTAAAGAATTAAGGGGCCACCTATATGAGGGCTATGACTACCATTTTTCATGATATGATACATAAGGAGATCGAGGTATACATAGATGACGTTATCATCAAGTCCAAGAAAGCCACTGATCACATGGAAGATTTGAGAAAGTTTTTTAATAGATTGCGAAACCTAAAGCTGAATCCCGCAAAGTGTACATTAGGGGTTCGTGTTGGAAAACTACTTGGGTTAATCGTGAGTCGCCGAGGAATAGAGCTGGATCCATCAAAGGTCAAAGCTATTCAAGAATTGACACCGCTAAAAAACAAGAAGGACGTGATGAGTTTCTTGGGGAGACTCAACTACATCACCCGGTTCATAACACAATCTATAGTTATCTGTGAGCCAATATTTAGGATGTTAAAAAAGGTCGCTGCTACTAAATGGACGGATGACTGCCAAAAAGCTTTCGATAGAATCAAGGAACACTTGTCAACACCACCAATTTTGGTCCCACCTGAGCCAGGTAGACCTCCACTACTCTACATCGCAGTGTTAGATGGTGCCTTCGGTTGCATCCTGGGGAAGCATGATGAAATGGGAGGAAAGATCAAGCCATTTACTATCTCAGCAAGAAGTTCACTCTGTACGAAGCATGTTATTCTTTATTAAAACGCACTTGTTGTGCTCTGATTTGGGTGGCCCAAAAGCTGAGGCATTACTTCTGTGTCTATACTACATACTTCATATCAAGGATGGATCCTCTTAAGTACATCTTTCAGAAGCCCATGCCCACTGGCAAGCTAACTAAGTGGAAAATCCTGTTAAGTGAGTACGACATTGTCTATGTATCTCAGAAAGCAATCAAGGGACATGCACTAGTAGATCACCTTGCTGAAAACCCCGTGGGTGGAGAATATAAACCCCTAAAAACATATTTTCCTAACGAAGAGGTATCATTCATAGGAGAATACATTGCAGAATCCTATGATGGTTGGATAATGTTTTTCGATAGAGCAGTAAATTCCAAAGGAGTAGGTATAGGAGCAGTCCTAGTATTGTAAACCGGTATGCATTATCCGGTGTCCACCAAGCTCAGGTTCTAATGCACCAGCAACATGGCCGAATATGAATCCTGCATCCTAGAGCTCAATATGGCTATTTACATGAACGTACAAGAGTTGCTAGTGATTGGAGATTCAGACTTACTCATACATCAGGCTCGAGAAGAATGGAAAACCAAGAACTCTAAGATACTCCCATATATGCATCATGTACAAGAGTTGAGAAAGAGGTTCACAAAAGACAGAATTCCAACATGTTGCCAGAATCCATAATGAATTCGCTGATGCATTGGCTACCCTATCATCCATGATACAACATCCAGACAAAACTTTATTGATCCCATTCTAGTAAAGATCCATGATCAGCCAGCTTATTGTGCCCATGTTGAAGAAGAGGCAGATGGAAAGCCTTGGTTTCATGATATCAGGGAATATTTAGCAAAGGGAGAATACCCAGAGCTTGCGAATCCTATTCATAAGTGCACACTTCGGAGGTAATCCAACAACTTCTTTCATCGCGGAGGAATCTTAAATAGGAGGACTCCTGATTAGGGATTATTTAGGTGTCTCAATGCAAAGGAAGCATCCAATCTACAAAAGTAAATCCATGTTGAGACCTACAGCCCACATATGAACGGCATTGTCTTAGCAATGAAGATACTCTGAGTTGGTTACTTTTTTATGACTATGCAGACGGACTATATCCAGTATGTCCGAAAATGCCACCGCTGTCAGATACATACTGACATAATATAGTTACCTCCAAATGAGCTTAATGCAATGAGTTCACCATGGTTTTTGCCGCTTGGGGAATGGATGTCATTGGACCAATCGAGCCTTCACTTCCAACGGACACATGTTTATCCTAGTAGCAATCGACTATTTCACCAAATGGGTCGAAGCAGCATCTTACAGAGTAGTAACTAAGAAAGTCGTGGCAGACTTTGTCGGTGACTGCATTGTTTTCTGGTTCAAGATTCTAGAGTCAAATCATTACAAATAATGGCTCCAACCTCAGCAGTGACTTAATGAAAGCCATGTGTGAGACCTTCAAGATCAGACACAAGAATTCTACAGCCTATAGGCCTCAAATGAACATAGTTGTAGAAGCCACCAATCATAATATCAAGAAGATATTAAGGAAAATGATAAAGATGCATAAGCAATGGCACGAGAAACTATCATTTACTTTATTAGGGTATCGCACCACAGTCTGCATATCAACCGGTGCAACCCCACATATGTTGGTTTATGGTACAGAAGCCGTCATTCCCACTAAAGTAGAAATTCCTTCCTTAAGGATCATACAAGAAGCTGAGCTCGACGATGCAAAATAGGTGAGAAGTCGGTATGAGCAATTAGCCCTTATCAATGGAAAGAGAATGAATGCAGTTTGCCATGGTCAACATTATCAGAACAAAATGTCCAGATCCTTCAACAAAAGAGTCAAGCCGAGACTATTCATACCGGGACAATTGGTGTTAAAGAAAGTTTTTCCGCATCAAGACAAAGCCAAGGGGAAATTTTCTCCCAACTGGCAAGGACTGTACATGGTTCACCGGGTTCTAACAGGGGGAGACTGTTGAAACACGTTCTCAAGTCGCTAAACTAAACGTGTGTTCAAATTTGTAGGTTTTGATGAATGACAAACCAACGTGAATGGAATATTGACATATGCCAAAGTCCAAGCACAAGAGAAACAAAGATCAAGATTTAGTAAAGCAACAAAGTTATATATGAGTCGTTCTATAATTGTGATCTTGATCCGACAATTGATTCAAGACTTGGCTTCTCTCATAAAATCATTTTTATCAAACCATGCATCTTTAATTTAAAGCAAAATAATTTTCAAACATTTCTTTTTAACCAAAATAAATTTTAAACATGTCTTTCAAATCTGGACAAAGATAATCGATTATGTACTTTATGATAATCGATTATGTTAAAGCAGTGTACACCTGATTTTACAAAGCTGTAAGATAATCGATTATGTACCTTATGATAATCGATTATGTTAAGGCAGTGTACACCAGATTTTACAAAGCTGTAAGATAATTGATTATGTACCTTATGATAATCGATTATGTTGAGGCAGTGTTCACCAGATTTTCAAAGCTACAAGATAATCGATTATGAGCCTTAGACTAATCGATTATGTTGAGACAGTGAGCATCAGATTTTTCAAAGTAGCAAAATAATCGATTATGGCTTTTCTGGTAATCAATTATATTAAAGACCGTTACCAAAATATTTTCAAACGCTGAAAGATAATCGACTATGTACAATTAGATAATCGATTATGTTAAGCATAAAATCGGGGATTGATTTTTGAACGTTGTCAGGTAATCGATTATACGATTTGGATAATCGATTATTATGCTTAAAATCGGGAATTGATTTTTGAACGTTGTCAGGTAATCGATTATACGATTTGGATAATCGATTATTCTGCTTAAAATCTGGGATTGATTTTTGAACGTTGGCAGATAATCGATTATGCAGAATCAGATAATCGATTATCCTAGCACAAAATCAGCAATTTGTGATTGGCAATTAAGCAACGGTCTTGGGTGTTTTGAGCACTATAAGTACAACTCAAATTCACTCTTCTAAACACAACAACTGATTACATTCTTGCTAAAGCTTACATTCTCTCTTTGTAATCATTTTATATTCATTTCATAAGTTTTTGAGAGCCAAACTCTTGACTAAGTTGTTATGTTCTTGAGCGTATTTATTTACTCATATCTACTCTTCAAGAGAGTTCTGTTTAAGTGAATGCTAAGTGTTTGTACACACTTGAAGGGATAGTCTAATCCCTTGTTGTAAGAAGGAAAAGTAGTTCCTTGGATTGAAGTCTTGAGGTGCGGTATCCTCGAGCAGGTTGAAGTCTTGTAGAATGTATATCTACGAGCAAGTGTAACGGTTTGTTAGGCACCCGTAAGCTTATCGAAGTTAGTGTAAAACTCGAGAGAGTCTCTCGGGGACTGGACTAACCACACGTTGTGGTGAACCAGGATAAAATCCCGTGTATTCTCTCCTTATCATTTTAATTACTGCACTTACGTTATTCCTGCGATTTTAATTCCGCAAATTTACATTGTTTTTTTATTATAACGCTATTCACCCCCCCCCCCCAGCGTTAAGCGTATATTCTAACAATTGGTATCAGAGCCTAACTCTCTGAAAGACTTAACAGTTTGAGAGAAACTTTCCATGGCTTCTACTCGTAGTGTTTATGCAGGACTAGGTGAAGGACAATGCTTCACAAGGCCACCACTTTTCGATGGCACCAACTACACTTAGTGGAAGGAGAGAATGAGGATTTTTATACAATCAAACAACTTCAAACTGTGGAAAATCATCAAAAATGGAGAATTACAACCTACCAAAAAGGTTGGAGAAGAACTCGTTCCAAAAACGGAAGATGAATACGACGCCGATGATATCAGAAAAATAGAGAACAACGCAAATGCAATCAACATGATGTATTGTGCAGTGAACCCCGATGACTATCGAAAATATCATGTTGCACCACTGCCAAGCAAATGTGGGACAAATTAGAAATCACCTACGAAGGTACGGACCAGGTAAGGGAAGCTAAAATTGATTTTCTAACCCACGAATATGAACTGTTTCGCATGAAGGAGAACGAGAAGATAGATGACATGTTCGAACGATTTCCAAAAATTGTCAATGACCTACACGCTCTCAAAAAGTCATTCACGGATAAGGAGCTTGTCCGGAAAATTCTACGGAGCCTCACTCCGGAATGGCGCTCCAAAGCCGATGCTATCCAAGAATCAATCGGCATCACAAACGTCACCATCGACGGACTACGAGGTAATCTTAAAACTTATGAATCAGCTATTCTTAACTCTCCTTTGGATGATCAAAGGAAAAGAAAGATTGCGCTCAAAGCATCAACTACTCAACCTCAAAACGATGAGGAGTCAAGTGATGAAGATGTCGAGCTTGGACTCGTTATTAAGAAAATTCACAAGTTCATGCAAAAGAAGTATGAACGAAAAGGTAAGCAACAAGGCGACCAATTGAAGTGCTATGGATACGGAGAAATCGGGCATATCAAATCAAATTGTCCAAACATCAAAAAGGAGAAGAAACCATTCAAGAAACAAAGAGCATACATCTCTTGGGGAGGCGACTCCGGAGACGAATCAAGTGATGGAGAAGGAAACGAGACCGCAAACTTGTGTCTTATGGCACACGAAGAAAATCAAAATGAGGTATGTACTTCTTCTAAGAACTATTTCACATTAGAAGAATTGCAAGATGCATTTGATGAGTTGTATAAAGAGTTCATTAGCGCTTTTAAATCTATAAAAGATTTACGAAAACAATTTTCTTCAAAAGAAAAGGATTTTGAAAAACTCACTCTTGAGAATGAGAAATTAAAAGAGGAAAACAAGTTTTATGGCAAAAGAAGCGCCGATAAACCCGAAGGCTCAAATAAGGATTGTACTTCTTGCAAATCTCTAAAGGAAGAAGTAGAAAGTCTTAGAAGCACTTTGCACAAATTCAATTCTTCACACAAAAATCTCAATGAAGTGCTTGTAAATTTGAAATCCACTCAGCACGGTATAGGCTTCAAACACGAGCCAAAAGAAAAGGTTGAGTCCATTCCTAAACCACCTAAGACTCAACTTAGGCCAAACAAAATAAATGTCATCACTCAACCTAGAAATTTCAGTCCTAGAATTGCATCTCATTCTAGAAAAAATGCTAGGAGAAATATTGGAATGTATAGACCACCTAGACAAGATTTTCGAAAACTACATCAAAACTATGTTCCTAAAAATAGAGTGAATAATTTTAGACCCCCAAATTACTATCATCCTAGAAGAATGCACAATCCGAATGTCATTTGCCATTATTGCAATAAAATTGGACATATTGCTCCCGCATGCTTCACTAGACATAGACATTTCACTGCAGGGCAATCACAACAATATGTTGCTCCTAGCGCACAAGGACCCAAAATGGCTTGGGTACCAAAATCTCATTAATTTGTTTTGTAGGTGTGTTTGAAGGGATCAGGTGTACTTTGGTACCTTGATAGTGGATGCTCAAAACATATGACTAGGGATGCATCAAAATTCCTTGAACTAAAACCCAAGGAAGGAGGAAATGTTATTTTTGGAGACAATAACAAAGAAAAATTATCGGCATTGGATCGGTCGGTAAGGACGAATCCTCCTCCATTAAGCATATTTTGCTTGTTAAAGGTCTTTAACATAATCTCTTGAGCATAAGTCAATTATGTGACAAGGGAAATCTTGTATTGTTTGACTCCGAAGAATGCTTAGTTATCCGTCGTAGTGATTTTAAAATTATTCTTCGTGGTTTTAGAATGGATAACATTTATATGGTTGATCTTGAAAATTCTTCATCAAGTTATGTGAATTGTCTTTTGAGTAAAGAAGACCACATGTGGTTATGGCATCGTAGAGTAGCTCATGTAAATATGAATCTTTTAAACAAACTAGTTTCACAAGATTTAGTACTTGGTCTTCCAAACATGAAATTCGAAAAAGACTCTATTTGTGATCCATGTCAAAAAGGGAAACAAACAAAGGCCTCTTTTAAATCCAAAAATGTTGTTTCAACCACTAAACCTTTACAACTTCTACACATGGACCTTTTCGGACCTTCTAGAATTAAAAGTCTTGGTGGAAATCTTTATGCTTTTGTTATTGTTGATGACTATTCTAGATTTACATGGACGTTATTTCTTGCTCATAAAAGTAATGCCTTTCAAGCTTTTAAAAGTTTTCTTAAACGTGTTCAAAATGAAAAGGACACAACCGTCACTTCCATAAGAAGTGATCATGGGGGAGAGTTCGATCACAATCTCTTCACGGACTTTTGTGACGAACTCGGTATTGAACATACCTTTTCGGCTCCACGTACACCACAACAAAATGGAGTGGTAGAACGTAAAAATCGATGTCTCGAAGAGATGGCTAGAACTATGCTCGAAGAGGCCGATATTCCCAAATATTTTTGGGCGGATGCCGTGAGTACCGCAAGCTATGTTTTAGACAGAGCTATCATTAGACCGGTACTCATGAAAACTCCCTATGAACTCTATAAGGGAAGGAAACCAAATCTTTCTCATCTTAGAGTCTTCGATTGTAAATGTTTTATTCACAACAACGGAAAAGATAACTTGGGAAAATTTGATGAGAAATGTGATGAAGGAATTTTTCTTGGTTACTCATCACGTAGCAAAGCATATAGAGTGTTTAATAATCGAACCAAAACTGTTGAGGAATCTCCTCGTGTAGTATTTTGTGAAAATGATGCTCGCTTGGCGAGAAAGGATTCTTGTGTTGATCTTGCAGATGCTTTAAAGAAAATCAATCTTCAAGACGAGGTACAAAAGGAGGATCCAAAGGAAGTTCAACAAGAAGTCATGGAACAACCTTCGGAAGAAGTACCACCACAAGAAGAAAAATCGATGATGCCTAAGGCTTGGAGGACATCTAAAGACCATCCTCTTGACAAGGTAATTGGCAAAAGGCGTCCAGGGGTCACGGACCGACCATAGAACCCTGTTCAATAAGTGGAACGCATTAGCTGTCCGCTCTCAGGTTGGGCAGTCAGGGTCGGAGAAGGGCAATGACTCATTCTTAGTTAGAATGGGATTCCAACTCAGCACCTTTTGAGTGAGATTTTGAGAAGAGTTGCTCTTTGGAGAGCACAAACCTTCTTAAAGATACTGTAGGACATATGGCTTTTGTTTCACAAATAGAACCTAAAACCATTTCTGAAGCAATTGGGGATGAGCATTGGACCTTGGCAATGCAAGAGGAGCTTAACCAATTCAAACGTAATGATGTTTGGGAATTGGTGCCAAGACCCGATAATCATACCATAATTGGCACGAAATGGGTTTTTCGGAATAAATTAGATGAAAATGGTATAATCACTAGAAACAAAGCTAGGCTAGTTGCCAAGGGATATAATCAAGAAGAAGGCATTGATTATGAAGAAACCTATGCACCCGTTGCACGCCTAGAAGCCATTCATCTATTACTTGCTTTTTCATCATCTATGAATTTCAAATTACTTCAAATGGATGTCAAAAGTGCCTTCCTCAATGGGTTTATTCAAAAGGAAGTGTATGTTGAACAACCCCCGGGTTTTGAAGATTTTACATCTCCCGACCATGTCTTCAAGCTTAAGAAAGCTTTATATGGTCTTAAACAAGCTCCTCGAGCTTGGTATGAACATCTAAGTAAATTTCTCTTAGACAATGAGTTTGAAAGGGGGAAAGTTGACACCACACTTTTTATCAAAAATAAAAACAATGACATTCTATTAGTTCAAATTTATGTCGATGATATTATTTTTGGTGCTACTAATGATTCTCTTGCGAGGAATTCTCTAAGTTAATGACTAGCGAATTTGAAATGTCGATGATGGGTGAGCTAAACTTCTTGTTGGGGCTACAAGTGAAACAAATGAAAGAGGGAATTTTCATTTGCCAATCCAAATATTGCAAGGAGTTGCTAAATCGTTTTGAAATGAGCAACGCCAAAGTAGTGGCCACCCCAATGAGTACATCCGACCATCTTGACAAAGATGAGAAAGGTAAGGAAGTTGACACCAAAAAGTATCGAGGTATGATCGGATCTCTTCTCTATCTTACTGGTAGTAGACCGGACATCATGTTTAGCGTGTGTTTATGCGCTCGATATCAATCATGTCTGAAGGAGTCACACTTTACTGCGGTAAAACAGATTATGAGGTATCTTGTTGGAACAATAAATGTGGGACTATGGTATCCCAAAGATTCTTCATGCCAACTTGTTGGCTATTCCGATTCCGATTTTGCAGGTTGCAAATTGGACCGCAAGAGCACTAGTGGCGATTGCCATTTGCTCGGTAGCTCCTTAGTTTCTTGGTTTAGCAAGAAGCAAGTTAGTGTTGCGTTGTCCACAACCGAGGCTGAATATGTAGCCGCGGGGAGTTGTCGCGCTCAAATCCTTTGGATGAAACAACAACTCTCGGACTATGGCCTTAGTATCGATCATGTCCCTCTTCGATGTGACAATACTAGCGCCATAAGCTTGACGAAGAATCCTATTCTTCACTCAATCACTTTATAAGAGATCACGTTCTCAAGGGCGATGTCGAAATTGAATTTGTTGAAACCAAAAATCAATTGGCCGACATCTTTACAAAGCCTTTAGAGAAAGAGTCCTTCTTCCGAATTCGTAGTGAACTCGGGATTCTTGACTCCACGTTAATCTAATTCATGCATTGCATTTTTATGTTTTAGCGATTACTAACTTGAGCGTCGGAGGCGCCTAATTCTTTTTTGCAGGTATCGCCCCAAAGACAGGGGGAATTATCAGACACTGGTGTAGAATAATCGATTTCTCTAAAGTCAATAATCAATTATTCCCCATTTACGTTTTATGTTTATTATGCAGGAAAATTGACATAATCGATTATACAACACTACAATCGATTATCTAACAGTTTTGGCTTTACAGGATTTAGCTGTTAAATATAAAAATCGATTATCCAATATCCCTAATCGATTATGTTGACATTTATGTTCAGGTGTTTAGTCACTGTGTGAAAATAATTGATTATTTAAAACAGTGTAATCGATTTTTCTATTACCGTCTCAGATGTCCGTTATTACATTTCCTGAAATAATCGATTATCTCAAACGCACAATCGATTATTCCCCGAGTCAATGAATAATGTCTTGTCTCTTTGTTTATTTTCATGTATAATCAATAAAGAGTTAGTTATTTTTTGCTAATGTCAAAAGGGGGAAGATATGGGCTATGCACATTGGCATAAATTGAGGGGGAGTTCATAACTTGAGGGGGAACTCGTTGCATATCTATATAATATTCATAACTTGAGGGGGAACTCGTTGCATATCTATATACTTGTCTTGGATCGTCATTATGAATTAATTAATATGCATATCCCGATATTGGTTTGCCATTATCAAAAAGGGGAAAATTGTTGAAACACGTTCTCAAGTCGCTAAACTAAACGTGTGTTCATATTTGTAGGTTTTGATGAATGACAAACCGACGTGAACGGAACATTGACATATGCCGAAGTCCAAGCACAAGAGAAACAAAGATCAAGATTTAGTAAAGCAACAAAGTTATACATGAGTCGTTTTATAATTGTGATCTTGATTCGACAATTGATTCAAGACTTGGCTTCTCTCATAAAATCATTTTTATCGAACCATGTATCTTTAATTTAAAGCAAAATAATTTTCAAACATTTCTTTTTAACCAAAATGAATTTTAAACATGTCTTTCAAATCTGGACAAAGATAATCGATTATGTTAAAGCAGTGTACACCAGATTTTACAAAACTGTAAGATAATCGATTATGTACCTTATGATAATCGATTATGTTAAGGCAGTGTACACCAGATTTTACAAAGCTGAAAGATAATCAATTATGTACCTTATGATAATCGATTATGTTGAGGCAGTGTTCACCAGATTTTTCAAAGCTACAAGATAATCGATTATGAGCCTTAGACTAATCGATTATGTTGAGACAGTGAGCATCAGATTTTTCAAAGTAGCAAAATAATCGATTATGGCTTTTCTGGTAATCGATTATATTAAAGACCGTTGCCAAAATTAGATAATCGATTATGTTAAGCATAAAATCGGGGATTGATTTTTGAACGTTGTCAGGTAATCGATTATACGATTAGGATAATCGATTATTCTGCTTAAAATCTGGGATTGATTTTTGAACGTTGGCAGATAATCGATTATGCAGAATCAGATAATCGATTATCCTAGCACAAAATCAGCAATTTGTGATTGGCAATTACGCAACGGTCTTGGGTGTTTTGAGCACTATAAATACAACTCAAATTCACTCTTCTAAACACAACAACTGATTACATTCTTGCTAAAGCTTACATACTCTCTTTGCAATCATTTTATATTCATTTCATAAGTTTTTGAGAGCCAAACTCTTGACTAAGTTGTTGTGTTCTTGAGCGTATTTATTTACTCATATCTACTCTTCAAGAGAGTTCTGTTAAAGTGAGTGCTAAGTGTTTGTACACACTTGAAGGGATAGTCTAATCCCTTGTTGTAAGAAGGAAAAGTAGTTCCTTGGATTGAAGTCTTGAGGTGCGGTATCCTCGAGCAGGTTGAAGTCTTGTAGAGTGTATATCAACGAGCAAGTGTAACGGTTTGTTAGGCACCCGTAAGCTTAACGAAGTTAGTGTAAAACTCGAGAGAGTCTCTCGGGGACTGGACTAACCACACGTTGTGGTGAACCAGGATAAAATCCCGTGTGTTCTCTCCTTATCATTTTAATTACTGCACTTACGTTATTCCTGCAATTTTAATTCCGCAAATTCACATTGTTTTTTTATTATAACGCTATTCACCCCCCCTCTAGCGTTATGCGTATATTCTAACAAAGCCCTCATACTTGCATAAATTGATGGATAAGTTTGGCCAGAACCAATTAATTCAGATGTAATCAAGCATTACTACGTGTAATCTTTATGCTTTCCTCTATGATATAATTGAACTACATCTGACTTGATTCCTATCAAAGAGGGGATATGTAGGCAGCCTTATGGGTTCAGTCACATATTAATAAAATTTTCATTTTCCCCCGCAGTTGGAAACTGGGGAAGAATTTGAAGAGGACCCTTAAAATTCTGAAGTAATCATAGTTGATTATCGCAACCAACCTTCAGAAGCGTCAACCTATCAAACTGGGGCAACATTTTGAGGAGGACCCTCAAAATTTCGTAGCAAGAGAGGTCGCAATGTCCTGAGCCACATCACAGTCATCGGTTCATCTAAAAGTTGTTTCTTAATTGTGTACTTATGCCATATTTTTTATAAATTCATGCATATTTATTGCTAAATTGCCTTGTTCAGCAATGCTAACCCAATGATACATACCGTATCACCAGATTAAAGTCGAACAGGCCAAGCAAAGCCAGCAGGGATGCGAATTAACCTCCCCCTCTACAAAACTCACAATTTTTCTTTGAATGCAGACACTTGGATTGCGAAAGCATCCGGAATACTATACACTCATGAGACAAACATTGTTCATGAATACAACTTTCAAAATTATTGCACTTACCAATATTTTCTATCAACGCACGCCCGTGATCACAATGTCCCCAGCAGTCACAATATCACAACCTGTTATCAGCTAAGAAAATTCTATTATTGTTTGCCCTTTTCATTTCTTGCATAAGGCTGCCATCTTGCATTCTGAGACTAAACACTGTCTCCATCTGTATTTTACTGTATTGTATAAGACTACCATTCTGCCTTCCGAGACTAAACACTGTCTCCATCTATAATTTTACTGCATTGCATATGGCTACCATTCTGCCTTCCGAGACTAAACATTGTCTCTATCTACATTTTTTCTGCATTACATAAGGCTACCATTCTGACTTCCGAGACTAAACACTGTCTCCATCTGCATTTTACTGCATTGCATAAGGCTACCATTCTGCCATCCGACACTAAACACTATCTCCATCTGTATTTTACTGCATTGTATAAGGCTACCATTCTACCTTCTGAGCCTAAACAATGTCTCCATATGCAATTTTCTACATTGCATAAGGCTACCATTTTGACTTCTGAGACTAAACGATGTCTCCCTCTGCATTTTTTGCATTGTATGGCAGAAAGATCGCCACCTCTATATTTGCATGGCTGAAAGATCGCCACTTCTGCATTGTATGGCTAAAAGATCGCCACATTTACATTTACATGGCTGAAAGATCGCCACCTTATTTATACTTACATGGATGAAAGATCGCCATCTTATGTACACTTGCATGGTTGAAAGATCGCCACTTTATCTATATTTGCATGGCTGAAAGATCGCGATCTTTACACTTGCATGGCTGAAAGATCGCCACCTTATTTACATTTGCATGGCTGAAAGATCTCTATCTATTGTATCTCATGGGCTGAAAGATCGCCAAATACTCATCTCATGGGTTGAAAGAACGCCAAATTATCCGAAGGCATCATTTTTCAGAGGCACCATTTGCATAGACCGAGAACATCATGCCATGGCCTGATGATCTCTTTTAATATTTTGCATATCATTATTTAAAGGCTTCGTGGTTCGGAGGCATCATCCTTATAGCCCGAGAGTATCATTTCATGGCCTAAGAATCCTTCGTTATACGCTTTATGGCACGGTACATCATGGTCTAAGGACGTTATTCTAACCATCCAAAGACAACCTTCATGGTCCGATGGAAATCTGCATTATGTTTAAATTTGTGCACCATATATGCTTGTATTGCTTATTTGCAGGTAAATTGGCAAGAAATGGCCATCTCGGCAGGAGCAATCGCGCTCTAGTTCCCGCAATCCTATCAAACTTTAACCATTTACCCCGTCCTAAATATTGCGTTCGTTCTTGGAAAGTCTCCATCGCCATATTCTGCCGATGGATCCTAAACTACGTATGGCATGATTCCTATAATACCGGGGATTGTAGGGAACTTAAAAGCCAGAGCATGGCCAAACCTTTTCAAACCGTTTCGCCAGGTCAAAATTGGTCATCATATCTTTACCCGACAACTCTTTCATCATTCTCGGGTAAAGAGAGACAGCTGTTGATATTCAATTTTTTCCTGTATATTTTAATATATAAAATACTTTCAAAGTAGTATATGTATGCATATATAAGTATTGCCACAAGTTTTATTATTTTTCCTTAATTTTTAAAAGATTTTTAAATCAATCTAATGCCCTATTTTATTTAGAGAAGCCCAATAATTATTCTCAAATTATTATTTTGGTGATTCATTTATTGGACTCTAATATTTATACTTAAACATAGCTAAGATAATTTTTGCAAATTTTTATGAATTTATTTAGTATTTTCAGGCTAAATAGCATATAATTGCAATATTAACCTCTTTTAGATTTAATTACGTTAATCATTTTAGTACCTTTAATTTATTTCCATAAATTATCTACTATTTTTTATAAAATAAATAAGGAAAAAGTGCCTATTTAAAATCTATCCCAATTGTATTTCGATTTTAGCCTTATTTGAACCTCCAATTGAACCCAATTGAAAACCCAACTACCCAACCAGTAATACCCAACTACCCAACCCAAGTCCTAGTAATACCCAACCCACGACCCAATTAGAAAAAACCCTCTCGGATTTCTATTTAATCTCAACCGTTGATTGCTCAAATCAACGGCTCACATTAACTCTTTTCTTTTTAATCTTGCCTACCCCTTAACCCTAACCGTTTCACATCCTCAGCCACCTCTGAATCCCTTTCCTTCTTAATTCTCTCTCAAACCCTAGCCGCCACCCTCACCTACCAGCCTAAAACCACCTAAATCAAAGGCTTCCAAAGGCATTGGAAGCCTGAATCCACCTCCTTGGGCTTCTATGTGTTCAAGTATCACACTTTCAAGGCTGAATCCAGGAAAATCTTGGTCCAGACCTGGGACGATCTCAGCTTTATGGATAACTGGTCATCTTTGACCTTGCTCCAGCCAGCATGGCTATTTGAGCATGATTCTGGACTCTCCCGCTTAGATCGATAGTTTTCAAAGCCTTTCTCGCCATTTGTGGTTCTTCTGGAACCCTAAATTTTAAGGATCTTCCGGTTTCTTTTAGGTCTATGTTAGATCTGTGCTTGCACTAAACTTATGAACATTTTTTCAACGTTTCTTTTGAAACTCTATATTCAAAAACCCTTATTTTCAGATTTAGGTTTTATTAAGTTACTCGAATCTTTCTCTGATTATTTTTACATGTTCTATTGTATTTCCTTATATCGTTGTCTACTTAAGTTTGTATATTAAGGGCCTTAGTTTCTTTTGAGATTTTTCAATCTATTTTGTTTAGTGTTTGTCTGATTTACTTTATATTCATCTCTAGACTCGATTGGTAATGAAAACCCTAATATTTTGGGTTCATTCGAGTTCCGAGACTATTTGCTATCTGATTTACTTGTTCATTATCTTTGAATTCGATTGGTTTCAAAACCCTAATTTATTTGGAGCTTATTAAAGCTTCTGAAGCTATTCACCTGTTTGAAGTTGCTCGACTGGATTTGAAACCCTTTTGTTTCAGCATCTGTTTTTTAAAGTGATTTTGACTTCTTGCCACCATTATACTTTTCAGAAGGGCCTTTTTACTTGACTATTTACATGCTACTAAGTTACTGAAGTTGACATATGTTTCGATAGTTCACTATCTACTGGCTTTGTGATTGTTAATACATGATGTTTCTTTTTGCCATAAGTTCAGCCCTGCATGCCTGATGTTATGCACTTTTTTATATGCTAAATTCCATTTTTGAATGACCTCCAATTCTGGAATAATTTCAAACCATTCCTTGTGAAATTTTGATTCTTTCCTTGTCTCACCTTACTGATTTCCCTTTTTCTTGGTCTAATTTGAACACTTTCCTTTGAACCTTCGATCCCTACCTTTTCTACTTAATATGATTGATTCTCTTAACTTGGTTATATTGGTACTTGATTCTTACCAACATTTCCTTTGATTAGGATCTGACAAACCTAGTCTTTATTATATATTAAGTACTTTTACTATTCTAAAATATTTCCTTATTGGTTATATTCAACCTTGTGTGATTTCTTTCCTCATTTAGTAATTGCATATTACTGTTTAATTTTAACTCCTTAATTAAAGAGGTACTTATTCTGATTTGATTTTAATTAGTACATAGTTCCATAATTACTGCTAACTATGATTCTTGCCTTATTTTCTACCTGTTTTCAAACTATAAATACCTTTCTCTTACATTAACATAGACACGAACACTTAGTTCTAAAATCACTTACACTCAAAGTATTATCTCTTGCTTTACTACTTGTTCTGTGGCCTATTTTCAAAGTCCTGTTACCTGCCTTTACTATATTTCGCTTCTCTGAACTGGTATGTTTTGATTAAGATTTCAGCATCAACAACAGTATGTTTACTTAATACTTTTGCCTTCTTGTCTGCCTATTGCTTGTGTTTAATTCAATACTTTATTCTAGGATGCTGTAATTTCTTCGTCCATATTCTGAATCTATGTAATTAGTATCCTAAACCTATACCCAAATATGCTTGATATTGATGGTTTGTCTAAGGCATGACAGTATTGAGCATTGCTGTCCATGACTCAAACTTGAGTCCCCTGGGATCATAACCTGTATGTGTTCTCTAGTATTCTATATTCTGATGGGCTTATGTGCATGCCATCATCTTTTATTGTTGTGCATGCCCAAAGCTGACCCTTGTCTAAGTACATAGGCTCTTTGCAATTTCCCAACCCCTGAACCCATTTTGTATGAAATTATCAACTTGTTTATGGTTGTTTCCCAGCACCCATTTCCCTCTCCTTTATTCCCTCAGAACTCTGGTTCTTCACTTTCACTCTCTCCTAGACTTAAGTTCTTCCCCCTCGGGTAAGGCTTGCCTTAGGACCCATAAGCTCCCTCTGAAGTTGGACACTTGAGGGCCGACACTTCTACACTTCACTTGTCCCTATTCTGGTGATACAATTTGGGTGTGCCAACTTCCCGAAGTCCCATTGAGGCTTTTGGGGAACTCCGACACACTCAAATTGGAGAAAGACTTTGGATCAATGGTCTTTGAGTTGGTATATCTCATAACTCAAACAGGAAATCAAGAATGAGGCTTAATTTAGTTGTACCTTTCTTTGTACTTTTCTGATGTAATTTATTTTTCTGGTTTGTAATAAGTTATAATAAACATCTTGGGCTGGCTAGTGAGAAGGGTGGGTAACTATGCATGCAAGGGTACAAATCATGCCTATAGGGTGTTTTAACTTCTACATATTCAAACTTCACCTAGAAACCATGCCTATGTGGTGCTTTAACTTCTACATATTCAATCTTCACCTAGAAACCATGCCTATAGGGTGTTTTAACTTTGGTATATTCAACTTCACCTAGAAACCATGCCTATAGGGTGTTTTAACTTCTGAGTATTCAAACTTCACCTAGAAACCATGCCTATTGGAATATTTTAATAATTCAAATTGCACCATAGAGACCTTGTCTATAAGGTTTAAAGCAAGTTTCTGCATTTAAATACCATGTCTATAGGGTTTAAAATAAGTTTCTGCACTTGGACACCATGCCTATAAGGTTTCTGCAATTAGATACCACGTATAAAATCAGTAATGCAAAGAAGTCATGCCTATAAGGATCCTCGAGCAATTCTGATTCGTTTTCATTCACAGTAAATATTAGATATTAAACCAGCAATAGCAGATGATATCACCTGCAGAACCTGTAACCAATTTTTGTACATTCGACATCTTTTTTAATAATCTAAGTCCCTCACTTAACAAGTTTAACAAGTATTCATTTAATTTCAAACTATTATGTGTTGAAATCCCCTCTTATTTGAGCTTTATCTGCCTATATGCTAATTGCACCTCAATTCACAATACTTGTCTAGCCAGGAACCACACTAGTGGATTCTGAGGGGGGCCTAACACCTTCCCCTTAGAATAATTTCAAGCGCTTACCCTATCTCTTGTTATTCAAATCAATTTCTTTTGATGTTCTAATGCACCTTAATCATTATGTGGCGACTCTTCAAATGCAAACCCAGTTCCCAAAAGGAATGAGTTGTCCCTTCAAATGTCTTAAATCCGATTTCGAGAGAAAAAGGGGGCACGACACATACATCATGCCCATAAAGTAAAATCAGTTTCTAAACAAGATGTCATATCTATAGGGTTAATATCAATATAGAAATCATGTCTATAGGAATCTCTTCATGATCGAATAATCATGCCTACTCCATCTCATTAGATACCATGCTTATATGACCAAATCAGCTTTAACGTTGGTTATCATGTATGTAGGAATTAAAATCAGCAACAATAGAGATTATAATCTCAAACCAGTTTAGTTAAAAAATCAGTTTGACTCGTACTGTTTTGAATCAGTTTAAACAACTTACTCATATCATTAATGCATTTTAAAAAGTATGCCTATAGGATTCAATTTGCCCGTCTAAAACTATCACTTCTTTGTCACTTTTGAATCAGTAATAGATATCATACCTATAGGGTATCATCAATAAACACTTAGGCAAACCTTAGGTAATAATGATAAAAGAATTCGCCTTTGTTTTATTAGCAACTGCTACAACCAGTAGGCATGCTTGATTCGGACTTCTTATCTGAGTTATATAATAAATTCGTATGCTTCAAAAACTAAAATTTCTCTATCTTAATACTTTAAATTCTAACCCTAAATGCGTTTTTAAGTCTTGCTATTTATGTGCTTACTTGAGGAGGTATATATTAGCCTCTTAGTTGTTTACATGTTTCCCCTGATATGCAGTCCTATGAGTTTTAAATGTCGCCTTAGTATTTTTATCTTTAAAACCCATAAGTCAACCTAAAATCTCCCTCGTATAGGAATAATAGTCCTAAATTCTTCCGGTACTGATAGGAATAGGATGGGTAATAGCATGCAATAGAGGTCGGGACCAAATCCGCATTTTAATACCTTAACGGGGCGGAAAGGGTAATATGGATATGATGACCGATGCGCTAATACAATGTGTAGCCCCTATTTTGAGGAGTGACTACTAGGTATTGCATTAATATGATCCATATTATAAATAAACCTAGGACCTCCCCCTTTTATATTTGTTAGCGTGCTTAGTTATAACTCTTTCAAATCTTATTTTATTATATCCTAACACATATGTATTTAAAATCCCCTATTATTTGAGCTCTATTTGCTTAATTGTTAATTGCACAAATTCACAAAGAACTATTTGGTCAGAAACCACACTAGTGGATCATGAGGGGTGCCTAACACCTTCCCCTTGGGATAATTTCAAGCGCTTACCATATCTCTGGCTATCAAAAAATATAGTTATAGTTGAACACCATAGGTGCCATAACACCTTAAAATCGTTAGGTGGCGACTCTTCAAAATTATAAATCCCTTTCCCAAAAGGAAAGAGTTGTCCCAACCGAATGTCATAAACCCGATTTTGCGAGAAAAGGGGTCGCGACACATATCATATCTCAGTCTCAATTCTTATTATATTGATACGTCGTATCATCATTTTCGGGCTAGTTTTATTACATTTTGAGCCCAAGAGAGAGATACTAGAAAGAGTGATGACTGAGTGTGGTCGGGGACTTGATTGTGAGTATATTGATACTATAGCACGCGAGTTGTCCATGCGGATTATGATATTAATACTACAGCACGTAAGTTGTCCGTGCGGATTCTGATATTGATACTATGACATGAATACTATAGCACGTAAGTTGTCCGTGCAGAATCTGATATTGATACTATGACACGTGAGTTGTCCGTGCAGATTATAGCACTTAGGCTGTAGGAGCCCCTCCGAAGTCTGTATACAACTCCAGTGCGCCCCGGATAATTATATTCAGTTATGGATCTTCCCTGGATATTGATCTTGTGCTAAGTACTTATATACCTGGAGATGGATCTTCTCCGGGGGACATATTAGACTTCATTAGTATTAAGTGGCTGGTGGTCAGTTGATGTATATATTCTGGGATGGATCTTCCCTAGGCCGGATTGGTCATACACAGTACTAAGTGGTTGAGCATGATTAGTGGAAAGTATAAGTCAGTGAGATTGAGTACTTTGAGAATGTGAGTACATGATTCATCTCTGAGATACATGGCATTGGCATGCATGCATGACATACATGCATAGAGATGTATTTTTCCCCATATTGTACGGTATCAAGTTATTCATGACTTTTTACATACATTGATATGTGGGTATAGAGAGGTATTTCACACTTGCTATCTGGAAAGAAAATAAAACATCTTATTTATTCTGAAAAGTGTGGAAAAAATATAATTTTCAAACTATTTCATTTTTTTCGAAGATCCCGGTAAAGGATTTAGTTTTTCACTGATATACTTGAAAAGCAAAACTATTTTCGGGGAACTTTATAAAAGCTAAGCATGTTATCTCTGAGTTACTTCCTTATTTATATGATTTACGTTGTTATGAATTGTGTTGGCTATTGGTGTTGGATCCGACCTTTGTTCCAGCTCGTCACTACTTTCAAACTTAATGTTAGGTTTGTTACTTATTGAGTACATGAGGTCGGTTGTACTCATACTATACTTCTACACCTTGCGTGCAGGTATTGGTTGTTGTTGTTGCTGTGTTCGATGGGAGTTGGATTTGAAGATGTACTTGTGTCCCTGTCCTAGCTGCCTTTTGTTCATCGTAGCATTAGATTATAAAACTCTGTTTATGTATTTTTCAAATAAAAAATGTATTTACTTCATATCAGCTTTTAAATTTTCTTCTTAGAAGCTTATGATTTGTACTACCAGTTCTTGGAAAATGTATAAGTTTTAGATAATTTCTTCCATTTAATTGTTTTAATAATTTTATTGGAAATGGATAATTGTTAATTGACTTACCTAGCAGGTTGGGTTAGATGCCACCACGATTAGTCGGATTTTGGGTCATGACATAAATATTGATGGATAGCCTAGTAAAAAAAAGGCAGCTTATTAGTGGATAAAGTATCTCGCGTTCACGCAGGATCCGGAAAAGGACCGCAAACTCAAAGGATATAATATAAACAGCCTACGCGGATATAAATATTAACTTTACAGCTTAAACTCGTGATCTTTAGATCATATGAAAATAATTATACAGTTACTCTCCTTTAATTTTAACCTGGTAAAGCATGAAAGCGGGAAACAAACAACTTTGCTCAAGGTAGGTGGAATTTTGGTCCTGTATGGCTCATTTTTCATCTTTTTATTGGACCATCGGATTCGGGGAGATTGAGTATCCACTATGTTTAAGCCTATGATTCTTTTGTATTTGGATAATAGTATAATTGGGCTGTCCATTAGACTAGGTCTAGAACTAATGATAAAGGTCCAATCGTGAAGGAACAGACTTTTCACTATGAATAAAAAGAATTAGTGTGTATATATATATAATTAATACATAATATATCAGTTAAAATAATAAATAGTGATCCAATCGGCTATTTTTTTTATAAAAATCCCGATGAATAATTTGTCTTTTCCTAGATACTAGAACCCTCTTCTCTTACAAAGTTACAAACTAAATCAAAAGACTAAACCAAGTTACACCTATATCAGAATTTCTAACAATTTTTGTATCGTTAGATTCATAATTGATTTAAGTTTAATTGAAGCACATAAGTTGTAGCACATTGTGTATATCGGAAAGAGTTTTAGTTGACCATCTCCCAATGTAAATTGCTAGAAGTTCGATGTGAAAAAATGAAAACCAATAGTGGGCTAAGAAATATATAAAAGTGACCATGAGTTGGAAAGATTTATCTAGCCTTAAGGTTATTGAAGTTTATATTACAAAAAATACTGATATTTTTCGCTTTTTTCATAGAAATAAAGTTATTGCAAAAAAAATTAAGATTTACCTTATAATCTATTAGTACTAAAGTCCCCAACTCCTTGAAATAATTTATTTGTATCTCAAAAAAGTTAAAATTTGCATTGAACCTAAATTATCTTGGTATTTTTTTTATTTTCATCCGATTTTTAACTTGATATTTATTTGCATTCACATTTATTTCTTATAATGATAATTGGGTGAAAAAATTATTTCAAGAGAGTACATTATTCCATTTTAACTATAACGCTGCAACATTTTGATACCTAGTTTACAAGAGCTTTGAGCTTTATCTCTTTTTTTTGTACTATACACATAACAATTTCAAATGGTTACCAAGCTTAATATTTATTTTTTAAATAACAAACAAATCAACTTAATTTAAATTAATTTTAGAAATTTTTCCTCTAAATGTATTCGAATTTCCAGAGGCATATGTAGCACCCGTTCAATTGAACTTTTTATAACGTAAGTATATAAGTGAAAGTTTATTAAAACTTCTATCAATTAAATTATGAATACAGAATATTAAAAATATAGTGAGTTCAACTTTAAAATTTTAAAGTTTTAAAACAACTCATAATCCATAAGATATCGGGAAAATAAGATATCCATAAGAGCTACTTTTCTCATAATGAAAACTGTCCTTTCTCTATCAATTACTACTAAACTTTAAGAACTAATGTCAAAAGACTAATGATTACTAATATCTACTAATGATCAGAACATGCAATTCTCATGATATTTTACCTCAAGGAGAGGCAAAAGGAATGTCAAGATTTAATACAACATAGTTTGATTAGACTCAAAAGTCATAAAATTACCTTGCTTTTATATATGTGCTTTGAACTTTGCAGTAACAATAATAAGTCCTTTTCATATGGCAAAGGTGAAAATATAACTTTCAAGCACTTAGATCAAATCACTATAATGCTCTTACAAAGGTTGAATATTTTTGAGAATGTAGCTTATTTGTTACGAGTTCGATCGCACCTAATATTTTAATAATTAAAATTTAAAAAATTATTAAAAATTAATTATTATTATATTCCGACTTCATGATTTCAAATGTTTAGTAGAGTCAGTGTTACGAAATTTTAAAATCGAGCTCATCAAATTTAAATTCAGAATATGCATTCCCAAAACTCATACATTTTGTCTTTGTAAGTGTGGTGGGATCAATTCCAGCAAACCATTTTGTCTCTTTTATGAAAAAGAAATTATGAATAAACTTTCACTAGATTTTGCTATCATTGAAGAGTTGAAAGTTTTAACATTCACGTCTTTTGAAACCATTAAAAGTGAAAGAACAAAGATATGCATCTTTTAAGGTATCGATTGGTCTAATTGAAACAGCTTGCAGTACAGTAACTTTCATTCCATGTGTGTTCGATAAAATTCGTGTAATCTGCTTTCATTTTCTTTTCATCCTTTCTCTAAGTTTTCCCTTAAGCATTCTTATAACTTTTCAATAATTTTAAAGGCTTAAAATTGATTTATTTCTTCTCTTTTTACTTATAAATTTCCAATAATTTACCTTCAAATTATTTTTTTGGTGATATAGCCATCTAAATTCTATATTTATGCTAAAATATTGCTTAAATATTTTTATTGTATTTATATAATTGGATTTATATTTTTAAGTTAATTTGCATATATTTGCAATACTAGCCTATTAATGCATAATAACGTTGTAGATGCATAAAAGGATCTTTTATATTTTTAAAATATTAAATAACTATTTTAAACCATGTTAGTATACAAAATTAATTTTTCAATTTTTTTTATTATTTCTTATAAATTATATAGTGTTAGAATATTTATTTAAAATATAGCCTAATTTTATTTTAATTTTTAGCCCCAATCCAACCTTAATCCTAACCCACCCAGCCCAATTCTCAATTAAACTAACCAGGCATAATACCCATCCACCCCAACCCAATACCCCCCCCCCCCCCAAATATCCTAGTCGTTGATCATTTTGATCAACGATCCATGTTTGCCCTTCCATAATTAAACTAACCTATACCCTCTCTAACCTAATTCATTTTACACTCTGCCCTGCTGCCATGAAAGCACCTTTCCTCTTAAATGCTCTCAATCTAACCCTAATCTCCCATCTCATTGACCTTCATCCATGGATATATCCGGTGGTTTATCACTACCTATCAAGCCTCCAATGGCCTTGCTCATGTCATTCTTGCCATCTTTAAGGCCCTCAAGGGACCAGAGCTATGTCGACTTGTATTTAGTGTTCATCTCGTGCTTGTTCCGGGCCATTCCGGTGTGATGTCGAGTGAGATCGTCCTACATTAGCTATGATCTATGGGTTTTCAGTATGTCTCTTCATCTCTATATGGTTCGATTCAAAACTCTAATTTCTTTTTCAAAACTCCTAGCTCTGTAAAGATTTAAGGTTATTTGAGTTTGTTTCCTATGAGTTTTACAATAGCCTTGAAATTCTTTACAAGAATCGTGTGATTTCAAGTGATTTTTTATCTTTTCCCTAAAACTAGGGTTTCCGAAATTTCTTTTTATGTTATAAATAGAACTCTATTTAAGGTGAATGTCTATCTTATAAGAAGAGTCTTACTTCAAGGCTAAGTCTTTTATCTTCCTATAAATAGAGGGGTCTTACCCCATTGTAAATCATCCCAAAAAGTATTAATAAGAATACTCCTCTCTCTCTACTTTTCTCTCTATTGTTCTTGTTCTTGTATTATTGTTCTTGTTCTTATATTATTTCATAACATGTTATCAGCACGAGACTCTACCGTCTCAAGAAGCACTTTGAGAAGATTAAGGAGTAATTCGCCCACACGAATTTCGCTAATTCCGGGCATTATCCGGGTCACGCTTCAAGAGATAAGTATCAATTTTATGTTCGATTAAAATCTATAATTATGTGTTGTCTATATTACATACAAGTGATCCTAGCTATTTACTTCCGCTATTCCTTTCTTTGTTACAATTGAATTGATGACTGGTTTAATTTAGTTGTATAGTGGAACGTTTCTGGTCAATTATGCAAACAATGGATTTTTGGATTTTTAAAGTTTGCTGATAGTTTGGAGGTCCAATGGCAATCTTGAATTTCTATACGGAAAATATGTCGCGTTCTCCGGCATCAAATTGGCCGTGGGAGTCGACCAAAGTTGCCAGAATTTGTTGCCACGGGATGGAAACTCAAGAGGTATATTTGATATCACAACATTGATTGGTATACCTTAAAGGTAAGTAATTTACTTTTCCCTTTCAAATTCTTGAAATTCTACGATTTGATTTTATTTACAAACAAAGACAACAAAGTTTGATTATAACTTAATGGAGTTTGTAAGAAATTACACTCACATGAAGTGGTAAAATTTCTATGCCTTGCCATGATCAAATTCATGAATGATTGTGGGCAAAGAATTGAAAATCCGTCCCATTGAATTTGCTCCATTCCCTTTAGAGAATGTGGTAGCACCATGATGGTATCAATGAATGTGGACGTGGCAATAGACGGAATTATAATCGTCATTATGATCCATTCCCTGAAGTGAATGTGATAATTGTAATAAAGCCTGTAAGTATGAACACGCTCTTGATGTAATTGTATCTTATGTCTGACATTATGAAAAGAAAGTTCGTTGCCCTTGAAATTTCGGGCAAGAACTATATGACATGGGTGTTGGATGCTGAAATCCATTTGGATGCAATGGGTCTTGGAGACACCATTAAAGACAGAAATAATGCATCCACCCAAGACTATGCTAAGGCCTTGATTTTCTTGCGCCATCACCTTGATGAAGGTTTGAAACTGTGCTAAGGCCTTGATTTTCTTGCGCCATCACCTTGATGAAGGTTTGAAACTGTGCAAAGGCCTTGATTTTCTTGCGCCATCACCTTGATGAAGGTTTGAAAATTGAATAAATCACAGTCAAAGATCCACTTATCTTGTGGAATGGCTTAAAGGATAGATATGACAACCTGAAGTTGGTCACTCTGCCACAAGCACGATATGATGAGAATCCAAAAGCAAATAGTTCATAAACTATATGTTATCGTTGCGGTGGAAAAAGGGCACTGGGCGAAAATTTGCCGTGTACCAAGACATTTGGTTGAGCCTTGTCAAGCATCTCTAAAGAGTAAATGCCCTGAAACAAATTTTGTCTCTGACGACAATTTTGACATCACCCACTTGGATGTGGCAGACTTCTTTGAGCACCTTGAGGGGAAAATTGACCACCTAATTGGTGATGGATCTGTGATGAAGGAAGATGGGATTGTTTGATTTTATTTCACTTATTTGTAATAGTAAGTGAATAAACTAATAGTCATTAGTATCAGCTCGTATTAGTTAGTTTATGATATAATGTTAGTATTAGTTCTTTAGAATGTTTCAATATGCTTAAATTTCAAAGAAATTTTTATTTTCCAGCAAAGTTAGTCGACTATCTAATATTTCGTATTAAAAACTGGAATTTCCGCAAGCTAAGATAGTCGACTATCTGATTTAGATAGTCGACTATCCTGATGACTGTTTACTATTATAGTCGACTATCAACTTAGTTATTCGATTATCTAATATTTCGCATTAAAACTGGATTTTTCCGCAAGGCAAGATAGTCGACTATCCAATTTAGTTAGTCGACTATCCTAATAACTGCTTCCCAAGATAGTCGACTATCAACTAAGTTAGTCGAATAACCTCAGCAGATTTCGAAAATATTGTTTAAATATGAAACAAACGGATTGAATTTGTTTATTCTCATGTTCGTATATTTTCTTTTGTATGTCAAACCATGGGAATTAAATTGATTGAAGGCTCTTGAAGAGCAACTATAACTCTGCCTAAAGGAACGATATTTTAGAGAAAGCAATGTTCTCCTCCAAGTCTAAAAGGAACTTGTTGAGTTTTAGAGATATCATTCAAAATGGATATCAGATTGAGACAATACATGAGTATAATCTTGAATACCTCATTTACTCATGAAAACGAAGCTGCCCACTTCGGTTTGGGGTCACGCCATTTTGCATGCAGCAATGCTAATTCGTCGGCTGCCCACTTCGGTTTGGGGTCACGCCATTTTGCATGCAGCAATGCTAATTCGTCGGCTGCCCACTTCGGTTTGGGGTCACGCCATTTTACATGCAGCAATGCTAGTTCGTCTCTGACTGACGAATTGTCACAAATATTCCACGTTGCAATTATTTTTGGGTCATGAACCTAATTTATCCCATTTAAGAATTTTTGGATGCGCAGTATATGTGCCTGTAGCACCGCCATATCGCACCAAAATGGGTCTGCAAAGAAAGTTAGGAATATATGTTGAGTTTGAATCGCCCTCCATTATTCGCTACCTCGAAATATTGACAGGGGATTTGTACACTGCACGATTTGCAGACTTTCAATTCGATGAGACACTTTTCCCAAAATTAGGGGGAGAAGTTGGTGAAACCAAACGGGAAATTTTGTGGAAAAATGCACCATTATCTCATCTTGATCCACATACCTCTATTTGTGAAAAAGAGGCGCAAAATATTATCCATTTGCAAAGAATAGCAAATCAAATGCCTGACGCATTTCTCTTGTATTACTTGTTCTCATTAATGAACTGACCAACTAAAGAGTTCGGGTTGAAGCCCAAAAATTCTGGAAATATCAAAGGTGAATATGGGCCCATTCACCTGCCATGTATACCACATATGATGCATCTATGAAATGGTTACATGCGCGATTGTTATTAACCCGCAGCCTGGTCGGTGCTTGCGAGGTAAATTGCTCAGTAATCTAACTTCGAGCATAATTTCCAGATTTTCTATTAAGATAGTTCATCTTGATAAGTTGGCTTATATCAAAGTTGGTTTAGCCAAATGATTTATTGAGTGCCTCCACTTAATAGCTCTATTGCTTATGAGAACAAAGTTATATATATCAGTTTGATATACGAGAATATATTATATTCTCCCCTCACAAATGGTTCAGGGTCAGGAACCAAATAATCTCATCTTATTATTATTAATGTGCTGTGTATATTGACATGATAATGCACAAAGATGATTTCCCAGAGTTGAGGAAACAAGTTAGCTTTTCTAACATGAGGGGGAGACATGATAAACACTTGAGAAAAGGTTACATGAGATGAATTATCATTTGTATATATAGATCCTCGAATATCATGATATGAACCTGAAGTTCATAAAAGGGATAATTCAATTGCAACATATTGCAAAGCATGCCATGCGCATTTGCTGACCCAAAGAATGTAACTATATTCTCACTGCAAATGCTCATATTAAGTCCTAGAAGGACAAAGTCTTGGATACGCCTGAAGCGTATAGACAAATCGGTTTCAAAAGGAACTTCTTAATAAAGAAGATGAGCAAATGATCAAAGTGATCATAATAAGGAGGCAAGTGATCCAGAAGTTCACATGACATAATACTTCATAAAATCTCATGAGAGATTCAGGTACCTGAATATATGAATGAAGAGATCTTCATGTTATGTCTTTATGAAAATTGACTGAAACCGATATAAAATGATTGTCGACGACATCTATGATAGCGCTAAATATCGATGAGGATCTTATGTTTGTCGAATACAAACAAAACTACTGGCCAAATGGAAGAGATACAATTCAAGAAGAATTGATTCCATATGAAAGACATGTAGTTTTGGACATGTAGTTCAAATACTTGAAAGTGTAAAGTCAAAGGTATGTGTAATAAGTTTTTGTTATTTATTTGTTTAGCATGACATGAAAACTTGATATGCATCTAAAGTCTATTATATGGCTTATATGACTTAACTTGAAAGATTTAAGTTGCTTGAAGCATATATAATTCTTGGTCCTGAAGTACCACATCCTAAGTGCAATTTATGTACATATGTATATTGCTATAACTATAAACATGATGGCATCGAGAATACCCCTATGGAAGTATTGAAGAGTCATTCCACGACATTACATGAAGATGTTCATATCTATCAAGAATGATAATTTCAAGGTACGGAATATTCATTCAAGTCAATATGGTTGATTTATTTATCAAATATCTACTAACGATTTCTTGAAGCTAGTGCACAAGATTGGAATGTGAAGGTTCAAGGATGTGAATTGATGTTCTTTTTAGGGGGAGTTAATGCGCGTTGCACTCTTTTTCCCTTACAAGGTTTTGTCCCACTGAGTTTTCCTTGCAAGGTTTTTAACGAGGCAACAAATAGGCGTATTTCTAAACATATGTACTCTTTTTTTTTTCTAGAATTTTTCCCATTGGGTTTTGTTTTAGTTAAGGTTTTAACGAGGCACATTATTGAATAGACATTTAAGGGGGAGTGTTATAAATAGAACTCTATTTAAGGTGAATGTCTATCTTATAAGAAGAGTCTTACTTCAAGGCTAAGTCTTTTATCTTCCTATAAATAGAGGGGTCTTACCCCATTGTAAATCATCCCAAAAAGTATTAATAAGAATACTCCTCTCTCTCTACTTTTCTCTCTATTGTTCTTGTTCTTGTATTATTGTTCTTGTTCTTATATTATTTCATAACATTTTAAAAATTTTAATGATTTTCTGTGTTTAATCTCCTACTTCTCAAACATTTTGACTAATTTTATGAAACTGCTACAACCCTAGCCCATTTGTATTGAAAACCTTAATTTTTGGGGTTCTTCGTTTGTTTCTTGATATTGGTACATCTGATTGTGTTCTTATCTTGGGTTCTTGTGACTTCTCATGATTTTTTTGTCCGAATATGCTTCTACTAAATTTTTCTGGTTCCACCTTTCACTGATATTATGTACTTGTCTTCATACTGACAATTCCTGCAATACTTCTCCTCGAATCAATGTCGTTTAACTATGGGTTTTGTTAAAGCTGTGTGAAATCTTAACGATTCATGTTTTACCTCATCATATATGCTAAGTATGGCTGCCTCATTGATGACTTTTTGAACCCTTGATTACTCTGAATCCCTTATTTCCTGGTTTAGTTTTAACACTTTCCATTTAACTCTTGATTCGTACCTCTCTATTTGATTTGGCTGAATTGTTTGCCTTAATTGCTTTCCCCAACCTTGTTTATATTCCACTGATTACTAATTATTTGTTTTCTTAATTAAACTACTATGCATTTACTCCTAATTACCTATTATATACCTAAACTTCACTTTATTCTTTTCCTTAAATACTAGTATGTTTTATCGTTGATTGAACTGTCCCTTAATTAAGGGAAGATCTTGCTGATTTACGTGGGACTTCCCTCATTTACTACTTCGTTGATCTCTTACCATATGTGTCAAGCTTTTGATTATTATATACACACCCTCTTCTTTTAAGTTCTAAACGACAGAATAACAAAAAAAAACAAGACTAGTTCATAAACTCTCTCTTATACTTAAAGCTTTCTGCTTTTTTCTGTTACTTGCTACTTCCATTGAACTAGCCGGCTGTAAGCCAAGGCTAGTTATTGCACTACATTTTTCCATAATTTGTGTCTACTATCCTTGGCTGGTATGTCCTAATTTAATTACAAGCTCAATACTCTATGAGTTCTCTTATTGCAATAGTTTACTGAATCCTGTCTATTACTTGGCTTTTTGATATATATAACTAGCATGCGTAAATCCTAGTTTCACTTAGCATATATGAGTTCTACCTGTCCAACATGTTTGAAGACTTGTCTATTGCTTTCTCTAGCATGTCTCAATCTGAGTCTATTCCATGTATGTAGGTTTGATTGGATGTCTGTTTGTTTACCCGGTCCCTGATAGTAATCTACTTTTCTAGGATATTTGTTACCCCTAAGTACTTATGACCCTATGTCCAACTCTGCCTAGTATAACTATGTTCTCAATTGTTTGTTCTATATTTGTATTATAGTTGTGTAATTGACTCCTGAATCCTATAAGGACCTCTAAAAAAAGAAACTTCTATGATCTTGTTGTTATATTAATATGTTATATGTGTTCCTAATTCCCATACTCCTTGAGTGAAATCTGTGTCTAAATGGTTTGCTGATTTATCACAAGTTCGTTGTTTTCAAAACTGTTTTATTATTAGTCAATTCCCATGTTTCATAATACTTCCTTACTTAACCTTTCCAACACTATTGTTTTATATCAAACCCATTTCATATTTATGTCATATACTCTCACATTACTCCTAGAATATTAGTTTCTGCCCCTCTAGCATGTGTACTGCCTTGAGATCCTTGAGAACTATGTAGCTCTGGCACGTCAGAGCTGGCCTTTCCACACTACACCTAAGTCTATTATGGTTTGAGAAAAAGTCTAGGTATAAGCATTTCCCGGGATCCTTGAGGTCCTTAAGGAACTCTAACACACCTAGACATGATACTATCTATGGAACTATGGCATTTGAGGTTATTGGAGGCTTGAGGAAGTCATTTGGGCCTGCTTCAAACTCTCTATAGTTAACTTCTTCTTCTTTTTTATTTATTTATGTAATAATTATTTTTTAAAAAAATTGGGATGATTAGAAAAAGGGGTGGATAGCTATATGTATGTTGGGTAAATCGGATAGATGCCATGCTTATAGGTTGTGTTAATGTATTTGCTATGTTTGCTTTGCTTTCACAATAGTAGATTCCATGCCTATAGATGGTGTTAATGCATTTGCTATGTTTGCTTTCACAATATTATAAATCATGTCTGTAGGTTGTGTTAATGCATTTGCTATGTTTGCTTAGCTTTCATAATATTAAAAATCATGCCTATAGGATCTAAATGGTTTCAATAATAGAAATCATGTCTCTAGGGTTAAAACCAACTTTGTAATGAGATATCATGCATATAGAGTGTAAAGTGATTGAGTTCGGTTTCTGCTACAACATGTATTTACATTCGTCTAACTAGAAATCATGCCTATAAGTTCAAAAGTCAGCTCTTAACAATTAGATACCATGCCCATAGCAATTAAAATCAGAAATCATGCCTATAGAATTTAATATCAGTCTAGTTAAACAAATTAGTTTAATCCATGTTAGTTCATTCTGAATTGGCTTAATCAACTGTCCGCTTCTTTAAATGAGTTTCCAAACATTACCTTAATTTACTACCGCTAGAAAGCATGCCTATATGATCTCAAATGTCTGTTTAAAAAATGTTCACTATTTTACTGCATCAATATAGATATCATGCTCTTAGGATATCACTGTTCTGCGTTTAGGCAAGCCTATAGGGAAATTTAAATTCTGTAACTCTGAACCTGTTCTTTGTTATTTAGAATTGTTCAGATTTAATATATCTAAATCGGTAGGCAAGATAAATAGGATTTTGACACTTTATCCTAATTCAATACTATATAATCATTGCTCGCCTAAATATCACATTCTAGGATTTTCTCTGAAAATACTTGACTGTTGTTTGAAGGCGTGCACTTACTTGTCATACTTGTGGAGGTGACCGTGAGCCTTTAGTTTGTTCTGTTTAAATGTATTCCTACTTGTTCTTTATTGACGCCTAAACTTTTATCCTTTAAAACTTTAGGAAGGTCCAGAACTGTCCAAAAGTAGAGGTCCTAAAATACCTCAGGGCCATAAGGAAGGGATGTATAGTGCACGCATAGGACATTTTTAAGGTTACTAGAACGCTTTAGTCTATGACCTAGGAGATGGACTTAGGAAGAAAAGGATATGATGACTATGCGCTAATGTTATGTGTAGCCCCTCACCGAGGATTATTTATCGGGCATTGTGCGGTGTGATCCGATAGGCTAACCAATCTAGGAACCTTCCCTCCCGAATTCCCAATGTATAAACTTTACTTTTCTATATGTTTAAGTCTTTTCCTTTTGTCTTGTTTGAGTCACATAGTGTCCAAAACCTTCCATTATTTGCAAGTATGTGTTTAAACCGTTTATTTGTTAAAAATACTAATTCATAATTATAAGTTCGGTCAGGACCCACCGTTGTGGACTGCGAGGGGTACCTTACACCTTACTCTCAATGTTATTTCGAGCCCTTACCCTAAACCTCTGGTAATATAAACTAGTCTAAGAATAAATCGCTTTAGTTACCTTAACACACCCATTAGGTGGCGACTCTTCAAAATACCTAAATTACCGAAAGGAAATCAGTTATTATCCCCATGATTGTCGAAATTCGGACTTCCCCGTAAAAAAGGAAAAAAAGGGGCACGACAACCAGAAATGCAGACTAGATTTATCGTCTATCCTCACCACTAAACATTTTCCCCCGCGGTGGTGAAGATTCAACGAGGTCCCTCAGTAGAAATTAGGGGCAAATATATTGATGAGGTGGCACACTGTAATATAAACGCCGGCCAATTCAGTGAACTTCGCCAATATCATGGCTACCTTAAAGATATAAGGCGCGAGATGTGCTGGGCATATGTTGTAGTATTGGCACAAGTCTTCTATCAATGGCGGCAAGAGGAACGAATACCAATTAAGAACGGGTGCGCGTAAAGGGTGCAGAAGCCAACACAGTGACCCCGAAATTCGTCTTGCCCGCGAGGATCAAGTCCACGTGACAAATTAGGCCGAGTCTAACCTTGAATTGGGTTAATTATACAGTCGTCATCCCTAATTTAAACCTCTCAGCCATTATTTCTGGCGCTTTTTGGAGGTCGGGTTAGCATTAGGTCACTGGGGTACAATTTCCTCTATAGTAGGGAGGCTTTCCTCCTTAGCGACAGTCCCGCCGTTTTTCCCCTGGTCGGGAAAAATGACATCTAGAGGAATAGAGTGTTCTTCATATGAATATCTGATGGTGTGAAAAATATTATTGCAGAAGAAAATGTTAAAGAAGAGAAAACTGCAAAAAGTTACAAGGATTCTGCGAAAGGATGAAGAAGAGGCTATGCTTAAGAAGTAGAAGGAGTTTGGAAAAGTTTCAAAATCGACAAATTATCCCCTATTTATAAGACTTAGGGGCACCAAAATCGATATTGCAGGCCATGATTAGTATGAAGATCGAAACCGCAGAACCAATCAAAGGTCACAGTTGAATCGGCGCAACACGTTGGAAACATTACAATGATGCATACTCGTGAATCACCTTTTCTCTTAAACCAGACGACTCTAATGAACTTCCCCGAAAATTCCGGGAATTCAAAATGTGCGACCCTCAGAAAGACACGTTGTCCTATCGCAACGACCATGATCTGTATAGCCAGTACGATAAAGATAGATTACAAACAACTCTATCCTCTCATCAACCTCGCGCGCGAGGACGACCTCAATAAGAGGAGGGGCAACTATATATGTAAAAAAATGTCTTTGTTATGGGTAAGACACATGATCGTTATTATAGATCTCATTGATCGCCATATGCTATCAGTGATGTCCCCACACAAACTGACCTTGGGGTGAGGTAGCCTCAAAGCAATGAAGGAAGCGGTCGAAGAGTTAATAAAAAACATGGTCGCGAAGTTACCATGGATCAAGGTCGAGGTCAAAGTCGAGCATCTTAGACGGGGTTTACAATGGCTGGTTCTAAGATAAGACATAAAAGAAAAATTTTAATGGATATTCCCCACACATGTACTATTAGGGTTCTTTAGGAAAGAATTTTCAATAAATAAAAAGAGATACAATGACATGGGATACAAGATATTCATTTGTAAATAATACATTGACTTTGTAGGAGAGAATCTAGTCTTAATATTTATTTAAACAATCTTTTTACCAAGATTTTTGTCTAGCATTTTCACCGAATTCAAGAACAACCAAAATATTCAAAGGCTTATCAATCATTCATTATTATCGGTAAGAATATTCAGAGGTGTCATTCCTTTTCGGGTTCACACATTTTATTCCCCTAAATTCCAGTTATTGCTAATTAAGACTAGTTAATGTCATATTCCATCTTTTTGAATCATTAAATATCACAGCCATTACTCATACTTATTACCATCCGGACATGACATATTAGTTGTTTGGTCTTGACACGTAGCTTTATCATTGGATATTATTTTTAATCAAAATTAACTTGAAGTAAATTTAATTGGTTGAGCCAAAATCAATATTTTTTTATCAAATACTAACGAGTCATTTGGTTTGCAAATCACCTATATAGATATTATGTAAGGATTATAAAGCAAATTAAGTAGCGCGATAACATTTTTTTAAATTTACAATGTATATAGAAACTGAACTCTGACGTATTAGGTATCCTATAAACGTTTGTTTAAGTAATAAGATGTTAGGTCATCCGGTGCCCCAAATATGCTTTCGATTGTTGTAAGGTAAGTTTTTTTTAAAAATTTAAGTAGAGACAAAAATATTAAATAATTTTTTTTATTTATTTAAGTTTTGATGGACAAGGTTTTGGACATTTATGTTAGTCGAAGTATACATAAGCGGGACGGAATACCTCAATTATTGGAAAAAGTAAAGTTAAGATATAACAACAACAACTCAGTATAATCCAACTTAGTGAGGTCTGGGGAGGATAGTATGTACGCAGACCTTACCCCTACCCTGGAATAGAGAGGTTGTTTTCAAATAGACCCCTGGCATTCTTCCCTCTAAAAACTTCCCACCTTGCTTTTGGCGATACTCGAACTCACAAAGTTACGATCTTTTTTTAAAAAAAATTATCGTCAAAAGTATAAAATTGACATTATTTTGCAATTTACTACAGCCACGCATGTTTTCTTGATTTGGGAGTTGAATGTAGTCCTCTGTAGATTCAATTTTAAAAATGTTTTAATTCATAGCCACCACCAACATTTCTTTAATTATAAAAAAGCCTACTCCTTGCCTTTTGCTCTCACTCTTTTTCATTCATTTCTGAATCTTAATTAATATTCATTTTCCGACTATATTTCCGGCGAATAAATAACTCTGCGATCTCTATATTTGTGTCCTCAGATCTGCAACAAAGTTAAAGAGAAAAGCAAAGAGACCCTTTTGCAGAAAAAAAAAACATTCAAATAATTAAAAGAGCTAGTATGGAATCTTTACCTATCTTTAGTCATTTCTTTATTAATTCTTTTACTATTTTTAATCTTCATTGTTGTTTGTATAAATCATTCAAAAGCCTGCTAACTATGAAAAAAATATATATTTTCTTCACTGCATGCTTAAAGCTCTTTTTTAGTCTTTAGCTTCTCTTTTCTTTCGATGAAAGTTCTCTTTTCTCCTTAAATTAAAGGTAGTGAGTGAGCGTGCAACTTCGTTTTCTGTATCCAAAGTTCATTTCCATTTGTTTAATCTTAATCACACATCTTATACATTCCTAATGCTCAAATTAAAATATTTCTTCAGTTTATAGCTTGACTCGATAGGGAATTTAATAATAAAAAACTTTTTTAACTTCTGATTCTGAAATGTATCACATAAATTAGAATGTAAGGAATACATATTTTTTGTTTTATTTATGTGGCGTTCTTTCATTATTAGACATAAGCATTTTCTTAATCCATTAAAAGATCATTGTGCTATCATAAAAAAAATTGACTTTAAACTTTCTTCGATTACTCTTAATAATAGTATATTCTTATGATATAAAAATGTCATAATATATTTAACCCTGAAAGATATTTTATAAATACTATCGGTAACTTCTTTTAATAACGAAGATATTCAGATCAATTTTTCTGTAACTCAATCATGTTACTGATTACCTCTACTTTCTATAAATATAAATAGATATATATTTTTTTGCATTTTTCCAAAGTCTTCTTTTAGGTAAATTCGTGTTCAGTCAAACATCTCTATAACAATATTTTTATATAATAGTCATTTATTATATAAAATTAATTTTTTTTCAAAAATTAATTTTTTTATATTAAAAAGTATATTCTTTGCAACAACGCTTCATAAGACCCTTATTACAAATAAGGACAAAATAAAAAAATAATCTGATTTACAAGTGGTCATTTAAAAATTACCATAGTTTTAGAAATGATCGTAATTTAATTATTTTTTATGTAAAGATAAATTTTGAATGAAAACACTGTTCAAAATTCAGAAAAATACTCCACTATAATATACTGGAGTTCCAGTATAAGATAGCCGCCATAATATATTAGAACTTTTCACGTGTTGGAGTTCTAGAATAATATGCTGATAATTCATACACAAGTACACCGATCTCTAGTATATTATGTTAGAATTTTTCACGTTACGACAAAATAATGATTATTTTTTAATAGTTTTGCAAACGCTAGTTATTTTTGAATGACAAATTCAAAAACTGCGTAGTTGTTATTGTAAATTCAAAAACTGGCTAACTCGTACTATTATTTTTTTACAGTCACGTATATAAAAAAACACGAAGAATATTATTTTACGAGAAATTTTATTGTGTTTTATATATTAATATTAATTGTATGAGCCTTTTTTTTATCTCACAAAATTATGTATTCCAATCTTATAATTTTATATTTATAAAATTTTGGATCTATAAAATAATGAGACAAAAAGTTGATTAATACCACTAATGTAAATTGTATGAAGATATAAAATAAAATTTTCCTTATTTTACTACTTCCCAAAACTCTATTTATTCCCCTTGAGGTGTTATTGTGCTTCGTTTCTATAAACTCCTCTCTCCTTCATTCCTTTTGCTTTTCCCGTCAACCAAACACTTCCAGCGAAGTAGTGTTTGTAAAAAGGTTTCGTTTTGCTCTTCTCTGTTTGTATAAAGATAATTCTCAACTCTCTTTTGCTTTCTTTTTCTAAAAAAAATCAAATCTTGGACTACTTGGTTTCACTTATATTCAACTTTCTTCTCGTCATTTTATAAAGTGATAAATTTCCAGCTTCTTATGTTGCTGTAGAAACAAAAATCTTCAAGTAGTTGGTGTAAGTTTTCACTTCTCAACAAACATTATTTATATTTTATATTTTTTTTACCTGTCTTATCTACTTCTTTCGTTTGATTTAATGCTCCAACTGCTCCTTTTGCTTCAAAGTCAAAGATTTTTTCTTACCCATTTCATAAATTTTACTTGAGGTCAAATCTGCATATGATCTTCTCTACTATAATATGATGATTCGTTCAACCTATGTGCACAGATAGTGTGAAGAATTTTCACATTATCATTATATTATATTATATTGTAGTATGTTATCAGTCTTATTTTTTTGATTACTGCTCTCATTTATTATGGACGAATATATGTCATTGACATTTAAGTGATTAATTTTTTTCCATAAAATCAGTGTATAGAAGTTAAGTTATTTTTATATATTTTGAACATATGCAGTCCGTATCTAGAAGAAATAAAATCATGTTAATCCATTTATTTAGTTATTTATTTTTGGCAGAAGAAGGCTAATAAAAAGTGAGGACATATGTTCCAGCAGCAGGCTAACGTAAATCACAAGGTTTTGTTTCTGTTTTCTCTTTTCTCGTTTTTATTACTATAATTTTATTATTTTGTGGTACGTGCATTTATTTATCTGTTGGATTTGAAGAGAATAGGGTCGGCTATATGCAGACTTTTATAGAAGAGAAAGAGAGGAGTAAATGAGTCTAAAATAGTGTGTCTCTGTACATTCTCATCATTGCTGTTTCTGTTTTAGTCTCTTTTGGCCTTTTATTCTCAACCATATCTTATATCCTTGGGAATGAACAGAAGTAGAGAATTTACAGTGTATTCTTTACTCTCTCTCTCCCTTTTTGTTCAACTTTTATTTTTTCTTTCTTTTGTTATTATTTGTTGGATTTGAACTAAGGTCTGTCCATAATAGGTTTTTTTTTTCATCTTGATATGATAAGAGTAAAGTTTTCCGACAGTATTTTTACCAGAGGCCACTTATGATATTACGCTACATTTATTGTTTGTGTTATAATGTGTTCGATATTCATTTTGGATTCCAGACTATTTCACATATCACGTTGAAAAGTCTCACTTTAATTTGAGATTAAAAAATTGTCTACCAAAAAATAACTTTATATTTCTTTAGGTCCAAAATAAATAATTTTGGTCTTTTTTTTGTGGTCCAAAATAAGTAATTTTTAATAATTTTAAGAATAAATTAAGTATTTTTTTTCTACACTGTCCTTGGAGTAAATAGTATTGGAATATATATTAGGAGTGTTTATGTGAGATAATAAAAGTTAATATGGTCAATTTTATTATTAATTAGTGCTAAAAGATAGATTTCTTAATCCGTGTAAAAATATCTAAAAAATTATTTATTTTGAAGCGAAAAAAATAATAATTAAATTCGATATCTTTAATTAAAAATAACTAAGCACTTGTCATTTATGGCAAGAGTAAGAGATACGCACTAATTATATTGGATTGGATGGTTGTTGTATTTTGGTGGGTTTTTTGGTCATAGCATAAAGTGAGCTTCACCCCACAGACCATATCTACACACCACCACCACCATTATTATTATTATTATTATTATTATTATTATTATTATTATTATTATTATTATTATTATTATTATTATTATTATTATTATTATTTTCATCTCACGTGATGAGTAGTTAAAGAAAGTTAATAAATGTGACCTTTGCGTATGAGTCGTCATTTTTTGGTCGTGTGACCAAATCTTTTAAGCGTGCATTTATGGGTTATAGCCATGACCAAAGTCACAACCTCATAGTAAAATACTGTACAATATTAACGGAAAAATGACACTCTATAATTACTCTAAAATAATACTCAAAAAATATATTTTTTTGTATATATATATATCTATATTATGAATGTTACATATAAAAATTATACAAATTTTATATATTTTTTCAGCTATTAAATACAAATATTTTTAGCGCGGATTAAAAGTAATAATACCCCAATATTAAACTTTTTTTAAAAGGTGGCTGAGCTTCATCGTATTTGCATTTTCTTGTGTTTTAAAATCCAAAAAAAAAAATTTATATTTGTACCCAATAGTCTATTTTCGAAATTATCTAAACGGGTCTATCTTTCCATCCCATCTGTTAGATAGGAACTACTATTATCGGAACCTTCCTCTATAACTAAAATTGACCTTTAATTAATATGTTTGAAGTCTATATTGACATTTTAATAAGTTAAGCAAAGTCCGTTAATTGATTTTTTTTTTCTTGTCACCAAAAAGAAGCTAGTTATTTTTGTTGAATTTCTGCATCAGATCCAAGTTTAATATGGTTTTTGTAAATAGTGAGCCCATAGCTACTTATTTGTGACTATCATGTATAGTTCACTCTTATATTTAGATTATAAAATCTTTTGGCTTAACTCAAGAAGTTCTTCCTTGTTTTTCTTTCCTTTCATCCAAGGAATTATAGTTCATTCTTGTTTAATTTGTTTTTTATAACCGTAATGTCCGGCTCGTTTTGTGCTACCTTAACTATTTTTGTGGGATACATGTTATTTCTTGTTGACACACAAATAACTTTGTCCATTAAGGCTGGACAGATGAAATAAATCATCTAATATCTTTTATTCTATAAAAATTTAAACCTAAGATCTGATAATATTTTCATGACTCGAACGTCTAACTTACTAGTTAAAATTAATGTGTCTCGCAACTAATGGTGGCAAAATGGTTAAAAGAAAATATTTTTTCACCCATATTATTCATTAATAAATAGGTTGAATAATGAACTTTCGGGTCAAATATTTTTTCACCCATATTATTCATTTATGAATACGTAAATTTGTCATGATTAAGGATAAATCAAGACAAAAATATATTTATTAAAAAATGATATATATTAATTTGATGTAAATATTAAGTGCGTATAAAAAAAATTCCTGACTTGGTGTGGGATTTAGTGGGTAGACTGTAGTGCCGTACAAGTGAATATATGCAAAGGGAATAGAAAGAATAAAGTTAGTGTTTGCAGTGGATCGTCGTTATCAGAAAACAATTCCTTTATTGGTCAATGTGGATTTTGGATATTCATTGTTTCAAGTGCTGCCCACACTCCACAAGACACTGTTGTCCTCTTTTATACAGACATTTTGGACTGTTTGGTTGGAATACTAAACCCCCATCTTCTTTTTTTCTTTTGTCTTTATTTCGAAAAAAATTATATATATCACCAATCCCAAATATGAGAATTACTTACTCAGAAGAGTTAGTTTAACTTGATACGGAGTTTTTTAAAAAAAAAAAGAAAACTTTTCAAATTTGTGTTCTTAAAAATTTAAGGGGTAAAAAGTTTGTAGGACCATGATATTTATATGACTTGAAAAAGTTTTTCATTAAGAATAATATGAAAGAGTTTAAATTTGATTATTGCCAAATTTAAAATATGTCATTTGTTCTGAAACATATTGAAAAAAGTACGTCATCTAATATGAAACGGAAAGAATACTAAATAAGAAAAGAATTTCAAACAATAAGGAAAACAAAGCAAACTTTGGAGGTTTGCAAGTCCAATAAATAGAGGCACAAGCAAAATATTCGGGTTGATTACCGATCATTTTATTAGAAGAAGAATGTTTGGGGTTACTAATTTTTTATAGCTATTATATATATATAATTATTATCTTTAGTTACTATTTAGTTGTTACAGTAGTTTATTTGCTGTATTCGCACTGCTAATATATTTATGCAACAGCAAAAAGCCCTAAAAATAAGGGAAGTCCAGCTATATGCCCATGTATTTTCATATATTCGCGCTATGTATACTTGCATACAGTAGCCAAAAGCGCCTAAAATCAGGGTAATCCAGTTGTACGTGCATATATTCATATGTATTCGCGCTGATGTATTCATGAATACAACAGTAAAAAGCGCCTAAAATTTGGCAGTTCAGTTGTACGTGCATGTATTCATATGTATTTGTGCCATTTATTCATGAATATAGCAGCAAAAAGGGCCTGAAATCAGAGCAGGACACATGTATTGCGTTGTTGTATTCATGAATATAGTAGTAAAAAGTGCTTAAAATCAGGGCAGTCCAGTTGTATGCGCATGTATTCACTTGTATTCCCCTCATGTATTTATGAATACAGTATTGAAAATACCGTAAAAATAAGTATATCCAGTTGTCTAAGAGGGATGAAAAACATAAATATTGTATTTCATGTCTTATTTCATGCCTCAATCGTGGTATATACCATGAATACTTATTTTGCTAATAAATATAAAGATAGCTATAGAAAATAATATTATAAAATAATTTTTAATTTACGATAAATAAGGTATATACGTTTACTATATTTCCACATTAGATTAGGATTAAAATTTTAGTAGAAGCATAAATATTAGGTGATCCCTCGTCAATTCTAAAATGAATTATGTTAGGTAAAATGTAAAGGGTTTGTTTTGTTTGAATACAAGTTAGGCTGGGGATAAGTTATATTGAAATTAATTATTTTGGTATTATTTTTTATCGAATGTTTGCTATAATGTATTAATTCTGAAATTGTCAATGTTAATTCTTATCGTGGAATAACTTATCAAGTGATTACTATTTTATTCTTTGACATAATTAAGTTATCCCGATATATTATATCGAGATTAGTAACTAAACAAAGGATAATGTGGTACTAAATTTTATTCCAGAATTATTTTTGCTTATCCATCGTACGAAACAACCCTTAATAGATATTCTATGAGACAATCGAGGTACGTATAAATTAACCGGAATGCAAAACTAGAGTCAAAAAGAAAGACGCAATTTAGGGTCTATCGGAAATCCCTCTATCTTCTTTGAGGCAAGGGTAACGGAGTCAACTCTTCCTAGATCCCATTAATGAAATCATACTGGTTTGTTGTTATTTTTTCTTTTCCTTAGATTTTTTTTATTTAAGTTTTTTGATAAACAGATAAATGGAGAAGTAAATACATGTAAGAGTAAAGGACCAAGCAAAGCTGCAACTCACTTTGTTCTAATTTATGTGAATTTATTTCTTTTTTGGTCCGTTCCAAAAAGAATGACCTCTTTCTAAATTTAGTAAAAATTTAGTTTAAATTTAAAATTTGACCCTTAATGAGAAATTTTCATAATCACACTAATATTCTGGACTCCTTTTTGATTTATTTAGGATCACAAATTTTAAAAGTTTTTATTTTCATTAAATTTCGTGCTCAATCAAATAAATTTACATAAATTGAAATAGAAAAATACTGTTTTTATTTATTACCAAGATTGGGAATAAATCAAGTATTCAGACATTGAGCCAACCACTTGGGACCGTTATGGTGAAACCATTCTGCCAACCACCTATGATACATCTCTATCTTGGTCTGGATCCTCCAATTTGATTTTACCAGCTGGAACACTATTTCATCACCAAATGTTGTGGTGGAGCAATAATTTTGTTTTTTGTTAAAATTCATCTTTGAATGGTAGTTTTAGGGCAAAGAGTAGCGATAGTTACTTTTTAGCTAGTTATTTAAAATATATCTTTAATATGTATTTAAAGACTAATTAATTTATCAAAACTTAAAGATTAAGTATTCTGAGTTTTTGAGTTGCTAAGTGTCCTGAATTTCTAAACTATTAATTTAAAATTTAGGATATCAGATTTGAATTTCTGGAGACTATTTTCGAACTTTAGGATACGATATCCCGAAGTTTGAATTTTGAGATTTAATCTTTAGGACGCCGTGTCCTGAAGTTTGAGCGAAATTAGCTAATCTTTGAATATATTATAAACTGTGAATACATTTTAAGTAACATGCTTAAAAGTGGCTATCTGATGTCATTTTCACATAGTTTTACCCATGGAGTGGGATTTCTCATCCGAATTAATTAGGCCCCATATCAAGGTTTAAATACCTCCATTACCAAGAACAACAAATCCAGTGTAATTTTACAAGGTTCGGATTCCAAAAACCGAGAAGGAACAAAAAAATAGTTGATCAGTGTTCACTCCTAGTGTTCTAAGTAATTATCTTCTAGTTTCTGCCAAACTGCTGAAAAATCCTTGGTTCACAGGGATACATTTTATTAGCAGCAGCATCTAGCATTAAATGCATTCTTGTACTATTGGCTTAGCTCCCAGTCACAGGTTCCAGCTTTTGGGCTACATTGTAAATTATAGACCAAAATTATGATCCACTAGTAATTCATTTAATTTTATTCTGATTATTTGAGCTATAATACATTATTGTATATATTTGACCAGAGGGGTTCCTCTGATGGTAAACAACTCCCACTTCCAACCGAGAGGTTGTGAGTTCGAGTCTCCCCAAAAGCAAGGTGGGATGTTCTTGGAGGGAAGGATGCCGGGGGTCTATTTCGAAACAGCCCCTCTACCCAAGGATAAGGGTAAGGTCTGCGTATGCACTACCCTCCCATGAATCCACTAAGTGGGATTATACTGGGTTGTTGTTGTAATACATTATTGTATACCTATGCATGTTACTTATAAGCACTAATATATAGACTAAAGCATTTACATTATTAATGCACCATAATTTTGTTGTGGCATGTTAAAAAGCCTTATTTTCCAAATTTACTAATGCATCTTTTTATTTTTTGATAACTGAGAATCTCCTACCAAGTGTAATCTGAGGATATGTGACTCGCCCCTCTCTCTTTTTTCACTTAAATATTATGCTTTTTTGTATAAATTTCACTTATTCTAAACTATTATTTGTTATTATCTTTCAGATAACTAGTTAGCATAAAATTCTTTTACAACAAGTGTTTATTTTTCTTATGTACACACACTTAAAGGGTAAATATCTTTTACATAGTATAATTTAACATAATATAGCTAGTTAATTACTATCATTTGACCTGTTAGTAACTTGATTATATAAATAAGTTGCTCTCACATTGTTCGGTGTAGTGTTATTTGTAGCATGGCCACATAAAAAAAGTGCAAGGAATTGTGTCTTTCTTGGAACAATGTTTAAGTATAAATAGCTAAACAAAATTTCAAAAATTTTACTGCTCAAATTTTGATACTAAAATTTTTCTCAGATCCCACTGTTAATTGTGGGGGTCTTTGTTTTTTTTGTGGCTACTTTTTGCAAAGTGTCAGGCAGAAAATTGGGAGAGGGAAATCTAGTGGTCTTTAAATTTTGGTCACGGACCTCAATGGGATGGAACAGGTTAAAACTTAAAAAACTAAAATAGGATGATATATAGGGGACCCTTTATTTTCTGTCACATTGATTATGACACTTCATTGAAGAAGTTTGTTAGCATTAAGTTGACAAACGATTTTGTCACAGAAGAAATTCTAATGCTTAATCAATTTATGCTCTAACCGCCCAATTTATGTGTAAATATTGTTTACACCGACAGTATGATACTTGCACTCAATTATTTATAACAAATATCATGATATAATATCTTGAAAATAGGGTAATTTATATGGAATTTAAATCCTATATATATTTGTAGAAGGGTGACCTATAAGTTACGAATTCGAGCCGTGGAAATAACCACTAATGCTTGTATTTGAGTTGGTTGTCTACTTCCAACCTCTTGGGGTGCGCCTTTCCCCGGACTCCGCGTGATTCCTTGTGCACCGGGCTGCCCTGCCCTATATATATGTGTTTGTTAAGGTCTAGATGGTTGCATATGTTGAACAACTTTATCCCCTTATGCATGAGAATAGAGACTAATAAAGTGATCCATACATGTGTGTATTCTTGTACTTTTTGATGTCTACCTATATCAGGTGTACTTTTGGTACTATTTATCTTTCTGAGGTGAATTCCAGTAGCTTCAAATTTTATTTATTTATTTATTTGTGAGGGTGTCTTTTAATTTTAATAAAGGAATCCTTTTGTTTTACTTGGCCCGTTGGTATTTGCATGGTTGCATGGGTCTGTTACTTTGGCTTTGAACCTTTTCAGCAAAAAAAACTGTATTGAAGACAAAATACTGTGAAGATTTGATTCTTTACTACTGTTCTTTTGCCTCTTTTTATCCCCTAAGATTCTTGGATTTACACGTGAAAAATGTCATGCCAGTTAACTTTGTAGCAGTTTTATTATCTATTCATTGTCTTATAACACAATCTTTTTCCTTTATCCTTATCTGCTTTTAGCTATCTGAATTTGTTATATATGTGAAACTAGCTGATGTTCATTATATTTGTCATGTGAAGGGTCATAGTTGAGAATAAGAAAAAATGCCTCAGTGGCAAATGAAAGATCCTGAGCAAAAGCATATGATTTCAAGAACTCCACTAAAAGAGTCATTGAATCAGAACGTGCAATCCCAAATTAGTGGAGATTGTAGAATTGAAGAAGTCAAGAGAAATAATAATGCGGGGAAGAGAAGGGGCAGGAGGAAAGGAAAAGGGATATTAGTCGAAAAAAAGCAGGCTATTAATGATCCTGAGATTAGTTCCCCTTGTTCTGCTTCATCATCCGAACGAAGTCTCGTGTTTCCACGTAGACCGGGATATGGCCAACTCGGTACCAAGTGTATGGTAAAAGCCAACCATTTCATTGCTGACCTATCAGATAGGAACTTAAGCCAGTATAGCGTAAGACGTTACTTTTTGGCACCTAAGTTTATTGGTAATGCTTTAGCAATGGCTTGAAATTCTGATCCTTTGATGATTTTCGGGTGCAGGTAAAAATTACTCCGGAAGTTAAATGTACAAGATTGAACAAGGCTGTTATGACTGAGTTGGTAAAACTTCATAAAGATTCCGACTTGGGTAAACGAATTCCTGTTTTTGATGGAAGAAGAACACTTTATACAGCAGGGTTGCTTCCCTTTAACGCGAAAGACTTCAGTATCGCTCTTGCTGATGATGACGAATGGATAGGAATCACAAAGTACCTGTCTAGTTCAACCTTTTGTTCTGTTTATATTTTGATTAATACTCGTCGTTTAACTTAAAATGAGAATTGATGTTCTTGATAATTGTTCCAGGGAGCGTACATTTACTGTCACGATCAAGTTCGTCTCACAGGCAAACTTGCTTCCGCTACGCGAACTTCTTTCTGGAAAGCAAGTTGACAGTCCTCCACAAGCACTTAAAATTATTGATATTGTGCTCAGGGAGCTTGCTTCTCAAAGGTGAATTTCATTGTTTGTTCTCTATAGCCACGGTATATTATTACAAGCTAAATCAAGTTATCTACAATTATTTAGTTTTTCTCGTATTCGTTTAGGTACATATCAGTTGGGAGATTCTTCTATTCTCCTAATATTAAGAAGCCACAGACACTAGGTAATGGCTTACAGTCTTGGAGGGGGTTCTACCAAAGCATAAAACCTACTCAAATGGGATTGTCACTTAATATTGGTATGACAATCGTATTATTCTGTAAAAATTGAATTTCGCCAACTTGATATGATTGTATGTGTGTGTGACTGCAAATTTAATATCTTGTATTTATCGAATAGATATGTCAACAACAGCTTTCATTGAACCACTCCCAGTTGTTCAATTTGTTGCTCAAGTTTTGGGAAAAGATGTTAGTTCAAGGCCACTGTCCGATGCAGATCGAGTAAAGGTACAGATATTACACAAATGGACCAACTTAATTGTCCTTTAACTTTCTGGAAAACATCAACCATAAGGCAGCATATTTAGAGTCTAGACACGTGTAATTTAGATAAAAGTTGATAGATCGTTTGTGCCTCAATCAGGTTAAGAAGGCTCTCAGAGGTGTCAAAGTAGAAGTTACACATAGGGGAAATATTCGAAGGAAATACCGAATTTCTGGTTTGACATCACAGCCAACAAGAGAGCTAATGTACTTGTACTTTCATATACCTTCACTTTTATTTTTGTTTTTTCGTTTTTCTGGATCTTTATTCCTTACTTGCTTATGTTCATTACAGTTTTCCAGTTGATGAGGAAAAGAACATGAAATCAGTCATCGAGTATTTCCAAGAGGTGTACGGATTTACCATTCAGTATCCTCATTTACCTTGTCTCATCGTGGGAAGCCAAAAGAAAGTAAATTACTTACCGATGGAGGTAAACATGCGGAAAAACTTCAAGATTCAAGTCATTTTAATCTCAAAATGACAAGCTTTCCAAATAACGATTGCTAGCTATTCATAGGCTTGTAATATACTCGAGGGACAGAGATACACCAAAAGGCTGGACGAGAAGCAGATAACTTCACTGTTAAAATCGTCATGCCAACGACCACGAGAACAAGAAATGGACATTTTGCAGGTCTGTCAATTCATTTCCATAAAAACATAATGTGTAGATATATACATACTTAATCCAATTTTTGGAATGTATTTGGCTTTCTTGTAATAAAAACAAGGTTAGTAGGTGATTGCTTTATTTGATATCATCACAAATCGTCTATAAATTTGATAAAATGATGATCATTTTCTCCCTGGAAATTACTTCTTGTAAGCTCTTTCTTTCTAATGCATTGGCTTTTGTGTTAATATAATGAACTAAAATGTGTCTGCTATATGTCCAGACCATTCGCCAGAACGGATGCAGACACGATCCTATAGCAAAGGAGTTTGGCATAAGCATTGACGATAAGCTTGCAACAGTGGAAGCGCGAGTTCTCCCAGCCCCGTGGGTAAGGACTGATATACCTTAAATTTTATGACTCGGTTTTATAATCACTAAGAGATTATTCATTTGTTTTTCTTGCCTTTGTTAGTTGAAGTACAATGATTCAGGGAAGGAAAAGGAATGTCATCCACAGCTAGGTCAGTGGAACATGGTAAATAAGGTAATAAAGTCCTGGTGAAATATCGATATTTAGAATCCTCTGGTTGTCGTATTTAGTATTTGAAGAATGACTAAAGTTGAACATATTGACTTCATCATGCAGAAAGTAATTAACGGAGGTACTGTAAATCACTGGGCTTGCATCAACTTCTCATGTAACGTCCAAGAAAATGCGGCCCGTGGATTTTGTCATCAGCTTGCCCAGATGTGTCAAGTTTCTGGAATGGTAAATGTTTCCGATATGAACATCGTTTAGTTGCAGTAGGTTTTGTTTCTTTCTTTTCTGGTACTGTGAAACAAGTTTGCATTATACTCTAAATGGTATTGAACATTGATTGACATTTGATATCAGGAATTTAATTGTGAGCCAGTGGTACCGATTTATAGTGCAAGGCCAGATCAAGCAAAGAAGGCACTGAGTTATGTATATAATGCTGCTGCAAACAAACTTGGAGGAAAAGAGTTGGACTTACTAATCGCCATTCTTCCTGACAATAATGGTTCTTTGTATGGTAAGTGCCAAGCTTTGTTAAATCTACTATGTTGGAAAAAAATCTTCTGCTTGATAGATCTGGAATATAAGTCATCTATATATTTATGATATCGTTAACACATTGATCATGAGACAAGGGTCTATCGAAAACAATCTCTCTGCCTTCAAGGTAGGGGTGAGGTCTGCATACATACTATCCTGCCCAGTCCCCATTTATAGTATTACACTGGGTTTGTTGTTGTTGTTGTTGTTAACACGTTGATCATCAATGTTTAGGTACTCTGAAGAAAATTTGTGAGACGGATCTGGGGCTGATATCTCAATGTTGTCTTACAAAGCATGTATTAAAAATTAGCAAGCAATACCTTTCAAATGTATCGCTGAAAATCAATGTGAAGGTATGCAGTAAATCACCAAACAACTGCTAGCAATTCAATATGCTGAGATGATTATGTATAATCCATTTCTTATGCTTTAATCCTTATGTATTAGATGGGAGGAAGAAATACTGTTCTTTTAGATGCGTTGAGATGGAAAATCCCACTCGTCAGTGATATTCCAACAATTATATTTGGTGCGGACGTGACTCATCCAGAATCAGGAGAGGACTGTAGTCCATCAATTGCAGCTGTGAGCGTTAAAACTTATATTTTGTTATATATAAAAGCTGGAATCTTTTCTAATGTATAAATTTGGATATGTGATTTTCTTGATACAGGTTGTAGCATCACAAGACTGGCCGGAAGTTACTAAATATGCAGGTTTGGTATGTGCTCAGCCTCACAGACAAGAACTCATTCAGGATCTTTATCGGACTTGGCAAGATCCTCAACGGGGAACAATGTCCGGGGGAATGATTAGGTGCAGATAATGCTTAATATCCTTCCTTAAATCTTGTGAAATGTAAACATTCAGTTAACTAAAATGCTCTGACATGTTTATTTTTGCCATTTTCCAGAGAACTTTTACTTGCATTCAAGAAAGCCACAGGACAAAAGCCGCTGAGAATTATATTCTACAGGTATCAATCAAGTCATAATTTTCTCGATCAGTCCATTTGATACGAACAAGTGGATATTGCTGTGAATTACATTGTCTTCAATTTTATGTAGGGATGGTGTCAGTGATGGACAGTTTTATCAGGTCTTACTTTATGAGCTCGATGCTATTCGTAAGGTATGCAAGTGTTTGGCGCTATATAATTTTTCAGTTCAGTGTTTGTCTAGTTCACTCAATTCTTTTCGGTACACAGGCGTGTGCATCTCTTGAACCAGGTTACCAACCTCCAGTAACGTTCATAGTTGTCCAAAAACGTCACCACACACGACTTTTGCCAAACAACCACAATGATAGAAATCATACTGACAGAAGTGGAAACATTCTACCTGGTATAACTTATACTCTTCTTACCCTGACATTGTGCTTAAACTTACTGAAAAATTTCACATTATGAAATGGGAGAAATTCTCCGACTGGTAATTAGATGCTCGATAACCTAAAGTGAAGTTTGCGAACTTTGCCTTAGTTAATATGCTAGCCAATTTCCTTTTTTGACTTAGTTATGTTTTATTTCTCTCTTGTTGCTTGACTTACAATCACAAATGCAGGTACTGTGGTTGATACTAAAATTTGTCATCCCACTGAATTTGATTTTTACTTATGTAGCCATGCTGGAATTCAGGTGAAGTGCTAATTATTTGCTTTAGTTTAATTTTGGATTTCTAATTTGCTTAGTATATAGTTCGTTAATATTTGATTTCTAGAAAAGGGCAGTCTTGTGCACGAAGCATCCTGCGTTCATGCAGGGGTCGGGGAATAGCTGCACCTTAAGCGGCTGTGATGTCTGCACCTTAAGCAGCTGTGATGTAGGCAGCCTACCCTGATGCAAGCATAAGTGCTGATTCCACGGCTCGAACCCGTGACCTAGCTAAACTTTGGAAGAACGCTCCAGATGAAATAACAATGTTTGATTTGCAGGGAACTAGTCGTCCTGCACACTATCATGTTCTCTGGGATGAAAACAATTTTACTGCAGATGAAATGCAGTCTTTGACAAACAACCTTTGCTATACGTAAGGAATCGTAATTCTCAACTAATAGTCTTTACAAAAGTTACTTTCTATATCTATTTTGGGGAAGTTGACTGTTGGATTAATTGCAGATATGCTCGTTGCACTCGATCTGTTTCAGTAGGTAAATTTCTGATACTTTCTCCTAAGAGAATTAAGAGAGCTTAACGCTTGTGCTGAAGTTGATAATAAGCTCGTTTGCGTAACTTACATCAGTTTTGTTCTGGATGCAGTTCCTCCGGCATATTATGCTCATTTGGCAGCCTACAGGGCACGTTGCTATGTAGAACCTGACTCACATGGCAATGGTTCAAAGCGTAGCACACGTACAACGAATGGTTCTGTCAGCGTCCGTCCTCTACCAGCATTGAAAGAGAAGGTGAAGAATGTGATGTTCTATTGCTAGAGTTAATGTTAATGTTAATGTTAAGTACATGTATGAAATTAGGATAGGAATCTAATCATAAACTAATGTTATGTTTATAAGAAATTAGGATAGTTAATATTAATGTTGCAATAAGAAAATTCGTGAACTAGAGGTCTGCTCTCTGTGTAATACATGTATAATGCCTAGTTAAAATTTTGGAATCAGATGAATAGTTTCACTTGGAGATATTTGCAGTTAAATCAGAGCTTTAATGTGGTACGTAGTTACTTTTTTTTTTTATAAAAGAAAAACTTGATCACGCCAAGCTTTGTCTTATAAAAAGGACTAAGTGGTTGCTGCAAATATAATCCGATTTACAAGTTCGGAATTGAATCCTACAGAGAACTAAAGCGTAGCTACAGTTGTTCAATATTGCTAAGAAGACAAGCTCGAACAATTTTTATGTTATTAACTATCAAATTAAAATTATCAAGATTAACAACTAAATATACTAAGGTTTAGAGACAAGATTAAGGAGGTTTAGAGTTATGATTTTTTCAATTGTCGGACCTTTTCTATGTATCTTCTATAATTTTGCCTAAGTATTCTCTACCGATCATGAGCGTTATGCGTGTTGTAATTTTCTCTTGAGTAATTACGATAATTTACTAGACATATTCTCTCGAGTTACGCTAGTTGGCTTTAATTACAGCTCACTTAGATCGCACTCAAGATTTCGTTATTCCTAATTTCACCTTTAAATATTCCATATTGACCCCTCATATACGTTATGAGTGATATAGTTCAACAACTACCTAAATATGTACTCTCTCCCGTGTAATACATATTAAATAGGCATAGCCCCTTCAATCAAACACAAGAGTAATATAATTGAACAAATAGAGAAAATATTACGGCTCAATTATATAAAAATATAACCAGAATGTATCCTACAAAAGGTTCCATCAAAACCCTAGATAACAAATTAGCTATTCATAATAGTATATAAAATCAAAATACTAAAAGTCATAACCAACAATAAAAATAGGAAGAGGGAGCAAAAACTCGTAGAAGAATTCTCCGCCTTACTACTATTGTCTCTGCCTCCTTAGGTCGAATCTATGTTAAAAATTGGTCTCCTTCCTTCAAAATATAGTTTTTCCATGTATATATACCAAGTAGGGTCGGACCAAAACAATTATACCTTCTCTTATGTGAAAAATGAAAAATTTTCAGGTCTGGACACCACGGTTGCGGTACATTGCAAGGCTATTGTTTCAGTTCGCGTCAGGTCTGCAGTCGCGGTTTCAACTGTGTTTTTCACTCTGTTCCGTTTGGAATTTGAAAAAAGTAAAACATGACAGTTGTAGTCCTTTGAGTTATTTTTCCAACCATATATTGTGGAGCCTAAATGGAGTTCAAAGTGAAAAGATGTGCATTTTACTAGACAGTGTGCAGTATACCTACTCGATTCTTTTTTTTTTTTGCTCTATCATTCGTTGATTCCTGAATACGATCCCGGCTTAGTTCCTTGGGCTTTTAATCAGACTTCAAAGCTCTAAATCACTTGAATTTATTCCATAACATCTATATAACTCGGAATCACTCCTACAAGGCACAAAACACACCGTTAGTGCAAAACACTAGCGATTAAAGTGCAAACTCAACTAAAGTGTAGCAAAGTAGAGTGTAATAACTGACTAAAATACGTAATTATAGCCTATCATTAAAATTTTATATAGCGGTGTTCAACGAGGATTCATTTAGTCGACCCTAACTTGTTCGGGACTAAGACATAGTTGTTTATATAACAATCATGTTTGGGTTAACTTGCGTATACCTCAATTATTCTATTGTGTATTTGCTACTTTTCACCACCACAAGCGCCAAGTAACTCTGTACACTCGCAGTGGCAGAGCCACATTGAACCTAAGGGTGTACGTCAAGCACACCTCTTCACCATAAAATTATACTATATTGCTAAATAATTTTTTTTATTTTATGTATATTTGCTATACGTTGACTCTTTTTGACTATTCGATGTATTTAATTATTTATATTTTGACACCTCTTGATAAAATTTCTGGCTCCGTTATTATACACTCGGGATAAGTATTAAAATATTGCTTGAGATATATGGCACACAATTAATACCTTAAGAGTTCCATTTAGATGTCATTATTGACTGTTCTACATAAGTAATGATTTAAATATTGTGAAAACATAAAAAGAAAATACATCTAATAATTTAGTGAGATCAGAAATCCTATTAACACCTTGATGTAGACCTCAGCCGCAAAATGTTCCAACCTATATATATTCCTACTTAGAAGTAAATCAAGGTTTGTACTTCTTCCTCATGTATGAATTAGACATATTGTGAGTTCTATCAAACACGATGCATCTACTCTGAATCTGTTATTTCAAGAATTTCCAATGAACATCATGCAGCTGGAGCATAATCATAATCGCCATCATCGTCTCCTTCCAAGGATGCAGCAGGAGCATAATCATAGTCTCCATCATCATCCCCTTCTAAGCATGCAATGGGAGCATAATCATACATATCATCTCCATCTAAATACGATCTTCTCTTCTCGAACCCAATAATTTTGAAAATGCAAGACATTGTATCTTTCTTCTTAATTGGACTATAAGAAAATATGAGATATTGGGTGTTGTATCTCTTTGATAAGATGTGAAAATTGGGATTTTTGTAGTGTATGATTGGTGAAGAAACCATTTGCTTATATAAAGGTAAGAGCTAACTCTGGACTCATTTTGATTGAGTTTGGCACGTTAGGAAGTGTGTAATGTTAGCCGAAGAATGTGCAGAGCCATAAGTTTGCTGCATTTAAGCTACTTTTGTGTTTGCCACATCCAAGATTCACTTTACATGTCATTATGTATGACTAGTGTTCAAAAAGGTGAAGTCAAAGTTTGAAGTTTATAGTTTTCCAAAATTTGACATTAAACCCATAGTGCATCTAGATTCTCGATTAAATATTTGTATAAATTTAACGAATTTTTTATATAAATATAAAATTTAAGTAAAAATTATTAAATTCGTCGGAACACGTATATAACACTCTAGCTCCATCCCATAGTGTTAAAGATTATTCTCCATCCTAGTGGTGGACATGGAATCTCTGTCTTTCTATAACTTTTTGGGTGGGTTTCCAGTATAAACCATCAAAATGCAGAAAAAAAAAATCATTATCAGCATAAATTGTTGTTGCCTTCACTTTTCATAAACTAATCTGTTCGCCACATGCAATTGTCTATATTTGGTGTTTCAACCTTTTAGCGAGAAAAGATAGAACGTGTGCATAAATGACCCCAAAACAAATCTTAGTCCGTGGAAACGTGTGCATGACACGTGGAAGTGTGTATTATCTATGTGGACGCTGACTTGCTTAGTTGGCATGCCACCTAGACGAATATGTTGACTACATTAATGTCGAGTACATGTCCTTTTGACCAGAAATAGTGTGTGAATGTCGACATTCCCTTTTGTGCATCAGATCTAATATATGAATCCAGAATCCGATTTAAGAGAGATTGACGACAAGAGTAGTACGTAATTACCCACAAGGGTAGTGTATAAGCCGATTTTATTCTTACATTGTGAAGGAAGAGAGGAGGTTGACTACACTAGATGTAATGATCCGACAGATCATTTCATGTTTTAAAGTTAAATTTTGTGTTCTGAAGCCTTAAATATCTTAATTTAGCCTTTCTCAATTTGCGTGCACAATTCAGATATTTTTTCGGAAGGTTTATATGTTAAAACTAATAAACTAAGCATTTTTGCTTTAAAAGTTAAATTTAGTTGATTTCAGCATGGACCCGGATCCGTGTTTAGACAGTCTCGATGGGTCCTTATCATAATTTGGGACCCAAACGTATGTCCGAAATCGAATTCTAAGGTCCCTAACTCGAGATATGGGTTTTTGTTGAAAATTAAAAGTCTAAAAAATTAATGGTTTTAAGAATTTGGTTAATGTTTGGTCTCGTTGTTATCAGGTTTGTATTTTGGTTCAGGAGCCCGGTACAGGTCCATTATAATAGTTAAGTGAAATTTGATGTGAAACAGAGTTAGTTTGACGTGATGCGGATGTCCGGTTGTAAAATAGAAGTTTTAAAACTTTCTTGAAAAAATTCATTTGATTTAATGTTCAATTTATAGTTCTAGGTAGTTTGGCGATTTGATCGGGTGTACAAGTTTGTATGATGTTTTAGGACTTGTGTGCATGTTTAGTTTGGAACCCCAAGGGCTTGGGTGAGTTTCGAATTGGCTACGAAGTGTTTGAACTTAGAAAAACCAGCAGTAAATGCACTAGATTTGTAGACTTAGTGTTTGCAAGGTCTGGCTTGCAAATGTTGCGTAGAGTCCATCGCATTTGCGAGCAATGAGCTGGGAGGGGCACCTTCGCATTTGCGAATTTTTTAATCGCATTTGCGTTCTTGGATGTTTGCATTTGCGAACACTGGGTCGCATTTGCGAGGTCAGCAGGTTCAGCCAACCTTTGTATTTGCGAAGTCTTTTTCACATTTACAAGGTTAGCAATTTGCGAATGCGAACCCCAGGTCGGAAACGTGACACCTGCAACTGATCAAAACTTAAGTTAGACGCGATTATTCTCTCATTCATCAAAAATTTCAAATTCTATAACCCTAGAGGCAATTTTTCAAAGATCATCTCTTCCCCAAAACATTGGTAAGTGATTCTAACTCATCTTCTTTCAATCTTTTATTATATTTCATAAATCTTCTACCTAAAAATTTAGGATTTTCATGAAAATTGGAGGTTTGAGTAGAATTAGGGACTTTTAAAAAAATTGGGACTTAGACCTCAATTTGAGGTCGGATTCCAAGACTAGTTACATAATCGGACTCGGGGTGAATGGGTTAATAGATTTTGATCCGAGCCTCGGGTTTTTACCAAGCAAACTCGGGGTCGATTTTTAAATTTTTGGGGAAAAGTTTGGAAATTCTAAATTTATGCACTATAGTTGATTCTTTTAGCAATAATTGATATTGTTGAGTCAATTGTGTTTAGATACGAGCGATTTGGAGGCAGAGTCTAGAGGAAAAGCTGTGATTGAGCAGTGAGTGGCCTTTGGAGCGAGGTAAGTGTCTTGGTTAACCTTGACTTTAGGGAATAAGAACCCATGGATTATGTGCTATGTGAATTTTTTGTGAGCGGCGTATATACGAGGTGACGAGTGCTTATACACCGCCGAATTATCTGTTTTCCCTGATTTTTTGCTTTTAATTTATTGATTTCTTCCATGTCTTAACTGTTAAATAGCCTAAATGTTTTCCCTTCTTAACTACTACTTGTTAATCAATGTCTTCTATTGTTTATAATGTTAGCTCTTTTTATGGTTTCATGAATCCTTGCTATCAGTTAAATTTACTTACCTGTACCTGCTAATTGTAAATTGCTGGATTGGTCTCGTCGCGTAATATTACTTATGTAGATTCTTATATTGTTAAAGTTTCCATTTCGATTCAGTTTGACATTTAATTATCGTAAATGTTTGGTGGTTTGAAATGTTAATTTGACTGTGCACATTCATTGTTTGGTACTGATATTGTGGGATCGAGTTTCACACCGCAACAACTATAATAAGGGTGGATATATACTATATAGTAAGATCGGATTGCACGCCGTAATACGTGAAATAAGGGTAGATTGTTATGACGGAACAAAGGTGAATACGATACTGGTATTGATATATAGCGGGATCCAGTTGCGTGCCGCAACATATTTTCATATTTTATCTCTGTTATTGATTACTGGGTAGTAGTTGTTGCTGTTATTATCTCTGTTATTGATATTATTGAGGTGAAATAAGGGAGGATTCATGTTGTCTGGTGGGATCGGGTTGAGTGCTGTAACAACCTATATATTTTCATTTGTTGAGTTGTATCGATCTTTTCGGTATTTGCATTTGAACTGTTAGAGTTTGGTAATTCTGGACTACGCTGGGTTATTCTTGAGGATGTGATTATCATTTTCAGTTGACTGTTTAATTCTGTTTAGTATTTTTATTATTCTGTCATTATTATGCATACTGCGTACATGTTATAGTGTAAATGACCCGGCTTAGCCTCGTCACTATTTTGTTGAGGTTAGACTCGACATTTACCAGTATATGGGATCGGTTGTACTGATACTACACTATGCATACTGTACAGATTTCGGAGTCAGTCCAAGTGACGGTTATTAGTGTGCTCGGATTGAACATTCGCGGAGACTTGAGGTAAAACTATTCAGTGCCTGCAGCTCCTAGAGTCCCCATCCTCTTTCTATTTAGTTGTATATTTTCGTTCAAAAAGTTTTATATTTACTTCAGACCCTTATATGTATTAATATAAAGCTCGTGCACTTGTGACTTCATAGAGTTGTAATAGATGTTTGGCTGGTTTAGCTTTCACATTTTCACTTAAAATGTTTAAGTTATTTCTGTTCTTTATTAATCTATTATTTAAACTGTTAAAAGAAGTAAATTGTTTTAACGTTGGCATGCCTAGCAAGTGAAATATTAGGCACCATCACGGTCCCGACAGTGGGAGGTCCAAGACGTGATAGGTGATCCCAAGAATTTCGTGAAGGATGTTTTTATATATATATATATATATATATATATATATATATATATATATATATATATATATATATATATATATATATATATATATATATATATATATATATATATATATATATATATACCAATAAAAGTTATTCAGTTCGCTATGCAACTGAATACCCTTCATGAGCTGTAACATTGATATTTTGTACTTCAATGTCATACAAGAGGGGGGTTAATCAGTGTGGTGCCTAATTTTTGTGTGTACTGGATTATCGCATGACATGGTTTTTCTATGTGTTTCTTACACTTCAATTGTGGAATAAGTAATGCTGAAAATAAAGAATATAAGTATTTTTACGTGAAAAATATCGGTTCAATAGGTGAAAATAACTACAACCTACTTAATTCCCAATAGGATTTTCCCCCAAAGACTTCACTATGCTCTAAGCTAAAACAAAGTTTACAATCTCTTGCTAACTTAAGGATTAAATTCTAACTTTTGTAGGAACATGCTGCACGCTGTTGCGACTATTTCAAGTTAACTCTAACTTGAATACAGCGATACAAGTACACTTTGCTTCTAAACAAAGTTGAAAGGTAGCTAGTTTATGTAGCTTCACGTTCGCACCCTTAAATCTCACAGGAATTGCTCACAAAATACCTTACTATTTTGCTCTCAATTCTTGGTTCACTTCTGTATGCGTGCATCGCCCGTAGAAAAGAACAAATAATATTGATACAGTTAGTAAAATAGGTTAACCAGATCTATTCTTTACTCTTTCTTGGTGGAAGAATTCTAGTTAACTTGAGCTTCTAATTCTTTCCTTATCTTGGATAGAATTCTCTTTGAGTAAGGAGTATTGCTTCTTATCAAATATGCAAACTTTTAGTTCAGGGATTATCTGAACTAACCACTTATACTTATCCATTGCACGTGCATGTCTTTTGCTTGATTTTGATCATAATCCACGTACAGTGTCCATGGACCTGGTTCATACATGTGTTTCTTTGTCAATCATCAAAACTTATACCACTTAGGCCAACAAACATTTACTTCCTTAGTTCCGTTTTTGCAAAAAGAAAAAAAAAAAAGGATGATCTTGTTAAAAATAAAATAATTTTTAAAATTTTCATAATAGGAAAACTCTATACATTAAGTTGTATAAAAGAGGAAGACCTCTCTAATATGTAAATTGTAATGTATACACTATTCCTTTGCTGAATATACAAAAGCTATCAATGGACCATCTCGATTCGGATCGTGAAAATTGTTTGGGCCGGCTTCAAACCTGTTGAAGCTACCATGTTTCGTACTTTTGTCAGCATTTGTGCAGTGTTAAAACTTGAATTTGGTAAAGCAATTCACTGTTATATAAGTGAAAAGCTAAGAGTCGTTACCCTTATACTTCTGAGTATAAAAGGACAGCTCAGCGCACGAAACATCTCGCATTTATATAGGGTTCGAGGAAAGATCGTACTTCAAAAGGTATGATGTAGATAGTCTATCTTATGTAAGTATCGATGACTGATTACACGACTTTAATTAGTAGTGAATGTGTTGGGAATTGCTAATGGATACTGGATCTTATGATTATGATGTTTTTACCTTTCATCTTAAGAATTACTACATGCATTTTCTGGCGGGTAGAAAGATGTAAATATTCATGTGACCCGTTATGGAATATAAATACGATCACATGATCAAATTAATATTGTCAAAAAAGAAGATACATCCAATAAGCTAGTGATTCAGATTCCCTAACACCTTGACGTAGACCTCAGCCGCAAAAGATTTTGACTAATATATAAATCTATATATTTCTATAAAAAATAAAAAGAACTAGGATTAAGTAAAACCAAGTTTCCTACATCTTCCTCATGTGTGAATTAGAGGTAGTGAATTTGACCAAACACGTTATATCTACTTTATATCTACCATTATCAAGATTAATCTCCATTGAATTCATGCAGCTGGAGCATAATCATAGTCTCCATCATCATCATCGCCTTTCAAGGATGCTACAGGAGCATAGTCATAGTCTCCATCATTATCGTCACCACCTCCTTCTACACATGCTGCAAGAGTATAATCATATACATTATCTCTATCGTCTCGAATCCCATAATCTTGAAAATGCTAGACATTGTATTTTGTTACTTATTGGACTATGGAGATATTGAAATATATGATATTGGATGTTGTGTATATATCTCTTTGAATAAAGGATATGAAGAATTGTTGTTATAGTTTGAATTGGTGAGGATACCATTTGCTTATATAAGGAGGAGAGCCAAATCTGGACTAGATATTGGCACGTTAGGAAGTGTGTAATATACTTGAGAATGTGCCACAACCATATGCTTGGCTGCATTAAGCCACACATCCAAAAATCACTTTACATGTAATCATATACATGAGGAGTGGTAAAGATTATTCTCCATATATAGTTCACAATTAACCGAATAATGAAGTAATAGACATCAAATTCTGTTGTTATCTTCATCATTGTCATAGAGAGCGGACAAAGTTACAACATTAGGCATGAGTTCAGATGAACCTAGTAACTTTTGCTTAAACACTGTAACTTTATTAGAAAATTCATTAAATATGTATAATTGTTCAATAATGGTCAATAACTAAAATGAATTGTGAATTCAGTGGCAAGTCTAGAGTCTATATATACACTATAATTACACGCGGAAACGTGTGCCATGAACACGTGGAACTGTGTATTATCTACGTGGATGCTAGTTGGCATGCAAGGGCGGAGCGATAGTGTTATTATGGTTCAGTGATCCCAATAATTTTTGTCTCGAACTTTATAAATGGATTAAAAAATTCATTGAATATCTATGAATATTTGATTTTAAACTTAATTGTTATTGCATATATGAATTAACTTGATATTATTATATGCATTCATAAATTTTGAATCTTGAATCTGTTTCTACGATGACATGCCACCTAGACAAGGTCATACTACAGAACGTGTGTTGACAACCACGTGAAATGTCGACATTATTCCTTTGCATGAATTCTCAAGTTTATGATTGTGATCATGATAGTATTTGAGTGCAACTTAATGGTCCGTCAAAACATCTTTACATTGGTTTGAAATTGGAACTAAAACTGAACATTCTTTAGATTTATTCCAGAGAGGCAGAGCTTTTGGGTAAAAGAAAAAGCAAACTATTTTTTCTTACAGCATATTATAATGTTGGTTGAGTTTGCACATTGCTGATTCATAATAGCATCTTATAATGTTGGTTTATTGTGTGTCACATTTTAACTTCAAGAAATCGGACATTTAGTGACGACATCGTTGCAAAAGCCCATAAGTCTTCACTAAATACATTTTGCGGCGACCTTAGGATTCATACAAGTACTCCTCGAGGTCGAGACATAAGAAATTTATATTTTGTGGCGACTAAACTCTCCCCAAAAAATAATCAAATATGGTGCAAAAACGTTTCACAAAACCCTTACTTTTGTTGACACTAAATTAGTCACAACATAAGGTCCATAGTATTTCTTGTATTGGCTTTATTAAGAAGATGAGGGATTGAATTATTTAGCTAACTATTCTGCTTCTAATAAATGATAAACATGAATACACATAATCTACTAGGAAAGATCAAGACACAAAACACTAAAGTATTCTTGAGTTACGGCCAACATACAAATGTATCATTTAACTATAATCCGACAGCCAACTCTATATATTATAGAAAAATTTGTGCATCACAAGCCAACAGTTAGTAATATTTCACTTATGAATACACATAATTAAAATAACAATTAACTATTCTTTTCCCGCTTACAATCAATGAACATAAAGTTCAAATTAATGCTGTCAAAAAAGAAGGAATACATCTAATAAGGTAGTGATATCAGAGTAGTGCAGACCTCAGCGGCAAAACGTTTAGTATACAAACCTATATATTTCTTAGGACAGAATTAGGATTAACTAAAACCAAGGTTGTTGTGAGTTTGACCAAATAAGCTATATCTATTCTAGATTGGCCACTGCCAAGAACCTCCGTTGAATTTATGCAGCTGGAGCATAATCATAATCTCCATCATCATCATCGGCGTCCCCTTCTAAGGATGCTGCAGGAGCATAATCATAGTCTCCATCATTGTCGTCACCATCTCCCTCTAAGCATGCTGCTGGAGCATAATCATACCCGTCATCATCTCCATTTAAACACGAACTTCTCTTCTCGAACCCGATAATCTTGAAAATGCAAGACATTGTATCTTTCTTCTCAATTGGACTATAGGAATATGGAAATATAAGATGTTTTGTGTTGTACCTAGCTCTTTGATAAGATATGATGAATAATGGTTTTGTAGTGTGCATTATTGGGGAGGAAAGCATTTGCTTATATAAATAAAGGTAATAAAGGCAAACTCTGGAATCAGTTTGGCTCAGTTTGGCACGTTAACAAGTGTGTTGTTAGCTGAAGAATGTTAAAGCCATAAGCTTGGCTGCATTTAACCTACTTTTGGGGAAATTCACTTTACATGTCATCCACCAAATATGATAGCACTGCATTCTCCATCTTGGTGGAAATAGAATCCATCTCTCTCTAGCTTTGTGGGGGTGGATTTTAGTAAACAATTAACAACAACAACGGCAACACAGTATAATCCCACTTAGTGGGTCGGAGGAAGGTGTATGTACGTAGACCTTACCCCTACCCTTGGGTAGAGAGGCTGTTTCCAAATAGACCCTCGGCATCCTTCCCTCAAAGAACTTCCCACCCTGCTCTTGGGGAGACTCGAACTCACAACCTCTCAGTTGAAAGTGGGGATTGCTTACCATCAGAGCAATCCCTCTTGAGTAAACAATAGCATGGAGTCTCAAATCAATAGCAAAGTTGTCTCCATACATGAGATCTAGATCTATAGGTCACATATTCGAATTGTGGATCAACAACAAACACCTACATTCGGATAGATTGCTTACATTACAATCTCTCATAAAGATGTGATATATTCTCGAACCCTTTATGTGAACACGACATGCTTCGTAGACCAGCATTTATCCAATTCCAATTAAACGTACAGAATAAATAAAAGATCATCAGTGCTTACTTCACTTTCATATCACAGAAATAAATAAAAATCGTCAGTGCTTACTTCACTTTCATATCACAGTCTCTTCGCCACATACAATTTCCTCTTTAAAGTTTAACATAAAAATTAAAATGATAGAATAAAGTCTTGAGAGGGAAATAAAGTTCTAAAATATTGCAGCTTGCTGGTGTAGGGTGAATGACCGAAATCTTAGCCCGTGGAACGTGTGCATAATCCACGTGGATGCTTAGTTGGCATGCCACCTAGACAGTGTTATACTGCAAAAACAAATACTACGTATGTTTCGATTTATGTAAATTTATTTCTTTTTTGATCTGTTTCAAAAAGAATGAACCATTTCTAAATTTAGTAACAATTTAACTTAAAGTTATAACTCTATTATTAATGAGAGACTTTTATAATCATACAAATACTATATTTAAACTTATTTAATACCATAAGTTTCAATTTCTTTTTCTTAAAATTTCATGTCGAATCAAATATATTTACACAAACTAAAACGAAGGAAATATGTGGCAACAATGTCGAGTACATGCCTTTTGACCAGAAATATTGAAGTGTCGACGTTCTTTTTTGTGCATGAGTACTCAAGTATTATATAAAACGAAATACCAATAAAAGTTATTAGATGCACATCTTTTAGGTAAAAGAGAAAGTAAACTATTCCTCTACAGCTGCTCAGTTATGATGTTTTGCCCCTAAACTATCAAGTTGGTTTATGTTGTTAGGCTCATGTTTATGTTGTCCAGTCAAAGATTTAATGATCTAATTCTATTTTATTTTGGTTTTTAATCCTATTTGAAATTGAATTTGGTTTATTCCTATTTTGAATGTGTTTGACTTTAAGAGAGAACATCACTCATGATCTATAAATAGGATAACTTTGAAAAATTATTCTATGCTCACTGATACAAATCTTTGAAAGATTTAAGCACATAAGAGTGATTTTTGAGAGAGCTTTCGTCAAGAGATAAGAGAGAAGAAAAATATTTGCTTTGCTGCAGATTTTATTCCAACCCACCAATATTCAAACCACATTTTTCGATTCATTAATCGTTGGATCGGGCTAAAAGTTTGACTGAGTCTTTGTAATATCTTGATCACAGATTTGAATGGTGAAGATCGGATTAGAGGCTCGTAGCATCCGATTTCGAGCCTCGAACAACAACTTTATTTTTGTGGTTTCTCCTATTTCTTCAATTGATTAGTTGTTGCTCTTGTTGCTATTGTTGCTTTGTGTTTGGCATTTATTGTATAGATAATTTGAAAAACTTTTGTAACCCTCTTATTGTTATAGTGGAATTTTTTTTGGATCTTTGTGATCTCGTGGTTTTTATCTTCGATTTGAAGGGTTTTCCATGTGAAAATTTGGTATTTTTTATCTTCTGTATTTTCGGGTTTGCCTCTTCCTCAACATAACAGTGGTATCAAAACCTTGGTTATTTATCCGGTAAGGCTCGTCTACATATTACCCTCCCCAGACCCCACTTTGTGGGACTACACTGGGTAGTTGTTATTGTTACGTAATGGAGGCGAATATGAGCAAGATGGTATGTTTAAATGGGAGAAATTGTAATTTATGGAGAAGCAAGATGGAATACTTGTTATTCGTGAAGAACATGCATCTACCTATTTTTTCAGCTCATAAACCTGAGAGTATATCCGATGAAAATTGAGATTTCGAGCACCAATAAGTATGTGGATATATACGACTATGGATTGAAGATAATGTTCGCAACCATATTCTGAATGAGATACATGCGATATCATTGTGGAAAAAGCTAGAGACTCTTTATGCTTCAAAAATCGGGAACAACAAATTATTTTTGCTAAAGAAATTGATGACCTTTAAATACAAGGAAGGCAGCCCTATCCTTGATCACATAAATAATTTTCAGGGCATCCTTGATCAGCTATCTGGAATGGGAGTTAATTTTGCTAATGAGATACACGGACTTTGAGTTCTTAATACTCTGCCAGACTCTTGGGAAACTCTTCGTGTTTCTTTGACAATTAAGCTCCTGGAGGTAATGTGACCATGGAATATGCCAAGAGTGGTGTGTTGAATGAGGAAGTAAGGAGAAAATCTCAGGGTTCGTCCTCACAAGCAAATATCTTAGTTACAGAAGACCGGTGGAGAGATAGAACAAGTGGCTCAAAGAATAGAGGTAAAACTAGAAGTAAATCAAGGTCCAAATACTATAATATTACATTCAACCACTATGGCAAGAAAAGACACGTCAAAAGGTTTTGCCACAAGCTGAATCAAGACATTAGAGAAGGAAAGAAAGCTGAAAATAATGAGAACAATGTTGCTGCTATTGTTCGAGATTACCTTCTTTTTGTTTATGATGAAAATGTCATCAATTTGGTATCTCATGAGACGAGCTGGATAGTAGATTCTGGAGCTACCTCACATGTCACATCAAGAAAAGATTTTTCCTCATCTTATACTCCTATTGATTTTGCAGTGTTAAAAATAGGCAATGCTAGTGAAGTTAAGAGGTTTGGTGTTGGCACAGTTTGTTTGAAAACTAATAATACAACGTTAGTTCTTCAAGATGTCAAGCATGCTCCAGACTTTCCTTTCAATTTGATCTCTGCAGGAAGATTAGACGATGAAGGTTACCATAATTGCCTCTTTAAAGGCCAATGGAAGCTCACCAAGGGCTCGTTAGTAGTGGCTCGAGGAGTCAAGTCTGGTTATTTATATGTGACACATGGCTCTATTTTAATGACTCAATAAATCTGGTGAAAATTGATACTTTGTCAGAATTGTGGCATCGAAGATTGAGTCATATGAGCGAGAGGGGGATTACGTGATTGGCTAAGAAAGGTTTGCTTTCTGGAGTGAAACAAACAAAGCTGAAAAGGTGCATACATTGTTTAGCTGGAAAAAAGAAAAGGGTTTCTTTCATAGCCATCCTCCATCAAGAAAGTCCGATTTATTGGAGCTAGTACACTCTGATTTGTGTGGTCCTTTTAAAATAAAGTCAAAAGGTGGTGCACTTTACTTTGTGACATTTATTGATGATCATTCTCGTAAGCTCTGGGTGTATCCTTTTAAATCTAAAGATCAAGCACTTAGCGTGTTTAAGGAATTTCAGGTCTTAGCTGAGAGACAGACGGGGAAGAAATTAAAATGTATTCGAAATGACAATGGTGGTGAATATTGTGGTCCCTTTGATAACTATTGCAAGGAAAAAAGAATCCATCATCAGAAAACTCTGCCCAAGATGTCTCAGTTGAATGGTTTGACAGAGAGGATGAATAGAACCCTAGTTGAGAGAGTTAGATGTTTACTTTCAGAGGCTAAGCTTTCAAATACATTTGGGGTGGAAGCACTTAATACTATTGTCTATGTTATCAATTTATCTCCTGCAGTTACTTTGGATGGTGATATCCTAAACAGAGTTTGGTTTACCAAAGATCTTTCTTATGATCACCTGAGAGTTTTTGGGTATAAGCTTGTGTGCATGTTCCTAAAGATGAGAGATCGAAACAGGATGTCAAAACTAAGCAGTGCATCTTTATCGGTTATGGTCAAGATGAGTTTGGGTATTGTTTTTATGATCCGGTTGACAATAAAATTACTAGAAGTCATGATGCAATATTTTTTTGAAGACCAAACTATTAAAGATATTAGCAAAGCTGAGAAGATAGATTTTCAGAGTAATGAGAGCTTAGTTGATATTGATCCCGTTTCAATTGCTACGGCACCTATAGAACATGAAGAAATCCAAGACAATGATGAAGATAATGATCAAGATCTAAATGATCATCATGGTGTTGATGTTATGGATGCTCCCGTTGATGAAGTTATGGTTGATTAGCAACTAATTCCTGCACAGGTAACTACTCTGAATGCTCCTGAAACCTCTCTTAGAAGATCTACAAGGGAGAAGCAAAAAAAAATGCTCTATCCCCCTAATGAGTATGTACTTTTGACTGACATGGGAGAACTTGAGAATTATGATGAAGCCATGCAAGATACTCACAAAGATCATTGGATCGAAGCGATGGAAGATGAGATGAAGTCACTCCATGAGAATGGCACATATGGGTTAGTGAAATTGCCGAAAGATAAGAGAGCTTTATCTAACAAATGGGCATTCAGAATAAAGAAAGATAACCATATCTCTGCGCCTAGATACAACGCGAGGTTAGTTATTAAAGGTTTTGGCTAGAAGAAGGGAGTTGACTTTGATGAAATTTTCTCCCTTGTTGTGAAGATGTCTTCTATTCGTATGGTTCTAAACTTAGCTGCAAGTCCAGATTTAGAGATAGAGCAGATGGATGTTAAGACTATTTTTCTTCATGGTGATTTAGATGAGGAGATTTATATGGTGCAACCTGAGGATTTTGTAACCAAGGGAAAAGTAAATTATGTCTGCAAATTTAAAAAAAGCCTGTATGGATTGAAACAAGCTCCAAGGCAATGTTATTTGAAGTTTGAATCTATCATAGAAGAACAAGGGTACAAGAGAACCTCTTCAGACCACTGTGTATTTTTTCAGAAGTTCTGATGATGATTTTATTATTTTATTGCTTTTTGTGGATGACATGCTTATTGTTGGAAAGAAAAAATCCTGAATTATAGTCCTTAAAAAGCAGTTGAGCAAATTGTTGCGATGAAAGACGTGGGTCCGAAAAAGAAAGTCTTGTGAATTTAAAGTTTGAATCTATCATAGAAGAACAAGGGTACAAGAGAACCTCTTCAGACCACTGTGTATTTTTTCAGAAGTTCTGATGATGATTTTATTATTTTATTGCTTTTTGTGGATGACATGCTTATTGGAAAGAATAAATCCTGAATTATAGTCCTTAAAAAGCAGTTGAGCATATCGTTGCGATGAAAGACGTGGGGCCGAAAAAGAAAGTCTTGTGAATTTAAATCCACCGACACAGAGATAGAAAGGAGTTATTTCTGTTCCAAAAGCAATACATTGAGAAGGTACTCCAAAGGTTCAATATGACAGATGCAAAAGTGGTTATTACTCCTCTTGCTAAATACTTCAAATTGAGTATTAGTCAGAGTCCATCTACCGATGAAGAGAAAAAAGAGATGTCTCGTATTCTTTACTCTTTTATCATTGGTATCTTGATGTATGTTATGGTTTGCACTAGACCAGATATTGACTGTTAGTAGATTCCTTTCTAATCCTGGAAAAGAACATTGGGATGCAGTAAAATGGATATTAAGGTATTTGAAAGGTACTGCAGATTTGAAGCTATGCTTTGGCAATGGCAAGCCTGAATTTATTTGTTACACGGACTCTGATTTTGGAGGCAATCTTGATAATTCAAGAATCATTTCCAGTTATTTGATCACTTTTGCAGGGGGAGCTGTTTCTTGGCAATTTAGACTATAGAAGTGCATAGCTCTATCTACCACAGAAGCCAAATATATTGTTGTCACAGAAGGTGCCAAAGAACTATTATGGATGAAGGAGTTTATTAATGATCTTGGCTTTGAGAAGCCAAGGTACATCTTATTTTGTGATAATTAGAGTGTTATCTGTCTCATCAAGCACTCCACTTTTTATTCTAATACCAAACATATAAATAGAAAGTATCATTAAATAAGAATGGTCATGTAAGAGAAATTATTTGAGCTTGAGAAGATACACACTGATGAAAATCCTTCGAATATGCTTTTTTTTTTAGTAAAACAAACACCAATGTTTTAAAAACACAAAAAAATTAACAAGCTCAAGAAATATATGGTCTTACTAGTGCAACCAACATAAAGGCAATAACTGGTAACATAAATGCAGAAAAGCATTCTACATATTACAACACAGCTCAGTACTCATCATCGTCTTCTCCCTCCCCTTCGTCATAACCTTCAGCACCAACCTCTTCATAATCCTTCTCCAGGGCAGCAAGATCTTCATGAGCTTCACTGAATTCACCTTCCTCCATGCCCTCACCAACATACCAATGGACAAAAGCACGCTTGGCATACATCAGATCAAAGACCTCAGCGACACTGGTTGAGTTGGAAATCATGCAAACAGCCCTCTGCACCTTAGCAAGGTCACCACCCGGAACAACAATTGGTGGCTGATAGTTAATACCACACTTGAATGTTGTAGGGCACCAGTCAACGAATTGGATAGTGCGCTTAGTCTTGATGGTGGCCACAGCAGCATTAACATCCTTTGGCACCACATCACCACGGAACATGAGACAACAAGCCATGTACTTGCCATGACGAAGGTCACACTTAGCCATCATAGAAGATGGCTCAAAAGCACTGTTGGTGATCTCTGCAACTGAGAGCTGCTCATGGTAGGCCTTCTCAGCAGAAAAGACAGGAGCATATGAGGAAAGCATAAAATGTATCCTGGGATATGGCACGAGATTGGTCTGGAATTCGTTCACATCAACATTCAAAGCACCACCAAACCTTAAAGATGTTGTGAGTGGGGAGATAACCTGTGAGATAAGGCGGTTAAGGTTGGTGTAAGTAGGGCGCTCAATGTCCAGTAAGCACCTGCAAATGTCATAAATGGCTTCGTTGTCCAGAAGGATGGAAACATCAGTGTGCTCAAGGAGGGAATGAGTTGAGAGGACACTGTTATAAGGCTCAACAACAAAAGTTGAGACATGTGGTGAAGGGTAAATTGTGAAACCAAGTTTTGACTTCTTTCCATAGTCAACAGAGAGACACTCCAGAAGAAGCGACCCCAGACCTGAACCAGTACCACCACCAACATCATTGAAGACCAGGAACCCTTGAAGACCAATACAGTCAGATGCGATCCAAGAAAAGATCAACAATTTCCAATGGTATAGTGACCAAGAGCAAAGTTGTTGGCTGCATCTTCCTTGCCAATTATGAGTTGTTCAGGGTGAAAGAGCTGTCGGTATGTTCCTGTCCTCACTTCATCAATGATAGTGGGCTCAAGATCAACAAAGACAGCCCGAGGGACATGCTTTCCAGCTCCAGTTTCACTGAAGAAGGTATTGAATGCATCATCACCCCCTCCAACAGTCTTGTCACCCGGCATCTGGCCATCGGGCTGAATGCCGTGCTCGAGGCAGTAAAGTTCCCAGCAGGTGTTTCCGGCCTGAATACCAGCCTGACCAATGTGGATCAAAATGCACTCTCTCATTTTCACCGAAACCCTAAAAATTCAAAATTTTAATAGGAGAAGGAGCAGCGTTTATCAAGACGTTGTTTCAACAAAAGATGAGTTTTCCAAATTCGAATTGTCTTCGAATATGCTGACAAAGGCAGTGGTTGCAGATAAACATGAATTTTATAGAAAATTGGCAAACATGAAGTCTGTCAATAGTTCCTCTACTTGAAGACACATTTGACCCCTTAGCTGGAGGGGGAGTTTGTTGGGTTCATGCCTATGTTATCCAGCCAAAGGCCCAATGGCCTAATCTTATTCTCTTTTGGTTTCCAATTCTGTTTGGAATTGAATTTGGTTTATTCCTATTTTGAGTGGGTTTTGGCATTAAGAGAAAGCACCACTCATGATTTATAAATAGGACAACCTTGAAATATATATATATATATATATATATATATATATGATATGAAAAATTGTTGTTGTAGTCTAATAGGTAAGGAAACCATTTGCTTATATAAGGCAAAGAGCCAACTCTGGACTAGGTATTGGCACGTTAGAATTTAGAAAGTGTGTAAAATACCTGAGAATGTGCCAATGCCATATGCTTGGCTACATTAAGCTACTTTTGGGGCTGCCACACATTCAATATTCAGTTTAATTACATCTAATTATATTACAATTAAGTGGTAAAGATTATTCTTCATTGAGTCTGATGCAAATAGAATCACAATTAAGCGAATAATCTAGTACTGAAATTATGTCGTCATCTTTATCATTGTCATAGGTGCGGAGCTATCAAATGAGGAATGGTTTCAGACTTCAAATAAACCCAATAGTCTTTGTTTAGACTTTATATTTGTATTAAAGTATTATTAAATATTTGTATATGTTGAATTGCTATTCAATAACTATGATGAACTATGGGTCTATCATTCTACTTTATAGTTAATATCAAGTGATAGTAGCGCGCATCTTATAATATATAATTTTCATGATGGACGAACTTTGCCTGGATCTGCAAATAGGGATGGCAATGAGGTAGAACGGAAATAGGTGAAGTAGGTTTTGTTGGATACGGAACGGCAGAGTTTATTCTTATGCGAGTGCGGGGCCCATTTACACACCAAAAATTAGATACTTTAATTTGACCCACGACTCCAAAGTCCTTCGTATCACATGAGATGAAGTACAAGATGACACACACATAGAAGGATCTAGAATTTGAACTTTATGAATTTATATACTCATCTAATTTAATGTGTTCAAAATTTATGGTTTATAGATATTTAATGACGGTTTAAGCAAAAATACAGGGTAAGAGCAAAAACTATGGGTTCAAATGAACCTATAGCTTATACATTATATATGCCTCTGATATACCCACAAACAATGGCGGAGTCGCTTTTGTCTAATAGGTATCAATAAATACCTCTTTGCTGGAATATTGTATAGCTAGATTATTTTTATTTTTTTAAATTTGGTTATGTATATGTACCATGGAATTTCAATAAAACATCAAAATCAATTAAAAGAAAAGTTAATCAGCAGCAGCATATTGTTGTTGTCTTCGCTTTCATAAGTACACCCTGTCTCTTCGGCTAAATATATATTGCTAATATTATGGTTTTAAGGTGCAATTTTTCTGAAGGAATATGTTGAGACATATCCTTGACGAGAAATATTGTGCAAATGTCGACATTATTCCTTTGGAAGAATTCTCAAGCATATGATAACATTTAGGTGCATCTAAATCTGTCAAGACATCTTTACATTCGTTTGAAATTGGATTTAAAACAGAATATTCATAAGATTTATTTTGAGATGCAGAGCTTTCGGGTAAAAGGATAAGCAAACTGTTTGTTGAGTCTGCACATTGGTGACACATTATAGCATCTTATAATTTCGGTTTCTATAGTGTCATAACCTTGAGTTATATGGTGAAATAAACATTTGTTAAACTATATAATTGAATGAATAATATTTTTAAGATGCTAGTTTGATGTTTTATACTTCAATATCACGTAAGAATGAGGGTGATTTGTGTGGTGTTCAATTTTTCGCGTTCACACATTATAGAAGGACTTGATTCTTCTATGTATTCCTTATACTACTATTGCGGAATAATAATGTAGAAAGTAAAGAACACAAGAATTTTTATGTTGAAAATACCCGGCTCAAAAGGTGATAAAACCACGACCTACTACCCCACAAGATTTTTTCCAAACACTTCACTATAACTCTGAGCTAACAACAAAGTTTACAAACTCTTGCAAACCTAAGGATTGACTATAACTCTTATAGCAACCACCCACAGGTTGTTGCGACTGCTTTAAGTTAACTCTAACTTGAACAATACCATTCGAGTTTACAACCTCTTGCAAACCTAAGGATAATCTCTAACCCTTATAGCAACACGCCTCAGATTGTTGCGACTACTTAAAGTTAGCTCTAACTTGAATAACACAACTCAGGTACCTACAATTTGCTTCTAAGAAAGCTGAAAGGTACAACTGAAAACACCTACAATACTTTGAACTAGAAATAAAGGGAGGCACATAAAACTCTTTATGGGATTGGTTCTTTAATCTAGTTCGTGTAGCTTCAGGATCGCACTCTTAAAACACATAGGAATTGCAACCTTATTTTAAATAGAGTTCTATTGAAGTAAAGAGTCCTTCTCCTTATTAGTTATGCAACCTTTTCGTTTGGGGATTGTCATAAATAACCACCTATACTTATTCCTTTCACATGCATGTCCTTTGCTTGATTCTGTCCGCCACTTGTGTATACTATCCATGGACTTGGTTCATGCTTGAGTTCCTTAGTCAGTCATCAAAACAAACTTCACTTAGGCCAACAAACTCCCCTTATTTTATGATGACAAATTATGTTTAGGAGTGGGAAGGACCAGGTTTTTAGTTCTCGGGTTAAAGCAGTTTCAACATATCTTAAAGAATACCACCATTCTTTTCCTTTTACTTTGCAAGCTCACACTTGAGATAGTCTCTCTCAGCCTCTACTTCAGTCAACCTAGTCTTCAATCACTCAATCTCAACATCCTTAACTATTTTATTCGACTATTTGACTTTTTTTGCTTCTTTTTTTTGGTAGACGTGGTTTTTTTAGTCACAACTGAACCCTCTGCCACAACCTTTGTTTATTGAGAATCCTTTTCAGAAATATTTATCTTTTTGGCACTAGGTGTGGGTAATTCCACATCTTTATCTTCATCTTACCGAACCAGGTTCATCTCCTCAATTTGGACTACTCCACTTGGCTTACTAGCTTTTTTCTTTCGGAACAACTTTCTTGATACTCTCAGCTAAGGCCTTTTTACATTGGCGTTACTCTGCTTCTTCTGACTCCTTGTAGTTATTCCTATTGTGAGAGGAGTTGCTACAGGTAAAGAAGGAGCACTCTGGCTCTTAATGCCACCCATTCCCTTTCTTGCAGTATTTCTAACTTTGCTCTTCTTCTTCTGATTGCAACTATCTAACACCTTTTGCAGTAGATAGGGACTTTTGTCTATTTAAGAAATAGAAGAAACTGGTTCATGAAACCATTTTCTTAACCGAACCAGCCCATTTGCTGCATTCTATCACTAAAACACCATTAACTATCTCATGTGATTCTATCTTCATACTTTCATTCATAGTCTCCTTATTATCACTAATCTATTCACTCCATATTGCCATTGCACATGTCTCATCATGTAATCCATAACTAATAGGTGAATCAAATCCATGGATGTTTGCCATTTGATCAGTTCAAAAACTTGAGATAAATAGAGAGTTTCTTTAGGTTTTGGAGATTTTGATCTTTCAAAAAAATTTGAGATAAGAGGGTGTGATGACCCAAAGAGGGTCACCACTTATTTTAATCAAATTCTATGCATTCGAGGCCTTAAATACCTCATTTGGAATTGCCTCAATTTGAGTATGTAGTCTGGACACATAGCCGAAAAGCTTAAATATGAAATTATGTGAAAAATGATGAAATTTGGTTATAAAATGAGTAAATTTGACTTCGGTCAACCTTTTGGGAAAAGACATGGACACGTGATTCGGCGGTTCTGGAGGGTCCTTAAAAAAATATGGGACTTGAAATTGTCCGGAATCGATTTCGAGATCCCAAGCCCGAGAAATGATTTTTTAAAAAAATTATTTTTTGAAATTATTTAAGAAAATTTGAAATGAAATCTGATTATAAAGCGATCGTATCATTCCTGTATTTTGGTTTCGGCACCCAATACATGTCTTATATATGGTTTAAGTCCTTCATGTAAAATTTGGTTAAAAATGGACGTCCTTTGACGTGATTCGGACTTGAATTGCTAAATTTGATACTTGAAGAAGTTTGAGAAAAGATCTTGATTTTGATGTTATTTTGGCTACTTGATCGCACGTATAAGTTCGTCTGATGTTATTGAGTTAGTACGTGTGTTTTGTTAGGAGCCACGAAGGCTCAGGTGTGTTTAAGATATGATTCTAGAAGTATTATACTTGAATAAAAGTTGCAGATTTTGCTGTTCAGTGCATAGGGAATTTGTTCTTCGCGTTCGCGTGGTCCCACTCGTGAACTCATAAGGCAAAAATCCCAAGTTCCATCTTTTCTTCTTCGCGAACGCAAAGCCTGGGACACGAACGTGAAGCTGAGAGGGGAGTATCCTTCGTGAACGTGTCCAGGATCTTGTGAATGCGTAAGGCAATGGGCCTGGGGAGGGATTTCTCATTTTATTCTACGTGAACACGGCCGCTAGCCCGCGAACGCAAGGGCTCAAGGTGTTAAAGCTTCGTGAACGCGAGCCCAGTATCGTGAACGCGAAGGTCTTCAGACCTGACCCATCGCGAATGTGGTGAGCCTATAGCGACCGTGAAGAGTGTTTTCGCCCAGTGATTTTAAAACTCCCAAAACAGAACACTTACGGGATTTTATAAAAATTTTACAAACCCTTTCTTCTCCAAAGTTCTTAGACGATTTTTGAAGCATTCTTTCACCACAATCTCTTGGGGTAAGTAATCTTTAACTAGTTTTTTTCTATTTTCATCAACATCTATTAGATTTCTAGGCCTAAAACATGTGATTAAGGATAGAATTAGGGATATGGGTAGAAATACGACTTTTTGATTATTCTTGATTTAGACCTTATCTTGGGGTCGAATTTAAAAATAAATTATATATTTGGCCGCAGGGTGAATAGGTGATTTGATTTTGGTTCGGACCTTGTATTTTAACCAAGCGGGCCGCGGTCGATTTTTGGGTTTTTGGAAAGAATGTTTGTGAAGATATGATTAGGCATGGGATTCGACTTGTTTAGCATTTATTAATGTTATGAAGTCGTTTATGATACAATCGATTTGGATCCAAATTCGAGAGGAAAAGTGGTAATTGAGGATTGAGTTGGTCGTGGAAGTTTGAGGTAAGTGTCCGATCTAACATTAGCCTGATGGATTAGGAGTTGAGTCATATTTGCTATTTTCTTCTTGTTGAGTACGACGTATAGGCATGGTGACGAGTATCTATACGTTGGTGTCGAGCATGACCGTGAGTCTTAAATTGAAAGTTGATGCGTTCTTAAATGACACCTCGGATGCTTTAATTAATGATCTTCTATATTGAGCAAAGAATTATTTTATCCTTGTAGATCTTATTTATGATTAAGTATTGTCATTACTTAAGCTGAGTACAAGGTTGAGTTAGGATTGGTTATGGTTGATTCTCCCTTGCCGGGATGACTATTTTAATATTGTTGTTCCCTTTTCGGGAAGTTATTATATTGCTTTTGTTCCCTTGCCGGGATTTCTTAAAAATGTTATGATGACTTAAAATGGGAACGGGTGATATACCTACCACAAGATATGATGAAATGGAAGCGGGTGGTATGCCAACCAGAAGATATGATGAAATGGGAGCGGGCAGTACACCTACCACGAAATTGATGAAATGGGAGCTGGTGGTACGCCTACCATAAGAATTTATGAAATGGAAGCAGATGGTACGTCCACCACAAGATATAGTAAAATGGGAGCAGGTGGTATGCCTACCACAAGATATGAGAAATGATATTGTGTTGCACGCCCGCAAAGATGGAAATTGAAAGTGAAAGTTGCCTGTATTTTTGTTTATCCGTGTTAGAAGTTATATTGTTAGCTTCCTTATTATTCCTTGTTATTTTGTTTTGTTTATCTGCTACCCCGAAACATGTTCCCCTTCCCAAAGTTTAATTACTTATTACTTGTTTATCTTTTTGCCATATATTATATAACTGTACATGTATATCTAGAGTCTGGTCCTAGCCTCATCACTACCTCGCCGGGTTAGGCCAGACATTTACCAGCAAATGAGGTAAATTGTACCGATACTATACTCTGCACTATGTGCAGATTCTAGAGCAGCATTTGATCATCAACAGTAGATCGGGAGCCATCCTTCAGTCTACCGAGACTCTGAGGTATCCTTACTGGCGTCCGCAGGGCTAACGTCTCTTCTATGAGTTTTCATGTTCTGTTTCCATTTGTACTCGAGACAGACTATGTTCTTTTCTTTCAAACACTTATTTGTAGTAATCCTAAACAGTCCGTAAAAGTTGTGATACCAGGTTCTGGGTAGAGACATGTATTGGATTCTAGATATTTTTGTTTCATATTTATTTAAGACTTCCGCTAATTTTTATTTGCCGTTGTCATTTAATGCTTATTCATTGCTATTTTATTGGTTAAACATGTATTTAAAAGAATGAGTTAATGGTTTCAATATTCATAGCTTGCGTAGCTTCCACAAGTAGGCGCCATCACGACTCCCGATGATGTCCCGAGGGTGGGAATCTCGGGTCGTGACAGAGGGTCAGGTCAGATCAATTTAAAGATGAGAAAGTTGAGTGTTTAACAATTTTTTGGAGGTTAGAAGTCTTTTCATCACGGGAGTTCCAATTTGAAGAGGCATTCGACTCTTCCCCAAATATTTCGGCAACTATGGCGCATGAGACTTTTGATGAAACTAGTTCATTTGTAGCTAATTGGTTCAAAAGTAGTTTGGGATAAAATGAGACTATTTTCGGTTCATGATCCATATGCAGTTATTTCAAATTGTGCGGAGTATAGAATACATACTTTATAAGCTCGATAAACTAGGTTCTTCATTGGAAGTTCTCTTGTGTCAGACTGATTTTTTTCAAGAAAATAAGGATAATATCTTTAGACATTAGTGATATATTTTAGCATATGGCACAAGAGTATACTAATAAAAGTATGAGACTGATCAATATCTAATAGAAGTATGATACTGAGCAATATCTAATATGACTATTTATAAAATTCACAAATTATCTAACCAATCATCGAGTTAGAACTAGTTGCTTTTAGGTGATCTCAATTATTCTAACTTGTTCCTTTCAAAGTAATCTTCACTCAAAGTTTTTGTGAAGATGTCAACTATTTTCTTATCAGTAGTATAAAATTTCACAGCGATCAAACTATTTTAAAAGTTATCCCATCAGAAAACGATGCCCAATATTTATGTGCTTAGTTCCTTTGTGACGGAAGCGATGGAAGTTCTCCTCCGATGAGTCTTCAAAGCACTTCAATAGATGGTGCAGTAATTTAGAAGGCTTTTCTCTGCTTAGGGATCCAATCCATAGTTTCTCCTTTTATATTGTTCTTCTATCAAGAACGGCTACTTGTTCAGATGCATAAGGGGCAATAGTTTCTTTATCACAATGGACAGTTTCAAATAATTAAGTTAAAATGAAGTTTCAACTTGTTTAAATTAAACGGACCATCTTTATGAAATATCCAATAGAGAATGTTATTAACAAGCGTAATTGTACAACACTGCTATAGAAAGGGCAACCAAGTAGCTGATCCTTAGCTAAGCTCCCCTCTACTACCAAGTCTGTCATGGCAACTCCCAAAGAAACTAAAGGCCCTTTATCCTAGATAAATGGCAAATGCCAAGTATTAGAACAAAATAGATAAGTGCAACTATTTTGTTAGTTCATTATGTATATATTGCACTGTCAGCAGGGATGACTTTTACTACATACCTCCTACTGTTTTTGGGTGATAGAAATCATGACTAAGTTGTATTAAGTTTTTGAGGTAAGATATAACTCCCCTCAATTTACCTTTTTGGAAATATGCCAAACTTCTGTGTGGGTACTTTATATAAAAAAATGTGAGACTACGTTTAGTTATAGTACTACAATCTATGTCAATGTTCTGTTTATTCAAATTAATATTGTCAAAAAAGAAGATACATCTAATAAGCTAGTCATCTCAGAGTCCCTAACACCTTAGTGTAGGCCTCAACCGCAAAAGATTTCAACTAATATATAAACCTTTATATTTCTATTTTGAAAAAAGATTAGGATTAAGTAAAACGAAGATTACTACTTCTTCCTCATGTATTAATTAGAGACAGTGTCCAAACACGCTATGCCTATTCTATATCTGCCAATGTCAAGATTAATCTCCATTGAGTTGAAAAGCTGCAGGGCATAATCATAATCTCCATCATCGTCGGTAGCATTGCCTTCCAACGATGCAGCAGGAGCATAGTCATAGTCTCCATCATCGTCGCCACCACCTCCTTCTATGCATGCTGGTGGAGCATAATCATACCCGTCATCCCCATCGTCATCTTCATCTAAACACGACTTTCTCTTCTCGAACCCAATAATCTTGAAAATACTAGTATAGATCTCTTAGTTATTGGACTACAGATATCTTGGAATATGAGATATCGGATGTTGTATGTTTAAGAATAGATATGAAGAATAGTTTTTGCGGTGTGTATGATTAAGTGAAGAAACTATTTGCTTTATATAAAAGGAAGAGCAAACTCTGGACTCGTTTGAACGCAGGATGGCACGTTAGCAAGTGTGTCATATTGCCTGAAGAATGTTAAAGCCATAAGCTTGGCTGCATTTAACCTACTTTTAGGAAAATTTCACTTTACATGTCATCTATCAAACATGACGAGCATTGCTAAAGGTGACACATTCTCTATCTTATAAGTGGTGGAAATAGAATCTCTCTCTAGCTTAGTGGTGTGAATTTTAATAAACAATCAAAATCCCTTAAAAAGATAATGTAGCATTTGTACTATAGTAAAATAGTTAATAACTGATTCTTGTATCAGGTCACCCGGATACATCACATTTTTATTAAGGTGTGGTCTATTCCGGACCTTGCGTGTGAACACAATTTGCTTCATAAAATTTATTAAATTCCATTAAAAAATACATATATAAATATATAAACGATCATCATCATTGCTTACTTCACTTTCAAAACGCACTCTTCGCCACATGTGATACAATTTCCTCGCAAGTGTTTCAACCTTAAGTTTTAACGTAAAAATTAAAACGATAGAATAATGTGTTGAAATGGAAGTACATGTTCTAAAATATTGCAGCTTGCTGGTGTAGGGCAAATGACCCAAATGTACAAATCTTAGGCAGTCGAAATGTGTGCATTATCCACGTGGATGCTTAATTGACATGCCACCTAGACAGTGTTACACTGCAAAAACAAATATGTGACTGCAATGTTGAGTACGTATTTAGAATACTGTGGAATATTGTGAAATGTCGATATCTCTTTTTGAGCATGAGTTCTCATATAGTACATAAAACAAAATACTCATAAGATCGTTATTCCAGATGCAGCTAGCGCTTTTGGATAAAAGAGAAAGCAAACCATTCTTCAGCAGCATCTTATGATAAGAGTTATTCAACTATAATAATTTGAAATATAACTCTAAGCAATTGAAAATGTCCAATTAGATCATTAAACAATTTAACAAGTCCAAGTTAATTTATACTCCTTAGTAGTGGCTTTCACCATATCAACTAAATTAAACCAATATATATTCTTCACCGCGAAAAACAGCTGATGGGAGGTACATATTTGACACACAAGACAACAGTTGGAACTTTCACAGACCTAAAGACAAACAGAGGGAAATATTAGACAAATCGTAAAAGTATGTTAAGGATATATTTGGACATTTTTCTTTTCTTTTCTTTTTTTAAAATTTTCAACGAGACCAATAGATGAATTTTCTGGTTCCATTTAGAGTAATGAATAATGTGACATACCTTTGCGTTGTTCTTTATAAAAATTTAGGGGCCATGTATAATGTTTCTTCTTTCCAATTATTATGCCAGAGATTGATATTTTTGCCTCTTTCTATGGTCCCTTGAATACAATTTTTCCATCTAAATGTTTGAGTTGTTTAACATTCTTGTATTTGAGAGATGTTAGTAGTCCCATTTTGTAAGATATTTAAAAGAGAAGGCTCTTCTTCCAAAGATAGGTCTTATTCGTTGGGAATGGTTTTTAGTATGTGATATTTTATCATTTTTACCTGACTACTAGCAGGAGTAGTCTGCACCTTATCTTTCTCTTTTACTTCTTTTTTCTCCCCTAATTCCACGTATTAAACTTATCAATACTTCTGCAATTTATTATTCGTAATTTTTATCCCATAGAATTGCCTCATGTTATACATTTTATAGGGAAAAAAAAAAGATTTAGAAAATTTTCAATTGAAGCATATACCTCATTTTTAAGGGGATACATATTCACGAAAGTACACTCTGTACTGCAGGAATAATCTCTTTTTTTCTTCTTCTAAGTTTTCTTCTATCAATCACTAAATCCGTCATTAATTCTTAAAAAAAAACTAAAGTTTTCTTTATTAATCTTCATTCAGAACTAGCTTTTATAATCTTCCTTTTAATCTTTTTTTCCTTTCTTCTTTGACTTCAAAAATGGTAGCAACCATAAGTAAGTAGTGAGACAGAAACAATAATTTTGGCTAACTCAGTACACTAATTCAGACTTACCTATTTATCAATAATACTGAGTTATTAGAGTAATATGAGAAGAACTTGAAAGTATCATAGAAGGATAATAAATAGGTTAACTACCTAATATCACATCAGGAAAAAAGTGACTTCAACACCATCCAGAATATGGCTGCAAAATTGTGTTCAACTATCCAAAAGCCAATAACAAAAATGGCTTTAATCACATCCAGAAACAACACCAACAACAAAAGCATGTCTAATAACATTATAGCAACAGAAGAAGTATCTTCAACTGCATTGGCAACAAAAAGTGCCTCTAACCACATCCTGAAACAATAGTAAAACTGTCTTTAATTTAATAGTAGTAAAATATCTTCAGCCCAGATGATACGTGAAAAACCTCCGAAATCGAACATACTCATACCGTGCATGTTAGCCTCATAACTGATCATCATAAAATAGCCCGAATCAGGTGCGAGAGAATATCTCATAAAGTCATAATTACAAATGAGAAAGAAATCAATTAATTCTACATCATATGGATTTACCATCATTACACCATCAGTTACAAATCAATTATGTAAAATATAAGAAATGAAATAAATAATTGTAACGGTCAGAACTAGGCAATCAATTACAAGAATGATTTAATAGGCACGCGATTGACTCAACAGGTATGTGATTGACTCGACAGGCACATGATTGACTCATCAGTTACGGAATGAACTCATCAGTTATGGAATTAACTCATCATCAGTTAGGGAATTCCAACATTTACACAGCTGATACAAGTCTTTCAAAAGTAACATATGGATTGAGTAAATGCTCATAATAGACCCGTAATTCAAGGAGAATAGTTACTTATATTTAACCCTATAAATAGACATACTTTTACCACCATCCGAGGAATTTAATTTTCTTCTCTATACATTATAATTTATAGCATATTGCTTCCAAGTTAGACATAGTTCGGCCTTTCAAGCTCTGTGCGGCTCATTATCCTATCAAGGATCATTCAAAAAGAATTCTTTCGTCTTTGCTTTATTTTTATTATATTATTTGTCATTAAATTTATTTTTCACTTCCCTATCACGTTGCATTAATGGAAATTTATATCTTTGGAATTGAATTGGTTGATGGTGGCTCATCATATAAAATTATTGCTTTGATCTTGAAAATTATTTTTTGGGTTAAACAATCTAGTTAACCAAAAAGAACATTCATTAAATTATGTAATTCAATAGTTAAGTATGAGGATAATATTTCTAAGCTGCTAGTTAACTATCACATCTATTAACTAATAAGTATCCAAATTTAGTGTCCAAATTTATCACGTTTCTGTGATTTCTATGAGGGCGAGCCAGCGAGGGTGGGTCAAACATGACTGACATGTTTTTAGGTTAGCATTCTTTTAAAGGAGGGATATACATGTCACCTTAAGCGAATCTCACATTGAAATTAAAAGAGAAAAATAAAAATATTTATAACACATGACACAAGTTCATATAGTACGTATAATTTTAGAACTCGTTGTGCTATAGACAAGTCTGTGTGGGCAGGCTCAAAACTGACAATACATGTAATGGGCTTGAGTCCGTAAGAAATTAAGTTTAGAATCTTCCATTCTTGATACTGTCTTTAGCTCTACTTTTTAAAAAGTTTTATACTGTCTTAATACGGTCTTTTGCAAAGGGCAATTCAAGTCACCTGAGTTAAATAAAATTTCTTTTTAACAAAAAAAGAATTAATTTACCTCTTATATTCTTTATGCGAGGTATCTAAACGATGTCATTTTCCATTTCTCTAAAAAAACACAATGTAACACCCCTCAATTTTTCCACCATTTTCACTTCAAATCTCAAACTCCAAAGGACGAAAATCATCCATTCTCTATACCCAATTCAGCTTCATCTCTGAAGTACGCGGAAGTTGAATACCTCCTTTTGCTTCCTTCACCGCCACCCTTCTCCTCCACCTCCGCCATCATCCTCCGATGAGAATCTGCGCTGATCTGCAAGAAGAGAATGTTGGTTTATTTAGCGTCACTCATTAAAGTTTAGTGTCACTCTATTAAAAGTTTTATACTTTCTTAATGCCGGTTTCCATTGGCGGATCTAGGAATTCAAGTTTGTGGGTGCTGAACTTTTTTTGTACATAAAATTAATGGGTGCTTTTGTAAATTTTTATACGTCTTCTCAAATTTTCTATATAACTATATATACTCTACGTCGAGGTTAATGGGTGCTCGAGCACCCAATTTTCCTAAGTGCATCCGCCACAGGTTTCATATTACTTTCGCTAAAATTTCCATATAGAAAACCACTGTACGTTCTATAAAAAGCCTTGACACATTTAACAACAGTTAGAGCAATGTATATAGAAAGACAAAAAGCAGTTTACATAGTTAGCTGATTACTACAATAACGTGACCAAATGTATGAAAAATATATGAATACGATCACATCATCAAGTGAGTGATCTAATAAGCTAGTAATTAATCTCAGAACCCAAACACCTTGATGTAGACCTAAGCCTCAAAAAGTTTCAACCTACATATTACTACCTTTAAAAAAACAGACTAGGATAAATTAAAACCATTCTTCTTCCTCATTCCTGCCTAAACCTTCTGTATGTTCTGAATTAGTCGCAGTGAGCTTGACCAAACACGCTGCGCCTATTGTATATCCGCCACTATCAAGAAATTCATGCAGCTGGAACATAATCATAATCTCCATCATCGTCATCGCCTTCTAAGGATGCTGCAGGAGCATAGTCATAGTCTCCATCATCGTCGTCACCACCTCCTTCTAAGCATGCTGCTGGAGCATAATCATACCCGTCATCTCCATCATCATCTCCATCTGTACATGACGATCTTCCGTTGTCGAACTCAATGTACTTGAAAATGCTAGACATCGTATCTTTAATTCTTCTTAGTTGTACTATAGAAATATTGATGAGATATTGGGTGTTGTATCTCTTTTATAGGATTTTAAGAATGGTTTTTGTGGCGTGTATGATTGTTGAGGAAACCATTTGCTTATATAAAGGTGAGAGTCTAGCTAAGTCTGGACTCATTTTGACGGATGTTGGCACGTTAGGAAGTGTGTTAATCACCTGAAGAATGTGTGAAGCCATAAGCTTGGTAGCATTTAAGCTACTTTTCACTTTACATGTCATGCATCAATGAGTTCTGTTATTCTCCAAAATGGTGCAAATAGAATTCTCTCTCTCTGTCTATCTTCTATCGCTCTCTAGATTCGAGGTTGTAACTGGATTTTAGTAAACCATTAAATCCATTAAAAGAAACGATAAAGTTATATATATATATATATATATATATAAAATCGTGGTAAAATGGTTAAAAGAAAAAATAATTATTCACCTATATTATTCATTTAGAAAATGGACAACTAATGAGTTTAATTTTTACATTTATAAAGCCTCACATTGGGGGTTTCTCGAGTTTGGAAGACTAGTAATTCTCCCAAAACTAATCATATTCAAGAAGATGGATAATATGATTATTTATATTAACCGTAGGTTAATTAATTTTTTATTCGTAATAAATATAGGTCGAGTCTGATTTCCGATTTTTGTATTACCCGTTTTGACCCTCCCATATCCGACCCTACTTACTTATTTGCCACCCCTATGTTTAATCTATTGGTCAAAGGTCGATCCCAGACTCAGATACTTGTGTCAGGTTATGCTGTATACATTACACCTCTAAAAATCCTGGCGTGAACCTGAGTTATTTCATGCACCGGACTACTCATTAGGGCCTTTATCAAAATCCATTAAAAAGTACATACAAAATAAAAAATCATCAGCAGCATATTTGCTGGCTTCACTTTCATAACATAGTCTCTTCGCCACATACAAATTGCAGCTCGCTGTGTAGGCAGATGCCCCAAATGGACAAATCTTAATTAGCCTGTGGAAACGAGTGCATGGCACGTGAAAGTGTGTATAATCTACGTTGATGCTTAATTGGCATGCCATATTGACAGAGTTACATCGCAGAAAAGAATATGTTGACAACCTTATCGACATGTCCTTTGACGAGAAATATTGTGAAAATGTTGACATATATACCTTTGCATGAACTCTAAGTATATGAATCCACTTAAGTGTTTACGTAACTACTCTCCGGTGCATGTACTAACATTGTTTAAGTGCAGCTTAATCATGAGTTAAAACATCTTTAGATTTGTTTGGAATTGGATCTAAAACAGAACATTCATAAGAGTCATTCTAAATCTTGAGATTTTGGGTAAAAGAAAAGGCAAATTATCTGTTCTTGTAGCAAAAAGGCAGTTCGGTGCACATTACATTCTCACGGGCATAGACGAATCCAGAATTTAAATTTTATGGGTTTAATTTTTAAGATTTTTAGCATTAAATCTATTATATTTTTAAGTTATGAATTTAGACCTAGCTACTATTTGTTTCAATTTTAATGAATATTTACACATAAATTTATGTTATGCATCAAAATTATTGAGTTCAAATGAATCCGGGGATCAAACTCTACATCCGCCCCAACATGCAAGATCCAAAGAAGGTCACTCAAAGGGGTATGAACCCTTCCCTGACACAAGTAATAATAGCTAATTACACATTTTGAATCCACACACATTTTTACGATTGCTCCTCGCTTTCTTATAGCATCTTATGATATTGGCTGACTTTCGACATTGATGAGACATAGTATAGCAGTAGATGGTAGCGAAAGATACGGCGTAATCTTGGTGTTTAATGACAGTTACAAGCGAGGCAGATATATACTGTATCGAGAGGGGTTACCAGCTTCGTTTTCAGCAAAAAATTCATTTATATATATAAATGTATATGTCTTTAGAAAATAGTGATATGTTAGTAGTGAGCACTCTATATACAAAAGAAATTTTGGTTAAATCCAATAGTGAAGCCTTCGCATCACTGCCCTAGCTTCGTGTTAAAGGCACAACTTAAAGAACAACTTACTCTATTGACGTACCTCTGTTTAATCAAAAAATAAAATTTTAATTAAAGCTAGAATTCAGAAGAACACGGGTTACTGATAATCAAAAGAATGAATAAAAGAAAATAATTTAGATAGCAAGAGAGTATTCAAGAGAAAACAAGTAAACAAAAGTATATTCCAATAGTATTTCATTTCCCTACAATTGATACGATGTCTTCCTTTTACAGAGATCTTGGAGATATACGTTTTGCCTAAATCATAACGAGGCTATTATGAGTAATTAAAGACATTGAATGCTACGTTACATTATCATTACATTCAATACAAATTCCCTAATGTATTCCACATTTAATGCCTATTAAATACTGTATTTGCACTCTTTTCTATTGTCAGATTCATTCCCTATGATCCTCGGATATAAATGACTTAAGTAGGTACTGGCACTAAGTTATTTGAATAACTGCACGTGCCTCTTCCTCTGCCATTTGCTCGTACCTGTTGCAACTCGTGCCTCTTGGCTAGTTGTAATTCTTTAATCATTTGATCAGTCTACGTGTCTTGATACGTCTCTTTTATATTTAAATACAATTTTTTCCAATACATATAGTCCCCCCACTTTCCATTTATTCCTCAGTTGAATATTTGGGAAGTGGGTTTCATTAAAAGAGCATTTTTGTCACCATTAATGCTATGACAAAATTGACGCTTCAATTATCGCTTCCACTTAATGCTCCGTACACGTGTCATTTTTCCATTGGTTCTGCGGTTTTTGCAGCCCTTTTCAAGGCTTTTTTACGGCTCCACTATCCACAAAGTGCCAGTTATCATTATTATGGTTCTTCCATCATTGTACATTTACCTTTGACAGTTGCTTATCAATATAAATATTATATCTTTCATTTTCTTTTACCACATAAAGCTTTATTGAACACTTAATTCCTCAAGTATTTATTTACTTCTCTTTTCCTCATAGCATTCCTATTCGCCATGTCTTTACCAAATCCTAAACTTAGGAGAGTTTCCATTGTCGATTCTTTCCCTAATGCCCCCATTAGGAGTAGAAAGGGAAGTAGGCTTAATAGCTTAGGATATACTCGTGGTGGTTCTTCAATGCATTCTTCTAGCTCTGGTCCTTCTTCTAGAACCAGAGGTTCCCTTTCTCAGCAATCTTGTTCTAGGGTAAAGAACCTTCTGAACCATTGCGTGAGCCTTAGCGGAGAAGTTAGTCCCTACTGAACTATCTTTTTACCATGATAGGGAATCTCTTAGGATTCAGGTTTCTACTTTAGACTATGCTGATGCTTATCCTACTCAAATTACAGAAATTTTGATTCCTATAGTTCGTAAAGATTGCCATTGGATTAATGATTTTCTTATTATTATTATTCCTAATCCAAATAAGAGAATTACCTCTTATTTGACTGGGTTCTCATTTATTTATACATACCCTTTCATCTTTGGGTTCAGACCAGATATTGACCCAGTTATTCTTGAATTTTGCCATTTCTTTAATGTCTGTTTGGGTCAAATTGGCCCAATCATACGGAGAGTTGTTGCCTTTTTGAGGTATTTAGCCAATACAGCTGGTGTTCCTTTTAGCTTCCCTCACCTGATTCACCTTTGCTCTTCGAGGCTTTTCCGTAATGGTATTTTTACTTTTGTAGCCAGGAGTAAGAGGGTTTTGGTGAGTCCTAAAGATGACAAGGATCGTGGTTGATATACCCGATTTGGTGCTGCCCCTACTGTAGATTTAGTGGGTGATGATAATATTCTCTTCCTTGAGAAGTGGAGTTTTGCACGTAAGGCTTTTAGCTTTCTCGTGCCTTTTTTTCTTTATGTCAATCACCCCATGGGAATTGTGGAGGATATTACCAATTTCTGTAGTTGGCTATGAAAGCACTCATGCAATCTAACATAAATAAGTTATATCTGTTTGCAACACCTCGTCAATCGGCGATGGAACAATATCAAAGAGACGTGGAGGGATTTTCTTGTGTAAAATTTACTTTTACTATGATGCTGTAAAAGGTAGTAGTTCATACGTAGGTGCCAAGTGGGGGCATTTTAATTTGTAATATGTCTAAACTTGACAACTAATTATTAACATATTATCCTTGTTGTTCAAAAAAAAAAAAATCGGTCAAAATTGCGCATTGGCTAAAAATTCCCCATATCCCACTCCCAAAACGGACGAGGTTCTCTCGGTTCAAACATCAAACACCAAATAGGCGCTAAAATGGAGAAACCACGTTCCTCTTCTTCCTCTTCATCACAGTATTTGCTACAAAACTTAACGACCAGAGGCTGGTGTTTCCGCGATGTCAATGAAGTAAATTCACTCATTGCAGGTCAATCGTCGTCGTCATCATACACCGTTGATTCGATTGAATCGGAGCTCGTAAACATGGACTTGCGATCCATCGGTGGGAAATCTTTGCCCGACTTTTCTACCCTCCGTAAATCCTCTCATCTCCCAGGCCCTAAAGTCCTTCAAGTAATTATTCCTTCTTCTTTTTTAAATTCTCTTTACATGTTTTTGTTGCATAATGAATTTGTATGTATATGTATGTGTGTGTATTTGCATCATGTTCTGTACATAATGGATGTTAGTGTTAGTAGCCAAATGATTATTGCTGTGAGGCCGATTCAGTATTTAGGGTCAGTGAGAATCAGGTTGTTCTTTTTTTTTTTTGTATAAAAAAAGGCAGCCCGGTGCACTGAGCTCCCGCTATGCGCCAGGGAAGGGTCGGACCACAAGGGTCTATTATACGTAGCCTTACCATGTATTTTTGCAAGAGGCTATTTCCACGGCTCGAACCCGCGATCTCTTGGTCACATGTCAGTAACTTTACCAGTTACACCATGGTTCCTCTTCCAACCTTTGAGGATTCATCGTGAAATTGATTAGTTTTATGCTGGTTTCCAACGTTCCCTCATCCAGCCGACCAGCAATGTGAGCAAGCTCACGCAGGTAGAGTTAGTGAGTATTCATATAGCCAACCTTATCTTGTTTGGAACCCAGGCATAGTTGTTGCTGTATGTAAATACGTTCGAGCTGAAAGAAATTTTAATTAAAACTGCATGAGGGAGTAGATGCTTTAATTGATGGCATGTAGTAAAGTGGAAATAAGGGTTTATTGCTTTAAAAGTTTGAAGAATTTGTCATATGTCTTGCCGTAGTTTTGTTAAGTTGTCTATAATGTGTCAATGCAAGACATCAATGTCATCATGCTTGAAATTTTGTAGAGATAATATAATTCATGGGGCTATATGCATGTCAAAACAGGTTTATTACAGTCCGCATCCATTGTCTCTAAATTTTGGATCTGCCTCTGAAGCTAGGTACGGAGACTAGAGTTGTTATTCAATTTTAATTGGAATATATTATATGTTTATGAAATCATTATTGTAGACAAAGGTCAAAAACTGATTGTCACAGCATATGACATTCATAATTACCCATTAATCATGACTCATGAGGTTTACATTATTTTCTTTCTACAGTTTTCTCTCGCTCACACACAATGTAACTAAACATTTTAAAATTTTGCACTGGACTTGTGAACTTCTGCCCTGAGCTTTTTTCGTTCTTATGTCTCCATGTTGTACATGCTCTTGAGCAGATATCTTCTGTCCGAGATATATCCCGAAGTAAAATGGCTGAGAGCTCTGGAAATTCTAACAACCGGCGTCTACTTAGATTAAAGCTCAGTGATGGGCACTCTGAAATAACTGCTGTAGAGTACTCTCATATACCTTCAATTCCTGATGATGTTGTTCCTGGCACTAAGGTAATCCCCCTATATGACAATTTGATAGAAAACTCATAGTACACGGGTACCATTCTAATATACATCCTATTGGCTCGTGGCATACAGAATATATGTATCTCCCATTGTTACTATTTTTAATCACTTACAAAGAATTAGTCCTAAACTATGTGATTCTTGACTCCTGCTGGTTATTGGTACAAATTTGACATATAGACACAGATATTTACAAGCTCATCAGAGGCAACCAACTTATGGCTGTTATCTATATCTAATTCCGGTTATAAAAATTCCAACTCATGATTGTCCTGTTTTGTAGGAGAACAATTTAAAGATACAAGACCTTTAAATGTAAGGAGGAAAGAGATTTTGTTTAGTTGATAAATGAAGAAATGGAGTTAGTTTGGAAGGTTTAATATATGTAGCTATATGGAAGAGACTTTTGTAATTCTTCAACTTTTATTACACAAGGGATCACTTTGGTACACACTTGGGCTCACACTTTTTTTGTGCATTCTACAAATGAGGAGGTCTTCCCCTATTTATAGGCATCAACCTCCATGTTCTACGATATTCTAGAATATTCCATATAAGTATCCTAAACAATATTCATATCTACCTATTCTCATATGTTCTAGAATATTCCACTACTCTAGAATATTCTCACATTCTCTACTATACATAAAAGAGTTTCTATCATCTTCTAGAATATTCCAGAGAACTTCATAATGTTCTCGAACCTTCTAGAACATTCTAGCTCATTCTAGACTATTTTAGAATAGTCTAGAATATTCTAGTAATATCTAGCTTTGGTTTAATTTATTGTTCACATTGCCTCCCTTAAACCAAAGCCTCCTAGGTGGTCATTCCTAATAACTTTTTCATCTTCAGAAAAGTCTCCATCTTCAATGCCTTGGTGAAAATATCTGCCACCTGTCACCAGTTCTGCAGTAGCCAATTCGGATCTCATTTTCTCATACCATTTCTCGAATGAAATGATATTTGATATCAATGTGTTTGCTGCGACCATGAAGTACTGGATTCTTCGCCAACTTGATTGCTGATTGGTTGTCACAAAATATCGTGGTTGGACCATCATGTTTGTGTTGAAGAAACCTGAGCATTCTTCTCAACCATACCGCCTGTGTAGCAGCATTTGATGCAGCAATGTACTCGGCTTCAGCAGTGGATAATGCTATCACTGGTTGTTTCTTTGAACTCCAAGAAAACACACCCGAAACAGTGAAGAATGCATAGCCGGAAGTACTTTTTCTCTCGATCGTATCACCAGCCCAATCACTGTCAGTGTATCCAAGAAGTTCAAGTGACTCACCTCTAGGATAGCAGATTCCATCTCCTTGAGTTCCTTTAATGTATCTCAAAATTCTCTTAGCCGCTTGTAAGTGTGATTGGCGTGGCTTTTCCATGAATCGGCTTATTACGCCAACACTGTAAGCAATGTCGGGTCTTGTTGAGGTCAAGTACCTCAAGCTTCCAACCAAGCTCTTAAAGTAGGATGGATTCACAAGATCACCTGTTCCATCCTTCGTCAGCCTCAATCTTTCTTCGGCTGGGGTCGCAATCGGATTCGCACCATCCATCTTAAATTTCTTCAAAATGTCTCCAGCATACTTTCTTTGAGATATGAGGATTCCCTTATCTGATTGAGAAACTTCAATCCCAAGAAAATATGACATAAGACCCAAATCGGTCATCTCAAACTGATGGATCATAGCCTCCCTGAAATCCGCCATCATCTTCTCATTATTTCCTGTGAAGATCAAATCATCCACATACAAACAGACGATCATAACATCGCCAGCATTGGAAGTCTTCACATATAGTGTGTGCTCATAAGCACATCTTTGATAACCGCTTTCAACGAAAAAGGTGTCGATGCGTGTGTACCACGATCTTGGAGCCTGCTTCAAACCGTATAGAGCTCTCTTTAACTTGTAGACCTTGTTTTCATTACCCCTTTTAACAAAGCCAGGGGGCTGCTCCACATAGACCTCTTCTTCAAGAACACCATTTAGGAAGGCTGACTTAACGTCCATTTGATAAATTCTCCAGTTATTTTGAGCAGCTAGAGAAATTATCAAACGAATTGTGTCTAGTCTAGCAACAGGAGCAAATACCCCGAAATAGTCAATTCCAAGTTTTTGCTTATAACCTTTGACAACTAACCTTGCTTTGTATCTGTCGACTTCTCCCGTTGGTCTGTACTTTGTTTTGTATACCCACTTTACTCCAATGGGTTTCTTTCCTCTTGGAAGGTCGGTAAGCTCCCAAGTATCATTCTTCTCAATAGAATGGATTTCCTCCTCCATTGCTTTCACCCAACGTTCTTCTTCAATTGCATCCTTAAAATCCACAGGATCGCAATCTGAAAACAAGGCAAAGTTCAAAATATCTTTGTCAGTTAGAGTATCAACATCATTACCGACAACGTAATCCTCCAAATGAGCTGGTAGACGTCGTTGCCTCTGTGATCGACCATGCTGTATTGGTTGTATTTCTGAGGGAGACTGTTGTTGCGCAGGTTCATCATGCTCCTCGTCATCAAGATATGATGGTGCTGGAGGTTGAGATGACTCAACTGCTTTTTTCTTCCAATCCCATGCTCCATGTTCATCAAAGGTGAAATCTCTACTGACAATAACCTTTTTGCTGTCTGGATTATATAGCTTGTACCCTTTTGTCTGTCGACTGTAGCCAACAAATATGCTCTTTTCTGCTTTCTCGTCAAGCTTCTTTCGCAGTGGATCGGGTGTGCGCATAGGCAAGACAACCAAATATTCGTAAATGAGAAATATTTGGTTTTCTACCTGTCCATACCTCATAAGGTGTTTTTCCGTTGTTGCTTCTCGTAGGGCACCTGTTTAATATAGAGACAGCTTCAGCCCAGAATTCTTTAGGCAGCTGTTTTGCTGCCAGCATTGACCGCACCATATCCATCACAGTCCTGTTCTTTCTTTCCGCAACTCCATTTTGTTGAGGAGTGTACCTTGCAGTTAACTGATGTTGAATCCCATGCTTCTTCAAAAAATCATCGCACACAGTGTATTCTGTGCCTCGATCTATTCTCAGAGTCTTTATAAAATGACCACTTTGTTTTTCAACATATGTTTTGAAGCTTTTGAATGTCACAAGCTTCAGACTTATTTTTCAGCAAATACACCCATGCTTTTCTACTGAAATCATCAATAAAAGTAATGAAGTACTTACTTTCACCGAGCGAAGGAACTTCCACCGAGCACAAATCAGAATGTATCAGCTGCAATGGGTGTTTTGCTCTCCAAGCTTTGCCTTTGGGAAATGGCTCTCTATGCTTCCTCCCCAAAATGCATGCTTCACACTGTCTTGGAACAAAGTCAAGTGAAGGCAAACCTGACACCATCTTATTCTTCACAAGATATTGTAAACCGCCGAAATTAAAGTGGCCAAACCTCATGTGCCATAACCAAGTATCATCAAGAGCAATTGAATTATAGCAGGGTAAGTGACCGTAGTTGAAAGTTACTGGAAACATCCGATTTTTGGTCATACTTACCTTGGCTATAATTTTCATACTCTTGTCTCTTATAGTGCATATATCATTACTGAAATGCACTTCATATCCATTGTGTTGGAGCTGACCCAAGCTCAACAAATTATGCAGCAGGTTAGGCACGTAGTAAACATCTTTTATGGAGCACTCAAGCCCATTCTCCATGGTGACCGGTATTCTCCCTTTCCCGACAACTTGCATAACTTGATTATTTCCAAATTTAACCGTGGATTTAAAAGACTCGTCCAAATCAGCAAATATCTCCTTCTTACCGCACATATGATTACTACATCCGGAGTCAACGTACCAGACATCATTGTTAGTTTCTTCACTAACAGCAGCCATAGATGCGGAGTAAAAAATGGTTTCACTTTTATCCCCTTCATCTTCAGCTACTCGAGCATGAACTTGTTTATTTTCAGTTCTTTTACTCCAACAATCTTTAGCATAATGACCCAATTTACCGCAGTTATAGCATTTAAGGGGAGGTTTTTGCTGACCTGGATTGTTGTAATTTCCTCTTGGCTGGAAATGATGATTACCTCTTCCACGGCCACGATAGTTGCCGGTGCCTCCACGACCTCTGCCTCGGAAACCATGTCCTCTAGTTTCCGCCACATTAGAAGATTCTCCTCTCTCTTTAACTTTAGTATGTGCCTGCAATGCCTTCTCTGCCGGATCTTTCTCCAATGACTCTTCTAATTTCCCATTAATTCTATTCTCATGAAGAATTAATGAGCCCAGAAGCTCCTCGGTACTTAAAGTTGAAAGATCCTTGGTCTCTTGAATTACTGCCACAATATGATCAAACTTCATAGATAAAGTATTAAGTACCTTTTCAACAAATGTCTCATCGCCGAGGGTATGACCATTGAGCTCCATCTCATTCTTGATCTCCGTCAACCTCGAAAAGTATCCTTCAACTGTCTCTGACTTCTCCATCGTGGCAAGCTCGAACTTCCTTTTTAGCGCCATCTAATTATTCTTTTGGACCTTATCAACTCCACGATATGCTTTGGCCAAAATATCCCAAGCCTGTTTTGTTGTTTGGGCTGTGGAAATTTTGCCAAACACAGACATATCGATGGCCTGGTGTATTTGAGACAAGGCCATACTATCACGCCTTATTTCATTCTCTTCGGCACCTTCCTCCAATTCTTCTCGCGTATATTTTAACAAATTATACGCCTTCAGATGTGTCTCCATCTGAATCCTCCAAAAGTTGTAATTTTGTTTCCCCGTCAACTTGGGAACCATGCACACGATATTCTTTCCTGCCATAGTTAATGAATCACCCTCCTAACGAACCAATTGCTCTGATACCAGATGTAGGAGAACAATTTAAAGATAGAAGACCTTTAAATGTAAGGAGGAAAGAGATTTTGTTTAGTTGATAAATGAAGAAATGGAGGTAGTTTGGAAGGTTTAATATATGTAGCTATATGGAGAGAGACTTTTGTAATTCTTCAACTTTTATTACACAAGGGATCACTTTGGTACACACTTGGGCTCACACTTTTTTTGTGCATTCTACAAATGAGGATGTCTTCCCCTATTTATAGGCATCAACCTCCATGTTCTACGATATTCTAGAATATTCCATATAAGTATCCTAAACAATATTCATATCTACCAATTCTCATATGTTCTAGAATATTCCACTACTCTAGAATATTCTCACATTCTCTACTATACATAAAAGAGTTTCTATCATCTTCTAGAATATTCCAGAGAACTCCATAATGTTCTCGAACCTTCTAGAACATTCTAGCTCATTCTAGACTATTTTAGAATAGTCTAGAATATTCTAGTAATATCTAGCTTTGGTTTAATTTATTGTTCACATGTTTGTTGGTAGTATAATAAGATGTGGTGAACAGTTCTCATTAACAATGAGTCCTCTTTTGCAAATGTTCTGCTTTTCAGGTGCGCTTGGAAAACAAAGCTATAGTGCACAGTGGTATTGTGTGTTTGAATGCCAAAACAATTACTGTTTTAGGAGGTAGTGTTAGTTCTCTTTACGAGGAATGGCAGATGAACAAGAAATATTCAGGTTTCTCCCGTTCAACCTTGAAACAAGCACATGAGGATGGAACTGCTGGTCCACCACCATTTGAGAAGTTGCAGATTGGAGCTTTGCATAAACACCTTTCTCAGCAGAAGATATATTCTGGTCAGTGGCGTGACACTTTTGATTTGGCAATATATATTAGATATCTGGTGATCCTGAACATAGATTTTAACATGGGGATCTGGCATGCCATCTTTAAATGATAGTACCTCTTATTAGGTGATATGCACAAGGCAATGAATGTTTTTGTTTGGGGGGTAGGGTGGGATGTAACCTTGCTTTCTTCATATATGTATATTACAGTTATTTAGAGCGTGTTGATTTTTCCTCCAATATTACCAAGTCAAATATATCTCTTCTCGATACTCCTCCGGTGTGAAGACGGTTCTGTCTCATTTGATAAAAGTGGCGTCTTACTTCTGCAGAAAAAGCTCAAAGTTCTATAATGCATAGACACCAGAACCGTGACCTAAGGACAGAGAATGTGGGTAATGAACTGAAGCCAGCTGTTCAGATTGAAAGGAATGAAGAAAAGCCAAGCACCTCCGAATCAAGGCCAAAGGAAGGTGTAGCCTACTCGTCAAATTGCTCTCTAATGGAACTACTTGCTGCATTCTCTTAATACATCCTGAATTTCAATGTCGCATGTCCTTTCAAGAAAACCAAAGTTTTAATTTCACTGTTTATCAAAGTTCTTTTCACCCTGGCCTTCATATCTTTGTCTAACAGTGGTTGAAGCAGTCCCTGTTCAAAACCAAGCAGCTGCACAAAAACTACTGCAGAAAATGAGTCAGCCTCCTCGTGGTGGTCATCGTTCAAGAGGGCAAAGATTCAGGGGAAGGGGAAGAGAGGACGAGACAGAGGTCCTTACCCTAGATGAATGGGAAAGGAGAAAAACTGGTGCTAATCTTTCTGCAACGCGTGATTTTCCTGATGTAAGCCAAGATGAAGAACTTGCAAGGCAGCTGCAACAGCAATTAGATTTGGAAGATATTCACGTAAGAATATATTTTTGTCAATATTCAAAAAATAGTGGCATCTAACCCATATTTTCATAATGTGGTCTCTATATAACAACAACAACTACTACTACCCAGTATAGTCCCACAAAGTGGGGTCTGGGGAGTGTAATATGTAGACGGGCCTTACCCCTACCCGAAAGGGCAGAGATGCTGTTTCCAATCGATCCTCGGCTCAGTGAAGGGAAGGAAAAACCAAACCAAAAACAAAAGAGCATTAGTAACTCCAGCAGAAATAGCGTAAATAATTATCTAAACATAAGAAACATAAATAAAATAGCATGCAATAATATCAAACAGTAACTACCATAAATAACTACCATAAGGGAGACACAATCCACTACACAAATCATCTATGGATATCCCTGCCAAGCCTCACCCAACCCCGGGTGATGAGTACGGAAAACTCTAGGAGCCCCTATCCTACAACCCTGATACTAGACCTCCAGACTTTCCTATCAAGGGTCATGTCTTCGGAAACCTGCATTCTAACCATGTCATGCCTAATCACCTTTCCCCAATACCTCTTAGGCCTCCCTCTGCCTCGCCGAACGACCATCGCCAGCCGCTCACATCTCCTCACCGGGACATCAGGATTTCTCCTCCGCACATGCCCGAACCACCTCAGCCTCGCTTCTCGCATCTTCTCATCCACCGGGGCCACCCCCACCTTCTCTCGAATAACTTCATTCTTAATCTTATCTAACCTGGTGAGCGCGCACATCCACCTGAGCATCCTCATATCTGCAACCTTCATTCTCTGAACATGAGAGTTCTTCACTGGCCAGCACTCCGCCCCATACAACATGGCGGGTCTAACCACAGCTCTATAAAATTTCCCCTTTAGTTTCTGTGGAACTTTCTTGTCACACAGGACTCTTGATGCAAGCCTCCACTTTGACCACCCCGCTCCTATACGATTAGTGACATCCCCGTCAATCTCCCGTCCCCCTGAATCACTGACCCAAGATATTTGACACTGTCCCTCTTGGCGATAACCTAAGGTCCAATCATCACGTCCCTGCCTACTTCGCTCGGCTCGGCGCTAAACTTGCACTCCAGGTATTCTGTCTTAGATCTAGTTATTTTGAAACCCTTAGACTCGAGAGTCTGTCTCCATACCTCTAACCTCTCAATAACACCGACTCTCGTCTCGTCTATCAAGACTATGTCATCAGCAAAGAGCATACACCAAGGCACATCCTCTTGAATATGTCGGGTTAGAGCATCCATCACCAAGGCAAACAAGAGAGGGCTAAGAGCCGATCCTTGATGGAGCGCTATAACCACTAGAAAATGGTCTGAGTCGCCACCCACCGTCCTAACCCTAGTCTTAGCTCCATCGTACATGTCTTTGATTACTCTGATGTAGGCTTCCGGCACGCTCTTCGCCTCCAAGCACCTCCATAGCACCTCCCTTGGGACCTTGTCATATGCCTTCTCCAAGTCGATAAGCACCATGTGCAGGTCCTTCTTCTTATCCCTGAATTGCTCCACCAGCCTCCTAACAAGGTGGATAGCTTCCGTAGTGGAGCGGTCCGGCATGAAACCGAACTGGTTCACAGATATAAATGTCATCTCCCTCACCCTCGCCTCGATCACTCGCTCCCAAACCTTCATAGTGTGACTTATTAATTTGATACCCCTATAGTTGTTGCAGCACTGGATGTCCCCTTTGGTCTTGTACAAGGGCACCACTGTACTCCACCTCCACTCTTCCGGCATCCTTTTGGTCTTGAAGGTCGCATTAAATAACCTGGAGAGCCACTCCACTCCTGACCTACCCATGCATTTCCAGAACTCCACCAGGATCTCGTCAGGCCCGGTCGCTCGACCCCTACTCATCCTACACAAAGAGCCCATGAACTCCTCCGCCCTAATGCGCCTGCAGTACCCAAGGTCTCTATGATGCTCTGAATGCCCCATACTAGGGTGAGGGAGATGACATAATGTGGTCTCTATATGCCCCCTTTAAATTATGAAAGGAAGATCAAGCCTCGGTCGAGAATTGTCAATAATCCACTTACTAGAAAAGGTTATTGCTTATATTTATTCAGTTATAACCAAATTTATAATTTCTGTGAATATGACTGCTTTGAGGTGTACCAGTTGAAGCAAAGAACATGTTATAAAATTCCTCTTGCCGATAAGATTGGTAATAATGTCTCCAAAGTCCATGTGGACAATAATCGTTCCTAAAGCTAAGATAGAGTTATATTGACATATATTCACCAGAGTTTACTGGGAAGTGCCATTTGATATAGTTCGCATACCAATTTTCAGGAACAACAAGATGGTACAACGACAGAGGCAGAGAATATTAGAATGAGCATGTTCACATTTGAAAGAGATGATGCTAGAGATTATGGTACAACAGGTTTTAGAGGAAGAGGTAGGGGAAGAGGAAGAGGAAGGGCAAGGGGAAGAGGTAGGGGAAGGAGAGGTTGACTTTCGTCTACTATTCAGCCTTCTCACCTTCTCTTTTTCTAAGTTAGATTTGTAGTTCTTTGATATGACATACCATTTCTTTTTCTGGTGAATGCTTTTGAACCAATGTAATGGACAAAGTATTTCTTTTTAAGTTTGACATCTTGAAGAAACTTTCTTGAATCTTTAGGCTGTATCTGATACTTAGTACTTGCAATTTTGTTCTCTCCTGAGAGCTCGCTTGGGCAAAGTCTCTTCTATTTGGTTAGTCGCCCATCCTGTCTCAAATGTGTTTGTTTATACTTGATCATAATCTTCCCTTTTCCTTACTTTTGCCTTTTGTCTTCTTTGGCTATTTGGTATATCCAACTGTTTGATCATAGCCATTATCATGTTTTAGGTTGTCTTTTCAGATGTGGTGGGATTTTTTATCAAATACTAAAATATCACTATCCTTATTGGTCTTTTGCTCTTAAGACATTTTAGTTCGTATGTTGTATGTTAACTCATGTAATGGGAAATGTGTATTTGACCTTTCAACAATAACAACTACCCAATATACTCCTACCAGGTGGGGTCTGGGGAGGATAATATGTAGACGAGCCTTACCCCTACCCGAAAGGGCAGAGAGGCTGTTTCCAATCGACCCTCGGCGCATAGGAATATTTGACCTTTCAATGTTCACTATTTAGTTTAAACTAGAGAGCAAATTGTCAATTTTTAGCAGCTAGTTCGTTTATATAGGCTGTTAATTTCCTTTAGCTGTTGAGATTTTATGTTTCCAGCTTTGGTTTCCTTCATGCTTTCAAAAGTTTGCTTGTTGGAACAACCAAAAGTAACTAGCTTCCTACATTGCAGAGCCTATGCATGTTTATTTATTCAGTTTAGTCTATTGCTCTTCTATGCATTGATAAGAGGCTCCCTCCCGATTTAAACTTGTTGAGTTCAATCTTTAAACTTTAGAATTATAGGTTTGAATCCAATATTTATTGAAATTATGTGTTATATTTTACCTAAATATTTGTACTACTGTGTCAAAAATAATACTAGGTCCGATGTGGTTTCTCGTTTTCCTTCCTTGGTCAATAAAGGTTGTCGAGCTGTTTACTCGTGGCTATCCTTTATTTGTCACAATTGCTTGTTTGTCGACCTGGCGACTCTTTTGAGACTTTCCTTAAGTTTCCTTAATTTTATTTCTATTGACCACGTGCGTTACAGGTCTCATTCAGCTCATATATCAACAATAAATTCTTTTTGTTTTGGTTTTCTACCTGATATCTGCTATTTGCGCTGAGATTTTAATATTGAAGCAATCTCTTTACTTTTACTAGCTAGGAATTATTATGGAGGAATAAGATTTTTATTATTGTTAGTTGCACTAAGATTTCAATAAATTCAAATTCACACAGTATAAGGCCTATTGAAGAAAAGCTTAAAAGCCCCGGCATATGGGCAGAGCTAAAGTGGCAAGGGAAATTATTTATACCTCTTCACTGAATAATTATATTGTATTTATAAGGTTAATTTTTTTATGCATATATATAAAGTATTTTCTTTTGTATAAAGTGTTGAATATTTTTAGCTTCTCTACGTATTTACTAAATTTTCTTGGCGAAAATTTTGTTTCCACCACTAATTATATGATAATATGGGATGTATTTCCTGATGACACTTCAATATACAAATACAATAATTATTCCATCAATATAATGGTCTTCGAAATCATGATTTGTTCATGTCATCAACCTTGCAACATGTTAAGAAAATGAGCTCATTGAATAAAAGGCAAAGGAGAGTAACAGGAGATACGGAAGATGGAATAAGGTTTTTGAAATTTATCGAAAAGCGTAAGAGGAGTCCTGCTTCAAGCCAAAGGAGATAATATATATTCGGTCAAAACTTTTTATTTATCTTAAGAAATTTATTGAATATATATAATTATTAATTTAAGAAAGTCAAACTCCAAGGCTTTAAATCCCCACTTCGTATATATTCTAGCGAAGAAGAGAAAAAGAAAAAAAAAGAATATGAGATAGGTACTTCAAATATATGAGTAGGGAGAGAGAGAAGTATTCTTATTAATACTTGGGGTGATTTACAATGGTAGAGAGCACCTCTATTTATAGGAAGAGGAATGACTTAGCTTCAAGCTAAAACTCTTAGACATTCACTCTAAATAGACTTCTATTTTATAACACTCCTCCTTGAATGTCTATTCAATAATGTGCCTCATAAAACCTTAAAATCAAAACCCAATGGGAAAAATTAAAGTAAAGGAAAAAGAGTACACATGTTTGAATATGCGCCTATTGGTTGCCTCGTTAAAAACCTCGCAAGGAAAACCCGGTGGGACAAAACCTTGTAAGGGAAAAAGAGTGCAACGCGCATTAACTCCTCCTAATGAGTACATCAATTTATATCCTTGAGCATTTGCATTCCAATCTTGTGCATCATCTTCAAAACGATCTTTGATAGAGATTTGACAAATCAACCATATTGACTTGAATAAATATTCCGTACCTTGAAATCATCATTCTTGATAGATATGAACATCCTCATATAATGTCGTGGAATGACTCTTCAATATCTTCATAGATGCATTCTCAATGCCATCATGCTTATAGTTATAGCAAGATTCATATGTACACAAATTGTACTTGGGATGTGGTACTTCAGGACCAAGAATTGCATATGCTTCAAGCAACTTAAATCTTTCAAGTTAAGTCATATAAGCCATATAATAGACTTTAGATGCATATCAAGTTTTCCATGTCATGCTAGACAAATAAGATATCGAAAACTGATTATACATACCTTTGACTTTACACTTTCAAGCATTTGAACTATAGGTTCAAAACTACATGTCTTTCATATGGAATCAATTCTTCTTGAATTGTATCTCTTCCATTTAGTTACTTTCTTTGGGTCAGTAAATGCGTATAGCATGCTTTGCAATATGTTGCAATTGAATTATCCCTTTTATGAACTTCAGGTTCATATCATGATATTCGGGGATATACATATACAAATGATAATTCATCCCATGTAACCTTTTCTCAAGTGTTTATCATATCTCCCCCTCATGTTAGTAAAGCTAACTTGTTTCCTCAACTTTGGGAAATCATCTTTGTGCATTATCATGTCAATATACACAACACATTAATAATAAGATGAAATTATTTGGTTCCTGACCTTGAACCACTTGTGAGGGGAGAATATAATATACTCTCGTATACAAGTATATCAAACTGATATATATAACTTTGTTCTCATAAGAAACAGTTTAGCTATTAAGTGGAAGCACTCAATAATTATCTTGCTAAACTTACTTTGATATAAACCAACTTATCAAGATGAACTATCTTGAGTAGAAAATCTGGAAATTATGCTCGAAGTTAGATTACTGAGCAATTTACCTCGCAAGCACCGGCCAGGCTGCGGGTCAATAACAATTGCGCATGTAACCATTTCATAGATGCATCATATGTGGTATACATGGCAGGTGAATGGGCCCATATTCACCTTTGATATTTCCAGAATTTATGGGCATCAACCCGAATTCTTTAGTTGGTCAGTTCATTAATGAGAACAAGTGATACAAGAGAATTCGTAAAGAACTTTCTAGTTCTTTATTATTCACCTATGTGAATTTGCACATCATACATAAAATGAGATGGCTAACACGAATGTCAATTGAATAAATTATCAATATTGGTAAACTTCAAATTTACACCATGACATGTGCACTTATCAATAAACTTCGGGTTTATTATGACATGGGTTTTATACCAATAAATATCCACTTTATTGTGGCATTCTTTCTTTTGTGTAGTACAAACTGGAGAACAAAGCGGGTAGCTTTTCATATACAAATTACCCCGCTACAAGTTGTAGTAGTAGGAGATATCAAAGCATTTCTTTATATATAGTCTCAATATAATCAATCGCTTTCGCGTGTACTTTGGAAACTGAATAAGTTTCTTTGAGACTTACTACAGCACAATACTCAATTGTGTTTCTCCAACATAGTAATAATTGGCTCTTCTAGAGCTCTCAATTAATTTTGTACTACCACAGATTCATCAACATCCATGTGGTGAATATCTTTCTTAAAGAGAAAGTTATACCATTATGGTCATGTCAAACTTATGTGCAAGATATGTTTCTTGCATTATCGTTGTCCTTTTAATAGTCATATTTCCAAAATACTTTGGCGTACAATAGGTACGTGACCAACGATCATTCATGCCATATATCATCTCAAACCTCCTTCTAGGGGTGAGTGTGGTATCATCTCAAACCTCCTTCTAGAGGTGAGTGTGGTATATTTAATACCAATTTCATCTTCATATTCTTCCAATAATGAATATGTATTCGTGAATCAAATGTTGTCACATTCACTTCGAGGATATGTGATTTTGTTATCCTTTTCAAATCTATAAATGCGTCAGGCATTTGATTTGCTGTTCTTTGCAAATGGATAATCTTTTGTGCCTCTTTCACAAATAGAGGTATGTGGATTAAGATGAGATAATGATGCATTTTTCCACAAAATTTCCCGTTTGGTTTCACCAACTTCTCCCCCTAATTTTGGGAAAAGTGTCTCATCAAATTGACAGTCTGCAAATCGTGCAGTGAACAAATCTCCTGTCAATGTTTCGAGGTAGTGAATAATGGAGGGCGATTCAACCTCAACATATATTCCTAACCTTCTTTGCAGACCCATTTTGGTGCGGGATGGCGGTGCTATAGGCACATATACTGCGCATCCAAAGATTCTTAAATGGGATATATTGGGTCCATGACCCAAAACCAATTGCAACGGGGAATATTTGTGTCAATTCGTCAGTCAGAGACGAACTAGCATTGCTGTATGCAAAATGGCGTGTCCCCAAACCGAAGTGGGCAGCCGACAAACTAAAATGCTGCATGCAAAATGGCATGAACCCAAACCAAAGTGGGCAGCCGACGAACTAGCATTGCTGCATGCAAAATGGCGTGAACCCAAACCGAAATGGGCAGCCTCGTTTTGATGAAGAATTCAAGATTATTCTCATCTATTGTCTCAATATGATATCCATTTTGAATGATATCTTTAAAACTCAACAAGTTCTTCTTAGACTTGGAGGAGAATATTGCATTCTCTAAGATAAACGTCATGCCTTTGGGCAGAGTTACAGTTGCTCTTCCGGAGCCTTCAATCAATTTAATTCCCATGGTTTGATATACAAAAGAAAATATACGAACATGAGAATAAACAACTTCAATTCGTTTGTGTCACATAATATTTTCAAAATCTGCTGCTAACAGTTGACTAACAAAATCAGATATGTTATCCATAATTGATTACTTTGCAGTTTGAAAATTTCAGCGTTTTTCATAAGACAATCGATTATAAAACACACACAATCGATTGTTTGAACATAGACAATCGATTGTTAAACACACACAATCGATTATTTGTTACTTTTGAAAAACTTCAGATCACACTGTTTAAGACAATCGATTGTCAGATACAGACAATCGATTGTCAGATACAGACAATCGATTGTTGGTTATTTTTGAAAAATTCGACCTCTGTATAACGACAATCGATTGTTAGACATAGACAATCGATTGTGGATGATTTTTGAAAAATTCCAGATTACTGTCTAACGACAATCGATTGTTAGACATAGACAATCGATTGTTGACTGTTTTTGTAAAATTCCAGTTGTTTTAAAGACAATCGATTGTTGATCATTGACAATCAATTGTTTTGCAGTTTTTATACGAAATATGAGATAACCGACTAGTTTTTCAGGTTAGTCGATTACCTCTACTGGAAAGTAAAAATATTATTGATATTTGAGCATATTGATACATTCTAAAGAACTAATACTAACATTATGTCATGAACTAACTAATACGAGCTAATACTGATGGTTATTAGTTTATTCATTCACTAATACAAACAAGTAAAATAAAATCAAATAGTTCCATCTTCTTTCATCACGGATCCATCACCGATTAGGTGGTCTATCTTCCCCTCGGGTTGCTCAAAGAAGTCTGCCACATCCTAGTGGGTGATGTCAAAGTTGTCGTCAGAGACAAAATTCGTTTCAGGGTGTTTACTCTTTCGAGATGCTTGATAAAGGTCAACCAAAAGTCATGGTATTCGGCAAGCCTTTGACCAGTGCCCGTTTTCACCGCAACGATAATATATAGTTTATAAACTATTTGCTTTTGGGTTCTTATCGTATCGTGCTTGTGGCAGAGTGACCAACTTCAGGTTGTCATATCTCTTCTTTAAGCCATTCCACAAGATAGGTGGATCCTTGACGGTGAGATATTCAATCTTCAAACCTTCATCAAGGTGATGGCGCAAGAAAATCAAGGCCTTCGCACATTCTTGTGTGGATGCTTTTTCTCTATCTTTGATGGTGTCTCCGAGACCCATAGCATCTAAGTGGATTTCAGCATCCAACACCCATGTCATATAGTTCTTGCCCGAAATTTCAAGGGCAACGAACTTTCTTTTCATAATGTCAGACATAAAACAGATTTACATCAAGAGCGTGTTCATACTTACGGGCTCTATTACAATTATCACATTCACTTCAGGGAATGGATCAAAATCATGTGCTTTACACAATCTCATGTCAAATATTACTTGCATAAAGTGAAAGATTATTTTGAGAATCCTTATTGTTCTCATTACCACAATAATGACGATTATAACTTCGTCTATTGCCATGTCCACATCCATTGATACCTTTACGGTAATTAGTCTTCTTTCAGACTTATCACATACTGCTACCACATTCTCTAAAGGGAATGGAGCAAATTCAATTGGACGGAATTCTTTGCCACGTCCACATTCATTGATACCTTCATGGTAATATTTTAGTCTTCTTTCAGACTTATCATATACTGCTTCCACATTCTCTAAAGGGAATGGAGCAAATTCAATGGGACGAATTTTCAATTATTTGCCCACAATCATACATGAATTTAATCATGGCAGGACATAGAGATTTAACCACTTCATGTGGTTATAATTTCTTACAAACTCCATTAGAGTTATAATCAAACTTTGTTTGTATATTCAATCAAATCGTATAATTTCAAGAATTTGAAAGGGAAAAGTAAATTACTTACCTTTAAGGTATACCAATTATATTTTCAATGTTTTCTTCCTTTTCTCTTTGTTTTTCGTTTCTTTTCCTCCCTTTTTTTTTCGTTTCTTTTCCTTCTTTCTTCATTCTTTCTTTGAAGCAAAACCTTGCACAAACAAAAGTTAAGACAATCGAAAATTAAATTAGGAAGAGGGAAATACCTCAGATTTCTCGAGAATGGTTCTTGAGACGGTAGAGTCTCGTGCTGATAACGTGTTATGAAATAATATAAAAGACAAGAACAATAACTCAAGAACAAGAGCAAATAGAGAGAGAATAGGGAGAGAGAGAAGTATTCTTATTAATACTTGGGGTGATTTACAATGGTAGAGAGCACCTCTATTTATAGGAAGAGGAATGACTTAGCTTCAAGCTAAAACTCTTAGACATTCACTCTAAATAGACTTCTATTTTATAACACATACTATTTAAACACGAAGTGACTTTTAGCCTTTTAGGTCATTCTGTGACCACATAAAATTAATTATTATTTTTTAATAGTGGAAGTGAATGGCAAATATTAACCGAAGAAGAGATAAAAAGAAGATGAAAGTTTTGGGGTAATCCAAACGCCCCATTTTCTTTTTTCTTTTTTTTTTGTTAATTGGGTTGTTCCAAAATATATTTAAATTGACCCGTTGGGGTATAGCAATAGCATTGTCTATCAGGGGAGGGGTATGTGTCACGATCCGAATTTCTCACCCTCAAGAGTTGTGATGGCGTCTACTAGTGAGAGCTAGGCAAGCCAACCCTTAACTATATTTTCCATTAACTTTCAAATTTAGAATTTTAAGTTCGAAATACGTCAAACGACGTCCGATTTCAACCAAACTTTACAGAAATATCTTAAATCACATATAAGACATGTACCGGACGTCGAAACCAAAATACGAGCCCGATACCAATGCGTTCTAATCAATTTTCATTTTAATTTTTTCTTAACAATTTTAGAAAAACAATTTCGTTTAAAATTTATTTCTCTTGTTCGTGACCTCGGAATTCGATTCGGGGCATACACCCGAGTCCTATATTATCATACGGAGCATCCAAGACCATCAAATTACGGGTCCGAGTCTGTTTACGCAAAATGTCGACCAAAGTCAAATTTATTCATGTTAACATCAAAATTTAGCATTTTTCACAGAATTTCACATTTAAGCTTTCACGCTACACGCCCGAACTGTGTGCGCAAATTAATGTCACTCTAAATGAGGTTTTCAAGACCAGGAAAACACAAAATTCATCTAAAACAGGTAATGACCCTTTGGGTCGTCACATTCTCCACCTCTAAAACAATCGTTCGTCCTCGAACGGACAGAAGAGAGAAGTACCTGAGTCGGGGAACATATGAGGGTAACGGCTCCGCATATCAGACTCGGACTCCCAGGTCGATTCCTCCAGAGGCTGACCTCTCCACTGAACACGAACAGAAGGAAAACTCTTGGATCTCAACTGGCAAACCTGCCGGGCCAAAATAGCTACTAGCTCATCCTCGTAAGATAAGTCCTAGTCCAACTGGATTGTGCTGAAATCAAACACGTGGGTTGGGTCGCCGTGATACCTCCGAAGCATGTACACATGAAACATTGGATGCACGGCTGATAAGCTCGGCGGCAAGGCAAGTCTATAAGCCACCTCTCCCACTCGATCAAGAATCTCAAACGGACCAATGAACCTAGGGCTAAGCTTTCCCTTCTTTCCAAATCTCATCACGCCCTTCATAGGCGACACTCGGAGCAGTACCTACTCACTAACCATAAAAGCCACATATCGAACCTTGTGGTCTACATAGCTCTTTTTCCTGGACTGAGCTGAACGATGTCTATCCTGAATGATCCTGACCTTGTCGAAGGCCTCCTGAACCAAATCCGTACCCAACAACCAAGTCTCTCCCGGCTGAAACCATCCAACCGGAGACCAACACCGCCTACCATATAAAGCCTTATAAGGAGCCATCTGGATGCTCGACTGGTAGCTGTTGTTGTAGGCAAACTCTGCTAAAGGCAAGAACTGATCCCGCGAACCTCCAAAGTCAATAACACAAGCTCGAAGCATATCCTCTAAGATCTGAATAGTCCGCTCGGACTGACCGTCTGTCTGGGGATGAAATTCTGTGCTCAACTCAACCCATGTGGCCAACTCTCGCTGAACTGCCCTCCAGAAGCGCGAGGTAAACTACGTACCCCGGTTCGAAATAATATATATGGGCACACCATGAAGGCGAACAATCTCCCGAATATATATCTCGGCTAACCTCTCAGAAGAATTGGAGACTGCCACAGGAATGAAATGCGCTAACTTGGTCAGCCTATCAACAATGACCCATACTGCGTTGAACTTCTTCCGAGTCTGTGGAAGCCCAGTAACAAAGTCCATAATGATACAATCTCACTTCCACTAGGGTAGCTCAATCCTCTGAAATAAACCACTAGGCCTCTGATGCTCGTACTTAACCTGCTGATAATTCAAACAACGAGCCACATATGCTACGATATCCTTCTTCATTCTACGCCACCCATAACGCTATCGCAAATCCTGATACATCTTTGCGGCGCCCGGATGAATAGAGTACCGGGAACTATGGGCCTCCTCTAAAATCAACTCTCGAACCCCATCCACATTAGGCACACAAACTCGCCCCTACAATCTCAAGACTCCATCAGTATCTAATGTAGCATGCCTGGCACCTCTGTGCTGCACTGTATCTCTAAGGACACACAAATGAGGATCATTATATTAGCCGATCACAGATACGCTCAGCGGGAAACCGTGCAAGCTAACACACGACTGGGCTCAGAAGTGTCCAGCCTCACGAACTGATTGGCTAAAGCCTGAACATCCAAAGCAAGCGGTCTCTCACCAACCGGAATATAAGCAAGACTGCCCATATTGGCTAACTTATTACTCAATGCATCGGCCACCACATTGGACTTCCCCGGATGATATAGAATGGTGATGTCATAATCCTTCAATAACTCCAACTACCTTATCTGCCTCAAATGAAAGATTGCCTCACACTCCTCCGACCATGTGAACTGGGCACCCTCTTAGGTCAATCTGGTCATCGTGGATGCAATAGATGAAAACCCATCCACGAACTATCGATAGTAGCCTGCCAACCCCAAGAAACTCTGAATCTCTGTAGCTAATGCTAGTCTAGGCCAGTTCTTGACTTCCTCAATCTTCTTTGGGTCTACCTGAATACCCTCTACTGATACGACATGACCCAGAAATGCAATTGAACCCAACCAGAATTCACACTTGGAGAACTTTGCATATAACTGACTATCCCTCAGAGTCTGAAGAACAACTCTAAGGTGTTGCTCATGCTCCTCCTGGCTGCGGGAATATATCAATATATCATCAATAAAAACTATCACAAACGAATCCAAATAAGGCATGCACACTCGGTTCATCAAGTCCATAAAAGTTGTTGGGGCATTTGTCAGCCCGAATGACATAACCAAGAACTTATACTGCACGTACCGAGTGCGAAAAGTTGTCTTAGGGACATCAGAAGCCCTAATCCTCAATTGATGGTAGCCAGATCTCAAGTCAATCAAATACCTTGGCACCCTGAAATTGATCAAACAAATCATCAATCCTAGGCAGCGGATATTTATTCTTGATTGTTACCTTGTTCAACTGCCAATAATCAATGCACACTCTCATCGAACCATCCTTCTTCTTAACGAACAACACCAACACACCCTAAGGCGATACACTAGGTCTAATGAAACCCTTCTCCAATAAGTCCTACCATTTATCCTTTAACTCTTTCAACTCAAGTTGGGTCATACGATATGGAGAGATAGAAATGGGTTGAGTGCCTGGAGACACATGATGCAAAAGTCAATATCCCTATTGGGCGGCATACCCGGAAAGTCTGAAGGAAAGACATCAGGGAACTCGCGAACAACAAGCACAAAATCAATAGAGAGAACCTCAACACTTGAATCACAAACATATGCCAAATAGGAGAAATACCCTCTCTCGAACATATGCCGAGCCTTCACATATGAGATAATACGACGGGTAGAATGACCAGGAGTCACTCTCCACTCTAAACATGGCACACCGGTAAAGCTAAGGTCATAATCTTGGCATGGCAGTCTAAGATAGCATGATAAGTAATAACTAGTCCATCCCCAATATAATGTCAAAGTCGACCATATCTAAAAGAAACAAATCTATATGAGTCTCCAAACCCCCAATCCCCACAACACAAGAACGATGGACTCGATCGACCGCGATAGAATCACCCACCAGCGTAGACACATAAACAAGAATACCCAATGCATCACTAGGCATGACCAAATACGGGAAAAAATAGGATGAAACATATGAATATGTAGACCCCTGATTAAACAACACTGAAGCATCTCTATCACAAACCAAAATTGTACCTATAATAAACGCATTTGAAGCCTCTACATTGGGCCTAGCCTGAAGAGCATAACATCGAGGCTGGGCCCCAACACTTTGATCTACCTCTTTGGGACAGCCTGCTACTAGCTGGCCTCCACCTTTGACGGTCTGAGCTCCACCTCTATGACCTCTACCTCCACATCTGGAACCTCTAACCCCACATTTAGCTGGCTGGGCAGGTTGTGGAACACCTGGTGCTTGAACCATGGCACGAGAACCCTGGTGCTGAGAAGTACTCGGTGCTCAAGGGCAAAATCTGTCAATATGACCGGTGTCACCAGACGTCTAAGGTGGAGGTAGATGGGCGGGTTGTGGAATACCTGGTGCCTGGATCGTGGCAGGAGAACGCTGGTGTTGAGAACTGCTCGGTGCTCGAGGTCAAAATCTGGCAACATGACCCGTGTCACCACAAGTATAACAAGTTCTCGGCTGCTGTCCCTGTCGACTCGAATGACCACCACGAAAACTCTGAAGTGGTGGTGCATTGATAGGAGCTGGCAGTGCACTGAGTGGCTGCTGATCAGAATAGTGTGTGTGAGGACCACGGCCACCTGAGACACCGTGAGAAGCCTTGAGGGATGACTGGAAAAGCCTAGAAGCTGACCCCTATCATACGAATCTCTGCCTCCAGACGAGGCACCACTAAATCGGCCTAACTGACGGGTCTCTTGTCTGCTCTATCACCACCCCCTATGACAACACGATCTCAATCCTCAGGTACACATTGGCCTCTTCTTGAAAGGATATCGCGCTCCCAGCCTTTCTAGCCATCTCGAGACGAATAAGCTGAATGAGTCCATCAATAAATCGTCTCACTCTCTCCCTCTCAGTGGGAAGTATAGTAAGAGGATGGCGAGCCAAATCAATAAACCTGGTCTCGTACTGGTAACTGTCATGGATCCTTGATGGAGACGCTCGAACTGCCTCTGATAGGTCTCTCGTTGTGTAATAGGGAGAAACTTCTCCAGAAATATATGCGTGAATTGCACCCAAGTCAAGGCTAGAGATCCTGCTATTGGCGGATCCAGACAACCGGAGTGTAGCGAAATCAACCATATTGGTCTCAACAATACCCATGTTCTGAAGAACCTCGTGTCAAACGTCCAAATAATTATGAGGATCCTCAGTAGATGCACCGCTGAGGTAGTAGTGAAAAGCTTGTTGAACCTATCCAATCTCCATTAAGCATCGGTAGACATGGATGCTCCATCATCGGCCTGCGCTACCATACCAGGCTGAGCTGCTCCAACTGGCTGAACTGCTGGAGTCTAAATCTGGGAGCTACCTGCTCCGGAGTACGAGTAGCAGGAGTCTGGTCCTCTTCTCCAGCCTGAGAGACGGCTGATGCTACAGGAAGCATACCTGCTCGGGTGACACTCTCCATAAGACCCACCAATCGCACCAGAGCACCCTGAAGAACTGGGGTGGAAATAAACCCCTCTGAGACATGAGCTGGGTCCACCGGAACTGCTGAAGCTGGGGACGAAACCTCCTTGTCAAAGTCAACCTGAGGCTCCGCCACTGGTGCTGCTGCTCGGGGCTGATACCTCGGCGTCTAGTACGGCCTCGGCCTTACCCTCTGCCCCTAGTGGGAGGTTCCTGGGGCTCGGATTGCTGATTAAAAGATGAGGAAGCATGTGTTCTCGCCATCTGCGAAAGAATAGAGTAGAAATTTAATTAGCACTGAGAAACCAAACCGCATAACAAGAAAGAACAAATGTGAAACTTTTCCTAACTATGTAGCCTCTGGGGGATAAATACATACGTCTATGTACCGATCCCTCAGACTCTACTAAGCTTTTTCGTGAGTTGTGAGACCTATGCAACCTAGTGGTTTGATACCAACTTGCTACGACTCGGATTTTCCACTCTTAGGAGTTATGATGACGCTTACTAATGAGAGCTAGACAAGCCAACCCTTAACTACCTTTTTCATTAACTTTCAAATTTAGAACATTAAGTCCGAAACATGTCAAACGACGTCTGATTTCAACCAAACTTTATAGAAATATCTTAAATCACATATAAGACTTATACCGGGCGTCGGAACTAAAACACGAGCCAATACCAATGCGTTCTAATCAATTTTCATTTCAATTTTTCTTTAACAATTTCAGAAAAATAATTTCCTTTAAAAATTTATTTATGGGGCTCGGGACCTCGGAATTCGATTCCGAGCATACATCTGAGTCCCATATTTTCATACGGACCTTCTGGGACCGTCAAATCACGAGTTCGGGTGCGTTTACCCAAAAATATTGACCAAAGTCAAATTTATTCATGTTAATATCAAAATTTAGCATTTTTCACAGAATTTTATATTTAGGCTTTCCGGGTACGTTCCCGAACTGCGCATGCAAATTGGCTCTAAATGAGGTTTTCAAGGCCTTGAAAGCACAGTATTCATCTAAAACAGGTGATGACCATTTGGGTCGTCACAGTATGAGAGTTCCCCCTCGCTAGGATCGAAAGTAATAATATTACAATCCAAAATTTATCTTGAGAAAATAGTTCCAGTGATCCGCCTAAAAAGATAACAAAAACCGGAGAAACTGTTTTTACATAAAGTCTATAAAAAACCTTCTTGGCACACTCCTTTGCCAATAGATCAGCTACTTTGTTCGTCTCCCTAGAGTTGTAATTCACCCATACGTCTCCTAGTCTTAGGATGATTGACCTGTATTCAAATATAACTGAGTCAAATACATAATTTTCGTTGTTAATCATTCTTATTACCTCAATAGAACCAGTGTTGACATTACTCTAAATTAGCAAATTTGCGACTGATTCGGTCGGAAACGTTATTAAAAATACATGGTAATTTTTTTTTTAATTTTTGGCCCAGAATTGCGACTCTTCAGTCGCTCAATTACGCAAAAAACACTGCAAAAATATTTTTATGGTTTGAAAATTAAATGTTTTGACCGATTGGTTAGAATCCGCAATAAAAACAAGGTTTGACTGGTCAATGGGATTTGTAACCGAATTAGTCGCAATACGAATTCAAAATTCAAATTTGCGTCTGATTCGGTCACAATCTATTTTTAGTTATAGCCCTAGCTTGTTTTTTCTTCTTTCTTCTTTAATTTTCCCCTCTCCTCTTATGCTCCCACTTGCTATATTTCTTGTGTTTCCCCTTTATATAAGGTATGATTTTCCTCTCTCTCATTCTCCCTCTCCCTCACCCTCTCCATTTTCCCATCCAGCTGCCCTCCTCCCCCAATTTTTTTGTTCCCAAGTTGTTTAACTCATTCTTGGTGCAGGAATCCGATGGCTCATCTCCCCTCCCGTGGTGGTTCGAAAGTAGATTCGTTAGTCGTTTTTTAGTTTTTTTATGCATTAATTTAGCAAAGTATGTATAAATTAGCTATATAATTTGCAATATATTATAGACAAATTAGCAATATAATATGTATATAGTGACTTGTTAAAAATTTACTTGTTTAGATTAATTAGCTATTTTTTTCATTGTAGTTAGTTGTTCTTGTGAAAATGGCTAGTATATTTGTATGTATCCAATAGTAAATAAAGAAAAATTTTAAAATTGTTTGGGTTCTACAAGTATAGAATTCTTGTTTATATAAGAAACAACTAAAGAAACAACTTAAGTGTTAATACTTCTTATAATTTAAACTTATAATAGTTAGAGTTGAATAATATTTTAAAGAGTTAGAATTTTTATACATTCAATTTAGGTTAGTTAAGAAACAACTTAAGTGTTAGTACTTCTCTATTTCAATTTTTCATTTGAAAATTCTCCATACCCTCTCTATATTGTAATTATATTATTTGTTATTGGAAAAAATAAAGAAAATGCAAACAATTAAGATTAGAGCACATTATATGCTAATTTGAAATAGTTTAGATTCATTTTATGTTTTAGGACGTTTTTATCTTATAATTAATTAATGTACATATTAATATTGAAACCATCCAAGTATTATAGTAAAATATATAATTAAACTACTTAGATAACCTTTGGGTGAATATAAATTAGTAAGTAGTATAAATAAAATAAATATGTCAACTTCTAGTTTTTTCTTATGTAGATGGCATTTGCGCATTATAAATGGATACATAATAAGAATCATCCTAATCTTATGGGGTTACATAATGAATTTAAAGAAAGGGTTGTTGGATTTATTGCTAAGGCAAGGACACTTGATGATTTTTATATTGAAGGAACGATTAGGTAACCTTGTGTAAAATGCAAGTGTGTTAAGTTAATGGAAAAAGATGTTGTTACGTGTCATCTTTTTAAAAAGAAATTTATAAAAAATTATTATGTGCCAACTGTTCATGGGGAGAATCTTGATAGTGTTAATTTTCATAATTTTTTGTGGTAAGGAGAGTAGTCCCGTAGTGGATAATAATGTTGAAAATTCTGGATTCAATGACATGATGAGGGATGCCTTTGAGATATTCCCGGGAGCTCAATTTGCACCAAATGATGAGGCTAAGAAGTTTTTCAAAGAGTTAGATGAAGCTATCTGTTGTATGAAGGCTCAACACATTCCAAGTTCTCTATTGTTGTTCGATTACTTCAAATTAAGCTGGATTGCTTTATTTCTCAATCGGCCATGGATTCTATCATTGGTCTTATGGATGAACTTATTCAGTATAACATTAAACGACCCAAAGATTTATATACGGCAATCCTCCAGTCCTCCACCAGCAATATTATTTAGTGGGGCATCGGTTTCCCAAGAAGACATAGAAGCTATGCGTCAAAAAGTGAATCAAATGATGCAAGAATTTCAAGCAACTCAGGCTTTGATCTAAAAATTATTAAAAAAGAAAAGCACAAAAGGAGATACAATGGAGAATTCTGAGCCTGAGGAGGAGACTAATTCTAACTAGGCTATTTGAATGTTTTAGAGCTGAAGTTAGAGACATGTTTGATAGTTGGTTGGTTGAATTGTTATAAATGTTACTGTTCATTTTATAGTAAATATTAGACTTTGGATTGTTATATTAGGTTTTTGGATTGTTATATTAGATTTTTGATTATTTTTTAGGTGTTTGGTTGGCTGTTTTATTTAGCAAATTGTGTAATTAGAAATACAACAGGATTCTGCTTAAAATATCCAAATTTACAACTAAATCAGTCGCAAATTTCACCATGAATTATCTAGATTTGCGACTGATTCAGTTGCAAATTGAAAATTTCTAGCAAAATTTAATTAAGATTTGCGACTGAATCAGTCGCAAATGCAGAATTTCTAAAATTTTTAGTTAATTAATAATTAATATTTGCGATTAAATCACTCGCAAATACAGAATTTTTAAATTTTTAATTAACTTATAATTCAACATTTACGACTATTTTAGTCGGAATTATTAATTAAAAGTTAATTTTATTTTTAACTTTCCTAACCGAATCAATCAAATCTTTTAATTTATATTTATTTTTTGACAAAATACATAAGTTACCCCCTAAACTATGGACCAAATCCGCATTACACTTACGGACGAAAATTATTTCACCCTCAACCTTTCTAAAGTGTGCTTAAGACACCATTTTTTTGTTGACTAGTTTTTTTATATATGTGTAATATCATGCACCAATAAAGTCGTGGCATGTGTCATAACTCAAGAAAAAATAAAATAGTTAATTAAAATTGTCACGTGTTGCTAACATGGCAAAACAATGAATTAAAATGTGACTGTGGCTACTCTCATTTACTTTTTATTGTTCTATTTTTTCCCTCGTCTTTTCTCTTTCTTCTCCACCTACCTTATATTTCTCCACCACAAGCCAAACTAAAATCTTTTTATTTCTACCATGTTAAACCACCATTAAATTATGCGTCGTTCTTCTATAACTAAACATAAATTGACCAGTAAAAAATTCGGCCACCAGAAAATAAAAAAGACAACTAATTGAATTGTTTTTGCTCGAACTAAAGAGAACATCAGAAATTTTTAATTGGAGATCCGCCAAACCTTCATTGTCATTGATCATTTTTCCAGCTTTTAATTGAGTTTTTGTCATTACCCTAGCTTGAGATCTTGTGTATACATACCGTAGATTTCTTTAGATTTGCAGAGCAAATATTGAGAATTGGCGACGGATTTCGCCCGAAAAACAATTAAGGCCAGAGTTGTGGAGACACAATGAAAACCTGACCTCTACTAGACTCCCATTTTAGTGTGTCACGACTAGGGATTAAACTTGGGGATTGAGGGTGAAAGATTCTAGGGTGGGAGATGGCATGATAGTTGATAGTGTTGAGACAAAACAGAATTTTGAAGATGAAAGAGCAGAGTGTAAAGTTATCTAGTGGTGTTTGTATGGTGGCTTTAATGAAGACCGGAGAATGTTAATGGCTGATTTCTTTCCCATTTCTTCTTTTTAGACAAAGAGAATGAAATATGAAAGGGGGTGGATAAAATAGTGTAAAAAACAATGGGAAATAAAAAAGTTTGGGCATATGGTGTAGTTTTGACCCAAAATTTTTGCATTCACTCGCCTTTTTAAGTGTAAAACACATGCATGCCAGTCGTAAAAAGTGGTGTATCTTAGGTACACTTTAGAAAAGTTGAGTGTTTAAGATAATTTCCGTCCGTAAAAAGTATGTAACAAGAATTTGAACCGTAGTTTGGAGGGTAATTTATGTATTTTACCTTGTTTTTTATTTCTATCAGTGACTGAATCAGTCGCAAATTTAGTGACTGATTAGGTTGCAAATTGCTTAAATTCAAATGTCCCCATATTTTTCAACTCGTGCCCAAAATCGTCGTATACCAAGATATACTCCGATGCACCTCGTCACTCAACCCGTAGCTTAGTAGTCCATAATAATCCATCACGGAGAGGACAAATCTAATGCCAACATCATATCCAATATCTAACATACCAAGCAATAAAAGATCCACTCGGGCCTCCCAAATCCCGATAGTCGCTATACACAGCGCACGAGTCACCATATCCGATCACAGTTCTGTCATCCAAATACATACCCACCTCTAATACCCAGTCATTTAGATATACTCAAAAATTTCTCTGTGCCACCAAGCATACCCGAATATTACCAGTCAATCTAACAAGAAAGTACCACAATACTACAGAAGTGCCATCAACATAATCATAGTGGCCCTTTTTCTGAAACATATACTCTCATCAAATCACTACCAATCAACAATACCATTTCCTTAATCATCTGAGGTTACCCGTTGCCTAAGAGTTTTATGAACTTCCTTTCATAAATGAACTGAGACCTCACACGCGCAAATCTCGATCCTCCACAAGAACCCACATATACCAAAAACCATCCTAGGATAACATGAGAACTTCATCTCCGTTCCGAGCCTCAGACATTTATGTACCCAACTAGTCTAGAACCTTACATTGGTACCATCTAGAAGAAAAATCACTATACATCCCATGCTTCGCATGCCCATGGAAGATATACATCTCCAAATCACGGTAAGAACCATCAAGAATTCTTCGAGTCCCCTTTGCACAAATCAAACCTGTCAGGACTGAATCCTTCTAACTCGGCCAAGCTAAGCAAGCCATAAAAACCTAAGAGCATTGCTGCAAAATACCGGTAAAAACTCATCACCTCGAACACATATAAGAAATTAATCATATCCTTACCATACCAGACCAGTCTACTATCAAGCTACTCCAGCTATTTAAGTTTCCTTTTGATTCACCTTTAACTTGATATTCCCTCTTGCTGTAGCACCACAATTTCTCACCCCCAGACTCACCACACGAGACCCGAGCATACAACCATACTGTCTGAGACCCATAAGCCGCTGAATACTCTCTCAATCATTCTCAGGAACACCATATCCCAGAATATTTTACTCTGATGAACTTCATGCGAATCTAAATCTGTTACCCCTGCCTTCCTAATACTGATACATAGAATCCCATAATTAACATAGAACTACCACAAGTCTTGACCTCTTCCAATGAAAGCACAATTTCTAACCACATATACAACCTTAGGATACCCGATTGTTCCCTGTAGAATCTAGAACACATTAGAACCATTCTCGAGAGTCATTCACTCTTATTCAACTGAAATTTACCTAGCCTAATGAACAGAACCACCCGTGCCTCATTAGCACTCCGGCAAAGTAGAATGAAATCCTCACCGCAATACAACCAAGCAACTTCCTGGTCTATGCAATGAGCATTCTTTACCAACAACTCTCGACATTCTGTGATTATCTTACCCTATGAAGCATAATATAACCTTCATCAAAATTTTCCCTTACTCTAGCCATAGCTAATTCACTCGTACGCCCCAAACTGGAACCAACATAGCACCTAACTATGAAATCAACTACTCACAACAGACTCCCCCACTTGGCTTGAAGCCATAGATCAAGATACACTCAATAACTCATAACACTTTTACTCTATTGATGCCACAATACCATAATGAGATTAAACTCAAATCATTTCTAAGTTTGTGAAAACACATATCATCTATTACTGTAAATCTTCTACAAATCTCACATTCATCCCCGCAACAGTCAAGTCCACTCTCTTAAGCGAACCGAAATTTCGAATTTCAACATATACTTTTCAATTACACATGAGGTCTTCTAACATACACATTGGGATCACACGACTTCAGAACACTCACAGGAGATAACCCAACTGTTTCGCCTCAATATATTATTTCTGTATACCTTCCACCGTCATAAACTGCCCGCAGTCACTTAGTCTTCCTTAGTCTGAACTTATACAACAACATGGAATTTACTTCACTCACAATCAGAAAACATGAAAAGATCCTTCACACGCCCATAACTCAGGCCTATATCTCGAATCACGATGGAATCCAAACACCTAATAGTTCTTCTATCATCCAACAGACCTTTCTCGTCACTTCTAAGTCATATAAATACATCTCGCAGTACTAACATACTCATCACATGACTATCCAGCCGACACTTCCACTAATAGGGACAATACCTAAAATATAAGTTCAAAACACTTACTCACACAATCAGCACCTCGGTGCTCAAGCCATAGGCAAAGATCTGGCCTCAAGTCCTCCAAACTGGCCCTACATCAACTCACAAAGATCACATCTCATCCCTCGATCGGGAATCACAAGCCATTAAGGCACATATGATACTAAGCGCCCATGCGTGCATACAAACGCGTGGAAGGAATTTCAAAGAGTTACTTTTCAAGCTAAATCAATGACGCACGATGAGTATTCGAGAATGTGAAGTTTTTCTAAAGGTTCTGCAGCCTCTCGGGGATAAATACAGATGTCTCTGTATCGATCCATGAGACTTCACTAAACCTGATCATGACTCGTGAGACCTAGTAATCTAGGCTCCGATATCAACTTGTCACGACCCAAACTCCGCTACGGTCATAATGGCGCCTCTCGTGAAGACAAGGCCAACCAGACCATTACAGAACACCTCTTTTAAGTTGTTAAATAGTTCATAAGCAGTTTAAATATGATTTAATGATATTAGTTAGCAGAAGTACACCCAACACAGTCCTAATCGGGGTGTCACAAGTCACGAGCATCTATTAGAGCGTAAAGACAACTACAAGGTCTAAAAATACACTGAACAGGAATATTGAAAAACGTGATGCTGCAAATGCTAGCAGCCACCTCGCTAAACTCCTATAGCTTTGCCTTCAATCAGACAAAACCCGCTACCGGGTAAATAAATACCTGCATCTGCACATGAGGTGCAGGGAGTAAAGTGAGTACTCTAACTTTGTAAGTAATAAAGGTAAATAACAACTGAGCAGCAAGAAATCACATAAAGCAAACAAACATGCTGTAGAGACAATGTAAAACCCTTTGAGAAAATCAGTGAAGCTGTAAAATCTTTAGAAATATCTTAGCTCAGTTTAAACCTCTTTTGAGAATAACTTTTTCAACAGTTACGCAACAAAGGTTAGTGCCGATAAGCACAGAAAACCATCCCCTCAGGCTCAAATACCACAGTATATCAAGTAAAATGACAAGTATATACGACAAATAAACACATAAAGGTTCTCCCCCGGGTAATATCTCAAAACAGTACCAGCCCCTCGGGCTACCTCACAATCACTCGTATCAGCCCCTTGACTCACTCTCAGAATAGCACAGCCCCTCGGGCTACCTCATAATCACTCGTATTAGCCCCTCGGGCTCACTCTCAGAATAGCATCAGCCTCTCGGGCTACCTCATAATCACCCATATCAACCCCTCGGGCTCACTCTCAGAATAATAGGTACCAGTGCTCGCTGTGGGTGTGCAGACTCCGGAGGGGCCCCTTACGGCCCAAGCGCTATCAAGCCACTTCGTGGCATCATCACTCGGCACACGGCCTTACATCACTCTGCACTCGGCCTTACATCACTCAAGCTGCCTCGTGGCATATAAATGTATCTCAGGCCCTTGGCCTCATATCACGCATCATATCTTCACATATGGCCATCGGCCTCATTCAGTCCAAAAATAATCACAAGCCCCTCGGGCATTAGCAAAATAGTAGTTCTCATCCCAAAACATCACTTAGAATTATCATTTAAGTTTTCATATCTGAGTAAAAGTGGCTGAGTTTGTAAAATAGTAGATATCAACAAGACTGAGATCAAGTAATAAATCAAAATAGTGACAAAATAGTGATAAAAGTTCCTGAAAGGTTCAAATAATTAGCACGAAGCCCAAATATGAAAATCAGCCCAAATCATGATGATAACAAGTAAGTTTCAGTCAAATACACAATAAAAATCATCAATTGGGACGGACCAAGTCACAATCCCCAACGGGGATCTACCCACGCTCACTATCTTTCATGAAATTCACCTCAATATAGCACTATGATGTGTAGTCCGTGGTTTCAGACCCTCATAATAGTATTTACAGTCATTACTCACCTCAAACCGACAATATCTCTAGCTCGCGATGCCTTTTCCCCTCAAATCGGCCTCCTCTCGCGTCGAATCTATCCAAAATCAGAGCGAATACTGTGAGCATGTAATTTTTTATATATATGAATTACTCACATAAATTCAAAACTAAATAGTTTCTTTTCATTAGTTATAATTTTGTGAATTTTCGTGGCATTTTTTATTAATTGTGTGCATTTTTGTCTGTGCGTTTTAATTGGTGAAAAATACAAAAAAAATGTGTTGCAGCGCATTTAGGAGTTAGTTGTGTGTTTTAAGAATTAATTAATAATTAGGCTATTTTGTAAAGTAAAAATAAAAAATGACCCACTTTGCATATTTAAATTTTTAATTCTAAATTTTGTAGTTCCTTTTAATTTGAGAATAAATTAGTAGTTACAAATACTATGATGAGTAATTAGTTTTTAGGAAATTAATCCAGTTTAAAAGTTGATTTAGGATTTAATAAAATTAATAAAGAAAAAAGAGAAAAGAAAAAAAATAGATTTTTAATTCAATAAAATAAAGACCAGATTTGGGCCAACTAGACCAAAGACCCGTCTAAAACCCGCTCCTAAACCCGGACCAAACCCCATTCTAACCCGGTCCAGCCTCAGCTATAACCAAATGACTCTGTTTTCATTTGAAACGAATCCTAGCCGTCTAGGATTAGATGATCCAACGGCTCAGAACATAGGGACATTTGATATATAATTGTCCTAACGCCTTATCCCCCCTCTTTCAGAACCCCCCTAGACCGTCTATAACCTCTCCGAGCTGAGCTACTGCCTGCCCGCCAACGGAAATCGCCTACGACGGCGTCAGGCGTTCAATCACCCTCAAATTTATACTATAGCCTCTCATTTGCCTCCTCATTCCAAATCCACAACCAATTTCCCTCAAAACCTACCCAGATCCCTCGAATCTTGATTTGAAATTATGAACCCTAGCGCCGCCACAGTTTCTCCGGTGGCGGCGCCACCCCCAAACCCCACCAAAATAACACCTTGAGACCACCTCCATTCCCCTATTCCAAATCCTCACTCAGATTGTCTCGGGAGCTTTTGGAACTCGTCGAATATTAAATCAAAGGGAACTCTAATTTTTGAAAAATCCTGGGTCCGGGTCTTGATAGAAGATTTGGTTATATTGTGACATTATTCGTGTGTTTTTGTTAAGAACACACGATTAACATCATAATTAACCAAAAATCCAATGAAGTTTAGGATCCAGACCTTGTTTGCTTTTGTCTAAATTTCAGTAAGTGTTCCCTTTCTCATTTGGTTTATTTTCATTATTTGCTTTCATCGTTTCTTGTAGATTTTCTTTGTTTTTTTCTAGCCCTCCAACTATGGCATTGCATGTTAATTCTAGGACAACATTTTTATTTGTTCTTGGTTTACTGGGTGGTCTGGAATATTAAGTGTAATCGATTAGGTTCGAGTCCAGTTGATAAATCAACAAGGAAGCAAGTTGGGTTATTTTATTAAGTTTTGATGGGGTTTAGAACAAAATGGGGATTGTGAATGCTCATATGGATCGATATAGAACCAGATTTGGGATTTTGAGTCATTCATGACCCAATTCAAAGATGCCCGACTATTCTGAGCCCAAGATCCGTCTGTTGGTTTTAGGGATAGTAATTTATAAGGTTTAAGTGGGTAATTTGGAAAGAAAGGTAGTAGAATCTTGTGGATAACCGACTTAGAAGCTTCTAGTAGGGGTTTTGTTAAATTTTCAGACTATTAACTTGACCAACAAGTCATAAAATGAAGGATTAAATATGCAAAATAGGAAATTAAGAAGGGACTAATAGATAAAATCAAATTCTCGTATCTACCATAATGGTTTGCTTATAAAGGCATTGAAACCTTATGCTAAAATCAGATTTGGAGGAGCTGAAAATCCAAAAATAAGAAAATGGCTGAAAATATCTAGTAAAAATACTGTTCCATTGAAGAATTTGGTAATCCTGGAGGCTCTCATTTATGAAATCGCCCCTGGACAATCAGTGGTAAAAATGACTTGAGTTTTGGTTGATTTTCAAGAGCTTTGGTTCAAGTTTTGGTTGTTTGTTGATTATTGAGCATCGTTTGAGATTTCTGTTTCAAAACTGGTTTTTGCTTGGTTATTTCTAGGCTAATTCCATTGTTTTTGTGTTGTTTTGCTGCTGTTGACTATCCTTGTCCTGTTCTTTTGCAAAATTCCAGGTACACATTCCTAAAACTCACACCATGTGATATTTAATCGAAGATTGAGAAATGAAAACTGGAATTTTGATACTTGGATGTTGGACCGTTAGTTCTTAGTTATTTACATTTACATTCTTCTGTATCTTGTTCCTTTAAATGACATGGGTGCAATTGAGAGTTTGGACATTAATTTGTTAAAGTAAAAATAATTATGAACATGCTATACCCTGTATTAGAGTGTGTCAAGTGAGTCGGTACTTAGATCTTGCTTCCCATTGTGTAATTTAAGTGACAATGGACTGTATTGAAGCTACTTTGTTTAGTTTTCCTTCTTTTTATGAAGCACTCCTGGCATGAGTTATTATGTAATATTTAAAGATTTGGGGGGTGTTAATGATCAGTAGTACTAATATCTGGGGAGGCATGTTCATTTCTTAATCGTGGTTGATTTGCATTAACCTAGACGTGATGTTGGAGCTGGGAATTTTGTTTAGTTTTGCTCGTCAAAAGTCTTGAGCCCTCTAAGTTTGGGGATGTTGGGGTCCTTTATGGAGACATAGTTTGCTATTGAAATACTGGTTTCTTTTTGAGCATTTTGTTAATTGCATGCTAAGGTAATAATAGACTTTCAATTGAGTAACATGTATTCATTGGTTAAAGCTTATGATCAATTGTTAATTTGATTTTGTATTTCGCCTTTATTCTAAGCCAGGTAATGTTGGTTCGTGAGCTGAACAGCGATGCATTAATGTCCGGAATGGTTCCATTGTGAATTTGCAATTAATAATTGTTGGATTCCTTAAAATAGTTTGATTTGTAACTGTGAAATAATTGTCTAATGTTTCTGCTGAGAGGGGATTCAAAAGGGCATCGACCTGTTCCTTCATCTAGGCTCTCAATGGGCCCAATGTAGTTCAGCCGCACAATGATTTTTAATTGAAGTAGCCTTGCACGATGCAGGCTATTGGGCTTCATGCTCAGTCCAACCGCCCCCCCCCCCCCATTTTACTGTTTGACTCGTCCTTCTAATTTTAAACAGCACTCTTGGTTAGTTTAGTTAATAGTGGAAGCCTCCTTTTTTAAATCTTGGAATATTTAATTTTCTCCAATAAATTGAGGTGCCACAATTAGATAATTTGGAATAAAGTATGGCCCTCATGAATTAGTTTTGGAACTCTTGAGCTAAAATAATTCGAGGTGCGCCGTGCCAAACAAAATGATAAATTGCGCGGCCCTCACTTAATTAAGTTAGATTTAATACTTAGAATTCGGAGCGTGACATTTAAAAAATTTTCATGGCCCTCGCAAAGTTAATAATGCGTAGTTGCTTCTAGGCGCGTTATTTTATTAATGTACCTTCCTAAACTTGTGCGCGCATTTATGTGACCCAAATCCAAATCTCAACGTTAGTTAAAATATGTCAAATACCGCGGGTGCATTTATGTGACACGGTCAAAGACGTGTTTTAACAATATTGCAATATTCCTAAAATGGATAATAGTGGTTGAAGTTAAAATTGAACCATAGGCAAATGGATAAAAGTGTTTGAAGTTAAAATTGAACCATAGGCTAAAACATATTTAAAATTAGATACTTAAGCTGAATATAACAGTTGAGCGACCATGCTAGAACCCTAAAACTCAGGATTGTCTAACACCTTCTTCCTGGTTAATAGAATTTCTTACCCGGACTTCTAGTTCGTGGACTGTAATATAGAGTCAATCTTTTCCTCGATTCAGAATTTGAACCGGTGACTTGAACACCATACATTATCCCAAGTGGTGACTCTGAAATTTTGATAAGTAAATAATCCTATTTCGATTGTCCTTTAATTGGAAAAACTCACTTTTATACCCTTTCGCGGGGTGTAGGAAAAATGAGGTGTGACAAATACATCATAGTATGCTAAGGGAACAAAGCCCAAGTGAAAATAATCAATAACGGGCACAAATCCCAAACTTACCAAAACTCGAGCCAACGGCCCACTTCTGAAAACTCAAAAATTTTCAAATCAACGGGTTCCTTATCCTCCCACGAGTTCATAAATACCAAAAGTTCTAATATCCGACCTTAAATGGTCAGTCAAATCCCAATTTAAAATTCAATTTCTCAAGACCTAATTCTTCAATTTTAGGCTTAGTTTTCATGAATTTCTAGGTGGACTTCACAATAAAAAAAAGAATTTTAGGTTCATAAATCTTACCTCCAATCGATTGCCCTCGAATCCCTCTTCAATTTCCTTCAAAAGCTCTCAAAAATTGCAAATAATAGAGTGAAAATGAGCTTCAACCCGCGGATGAAATGTTTATAAACCTTCTGTCCAGACCTGATATTTCCTTCATCATGTTTGCAACTACTGCCTCGCGAACGCAAAGCAAATCTTTCAATTTCCACAAATTAACCCTATGCAAACGCGAGACTAACCCCGCGAACGTGATGCCTCAGCCTTCCTCTCTTACGCGAACACGACATTCCTCATGCGAACGCGAAGAACAACTGCTCCTGTACCCCTAATCCTTATACACGAACACAATCTAGCATATGCGAGCACGAAGCACAACCATATTAGCCTTCCGCGAATGCGATCTCTCAGACGCAAATGCAGAGGCCTACATTCCTGACTTCCAATTCCTTTTTTGTGAACATGAGGCACTTTACGCGAACGTGAAGGGTTATTTCTTTGCAACACCTGAAATGAAAATTTGCAACTTTTAAGCTTGGAAAAGTGTTCGATTGACCACCCGAAACTCACCCGAGGCCTCCGGGATCTCAACCAAAAGCATCAACACATACTAAAACCACATCCAAACTTGTTCCAATCATCAAATCACCTCTAACAATATCAAATTACCCAAAACTCATCGAATTCAAGCCTAAGTCTTCTTAAAACTTTCGAAATACGCTTTCGATCAAAAACCCAACCAAACCACATCTGAATGACCTGAAATTTTGCACACACATCCCAAATCACATAAAGAATCCACATCAGCTCTCAAAATTCCATTCCAACCCTCAGATCAAAATCTCATCTATCAACCGAAAATTACAAAAATACTAACTTTGCCAATTCAAGCCTAATTTTATATCGGACCTCCAAAACCAATTCTGATTACGCTCCCAAATCATAAATTATCCAACGAAGCTAACCAAATCATAAAATCCTGATTTAAGCTCATATACAAATAAGTCAACTCTTGGTCAACCCTTTCAAATTCAAAGCTTTCAACTGAAACTGTTCTTTCAAATTTATTACGATTTTTCTGAAACCAAAACAAACGATCTACATCTGTCATAACACACTACACGGGGCAAGTCATGCCCGAGAACTGGGGATCAAAGTGCAAAATCTCAAAATGACCGGTCGGTCGTTACAAGTTGGAAAGCAATTTCAGAAAATGACTGACTACAATAGTGCAAACGACAGTGCAACAGTCACTTTCCATTGAGGTTGGACATCACTAAGGATGTCTTGTGTAGTATATACCTTATGCAAGACATAAGTTTCAGGTTCCAATGCTTGGAAAATTAGAAAAGTAAAATATTCTCTAAAGGGTTCAAGAACCTCTCTCAAGAACAAAGCTGTTGCAACCTCAAGGACCTGATCCAAGATCGAAGATATTTTAAGTCCTTAGGTTTGTAGAGTCTTTGTAATTTGTTCTTCATTGTAACTCCTATCCAGCTTTCTTAGAAGCATTAATTAGGTTGCGTCATAAGAAAAATTCTTTGTAACCGTAGGGTGACAAAGTGGCTTGTGTTGGAAACATAACAAGTTAGTCAAAACCTTTGTGACCGTAGTGTGACAAGGCTTGTGGTAGAAATACTACAATTTAGTCAAATTCTTTGTAATTGGGATAGTTATAGAGTGGATTCTGATGGGAGCATCACAAGTTAGTTAAATTCTTTGCAATAAAGTTATTGTAAAGTGGCTTGTAATAGGGAGATTGCAAGTTAGTGAAGTTAAAAGCCTACAGGTGTAGGTCCTGGTTTTTTGATCCCCTTCTGTGGGATTTTTTCACGTAAAAATCCATGGAGTTATTTATATTAAGCTTTAGTAGCATTCACAATAGAACCCGATAAATGATCAGGTACTCTGATATTTAGTGGACTCACACAAACTTAGCATTGTATCAAATTGATATAGGACTAGATCCCTATACAGTTTGGTTCATCAATTCTTTCAGAGGAAACACATAGAGAACTCAGTTCTCTATACAGTTTGGTGGACACATAGCCTCTAACAAGTGGTATCAGAGTAGGTTCTTCCTACCAGGCTAACACCTAGGAAGGATCCTCATAGTTGATCCACCAACTCTTAAAAGAGAAAATCAAAGAAGGAAATGCGCCGGGTACTTAAAGCTGATAACAATGATTTGAGCGAGGAAGACAGTTATATGGCTGACTTAACCAAAAGGTTTCAGAAGATGATCAGAAGAGATGGAGAAGTGCTAGAAAGGGACAACTCTAACAGATCAAAGAATAATGATCTTTGTTACAAGTGCAGAAAGGCTGGACACTTCATAAAAAATTGTACTCTCTTGAAGCAAGAATTCTCCAAGAACTTCAAGAGAAAAAGACCAGCTGAATATGACTCAACCTTTGCATTGATGGCACAACCAAATGATGATGAAGAAGAAGACAACAAAAAGGTAAATTCAGGGATGTTTAGAGAAATCTGAAATCTTATTCTCCAAGAAAACTCATGTCTTTAGCTAATATATTAATCAATGCCTTCATAGTTTTGTGGAGGATAGGGATTTTTTGACCTTAGAATTAGCAGAATCTAAACAAACTAGAGACGACTTATTAGCGTCTGTAGTTACTGACTATAAAAAACCATTGAAACTTCCAGAAAAGAAAGGAATGATATTTTGGCAGAAATTACAGAACTAAGGAAATCAATAATGAAACCTGATTAAGTCAATACCTCAAAATCCTGGAAAAGGAAAGGAGAGAGCTAGTGAGGAACACATTAGGCTTGAAAATGAGTTGAAAGCTGCTAGAACTAGGATATGTGGTGAACTCGAGAAAAATAGGCATCTTCAAGCTGAATTGAAGAGAGTAAAAAAGTGATCTTGAGAAATCTCTCAAGTGGACCTCAAATGCTCTCACTAGCATGTACTTCAACAATAGTGGAAACATGCATGGAATCAGGTTCCAAAAGGAGAAAACTCCTTACAACCCTCACAACAAGTACGTCATTTGCTAACCTCATAGGAAGTAAGTTTGAAATGAGTACGATGGGGGAACTAAATGTCTCTCTGGGTCTTCAAGAGAAGCAGTCCATAAAGGGAGCGTGTATCAGTTAGAAATGCATCAAAGAACTCTTGAAAAAGATTGCCATGGAAGCAAGGGAATCATTGGATCTCTACTCTACCTTACTTCCAATAGGCCAAATATTGTATTCAGTGTGGTACATGCAAGGTTCCAATCAAATCCTGAGGAATCTCATCTAAAGGCTGCTAAGAAATTTCTGAGATATTTGGGCATACAGAACCTGATTCTGTACTATCCTTCATGAGACACTCTTCAACCTTATTGGTTATGCTAATGCTGATTATACATGTTATCTGGTGGACAGGAAAAGTACATTTGGAATGGATTCCTCAAATCATGATTTTATCTCATGGGGTATAAGGAAACAAAACTTAGTAGCTCTTTTAACAACTGAAGCAGAATATGTTGCAGCTGCCAAATGATGTGATCATTCACTAAGGATAAAGTGATTATATGAAAAATGGTCTTGTTTGTATAAGTTCTTGTTGCATGGAAGATCAGATTGAAGATATCTTCATAAAGCTCTGAGCAAGGAACACTTTGAGAAACAATATGGCATTGGGATTATTTGAACCTAATCGAGAACCTATTTCTGGTGGCATGACTGTGATAGTCTCCCTAAGGTAAAATTGGCTAAAGTATTTTCTAACTAGGCCTAACTCACATCTATACCGTTGCAGGTAAACACACATGATGATTGTAAAAGCTAAAGGTACAGTGTTGAACTTTGGAGGAGAGCTGCAAAAACCCTTCTACAAAATAGGTCAGGAACCTGGTTCTTTCACCACATGTTAGTAGTAATGTGATTTTTGCATGCTTAATCCAAAAAAAATAAGCAAAATTAATTCAACTGCCACATCATCCGACTTTTCAGACCAGCAGTTCTAAACTATTATCTCCCTCTACATCTCTTTAATTTTTCCTTCAGAACTCTCTACCCCTTCTCTCACCATGGCCAACTAATAATCATCTTTTTCTCTTGCCATCAACATCACTCCCACATCTCTTCCTTCCTTAGCACTATCATCGAAAACCCATTTCTTCACTATCCCTGATACTACTGTACCCATACTAGTTTCCTCCTCATCTCCAGTCACCTCATCTCTAGTCTCACTTCCATGTGTTGCAAACCCTACTTCTCATTTGTTCCTGAATCTCAGGGGAAAGAAACTCAATTCTTAGGGGATGGAACTCTAGTGCCTTTTTAGTCTCCGATTCATGACACCGTCACAAAAGAACCTGTTAAAAAACTTGATTCTTTTTTAGCTAAAACAAACCAAGTGGCTGTAGAAGAAAGAGGCTTTTGAGTCTGCCTTATAGTAAGTAGAGTACTAACAAAAAAAGGGTTAATGAAATAAGGAGAAGCTATGGTTGATAAACACATTCCAGTAATTGAGGTTGATAAAGATGCTGTGGAGGAACCTAGTTCCTTGGTGAAAAGATCTACAAAAGGGTGTGACTAAGAAAGATTTGTTTTAAGGTGACATTGTGGCTGTTGTAAGCAGGAATGGGAACTTTATTGAAATATATAGAAAACAAAAATGGGAAATTGTGGGAGGATCTGGTTCGACGAAGACCATTCTAAGTGATAGTGGCCTTGGTAGAAGAGTTAACTCAGAAAAAGTCTTGTGGGGTCGCACACTTGCCCGAAAATCTAAGAGATGGCAGGTATAAGACAAGTTTTGTACTTAGGCAACTAGTAGAGATTCTACAGGAGAAACTGTTTGACTAACAATTGTCTGCAACTACCCACATGGACCTAGCTCTCAAAACCATTGTTGCCTCTTTTACCAAGCCTCCCTCTTCTAGTGCCCCCTAGGATCCTATCATTGGCTAATTATCTTTTGCTATGATGATTTTGTGGCTCTTGTTTTTTTTTTTTTGCGTTTTTATGATGGCATGTTGGATTTCATCGTTGCTGCTCATGTTGAAACAGCCAAATTTCCTATCAATAAAACAGCTCTTCTTTTCCTTGTACAATGCTTGTTTTCCCTTTTGCTTCTCTTTTCTATCTTAATTGTGTGCACATATGTGGCATGAGTTAGACTTGTTGGACTTCTTTATGCCTTTTTGTCTGACTGTGTCTTTTTGTTGATGCCAAAAGGGGGAAGATAGAGTCATGGGGAACATATGTCAGGGGTAAGAATAGAGTCAGGGGGAACATATGCAGTTATGGGTACCTTATCTGGTTAAGTCAAATTGTCATCAATGTTCAAAGTTTGTCATCATCAAAAAGGGAGAAATTGATGGGCTTAAGGTTTTTTAATCTATGTTTTGATGATCTAACAAACCTTTTATATGGAACCAGATAAAAGACCAAAAATGATAGTAAAGTGGCACGGGGAACATATGGGAAACATGTGTAAGTAATGGCATAAAGTCAGGGGGAACCTGTGGTCTCCTGATATTCAATCTGGTTTAGAGAACTCTAACTCCTTGTTTTCAATGCTAAGTTTATCATCATCAAAAAAAGGAAAATTGATAAGATTTATAGGTTTTTAATAACTTTGCCTTGTGTTTTGATGATCTAAACAACTTAACGTCAAGAACCAGATAGGGAACCCGACTCACTTGGATTACATTACATCTAACGGATTGCAACCAAATGTGAACTTGCTACAGTTTCAGGATGTAGGGACCTAGACAAGGACCTGATACTCTTGTTGGTTCCTCACGGTAGTACAAAGTCAATTGGACACATGTGGAAACGAAGATTATGATGCACTACACTATTTCCAGTGCCCACTCATTCTCTGACCAACTCAAGTGCTCACATCAATTCAAATGATCATTCTCAAGGTGTACCTACAATGAGTCTATACAAAGCATCATTCAAGTTACTTAACTAAAGACAATCTGGGCGGTGTGCACAAGAGCTAGATTAGGAACCTGATCCATTGGTACTTCTCTAACAGAAGTCCAAGTTAAATATATAGCTGGAATGCAACTGAGTGACTAATCGCAACTGTACAAAGTGGAACACAACAGTGACCTGGTCCCTTAGGGTTCTCTAACAGAAGTACAAGTCAACTACACCTGGAAAGCAACTGTAGAAAGTGATTGACTGCAACAGTGCAACAAACAGTGCAGCAGTCACTTTCCATTGAGATTGGACATCACTAAGGATGTCTTGTGTAGTATAAACCTTATGCAACACACAAATTTCAAGTTCCAATGCTTGCAAACTCAAAAAACTAAAATATTCTCTCAAGTGTTCAAGAACATCTCTCAAGAACAAAGCTTCTGCAATCCCAAGGATCTGATCTAAGATCAAATATATTTTAAGTCCTTAGGTTTGTAGAGTCTTTGTAATTTATTCTTCATTTTAACTCCTATCCAACTTTCTTAGAATCAATGATTAGGTTGAGTCATAAGAAAAATCCTTATAACTGTAGGGTGACAAAGTGGCTTATGTTGGAAACATCACAAGTTAGTCAAAGCCTTTGTGACCGTAGTGTGAGAAGGCTTGTGGTGGAAATACTACAAGTTAGTCAATTTTTTTGTAACTGGGATAGTTATAGAGTGGCTTGTGATGGGAGAATCACAAGTTAGTTAAAGTATTTGCAATAAAGTTATTGTAAAGTGGCTTGTAACAGGGAGATTGCAAGTTAGTGAAGTTAAAAGCCTACAAGTGTATGTCGTGGTTTTTTGATCCCTTTCTGTAGGATTTTTCCACGTAAAAATCCACAGCCTTATTTATATTCAGCTTTAGTAGCATTCACAACAGAACCCGATAAAGGATCAGGTACTCTGATATTTGGTAGACTCACACAAACTTAGCACTGTATCAAATTGATATAGGACCAGATCCCTATAAAGTTTGGTTCATCAGTACTTTCAGAGGAAACACATAGAGGACTCGGTTATCTACACAGTTTGGTTGATATACAGCCTCTAACAACTAGCATAAATTTCAGAAAAGAACCAAGAGGGGTTGGAAGAATGTACCTTGACCATTATATGGATACCGTATGATGTAAGTGCTACTTCATCTACCTAGATAATGGACTATTTCCACATGATGACGATACCTCCAAAGTGGCCTATTGTTGGAAACTGAATATGTAGGCCATATTATAGTTCCTCCGTGAGCTACTTGTGATCTGCCATCTTGGTTTCCAACAGGACTAACATAACTAGTTTGTTCATCTTTACCATTTCTAAGCAGTGTCTTCTGAACTCCGCAGTGTTCCCCCCTAATATTCTATATGATGAAGTTCATTAGGGGGTGTGGGTTTGTTGGGAGAGTTCTTGCCAGTGCCTTGTCCCTTCCCTAGGTGGCATTATATCCTTCTTCCTCGTCAACAGTGTCTAGGCTCTCATAACTGGACTTAGGGTCAAGAGTGGTTTCAGCACTCCCTGAATTTGATGAGAGGACATGTTCACTCCACATCTTGCAAGAGTTTTGGGACACGGTAGGATCAACCTCTCGCTATAATCCATGTTGAATTCCACTGCTCTTCCTGTCTCTAGCCATATGGAGTCTGTTCTCGATAGGCAGTAAGATTTCTAAGGCTCCTCCTCCTTGGATGATTCCTGGCTTTTTAGTATTTCTAAGGCTTTGGTTATCTCTTTCGAAATGTTCCCCAGTGGTGGGGAGTGTTGTTTCTCTTGCATTACATACGAAAGGACATATTGGGGCCATTGTTCTAGGAGTATGAACTGGAGTGTCGCAGATGTGTCAGGTGTTGCTGGGTTCGGGAAGAACAAGATGGCTTTGAATATCTATTGCATTAGATTTTGAACTGACTGTGTATCATTGGTTGGCAGTAGAGGGTTGAAGCTGCTCTGTAGAACCATTGACTACCATAGTTGGGCTCCAAACATCGCCAACCCCCTGTTTAACGCTTCTGATATGAGTCTTGCCAGATGAGCTAGATTTCGGATGATGAGTGATATTGGTTGGTTTCCCAGCTGAAAATTGTAGCATAGTCCTTGGCCATGGAGAGTAATCTCTATCTAGGACGCTGGTGTGCGGTCCTGTGGAGATGGGGTAGTGGTCAGAACAATTGGGGGTTTGGTAGGCGGATCTATTTTTGGGGTTTTTTTTGTGTTCCTTTTTTTGGGCTACTATTAGTTAGAGTGTTATTGGGGTAATCAAGGGTCATGGCTGATGATGGGATTGAACCGACACCCGTGATTAGTGTTTCGTAACCTGTGTCTAATACACTAGCTTTAGAATTAAATAAGGATCCAGTTGAGTTGACAGAGGTTGTCAAATCACTTAAGATTTTAGGGTTTATCAGTGATGGAACTTAAGTATCCATGGAGGGGCTTTTTACAGAATGTGTTGGTATGGGTGATGTAGCTCGGTAGGGGTCATCATTGGTAATGCAGGTGTTGGAATGGGTTTGGTCCTCTATGGATATTATGGGTTTGTGGTTGATGTGAGCCTTCCCCTGAAGCATTGTCAGGCTTTTGCTTGGGCCCTTTGGTCCTATTGACTTTGTCCCTTTGGGCCATTTGGGTAGTATATTTTTGTGTGGTAGGCTCCTTATCCTAACTGGGTATTGGGTCTTTCCCTTCTAGATCTGTTTTTCTTTTTGTTCTTATATTGGGCCGATACCTTATGGGCTGGCTCTTAGTGGGCTGGTTCTTTGGAAGGGAAGTGTTTTCCTTTGTACTCTGAGATGGGTTGTTGTCCCGCACAAGGTTAGCTTTTGAATTATAACAAAAAGTTTTGTTTTGCGAAACTTATCGGAATTTGCGTCAAACATTTGGACTTGGATGCCGTCTGATGAGCCGGTGCTTCTACCTTTCCTGCCCTGATTTGTTGTTTTTTGGCTTTTCTAATGGGCTATCTTGTTTTCTTCTTCTTGGGAAGGATACCGTTTTACATCCCTCTTCTTCGTCGTTATTGGCTTTAGCATTGGAATATTTTAGGCGGTCCTATGCTGGGGGTGGGTGGGGCTTCTGCCTGTGTGTGCACCTTTTCAGAGTATGTCCTAGTCTTCCACATCCTGTACATAGGATGTTTTTCCCTTCATAAACAAACAAATTATTTATGGTCTCCAATAGTGACCGATATTGCAACTGGTGATTCTAATGGAACATGCAGATTCTCGCATATCTACCCCTTAGCGCCATTGATGTGCACGTATCAACCTTGTGTAGCTTCCCAAGCTTACTGCCCACTTTTTCAAGTACCTCCTTGTCGTAGAATTTGGTTGGCAGCTGAGGAAGTCTTACCTATATAGTAGTGAGGGATATGGTGGCTTCTTGTAGAATAAACTTTGGTTCCCATCTTCTAATTAAGAGGAAGCTTCTGGATAAGAACTATGAACCTTAGTGTATTGCCTTGATCAAATTTTCCTCCTTTCGAAACTTGACTATGAAGAAGTTCCGTCCTAGGTCAATCAAGATTAACTATTTGGAGGGGTTCTATAGTTCAACTAGTTTGGATCGGAGGAGATGATGTGCCATATGCTAGCCAAAAAGTTTTATAATGACTGAGAAATGCCATGACTCGTATAGTCTGTTCCTATCTTCTTGAGAGAGCATGATTTGGCCTAGGTTCCTTGCCCTTTAACTCACATCCTAATTTTTCAAAGTCCGATGCATAATAACCCGTTTGTGGAGTGTCATGTTTGTCAAGGAGCATTTACTTATATGATTGTGCTTGATTGGTATCTTCCTCCATGAAATTTGTATCTGGTGGTTCCAATGATATTTTGGGTATTTTGGGTGTATTATCCATTAGGTTGTGTATAGTGACAAGTAAGAGCTTATGCGTTTAAATGGTTTTCCTTTGCCCCTATGCTTTAATGATAAACGCCACAGTTAGGATGTCTTTTAATTTGATGGATAAAAAAAATTAGATATAAAATTTTTCCATTATTGTTTTTATGTTTGACTTCTAATGTAATACTTATATTATCTTTTAATAATGTAATCTTAGCATGTAATTAATTGAACATTTCGTTTCCAATCGATATTGAGCTCTATATATATTACTATTAGTTTTAGGTTTTGACAAAATTTATGCAATTTTAAATATAAATAATAAACCATATATAATACAACATAACTTATATTAAAATCTAGTACATACTGTTTACATCAGAAAAAATAACTTAATAAAAATATGGATATTAACATTCAACGTTAATGCTTTATGGGATCGATCATATAAAATCTCAACAAATAATCTTACTTAATAATCATTGTATTATTTAAAACTATGTACAATTATTCACCAAATAATAGTCGTATTATAATTAAAAAAATTCATACTTGTTTTTCCATCCATTTTTATACATACCTAGTATAAAAAATAAATTCACTCAATCAGGCACCTGGCGCGTGTTGCTACGCTCCATAACTCCAGAACAAGAAATAAAACGGCGCCGACTCAATCAACGTTATTAAATTTTTTCTGAAACTAAATTATTAAAATTTTCAAAATTCAAAAAATTATTCAAAATTTGAACGAACATTATTCCGACACGTCATCATCCACCTCAGCAGGTCCCTACTTTTTCATATAAATACCGCCTTACCCCTTTGAATTTTGGAGTCTTTGTATTCAGCGGCTTGGTCTCAAAGTAAGCAATACTCACTTACAACCGAACTTACAACAGCGTCTTACTTTTGTATTCTCATCGAAGAGTCAAAGGAGCAGCTTCAACTCAGCTGCAGCCTTTTCAAAATTTCAACATTTAGGGTTTCAAAAAAATTTCTTCATCTTTTTCAGACTATCAAATCACAAAGAAGTTTTGGTTAGCTGTGTTTCAGATCGGTTTCTGTAAATTTCTGGTAAAGCATTAACGGAAGATAAATATAATATTGCGGCGAAGTTTTATTTGTATATTTGATCTGCTTATTTAAGCTATTTTTGGCGTTAAACTGCCTTCTGATTGTATATCGATTGTTTAAGCTCCTTTTTAGATCTGGGTTTCTGTTGTTTTAGTGTTTGTTCGATGAATTTGAATTGAGTTTTGTGTTTGAAGTCAAGATTAGGCCTTTTTAATCGTAGAGGTGCTTGGTTTTTAGATGTGGGTTTTGTTTTTTTGGATATATTCAGTAGATTGGATTTGGTTTTCGTATTTGAAATTAGGGTTTTTAAATCGGATACGAGCTTTTAAATTGGAAACGGTTTTGGTGTTTGAGGTCAAATTAGGATTTTTTTTGTTTGGATATGTGCTTGAATTCACTGTTATGAGCTGAAACATGTTAAGGATTTTAGCTTTGTGTATTGAATTTGAACTGGGTTTTGTTAAAGACTTTATTCTTAATTGGTGGATTGCTTGAGATCAACGTTCTGAGCTGAAATTTGATCGAGGGTTATGGTTGTTTAACTATTATTTATTAAATTGAAACTGGATATGTTTGAATTCGAAGTAGTGGTTTTAAATAGAAGAAGTGCTTCAGCTAATGTTTCAAGCTGAAATCTGTTACGAACTTGTGAGCATGCTGGAGTTGGGAAGTGAGGAATGCTAATATATTATTTGATTATGTTTCTTCTGATCTGATCTTTGCTTATAGTCACTGGATTTTAAGTTGATAAGGTAATTACACATGATATGATTGCTAATGATTGGTTCTGTTCTGTGAATGTCGGTTCGTATGGGTTGTTTCACGGTGGATGAATCTTGTTGGTTTTGATTATATTTACTTTATCATCTGCGAAACTGTTGGTCGATTAGTGAATTGGTATAGGAGATTCATTTGACAACAGGAACTTGGAAACTTTTGATAAATTAAATTGGTATAATAAATGTATTTGACACAAGTAATGTAACAAGTTTTGAACTTTATATGGGTGTATTGAGGAAGAAGAGTTTAAATAGACTAACGTGGTCAGTGAGGATTCATATGGCCGACCCAACTTGTTCGGAATGTGGCATAGTAGTTGTTGTTTTGAGGAAGAAGAAATAAACTTCTGGTGTGCAAATAAATGATGTTCTCAAATGGATCTGTATCAATATGACAGATAAAGATTGATTTAGACTTTTTTGTTGAGTTTTGAAGCCTCGGTATGTTGTAGACCTTTGGCCTTTGCTTATGGTGGGCCACATGTGAGGGTGGATGCTCCCTTCGGTTTGGGTTGATGCTAGTGAAACATGGGATATTGGTCTCTTCTGTTTCAACAGATTACCTCACCCAAATGCATTATGCCGAGGAGTTTGGTGGGAAGCTGAACTTCTGTTTTGTTAGTAGCATGGCTGAGGGGAATTAATATATACTGATGGCTCTTGCCAGATAGATTTCTGTGAAAGACGTTATCATATATTTTATGTGCATCTTGAACCATACAATGTACGATATTTGGTCAGGATATGCGAGTTGTCACCCTAATTAATGACTATTCATTAACCGAGAGTGAAGATATATCTATTGGGTGTTACAATGTTGACACATACTGCAGCTGGGATTTTCCGACGAGCACAATTTTATTTGGATTAGATGCAGCATGGTTTTTCATGGCTCTGGATAAATTCAGGAGGAGATGAATTCATTTGGCTTAAAGAGCTTTTTCACCTTGACAGTACTGGCTTCCCTTATGTTCTTTGCATGTTTTGCAAACTTAACGGCAATGTGGAACATTAATGTTTCTGAGATATTCAGGGAGTGTTGAATACTAAAGCTTTGTGGTCCAGTGGTTTTTTTTGCTGCAGTCCACTCTTGTTCAATTTTATGGAACTTCTCACAAATACTTTTTTGGGTTATTGTTTAGAGATGATAGTATCAGATGGAGGATGCAAGTAGCACACATAAAGGATAAAATGAGAGTAGATAGCTTGAAATGGTTGTTCATGTCCGCACAAAGACCTCGTAGCAGACCTATGTGCATTGGTTCATCGGTGCGGCACTGTGGTGATTGATGTATTAAAAGGGGATTTTTATATACCTAAAATCCCAGGAAGGAATGGTTACACTAACATCCACTCCAATAAGGTCCATTTGGCACAATACAAGCAAATGATGGCAATACCTAATAGTTCGATCTTTTGGTGTAGGTTCTTTTGTTATACTTACATTCGATATGGTCCTTGCCAGGTATCTGTTTGCCTGGTTAGAAATTGTATCTCAGCGTCGGGGTATAGCCGTGAGAAACATATATCTTAGGTCTAGAACACTCTAATTGTTTTAAAAGAAAAATTGTTTACTGGTATTGGAAGGGGACGGGCCCGGATATAGAGGAATTGATACATAGAATTCATGAGTTCCCATGTAATTTGGGATTTGAAGCTATGCTAATTTTTGACTGTTATATGATGTCAATTTTTTTTAAGGTTGGTTGTACTATTTTAGGGGTATGTTTTAGTTCTGGCTTAGTTTATACTTCAATTTTCTGTCACCAACTGTTATGTGTTGTTAATTCCTGATGTATGTTGTGGCTCTTTGTTAATTCCTGGCTTGAACACACCCACAAATTCTATTATATTTTATTACCACTCCTTGAACGTGTAGCGTGCATACACTTGTTATTTTTTCTATATTGGTTTTTAGGAAGATTTTTCTTGGGTTTTTATTTTCAGCATTGCTTACATTATGTTTTGTCCTTTGACAGTTGTGTATTCATATAGAAACAAACATGCCTAAAGAGAGAAGAGATAGATCTGTTTCTTTTGATAGGAGTAGAGCTTCTCCGTACCCTTGTAGCTCGAGTCACTCAAAACCGTCATTCAAAAACCCTTTGGAAAATGACCAAAATGTGAAAGACTGGGAAGATGCCCGATGCCCAGTGTGTATGGAACATCCTCATAATGCTATTCTCCTTTTGTGCACTTCTCATGAGAAGGGCTGCCGTCCTTTTATGTGTGATACAAGCTATAGACATTCAAATTGTTTTGACCAGTTCAAAAAGTCATTTGAAGAAGCTTCACCAACAACAACACAGCAAGTGGAGATCCCAGCTTCAGCTTCTATCGTGGAATCTACCACAGTGATAACAGAAGCTCTGTCTGATCTGCCAGGTGAAATAACTGAAGGTGGTTCTATATCTCTAGGTGCCTTGTCTTGCGAGAACCATGAAAAGAAAAAGATGCAATGTCCTCTCTGCCGTGGCCAGATAAATGATTGGATTTTCGTGGACTCTGCCCGTCAGTACATGAATGCAAAACTAAGAAGCTGCTCTAGCGAGACATGCGAATTCAGTGGCACATATACGGATCTGCGTAAGCATGCTAGGCAAGAGCATCCCCTTGTACGGCCAACAGAAACTGACCCAGAGAGGCAGCGTAATTGGCGGAGATTGGAGCGGCAGAGAGATTTAGGAGATTTACTTAGTACATTGCAGCCTTCTGTTGGAGAAGAGGGAAGTGAGAGCACCAGTTTAACCTTTGATGCGGGTGGTGGTTTGCTGACTGTTTTTCTTTTTGTTCGGATTCTCCAACCTAGGAGTAATTCTGGTAGTAGTAGCTGGACAGGCTCCTCAAGGACTCGAGCTCAGGCAACTGGTAGGAGACGACCTTCAAGGAGACTTTGGGGTGAGACCTATGATGGGGAAACTGAATCTAGAGATGACGACAATGAACAGTCTGATGGAGGGTCAGGTCCCTGGAGGCGCCTTGGGAGATTGCGCCGGCGACCAACACCAGAAAATTAATTTGGCACAAAACATGTGTTTGCTTGCTGTTCCTCTTTGTTGTTACCCACTGTAGGTACCAAGAACGTATGCTACTATGGTTATAACTCATTTTTCTGCTTGTATACCTCTTTATTGGGGCAAGTTTCAACAATTTGAAAGTGGATTTTGGTGGTCACTTTCAGGTGTAGAAAATGGAGGAGGAAACCTCGTCTTCCGAACCTTCTCGCGCTGAAGCAGCAGTTGTTTCTTGGATTAGAAGGATTCAGGAGAGCGTCGAAATAGAAGGATTCTGTTTGGTTAAATAGTATACTTCTCTTTGTTGTTGAATGTCATCTCAGCTTGTGTGTGCTGCAAATGCTTTAAATCTTTATTTTTAACTGAATTGATAAAGTTGGAAAGCAATTGCTATTTATGCTTCTAAATCTTATAATAAATCTCATGCTGCAATTATAAGGTTGTGCTTGCATTTGTCAACTTTGGGCTGTAGCTTTAACTGCAACAGTATGAATGAACACGCTCTGATTTTATATTTTTAACAATAATAGCATGAAAAATAGGAAAAAGCACTCATTTATTAGCTGTAAATTTCGGTCTATGTCAACTCTAAAACTAGAGCCAATGTAGGGTATCTAGGGCCTGTAAAAAGAGTTGAAGACGATAAATATACTTCCATCCGTTCCCAGTTCTTTAAAAAAATAAAAAGAGCAATACAATGTATGACGCATTTTGTGTTCATGCAGGGTTCGGAAAAAGAACACATTTCAAGAGATGTGATATAGGTAGTTCATCACAGTAGTTGAGTTTATGGCTTGAACTCGTGACTTATATAAGTAGAGTTGATTATAAGCTTGAACTCGTGACCTATATAGGTCAAATGATGACAATTTTATCGTTGTTCCAATGCATCCTTTCGTTCCTTCCCAATTATGTGTAGGATAAGATGGAACCAGTGGCTATGCCAAGAGTGTTTGAGCGAAGATCTTTTGTCGGATAATTTTACTGTATATGTAATTAAATATTAGTTCAGATGGCTATATATATATATTTGAACACTTCTAATATAATTAAGTGAAGTAATCGAGCGATTTAGGGTGTTTGAAGTGAGGTGTTATTCATGGGTTCAAATCCTTATCTAAACATTTTTATTTGATAATTTTGTTTACAAAAATAAAAGGAAGACCATTATATGTGGTCTATTTGACTCTTTTCAATTTAATAAATTCCTAATAATTAAATTTTAAAAATTAAATTTGTATAAAAATAAACAACTAATTTTAAATGTTGTTTCTTAAATAAATCTTACAATTTAAAAATCAATTTCGTTACATAATACCGACCTCTCGACTCTCAAATTTCTTTGATTTTATGGTTAGTTTTGATTTATAAAATTATAGTTCTATTACAAGTATTATAATTATTTAGCTAAATGTTGAGTAGTTTGATATAAACACCTATTCATTAAAAGAAAAATTATCGACTTCTTAAAATTTAGCATATTTTTAACATTTATGTGATGGCATGCCGTTAAATGAGGAATTTGATAATTAACTTTTCTTTCTCTCATTGTTTTTTTTGGGGGGGGGGGGGGGGGGTGCTTTATCGGTTTCTTAGTCTATGCATGATCTTTTCAAATCCCACAATATTTTTGATTTTCTTTCTCTCCTTCAATCTGCTTCTTCTTTTCATATGTACATCTTACATTGGTATTTATATAAATTTGTATATATGGCCTATAAAAAGTGCACATATTCAATGCTTGTATTATGTATATTTCAAGGTATAATTTATGTATTTCTTGATTGTTGGATATAAGGTTTGGGTCGTAGATCACCCATGCAGACTAACCCGACCCATTTTAAGAAGAGATAAAATATAAGGAGGTTACACGTAGGTTTTTATTACTCCTAAAACTACCATACGTTTTGCTTTGAGAGGCGTGAGAACGTGGAGTGGTGGTTTTCGTCGGTAGTTCTCCCCATCTCCTCTTCTCTATATACTTCTCTTCAGTACAGAGATCCAAGAGTGTACAAAATTTAAAAAGGAAGTACACAGTGAACTTTAGGCATTTAGTTTGTGAACTGAAAAAAACTCTGTTTCCTGGAGATTCAGAATACGATTTGGGGCAATTCTTTTGGTGGTGAGTTCAAACGGGTTTCGCTGCATTAATAAGATACACAACTTGTTATTCTTGCCCGCGATTATTCATCTAACAATATTATCAGAGCAGGCATTGTTTCTTGTTTCTTTAAACATGGAATAATAGAAAACTCTATTGAAAAAGTTTGCCTCCACTCATTGTTTGTTGCTAATTGCTCCAAAGCATATTTTAAAGAAAAGTATGACGAAACGACTCTAAATCAGCAACTATGCACGAGAATGTCTTGGTGTCACGACCCGAAAATTCCACCCTCGGGAGTCGTGATGGCGCCTACTCATAGAAGCTAGGCAAGCCAATTTCATAACCTTCCAACACTTTTATTTTAAATTCTTTTTTATCAATTATAATAACACGTACCGTATTAGTTAATAACAACGGAAACATGAACATAAAGCGGAAGACTTAAATTGAATAAACTGAACAATAATGCAGAACTTGTCAAATATCTCTACCCAAGAACTGGTGTCACGTTACCTACGGACTACTAAGAGTACTAAATACAACCGTATGAAAGAAATATAACATTGTTTGTCTCAGAATACATGAGATAACAAAATAAAAAGAAAGATAGAGGAGACTCCGGGCATGCGGACGTCTACAAGGCTACCTCGATGTCTCGGTAGACTGAAGGCTGGCTCCCGGTCTAGTACTACTGCTCACACGCTGCTCCGGTATCTGCACATAAGTGCAGAGTGTAGCATCAGCACAACCAACCACATGTGCTGATAAGTGTCTGGCTTAACCCCGACGAGGTAGGGAGAAAACTCCAAATAAACTTGTGCAGTTATATAATGTTTAGCGGAAGGAATAACAGGTAAAACTGGGGAGGGGAAACATGCTTTGGGGATAGCAAAATAACATAATCCACAAGAAATAATAATGAAATCAACTATTAAGCTACTAACACGGATAAGAACAGATAAAACAACTTTCACTTTCAATGCTCATCTCGTTGCAAGCGTGCAACCCGATCTCATTTCTCATATCTCGTGGTAGGCGTACAACTGGCTCCCATTTCATGATAACTCGTGGTAGGCGTGCCACTTGCTCATATTTCAATATCTTGTGGTAGGCTACCACCCGCTCCCATTTTAATATCTTGTGGTAAGCATTCCACCCGCTCCCATTTCAATATCATGTGGTAGGCGTACCACCCGTTCCCATTTCAATATCTTGTGGTAGGAGTACCACCCGCTCCCATTTCAATATCTTGTGGTAGGTGTACCAGCTGATGCCATTTCAACATCTTGTGGTAGGCGTACCACCCGTTTCCATTTCAATATCTTGTGGTAGGCGTACCACCCGACCTAATTTCATGTTATCACATAATCACAAGAAATCCCAGAAAGGGAACAAAGTAACATGATAACTTCCCGGCAAGGGAACAACAATATAGAAACAATCGTCCCGGCAAGGGAGAATAAGCTACAACCAACCTTAACTCAGTTTGATTAATGAAGATGCTCGATAATAGATAGGATCAACAAGGATAAAAAAATCTTTTTCCGATACGGTAGATCATTAGTCAAGGCATACATGATGTCATTTAAGGATACAACAACTCCCAACTTAGGACTCACGGTCATGCTTGACACCAACGTGTAGATACTCGTCACCAGACCTATACGTCGTACTCAACAAAGAGCAATTAGAACATAAGACTAAACTCCTAATCCCTCAAGCTAATGTTAGACCAAACACTTGCCTCAATGCCTTGAATTCAACTCAAGCCTCAATTATAGATTTACCCCTCGGTTCCACCACAAATTCGACCGAATCTAGTCATAAGTTACTTAATTACATTAATAAATGCTAAATGAATTAACCCCAATGCAAGAAAATAAGTTTTACAAGGTTTTACCCCAAAAGGTCAAAAATTGCCCCCGGGACCACGTGGTCGAAACTCGAGGTCCAGACCAAAACTCGGTTAACCCATTCCCCCACGAATACGAATATATGATTCGTTTTGAAATCGGACCTCAAATTATAATTTTTAGAAAACCTAGGTTCTACCCAAGACACCTAATTTCCCCATAAAATCTTTGATTTGAAGTTGAAATCATATTAAAAGATGTTAAGGAGTGAAGAAAAATGAGTTAGAAATCACTTACCAATCGTTTTTGGAGAACAAGAGTTGTTTGGAAAATCGCCTCTTATGTTTTGGGATTTTAAAAAGTGTAAAATAATTGAAATTCACGTGTATTTATACCCCTCTAAAGTTCCATGTGCAGACCGCGCAAAAAGGACTGCAGCCGCACAGGCTTCCTGAAGACATGCAGATCATTGCCCAGTACGGACCGCACCAAGCCTACCGCGGACTCACAGCACCCACCACGGACTGTGCAAAGGAGACTGCGGCCGCGCTGGCCCCTCCGCGGCTGCACATGATTTCTCTCGGGCCGCACAAGATGGTTTAGAGACCTGTCAAATTCCTGAACCTGCAATATTTGATCTTGTTAAGCCTAAGGCATCTCGGAACCTACTCGAAGCTCACCCGGACCCTTAAAACTCTAATCAAAGTATACACATAACCTCCAAAACACCTTATGAACGTATTCGTGTAATCAAATCACCAAAATAACATCATGAACATCGAATTGAATCTCAAGATAAAATGAAATTTCTCAAAACTTCTTTTAAGCATAAATTTCCCAATTAGGGTCCGGATCACGTCATATGACGTTCGTTTTTAAGCAAACTTTACATGAGTGATTCAAAAGATATAGAAGACTTGTACTGGGTGTCAGAACAAAAATACGGGCCCAATACCATTACTTCCAAATTAGATTTTACTTCAATTCTATTTAAACATTTTCAGAAAGCAATTTCACTTAAAAATTCATATCTCGAGCTTGGGACCTTAGAATTCAAATTCGGGCATACACCCAAGTATCATATTTTCCTACGGACCCTCCGGGACCGTTAAATCACGGGTCCGGGTCCATTTATCTAAATTGTTGAGCGGAATCAAACTCATTCATTTTAATACCAAAATTTAGCATTTTTCACAGAATTTCACATTTAAGCTTTCCGGTTACGCGCTCGGACTGTGCATGCAAATTGAGGAAACTCTAAGTAAGGTTTTCAAGGCTTCGGAGACACGAAATTCGATTAAAAACAGGTGATGACCCCTGGGTCGTCACATTCTCTACCTCTAAAATAACTGTTCGTCCTCGAACGAACAGAAGAAGGAAGTACCTGAGTCGGGGAATAGATGGGGATAATGGCTCCGCATATCAGATTCAAATTCCCAGGTCGATGCATCAGGAGGCTGACCTCTCCACTGAACACGAACAGAAGGGAAACTCTAGGATCTCAACTGACGAACCTGCCGGTTCAGAATAGCGACCAACTCCTCCTCATAAGACAGGTCCTTGTCCAGCCGGACAATGGTGAAATCTAAAATGTGGGTTGGATCGTCGTGATACCTCCGGAGCATAGACACATGAAAAACTGGATATATAGTTGATAAGCTAGGCGGTAATGCAAGTCTATAAGCCACATCTCCCACTCGGTCAAGAATCTCAAATGGGCCAATGAACCTAGGGCTAAGCTTGCCCTTCTTTCCAAATCCCATCACGCCTTTCATAGGCGATACTCGGAGCAATGCCCGCTCACCAACCATGAAAGCCACATCTTGAACATTACGATATGCATAACTCTTTTCCCTGGACTGAGCTGAACGAAGCCTATCCCCAATGATATTGACCTTGTCTAAGGCCTCCTGGACCAGATCTATAACCAACAACCAAGCCTCTCTTGGCTCAAACCATCGAACTGGAGATCGACACCGCCTACCATATAAAGCTTCATAAGGAGCCATCTGGATGCTTGACTGGTAGTTATTGTTGTAGGCAAACTCTGCTAAAGACAAGAACTGATCTCATGAACCTCCAAAGTCAATAACACAAGCTCGGAGAATATCCTCGAATATCTGAATAGTCCGCTCGGACTGCCCGCCCGTCTGAGGATGAAATACTGCACTCAACTCCCTTGGGTGCCAAACTCTCGCTGACCCGCTCTCCAGAAACGCGAGGTAAACTACCTTGGTCCGAAATGATAGATACTGGCACATCATGAAGGCAAAAAATCTCCAAGATATAGATCTCAGCTAACCTCTCGGATGAATAGGCGACTGCCATTGGAATGAAATGCACAGACTTGGTCAACCTATAACCAATAACCTAAACTACATCGAACTTCTTCCGAGTCAGCGGAAGTCAAGTAACGAAGTCCATAGTAATCCGCTCCCACTTTCTCTCGGGAAGCTCAATCCTCTTAAATAAACCACCAGGCCTCTAATACTCATACTTAACCTGCTAACGACTCAAACACCACGCCACATATGCCACAATGTCCTTCTTCATTCTACGACATCAATAATGCTACCGCAAATCCTGATACGTCTTCGCAATGCCCGGATGAATAGAGTACCGGGAACTATGGGCCTCCTCTAAAATCAACTCTCAAAGCCCATCCGCATTGAGCACAAAAAATCGCCCTTGCAATCTCAAGACCCCATCAGCATCTAATGTAACCTTCTTGGCGCCTCCTCGCTGTACGGTGTCTAAGGATACACAAATGGGAATCATCAAACTACCGATCACGGATACACTCCAATAATGAAAAACGAGCGACCGTGCAAGCTAACACCTGACTAGGATCAGAAATATCCAACCTCGCAAATCGATTGGCCAAAGCCTAAACATCCAAAGCAAGCAACCTCTGACTGATCGGAATACAAGCAAGACCGCCTATACTGGCTGACTTCCTATTCAAAGCATCGACCACCACATTGGCCTTCCCCAGATGATATAAGATAGTTACATCATAATCCTTGAACAAATCCAACCACCTTCTATGCCTCAAATTCAACTCCTTTTTCTTGAACAGATACTTAAGACTCTTGTGATCAGTGTACACCTCGCATGCCACACCGTATAGATAATGCCTCCAAATCTTCAATGCGTGAACAATGGCTGACAACTCCAAATCATGCACCGGGATAGTTCTTCTCAGGAATCTTCAACTGCCTCGAATTATAGGCAATGACCTTGCCATCCTGCATCAACACTGCACCAAGCCCAATACGGAAAGTATCATAATAAACTGTATAAGGCCCTGAACCTATGGGCAAAACCAATACCGATGCCATAGTCAGATCTGCCTTGAACTTTAGAAAGCTCGCCTCACACTCATCCGAGCATTTGAACAAGGTACTCTTCTAGGTCAATCTGGTCACCGGGGTTGCAATGGATGAAAACCCTCTACGAACCGTCGATAGTAGCTTGCCAACCCAAAAAACTCCGAATCTCTATGGCTGATGCGGGTCTAGGCCAGTTCTTGACTGCCTCTATCTTCTTTAGGTCCACCTGAATACTTTCTGTTTGATACTAAATAACCTAAAAATGCAACTGAACCCAACCAGAACTCACACTTGGAGAACTTTGCGTATAACTGACCATCCCTTAGAGTCTGAAGAACCACGCTAAGGTGCTACTCGTGATCCTCCTGGCTGCAGGAGTATATCAATATATCATCAATGAAAACAATCACAAATGAGTCCAAATAAGGCATGAACACTCGGTTCATCAAGTCCATGAAAGCTGTTGGGGCATTTGTCTACTCGAATAACATAACCAAGTACTCATAATGCCTGTACTAAGTGCGGAAGGCTGTTTTAGGGATATCAGATGCCCTATTCTGCAACTGATGGTAGCCAGATCGCAAGTCAATCTTGGAAAATACCCTGGCACCCTGAAGCTAGTTGAACAAATCATCAATCCTCGGCAGTGGATACTTATTCTTGATCGTTACCTTATTCAATTGCCGGTAATCAATACACATTCTCATTGTCCGATCCTTCTTCTTGACAAATAACACTGGTGCACCCCAAGATGAGACACTGGGTCTATGAAACCCTTCTCAAGCAAATCCAGCAACTGTTTCTTTAGCTCCTTCAACTGCGACGGGGCTATACAATATGGCGGGATAGAAATGAGCTGGATGCCCGAGGCTACATCAATGCAAACATTGATATCCTTGTCGTGCGGCATACCCGATAGGTCTGAAGGAAAAACATCGGGGAACTCAAAAACAATGAGCACAGAATCAATAGAGGAAATCCCAACACTAGAATCCCGAACATAGGCTAAATAGGCCAAACACCCCTTCTCGACCATACGTCGAGCCTTCACATACGATATAACACTATGGGTAGAATGACCATGAGTCTCTCTCCACTCTAAATGAGGTATACTCGGTAAAGCTAAGGTCATAGTCTTGGCATGACAGTCCAAGATAGCATGATAGTGTGATAACCATTTAATCCCCAATATAATATCAAAGTCGACCATATCTAAAATCAACAAATCTACACAAGTCTCCAGATCCCCAATCACTATAACACAGGAATGATGGACTCGATCGATCATGATAGAATCACCCATCAGCGTAGACACATAGATAGGAACACCCAATGCATCACTAGGCATGACCAAATATGGGGAAAAATGGGATGAAACATATGAATACGTAGACCCGAATCAAATAACATTGAAGCATCTCTATCACATCCAGAACCATACCTATAATAACCACATCTAAGGCCTCCGCCTCGGGCCTAGTCTGAAGAGTATAACATCGGGGATGGGCCCCACCACTCTGATAAACCTCTCTGGGACGGTGTGCTGCTGGGCTCCACCTCTGGCGGTCTGAGCTCTACCTCTATGACCTCTACCTCCACATCTGGCACCTCTACCCCCACCTCTAGTTGGCTGGGCGGGCTGTGGAATACCTGGTGCCTGAACCATGGCACGAGAACTCTGATGCTGAGATCCACTTGGCGCATGAGGGCAATACATAGCAATGTGCCTCGTGTCACCACAAGTAAAACAAGCTCTCGGCTGTTGGGACTGGCGACCCTGGGAACTCTAAAGCGGTAGTGCACCATGTACTGGTGGTGTACTGAAGGACTGCTGATCGAAATACTTGCGTTTGTGGACCAAGGCTACCAGAAGCACTGTGAGAAACATGGAGGGCTTACTGGAAAGGCCTAGAAGGCTGGCCCCTATCATGTGAATCCCTACCTCCAGACGACGCACCACTGAATCGGCCAGACTGACGGGGTCTCTTGTATGCTCTATGACCACCACCTTATGACAATACCATCTCAATCCTCCGGGCCACATTGACTGCCTCCTGAAAGGATATCTTGCTCCCAGCCTCTCTAGCCATTTGGAGATGAATAGGTTGAATGAGTCCATCAATAAAATATCTCACTCTCTCCCTTACAATGGGAAGTATATCAAGATCATGGCGAGCCAAATCAATAAACTTGGTCTCGTACCGGGTGAGTGTTATGGATCCCTGATGGAGACGCTTGCACTGCCTCCGATAGGCCTCTCGCTATGTAATAGGGAGAAAATTCTCCAGAGATAACTGCGTGAACTACTCCCAAGTCAAGGCTGGTGACCCTGCTGGTCTAGCTAGGCAATAATCCCTCCACTAAGTCTTGGCAGATCCAGACAACCAGAATGTAGCGAAATCAACCCCATTGGTCTCAACAATATCCATGTTCCAAAGAACCTCGTGGCAGGTGTCCAAATAATCCTGAGGATCCTTATTAGATGCACCGCTGAAGGTAGTACTGAAGAGCTTGGTGAACCTATCCTACTTCCATAAGGCAGCAACAATCATAGCTTCCCCATCACCGGCGTGGGCCACCACACCTAGCTGAGCTGCTCCAACTAGCTGAACTGCTGGAGTCTGAATCTGAGGAGCTACCTGCTCCAGAGTACAAGTAGCAGGAGTCTGGGCCCCTCCTCCAACCTGAGAGACGACTGGTGCTACTAAAGCAAACCTGCTCGGGTAACACTACCATGAGACCCACCAATCGGACCAGAGCGTCCTGAAGAACTAGGGTAGCAATAAACCCCTCTGGGACCTGCGCTGGGCCTACCAGAACTGCTATGGCTGGGGTCAGAACCTCCTCGTCAAAGTCAACCTAAGGCTCCGCCACTGGTGATGCTGCTTGGGTCTAAGCTCCGCCCTTACCTCGGCCTCTACCACGTTCTCTACCTCGCCATCTTCCCGTAGTGGGAGCTGCCTAGGGCTCGGACTGCTGATCAAAAGATGAGCAAGTGCGTGTTCTTGCCATCTGCGATAGAACATAGTAGAATTTCAATCAGCACTGAGAAACCAATCCGCCTGACAACAAAGAACAGATGTGAAATTTTCCTAACTCTGTAGCCTCTAGGGGATAAATATAGACATCTCCACACCGATCCCTATGACTCTACTAAGCTTGTCCGTGAGTTGTGAGACCCATGTAACCTAGAGCTCTGATACCAACTTGTCACGACCCAAAAATCCCACCCTCGGGATTCGTGATGGTGCCTACTCGTAGAAGCTAGGCAAGCCACTTTCATAATCTTCCAACACTTTTATTTTAAATTATTTTTTATCAATTATAACAACACGTATTGTATTAGTTAATAATAGTAGAAACATGGACATAAAGCGGAATACTTAAATAAAATAAATTGAACAATAGTGCGGAACTTTTCAAAACCCAAGAACTGGTGTCACGTTACCCCCTAACTACTAAGAGTACTAAATACGACCATTTGACAGAAATATAACATTGTTTGTCTCGGAATGCATGAGACAAGAAAATGAAAAGCATGATAGAGGAGACTCCGGGACTGCAGACGTATGCAAGGCAACCTTGGTGTATCGGTGGGTTGAAGGCTGGCTCCCGGTCTAGTATTGCTGCTCATGCGCTGCTCTGGTATCTGCACATAAGTGCAGAGTGTAGAATAAGAACAACCGATCCTATGTGCTGGTAAGTGTCTGGCCTAACCTCAGCGAGGTAGTGACGGTGCTAGGACTACACCCCAGATAAACCTGTGCAATTATATAATGTATAGAGGAAGGAATAACAAGAAATAAACAGGCAAAACTAAGGAGGGGAAACATGCTTTGGGGATAGAAAAATAAACAGAATCCGCAAGAAATAATAATGAAATCAACTATAAAGCAACTAACACGTATAAGAATAGATAAAACAACTTTCACTTTCAATGTTCATCTCGTTGCAAGCGTGCAACCCGATCCCATTTCTCATATCTCGTGGTAGGCATACCACCCGATCCCATTTCATCATAACTCGTGGTAGGCGTACCACCCGCTTCCATTTCAATATCTTGTGGTAGGCGTACCATCCGCTCCCGTTTCAATATCATGTGGTAGGCGTACCACCCGCTCACATTTCAATATCTTGTGGTAGGCATACCACCCGCTCCCATTTCAATATCTTGTGGTTGGAATACCACTCGCTCCTATTTTAATATCTTGTAGGCGTACCACCCGATCCCCCTTCAATATCTTGTGGTAGGCATACCACCCGATTCCATTTCAATATCTTGTGGTAGGCGTACCACCCGATCCCATTTCATGTTATCATAGGATCACAAGAAATCTCGGCAAGGGAATAAAGTAACATGATAACTTCCCGGCAAGGGAACAACAACATAGAAACTATTGTCTCGGCAAGGGAGAATAAGCTATAACCAACCTAAACTCAGTTTGATTAATGAAGATTCTAAATTACAGATAAGATCTGCAAGGATAAACAAATCTTTTCCCGGTATGGTAGATCATTAGTTAAGGCATACATGATGTCATTTAAGTATACAACAACTCCCAACTTAGGACTCATGGTCATGTTTGACACCAACATATAGATACTCATCAGCATGCCTGTACGTCGTACTCAACAAAGAGCAATTAGCCTATAAGACCCAACTCCTAATCCCTCAAGCTAAGGTTAGACCAAACATTTACCTCAATTCCTTGAATTCAACTCAAGCCTCAGTTATAGCTTTACCCCTAGGTTCCATCACAAATTCGCCCGAATCTAGTCACAAGTTGCTTAATCACATTAATAAATGGTAAATGAATCAATCCCAATGCATAAAAATAAGTTTTACAAGGTTTTACCCCAATATGTCAAAGATGCCTCCGGAACCACGTGGTCGAAACTCGATATATGAACTAACCCAGTAACCCATTCCCCCACGAATCGAAATATATAATTTATTTTGAAATCAGACCTCAAATTGAGGTCCAACTCCCAAATTTTTAGAAAACCTATGTTCTACCCAGGACATCCAATTTCTCCATGAAAATTTTTGATTTGAAGTTGAAATCATGTTATAAGATGTTAAGGAGTGAAGAAAATGAGTTAGAAATCACTTACTAATCGTTTTGGAGAACAAGAGCTCTTTGGAAAAGCGCCTCTTATATTTTGGGGTTTTATAAAGTATAAAATAATTGAAATTCACATGTATTTATACCCCTCTGAAGTTTCCTGTGCAGACCACGCAAAAAGGACCGCGGCCGCACAGGCTTTCTGAAGACATGCGGATCATTGCCCAGTACGGACCGCACCAAGCCAACCGTGGCTGCACAGCACCCACCGCGGACAATGCAAAGGCGACCGCGGCCGCACGTAATTTCTCTCAGGCCTCGCAAGAGGGTTCAGAGACCTGTCAAATTCCTGAACCTGCAATATCTGATCTTTTTAAGCCTAAGGCATCCCGGAACCTACTAGAAGTTCACCCGAGACCTCAAAACTCTAATCCAAGTATACACACATCTTCAAAAACATCTTAGGAATGCATTCGTGTAATCAAATCACCAAAATAACATTATGAACTTCGAATTGAACCTCAAGATCAAATGAAATTTCTCAAAACTCCTTTTAAGCATAAATTTCCCAATTAGGGTCCGGATCGCGTCATACGACGTTCGTTTTGTAACCAAACTTTATAGGAGTGATTCAAAACATATATGAGACTTGTAACAGGCGCTAGAACCAAAATGTGGGCCCGATACTATTACTTTCAAATTAGATTTCACTTCAATTCTCTTTAAACATTTTCAGAAAGCAATTTTCACTTAATAATTCATATCTCGTGCTTGGGACCTTGGAATTCGATTCCGTGTATACGTCCAAGTCTCATATTTTTCTACGGATCCTCCAGGACTATCAAATCATGGGTATGAGTCCGTTTACCTAATATATTGACCAGAGTCAAACTCATTCATTTAATACCAAAATTTAGCATTTTTCACAGAATTTTACATTTAAGCTTTCCGATTACGCGCCCAGACTGTGCATGCAAATTGAGGCAACCCTAAGTGAGATTTTCAAGGCCTCGACGACACGGTATTTGATTAAAAATAGGCAATAACCCTTTTGATCGTCACACTTGGGCCCTTTCCTTTTGAGAAATTTGGGTTAGAAATTATCAAAGCTAACACTTTCTGAGTCATTTTCAAAGTTTGGCAATCTTATTAGCAAACAAATATAACTTTAAATTTGTAAATATTCATGATGGAAATTGCATATAGGCAAAGGCTTCTTAGAGTTTCGAAAATCAGGTGCACCAAATTTAGGCAAAAAATTGACTATTCAAAAGTCAGTCCTAAATTCTAAATGGCTACAAGTAGCCATACCAAAATTCAATGCCCTTTATAAAGTGATATTTAGCCTAATGGAAATCTATCGAATGGTGCATTCTGTTGAGTAAATAGTATTTATAATATTTTTTCCGGCAGAATTCTCGTGTTATCCAAATATACATATGAATCTCTGCCATATGTATGTGTGTCTTGATGATTTTGCATGTATTTATTATTAAACTAAATCAAAACAAATAAGGAACATATGACTATTGAATGCATACGCCAGACCATTGAATTACTTAGTTGAAGTACATGCTGTGTGAGATTTTTTCTGGCTTTGAATTAGGCTTGTGAAATTTGTGTTTCTGGTTCATAAGCATCTCATAATATGCTTTCACTTGTTGAAACTTGAAAATTGAGTTTTTATCTATTTAGTATAGAAAGTTAGTTTAGCATTAATTCCTTACATTGATATACTTCTACGAGTCATTGTGACATATAATGCCACATTGGATGGTTGTAGCCATTCTTATTGTTTCCTTGGTCCTATTTCAGATATGAATGAACATGGACAAGCTCGAATTGCTCTAAGTGGGAGTTCTCGAAGTCAAGGAAGGGTACACGTCGCAGGACTTATTTCTATAATGATTCAGACTCGAAGGTTGAAGTCATTAGGAATGTCCCAAGGGCGAGACAAAATAAGTTAAGGGATCGAATGGCTGAACGAAGGGAAAAAAAAAAGAAATTTAGGGGGTTTAAGAAATTTAAAATAGGCCCTGATGTTTCCGTTCCTGAACATGTATACCTCTTTAAGATAAAAAGAGCAGAATTGGCTAATTACGCAGAAATTACCGATTGAGAAGCATTAGCTATTTTAGTGGACTCTCTTTGAGAGCCTTGGGGTGAAATTTTAATTAAGATTTATCATGATGTTTGGACTAGTGCACCTTTAACATATACGAGCAGGAGTTAGTGTTCGATTGATATAGGGATGTCCTAGCAAACATGTAACTTGTTATTATGTGTTTTATTTTAATAAAAATTTATATTATATTTTTGTCTCACTACTTACATACATTGTTATTATATCCTTTTGTAATGGATTGAAATCTAAAATATGTACAAACTAAGAAGTGATCATAATATTAATTAAAAATATTTCGATATAGATGATGTATGAAAACGTTGTGACCATTTGATTCTATACTTACATGTAAAATCAATATTATAATTAACTTTTTTTGAGTGTGTAATCATCTGCATAAATTAACTGAAGAATATATTGATGAGTTAAAATTGTAATAATGTCTCTAATAACAAACATGACATCCAAAAGCATCATCGCTGACTTGGAAAAGGGTGACAAACTGAATGGTAAAAATTACGATATTTGGAGTCATAAGATGTGATTTTTATGGTATTTTCCGTTAATTGTTCGTATTTTATTTCTGAACTTTAATTAGTACAAAATTCAAAAAATTATGTGGCATGTGCATTTAGAAGTTGATTTGCTCATTTTCAAGAATTAATTAATAATTAGTCATTTTATAAAAAGAAAAATTCAAAAATAGTTTAATTTGCACTTTTAATTTTAACTTTGATTTTTAAGTAATTAAAGTTTATTTTAATTATTTGTGATAATGATTATATAGGATTAATTAGCATTTTTATAGGTTAATTTGGGATTTATAATTTAATTAATATTTAGTTAATTTTAAAAATGAAAAAAGAAAAAAAAAGAGAAAGAAAATGAAATATGAAAAATGAAGAAATAAAGAAGAGAATAAAAATATTTGGGCCAGTCCAAAACCCACCCAAACAGGTCCAATACCCGCCTCAGACCCGAACCAGCCCCCTCTCCCCCAATAACCAAACGACATCGTTTGGCACGAGTTAATCTCAGCCGCCTAGGATCTTTGATCCAATGGCTAAGAACTAGGGATACTCTAATATATATATATATATATATATATATATATATATATATATATATATATATATATATATATATATATATATCTGTGTGTGTGTGTGTCAAAACACCCTACCCCACCCGCCAAAACCCCGTCTCTAACCACTCACACCTGAAACTCTAGAGATACCCCGTATCCGCCGCCACTGCCATGGGCCGCCGGTCGGAATTTGGCTCCACCGGCGGCGAGATCCAATTGGTCCCAAATTAGCACTATCGCTTCTCCTCCCTCTCCTCTACCCAAATCCACCATTGCTTTCCCTCAAAACCCAGCCGATCCTGTCGAATACTGGCCTGAAATACTGACTCCGTCGCCTATCTGGCGGCACCGCCGCCAATCCACCCCAAAATCACACCAAACGACCCCCATCTCTCCCTCATTCCAAATCCTCGCTCGTAGTCCGTCGAATACCCTTGTAGCTGCTCAAATTTCAAATCGAAATCGAGCCCTGAGAGCCTAAAATGGATTTGTGCATGCAAGTCGAGCCGGTGCTTTAGTAAGGATTTCACATTCGATTAGTAAGTTCTTCACTTCCGATTTATTTTACCTTCTTCCTTTAAGTGCTGGAGTTTCAAATTTGTTTCTGTAAATTTTGGTCGTTTATAATTTTCTTCATATCCCTGAAACTAGTTCATTGAACCCTTGATTAGCTTTATTTTAATTCAGGTTAATTAGTTTGTACTGATTTAGTAATGTAGCTAATCCTTCATCTAGCTGTGAATTGTTCAGAATTATTGTTGAAATTCTTTGGTCTATAATGTATGTGTTCAGTTAGTTAAGTGCAATTGGGTTTTTGGCTGTCTTTGGGTCGATTGGCCAAGAGCAACCCACCCAATTTGATTTAGTCTATTGGGTCAAAATTTGGACTCATATTGGCCTGGTCTCAAAGTAATTTCAAGGTCATTGGGGGTTAGTTGTGATAAACTGGTAAAGGAATCTTTAGTAACAAGATTTGGAAGCTTCTAGTAGGGGGTTTCTTGTAAAATTTGAGTTGTAGCTTGGTTACCAAGTTACAAAATTAAGGGCTAAATTGCAAAAGTAAAACTTGAGTGCTGCCCTATTGGCCTTGCCTATAAAGACATCCATTATTGCATTTCAAGGCAAGATTTGAAGAGAAAAAGGGATCAAAGATTGGAAAAGAGCTAAAAACCAGAGAAAATACAGAAAAGGCTAGGCTGCTTTTTTAAAATTAACAATATTCGAAACATCATTGCATTACACTATTCCATTGATTTCCTCTTGGTTTTCAATATGAAGTTTGGTTGAAATAACCTGCAATGCATTGAGGGTTGAAAATAATTTTGAACTCGCAATAGAGTTACTGCTCCATTGCTTTTCCATAATTCTTTAGAATTCAAACTTCTGGATCATTTTCTGGTTCACATGGAGTCTTGGGTAGTTTGATTTGGTTTTGAAAGCTGAACTTGAGTTAGAATGAGTTATATCTAGAATTTTCAAGGCTAATTGGGAATTATTGTTCAAAAACGTTGTTTATTGATTGGTTCTTGTTGAATTCTGCTGAGTCAGTGCTCCTGTTGTTTACTGCTATTGCTATTTCTCCAAGACCCATAATCCAATTTCTAATTTTACCTTGCCATATTCAGGTACCTGTTCTGGCTTCAAAACTATATATGCTGACTCATGTAATATTTCGAGGAAGAGAATGAAGGCTTCTATTGTGTTGCATGTTTCTTCTGTTCATTTTACTATTTTGATTTATTGATTCATTTTGTTGACTTAGTATGTCTTGTAATGTAGTTGATGTCTGATGATTACCTTTTGCCTTAATTTTTTAGCTTGTTTTATTATTGTTGAAGGCGTTAATTAATTATGTATTCCAAATGTAGTAGTTTTTTCAGCCATTCGCTATCAAATTGGAGTAAATTCGTTTGGTTTTTCGAATTGATCATGGTTAAGTGTTAGAAGGGGGTATTATAATTGAATTGACCTAGCACCTGAGGTTTAAAATAATTGCTATTCTGATGAAATCAGTGTTTCCATGTTGATCTCCTTATCTATAAATGTTCGATCGAATTTGGATCTTATGTTTGATTCTTTTAATTGGCATGTTAGTATTAAGAATTATTCACAATCAATAATTGCAAGCGTCAGTGATAGAAATCCTATGGACTCGACTTAAGGACCTGATGTGCGGTTGAGTTGGGCTCCTTATGGGGCCTGGCATAAAATGGTGCTAAAAATTGCCATGTAGAGTAGCCTTCAAGCATGTTGGCAATTGGGCCTCATGCTTGGCCAAGCCCAAATTTTTAAAAGAAGTGAAATAAATAGACTTCATGTAGACACAATTTTTAGTTTACACTTATGTTCAGCATAGTTCAAAAGTAGTTGTGACTTCTTTAGCCTTATTTCACTAATGGACCTTTGTAACTGATTTGAGGTGCGCTACCAAAATATTAGACAATCAGTGGCCCTTATTTAATTAGTCTCAATTTGAATTGAGGTATGCTATGCAAAATAAAATGACAATTGCACGGTCCTCATTTTAATTAATTTTGTCTTACCCTTAGAATTTGAGGTGCCATTGGCATATTTTCATGGCCCTCGCAAATAAAAAAATGCGCAATTGCCTTAAGCGGGATAGTTAAGTAATTTATCTTCCTAAATGTGGGTGCACATTTATGTGACCCAAATCACAATCTCAACGTTAGATAAAATATGTTTCGAGCTACGGGTGCATTTATGTGACGTGATTCAAAACGTGTTTTAATGACGTTGCAATCTTCTTAAAATTTAATAAAAGCAGTTAAAATGAAATTTGCACGTATATACAAAAATGTATTAAATCAGATAATTAGGTCGAATGTAACAATTGAGCGACCGTGCTAGAATCACGAAACTCAGGAGTGCCTAACACCTTCTCCCGGGTTAATAGAATTCCTTACTCGAATTTCTGGCTCGCAGACTGTATGACAGAGTCAAACCTTCCTCGATTCAGGATTTAAACCGGTAACTTGGGACACCATTAATTATCCCAAGTGACAACTTTGAAATCTCTAAATAAATAAATCCCGTTTTGATTTTCCTTTAATTGGAAAAACTCCCTTATCTACACCTTTCGCGAGGTGTAGTATTCTAAAAAGGACGTGTGACAGCTCTGGCGACTCCACTTGGGATTGAACCCAGAATCTCTGGTTCAAGGTTCATAATTCGAGCTTAGAATGATTGTGATATTTGGCTTATTTATCATCTGATTTTATTACATGATTGTGCCTAATGTGCTAAATGCTATTTTACTGCTTTGATATTCTTTGAATAATATATAAACTGCCGTGAAACCCTTCTCTTCTCATCTTCCAGGTTGTGCTCGCTGGACGAGACTCCCTATTCTATTAGTGTCACATATTTAAATAAGAAAGAGGCTTGGATAAGTTACTAAGCCGGATGGCCTTTTGGTTCCCGGTACATAGCCCATCATCGACTCGAGTTGTCCGCTCGGGTACACAGCCTAGACCCTATACCCAGGTTTTTTGAACCTAGATGAACTTAACCTCATGTTGGAGTTCTAGTAGGAATGCTTATTTGCATCATGCATTTGACTTTGGGGGCTTAACATAGGGGTTGGGTCCGTGTAGGACAGGTGCACCCAAAATAACAGACCATCCTGACGCATCCTGCGTGCTACTTGTGCATTTATTCCGGATTTGCATGCTGACCGGCTTTTGGAAAAAAAGAGAAGAAGGAAGAAGAAAAAGAAAAGAAGAAAGGAGAGGGGAATTTGACAAATAATAGCAGTGTGAGAGATAAGGAAGGAATTTACCTGTTTCAAATACTGATACTGAAATGCTGCCGAAATTTTGAAAAAACAAAAAAAATAATGATAGGGATTTTATTTACAAAATAGAAGTTGGGTTTTAGTTCAGTCAAAATCGCCCAAACTACGCCAGTTTGATTCTCACAGGGCGTGAGATACGTAGGCAACCCCCATCTGGCCCAACGAAATTTTTGCAAAATAGCCTCAAAAATCAAAATTTGTTTGTAAAGAATAAATAAGGAAGGACTTGTCAAAATCAGCCGAGTGTCCCAAAAGGGCGCTGGAAAGCTGTTTTTGCAAGGACAACCGCCTTGGTTTCTATTTTCCAAATTTTGACGGTCGTAGGCACATCCTTAAAACCTTCCCTAGAAGTGCGAAAGGCCGTATTTGCAAAGCCGAGATTTTATTTTTGAAAAAAAAACTTTGACTAAAATTTTAACTTTGTTTTGAGTCCAACAAATCATGATTTTTGCTTAATCACCCTAATATGTGCAGAATGAGCACGAATCAAAATTTGCCAATACAAGTCATGAACAAGATCCCTTTTGGAGGTGCGTGGAATGATTTAGGTGAGTCGGGGCAAAACAAGATTAATGTGCACTTGGGAGGACTCATCGAGTTGTTGAAAACTAATCCAAGAGGGGATATCATAAAGGCATTGGTTACATTCTGGGATCAGGCCCACAACGTATTTCATTTTTCGAACTTTAGACTCACTCCGATCTTGGAAAAATAACTGAATATATCGGGGTTCCCAAAATTCCTTTGAGACATCAGTATCTGTTTGCGCCAAGAGCCATCACTGTACATAAATTCATGGACTCATTAAAGATAAGTAGGGGGATTTACAATCCAGATATGTCAGCGGGTTTTTGCACTCTACAGTTTATATACCAAAGGTATGGGCATATAGAGGGGTTTAACGACCCGGAAAATAAAATTTGCAGTAAGGGAAACCGACTCAAGTGGGAAGAACACAGGTGTTCCGCATTTATGGTATTCTTCTTGAGCCTCGTGGTGTTTCCACGGAAAGACGAGAATATTGACATATAGATAGCAGGGGTTGTCAACACTTTGCTCACTCAGCTATGGTATTATCTAAAATCTTCCGCGCCCTCACAGCCTGTAAAGCGGTGGAGATTTCTTTGAAGGATGCAACTTGTTGTTACAGATGTGGATGGTTGAACAATTGTGCCATCGACCTCAATTCATGAGTTATGGGTCATCGAAAAAGAGCTGCATAGAAGAATTTTATACCATAGTTAATGGGTTCAGATTACCAGAGGGGGTTATAGTTGTGTGTCATATCTCTAGACCATAAGTGCAAATAAGATAGATTGGACGTTCAGATGGCTCCCCATTGATGAAATTATATATATGCCAGCTACTGGGCCTCATTTCTTTCTGATGGGCCTCCAGAGTATCCAATCTTATGCTCCGTACATGGTGCTAAGACAGTTATGGAGGTGCCAAATGGTTCCCCAGGGATGAAGACATTAGTCGTCATGTGGTTGAAATTAGTCCTAATGGTCAATTTCACGAAGTAGCAGTTCGCTAGATTTGGAGCGAATGTCAATACTTGATGGCGGACACTCGAGTACGAGACTTGTCTAAGAGCGAGACCGTACCGGTGTACCTGACTTGGTATAAAAGGGAAGTGGAGTTCGGAAGGCCGTCTAAGAGGCCACATCTTTAGGATTTAGCTGAGGCGTGGCAAGAACAATGGAATTGGTTAGCTAAGGAAAATGAATACAGGGCCACAATAGGGAGATTGGAAAAACAAGTCAAAGACCTTTAATTCGAGAATGGTTTGCAAGCGGTGGCAGATGAGGGGGAAAAGAAAAGACTAGTCAAGGAAAATGAAACTTTGCAACCCAAATTCAGAGAATGAAAATTGCCTCAGAGAATCCCACCAGAAGTGCAAAGGATGAAAAGCTCATAGACAATCTGAGGCGGAAAGTAGGAGAATATGGTTTTGACTTGAACAAAGCAGAGGGTGAGCTGTCTAGAGCCAGAAAACAATTGGCCAAAAATGCAGAGGAACGGGCACACATGATTGAATGATTGAGAGAAAGGTATGACAACGAGGTTGCGAGATTGAATAAGAAGGTCATCACGGCTGAAAACAAAATGGTTAAGCAAGAAAAAGACTTTAAGGTTGAAAGAGAACATTGTTATATAGAAATAACACGGCTGGAAAGAGATTTGCAACAATTCCAAGAACTAAATCGTGTAGCCGAACAAATTTTGGAGGCTAGGGCCCAACAGATTGGATGATTGTTGCAAGAAAAGGATGCTATAAGAGAGAGCGTACGGACGATCGCTGATTACATCACCGTAAAGTGTAGCCATTGTGAAGATATGACAAGATCTATGTTCTTTACCACCGCAATGACCTTCGTTCGTCAAGTGATGGAAGACCTCCACCACCTCCAAGGGGATTTAGCACATAATCCCGCGGAAATACCGAATGATGTCCCGCAGGCCCCAGGAGCACTAGAGGTTTTAATGTATTCATGATTTTCATTCAAGTCTGTTAGTTCATTCGCGAAGTCTATATTTTCTTTTATTTGAGTATGTAGTAAGTTATTTTCATCTTTCTGTTAGAGTATGTTGATTTCTTTTATTAAAGTCTGTTAGTAGATGTAATCAAGTGTTTTATGAAATCAAACATTTCCAAAAATTATTTTCTGTATTTATTTGCCAGAATTATGCTCGGTCTGATTCATAGGAGGTCATGATATGTAGGCAATCTCCATAAGATTCGATCACAACCACAATAAGAAGAAAAGAGAAAAAAAATAAAGAGAGAGAGAAAATCATGAGAGAAACAACGGTAAAATAAAGGAGAGACTAATGAAACAAAAGAAGGCAAGCAAAAACAGGTTGAGCAAAAGAAAAGGGAAGAGGAAAAATAAAAAAAAAAGAGAAAAGAAAAGCGGCATAGGATAAAAGCCGGGATGACGCAAGCAGCCAATCCATGTGCATAATTGAAACCGGTAAACTACTTAGGCGCATTCATCCCCGAATATGTAGCTACCTATATGTTGAAGCCTAACCGCTAACAAGTTTTGGTGTTGCTTTGCCATATTCAGACATGTGGTTAGTTTTTGCGGCATTCTGGCAACCCACTCCTATAACACTTGGTCCAAAAGCAAGCTGACTATGGCCAAGAAAGAAAGCGACGCAAGTATAATTGATCCCTCAAAAGATGTGGAAGAGTTGGATGTTAACGCAATGAAATAAGAGATGTACAAACTGAAGCATTAGATGGCTGAAATGTATCAGACATGGGTGAGAGGGCAGCCACCACCAGCTTATCCGTTTAACCCGACCTTAATTTAACCATTAGCCCAGTCACGTGACCACCCTACCACTAATCCGCCCATAAGCTTCCCTATCTACCCACAATACCAGGGTACAACTTCTCAGGCACCCCCAGCTCCACCACCCAAAGTTGTTCACCATCCCCCTCCACCAGATGCTCCCATCTTTGTGGCACCTCCCCCCCCCACACTCCACTGATCATCCAGTGAGACTTTTTCAAAGCTCATGACAATCAGTATTACCCACCATAACCAGCTTTCAAAGCCCATGAACCCTACTCTTACGCTCCCCATTTTGAAATCCCTGTTGAGGCTGAAAACAGTCAAAAAACCTGAGCAAGAGGAGGTACTCAGGAAAGTCAAAAGTCTAGAGCAATTATTCAGAGATACGCGAGGGTTGGGAGGCCAAGTGAGTGTGGCGTACAAAGATCTATGTTTATTCACAGATGTACAATCGTCTCCAGGCTTTAAGATGCCCAAGTTTGACTTATACGACGAACATGGGGATCCGGTGGCACACCTAAGGGGTTTCTGTGGCAAGATGAGAGGGGTAGGTGGGAAGGATGAATTACTAATGGCATATTTTAGTTAGAGTTTGAGTGGTTCAACGTTGGAATGGTACACTCGACAAGATCATGCTCGGTGGTACACATGGGACGATCTATCACAAGCATTCGATTGTCATCTCAAGTATAATCTTGAAATTGTTCCAGATCGTCTGTCTTTGATGAAACTGGAAAAGAAGCACAATGAGAGTTTCAGAAAGTATGGCTTCCGTTGGAGGGAGCATGCAGCGAGGGTCGACTCGTCAATGAAGGAAAGTGAGATGGTGGATTACTTCTTGCAAGATTTGGAGCCTACATATTTTGTTCCACTGGTATCGGCAGTGGGAAAATCCTTTAATGAGGTAGTAAAAATAGGAAGCATGGGTAGAGGAGGGACTCAAATACAACAAGCTTATGAGTTATTCAGCAATCAAAGCAACCATACAGGTTATCCAAAGCGGCACCCTGGGAGAAATTGGAAAGAAGAAGAAGGAAGAGGTAGCGACAATTGACTTAGGAACTTGGTTAGGGCCCCGGGGACCCATCCATTACAACCACCCCCGATCTCATCATCAAACCTACCAACACACTCCATATAGCCTACCACAACACTACTACCCACCACCTGATCCCTGTTTTTCTGTCCATCATGCACAAACATATACGCAACCTCCCGGCCACTCACAATGGCGTGCGTCAACCCCACAAATAATTACCCAAATCCGTAAAATAACTACCTTCCAAGAGCCTACCAGCAACCCCTGAGACTAGCTTTCCGGGCCAACCAAGTTTTAAAAACTGAGAGAATGCAGAAGAAGAAAACTTTCACTCCATTGGGAGAGTCGTATACTAGCTTATTCCACAGATTGAGACAGTTAGATATATTGAGGCCGATTGAAGCAAAATTTCCAAACCCTCATCTGAGAAATCTGGACTATTCTGTCAGTTGTGAGTATTGTTCTGGTGCCGCGTGGCATGACACAGAGAAATGTTGGTATCTAATGTGTGCTATTCAGGAACTCATCGACTCACATTGGATTGGGATGCAAGCTCCAAAAGCACCCAATATTAATCAAAACCCACTGCCTGCTCATCAAGAGACAAATATGATTGAGATAGTGCATAAACAGGGGGAGCCCAAAAAGCCTTCACAAACTGTCATGATTATCCGAGCCAGTGAATGGAAGATGGGTAAGAATTTCACAAGCGAGATGTCGATACTTAAGTTGAGTGGAGCAAGCAGTGAGCCTTTTCTCATAGTCAGGAAGGAATCTCTAGGAGATGGGATGATGAGACAAGAAAATGAAAAAGTGGTGGTACCATGGGTGGCCAGCAAGCCTTTGGTTGTCGTGGAAGGCGCTCGCATAGAGCCTGTCAGTATCAAACTTGTAGTACAACTACCAATGGTCAGCAGCAGAGCCGTACCTTGGAATTATGACCGAGTAACAATGACTTACAAAGGGAAAAAGCTTAGATAAGAGGTTTGTGATACTCATGGATTGACCCGATTGGGGAGGTGCTTTGCCCCCGAAGAATTGAGAAAATCAAAAGCGACCACGGATAATTAAGTGCTGGTGAAGAAAATTGTTAGTGAAGAGGAAGCAGAAGAGTTTTCAAGGAAGATTAAAATGCAAGATTATTCCATTGTGGAACAACTGAGAAAGACACCTGCTCAAATGTCACTGTTATCATTGTTGATTCATTCGGACGAGCATCGCCGAGCGTTGATAAAAATCCAGAACGAGACCCATGTTACTGATAAAATCACACTCAACCACTTGGAAAAGATAGCCAATAAGATTTTTGAGGTGAATAGAGTCACTTTTTCTGACGATGAATTGCCCATAGAAGGCACCGAGCATAATAGAGCACTCTATCTCACGGTAAAGTGCGAGGATTTTGTGGTTAATCGAGTGTTGATTGATAATGGTTCAAGTGCGAATATTTTCCCTCTTTCCACGTTGAACAAGTTGAAGGTAGATGATGAAAGAATCCAAAAGAACGTCATTTGTATGTGAGGGTTTGATAGCGGGGGAAAAGATTCGGGCGGTGACATAGTGCTCGAACTGACAATCGGACCAGTTGATTTTACCATGGAATTCCAAGTGTTGGATTTGGTTGTTTCCTACAATCTGCTATTGGGACGACCTTGGATCCATGCTGCTAGAGCAATCCCTTCTACTTTGCATCAATTGGTGAAATTTGAATGGGATCGACAAGAAATAGTTTTTCACGACGAGGACCATCTATATGCTCACAGTGATGCTATTATGCCATTCATTGAGGCAGATGATGACAAGGGGCCCTGGGTGTGTCAAGTTCATGACTCGGTACCAGTGAGAGAAGTTCCATAAGTGGAGTGTGTTCCAACGCCAAAGTTCATTGCTGCATCAGTCATGGTGGCCGTTAAAATGTTGAGGAATGGATTTATTCCAGGAAAGGGTTTGGGAGCGTCACTTTAGGGTATCGTACAACCGGTATCTCTCCCCAAGAACATGGACACCTTTGGCTTAGGATTCAAGCCTACAAGTGTAGATATCAAGAGAGCCAGAAAGATAAAGCAGAGAGCATGGGTCCTCCCCAAGCCCGTGCCGCATCTATTCAAATCATTTGTGAGGCCCGACGCCAAGAAGCACACGACAACAACAAGTTCCAATGCTGGGGGTGATCCTTATAAGGAATTGCTTGAAAGGTTTGAGAAGTTGTTCGAAGATATGAATGTGGGAGAAGCAGGAGAGGGCTCTAGCAAGGCAGATGTGCGATTTGTTAGGCCTCATGCAAAAATCAACAATTGGGAAGCTACTCCTCTCCGACCAGGAAGGAGTTTTGGTATTTTGCTTTGATTTTTCTTTCAATTTCTCTAGATTATTCCAGGGTTGTAATTTAGAGTCTATGTTCCGTCCGTTTGGATGTATAAACCTTGTTATCTTTCAAATTTCAATGAAATGCAATTTCCCTTTTAATCAGTGCTAATAGTTTTTATTTTTGTTTTCTTTTCTTTTCCTTCTTGCACAGTTATTTTTATGCTGAATCCAACGATATGACATGCATAAGGACTCTTCGACCCAGTCTTGAAAGATAGTCTAATTCAGAAGTAATACTTCAAGAGATAGAATATGAGCATGAACTAGAATATGATGAGGAGACAATGTTTGAGGAAATTAGTAAAGAGTTAAGCCACTTTGAGGAAAAACCCAAGCCAAACCTGAGCGATACAGAAACGGTCAATCTAGAGGACCCAAATAATATCATAGAAACCAAAATAAGTGTCCATATTGAGCCATAGCTTCGGGAAGAAATAATCGAAGTGTTGCTTGAATACAATGATGTTTTTGCATGGTCTTACGATGATATGCCAGGGTTGATCACAGGCTTGGTGGTTCCCAAATTGCCTACTGACTTGGCCCGCCCTCCTGTCAAACAAAAGTTGAGGAAGTTTAAAACTGATGTAAGCATAAAAATAAAATAGGAAGTTACCAAGCAATTTGAGGAAAAGGTCATCCGAGTCACACTATATCCTATCTGGTTAGCCAATGTCGTGCATGTGCCAAAGAAGGATGGCAAAACTAGGGTGTGTGTCGATTCTCGTGACCTCAACAAAGCAAGTCCAAAGACAACTTCCCACTGCCAAACATCCACATATTGATTGAAAATTGTGCAAAACATGAGATTGGTTCTTTAGTAGATTGTTACGCAGGCTATATCCAGATTTTTATGGATGATAAGGATGCGTAGAAGACAATATTCATCATACTGTAGGGAATATATTACTACAGGGTCATGCCCTTTGGTCTGAAGAATGTTGGGGAAACCTATATGAGGGAAATGACAACCATATTCCACGATATAATGCATAAGGAGATTGAGGTCTATGTGGATGATGTAATTGTGAAATCTAGGAAGCAATTCGGCCATGTCAGAGATATGAGGAAATTATTCCAGAGGCTCGTAGGTACAATCTCAAGCTCAATCCTATGAAATGCGCATTTGGGGTGCCATCAGGGAAGTTGCTAGAATTCATAGTCAACCGCCAAGGCATTGAAATAGATCCATCAAAGATCAAGGCCATACAAGAACTGCCACCTCCGAGGAACAAAACAGAGGTGATGAGTCTGTTGGGGAGATTGAATTACATCAGTAGATTTATTGCTCAGCTCACAACAACTTGTGAGCCTATTTTTAATCTGCTGAAAACGGATGCTGCAGTCAAGTGGATGGAGGAATGCCAGGAGGATTTTGATAAAATAGAAGAATACTTGTTGAATCCACCAGTATTGGTCCCACCGGAACTAGGGAGGCATTTGATCTTATATCTGATAGTCTTGGACAACTCATTTGGATGTGTGCTGGGTCAGCACGATGTCACCAGGAGGAAGGAGCAGGCCATATACTACCTTAGCAAGAAATTCACAGTTTATGAGGTTAAGTATACCCATCTTGAAAGTACGTGTCCCTAATTTAGGTAGAACAGAAGTTGAAACACTACCTGTCATCGTATACTACTTACCTTATCTCACGCCTAGACTCGTTGAAGTACATTCTAGAAGCCTATGCCCACGGGGGGCTTGCAAAGTGGCAAATCCTTATCACTGAGTTCGACATTGTCTACATGACTAGAACTGCAATGAAAGCGCAGGCATTAGATGATCGTCTGGCCGAAAATCCAGTGGACAAAGAATATGAACCTTTAAAGAAATACTTCCCAGATGAAGAAGTGATGCATATTGATGAAATGGAACAGGGCGAGAAGCCTGGATGGAAACTATTCTTCGATGGGGACGTCAATATGAAAGGAGTTGAGATAGGAGCAATATTTATTTCTGAGACGGGGCACCATTACCCCGTTACAGCTCAACTTCGCTTCTATTGCACCAACAATATGGCACAATATGAGGCATGTATTTTGGGTCTGAGGTTGGCTACAGACATGGGTGTCCAGGAAGTCTTGGTCTTGGGGGAATCGGACCTTCTGGTACACCAAATTCAAGGGGATTGGGAAACACGAGATTTGAAGCTCATACCATATTGGAAATGATTGCATAATCTTTGTCTACGATTCTGGTCAGTAGAGTTTAGGCATATCCCAAGAATACACAATGAGGTTGTTAATGCCTTAGACACTTTGGTGTCAATGTTTCATCATTCAGATAAGGCTTCTGTTGACCCGCTGCATATCCAAGTCTATGACCAACATGCTTATTGTAATATGGTGGAAGAGGAGCTCAATGGTGAGCAGTGGTTTCACGACATCAAAGAATATATCAGGATGGGTGTGTACCCAGTACAAGCCACAAGTTATCAAAAGCGAAAAATTAGTTGCTTATCAAGCGAGTTTTTCTTCAGCGGAGGGGTATTATACAAAAGAATGCTAGATCTTGGGTTGTTAAGATGCATAGATGCTAGACATGCCACATCCATCATGACCGAGGTATCTGTGGACTGCATATGAGTGGGTATGTTTTGGCAAAGAAAATCCTCCAGGCAGGGTATTATTGACTCACCATGGAGCGAGATTGTATCAGCTTCGTGCGCAAATGCCATCAATGTCAGGTGCATGGAGATTTGATCCACCCCCCGCCGTCTGAATTACATACAATGTATGTACCATGTCCCTTCGTTGCTTAGGGCATGGATGTCATCGGGCCCATATAATAAGCAACTTCCAATGGACACAGGTTCATCCTTGTTGCTATTGATTATTTCACCAAGTGGGTCGAAGCTAAAACTTTCAAGACAGTGACCAAGAAATCCATGGTCAACTTTGTGCATTTAAATATCATTCGCCGGTTTGGAATCCCGAAGATAATCATCACCGATAATGGAGCAAATCTCAATAGTCATTTGATGAAAGAGGTATGTCAACATTTTAAGATTACACATCGTAATTCCACCCCAAGGCGAATGGAGCAGTTGAGGCAACCAACACGAATATAAAGAAGATACTTTGAAAAATAGTGGAAGGGTCAAGGAAATGGAATGAGAAGCTACCATTTGCATTGTTAGACTATCGCACTACTTTTCGCACCTCAATAAGGGCAACTCCGTAATTTTTGGTGTATGGCACAGAAGTAGTAATACTGGCAGAAATTGAAATCCCGTCCTTTCGGATTATCGCTAAAACATAAATCGATGATGATGAGTAGGTCAAAACCTGGTTGGAGCAATTATGTTTGATTGATGAGAAAAGATTAGCAGTAGTATGTCGCGGCCAGTTGTATCAACAGAGAATGGCCAGAGCATAAAATAAGAAAGTGTGTCCAAGAAGTTTAGAACTGGGTCAGTTGGTATTGAAGCGCATCCTCTCTCACCAGGTAGAGGCAAAGGGAATGTTCTCCCCAAATTGGCAAGGGCCGTTCATCGTGTCAAGTGTGTTGTCGAACATGGAATTGTATCTAACAGATGTGGAAGGCAAATGTGTAGAAATATCCATCAATTCCGATGTAGTTAAGAGATACTATGTATGATTTCCTTTGATTAAGTCATTTTTTTGTGTACTTGGCATGTTTTAGAGAATGGAATGACGAAGGCATTTTATTCGGCTATCTAAACACTTTATCCATTGTTAACCTTGCCGAAATTTAATTATTTTCTTGCATACCCCTCTTTTGGAATCAGTAACAAAATCAGAAATGCAAACATGAGAAATGAGTAAAGGGAAAAGAAAAGGAAAGAATGAAAAGAAGAAAAGAAAAAAAAGAAGAAAAAAAAGAAGACGAAAAGAAAAAAAGAGAGAAAGGAGAAGAAAAAGAAAAGAAAAGAAAAAACACAACAAAAACACAAAAATAGAAAAAACAACAAAAAGTAAGAAACAAGATAAGGAAAAGAAGAAAAGAGAAAACCACAACAACAAAGGAATCGGATAAACTACGTTTGACCTGATTCCTCATAAGGATACATATGCATACTTACGGTGCAGTCTCATTAAAATAAAAATCCCAAAAGTCCCCAACCAAGAAACTGGGGTAGAAGTTGTGTCTGTTGTAAGAGATTTGATTCCAAAAGTGGTAATTTTGAACCCATTTGAATTGTTTTGAGCCTTTAATACCGTTTCTTTCTAACCCTATCCAAAAGCCTGCATTAGGGTCCAAAGAAAGACCTTTCGATTAGTCTTTAAAAAATGCCAAGTCAAGCAAGAAGAAGTGGTTCATACCCGGGTAACACTCTAGTTCAAGCAAGAAAGGATGAAAATTAGAGAGTCTTATTGGTGAAAACCCCCACGGTCACCGTAAGGCGACGAGAGTTGAGAGAAATCAAAATGAGATTGTCTTATTGGTGAAACCCTCACGGGAACCTTGAGGCGGAGGCAAGGCAGGAAATGAATAACTAGAAAAGGGCTGTTGGTGGAAATATGTTCAGAACATCACAAGATAAGCAAGGTCAAGGCTCGGTTAAAGAATTTCGATTATGGAAAGTCACAACAACAAAGCATGGCAACTGAAGGCTGATCATTTGGACAAACTGGGTCGACTAAGCCAAAATGCATGTCATGATCATTGGAACCAGCTGTTCTTCCACAAATAAGTTTCTCCTCTTTTCCCTTAAGTAGTCTCCGAATTCGGAATTCTTTTATTCTAAAACAAAACAACTCAGAGTCATTTCATTTCATTTTCTTTTGGGTCTCCATTTCTTCTAAGATGTTCCCAAAGTCATTTTGTTTGAACGAACATGAGAGATATTTCAACGCTTACTACCAACTCTCAAAGGGAAAAGCACTGAAACAAAAACATGACAAAGGCAACGGAAGTTAAAATGGCAATATAAAGAATCACTGAGAGTTTTCGTCAATCAAAGGATTCGGCAATCTCAGGAAAGATGCAAAGATTCTGGCGAGAGGGTTAGAATGTAACACAATATTGGGTACAGAACACTCGCTTCATCAAAGGCCACAGGGTCCAGGGTCATCCCAACAACTAAGGTGACTCATAATCATTATGGGAAAGTTGGACACTATGGAGCATGACAACGGAAAGGCCATTTTCAGAAAGAATGCCGCAAGCTAACCACCATATTTAGAACTGACAAGATTTTCTTTGATCGAAACAGGGGCAGGAAATTCCGGATGCCTTGGGGAAGTCCTCCATTGAAAAAGAAAGCACCTGGAAGGTATGACTATGAACTTCAGGACCCTCCTGGAAAATGGGACTCAGTTTAAAACTCAAACAGTTACGGAAAACATGATTTGGCACAATTATTCCCCAATGGGAGTCGTTAGGATCCTCCTGGATAATGAGATGTAACTTTAACTAGCAATCCCCAGCAGAAACAATCGAGAGTTAAAATTGGCATTTAATTTGAAATTCTCAGCCCTCTTGGAAAATGGAACCTATTTAAAGGTTGGAGATAATCATGAATAGCAAAGAGCATAACGTGACTTGCAAGAGATAGTATTCACATAGGAATTATCAGGACCATCCTGAATAATAGGATGTAACTCTAATTGACAATCCCCCCGCAGAGACAACCAAAAGTTTAAAATTGGTATTTAATTTTGAATTCTCAGGACCCTCCTGGATAATGGGATTTAATTTAAAATTCTCAGGACCCTCATGGATAATGAGATTTATTTTTAAAAGCTTTCAGGACCCTCCTGGATAATGGGATGTCAGTTTAAAAGTTTTCAGGACCCTATTGGATAATGAGACGTAGCTTTAAGTGTTGATACCCAGCAAATATGATTTGGATTTAAAATTGGTCTTATTTTTGAGTTGTCAGGTCCCTCCTGGATAATGGGACGCAACTTTATTATTCTCGTAGCTAACAGGACATAAGGGAAGTAATACTTCTAGAGGCGTAGCCTAGTTTTAGAGTTGTTGTTGGTTAAGAATTGTCAGGACCCTCCTGGATAATGGGATGTAGCTTTAATTACCGGTCCCCAGCAGATATAACTTAGATTTAAAACTGTCATTTAATAAAGAGTTGTTAGGACCCTCCTGGATAATGGGATCTAACTTTTAAATTTTTAGAGATATTTGGTAACGGGATTTAGTTAACACTCACAAATGCACCTAGCATCAAACTGGGGTAGGAAAATTTCTTTTGTTTTGTTTGTTTTGTTATAATCATGTTCAAAGGTAGCAGTTTCAAGGGAATACAATTCAACTTTATTCAAGTTTTTGCAATCAGGCGCCTGCCTGGAGAACAAGAGAATACATTTCAAGTTTTAATTTTTGCAATCAGGCGCCCACCTGGAGAATAGGGGAATACATTTCAAGTTTTGGTAAACAAGCGCCCACCTGGAGAACAAGGGAATACATTTTAAGTTTCAAGTATTGGTAATCAGGCGCCCACCTGGAGAACAATGGAATGCATTTCAAGTTTTTGGTTTTTGGTAACAGGTGTCCACCTAGAGAACAAGGGAATACATCTCAAGTTTCGAGTTTTGGTAGTCAGGAGCCCACCCAGAGAACAAGGGAATACATTTTAAGTTTCACATTTTGGTAATCAAGCGCCCACCTGGAGAACAAGGTAATACATTTAGAGTTTTTGGTTTTTGGTAATCTGGCGCCAACCTGGAGAACAAGGGAATACATTTTAAGTTTCAAGTTTTGGTAATCATGATCCCACCTGCAGAACAAGGGAATACATTTTAAGTTTCAAGTGTTGGTAATCATGAGCCCACCTGGAGAACAAGGGAATCCATTTCAAGTTTCAAGTTTTGGTACCCACCTGGAGAACAAGGGAATACATTTCAAGTTTCAAGTTTTTGGTAATCAGGCGCCCACCTGGAGAACAAGGGAATACATTTCAAGTTTCAAGTTTTGGTAATCAGGCGCCCACCTGGAGAACAAGGGAATACATTTCAAGTTTTTGGTAAAAAGGTGTCCACTTGGAGAACAAGGGAATACATTTCAAGTTTCAAGTTTTGTAATCAGGTGCCCACCTGAGAACAAGGGAATACATTTCATGTTTTGCTAATCAGGTGCCCACCTGGAGAACAAGAGAATACATTTCAAGTTTCATGTTTTTGGTAATCAGGTGCCCACCTGGAGAACAAGGGAATACATTTCAATTTTATTTAAGTTTTGGTAATCATGCGCCAAACTGGAGAACAAGGGAATATATTTCAAATTTTTGGTAATCAGGTTCCCACCAGGAGAACAAGAGAATACAATTCAAGTCCAACAGTCAGGAAACAACATGGAGAAAGAGAAACATAGCAACAAGGCAACAAGGAGTTTCACCGATAGAATACACGTCAACAAGGCAACAAGAAGTTACATAGGAAGATATACAAGGCAACAAGGAAACAAGGATCGAGAGCAAGTTGGAAGACATAGATAGGTTATATTGTAATCCATAGGTCATAGCTTAGTCTAGCTTCTTTTATTTTTGACTCTGTGTAATAAGGGGATCTAGCAAGCAGTAGCAGCAGCAACAACAGTAAGATCACAGTTTCGGTAATCCCAGCTACCAAACACTCATGAACTACACTGACCTGATTCCTTTTAAGTCAAGGATATGTAGGCACCCTCTGAAGCATGGTGCGGTCAAGCTTTTCAAAATGTTTCTCACGGAGTATTCAAATGGGCAAAAATCGCACGTGTCCGCTCACTTATCTTTGCACAAAAATCCTTCGTGTTTCCAAGCAAAGAGAGGCAGCTTTGAGCATGTGATTTTTTCCTTGTATGAAGTACTCCCATAAATTCAAACAAAATAATTTCTTTTATTTATTTGAAATTGTGTGGATTTTTGTGGCATTTTCCGTTAATTGTTTGCATTTTGTTTGTGCATTTCAATTAGTAAAAAATATAAAAAAATGTGTTGCATGTGCATTTACAAGTTGATATTCCTATTTTTCAAGAATTAATTATCAATTACTTATTTTATAAAAATAAAAAAATTGCGCTTTCAATTTTGACTTTGATTTTTAGGTGATTTTTCTTTTATTTTTGTTTTAATTATTTGATTATGTAGGATTAATTATCATTTTTATAGGTAATTTGGGGTTTATAATATAATTTAGATTTTAGTTAATTTTGAAAATGAAAAAAGAAAAAAAAGAGAAAGAAAATGAAATCTGAAAAATAAAGAAATAAAGAAGAGAATAAAAACATTTGGGCTAGCCCAAAACCCACCCAAACCGGTCCAATACCCGCCCCAGACCCGGTCTAGCCCCCTAATAACCAAACAACGTCGTTTGACACAAGTTAATCTAAGTCGTCTAGGATCTTTAATCCAACGGCTGAGAACTAGGGATACTTTAATATATATATATATATATATATATATATATATATATATATATATATATATATATATATATATATATATATATATATATATAGTGTGTGTGTGTGTGGTTGTGTGTGTGTGTGTGTGTGTATGTGTGTCCAAACACCCTCCGACTCCCCAAAACCCCGTCTCCAAACTCTCACACTTGAAACCCTAGAGACACCCCGTCTCCGCCGCCCACCACCCACCGCCATGGGCTGCTGGCTGGAAATCGCCTCCACCGGCGGCGGAGCTCCAATCGGTTCCAAATTAACACAATTGCTTCTCCTCACTCTCCTCTACCCAAATTCACCATTGCTTTCCCTCAAAATCCAGTCCATCATCTCGAATATTGGCCTGAAATATTGGCTCTGCCTGTGTGTCAGGCACTGCCGCTGCCAATCCACTCCAAAATCACACCAAAGGACCCCTATCTCTCCTTAATTCCAAATCCTCACTGATAGTCCGTCGAATACCCTTGTAGTCACTCAAATTTCAAATTGAAATCGAGCCTTGATATCCAAAATAAATTTGTGCATGCAAGTCGAGCCAGTGCTTTAGTATGTATTTCACATTCAATTAGTAAGTTCGTCACTTCCGATTCATTTTACCTTCTTCCTTTAGGTACCGGAGTTCCAAATTTGTTTTCTGTAAATTTCGTCATTTATAATTTTCTTCAAATCCCTGAAACCGGTTCATTGAACATTTGATAAGTTTTATTTTAATTCAGGTTAATTAGTTTGTATTGATTTAGTAATGTAGCTAATCCCTCGCCTAACTGTGAATTGTTCAGAATTATTGTTGAAATCATTTGGGTTTGTAATGCATGCGTTCAATTGGTTAAGTGCAATTGGGTTCTGGGCTGTTTCTGAGTCAAGTGGCAAAGAGCAGCCCACCCAATTTGATTCAGTCTATTAGGTCAAAATTTGGACCCATATTGGCTTGGTTCTCAAAGTAATTTCAGGGTCATTGGGGGTTAGTTTTGATAAACCAATAAATGAATCTTTAGTAACAAGATTTGAAAGCTTCTAGTAGTGGGTCTCTTGTAAAATTTGTGATGTAGCTTGGTTAACAAGTTACAAAATTAAGGGCTAAATTGCAAAAGTAAAACTTGAGTGCTGCCCTACTGGCCTTGCTTATAAAGGCAGTCATTCTTGCCTTTCAAGGCAAGACTTGAAAAGAAAAAGGGATAAAAAAATAATAGATTGGAAAAGAGTTAACAACCCAGAGAAAATACAGAAAAGGCTAGGCTGCTTATGTAAAAATTAACAAAAATCAAAACATCATCGCATTACGCTGTTCCATTGATTTCCTCTTGGTTTTCAATATGAAGTTTGGTTGAAATAACCTGCAATGCATTGAGGGTTAAAAATAGTTTGAACTCGCAATAGAGTTACTACTACATTGCTTTTCCATAATTCTTGAGATTTCAAACCTGTGGAGCATTTTCTGGTTCACATGGGGTCTAGGGTAGTCTAATTTTGTTTTGAAAGCTGAACTTGGGTTAGAATGAGTTGCATCTAAGATTTGCAAGGCTAATTGGGGATTATTGTTCAAAAACTCTGTTTATCGATTGGTTCTGGTTGATTTCTGCTAAGTTGTTGCTCCTGTTGTTTACTGCTGTTGCTATTTCTCCAAGAGCCCTAATCCAATTTCTGATTTTGCCTTGCCATAGTCAGGTACCCATTCTGGCTTCAAAACTATAAATGCTGACTCATGTAACATTTTGAGGAAGAGAATGAAGGCTTCTATTGTGTTGCATGTTTCTTCTGTTCACTTTACTATTTTAATTCATTGATTCAATTTGTTGACTTAGTATGTCTAAAAAGAAATCATAATGAGACCCCTGCTAGAATCGGTTGTAATGTACTTGATGTCTGATGATTACCTTTTTCCTTAATTTTTTTTATCTTGTCTTAGTGTTGCTGAAGGCATTAGTTAATTCTGTATTCCAAATGTAGTAGTTATTTTGTCCATTCGTTATCCAGTTGGAGTGAATTAGTTTGTTATTTTGAATTGATCAAGGTTAAGTGTTAGAAGGTGGTATTATAATAGAACTGACATAGCACCTGCGGTTTCAAATAATTGCTATTGTTTGATGAAATTAGTGTTGCCATGTTGATCGCCTTCTCTATAAATGTTCGATCGAATTTGGGATCTTATGTTTGATTATTTTAATTGGCATGTGATTTGACTCATAATGTGTTAGTATTAAGAATGATTCACAATCAATAATTGCAAGCGTCAGTGATAGAAATCCTATGAGCTCGACTTAACGACCTCATGAGCTGTTGAGTTGGGCTCCTTATGGGGCTTGGCATAAAATGGTGCTAACAAATTGCCATCTAGAGTAGCCTTCAAGCGTGTTCTATTGGGACTCATGCTTGGCCAAGCCCAAATTCTGAAAAGAAGTGAAATAAATAGACTTCATGTAGACTCAATTTTAGTTCACACTTAAGTTCAGCATGGTTCAAAAGTAGTTGTGACTTCTTTAGCCCTATTTCACTAATAGACCTTTGTAACTAAATTGTGGTGCGCCACCAAATAAATTAGACAATCAGTGGCCCTCATTTTATTAGTCTCAATTTGAATTGAAGTGCGCGATGTAAAATAAAATGACAATTGCACGGTCCTCATTTTTATTAATTTTGTCTTATCTTTAGAATTTGAGGTGCCATTGGTAAATTTTCATGGTCCTCGCAAATCGAAAATGCGCAATTGATAAGTAATTTACCATTCTAAATACGACTGCACATTTAAGTGACCCAAACTCGAATCTCAACGTTAGATAAAATATGTTGCGAGCTATGGGTGCATTTATGTGAAGCGGTCCAAAACGTGTTTTAACGACGTTGCAATCTTCTTAAAATTAAAATAAAAGCTGTTAAAATGAAATTTTCAGATAGATACAAAAATGTATTAAATTAGATAATTAGGCCGAGTGTAATAATTGAGCGACCGTGCTAGAACCACAGAACTCGGGAGTGCCTAACACCTTCTCCCGGATTAACAAAATTCCTTACCGGATTTCTGGCTCATAGACTGTATTACCGAGTCAAATGTTTCTCGATTCGGAATTTAAACCGTGACTTGGGACACCATTAATTATCCCCAAGTGGCGACTCTAAAATCTCTAAATAAATAAATCCCGCTTTGATTGTCCTTTAATTGGAAAAACTCCTATATTTACGCCTTTCGCAAGGTGTAGTGTGTGAAAAAGGAGGTGTGACAGTATGTACTCGAAGAGCAAGATGCTCTTGAAAGTATTAACCATGTTATGAATCATCGAGAGGAGGGTAACACTGTCAAACACAGGAGGGATCTGAAAACTTACAATGTTTGAAAAATGAAAGATTCCACTGCATGTGGAATTATTGTAAGTTCAGTTGCTGATGATCTCATCCACGAATGTGAGCAATATCCTACTGCTCAAGCCATGTGGGCACATTTAATAGAGGCATATGGGGGTCCGACTGTGACTCGCCTTCGACAGCTGACAATCAAGATTGACACGTACAAAAAACATTATGATCATGGTGTCAAGCAACCTCTAAGGGTGATGTCAAATATGATTGCTCAACTCAAAAGTGATGGCCATGTTCTCTCGAATCAGTAGAAGGTTCAGGCTGTGATTTGGTCTCTTCCCAATAATTGGGAACATTTGAAGGTTAACTTGACCCACAATGATAGCATCAAAACTTTTGTTGATGTTGCCCGTCATGTGGAGCTTGAAGACGAGCAGCCTGGTGCTACTAATGTTGTACCTAATGACTTTGTGGCAGAATCAAATGGTATAAAGAGCGCTTCAAGCCTAAGAGAAACTGAAAAAATTACGGGAAGGGTGAGGAGACCGGAGAAGGACCATCTAAGAAAAGAAACAAGCCAATTCCGAGAAAGGAAAACAGTTCTATAAGAAGAAAGACAAGACCAAGATGAAGTATTACAATTTCCAAGTCCCAAGGCATTTTACCCGTGAGTGCACTGAGCAAAAAAATATAGCATTTTAAAGGGCATCTCTTAGTGCTATATATGTTTCTAGAACCGGTTTACTAACTGAATCTTATTCTGTATGGATTGTAGACTCAAGGGCCACCGACCATGTGAGCCGCGATAGAGAAGCATTTATAGAGTTGTTTCGAGTTCCACCAGGATCAAAGCATGTATATGTGAGAAATAATGCTAATCTTGAAGTAAAAGGGATAGGCACTTGCAAAATGGACATACGTGGTGGCCGATCTTTGATGTTGCATGATGTCCTATATGTTTCAGAGATTCGACGGAACTTAGTATCTGTGTCTGTTCTTCTAGATTTGGATTTCAATTTGAACGTTAGTCATAGTGGTCTTAGAATTACTCAAGAAAATGTTTTTATGGTTTTGGACATCGTTATGCTGGTTTTATTGTGTTAGATTGTAATCCTTCTACGTATAACTATTATGTTGATCGTTGTATTATGGCATGTTATTCTAGTAAAAATGATGTTGATGTAATTACATGGCATGCAAGATTAGGTCACATAGGGCAGGATCGAATGAATAGATTGGCTAAGGAAGGACATCTAGGTCATTTCTCTAAAATTGAAATGCCAACTTATGAAAATTGTCTTGCCAGGAAGATTACATGTAAACCATTTGGAAAGGCTAAGAGAGATCATTTTTCATTGAAATTAATCCATTATGATATCTGTGGTCCAATGAATGTGAGGGATAGGTCTGGTGCTTTATATTTCATTACATTCATTGATGATTTCACACACCTTGGTTATGTATATCTGATCTCTCATAAATCTGAAAATAGATCACTATCATATGAAAAATTAAAGGATTGTGCAATGAAAAGGGAATCACCAGACGGTTAACTATTTCATACAGACCTCAACAAAATGGTGTAGTAGAAATAGAACACTACTGGACATGATAAGATCCATGATGGCGCATGCAAATTTACCCATCTCCTTTTGGGGAGATGCGTTATTGACTGCAACTTATATATTGAACAAAGTGCCTTCTAAATCAGTTTCTTCTATTCCTTATGAGCTATGGACTGGTCATAAACCAAACTTATAAGATTTACGACCTTGGGGTTGTGCTGCATATGTAAAAAATTCTTTTAAAAAGTTTGGTAAATTAGGTCCAAAAGGAAAGAAATGTATCTTTATCAGATATTCAGAATACTCCAAAGGGTATATGTTCATTGGTGAATTAGAGGATGGAAGTCGTACTGAGATTGAATCGCGAGATGTCACTTTTTTGGAAAATGATTTTCCAAAGAAGGGCGAGGTAAAGAATGGAGAGCCTTTTTATAAAATGTTGAACTCAGATAGTCAGCATGTGTCTTCTGACATAGTTCATAATCAAATTGATCAAGATCTTATTCTTGATCCGAGTGGGAGTGGGATATCCGAGTCCCGAAATCCTTTTGACGAACCTAAATTTCAACTACGAAAGAGTGCCAGGAAAAATATACCCGAACGTACTAATAAAATTGAAGATTATATTTTCTTGGTATCTCCCACAGAAATGGATGAACCAAAGTCTGTAACTAAGGCCTTATTAAGCCCTAGAAAAGATGAGTGGATGAAAGCAATGAAAGAAGAATTAGAGTCCATAAAAACCAACAAAGTCTAGGATCTAGTTGATATTCCACCAGGGCGTAGAGCCATTGGGAAACCATGGGTTCTCAAAGTTAAACACAAAGCAGATGGGTCAATAGAAAGATACAAGGCACGACTGGTGGCAAAAGGCTTTACTCAAGAAGCTGAAATAGATTATGAGGAAACATTTTCACCAGTTGTGAAGTTTACCTCAATTCACTTACTTTTGGCTATTGTTGCACGTTTGGATTTGGAATCACATCAAATGTACGTGAAGACACCTATTCTCAATGGAGAACTGAACAAAGAAATCTACATGGAACAACCTATAGGCTTCATCATTAAAGGCCAAGAAAAGAAGTTCTGTAAATTAAAAAGATCTATTTATAATCTGAAGCAATCTTCAAGGAAATGGTATTTGAGATTTTACAAGAAAATGATCTCATATGATTTCACCGTGATCAATAAAGACCATGTATTTATGTGAAGAAGTCTAATGGGGTGTTTGTAATTCTTTCCCTTTATATGGACGATATTTTATTGGCCGGAAAAAATTTAGAGTATTTGAAAACTATCAAGTCATGGCTATCAAAGTTATTTGACATGAAAGATATAGGCGAGGCAGACTATATCCTTGGAGTAAAGATCTAAAGAGACTGTCCGGAAATGTTATTGAGTCTATCTCAAGAAACTTATATGAAGAAACTTTTGGAGCATTTTCACATGAATGGTTGCAAATCCGTGGATACTCCTATAATGAGAGGTGAAACTTTAAGCCTTGAAATATGTCCTAAGATTCAAAATGAAAAGAAGACATGTCTCGAGTTCCATATTCAAGTGCTGTCGGGAGGTTGATATACGCTATGATGTGTACTCGCCCAGACATTTGCTACGACGTAGGTCTGGTTAGAAAGTATCAATCCAATCCTGGAAGAGATCATTGGAAAGCTGTAAAGAGGATTTTCAGATACCTGATGGGAATTGCAAATTATTCACTATGTTATAGTGGAAATGATTTATACTTGAGAGGATATACAGATGTTGATTGGGATGGTGGTCGGAATGATAGAAAATCAACATTCGGTTATGCCTTATTACTTAATGGTGGTTCTATATCATGGAAAAGTAAGAAACAAACATGTACATCCCTTTCAACAATGGAAGCTGAGTTCGTAGCTTGTGCGTCTGCAGTACAAAAAGCTATTTGGTTGAAGATATTCTTTGAGCCTTTGGATATTGCAAAGAACTCTCAAGGTGTCATGACTCTATATTGTGATAGTCAAGCGGCTATTGCATATACAAAAGATCCAAAGTATCGCAACAAGACCAAACAAATTGACATCAAGTATAACTTTATAAGAGACATGGTAGCAAGTGGAGAGATAAATTTACAGTACATTCCTACGCGAAGCATGATAGCTGATCCTTTTACAAAGGTGATATCTAGAGACCTGTTTGAGAAACATGTTATGGCTCTAGGTTTGTGAAGGACATGTTTATGTATTGTAAAATGACTTTAGTATTATACTATGCTCATCAATATTTGACTATTTAATTTGTGCTTATATCCCGTACGCATGCGATGAATATTTTATTGGTAAAATGTGTCGAACAAGTCGTGAGATTGGCTCTCTCACACGAGCAATAAGCTTTTATATTAAGAAAAGTGAAAAGATAAGACCTTATATAACCTTGGATAATATGAGGTTATATTTACTTGTAAAGGTCGACCTTGATAACAAATCAGACTTATGAACATTTGGTAAGCCAGATGCAAGTTTCTCTAAGAAGATGGTTTACGGATTATTGAAGTAAGAAACTCGGGTTAGACATTTAGAGGTGTCTAGAACAAGATCTGTACAGTGTTGAATCATTAAAAGAATAAGACACACGCACCAATATAAGGTGAGAACATTGTGACATGTATTTCATACCACGTGTGCTATCCACCAATAGGATAATGGAAAAATGAATCCCTATTTCTTCATTGTGTGAGATCTCAAAGAAGTTACATTAATTTTTATTGGAATACGCATTGACCTTTTACTGTTTCTTGAAGTGCCAATCAGTGTTGCTACTTTAGCATGTCACTAATAGCCATGAGTGATTCGGCAATACAGTGCATGTCTAGGAAAACAACTGATTTGGAATGAAAAGATTCGAGTAGAAAGGGAAGACAAATAAATATTTTTTTTTTGAAATTTAACTTGTATTCATAGGTTGACCATTGCACTTACCATGAGGGTATCATTTGTAATTATAAATATAAAGTTAAACATGAACTTGAGTTCATCTCTTTCGAGGATGAGGGATTGAATATCTAGCTACTGGAGTAGCAGATGATGTCTGGGGTATTGCGAGTAACAGGATCCTCGTGTTAGTAGTAAAATCCTTCCGCTTGTGATCGGATTTCTACATAGAGCTGCTAAACAACCTTAAAGGGATTAAGAATATTATGGCTCTTAATGCTCGCAGGTCGCATGAACAATTTGCCGGTATGAATTATGTGTGTTGCTTTCTGGTACTTACAAGTTTGGATCTAGTCCACATGTGCAAAGTGGAAGATGTTGGATACAAGGTTTGGATCGTGGATCGCCCATGTGGACTGACCCGGCCTATTTTAAAAAGAAATAAAACCTAAAGAGGTTACATGTGAGTTTTATTACTCCTAAAACTACCGCATGTTTTCTTTTGAGACACTTGAGAATGTGGGGCGATTTTCATCGTAGTTCTTCCCATCTCTTCTTCTCTATATATTTCTCTTCAGTACATAGATTCAAGAATGCAAAAAATTGAAAAGGAAAGAACACAGTACACTTTAGGCATTTAGTTTGTGAACAAAATAGAACTCTGTTTCCTAGAGATTCAGAATATGATTTGGGACAATTCTTTTAGTGGTGAGTTTAACAGTTTCCGCTGCGTAAATAAAGTACACAACTTGTTCTCGTCCGTGATTATTAATCTAACATTGATGAATCTCAATATACTTTGTATATTACATAAAATATTTTCCGGACTTCTCCATGTGTATGCAACATAATAAAGTATAATGTATATTTCAAAATAATATATATTTATAACCAATATATTATTATTATTATTATTATTAATATAATACCTAACATAAGTAAATATTAACTAAGTTGAAAGGAACGTACACACTATTTCTATATCATAATTAGTATTTGAAGATAAAATGCATAACAATGTTAAACCTAAACAAAACCAAATAAACAGAGTATGCCATGTAGTTTAATTGTGTCTAGGCATAAAAATGGTATGCACTTCATCTTTACAAAATATGGTATACGTTTGCTTATTTGATTCGTTTAGGAATAAAATGTACTTAATAGTTTATTAAAATTTACTTTGTTAGGTATACTACTTCGGTGTGGAGTTTGGATATGAAATAGACGATATAGGAGTATATATGTACATATAAAAGACGTGTGTATATATATATATATATATATATATATATATATATATATATATATATATGTTATGAAATAATATAAAAGACAAGAACAATAATGCAAGAACAAGAGCAATAGAGAGAAGAATAGAGAGAGTTCTTCTTATTGACACTTAGAGAATGTTAGGAGTGATTTACAATGGTAGAGGGCACCTCTATTTATAGGGAGGAGGATGATTTAGCTACCAAGAATAGAACTCTAGAATCTCTCTAATTATAGACATTCACCTTAAATAGAAGTCTATTTATAACACTCCCCCTTGAATGTCTATTCAACAATGTGCCTCGTTAAAACCTTAAAACCAAAACCCAATGGGAAAAATTAAAGAAAGGAAAAAGAGTACACATGTTTGAATATGCGCCTTATTGGTTGCCTCGTTAAAAACCTCGCAAGGAAAACCCAGTGGGACAAAACCTTGAAAGGGAAAAAGAGTGCAACGCGCATTAACTCCCCCTAATGAGTACATCAATTTATATCCTTGAGCATTTGCATTCCAATCTTGTGCATCATCTTCAAAACGATCTTTGATAGAGATTTGATAAATAAATCAACCATATTGACTTAAATAAATATTCCGCACCTTGAAATCATCATTCTTGATAGATATGAACATCTTCATATAATGTCGTGGAATAACTCTTCAATATCTCCATAGATGCATTCTCAATGCCATCATGCTTATAGTTATAGCAAGATTCATATGTACACAAATTGTACTTGGGATGTGGTACTTTAAGACCAAGAATTGCATATGCTTCAAGCAACTTAAATCTTTCAAGTTAAGTCATATAAGCCATATAATAGACTTTAGATGCATATCAAGTTTTCCATGTCATGCTAGACAAATAAGATATCGAAAACTGATTATACATACCTTTGACTTTATACTTTCAAGTATTTGAACTTCATGTCCAAAACTACATGTCTTTCATATGGAATCAATTCTTCTTGAATTGTATCTCTGCCATTTAGTTACTTTCTTTGGGTCAGCAAATGCGTATAGCATGCTTTGCAATATGTTGCAATTGAATTATCCCTTTTATGAACTTCAGGTTCATATCATGATATTCGGGGATATACATATACAAATGATAATTCATCCCATGTAACCTTTTCTCAAGTGTTTATCATGTCTCCCCCTCATGTTAGAAAAGCTAACTTGTTTCCTCAACTTTGAGAAATCATCTTTGTGCATTATCATGTCAATATACACATCACATTAATAATAAGATGAAATTATTTGGTTCCTGACCCTGAACCACTTGTGAGGGGAGAATATAATATACTCTCGTATACAACGTATATCAAACTGATATATATAACTTTGTTCTCATAAGAAACAGTTTAGCTATTAAGTGGAAGCACTCAATAATTATCTTGCTAAACCAACTTTTATATAAACCAACTTATCAAGATGAACTATCTTGAGTAGAGAATCTGGAAATTATGCTCGAAGTTAGATTACTGAGCAATTTACCTCGCAAGCACCGGCCAGGCTGCGGGTTAATAACAATTGCGCATGTAACCATTTCATAGATGCATCATATGTGGTATACATGGCAGGTGAATGGGCCCATATTCACCTTTGATATTTCCAGAATTTATGGGCTTCAACCCGAACTCTTTAGTTGGTCAGTTCATTAATGAGAACAAGTGATACAAGAGAATTCGTAAAGAACTTTCTAGTTCATTGATATTCACCTGTGTGAATTTGCACATCATACTTAAAATGAGATGGCTAACACGAATGCCAACTGAATAAATTATCAATATTGGTGAACTTCAGATTTACACCATGACATGTGCACTTATCAATAAACTTCAGGTTTATTATGACATGGGTTTTATACCAATAGATATCCACTTTATTGTGGCATTCTTTCGTTTGTGTAGTACAAACTGGAGAACAAAGCGGGTAGCTTTTCATATGCAAATTACCCCGCTACAAGTTGTAGTAATAGGAGATATCAAAGCCTTCCTTTATTTATAGTCTCAATATAATCAATCGCTTTCGCGTGTACTTTGGAAACTGAATAAGTTTCTTTGAGACTTACTACAGCACAATACTCAATTGTGTTTCTCCAACATAGTAATAATTGGCTCTTCTAGAGCTCTCAATTAATTTTGTACTACCACAGATTCATCAATATCCATGTGGTGAATCTCTTTCTTAAAGAGAAAGTTATACCATTATGGTCATGTCAAACTTGTATGCAAGATATGTTTCTTGCATTATCGTTGTCCTTTAATAGTCATATTTCCAAAATACTTTGGCGTACAATAGGTACGTGACCAACGATCATTCATGCCATATATCATCTCAAACCTCCTTCTAGGGGTGAGTGTGGTATGTTTAATACCAATTTCATGTTCATATTCTTCCAATAATGAATATGTATTCGTGAATCAGATGTTGTCACATTCACTTCGGGGATATGTGATTTTGTTATCCTTTTCAAATCTATAAATGCGTCAGGCATTTGATTTGCTATTCTTTGCAAATGGATAATCTTTTGTGCCTCTTTCTCACAAATAGAGGTGTGTGGATCAAGATGAGATAATGATGCATTTTTCCACAAAATTTCCCGTTTGGTTTCACCAACTTCTCCCCCTAATTTTGGGAAAAGTGTCTCATCAAATTGACAGTCTGCAAATCGTGCAGTAAACAAGTCGCCTGTCAATGTTTCGAGGTAGCGAATGATGGAGGGCGATTCAAACCCAACATATATTCCTAACCTTCTTTGCAGACCCATTTTGGTGCGGGATGGCGGTGCTAAAGGCACATAAACTGCGCATCCAAAAATTCTTAAATGGGATATATTGGGTTCATGACCCAAAACCAATTGCAACGGGGAATATTTGTGATAATTCGTCAGTCAGAGACGAACTAGCATTGCTGCATGCATAGTGGCATGACCCCAAGCCGAAGCGGGCAGCCGACAAACTAGCATTGCTGCATGCAAAATGGCGTGAACCCAAACCGACATGGGCAGCCTCGTTTTCATGAAGAATTCAAGATTATTCTCATCTATTGTCTCAATATGATATCCATTTTGAATGATATCTTTAAAACTCAACAAGTTCTTCTTAGACTTGGAGGAGAATATTGCATTCTCTAAGATAAACGTCGTGCCTTTGGGCAGAGTTACAGTTGCTCTTCCGGAGCCTTCAATCAATTTAATTCCCATGGTTTGATATACAAAAGAAATACACGAACATAATAATAAACAAGTTCAATTCGTTTGTGTCACATAATATTTTCAAAATCTGCTGCTAACAGTTGACTAACAAAATCAGATATGTTATCCATTACTTTGCAGTTTGAAAATTTCAGCGTTTTTCATAAGACAATCGATTATAAAACACACACAATCGATTGTTTGAACATAGACAATCGATTGTTAAACACACACAATCGATTATTTGTTATTTTTGAAAAACTTCAGATCACTGTCTTAAGACAATCGAATGTTATGCATTGACAATCGATTGTTGGCTATTTTTGAAAAATTCCAGACCTCACTGTTTCAAGACAATCGATTGTTATGCATGGACAATCAATTGTTGGCTATTTTTGAAAATTTCCAGAACACACTGTTTCAAGACAATCGATTGTTAGCCAAAGACAATCGATTGTGGATGATTTTTGAAAAATTTCAGATTACTGTCTAACGACAATCGATTGTTAGACATAGACAATCGATTGTTGACTGTTTTTGTAAAATTCCAGATCACACTGTTTTAAAGACAATCGATTGTTGATCATTGACAATCGATTGTTTTGCAGTTTTTATGCGAAATATGAGATAACCGACTAGTTTTTCAGGTTAGTCGATTACCTCTACTGGAAAGTAAAAATATTATTGATATTTGAGCATATTGATACATTCTAAAGAACTAATACTAACATTATATCATGAACTAACTAATACGAGCTAATACTCATGGCTATTAGTTTATTCATTCACTAATACAAACAAGTAAAATAAAATCAAATAGCTCCATCTTCTTTCATCACGGATCCATCACCGATTAGGTGGTCTATCTTTCCCTCGGGTTGCTCAAAGAAGTCTGCCACATCCAAGTGGGTGATGTCAAAGTTGTCGTCAGAGACAAAATTCGTTTCAGGGCGTTTACTCTTTCGAGATGTTTGATAAAGGTCAACCAAAAGTCATGGTATACGGCAAGCCTTTGACCAGTGCTCGTTTTCACCGCAACGATAATATATAGTTTATAAACTATTTGCTTTTGGGTTCTTATCGTATCGTGCTTGTGGCAGAGTGACCAACTTCAGGTTGTCATATCTCTTCTTTAAGCCATTCCACAAGATGGGTGGATCTTTGACTGTGATACATTCAATTTTCAAACCTTCATCAAGGTGATGGCGCAAGAAAATCAAGGCCTTAGCATAGTTTCAAACCTTCATCAAGGTGATGGCGCAAGAAAATCAAGGCCTTAGCATAGTCTTGGGTGGATGCATAATTTCTGTCTTTAATGGCGTCTCCAAGACCCATAGCATCTAAGTGGATTTCAGCATCCAACACCCATGTCATATAGTTCTTGCCCGAAATTTCAAGGGCAACGAACTTTCTTTTCATAGTGTCAGTCATAAGACACAATTACATCAAGAGCGTGTTCATACTTACGGGCTCTATTACAATTATCACATTCACTTCAGGGAATGGATCAAAATCATGTGCTTTACACAATCTCATGTCAAATATTACTTTCATAAAGTGAAAGATTATTTTGAGAATCTTTATTATTCTCATCATCACAATAATGACGATTATAACTTCGTCTATTGCCATGTCCACATCCATTGATACCTTTACGGTAATTAGTCTTCTTTCAGACTTATCACATACTGCTACCACATTCTCTAAAGGGAATGGAGCAAATTCAATTGGATGGAATTCTTTGCCACGTCCACATTCATTGATACCTTCATGGTAATAATTTCTTGTCTTCTTTCAGACTTATCATATACTGCTTCCACATTCTCTAAAGGGAATGGAGCAAATTCAATTTGGACGGGTTTTCAATTCTTTGTCCACAATCATACATGAATTTAATCATGGCAGGACATAGAAATTTTACCACTTCATGTGGTTACAATTTCTTACAAACTCCATTAGAGTTATAATCAAACTTTGTTGTCTATGTTTGTATATAAAATTAGATTATAGAATAAAAGAGAAAAATACGGTAAAATACTTACCTTAAATCCATTTACACAATCCGTGAGTTGTCTGATTGTTTATCTTTCTGTTGTGTTCTGTGGAGCTGAATTGGGAGTGCACTGCGGTTGTATCCAGGTTCTAGAAAGTGTCCTCCTTTTCTAAGTAGTGAGCAACTGCCAAATATAAACTACAGGTGTTCAAAAAAAATCACCTTTACTATTCTGCTTGCACCGTTGATACTGATCCAAAGATTCCAGGACAAGTTTCATATTTACTATCACAGACCTTCTCTTGCTCTGCAAAATAGAACTTCTTGATACGGTAGAGTCTCGTGCTGATAACGCGTTATGAAATAATATAAAAGACAAGAACAATAATGCAGGAACAAGAGCAATAGAGAGAAGAATAGAGAGAGTTCTTCTTATTGATACTTAGATAATGTTAGGAGTGATTTACAATGGTAGAGGGCACCTCTATTTATAGGGAGGAGGATGATTTAGCTACCAAGAATAGAACTCTAGAATCTCTCTAATTATAGACATTCACCTTAAATAGAAGTCTATTTATAACAATATATATATATATATATATATATATATATATATATATATATATATATATATATATATATATATAATATTTAATACTAGTGATTAGATATGTACATAAAAAAGACGAGATATTTCAGTTGTTTTCTTCCTATTAGTTATTTCTTATCTCTTTATATAACAATAGATGGCATATGGAATACGGAATATGAAGATTAAGGACTAATTATCTTAACCAAGGAGAAGTAGGTAACTGAAACTATAAATAATGCGAGATTTAAGGTACAATATTTAAAAGATTTTGGCTAGAAATACAAATATTTCTTTGCCTTATGTGTAAAGGACCTAATGCTACTACATCAGCGAAAATTTTCATGTAATTTTGCCTGGTTATGGTTTTTGCTCTTTTATGATATCTTTCTTTATTTTTTATTGTCAGTCGAGATATTGTAAAAAATTCTTTAAGACATAAAGAAAAAAGAGAAACAAATTTAGAGGGGGCTATCAACATCCCCAAATGCATTTTTTCTTAACCTATCTTTCTTCGACGTAAATCTAACCCAATTCAAGACATTAGTTTATTCAAATTATTGTAAAGTTCAAAAATAACTATTTTATGGACTTTCAATTGAAAATAGCCATATATTCGAAAGTCATTGAAAAATAGCTAACTTTTGGAAATTTATGATAGTGTCATGGAATTTGAATTTTAAAAAGTGAAACTCCATGGCAATATCCTGGACAAAGTAGATGAATGTAGTTTTACTTTTTTTTTTTAAAAAAAGTTTGAAATTCATGACACCTAGCATGGTGTTTTCACATTAAAAACTGGCTACTTATAAAAACACTGTATTTTTGGAAAAAAGGTCTGAAAAATTGCTAGCCCATACAATTTTTATACTCCACCACTTGAGCCCAAAGTCCATTTGAATAGGCCCATACAGCATCCAAAATCACTTCATTAGGAACACAATTCTCAAAGTAATAATTGGGATGTGAAGTTAATCCAAGAGAATGAGAATATCATACAGGATAAGCCATTATGGTTGAATCATTTTAAAAACAAGTTTCTAAATCTAAATTAATCATCAGCGGGACATGACCCTTGATAGGAAGGTGTAGACATTAAGGATTAGGGTAGTAAATTTGTAAATAGTCGAGCATATCTCTTTTCCAAACATGTACTTCTTTTTCATAGCTACACTTAGGGGTGCTCCTAAAAATTCGAAAATCCGAACCAAACCGAGCAAAAAAATCGATACTTTTTTGTTTGGTTTTGGTTTTAAAATTTAAAAATCGATCAAATTTGATTTGGTTTTGATATTAATTAAAAAAACCCAACCAAATCGAATATAGGAGTAATTATTTTAAATTTATTATTACACCTATATATGTGTATATTTTTATGCAAAGTTTTAAAAAAAATTTCGTTAATATTAATCGTTGCACTTTTAATACAGTTCTTTACCTTTACATTCTAGTTTAATTGGTAGTTTTCTTTTGTTAAGTGTAAGAATCTATTCCATGTTAAAAGTAATATATTTTTAATCGAATTCTTAAATTATTCATCATTATTTGATTCAATTATCATCAATATATCTTGGGAAATGATAAATTTCTCAAAGGGCAATTGATTTGATAGTGTTACGTGAAAAATGTGGTCGCCGAAATATGTGTTTGGTAGTGTATGTCTTATTGTTAAGAAAAAAATCATCAAATAACTGAAAACACCGTAAAATTGACATAAACTAAATCGAGAAAAAACCAACTTAATTATTTTGGTTTGCTTCTAATATCTGAAAAAACGACTTACTTGATTTGGTTTTTTTAGGGAAAAATCGATCCAAACCGAACCATGAACACCCCTAGCTGTACTACTAGCTAGCTAGTGTTATCCTCGTGTTCCCTATTTTTAGATTGCTATTCCTACGTGATGTTTCCTTTTCTTCAGTTATATTTCTTTTTTGGTTGTTGTTACGGTTTCTCTTTCCGTAGTTCTTTGTCGTAACTGTTGTGATTTTCCTTTTATTGAGCCGATGGTCTATCAAAAATGACATCTCTACACAAGGTATGAGTAAGATCTGCATACATATTACTTTCCCCAAACCCACTTGTGGGAATATATTGAGTATATTATCGTCATTGTTATTTATTGTTGCACACCTCTTCTGGTCGTAAGTTGCTTACTCCTTTCCCGAGGTACGAACTCTCTTCTGCATTTGACCTAAGACTGGGAGTTGAACTCATGGAGGAAGGAAAGAAGCATGTAAGCCTGCAACTAAAGTCAAAAGGAGGGCTAAGAGCATCCTTCTTTCTTGCCTTTTCTCGGTTACTCTTTCCTAGTTCCTAGCTCTAAGACTAGTGGAAGAATGGGAAAGAGTGGCTTCGCTCCTACACATTCCTACACGAAGGGCTGTAATACTAGGAAAGCGGAAAGCATAGGTAGCGCAAGAGGTTGTGGACGATGTGACCCATTAGCACCCGATGAATGACACAAACTTGAGCGCCTGAAGTCACGAGAGAATGACGCGAGTTCCTTCAGGGCAAAGGGCATACCTGAAATTTAGGTCACGAGGGAATGTAGAAACGGAACAAAGAAAAGCTTGACGCTAATCCACTAATAACTGAACCAATCAAGCGGCCCGTGGCTGACCTGCCAGTCTATCAAATATCGTTGTTTATCCTTAAGAGCAAGAGGTTCCTTGTGTGAAACTTAGATGTTGAAGCACACACCCTTTATTTATCAGTTGGGAACTTGCACTCCTAATAACAAACAAAAGTTGGATTCTATCTCTTCCTTTTGTAAAACATATCTCTTTGTTAGTTGATTGGCTTATGGTGCTGCTCTAACTATACTGTGGAGTTGAACCACAGTTCTTCCTTATCTTTCGTGGTGAAATTTCACTTACCTTTTTCATTGCTATTATGGAGGAACCACTGCCCTCACTCAATTCTAATCTTGAAATCTTTACCCGATCATAAGGGACAACTAGTCCTCTCTTACCTCGTCAGGTCAGTATGTCTTCCACTAATTGGTCTTGACCGCATCTTCCCCTGGAGGAGTAGTAGCATTATTTTCTCTATAGGCAGATGATATAAGGATTATAAAACACGAATGATCACTTGACTCAGGTTCTTTTTGTTGATGACTCAAGGTTTTCTTGGTTGGGTCATAAAAATCAGGTTGATTTGAAAATCAAGTAGCATCTATAGAGACATACTTTCTTTTTGTAATGGGATCAAAGAATTTTGTGATGTCGGATAACCAGTGAAGACACATCTCACAGCTCTAGGATCCAATTTCTCATGAGAGGTCCCGGTTCCATAGACATAACACATACCCAAAAATGAAAAATATAGATAAAAAACCTATTAATGTTATAAATAGACTCCTATTTAAGGTGAATGTCTATAATTAGAGAGATTCTAGAGTTTTATTCTTGGTAGCTAAATCATCCCCCTCCCTATAAATAAAGGGGTCTTCTACCATTGTAATGCACTCCTAACATTCTCTAAGTATCAATAAGAAGAACTCTCTCTACTCTTCTCTCTATTTGCTCTTGTTCTTGAGTTATTGTTCTTGTCTTTTATATTATTTCATAACACGTTATCAGCACGAGACTCTACCGTCTCAAGAACCATTCTCGAGAAATCTAAGGTATTTCCCTCTTCCTAATTTAATTTTCGATTATGTCTGACATTACGAAAAGAAAGTTCGTTGCCCTTGAAATTTCGGGCAAGAACTATATGACATGGGTGTTGGATGCTGAAATCCACTTAGATGCTATGGGTCTCGGAGACACCATCAAAGATAGAGAAAAAGCATCCACCCAAGAATGTGCGAAGGCCTTGATTTTCTTGCGCCATCACCTTGCTGAAGGTTTGAAGATTGAATATCTCACCGTCAAGGATCCACTCGTCTTGTGGAACGGCTTAAAGGAGAGATATGACAACCTGAAGTTGGTCACTCTGCCACAAGCACGATATGATTGGGCTCATCTGAGGCTCCAGGACTTTAAGTCCGTTTCTGAATATAATTCTGCTATGTTCAGAATTACTTCTAAATTGAAGCTATGCGGGGATAATATCTCCGATTATGATATGCTTGAGAAAACGTTTACAACGTTTCATGCCTCCAATATGGTACTGCAACAACAGTACAGAGAGAAAGGCTTTACAAAGTACTCTGAACTGATTTCTCTTCTACTAGTGGCTGAGCGAAATAATGACCTGCTCATGAGAAATCATGAAAATCGACCCACTGGGTCTACACCACTGCCTGAAGCAGATAAGGTGCACTCTCATTATGCCAAACATGAAAAGGACCATGGTCATGGTCGTAAACGGGGTCATAGCCAGGGACGTAGACAAGGAAGAAATTCCAATGAAGTCCGTCACCCCCGAAGAGAGATAACCACCTAAAGCAGAAACGGGGTCATGAAGATCCTAAGGCAAATAGTTCAGAAACGATATGTTATCGTTGCGGTGGGAAAGGGCACTGGTCAAAGACTTGCCGTATACCAAGACACTTGGTTGACCTTTATCAAGCATCTCGAAAGAGAAAAGGCCCTGAAACAAATTTTGTCTATGACGACAATGAGGACATTACCCACCTGGATGTGGCAGACTTCTTTGAGCAACCCGATGGCAAAATAGACCACCTAATCGGCGATGGATCCGTGATGAAAGAAGATGGAGTTATTTAATTTTGTTCTACTTATTTGTATTAGTTAGTGAATAAACTAATAGTCATTAGCATTAGCTCGTATTAGTTAGTTCATAAAGCAATGTTAGCAGTAGTTCTTTAGAATATCTTCAATATGTTCAAATATCAATAAAACTTTTATTTTCCAGTGGGGGTAATCGACTAGCCTGAAAAACTAGTCGATTATCAACTATTTTCGCATTAAAGTTGAAAAACAATTGATCAACAATCGATTGTCGTTGACTAACAATCGATTGTCATTAAGACAGTGTAATCTGGAATTTTTCAAAAATCATCCACAATCGATTGTCTTTGTCTAACAATCGATTGTCTTGAAACAGTGAGGTCTGGAAATTTTCAAAAATAGCCAACAATCGATTGTCCATGCATAACAATCGATTGTCTTGAAACAGTGAGGTCTGGAATTTTTCAAAAATAGCCAACAATCGATTGTCAATGCATAACAATCGATTGTCTTAAGACTGTGATCTGAAGTTTTTTCAAAATAGCAAATAATCGATTGTGTGTGTTTAACAATCGATTGTCAATGTTCAACAATCGATTGTTTGTAAGTAACAATCGATTGTTTGAAGAAAACGTTTAAACTGAATTTTTCAAACTGCAAAGTAATGGATAACATATCTGATTTTGTTAGTCAACTGTTAGCAGCAGATTTTGAAAATATTATGTGACTCAAAAGAATTGAACTTGTTTATTCTTATGTTCGTATATTTTCTTTTATATGTCAAACCATGGGAAGTAAATTGATTGAAGGCTCCGGAAGAGCAACTGTAACTCTGCCCAAAGGCATGACGTTTATCTTAGAGAATGCAATATTCTCCTCCAAGTCTAAGAAGAACTTGTTGAGTTTTAAAGATATCATTCAAAATGGGTATCATATTGAGACAATAGATGAGAATAATCTTGAATTCTTCATGAAAACGAGGCTGCCCATTTCGGTTTGGGTTCACGCCATTTTGCATGCAGCAATGCTAGTTCGTCGGCTGCCTACTTTGGTTTGGGTTCACGCCATTTTGCATGCAGCAATGCTAGTTCGTCGGCTGCCCACTTTGGTTTGGGTTCATGCCATTTTGCATGCAGCATTTTAGTTTGACGGCTGCCCACTTCAGTTTGGGGACACGCCATTTTACATACAGCAATGCTAGTTCGTCTCTGACTGACGAATTGACACAAATATTCCCCGTTGCAATTGGTTTTGGGTCATGGACCCAATATATCCCATTTAAGAATTTTTGGATGCGCAGTATATGTGCCTTTAGCACCGCCATCCCGCACCAAAATGGGTCTGCAAAGAAGGTTAGGAATATATGTTGAGGTTGAATCGCCCTCCATTATTCGCTACCTCGAAACATTGACAGGAGATTTGTTCACTGCACGATTTGCAGACTGTCAATTTGATGAGACACTTTTCCCAAAATTAGGGGGAGAAGTTGGTGAAACCAAACGGGAAATTTTGTGGAAAAATGCATCATTATCTCATCTTGATCCACACACCTCTATTTGTGAAAGAGGCACAAAAGATTATCCATTTGCAAAGAATAGCAAATCAAATGCCTGACGCATTTATAGATTTGAAAAGGATAACAAAATCACATATCCTCGAAGTGAATGTGACAACATTTGATTCACGAATACATATTCATTATTGGAAGAATATGAACATGAAATTGGTATTAAATATACCACACTCACCCCTAGAAGGAGGTTTGAGATGATACCACACTCACCCCTAGAAGGAGGTTTGAGATGATATATGGCATGAATGATCGTTGGTCACGTACCTATTGTACGCCAAAGTATTTTGGAAATATGACTATTAAAGGACAACGATAATGCAAGAAACCTATCTTGCATATAAGTTTGACATGACCATAATGGTATAACTTTCTCTTTAAGAAAGATATTCACCACATGGATGTTGATGAATCTGTGGTAGTACAAAATTAATTGAGAGCTCTAGAAGAGCCAATTATTACTATGTTGGAGAAACACAATTGAGTATTGTGCTATAGTAAGTCTCAAAGAAACTTATTCAGTTTTCAAAGTACACGCGAAAGCGATTGATTATATTGAGACTATAAATAAAGGAAGGCTTTGATATCTCCTATTACTACAACTTGTAGCGGGGTAATTTGCATATGAAAAGCTACCCGCTTTGTTCTCCAGTTTGTACTACACAAAAGAAAGAATGCCACAATAAAGTGGATATCTATTGGTATAAAAACCCATGTCATAATAAACCTGAAGTTTATTGATAAGTGCACATGTCATGGTGTAAATTTGAAGTTCACCAATATTGATAATTTGTTCAGTTAGCATTCGTGTTAGCCATCTCATTTTATGTATGATGTGCAAATTCACATAGGTGAATAATAAAGAACTAGAAAGTTCTTTACGAATTCTCTTGTATCACTTGTTCTCATTAATGAACTGACAAACTAAAGAGTTCGGGTTGAAGCCCATAAATTCTGGAAATATCAAAGGTGAATATGGGCCCATTCACCTGCCATGTATACCACATATGATGCATCTATGATATGGTTACATGCGCAATTGTTATTGACCCGCAGCCTGGCTGGTGCTTGCGAGGTAAATTGCTCAGTAATCTAACTTCGAGCATAATTTCCAGATTTTCTACTCAAGATACTTCATCTTGATAAGTTGGTTTATATCAAAGTTGGTTTAGCAAGATAATTATTGAGTGCTTCCACTTAATAGCTAAACTGTTTCTTATGAGAACAAAGTTATATATATCAGTTTGATATACGTTGTATACGAGAGTATATTCTCCCCTCACAAGTGGTTCAGGGTCAGGAACCAAATAATTTCATCTTATTATTAATGTGCTGTGTACATTGACATAATAATGCACAAAGATGATTTCCCAAAGTTGAGGAAACAAGTTAGCTTTTCTAACATGAGGGGGAGACATGATAAACACTTGAGAAAAGGTTACATGGGATGAATTATCATTTGGATATGTATATCCCCGAATATCATGATATGAACCTGAAGTTCATAAAAGGGATAATTCAATTGCAACATATTGCAAAGCATGCTATACGCATTTGCTGACCCAAAGAAAGTAACTAAATGGAAGAGATACAATTCAAGAAGAATTGATTCCATATGAAAGACATGTAGTTTTGAACCTATAGTTCAAATGCTTGAAAGTATAAAGTCAAAGGTATGTATAATCAGTTTTCGATATCTTATTTATCTAGCATGACATGGAAAACTTGATATGCATCTAAAGTCTATTATATGGCTTATATGACTTAACTTGAAAGATTTAAGTTGCTTGAAGCATATGCAATTCTTGGTCCTGAAGTACCACATCCCAAGTACAATTTGTGTACATATGAATCTTGCTATAACTATAAGCATGATGGCATTGAGAATACATCTATGAAGATATTGAAGAGTCATTCCACGACATTATATGAAGATGTTCATATCTATCAAGAATGATGATTTCAAGGTACGGAATATTTATTCAAGTCAATATGGTTGATTTATCAAATCTCTATCAAAGATCGTTTTGAAGATGATGCACAAGATTGGAATGCAAATGCTCAAGGATATAAATTGATGTACTCATTAGGGGGAGTTAATGCGCGTTGCACTCTTTTTCCCTTACAAGGTTTTGTCCCACTGGGTTTTCCTTGCGAGATTTTTAACGAGGCAACCAATAGGCGCATATTCAAACATGTGTACTCTTTTTCCTTTCTTTAATTTTTCCCATCGGGTTTTGGTTTTAAGGTTTTAACGAGGCACATTGTTGAATAGACATTCAAGGGGGAGTGTTATAAATAGACTCCTATTTAAGGTGAATGTCTATAATTAGAGAGATTCTAGAGTTCTATTCTTGGTAGCTAAATCATCCCCCTCCCTATAAATAAAGGGGTCTTCTACCATTGTAATGCACTCCTAACATTCTCTAAGTATCAATAAGAAGAACTCTCTCTACTCTTCTCTCTATTTGCTCTTGTTCTTGAGTTATTGTTCTTGTCTTTTATATTATTTCATAACAATTAACATATTTACGAATCCCAATCCTTGAAATATAGCACCCCACTTTTCTTTACTATCCAGCACTTTGCTTATTCCGCATCAATCTAAGCCCGCTTATTCCAACTAAGTGATCCAGCCTTCAAAGGTGGAGGAGTAAAAAGCAACTTTTGACTTAAATTAGAGAAATGCTGAGTTTTATCCGCTTCAATTCATTAAGTAAAATAACGTTACTAAGAAAACTGAAATTAGCTACAAACTTCGTCGCTAAGCTTTCGTTAAATCGCTGGTAGCTAACATAATCTTTTGATAATTTGTCACTAATTCGTCGTTAGGTAAAATTAGCGACATATTTTATTACTTAGCTATAAAATTTATCCATTACTAATTTTTGTATTTTTTAATAATGTAATATTCTTTAACTTAAAGTCTTGAATCTCCATCTACTATCTCCAAACGACATCCAATGTCCTATGCAATATCTTTAAAAATTATCATAGAATACTGACTTTATGGTCAACTTAATGTAGAAGATAATTTAAGATTAATTTTCTCCTTAAAGCATATTGTGTCGTCCATAAAACTAAAGCTCCACATTTTCAGCATAAATAGAAGATTGAGAATTTACAAAGATCGAACTTTATGATTTTTCTATAATAAACCACGTGCAGACCATTGGAGTTGGAATTATAGTTTAGAAAATAAGGTTACTAAGTGACAAAATAGGACAAATAAGTGTCTCAGACCCCATTAGTTTGAAGCTGCCCATAATAATATGTCCCCAGACAAAGGCTAAAATGTTTGCAGAAGAAAGACATGCATTTCCTAAGTATAATATATCCATATCCCTTTTTCTTTTCTCTTTATTTTAAATAAATTAGTCGTCAATTCAGTCGTTTAAATTAAAAATAGCCGGCGAATATATTTTATATATATATATATATATATATATATATAAAATTCATGTACACTATATGTATAACCAGCTAGAAAAAGTAAACAACGTCTACAACCGACTATTTTGTATAAAAGCTCCTTACATTTATCGACATTGTAAAGCTTTGTATAGAATAAGTAAATTTTAACATGCAATAACATGTTGCTTGTCATTTTTACTAGATTATCAATTAATATTTATCAAATAATTCACATGTAATTACCTAGTAAGTTACTTAAACTGTGTAAATAATTCTTACATCATTAATTAGAGCATAAAACTTGAACTCTTTTCGTATAACTTACCAAATGAATATTTTTTTGCATTCTCAAAACTCAAACACGAAACTTTGACCAAAGGTAAAGGGATTATCAATTCCTCTTAATTTAAGTGTCTTCCACTTCCACATAAAATAATCTATGCTTTTCTTTTGTCCAATTTTTGCATTTCCAGAATCCTTAAAGATTTTTATTTATTAAATTGATATTATTTTCTTTTACTATAATTCTTCTTTTTGGGTTGTCAGCTAGGCCATCTTTCAGTCTGTTCATTTTTTTTCCATTTTATTGCATTGTGGAACTCTGTATCAATACAGCCTTTTTTCTGATTTCTTATCCTCTTTCCATTCCTAGCTTTATCTTTCTGATTTTTACATAAGATTCTTGATGAGATTTTTTTCCTTCTTTGGTTTTTTTTAATTTGGTTTTTAATTAATCCTCTATATTAAACCTAAAAACATTTGGGTAAAAGTACATTCACATAATTATTACAATCCAATTCATAATTCCAAAAGTGCCATTATGTTCATTAATAAAATTTAAAAGTCGGATTCATCAAGTTTAGATCCTAAACTACCTCTAGATATTGCTAAAATAGGCAATCTCATAACAATCGATGGAGAAAATTCACTATCAAATTAAATTTTCATGCCAAACATCTCTCATATGACAAACACCCTAAGAACTAAGTAAAAAAATTGAACACTATAAAAGAACTAGATTTTCTAAAGAATTGTAGTAAATTAGAAAATCAAATATCTCAACCGGATATTGTTATTCAACAAATTACGGACTGACAGGAAGATTTTTCTCAGCTATGTTGAGTGGACTCTCAAAAATGTTGTCGCACGCATATCGAAACTTCCGAATACATTACTTTCAGAGGACTCGCCACGCACGTATGAGATTTTCGGACGATCTGACCAACATCAGTTCTCAGCTTCTTGATATCAGATCGTCTTGAATATTTACTGATTCTATTTTCATATGATATTTGGGTCAAAGAAAAAGATTTGGTAGGTGTTGTGGGATTATGGTAGGCAAGGGAGAAGAATGTATGGGGCAAGTTATGGAGGCTTTAGTTTCTCAATATATTTGCTACCTTTGTAAGATATAACATATATCTTTGTCTGCTAAAATGCTGCCTAAATATGCAACCAGAAAGTGAAAATGATAAGATTCATGCAGGCACAAAGGGGAGAATGAAACAAAAGAATTAAATGGAACTTTGTTATGCTGTTTACTTTTTGAATAAGTACAAAAGAAAAACTTTTTGGTTTTTGATAAAGTTCAATCAAATAATGAGTCAAAAAATATTCTACAATCTTTCTTTATACATAATATATGATCTTGTCTATGAACACAAAATTATGTTTTGGTGTGATATTTACTATGTCAGTGTAACTAATAGTACGGGCACCCCAATGTATTAACCTCATGTTATGTAGGGGGTCCGGAGAATGGCCGAATCATAAGGATCTGCTATGCGCAGCCTTACTCGGCATTTGTACAAGATGCTGTTTTCACGGCTCGAACTCATAACCTCCTGGTTATGTGACAGCAACTTTAACAGTTACACTAAAGTTCCCTTCTGTTAATTAACTGATATCACTCCTTTAAATTAAGATTGTTTTAGCGGATTATACCTTAGGTCGGGCGACGAAAAATGTCTTGTTCATCCTTACGAATCTAATGAAATATAGGATCAATGAGTTTAGAGTGATCAAACAATCGGATCGATTACGAGTCATCTTCTTCAAAAGCAAATGTACTAATATTTTTTAAGTTATATACATCAATAATATTTTTACATTATTAAGTTGACTTTATCTACTGTAGCAATATATGCTTTATTTTCAAGATTACTAGTTACATTTTCCTATTAAGGGCTACTGTGAATATTTTTGAAGTGACCTAGTAGTGTAAAAGCATGAATTTATATTATCGGTGTACATAAATAAATTTCTTGTTTGTAGCCTGATAAGAGTCATAAGTTAGACTATGCTCATTATATACTACTATAACTTTAAGTCAAAATCTTTTCATTATTCAAACAGTGCTTTTATCAACAAATTAGACTATTTGTGCAAGTAAAAGCATGAAAGGAGCCACGTAAATATTAAGAAATGCAAGAAAACAACAACACTAGTAAAAGACGGTACAATTAAAGTATGCAAGTAAAACAATTAAGGCAAGTAGAAAATAAGTATGGAGCCGTGGAAGGAACATACAATTCGATATTTTCACAATAAATAGCCCATGATTTAATTACAATGTGTACATGAACTCTAACAACAATAAAATGAATGGGGATGCTCTACGAGGAAAGATATCTCGACAAATAAGAGTAACAAGACAATAAGGAAGACAGTAACTTCAAATCAAAGCATATAAGGCTAAAACAAATAAGAGGTAGAATAAGTACTTATAACGTCAAAAGGAGCATGTAAGAGTTAATTAACAATGAGAGATATAGCATATCATGACAATTCAATTAAAGGCATGGAATGAGTATAGATAACATAAACTGGTCAAATACCACAATCAACCCAAATTCTAAGGGTAGTTTCTCCCACACAAAGTTAGATAAGATACTTACCTCAAAAAAAATTGATACTCTAAAATGATCGTCTCGTGTGAAACAACTTTTAGACGACTCAAATCCATCCAAAATACTTCATATCATAAATAAAAACCATAGGAAATAATTTTGGATCGTTGACCCAAGTGAAGTTTATTTTGATGAGTGACAAAGGAACTCAAGCATGAAACAGGTACATCCAGTGTACACGGGCACAGGCAGATTCAAGCATAAGTGATGCACGTGAATGAGATAAGCTTAATTTGTTATATTTGATATTTTTCGATTGAAAAGATTGCTTAAATGATAAGAAGCCTACTTACTCGAAGAAAACTTTATCCAAGATAAGGAAAAGTTAGAAGTTGAAGTTAACTAGAACTCTTCCACCAAGGAAGGGTATAGTATTAGAACTCTAGTTATTTCTTATTCTACTAACTTTATAAATTACATGATGTTCTCCGTTTATAGGTATGTACAAAAGCTGAAGTTAAACGTGAGTTGAGAGTAAAATAGCAAGGCATTTTATAAGAAATTACTGTGTGATTCAAGTGTGTGAACCTGAAGCTACATGGACCAAATAGAAGAACCAATTTTAAGTGCCTGTAGTTTATTCTAGTTTCATTATAGTAGGTTGTTTTTAATTTGTACCTTTCAGCTTTATCTAGAAGCAATTATATTAGGTACTCTGAGTATTAAAATTAGATTTAACTTGAAGTTGTTGCAACAGTTAGAGGCTGGCTTCCACAGCAGGATAGAGGTAATCCTTAGGTTTACAACGAGTTTTGTAAATGTTGTTTTGGGGCAGTGATTTAGTGAAATGTTGGAAAAACTCCTACTGAGTAGTATGTCATAATTTTTTCACCTTTTGAGCTAGGTTAGGTGTTTTCCATGTAAAAATACTTATGTTATTTACTTTGCGCATTCATTATATCATCAATAGTAGTGTAAAGAACACATAGAAGAATCAGGTCTTCTATAGTTTGTGCATGCAAAAATTGAACACCAAATTAATCACCCCCCTTTATGTGGCATTAAAGTCTAAAATATCAATTGGTATCAGAGGGGGTACTCTTTGAAGAGGCTTACGCCTTAGGAGAAGATCAAGATGAGTGCACCGCCTAAAAACCAGGAAGGTAAATCCACTGCCAGACACCACCCTTTATTGGCCAGTACTACTCTTGGTAGAAAAAGAAGATTGTCACGATCCGGATTTTTCATCCTCGGGAGTCGTGGTGGTGCCTACTATTGAGAGCCAGGCAAGCCAATCCTTAACTACTTATTTCATTATCAAATTACTTCCCTTTAACAGACATAAAGTGATAGCAGGAAAATAGTAAAACTTTAAATAATTAAGTAGAAGATAACAATTAAACATCTAAATTCTACATCTATTACAACTAATTAAGTCTCAACCAGCCAAATTCTGGTGTCACAGTGTCACAGACTATCTAAGATTACTATATATTAAGTCTGAAAAAATAACAGTACACTATTTCTGAATAAAAGGGAAATGAAACAGGGAAGTAGAGACAGAGGGAGACGCCAGGGCCTGCGGACGCCTGTATGTCTATCTTGGGTCTCTGGGTGGACTAAAGGAAGCACTCCAAATACTATCTAAAAGCTGCTTTGGGATCTGCATACAGTGCAGAGTGTAGTATCATCACAACAGACCACATGTGCTGGTAAGTGCCTAGTCTAACCTCAGTAAAGTAGCGACATGGCTAGGACCAGATTACCAAATAAACCTGTAGTTCAAATATATATACAGCGGAAAAGAAATACATAGATAACCAGTCAATATGGGAATGGAAGCATGTTGTGGGGAGATAACAAGTCCAAATAGGATGACATCAAGTAACAAAGGAAACAACATAACACAAATACCAATAAAGAATTAGAATTAATAAATGCACGGCATCACCTTTCGTGCTTTTACTCTCGTCCTCACCAGAGAAATTATATAATAAAAATGTTCACGACATTACCCCTCATGCTTTTACTCTCTTTTCTCACCATATAATAAATAGAATCAACACGGAATGGTACATCGTGCGACACGGCATCACCCTTCGTGTTTTACACTCTTTCTTCACAATCATAATAATACACGGCAGTACCCTTCTTGCCTTACACTCTTTTTCTCACCAAAACTAGCAATACACGACATCACTTTTCGTCTCGTCCTCACCCAAACAACAATCGCAAACAAAGGGGCAAGGGAATAAACAAGATCATAACAGGAATTCCGTGAAGGGGATAATAATTAAATAATTAAATACAAGGGAATTACATCAATAATATCAACATCCCGACAAGGGAAATAACCAATAAAGAAACAATATCTCGACAAGGGAACAATTTAATAGCTCTTTCTCTTTCTTTTACGTTTACTTCACAACTAACTTTACCACTTGAGCCAATCTCCAAAGGGTTCAATCAATTCATTTACTTTCACAATTCGTAATATACTTTGAGCCAATTCTCATCGATGTTCAAAGGTCACAATTCCTTCCACAAACTTTTCACAACAAATAAAAATCATTACTAAGGCATGAAAGTTACAACAAAATCAATATATTCACCATATAAAGACTTACGGTCATGCTAGACAATGTATAGATACTCGTCACCATGACTATACATCGTACTCAATAATTATCACATAGAAAATAGGTCTCAACTCCTAATTCCTCAAGCTAAGGTTACACCAAAAACTTACCTCAAACTTCCACGGCCAACTCAAGCCTCAAACACCGCCTTCCTTTCGAATTCAGCTCCAAATCAATTGTATCTATATATAATCGACTTCCCGAATATTCAAAAATCAACCCCGGGCCCGATTGGTCAAAACACGAGATTCGAACCAAAATCTGATCCCCTATTCACCCACGAGCCCAAATATATAATTATATCTAGAATTCGAACTCAAAACAAGGTCTACATCACAATTAATCAAAAATCTCTAACTCTTTCCAAATCCATAATCTTCTACCCTTAATTTCATGTTTTAGGCCTAAAAATATAGTGGGTATGATAAAAATGGAAGAAAACAAGTTAACAATTACTTACCCAAGAGATTATAGTGAGAGAATGCTTCAAAAATCCCCCACGAGCTTTGGATAAGAAGAGGTTTATGAAATTTTATGGAAGTCTCGCAAGTGTTCTATTTTGGTCTTTTAAAATAACTGGGCAAAATTTACCTTCGCGTTCGCGACAGGCTCATCGCGTTAGCGATGAGTTAGGCTTGAAGACCTTCATGTTCGCGACATTGGGCTCGCGTTCGCGGAGAGGAAACCCCTCAATCCCTCGCATTGGCGTCCAAAGGGTCGCGTTTGCGTAGAACAATTGCTCTACCCACCGCCTTGGCTCACTTAGCCTTCGCGTTCGCGTGGCTAGGACTGCGTTCGCGAAGGGATAACCCCCAATGCCTCGCGTTCCCGAAATGTGTTATGAGTTCGCATAAAAGGAATTTTATCTCATCACAATTTAACACATTGCATTTGCGAGGGTCCTCCCGCGAACGCGAAGAAGGAAACATCAGAAAACTAATAGCTGAAAACCTGCAATTTTTCTCAAGTCCGAAACCTTCCGAAACACATCTGAAACACACCCGAGCCCTTGGGGCTCCTAACCAAACATATGCACTAACTCAATAACATTATATGAACTTATCTGTGTGATCAATCGCCAAAATAACTTCAATAACAATGAATTAAACCTCAAAATCAAAAACTTTTCTCAAACTTCATAAAACATCAACTTTTGTAATTTAGGTCTGAATTACGTAAAATGACATTCGTTTTTCACCAAATTTCACAAAATCATCTTAAATCATATATAAGACCTATACCAAGAACCGAAACTAAAATACGGGCTTGATACCATCATGTTTTAATCAAATTTCATTTCAGAATAGCTTAAAATTTTAAGAAAATAATTTTCTTTAAAAATTCATTTCTCGGGCTTGGGACCTCGAAATTCGATTCCGGGCATGCGAACAAGTCCCACATTTTTCTACGGACCCTTCGGGACTGTTAAATCAAGGATCTGAGTCTTTTTACCTAAAACATTGACCGAAGTCAAAGTAACTCATTTTATATTCAAATTTTTACCATTTTTTGTAGATTTTCATATTCAAGCTTTTTGGCTATGCACCTGGACTGCATGCAAATCGAGGTGACTCTATATGAGGTTTTTAAGGCCTCAGAAATACAAAATTTAATTTAATAGCAAGTGATGACTTTTTAGGTCATTACAAAGATGTGAGATCATATTTTAAGAGAGGTATATGAGCTATGGGACAATGCCACTAATGGTCCATTGGCTACCTTGAAGCAAAATGTTGAAGGAGTAGATGTGCCAAATACATGAGCTAATTTCACTACTGAGAACTTGAGAAGGTGGGAGAAGAACACTAAAGCCAAGAAGTGGCTTGTTTGTGGACTTGGTCCAGATGAGTACAACATAATCCAAGGTTGTACCACTGCTAAGAAAATATGAGACACACTGCAGGTGGTTCATGAAGGAACACCTCAGGTGAAGAGATCCAGAGGAACTCTACTGCATTCTCATATGAGAGTTTTTCTATGAAGGAAGGGAACCCATTCAAGAATTGTACACAAGGTTCACTACACTAACAAATAAGGTGAAATCTCTTGGAGGGATTATTCCTGAAGGAGAAAGCGTAGAAAATATATTAATCAGAGTTTTGCCAATCATTTGGGAGAGTAAAATCACTTCCATTTAGGAATTAAATAATATTGCCACTTCCCACTAGATGAATTTATTGGAAATCTTACTGCTTATGAACTTAGGAAACAAACCATGATGATGGATGTACCTAAGAAAGAAAGTAATTTGAGTGTCAAGATCACTAAATGTTTTGATCTGGAAGATGATGAAATGGACATGATCACCAAAGACTTCTAAAAGTACCTAAGGAGATGAAAGTTTTCTTCAAGAAGTGGAAGATAAAACAAATCAAAAGCTCCTGAGAAACAAACAAATGATGGCTGCTATAAATGTAGAAAGACTGATCACCACATCAAGAAATTATCCTCTGTGGGAAATTGAGAGGAAGAAGGAAAGATTTGAATGAAGGAACATGTTCAACCCAAGAAAAGCAACAACAAAGGATCAACAAAGGCTATGGTTGCTGCATGAAGGAGATAGCTCAGATGAAAGCTCAGATGATGATGATGATGATGAAGAACAAGCACTTATGGCTATTGGAGAATATGATAAAGAAGTTGAGATAAGCGTTCCTCATCTCAAAAACAAGATTAAATTTTTATCTAAGGAAAGATTATCTGAGTTTCTCCCAGATATAACTAGTGAATCGCAGGATGTAAATAACAAAAAGGAACAGTTGTCAAAAGAGTGTGTAGTGTTAAAAGCTAAGTGCAAAATCCTAGAACTTAGGACTAGTGAAAGTGAAAGTGAAAATGTTGTGTTTAAGAACCAAGTTCATGAACTTGACACTGCCGTCCTAGAACTTAGATCTAAAATTCTAAAATTCAAATTAGGAATAAGTAAAATGACAACTAAACCACATACAACTCACTTTAGAAGAAAGAGTAGGAAAAATGAAAGATGAGTTGTACAAAAGAGATGAGCAGATAAGAAGCCTAAAGGAAGATCTAAGAAAGGTCAAGAATGAGCTAGTCAGAACTTGTAAATGGACTGAATCTCACTCTATTAAGAATGTCTACTTGTTGATGGACTGAAGTAGATTCTAATAAGTGTGTCACAATTGTACGATAGAGGTAACATTGTTGCATTAACCTCTACAAAACACTATGTGATTAATCTTATCACTAACAAGATAGTTTTATAGTGGAAAATAGTGAACTACATATATATTATGGATCTTTCCATACTCTCAGATAATGAACTCACTTGTTTAAGTGTGTTGGATAATTATCTCCTCCTTTGGCACAAAAGACTTGTACATGCCAGTCTAAGTCAACTCAATAAACTAGTCTCCAAAGACTTGGTGATAAAACTGCCTAATATTAAGTTCAAGAAAGATAAAGTTTGTGAGTCTTGTGCAAGGGGGAATGAGGTAAGATCCTCTTTCAAAAGCAAGAAAATTATAAGCACCACCAGAACAATAGAACTGGTCCAAATAGATCTTTAGAGACCAATGAGAACATTGAGCAGATGTGGTAAGAGATATGTTACGGTGCTTGTTGGTGATTACTCTAGGTTTACTTGGATACTGTTTCTAACATTTATATATGAAGTATTTGACATGTTCACTTCTTTTGTTAGAAAAACTCAATAGAAACTAGGTAATGAACTTGCATCAATTAGGTCTAATCATGGTATTGAATTTGAAAATCCTAAATTTGCTAAATTTTGTGATGAGCAAGGTATATATCATAATTTTTCTGCTCCTAGGACTCCACAACAAAATGGAGCAGTTGAAAGAAAAAATAGGACACTAGAAGAAATGGCTAGGACTATGGTTCTTTCTAGTAAATTGCCCCATAGCTTCTAGGCAGAAGCTATGAACACTGCATGTTACATCATAAATAGGTGCATGACTAGACTTCTTATTGAGAAGAATCTCTATGCGTTACTTAAAGGGAAAATCCAAATATATCCCATCTTAGGACATCAAGATACAAGTGCTTTGTGCATAATAATGGTAAAAACTCCCTAAGTTTGATCCTAGCATTTGATAAAGGAGTACTCTTGGGATATTCTTCATATAGTAAAACTTATAAGATTTATAACAAAAGAACTATGTGCGTAGAAGAAAGTGTACATGTAGTTTTTGATGAAACTAATATTCTTTCTGAGAGGCAGGAACATCAAGATAAGGCAATTGTGCTGGTAAGAAACCCAAATGAAACAACAGCCTAGATTGAAGCTCACCAGAGGAAGGAACGGGTTCTTCCACCAAGGGCAACCTGACATGGGGAACTGAACAAAGAGAAATTGATGCTCAAACCTTGAGGGAACCTCTCCATGAACATGTTTCTCATCAAAAAAACATTGCAGGAACATTTAAGAGAAATCAGCTGGTTGTGAAACCTTACAAGTATCAAAGTTCTTATCCTACTGAGAACATCATTACTGATCCAACCTATGGAATCAAAACCATATCTTCCTTGAAGAATCTTTGTGCTTTTGATAAATTTTTATCTCTTATTGAAACTAAAAATATTTCCAAGTCTTTGTAGGATGTAGAATGGGTGAACACATGTAAATGAACCCAACTAATTTGAGAGAAGTCAAGTTTGACACCTGAAACCAAAACTTGAGGACAGATTAGTAATAGCACAAATTGGGTCATTGGAAATAAACTTGATGAAGATGGAACAATTAAAAGGAACAATGCAAGATTGGTGGTTCTAGAATATAGTCATGAGGAGGGCATAGACTATCATGAGACCTTTGTTCATGTTGCAAGATTGGAAGCAATTAGACTCCTCATAGTCTTTGCTACTTACATGGAATTCACTATCCATCAGATAGATGTCAAGAGTGCCTTCCTCAATTGATATCTATAGGAAGAAGTGTTTGTTAAGCTACCTCTGGGCTTTGAAAGCAAGGAATGTCCTAATCATGTGTAGAATCTTTATAAGGCACTGTATGGGCTCGAGTAAGCTCCAAAGACATGGTATGAAAGATTATCAAAATTCCTGCTTGAGCATGGCCACAAGAGAGGTAAAATTAACAACACTTTATTCTTGAAAGAAAAAGGTAAAGATCTCTTAGTAGTTCAGATATACATTGATGATGTAATCATTGGAGCAACTATTGATGAGCTAAGTAAAGAATTTGCTAAACCATGGGGAGTGAATTTGAAATGAGTATGATGGTGAGATTAATTTCTTTTTAGGCTTACAAATAAAAAAAAATTCAAATAGAACTATGATCCATCAGCAGAAGTAAGTAAAAGAGTTGCTTAAAATGTTCAAAATGGAAGATTCCAAAGGAATTGACACTCCTATTGCAACAGCCACAAAATTGGATGTAGATAAACTTGATTTATCTGTTGATCAAAGTTGTATAGGGGAATGATTGGTTCCTTGTTATATCTTACTACTAGCAGATCTGATATTTTTTCAATATAGGCCTTTGTGATAGATTTTATGCAAATACAAAGGAGCCTCACTTAAATGCTGCCAGGAGGATCTTAAGATAACTAGCTAGCGTTTGGCCATAGATCTCAAATTTATTTTAAAAAATCTGATTTGGCTGAAGTTTTTTTTAAAGATGAAAATGTGTTCGGACATACGTTTTCAAAACATATTGTCCAACTTTATTTTGGAAAAATATGTATATAATTCCCAAGTTTAGAGATTTTGGCCCAAAATCAGCTCAATACCTGATTTTGGGATTTGAGATTTGGCCAAAATATGAGCAAAATTTATGGCCAAACATGAGTTTTGAAAATAAATCCCAAATTTATTTTGGCAAAACTCATGGCCAAATAGGGCCCTAAAAGGCACCACTAACCTTTGTCTTGGTATCCAAAATATAGTAATTTAAACCTTATGGGATGTGTTGATACTAATTAAGCTGGTTTTCTGTGGATAGAAAGAGCACCTCAGGTATAGTACACTTTCTTGGATCGTGTCTTGTGTCTTAGGCCATTAAAAAGAAAAATTATGTGGCTTATCTACTTCTAAAGCTTAGTATGTTGTTGATATCTCATGTTTTGCTCAAATATTATGGATCAAATAACAATTAATGGATTTTTGAATTGATGTAGGTTGCATGCCCATATTTTATGATGACACTGGTGCAATTAGTACGACCAAGAACCGGATTCATCACAAGAGAACTACGAACATAGATGTTAGGAATTATTTTTTAAGGGAGAACTATGAAAAGGGTTTGATCACTATGGAATTTTTGCTACTGATAAGCAAATAGCTGACATCTTGACAAAAGCTCTAAGTAGTGATCACTTTGAAAGGAACATGTTAGAATTATGGATGATTAAGATCATGTAAAAGGAACCAGTTCTTACTCAAAATTTTGTGATTTTTTGTACGTAATTAGATTAGATTTTGCTAAGTCTCATACTTTCATTAGTATTCTCTTGTTCTATGTACTAAGATAACTTGTTAATATCTAATGATATTATCTCTATTTTCTTGAAAAATTCAGACTTACACAAAAGATTTCTCAGTGAGGAACCTGGTTCATCAAGATTACTTGGTACGTATTCTCTACTCTGCATATTTTGGAATAATTGTTTTTGGATCATGATTAAGAGGAGAGTATCATTTAATCCCAAACCCTTTTGAACTTATCCCGTATGAAATGAAACAGTTTCGTTCAAAAAGACAAAACTGCTTAAGTGCCTAGATTTTAGGGACACTCTTTAACGTATTTTCAAACTGAATTTCAGATAGATTAGACTTCTGAAAATGCCTGTCATTACTCAATTAAACGCCCCCTTCTTAAATTGATTAGGCCTTAGTATTTCTTCAGTTCTAATTCTCAAGCCATCAAAATCCTCTCCATCTTCTCTCATCTTTCAGACACACCCAAACTCATCTTTTCTCATACCTAAGCATAGTAATGGCTAACCCCACTGAGAATCCTTAATCACCGCCCAAGGAAATCACACTTACACAATCTATTGCTCATTCAACCACACCTATCTCTAAGAAAGGAAGAGTAAAGATGATGGCTCGTAAGGCTGTTGCTGATAGAGAGCAAATCAATAAAATATATGAAAAATTGAAAGAGAGTCGGGAAGAAGAACCCTAGAAATCTGATGAATCGTTCAAATCACCTACTGAGAGGGAAGAACATGTTTTTTTTAGAAAAAGCGGGTAGCATCTGGCCCTAAAATTACTCTTGAATTTTTTTTTGAGGTTGCTACAAATCTAGAAACTAGGTTTGTTCTGGTAGGAACTATGGCTAGTGTCTGAGTCTGTGAAAATTGGAGATAAAAATAAAAATAGAAAAGAAAAGGAGTGTAAGGATTCTCTAAGTGTTGTGAGGGGAATGGGAAAAGAAGTGGATGAATCTTCACCACCTCATGTTAGTTTATCGAAAGAATCAGGTGCTATGGTAGTTTGGAGTGAGTAATTTGTTGGAGAAGAAGCGAGTGTAAAAGAAAAAAGGTGAAGCAGGTCTGGAGAAGCTACTGAGGGGTTGGTTTGATTAGGGAAGGATGTCCAAGAACCTATTCCATCTGAACAGGAAACCCTCGTAGACCTACTGAAAAAGGTGGCTGACAGTTACAAGCCTAAAAAGAAAGGAAGTTTAGGAGTTAAAATCCCTGGTATTTCTAGGGCAAACAAGAAGAGAAAAGATGTATGTTCTATCCTGTAGAGACTCCTCCTACAAGAGGAAGAGCTACAAAGAGTCAGAAGAAGCAAAGTGAGGTTGAACTGGAAAAGGCCTTAGAAGATTGTAAGAGAAAAACTACTACTAAGTGAAAGAAGAAGGTGGTTGAGGCTATTGAAATCGATGAGATGGACCTGGTCCTTCGGGATGAAGAGGAGACAGAAGAAATGTAGGTTATGACTCCAAAGGAAAAGAAAGCCACGATTTCTACAAAGAATTTTGTTTCAAAAATAAAGTCTGCAGAGCCATCTACTTTGGCTAAAAGAACCAGGTATGCATTGAAATCAAGAAAAGTGAAAACAGAGGAGGAAGAAGAATGGAGTGGAGAAGAAGAAGAAGAAGAAGAAGAAGAAGAAGAAGAAGAAGAAAATTGATGCTCAGAATGACAAGATGGTTAAGTTTGGGAAGAGAACCATCTTGAAAGGTAGACTCCTTAGGGACTTGGAGAAGGAAGGTATGTTAATACTTGTATAGAAGTTACAATTGCAAGGTTGGAAGGACATGGTCCTTCAGATGGATAATAAGAAGAAGAATAAGAAGAAGAAGAAGAAGAAAAATTTGATGCTCAGAAGGACAAGATGGTTAAGTTTGGGAAGAGAACCATCTTGAAAGGTAGACTCCTCAGGGACTTGGAGAAGGAAGGTATGTTAATACTTGTATAGAAGTTACAATTGCAAGGTTGGAAGGACATGGTTCTTCAGATGGATGAAAAGCTAGCCAGAATTGATATTGTAGAGTTCATGGCAAATTGTAAGATCAAAGATGGTAGGATCACCAGTGTAGTAAAGAGGGTGACAGTGAGCTTTGATGATAAAGAACTAGGAGAGATCTTAAGTGTACATGTTGAAGGGTACAATGATTATTAGAACCTCAAATGGCCAAGTCTAGAGAATCTCCCTACTGCCCTTGCCATTACTAGAAAGGTTGGTGACAATGAAGAGGAGCTTAAACCCGAGGCTATTTGCAAAAGTGAGATGAAGCCACCGCACAAAGTGTTTTTCTAATTTTTGAAAAAAGTTGAGATGCCTAGGCAAGAAAAGAGGCACATGACCATATTTATTGACCTAGTCCCTATGGAGTGTTTGGACAATGGAAGAAAAATCAATTGGCCTGGTTTTATCATCCAGCTTCTTGATAGGGTTCTAAATGGAACTAAAACTCACGCCATACAATATGGTATTATTTTCACAGTTGTACTTACACACCTCAAGGTACCCATCAAGAAATGGGAAGTTGGTACAAGCAAGGATTATTTTAGGGAAAACATTCCAATTGCTTGTGAATATGAAGTCCACACCACTTCCTAAGAACTTGGTTCATCCAAAAAGGTACCCGTATACAGTAAAGTGCATGCCTTGGTTGAAGAAAGTGGGGCAAAGGATGCTAATATTGAAAGGCTGAAGAAGAGGTTGGCAGAAGTAGAGACTGAGAAAGATCCCCCCAGAGCTGAGCTGGCAAAGGAGAAGGAGAAGAATGATGGCATTCTTCAAGATATGCGGAAACATCTTCAAGCCAAGCACCAAGAACCTTGTCCTTCCCAATGTTAAGCCTGCCTAGCATAGTTCGACCAACTAGAGACCCGAATGGGAATTTTCTTTTTTTGTTTCTTTTGCTCATGATCCAGTGTTTTTATTTCTCTTTATGCTTGTGGATGACTAAGTATCAATGATAATCAACTATTTTTGTGCTCTAACTATTTGTTGATGCTTTTTAGATGGCTAATATCATTAGATTGATAAATGATACTTGATTCCATAATTGCATTTGAAGTTGCCCCAGTGGTCATGAGTAATCTCTATTAAAATATGGTTATCTAACATAATTATGCAACTTTTTGATGATGCCAAAAGAGGGAAGATAGTTTGTGCTTTTGCTTTCGAATTTGATGTTTATAACCTAATGAACATGGTCCTTGATGATTAGTGACATTAAATATGAAAAGTGTTCCAACTTTTTGTTGATGTTGAGCCGAGTTGAAACAGAGTTTATGCTATGAAAAGCATAGAGTTTTTCATCATAATAAAGGGGAATTTGTTGGCCCAATTGAATTTTTTTAATGATTTACAAAGAAATTCAAGCATGAACCAGGTCCATCCATGGTGTACACAGACGAGGGTAGATTCAAGCATAAGGGATGCACGTGAAGGAGATAATCTTAAGCAATTATATCTGATATCTCCTGATTGAAAAGGTTGCACAATTGATAAGGATATAGACTCCTTACTCGAAGAAAAATTTATCCAAGATAAGGGAGGAGTTAGAAGCTGAAGTTAACTAGAATTCTTCCACCAAGGAAGAGTATAGCAGTGGAACTCTATTTTCTTATGATACTAATTCTATAACTTACAAGATGTTCTCACTTTACAGGTACGCACAAAGCTGTAGTTAAACGTGAGCTGAGAGCTAAATAGCAAGGCATTTTGCAAGAAATTATTGTGAGATTCGAATGTGCGAAGCAGAAGCTACATGAACCAGATAGAAGAACCAATTCCAAGTGTCTGTCTTTTATTCTAGTTTCACTATAGTAGGTGGTTTTCAATTCGTACCTTTTAGCTTTATCTAAAAGCAATAATATTGGGTACTTTGAGTATTCAAGTTAGAGTTAACTTGAAGTTGTCGCAATAGTTAGAGGCTGTTTTTTCAACGGGATTAGAGGTAATCCTTGGGTTTACAAAGAGTTTTATAAATGATGTTTTGGCTCACTGATGTAGTGAAGTGTTAGGAAAAATCCTATTGAGTAGTAAGTTGTATTTTTTTCACCTTTTGAGCTGGATATTTTCCACGTAAAAATACTTCTGTGCTTTACTTTCAACATTTATTATTTTTTGCAATAGTAGTTTAAGGAACACATAAGAAGTAGTTCATTCTATGTTATGTGCACGCGAAAATTAGGCACCACACAAATCAGCCCCCTCTTGTGTAGCATTGAAGTATAAAATATCTCAAATAATAAAGCTTCGATCTTTAAAGAAAACTAAAAAGTCAACCCCGAGCCCGCACCTCGAAACTCGATAAAAATTTACAAAATCCAAATACCCATTTCTATATGAGTCCAATGATATCAAAATTATCAAAGACATAAAATCGTTCTTGAAATCCTCATTTTACATTTTTGAAAGTTTTTATAAAAACTCTCATTTTCTCCCATTTAAACCACTAATTTTATATTAAAAATAAAGATGGAATTATGAAATATAACCAAATTCGGGTGAATATCACTTAACCCGAACCAACATGGCAAATCCTTCCAAAATCGCCCAAATCCGAGCTCTCTAACTGAAAAAGTGATAAAATATCACTAGCCCTCGAAATAGAGTACTTTATATTCTGCCTAGCGATTCCTCTTATGCGATTGCAAAAAATGCTTCGCGATCGTGATGCAAAAAAATATACGGTGCCAAAAAATCCCTTCATGGACACGACACAACATTTGTAGCACAATTCATGAATGCCTTGAAGCGAACGCGAACAACAAACCCTGATGCCTCTTCCAACTCTATCTCTATGCGAATGCAAAATTCACATCGCGAACGGGGACCACGACCAACTAGACCTTCGCAGTCGTGTGCACACAGTGACGACCTCAATGAACAAAAAGCTGAGCTCCCAGAAACCTTTCACGGTCACATCTTCATCTTCGCGATTGCGAAGAACAACATGCACACTAGCAAACCAGCAGTCCAAAAACATAATTAAATAGCCTGTTACCCATCCGAAATACACCCGAGGCTCCTGGGACCCCGTTAAAATATACCAACAAGTTCCATAATATAACGGGGACCTGCACGGGGCCTAAAATCACATCAAATAAGATCAAAACCACGAATCGTCCCTCAAATCGGACTTAATAAACTTATAAACTTTCAACTTCTAAAACTCTTGTCGAAAAATATCAAATCAACCTGGAATGAACTTAAGTTTGTGTGCAAGTTTCAAATGACACAACAGAGCTATACCAACTTCCAAAATCAAAATCGAAATCCGATATCAATAAATTTAACTCATGTTCGAACCTTCCAAACCTTAAACTTAACAATTTTTGCCAAAATGTATCAAGTCAACCTACAGAACCCGAAATTCAAATCCAGACACTTTCTAAGTCCAAAATCACTATACGAAGCTATTGGAATCATCAAAATACCATTACAGAGTCATCTACACTAAAGTCAAACTCCAGTCAACTCTTCCAACTTAAAGCTCCCTAGTTGAGAATCATTCTTCCAATTCAATTCCAAATAACCTTAAAACCAGAATCAATGATTCACACAAGTCATAATACATCATACGAAGTTACTCAAGACTTCAAATAGCTTAGCAAAATGTATAGTCGGGTCATTATAGTAAAAGTCTACCCAGATCTCCTAATGAGGAAACAAAAAAAGAACACAGATCCATGAGGTTGTAATCAAGGTCTGAGACCCTTCATATCGAGGCCCAGAGAGAGAGAGTAAACGATGTATTCGTCATCGGATGTGCTAAAGCAACACACCTCAGGTCAAGTATAAGTTATAGACCTCGAGAGATACGATGAACGGTTTTGCATGGCGGATAGAAGGCCGTGATTCCCGCCCTCAACCGGATAACACGCCGCGAATCTCACTTGATGTCGATTTTAGATCAAAAAGTATCAAAAAAAGAAGATTTTTACCCTTTTTACTCTTCTATTAGGACTAAAACTCTCTTACTTTATAAAGAAGAGGTTTTTCTTTTCATGGACACATTGTAACACGGGAATCAAAGTAATACAAGTTTATTTTCTACCTTTAGCTATTGTTAAAGTTTTACTCATTTGATATGTTCTTCATTCATGGTTGGCTTGAATCAAGGGTCCAATCGATGATAAGGTCATTAATTTGTCTAAATTCAGCTTGGACATAATATTGTAAATGGTTTGAATGTTTGTTTCATTTCTAACTCATTTATTTGGTATTCTTAATTTTTCATATTAGATTAAACCACATATCCTTAAAATCGCTTATAAATTTAATTGTTATCTGATTTTGGGGTAAATAATCATGTTTGGGTCATCACCTATTTTCTTATCCATTCTGTACTTCTGAGGCCTCAAAACCTAATTTAGAGTCGCCTCAGTTTGCGTGCACAATCTGGGCGCATAGCCAAAAAGCTTCAATATGGAATTTACTGAAAAATATTAAATTTTGGTGTTAACATGAATAAATTTGACTTCGGTCGCGGACCTGTGATCCAACGATCTTGAAGAGTCCGTAAAAAATATTGGACTCGGGAATATACCCGGAATCAAATTCCGAGGTCCCAAGCCCGAGAAATGAATTTTTGAGTAAAATTATTTTTCTAAAATTATTAAGGAAAATTGAAATGAAAATTGATTAGAACATGTTGGTATCGGGCATGTATTTTGGTTCCGACACTCGTTACAGGTCTCATATGTAATTTAAGATATTTCTGTAAAGTTTGATTGAAATCGGACGTCGTTTGACGTATTACTAGCTTAAAGTTCCAAATTTGAAAGTTTATGAAGTTTGAATAAAAATTCTTGATTTTGAGGCTTGATTCATTATTTTTGATGTTATTATGGTGATTGGGTCGCACGGTTAAGTTCGCATGATGTTGTTGAGTTAGTGCATGTATTTTGTTAGGAGCCCCGAGGGCTCGGGAGTGTTTCAGAGGTGATTCGAAGTGGTTTCCAACTTTAAAAAAATGCGGATTTGCTTCAGCTGTTGCTGACCCAAATTCTTCTATGCGTTTGCGTTGTTCCTCTCGCATTCGCGATGCTCTAATTTTTCCTCCTTTGCGTTCGCGTGGGGTTATTTGACCCTGAGGGCTCAGTCTTCTTTTCCTCTTCGCGTTCACATGCATGTGACTGCGTTTGTGTAGCCTTGCATTGTTTCCTCATCGCGTTCGTGTGGCGACCTACACGTTCGCATGGAACAAATTTTTGGACCCAGTTTTTTACTCTATGCATTCGCATTCTCCAGCTCAAAAACACGATGGTAAGTAAGTGCCACCCTTCGCGAACGCGACCAGCCTGTCGCGAACACGGAGGCAAATTTCGCCCGGTTATATTTTTAATTCCAGGATAGTGTTATTGCAGGATTTTCATAAACATTAACGAACTCCTTCTTTTCCAAGGTCCTTAGGCGTCCATTGAAGCTATCCTTCACCAAAGACTTCTTGGGTTAGTAATCCTTGCTTGTTTCCTTCTATTTTCTTCAACATATAATGAATTCCTAAGCCTAAAACATATAATTTAGGGTAGAAAATTGGGGATTTTGGTAGAGTTAGGGCTTTTTGAATTTTCTTGATTTAGACCTCATTTTGGGGTTGGATTATAAAAGAAATTATATATTCAGGCTCGTGGGAGAACAAGTGATATGGTTTTGGTCCGAACCTCGTGTTTTGACCAAGCGGGCCCGAGGTCGATTTTTGGGATTTTGGGAATAATGGTCGAAAAATTGTAATTGAATATAGGAATTGGTTTGTTTAGCTCCTATTGACAATATTGAGTCATTTATGCATAGATTCGATTGGGTTGGAGCCTGATTCGAGTGAGAAAGCAGTGACTGTGGATTGATTTGGCCGTGAAAGTTGAGGTAAGTGATTGGTCTAACCTTAGCTTGAGGGAATATGTGTTGAGTCTTACTTGCTACTTGTAAATTGTCGAGTACAATGTATAGGCATGGTGACGAGTATCTAGCATGAGTGTAAGTCTTTATATTGCAAATATTTTGATCTTTGTGGTAACTCCCATGCTTAATTGATGATTTCTATATATTGTAAAGAGCATGTGAAAGGAATTGTGATCTTTAAACTTCGAGGAGCAGTGGCTCGAGTTGAAATACAAGTTATGAAGGTATATGAGATAATTAAATCCTTGGAGCATTGGATCATGTGATAATGTGAACTATGAGATGAAAATAAAAGAAAGAGAAAGAGTCACTAGTTTGTTCCCTTGCAGGGACGCATATGCTTGCACTATTGAATTCTCTTGCCGGGATAGCATAGCTTATGGTTAATCCCTTGCCGGGACTGTTTTCATTATCACTGTAAGCTGTATACTTAGATATTATATTGGATCGAGTTGGATGCCGCAAGTGATATTATTTATTGGGTCGGGTTGCATACCGCAACAGTTGTATATATACACATATAGATCGGGTTGCGTGCCACAACAGTAGTATGATTATGTTATTCTTTATGTTACGTTACTGATTTTCTGTTGTTACTTGATTATGGTGATGTCATTGATTCCCTTTCCCTAATTCATTTGTATTTGTTGCTTAGATGAGGAAGAGTATAAAGCACGAAGGGTGATGCCGTGTATTATTTTGGTGAGAGAGTGTTAAAGCACGAAGGGTGATGTCGTGCACTTATTACTATTTGTTCTGATTTCTTGTTATCAATTTGAGTGCATTAATTGTTTTATTCCACAATTACTGTGATTCCTTATGTTGGCATTTTCCTTTATCGTGTCACTAGTTATTATTGAATCCATGCCATAAATTCTATATGTTTATGTGACTTAATTGCTACTTTCTATTTAGCATACTAAATATTAAATTGCATGTTTGCTCCTTAAATTCCATAGTTAATTGCTACTTGTCATTATTTGTTTTCCTCAGTGAATCGTAATTACTATGTACTTTGTTGTCTTATGAATTTGCAATAATTGGTGCAGTTGTTGGAGTAATTTCATTTGCAAAAACTATTAATATATGAAAATAGGTTGGTGGTACGCTTACCACGAGATATGAGAAATGGGATTGGGTTGCACGCCTGCAACAAGATGAAATTGAAAGTGAAAGTTGCCTTGATTTCTCCGTACCTGTGTTAGAAGTTAAATTTACAGTTTTCTTATTGTTCTTTGATATTCTGATTATCTACCACTCCCGCAGCATGTTCCCCTCCCACGACTCTAATATCTTATTATCTGTTTACTTTTCCGTCATATATATTATATAACTGGACAGGTTTATCTGGAGTCTGGTCCTAGCCTCGCCACTACTTCGCCGAGGTTAGGATAGACACTTACCAGCACACGGCGTCGGTTGTGTTGATATTACACTCTGAACTATTTTGTGCAGACCACTGTGTTATAGATTTCAGACCACAGTGAAATTGCTGGATCTTGTTTATCAGGCGACACGAAGTATCCCTGCAGGGGTTCGCAGGCCCTGGTGTCTCCTGTTTCTTACATGTATTTCCAAAGATAGTGTTATATTTAATTCTTTCGGACCTTTATTTATAAAATTCTTAGACCGTCTGTGAAAATGTGACACCAGGTCTGGGTAGTCGAGACTCAAACAGTCGTTCTAGGTGTTTATGTTCAGATAATTATTGTTCTTCTTCTGCTTATGCTAAATTCCGCTCTTTAAATATTATATCTTTGTAATTGTTAAAGAATATAAAATAGGTGAAAAGTTAAATTGTTCAAATAATTGACTTGCCTAGCTCACATTAATAGGCGTCATCACGACTCCCGATGGTGGAAAATCCGGATCGTAACAATTCTGGTCAACCATATGCAACGGATTCGTTCTCGAGCGATATACATACGGTCCATCACACTATCAAAGTTGTCATAGAGATTCGCTTCAAAAGAGAGCAGTACTACAAGATAGTTATAAGAAAAAAATAAGTCAATTGCTGCCATTCTGTAATATTTAAAAGTTTTTCGTTCGAAAATTATAACTCCTCTATGTATACATAAGAGATTATGTAATTTGATCTGTACTAGAAAAGGGAAGAACCACTCGTCCAAATATATACCAGAATTAATTCATGAGAAGTTTGAGACTTGCCGATTAATTTTAGGTTTTAAGAGAGTATATGGGTCATGACAGGATGTTTGATTTTTAAATAAAGGAAAATACAAGAGTTGTAATGTTCCTACGCTAGTGAAAGTAACAAGTAAAACCCTATATATTATAATAATATTATGCCTTAGTTTCAAATAAGTTGGAGTCACCAAGTAAATATCATTTGTACAAATTTTTTTCTTCCATTATGGCATATTTTTAGTTCAATATGCATAAATTTTACGAAATTATTGGCCTTTTGAAACAAGTTCTTTCTGTGTGATTTTACGTTTACTTCGTCCTTTTTTAACTCCTTCATTCATCATATTTCACACATATAAACCAGCGTATTAGTAGTTCGACCATCTCAAGTAATCTTCTTTTATTTTATCTTTCTTGCTACTTAGTGACTTTTTGTGAAATTATATATTTGTATTGAACATGACTAATACGATTCGTACCGCATAAAGCTTATTAAAGAGAGAAAGTGTTCCTTATTAACATTTTTTTAATTTTAAGGACTAGAATCCAAAATACCAAATTAAGGACGAAAATAAAAATCATACAGCTTTAGTCTCTTTTTCATTTATGGTTACTTTAGTTTATCAATCGATCCAAAAACATCCCTTTTTTGGTAAAAGAGAGAACTACCTACTGCCAATAAACTGGATCGCACTAGTCTCTGAGGATATAATCAAGCAATTGCTGAACTGAATTAAACTATAGTAAAAGTTAACCTCTGACCAAAGGATAAGACTGGTGCTATTAAAATAAATTCTGGTTAATACAGAATTTTATCAGAAACTGCTTAGTTTCAAGAGTATTTTATTTGGAAGTTCAAATTTGGAAAGGAATCTGAAACTTCGACTTACAAAGTTTACCATTTTTTACCTGCACTGAATTTTAGGAAAAAAAAAGTAAAAGGAATCTATAGCTACTTATCAAAGGAAAATCTAGTGGCTACAAGTACCTAGATTTTCACCTACTCTTTTAGGTTTGCAGTTTTGGTAGTTAAACGCTTATATCCTTTTAAAAGGTTAATGGTTTTGCCAAAACTTGCATATCTCTTAGTTCATCTCACATAACTTGTCTAGTGCGATTTACCTTTTTGTGTAATTTGCCGATTATTATACAAGAACAAGATTTATTATGCGCACATGAAAAATAGCGACGCCTAATTCTCTTGTTAACAAGAAAAAGATATGGTATTGCGAGAAAGAAAAAAAATGATTTTGCCAAAAGATATGAGCTATGAATGTATATAGTCGTGAGTAGTCAGGAGGTCATGGGTTCGAGCCGTGAAAACAGTCTCTTGCAGAAATATGAGGTAAGACTATATACAAGAGATCTCTATGGTTCGTCCCTTTTTGGAACTCCGTACATAGAGGAAGCTTAGTGCACCGAGCTGCCCTTACTATATTATTATAAGCAAATTTCTTCATATATATTAATTGAAATCTAATAAAAATGATACTAACCTGCTATCACATGTTAAAATTCACCAGCAATAAAAGAGAATTTTTATACTACCAACATATATATATCTAACACAAATTCTATTAATACCATTTTAGCTCATTGTTATAAATTGAGTTAGTGGATTGTTGTTGTTAATTTAAATTGCTTGTGGATCAGATTGCACACTGCAAGGGTAAAATAATGGGGGATATAAAATTGATACAGTGGGAGAGGGTTGTACATCACAACGAGTAAAATAAAGGAGGACTTGATATTGATATGGTGGGATCAGGCTGCACACCGTAACAAGTGAAATAAGAAAAGATTTGATATTGATAAGGTGGGATCGGGTTGCACACTGTAATAACTTGTATATGTTATTCTTGATATTGATATGGTAAAATAATGAAGGATTGTGTTTGTACAGTGAGATCAGGTTGCACCGCAACGGATTATGTGTGTTTGTGTTTATTGTTGTATTGTATTAGCATTTAGCTGTCAGTATTTACCATATGAGATTCTAAGGACTGATATTTCTGGACTTACTAATTTCGAAGATTGAGTTGTTTTCATTAGTTTACTATTTTGCCATCATTTCTTGTTTCCCTTTCCTATTACTATTATTATTATTATTATTTTGTTGAACTGATTTTGAAGATGAATTTACTATGCCGAATCATTACTTCATACTCTATTGAGTTGTTAGTAATATAACAATTTTAAGTAAAAGAATTTTTAGCATGCTTGCCTCAGGTGACTCTTAAGTTGAAACTCATCGTTTCATTCGATACTTTACTCTTTTTAATAGTTTTCATATTTTTCTTTAGTTGATTTATCAAATTTAACTCCTTATCCTATATGATATTTTTACCTTGCTTAAATATCGTTATTATGCTTTATTTCAATAAAATTTAATTCGGTAACTTATCCAACCATTTGTTTTAGTTGAAAATGCTAACTTTTTTACCCTAATAATTTCTAAAATAACCTCATTTTTTTGTTTGATTCCCTACTTTATTTCAAGATTTTTATTATATTTTATCGTATATAAATAAATCTCTCAAATATCGTACCTTGCGAAAGATTTCTAAAGAAAAATACAGGCACGAGATGCCATATTTGTAAGATTTGAAAGTTATGACTTGTAATTTGAGATTATGACTGGTGATACCTCGGGTAATTTTATTGTAAATTGGGCATTAGGAAAAAATTGATTGATTGGGTTGTCACCTGTTTCTCTGCCCTTACGGGCAAGGGTAAGGCTCGTCTACATATTACCCTCCCCATACCCCACCTGGTGGGATAACTGGGTAGTTGTTGTTGTTGTTATTCGTGCTTCAATTAATTTCATTATTGATTGTGAATTTGATCCTTTTGTTGATGGTCTTACATTGACTTTCTTTCCATTGTTCGAATTAAGTTATCTCCTGCACAAGTTTACATGTGTGGTAGGTGTCTTGATTTGACTTCGTCACTACTTTACCGAGGTTAGGTTTGATATTTACTGGGTACCATTGTGGTGTACTCGTACTATACTTCTACATATTTATTGTGCTGATCCAGGTACTCATGATTGAGTTAGTTTGAGACTTATGTTTGTGCGGCTGGAGACTTTAAGGTATATCTGTTGATGTTTGCAGGCTCCGAAGTTACCTTCTGTTGTATTTTATTTTCATTGTTTCCCATTACTCCAGGACATTGATGTATTGTTATTTTTGGTGACTCTTAGAAAAACTTATGACTTGCACAATCGATTTTGGGGTTATGCAGCTGATATTGGTTCAACTATATCGTTACAAATATTATTTAATGTATTACAAATGAGTTAGATAAATTTTGTTAATAGCAGTGGAGGATCTAGGAATTTAAGTTTGTGGGTGTTAAATTTTTTTGTACATAAAATTAATGGGTGTTTTTGTTAATTTTTATACGTTTTCTCAAATTTTCTATATAATTATACATACTCTGCGTCGATGTTAATGGATGCTCGAGCACCCAATTTCATAAGTACATCCGCCACTAGTTAATAGTCAATATATGTTAGAATTATCTAATTCTAAAAATTAGGTATCATCACAACATATTAAAATAGAAAATTGAAATCGTAATAGTTATCTCGATTTTACCCGTGCACGCGAATATTACTAGTGATTTCAGCCTCAAAGTCTAATGTAAAAAAAGAAAAAAAAGGTATGCATACATATTCACATGTATTGACAAGTAAACCATAAAAGTTCAAAATCATCAATCTACATTATGATTCCATTTTGAATACATGTATACTATAACCTAGTGGGCAATGAATAGAGCACGGGTATTTTGTGTACTCTCTCTCTCTCTGCTTTCTTACTGCTTTTATGATATGTTGTAATTATTAGTTTTCTGTCAAAGTATTTCATCGTAAATTTCAGAAAGCACCTACTTTCCTACAGCCTATATTCAAGAGCTTTTGACCGTCAAAGGTAGATAAAGGCACATACTCATAATGATTATTTCTTATTTTTAACCCTATATTCAGTATTCGTATTTAAGACTAATAACATACTCATGATAATTTTATACGTGTAGTTTGATAAACATAATATATGCATAATCTTATAAAGATAAAGAGATTGTTTTCCATAGCTTCTCGGCTCATAAAAAATATAATAACACCAATCCCTAATAAAAGTACTCGTATTCATATTAAATTTGGACTCAATTTGGATGAACACATAATATTGAAGAATAAAACACTCGTAGCTCTAGTTGAAGTCTTCTGATAAAGAATGAATAGTTACTTGTTAGCTCACCACAATCTTTATTGGCAGGAGCGAATGCAACATAGAGTTACAATCCGGTTTAACTGAACCCACTATTTTTTATGCGAAACATAAATTTTTGTAAGTGACTTCATACTAAATGCTAGAATTCGTAACCTTAGATGAACAATGAGTAATAACTTGTCACTTTATCACAATCTTTATTGATCGGTGCGAATGCAACATAAAATTATTGGGTTCAATTGAACCTAATACTTTCGACAAGAAATATAAATTTATTTGTAAAAAAATAATAAAATTGTAATAAATAAGTAGTAGATATGAACCATATTTTTAAAATATAATAGATTTTTAAAAATTTAAATATTAAATCCATAAAATTAAAATGTTAAATCGGTCTCTCGTTATTGGTCATTATCATGATAATTCTTATTGGAGGAGTTGAAACTATTAATAGCTTTAGCATATTGTAATTACTTCACACATGATGATAATAATAACAGCAATACTACTTAGTAATTACTACACTGATGTTGATGTTTATATTGATGTTGATGTTGATGTTTATACTGTAAGATAAATAATGGAGTGATTTTAAGACTTAAAAATGGTTATCACCATCATATAATTTGACACCCAATAATTATATCAAAATCTTTTTATTTGTCATTTCCCAAGATTCATGGCATAAATTTCATAATTCACGAGTAATATAGATAGGTTTTGCCCGAGAAATATGCGTCCATTCGTCGAAGTAACATGTAATAATCATGACATGAAATGAATATTTATTATACTAATGTTATGAAATAATATAAAAGACAAGAACAATAACTCAAGAACAAGAGCAAATAGAGAGAGAATAGGGAGAGAGAGAAGTATTCTTATTAATACTTGGGGTGATTTACAATGGTAGAGAGCACCTCTATTTATAGGGAGGAGAATGACTTAGCTTCAAGCTAAAACTCTTAGACATTCACTCTAAATAGACTTCTATTTTATAACACTCCCCCTTGAATGTCTATTCAATAATGTGCCTCATAAAACCTTAAAACCAAAACCCATTGGGAAAAATTAAAGTAAAGGAAAAAGAGTACACATGTTTGAATATGCGCCTATTGGTTGCCTCGTTAAAAACCTTGCAAGGAAAACCCAGTGGGAAAAAACCTTGTAAGGGAAAAAGAGTGCAACGCGCATTGACTCCCCCTAATGAGTACATCAATTTATATCCTTGAGCATTTGCATTCCAATCTTGTGCATCATCTTCAAAACGATCTTTGGTAGACATTTGACAAATCAACCATATTGACTTGAATAAATATTCCGTACCTTGAAATCATCATTCTTGATAGATATGAACATCTTCATATAATGTCGTGGAATAACTCTTCAATATCTCCATAGATGCATTCTCAATGCCATCATGCTTATAGTTATAGCAAGCTACATATGTACACAAATTGCACTTAGGATGTGGTACTTCAGGACCACGAATTGCATATGCTTCAAGCAACTTAAATCTTTCAAGTTAAGTCATATAAGCCATATAATAGACTTTAGATACATATCAAGTTTTCCATGTCATGCTAAACAAATAAGATATTGAGAACTGATTATACATACCTTTGACTTTATACTTTCAAGCATTTGAATTATAGGTTCAAAACTACATGTCTTTCATATGGAATCAATTCTTCTCGAATTGTATCTCTTCCATTTAGTTACTTTCTTTGGGTCAGCAAATGCGTATAGCATGCTTTGCAATATGTTGCAATTGAATTATCCCTTTTATGAACTTCAGGTTCATATCATGATATTCGGGGATATACATATACAAATGATAATTCATCCCATGTAACCTTTTCTCAAGTGTTTATCATGTCTCCCCTTCATGTTAGTAAAGCTAACTTATTTCCTCAACTTTGGGAAATCATCTTTGTGCATTATCATGTCAATATACACAACACATTAATAATAAGATGAGATTATTTGGTTCCTGACCTTGAACCACTTGTGAGGGGAGAATATACTCTCGTATACAACGTATATCAAACTGATATATATAACTTTGTTCTCATAAGAAACAGTTTAGCTATTAAGTGGAAGCACTCAATAATTATCTTGCTAAACCAACTTTGATATAAACCAACTTATCAAGATGAACTGTCTTGAGTAGAGAATCTCGAAATTATGCTCGAAGTTAGATTACTGAGCAATTTACCTCGCAAGCACCGGCCAGGCTGCGGGTCAATAACAATTGCGCATGTAACCATATCATAGATGCATCATATGTGGTATACATGGCATGTGAATGGGCCCATATTCACCTTTGATATTTCCAGAATTTAGGGGCTTCAACCCGAACTCTTTAGTTGGTCAGTTCATTAATGAGAACAAGTGATACAAGAGAATTCGTAAAGAACTTTCTAGTTCTTTAATATTCACCTATGTGAATTTGCACATCATACTTAAAATTAGATGGCTAACACGAATGTCAACTGAATAAATTATCAATATTGGTAAACTTCAAATTTACACCATGACATGTGCACTTATCAATAAACTTCGGGTTTATTATGACATGGGTTTTTATACCAATAGATATCCACTTTATTGTGGCATTCTTTCTTTTGTGTAGTACAAACTGGAGAACAAAGCGGGTAGCTTTTCATATGCAAATTACCCCGCTACAAGTTGTAGTAATAGGAGATATCAAAGCCTTCCTTTATTTATAGTCTCAATATAATCAATCGCTTTCGCGTGTACTTTGGAAACTGAATAAGTTTCTTTGAGACTTACTACAGCACAATACTCAATTGTGTTTCTCCAACATAGTAATAATTGGCTCTTCTAGAGCTCTCAATTAATTTTGTACTACCACAGATTCATCAACATTCATGTGGTGAATATCTTTCTTAAAGAGAAAGTTATACCATTATGGTCATGTCAAACTTATATGCAAGATATGTTTCTTGCATTATCGTTGTCCTTTAATAGTCATATTTCCAAAATACTTTGGCGTACAATAGGTACGTGACCAACGATCATTCATGCCATATATCATCTCAAACCTCCTTCTAGGGGTGAGTGTGGTATCATCTCAAACCTCCATCTAGGGGTGAGTGTGGTATATTTAATACCAATTTCATCTTCATATTCTTCCAATAATGAATATGTATTAGTGGATCAGATGTTGTCACATTCACTTCGGGGATATGTGATTTTGTTATCCTTTTCAAATCTATAAATGCGTCAGGCATTTGATTTGCTATTCTTTGCAAATGGATAATCTTTTGTGCCTCTTTCTCACAAATAGAGGTGTGTGGATCAAGATGAGATAATGATGCATTTTTCCACAAAATTTCCCGTTTGGTTTCACCAACTTCTCCCCCTAATTTTGGGAAAAGTGTCTCATCAAATCGACAGTCTGCAAATCGTGCAGTAAACAAGTCGCCTGTCAATGTTTCGAGGTAGCGAATGATGGAGGGCGATTCAAACCCAACATATATTCCTAACCTTCTTTGCAGACCCATTTTGGTGCAGGATGGCGGTGCTAAAGGCACATATACTGCGCATCCAAAAATTCTTAAATGGGATATATTGGGTCCATGACCCAAAACCAATTGCAACGGGGAATATTTGTGTCAATTCGTCAGTCAGAGACGAACTAGCATTGCTATATGCAAAATGGCGTGACCCCAAACCGAAGTGGGCAGCCGACAAACTAAAATGCTGCATGCAAAATGGCATGAACCCAAACCAAAGTGGGCAGCCGACTAACTAGCATTGCTGCATGCAAAATGGCGTGAACCCAAACCGAAATGGGCAGCCTCGTTTTCATGAAGAATTCAAGATTATTCTCATCTATTGTCTCAATATGATATCCATTTTGAATGATATCTTTAAAACTCAACAAGTTCTTCTTAGACTTGGAGGAGAATATTGCATTCTCTAAAATGGATTCTCAAAACTCAACAAGTTCCTTTTAAACTTGGAGGAGAACATTGATATCATTAAAACTCAACAAGTTCTTCTTAGACTTGGAGGAGAATATTGCATTCTCTAAGATAAACGTCATGCCTTTGGGCAGAGTTACAGTTGCTCTTCCGGAGCCTTCAATCAATTTAATTCCCATGGTTTGATATACAAAAGAAAATATACGAACATGAGAATAAACAACTTCAACTCGTTTGTGTCACATAATATTTTCAAAATCTGCTGCTAACAGTTGACTAACAAAATCAGATATGTTATCCATAATTGATTACTTTGCAGTTTGAAAATTTTCAGCGTTTTTCATAAGACAATCGATTATTAAACACACAATCGATTATTTGAACATAGACAATCGATTGTTAAACACACACAATCGATTATTTGTTATTTTTGAAAAACTTCAGATCACACTGTTTTAAGACAATCGATTGTTAGACAAAGACAATCGATTGTGGATGATTTTTGAAAAATTCCAGACCTCACTGTTTCAAGACAATCGATTGTTAGTCAACGACAATCGATTGTGGATGATTTTTGAAAAATTCCAGACCTCTGTTTCAAGACAATCGATTGTTAGTCAACGACAATCGATTCTGGATGATTTTTGAAAAATTCCAGATTACTGTCAAACGACAATCGATTGTTAGACATAGACAATCGATTGTGGATGATTTTTGAAAAATTCCAGATTACTGTCTAACGACAATCGATTGTTATACATTGACAATCGATTGTTGACTGTTTTTGAAAAATTCCAGAACTGTTTTAAAGACAATCGATTGTTAATCATAGACAATCGATTGTTGACTGTTTTTGTAAAATTCCAGATCACTGTTTTAAGACAATCGATTGTTGATCATTGACAATCGATTGTTTTGCAGTTTTTATGCGAAATATGAGATAACCGACTAGTTTTTCAGGTTAGTCGATTACCTCTACTGGAAAGTAAAAATATTATTGATATTTGAGCATATTGATACATTCTAAAGAATTAATACTAACATTATGTCATGAACTAACTAATACGAGCTAATACTGATGGCTATTAGTTTATTCATTCACTAATACAAACAAATAAAATCAAATAGCTCCATCTTCTTTCATCACGGATCCATCACCGATTAGGTGGTCTATCTACCCCTCGGGTTGCTCAAAGAAGTCTGCCACATCCAAGTGGGTGATGTCAAAGTTGTCGTCAGAGACAAAATTCGTTTCAGGGCGTTTACTCTTTCGAGATGCTTGATAAATGTCAACCAAAAATCATGGTATACGGCAAGCCTTTGACCAGTGCCCGTTTTCACCGCAACGATAATATATAGTTTATAAACTATTTGCTTTTGGGTTCTTATTGTATCGTGCTTGTGGCAGAGTGACCAACTTCAGGTTGTCATATCTCTTCTTTATGCCATTCCACAAGATAGGTGGATCCTTGACGGTGAGATATTCAATCTTCAAACCTTCATCAAGGTGATGACGCAAGAAAATCAAGGCCTTAGCATAGTTTCAAACCTTCATCAAGGTGATGGCGCAAGAAAATCAAGGCCTTAGCATAGTTTCAAACCTTCATCAAGGTGATGGCGCAAGAAAATCAAGGCCTTAGCATAGTTTTGGGTGGATGCATTATTTCTGTCTTTAATGGCGTCTCCAAGACCCATAGCATCCAAAATGGATTTAAGTATCCAACACCCATATCATATAGTTGTTGCCCGAAATTTCAAGGGCAACGAACTTTCTTTTCATAATGTCAGACATAAACCAAAATTACATCAAGAGCGTGTTCATACTTACGGGCTCTATTACAATTATCACATTCACTTCAGGGAATGGATCAAAATCATGTGCTTTACACAATCTCATGTCAAATATTACTTTCATAAAGTGAAAGATTATTTTGAGAATCCTTATTGTTCTCATTACCACAATAATGACGATTATAACTTCGTCTATTGCCATGTCCACATCCATTGATACCTTTACGGTAATTAGTCTTCTTTCAGACTTATCACATACTGCTACCACATTCTCTAAAGGGAATGGAGCAAATTCAATTGGACGGAATTCTTTGCCACGTCCACATTCATTGATACCTTCATGGTAATATTTTAGTCTTCTTTCAGACTTATCATATACTGCTTCCACATTCTCTAAAGGGAATGGAGCAAATTCAATTGGACGGAATTCTTTGCCACGTCCACATTCATTGATACCTTCATGGTAATATTTTAGTCTTCTTTCAGACTTATCATATACTGCTTCCACATTCTCTAAAGGGAATGGAGCAAATTCAATGGGACGGATTTTCAATTATTTGCCCACAATCATACATGAATTTAATCATGGCAGGACATAGAGATTTTACCACTTCATGTGGTTACAATTTCTTACAAACTCCATTAGAGTTATAATCAAACTTTGTTGTCTATGTTTGTATATAAAATTAGATTATAGAATTCCAAGAATTTGAAAGGGAAAAATAAGTTACTTACCTTTAAGGTATACCAATTATATTTTCAATGTTTTCTTCCTTTTCTCTTTGTTTTTCGTTTCTTTTCCTCCCTTTTTTCATTCTTTCTTTGAAGCAAAACCTTGCACAAACAAAAGTTAAGACAATCGAAAATTAAATTAGGAAGAGGGAAATACCTTAGATTTCTCGAGAATGGTTCTTGAGACGGTAGAGTCTCGTGCTGATAACGTGTTATGAAATAATATAAAAGACAAGAACAATAACTCAAGAACAAGAGCAAATAGAGAGAGAATAGGGAGAGAGAGAAGTATTCTTATTAATACTTGGGGTGATTTACAATGGTAGAGAGCACCTCTATTTATAGGGAGGAGAATGACTTAGCTTCAAGCTAAAACTCTTAGACATTCACTCTAAATAGACTTCTATTTTATAACAACTAAAGAGAAAATTCCATAAATCCTCTTTGCTTATTAAATTATAAGAAAATTCCATGATACTGGAATTGTAGAGATAAAAGCTTTCGGTTATTTCAAATATTATTTCCGAAAGGTTTCCTTAAAAAATTTACGTGGCTAAAACTTAACCAAGTAAAATCAATAACGATGTATAATATTATTAGGAAATATTAGGACTGTCAGAAATGTGATAGCATGTGTTAAAAAGGAGTCATGTTCTTAGCCATTTGAAAAATTCCATCACTTTTTCATCAATGTCTTTATATTACTTTCCTCCATTACTAAGATTAGACCATTGTAACTTACTCATAAAGAAATCATAGTTTTGTTATTACTCATAAAGTTGCATTAATGATATAATTAAGAGAGTTCACATTAATTATGAGGTTATATATGGGGACAGTAGGTAATTAATTTTAAATAGAATTTAAGTTATATATATATCGAAAGCGTAAATACTTTCTATTACATGTGATTGTATATTCGTTATTATTTTTAACATGTTACTAACTAATTAATTTTCCTCATATTTACCCCTTCTTTTTCTTTTAATGACTGTTCAAGTTAGCTTTGCTGTTTGCGACGAAGGAGCCACGTAAACAAAGAAAATATCAAAAATATCGATAAGCTACGAAATTAATTTATATATCATTTATAATAATTTGAACTGTGCTCTTGAACAATTGAAAATACGTAAATATAATTCTAAACTTTTGAAAAGATCCAAATAAATCGATCGGTAAAATATGGTCAACAAGGACATATTACTTGAAAGATAAATAAAGAATACATTAAGTTGGAGGTAGAATATTAAATACTCTTTTATCCTTAATAGAAGTTTTACGTTCGAGCTTTTGGTATAAATCACTTTTCTTAGCGAATGCTTTACCGCATTACCATCTAATGTGCGCCCTTTTAGTCTGAATTCAAAAATTAGTCGAACTTTAATACGGATTGCGGTAGAGTAATAAATACTAATTCATGCTTAATTAGAAGTCTCAAGTATGAACTATGAGTATGAATTTCGCCTTTATTTGGGAGTACTTTACCCTCAAAGTGGGATTTTCCGGTACATAGTGGCGAAGCCAAACTATCATAAGCGTGGTCAATTGACTACCATTCGTCGAAAAATTATACTTAGGATAAAATAGTACTTCCTTCGTTTCAATTTATGTAAACATATTTCCTTTTTACTTCGTGCCAAAAAGAATGACCTCTTTCCATATTTAGAAAGAATTTACCTTTAATTTATGTAATAATTTGTAGTCACACAAAATATATGTGCTTCATTTTACACCACAAGTTCAAAAATCTTCTCTCTTTTCTTAAACTCTGTGGTCAGTCAAATAGGTTCACATAAATTAAAACGGTGAGAGTACTATATTTTAAAAATATACAACATATATTAAATATTCTTTTAAATTTGAACACCCTTAAAAAATTTCTACTGTTAAATATGAGTTTAATTGAACCTCGATATAAATAGCGAATACAGTACAAAAAAATAAAAAAAAGAACATATATAAGACAAAAGGGAAGGCAAATTAAAGGAAAATAGTATATTTGGACTTTTTTTTTCTTTCTTCTTTTTCTTTTCGTCGTCGGAGTATATTCTCTTATATTTATAAAGACTAAGAAAGCTGTAGCAAAAAACTCAAAACGTGCTGTGCTCACCATAATAATGGCCACCACCAAAACCCAAGACGAATCCGACAAAGAAAGCACCACTTCTTCTTCACCAACAATGGCGGAAAATTCTACTCCTCGTAGTTGGATGAGTAGTACTACAAATCTTAGTTTCAGCAGTAGTCGTCGGACCTCCATTTCTACAGAAACTTCGTACAATTCCTCTAACTCTCACAAACCCCACAAGTCAAATCAAATCCATTGGGAACTCATTAAAAAACTCCGGGTCAAAACAGGTCAAATCAAACTCGAACATTTCCGACTTCTCCGACGCGTAGGTAGCGGAGACATCGGAAATGTTTACGTCTGCGAAATTAGAAACCCTATTATAGGCAACGGTTGGCCGGATAACTACACTATGTCGCGAGGTAATTCTTTTTTATGTCATTCTCAGAATTTTGCGTGAACGCTGAATACTTTATGATCGAATTATCTAGTCTGTCTACATAAAATATATGTTGAATCTCTTTGATATTTATATTATTTAGTTTTGTATTTTTTGTATTTTTATTTCGATTTTCTAATTAGTGTGTGTTGGTGCCTTTCTTTTATTTTTTCTAAGTCGAGGGTTTTTCAGAAATAATCTCTCTATCTTTTTGAAAGTAAAGTTAAGGTCTATGTACATACTATCCTTTTTAGATCCACTTGTAATATTATACCATATCTGTTGTCTCTCGAAAATAACCTCTGCGCCTTCTTGAATGTTGAGTTAAGGTTTGCGTATATTTTATCGTCTGCATACTCACTTGTGATATCACACTAAATTTGTTATCGTTATTGTTATTATTCGGCATTGCTTAATAAAATATATGGTTCTGTCACTGATCGTACGGTTGATGTTGCATTGTTTTTATTCTTCTTGACTTTTATTTATATATTTATATTTTTATATTTTGACGGCTCTTAAATTATCTTAGTTTCGTCACTGATTGTAGGGTTGCTGCCGCAGTGTTTTTATGCTATGAAAGTTGTGGATAAAGAAGCGCTATTAATAAGGAAAAAATTGCAGAGAGCAGAAATGGAGAAGGAAATTTTGGGAATAATTGATCATCCATTTTTGCCAACTTTATATGCGCAGTTTGAAGCTTCACATTATTTGTTTTTAGTTATGGAGTATTGTCCAGGTGGTGATTTGCATGCTGCCCGGCAACGGCAGCCCGGAAAAAGATTTAGTATTTCTTCTGCTAAGTAAGTGAAGTTATTAATTTAAGCTCGAGTTCAAGTTCTTCGCTTTTTATATAAAATCATTTAATTAAAGGTAGTTTGGTCATGCTAGTTATTTTTTATAGAATTTAATATTTTTTTAATGGGTATACCAAAAATAAATTGGTCACTTATTATGGATCAGAGAAATATTATCTTCCACATATGCTTTGTATATGATATTTTAAGTGACTAAACGATATTTTAACTGTATGATAGAATTACTAAAAATATTGAGATAGCTGTAGCTACACCTAATTACTATATTACTCGCACTTCCCGAAAGTTATGCTGAAACCGTATTACATCCTCTAAAAGTAATATTATATATTTTGTTAGATCCGTAATGATATAATATTATTTTGAAGACTTCGTGCAACATAAATTAATGTTAGTGATGTATTAGCCAAGTTCTTTTTTTTTTGTTGGTATTTTAGTCCATTATCTCTAAGCTTTAATGACAAGTTTTTAATAATGGACGGTTTATCTTGTGACATGATATAAATTTATAAATATGCAAGCATTTATTTATTTGATCTTTTTTTTCTTTTCTTTTTTTATTTTCAGGTTTTATGCTGCAGAAATACTTTTAGCACTAGAATATCTCCACATGATGGGAATAGTATACAGAGATCTAAAGCCAGAAAATGTTTTAGTAAGAGCAGATGGTCACATTATGCTTTCAGATTTTGATCTTTCTTTCAAATGTGAAGTCATTCCAACACTCATAAAATCCAAACCTAAATCAAATGACCAAAAAAACACAACAAGTTGCATCTCAAAACATTCTTATTGTACTCTACCCATTCAACCAGTTTTATCTTGTTTCTTATCACCAAAAAAGGACCAAAAAATAGTTGAAATTCAAGATCATAATTCAGAAATTGTTGCTGAACCTATAAATGCGCGATCACGATCATTCGTTGGTACACATGAATATTTAGCTCCTGAGGTAATTTCTGGACAAGGTCATGGAAGTGCAGTAGATTGGTGGACATTAGGAGTATTTCTATATGAACTTAATTTTGGTATTACACCATTTAAAGGAGAAAACAATGAAAAAACTTTGATCAACATTTTGAAAAAACCGTTGACTTTTCCAAGAATTGGTATAAGTAGTACTAGCAAAGAGTATGAAGAAATGGTGAAAGTTCAAGATTTGATTAGTAGATTATTAGTGAAAAATCCAAAGAAGAGAATTGGGAGTTTAAAGGGTTCGGTTGAGATTAAGAGACATGAGTTTTTTAAAGGTGTTAATTGGGCTTTAATTAGGTCAATTAAGCCACCAGAAATTCCAAATGACTTGGTGAAATTGAAGACTGCAAGAAATGCTGCTGCTGTTATTCCAAAGTTGAGCAAGAAACAAAGAGAAGAACCTTATCAAATTCCTCAGTATTTTGATTACTTTTAAAGAATGTAAATAATTAGGGTTAATTAATTAGTAGATTAGCAAGTTGTAATCACGTGTATGACATGAAGGATATAGATAGTTGTTTTCATTATAGATCTCTCTCTCTCTTTTAAATTTTACTTTATGGGTTTCTTTTTATCTAACTCTAGGGGTTGCTCTAGTATTACAAATGTAAGCAATGCTCCTAACTAATACTTCACTGGGACAGATATTGTTTCTGAATATCCGTGCATTCCTTTCCAACCAAATGGCATAAGACATCTCTGCAAATACCATTTTGAACATGTGAGCTTGGGGAGATTTGCCTTTAGATTTCTCAGTGATCCAGTTTACATATTGTGGCCAAGACTGTCCAGCAGGTCGAGACGTGCCAAGCCATTGCAAAATGAGATGTCGCAGTTGTTCAGCAAAGGGGCAGTACAGGAACAAGTGATCTCTAGTCTCCATTGTGTGTTGACACATAACACAGCTACCATCAATACTCGAGTGCCATTTGATCAACCTCTCTTTAGTAGGGAGCCTGTCTTGGAGCAGCAGCCAGAGGTTGAAGAGTGCTTTAGGTCGGGCAGCATTCTGCATGATTAGGTTTTTCCACGGTACTCTAGGAAATTGACCAATTTGTTGAAGATAGATTAGTCTGACAGAACATGCATTGTTATACAACAGCTGGTATTGTTGTAATAGCCTAGCACTCTCAATGATCTTCCGGACTATCCAACTAGCTTGTGCAGGAATATTCATGTCTTCAAGTTGTTGATGTTTGATATACACTGTGTGGATCCATTTTACTCATAATAGGTCTTTCTTGTGAGCCAAATCCCAGGCCAGTTTTGCAACAGCAGATTTGTTCCACAGCAGAAGGTTGATTAAGTTCAGGCCTCCAGCAGACCTTGGCAGACAGATCTTGTCCCATGCCACATATGCTTTTCTAGTAATATTAACTGAGGCAGACCATACGAATGATCTACACATTGCCTCTATCAGTTTTATGACTTTGGAGGGAAAAAGAAGCAACTGAGCTCAATATGATTGAATACCAAAAATAACTGCCTGTACCAACTGCATTCGACCAGCATAAGACAACTGCTTAGCAGTCCAGGATGTAATCCTAGCTGTGATCTTGTCGATTAGTGGTTGCCACTGGAAAACAGATAGTTTCTTGGTTGATAGTGGAACCCCCAAGTATTTAATAGGAAGTTCCCCACGTATATAACCAAGATGAGCAAGGATTTGTTGTTGCCGGTCAGGCTTTACTCCTCCAAAGTATACAGCACTCTTCTGCATGTTGGTTTTCATTCCAGATGCTGCAGTGAAGTGGGCAAAGTATGCAAACATGGTTTCCACAGCTTGGCTTTCTCCTTTAGAGAATAACAAGAGATCATCAACAAAACTGAGGTGAGTAATTCCAAGCCTTTTGCATCCAGGATGAAAGGTGAAACCCTTCGCTTCGTTCAGTTCTGCCAGAGATCGACATAAGTATTCCATCACTATAGCAAATAAGAATGGTGATATAGGACCACCTTGTCTCAAACCTTTGGCTGCTTGGAAGGGTTCTGTAGTTTCTCCATTAACTATCACTGTATAGCTGACAGTTTGCACACATTCCATAATCCAATTTGTAAATCTGGTTGGGAAATCCAGAGTCTCCAATACTTGTTGTAGGAAATACCATTCAACTGAATCATAGGCCTTCTGGATATCAATCTTGACCATACATCTAGGTGATATATGAGATCTTGTATACTGCTTGATGAGCTCATGAGCCAAAATGACATTATCAGCAATTCTTCTCCCTGGGATGAAACCTGCTTGTGCATTGCATATGATGCTGGATATAACTCTTTGCAATCTGTTGGCCAGCAATTTGGAAATAATTTTGTACAAAACTGAACAGCAGGCTATTGGCCGAAACTCCTTGACTGTTTGTGGGTTGGGAACTTTAGGAATCAAAGTAAGGGAGGCACAGTTTGTTGGTCTATGCATTTTGGTAGTTGCAAAGAAATTCTTGACTGCTTGCATTACCTGTGTCCCTGTAGTGTGCCAAGTTTGTTTAAAGAATAGGGCATTAAAACCATCAATACCTGGGGCTTTATCACTACCAATTGCCTTTAAACTTTCCAAGATCTCAGTGTCACTGATGTCTGCAGCCAATTCCAATTTCTGTTGGTGAGATAATGTAGGGCCATTTGTCATGTACAATCTGTTAACAGCTGGGAGGGAATGAGCTGAAGTCCCCTTAAGTGTTTTATAGAAAGCAGTGATTTCCTTCTTAAGATCATCTGGCTGTGTAATCCTCAAGCCTTCCTCTGTGATCAATTCAGTAATCTTCCTATATTGGTTTCTCTCTTTCATTACAGCAGAAAAGTATTTGTTGTTACCATCCCCTAGATGGATCCATCTGGCTCGAGCTTTCTGTTGTAATATTGATTCTTCAAGCAAAGAACATTTTTCCAATTGGAGTATCAGATCTTTTTCTCTTAGTTGTAATGAATCAGAATAGGAAATAGACATCTGGTGTTGTAAATCTTCCAGTTCCTTACGATTGACCTCAATTTTCTGTGAAATTGTCTTAAATTCTCTGGTATTTAGAGATTTCAAGACTGGTTTAAGGGACTTGAGGTTGTTCCACACCCCTTGGAGGGTAGGCTGAGCATTGGCATTCCAGGAAGCCTTGACTAGTTATTGGAAGTCCTTATGATGTATCCATGCATTAAAGAATCTAAAGGGAGTTTTCCTGATTAAAATATCATCTATCAAGGTTAGTACCATGGGGTTATGATCAGAGATTAACGGGACTCCATATACAGTGTGCACATGGCTTCATTTTAGCATCCACTCACAATTACCAAAAGTTTTATCCAGTCGACTGCATACTCTATCATCTCCACTATGCTTATTAGTCCAGGTAAAATAGTCTCCCTTCCAAGGCAGTTCTGTTAGGCCAGCCTGCTGCACACATTGTATAAAATCAGTAACTTCAGCTTGTTTAACTTGATGACAAGATTCTCTATCATTGCTAGACATAATGTCAATAAAATCCCCTGCTATCAACCAGGGATCAGTGATACCAGCAGCAAGATTCTGAAGAGCTGTCCACAGTGATTTCCTTTGTACAATGTCATTGTGGCCATATACCACTGTGAGGCAACAGATTAGTTCGTCATTGAGCTTCCTAACAATACATTGGATGTATTGTGCCTCTTCTTAAACACCAGTGACCAAGAGCTTGGTTGCATCCCCTAAGATCCAAATTCGACCATTTATGGCACTGCTATAGTTAGCTAGCATACCCCAGTTAGGCAATAAAAACTTAGATATTTTTGCTGCATTTTCCTGTTTAACTTTTGTCTCTACTAGACCAACAAGGTCAATTTTATTGACTCTAAAATATAATTTAGCTTCCTTCTGCTTGAATCTTTTATTCACACCCCTAATGTTCCAAAATATCCACTTCATTGGGTATAACTTGTTCCCCCTTCATCTAAGGGGTGATCTGCCCAACTCACTGACCTTATTTCGAATCTATTTGCCATCACAATAGGAGATAAGGGTGGAAAGTTTTTAGTGTTAAAGACTGGAGCTGTAAGAGTACCAATACCTTTCTGTTTACTCACTTCCTCAACTGTAACCACAGTGGTACATTGTTCTTTCTGAGCTGGTTGCTGGATATGAGTTTCCTGCTTATTCTGATCAGTATGAATTGGTGCTTTTACTCTCCATTCCTGAGTCACCTTAGGCTTCTGTATGTTGTTAGACTGGTTAGGCTTAGCCAGATAATTGTGCCCAACTGTAAGGCATTTCCCACAATAGGAAGGTTTCTAGTCGTAGGTTACATCCTGCAGAAAAAGGCTTCCCATCTGGAGCCATTATCTCAATTTCACTAGGTAGTTCTTTTGAAACATTCACCTCAATAAGGATCCGAGCATATGAGATTCTAGTTTGTTTAGTCATACACTCATCAGCAAAGATGGGCTTACCCAACACACTAGCAATTCGACTAAGGGCCCTATTACCCCAGCATGACATAGGGAGATTGGGAAATTTAACCCACAGGGGAATATCTGTTGGGAAAGCAGCCTTAAAATCAAAATCAGCCGACCATTGCTTCAAAATCATTGGCTATTTGCAATAGTATATGGTCCTGCACATAAGAATTCCTTGACATCATCAAGAGATCGAAATTTTGCAATGTAATAACCTTCTTCATGATAATAGAGATCTGGTTCAGGCACATGAGACCAATGAAGGTTTATAAACCTTTCATAGCATTGGATCCAGGAATATTCCCTAATACAAAAACAACTAGAGCACATTTCCATTTTTGTTCCTCTTCCATGACTTCTTCTTTGAGCAACTGACCCACTGGTTTACCATTGATAATCATCGGCAGCAAGTCTATTTTTCTGGAACAGATTTGCCCATACCTTTGGTTCCTCTTTGGTCTCCTTCTCTAGATCTGCAACTGTCAGTTGTGGATGGTGCTGCATGTGCTCGATTCCAGTATTAGGTTGTACCATCGGAATCAATGGTACATCTGGAGGTCCTTGACTTTTAGGTAAACTTTGAGAGATGGGGGGAGTCATCTCTGCAGATGGAGTTGGCAATGGAACAGAATCAACCTCAGTAGTCAATGGAACAGTGTTTGTCTTGGTGGTCGATGGAACAGTAGCATCTTGCAATGGAACAGAATGGATCGGAATACTAGCATTTTCTGGTTGTTTGACAGTGGGAAGAACGAAATCTACTAGAGCAGCCGGAGATTTCCGAGGGCGACCCCTCCCTCTCGCCATGAAACCACCTTCGGCGTACGTTTACTAACATGCGCCGAGAGGAGAGAAGAAGGAGATGAAGATTTTACTACATTTAGAAATTCTTGAGAGCCGGAATTTTAACTTTATAAATTTTGAATTTTAGAACAACGATCATTACTGGTTCATTTGACCCCATATATGAGCTTCTTTTGATATTTATATTGTCCTAAATTTATAACTTCAAGCAATAATAACTTTTTTTTCGTGTGACCTGTAAATTATGAGTTCGAATTATAAATTAACTATTATTGTAGACGTTATGTTACATTATTTATGTGACACTTTTTTAAAATATATTTTTTTAAAACTAATTAATACAAAATATTTTGTCCACCAGCCATGCTATATTATTTTCACCAACTTTGTCCTACATAGAACACAATTGATGAGCAGCTCCTTTGTTTGAAAAAAAAGGAGAAGAGATATTAAAGATTAGGAACTTTCTCTAATCTATGCACCGAACTTTTACGAGTGTATGCGTGTAAAGAGTGGGGGCAGAACATAATTGTCACCATGTTTTTTCATGTGATAACCATTATTACTATCTCTAAATCATGGAAATATTAAACAATTAAAAAGGTCACTATGAATTCATTGTTCTCTTTTTGTTAACATCTTTTTTACCTTTTATCCTCAAGGTACTTCAATATCTAAGGCCTATGATTCATCTTTTTATTTAATCCTTTTACTAATTATTAAAACACCACCGCAGAAACTGTGAAAGTAGCCCCTGTTAGGATTATGATTCCTACTAAAGACAACAACCTTCATATTGAATAATCCGGAATTACAACTACATGAGCGGAAGCTAACCTGAATCCATATGTGGAATTTGATGAACCTCATTTGAAGATTGTCCTTATGTTCTTGTGAATTCCTTGATCCTTCCTTCAAGTTTCTTGAAGTTGTATATCACCACAAATGCCTCACAAGACTTAAAACAATATATGTGAATTGTTCACAATAGTAAAGGTTATGACAATAATCAAATTTGGTATATGGTTTTCCACCCTATTTGCAAGACAATGGACAATATGGTTCTTGATTCAATGGGAAGAAGAAGAACTTGTCTTGCTCTAGAATGGGAACCATAACCCCACTTTATAACTCTAGGAGTTACATAACCCAAGAGACAAGAGTTACAAGACAAAAGTTATGTCTTGAGTTATGTCTTGCAAGAGTTACAAAACTCAAGAGTCACAAGCATTCATGTAACCATAGTTACATTTGTAACCTTAGTTAGCCCATCATAAACTAAGGTTACCCTTTTGGGTATCTACACATTAGTCCTACACTTTAGTATGACAATACATTGGCCCCCTTAACATAATGTCCATAAGACCACATAATTAGGCCAAACCAAAAGATAGCACATAACATATAATTATCCATATATTGTTCATATGTGTGTAGATATAAGTCCATATATCTAGATATAAATCCATATATCTTACAATCTCCCACTTGGACGAGATATACAAACATATGTACAATCCTTAATATTATATGTTACAAACCTTAGGTGCACAAAATTGCTATCACAATAAAATTGTCATGAACAATCCGGTCCATCAATCATACCAACATAGGACCTAAGAGCTCGTCGTTACTCATTCGTAACTAGAACCAATCATAGATCACGTATATCAATATAACCAACGACATGGATCAAGTGTAGGTATGTAGCATGGAAATAACATAAAGTGTGGTCAATAGAATGTCTATTTCCAACTGGTTCTCTTTATTGAGATCAAACATAAACTGTAAGAGTACAAAAACTTTAAAACTGAATATCTGCAGATATAACTGAATTACTGAATTTCTGAATATAATGAACAATTACATAAATGTGCAATACAAACTCCCACTAAAATACATAATCCTTATCTGATTTGACACCCATACAAGCAATATGCTCATGAAATACTTTTGGTGCCAATCCCTTAGTTAGCGGATCCGCAAGCATGGAGTTTGTACTAATGTACTCAATGCACAATTGTCCATTTTGTACTCTTTCTTTAACAACCCGAAATTTGACGTCCATATGTTTTGCTTTCGTCAAACTACTGTTGTTATTAGCATAAAGGACTGCTGATCTGTTGTCACATAATAGCCTAAGAGGCTTCTGAATAGTATCAACAATACGCAGTCCACCAACAAAATTCCGCAGCCATAATGCCTCATTGGATGCTTCATAACATGCCATAAACTCCGCTTCCATGGTGGAAGTGGCTGTAAGAGTTTGCTTAATGCTTCTCCAAGAGATAGCACCACCCGCAAGCATGTAAATATAGCCTGAAGTAGACTTCAAACTATCCTGACATCCAGCAAAATCGGAATCGGTATACCCAATGATCTCAAGCTGGTCCGATTTCCGGTATGTAAGCATGTAATCCTTTGTTCTCTGTAAGTACCTCATGACCCGTTTGGCTGCCTTCCAATGGTCCATTCCCGGATTGCTTAGATATCTGCCTAACATCCCAACAATGTATGCTATATCAGGTCGTGTACATACCTGAGCATACATCAGACTACCTACCGCCGAAGCATATAGTGTCTTCTGCATTTCCGAAATTTCATAAGAATTGTTTGGGCACTGTTTGAGACTAAATTTGTCTCCCTTAGCAACAGGGGTGTCGCCTGGTTTACAATCCTGCATGCCAAATATTTTCAGAACCTTATCGATATAGCCCTTTTGTGACAGACCGAGAACGCCTTTGGAGCGATCTCTTAGAATCTGAATTCCTAATACAAAAGAAGCTTCACCAAGATCTTTCATTTCAAATTTCTTTGAAAGAAATTTCTTAGTTTCAAGTAATAATGCTATATCGTTACAGGCAAGCAGTATGTCATCGACATATAAAACCAGAAAAATATACTTACTCCCACTGAACTTATGGTATATACAGTCATCAGCAATATTCGGTTCAAAACTAAAAGATGTAATGACTGCATGAAACTTATAATACCATTGACGAGAAGCTTGCTTGAGCCCATAGATGGATTTCTTTAATTTGCAAACCTTCTTCTCTGATTCATCCGAAACAAAGTTTTCAGGTTGCACCATATAAATTGTTTCCTCAATGTCACCATTGAGAAAAGCAGTCTTAACATCCATTTGATGAAGCTCAAGATCAAAATGTGCTACTAATGCCATTATAGTCCTGAAAGAGTCTTTCGATGAAACTGGAGAGAAAGTCTCTTTATAATCAATGCCTTCTTTCTGAGTGTAGCCTTTTGCGACAAGACGAGCTTTGTACTTAATAACATTGCCCCCTGAATCCCTTTTGGTTTTAAAAATCCATTTACAACCAATAGGTTTCGTACCTTCGGGCAACGTAACAAGCTCCCAAACGTCATTATCGCTCATAGACTTCATCTCATCATTCATGGCATCAATCCACTTTTGAGAGTTAGAACACTTAATGACTTGACGGAAGTTGATTGGATCATCTTCCTCAAGTCCAATATCACTTTCTTGTTCTTGGAGAAATACATAATAATCATCCGAAATTGCATTTCTCCTCTCTCTAGTGGATCTCCTTAATGGCATTTCAGTTACTTGAGGTTGTTGAGTTTGGTTTTCATTAGTTATATCAGGTTCCTGATGGGGGAGATTTTCGAGATTGTCTTGAACCGGAGTTGTGTGATCCGAGTCAGTAAGACCAAGATCAACAATTTGAGGGAAAGACACATGTTCTTCCTCAAAGACAAAATCTCTTACAACTTTATCTCCCCACCCCCCAAACTCAATATCCTCAAAGAACCTAGCATTTCCCGTCTCAAAAATAGTTCGCGATGTGGGATCATAAAACTTAAAACCCCTGAATTTTCCAGAGTATCCAACAAAATAGCTACTAACCGTCTTAGCGTCCAGTTTCTTTTCATTCGGCCCATAAGGCCTTGCCTCAGCTGGACAACCCCAAATGTGAAAATGCCGAATACCGGGTTTATGCCCAGTCCAAAGTTCATATGGGGTTTTTATTATAGCTGCAGTTGGAACTCTATTAAGAATATAAGCTGCGGTTTTTAATATGGATTGGGACTTTTCATGAATAAGATATAGGTACCCATAACGAGAGTAATCGTCTATGAATGTGATAAAGTATTGTTGACCATTCCGACAAGGAGTAGGAAATGGCCCACAAATATCCGTATGTATCAATTCTAAGACGTCCGAATCTCTCTTAGCACCTAATCTAGTTCTTGTTTGTTTGTTTTCCCTTGATACACTCAATACAAAATTTCCGAATTTGAGGAATCAAGAGGATCAAGAATTCCTTCTGACACGAGTTTCTGAATTCTTTGAATGGATATATGACCCAAACGTTTATGCCAGAGTGAAATAGAATTCTCATTAGTTAACTTTTGGTACCATTAAACTTGTATGCAAAGTTTCTTTATTTGAAGTTATTGTATCAACCAAATATAAGCTATCAAATGTTGATAAAACACCAGTACCAATAAGATTTGAATTCCGAAAGAGACTAACTTTATTGTCCCCAAATGTACATTTATAACCGGATATGTGCAATTGGGGAACTGAAATTAAATTCCGTCTAAAAGACGGTACAATAAAAGTCTCATCCAAATCTAAATGAAAACCGGTCTTAAACAACACCCTAATTTTGCCAATAGCTTCAACTGGCACCTTCTTGCCGTCACCCTCATAGATGTATCTTTCACCATCTTTTGGTTTTCGGCAGTTCAGGCAACCCTGCATAGATATCCTTATGTGAGCAGCATAACCTACCCACCAATTATCCTTAGGTACCGAAATTATATTAACTTCAGAACAAACTTTCTTCACATGATTAGTTCCCTTACAGAGAAAGCAACCTAATCCAGTAATTTCTACCTTAGGTTCCTTATGTTGCTTAATCTTGGGCCTTACAACCGCAACTTCCTTATTTTTCCTCTTCTTAGAATCCCTTGAAGAAGATGCCAAATGAGCACTTTCAGTCTTATCTTGCTTAATCCTTTCCTCTTCTTGCACACAATGTGAAATGAGCTCATTAAGAGTCCATTTCTCCTTCAGGCAGTTATAACTGACCTTAAACTGATTAAAGTGTGCCGGAAGAGATATCAAAACAAAGTACACAAGCAGTTCCTCAGGTAAATCCAGCTTGAGTGACTTTAGTTTCGAAGCAAGATGAGACATTTCCATAATGTACTCCCTAATGTTTCCCTTGCCCTTATACCTCATAGAAACAAGTTTACTCAATAGTGCACTTGTTTCTGCCTTTTCGTTTTGAATAAAACGCTGTTCGAGGTTTTCAAGGAAAACTTTGGCATTAGGTTCATCATTCATAGTGCCCCTGAATGATTCTGGAATTGCACGCTTCATGATCATTAGACTCATGCGATTCGAGCGTTCCCACTTCTCCATCGCTCTCTTTTCATTAGGAGAGGATGTATCCTCAAGAGGAGTAGGTTGCTCAGTCCGAATGGCTAAGTCAAGATCCATGCAACCGAGAACGATCATGACGTTCTCTTTCCATTCCTTAAAGTTAGTGTCGTTAAGCACAGGGATGCTATTGATGTTGGCAGAGATCGTAGAAGCAGAAGAATTTACTGAAAATAGAACAAAAGGATTACTGAATACATGCTTACATAAACTTGAACTTTAACTTTATAGATTCAAAATTAGGCAATTCCCATTACAAGATACCTAGCACAACATTGATTTTAGTCTTTGGACAGAAAAACAACTTGTAAGTGGTACTCTTGGTGTAGTGATCAAACATAGACAATAAACTCCTGTCAAATATTAAACCTTCCTTTGGGCCGATTTAATATTCACATGGAAAACCAAATAATCGTCTCATATTTACCACCACAAGAATGTTCGAATTCCTGCCAAATAACACCTTCCTTTGGGCCGGTGTTAAACGCATGGAAGACTAACATCCACAGTCATCTTATATTTTAAAATTAATCAATCTACACAATAGAGGTTACTTTGGCAACATAGTGCTTCAATTGAATAACTAAAATATTAGATGCTATAAACTTTAGTTCCTTAAGCCATTTTATGAATCTCAACTTAATGTGTTACATGATTGGATGTGTAACACTTGAATATTAATTGTTGTTTACTGAATTGGACAATTCTATAATATATAAGAATTGATGGACTATAAAACAATTAACATTCACTGAAACTTAAGAGAGTTGAAACGTTTTTCTTAAACTTTACTGGACCAGACAATCGATTGTCACCACTGACAATCGATTGTTTGGTTTTTTCTGAAAATTTTAAGTCTGGATGTGAAGGAAAATTTTTTCTAAGTTACTGGACCAGACAATCGATTGTCGAAACAGACAATCGATTGTTTGGTTTTTTCTGGAAAAATTTTAAGTCACTGGATGTGACAAGGAAAAATTTTTCTAAGTTACTGGACCAGACAATCGATTGTCAAATCCAGACAATCGCTTGTCAGGTATACTTTAAAAACATTTCATCTCACTGGAGTGTATACAAGCGATTGTACAGTGTATACTTTTTCTGAATTATAACATGATTTTTAACATGAATCTTTAAACATGAAAACATGTTATTTACCAACTAAATCATGCTATATACAACGTTTTAACATGATATAAAAACATCAAACTGAATCAAATCATAACATTCATAAGATCATGCTATCATGCTATTTCATGGTAGAATTTCATAAACAAAATTCTAATTATACTTTAACATGAATCCTAATATAACATGAACCTTATGAACATCCAAATTATCCAAAATTGAAGGGTGGCTCTGCTACCAATTGTTAGGATTATGATTCCTACTAAAGACAACAACCTTCATATTGAATAATTCGGAATTACAACTACATGAGCGGAAGCTAACCTGAATCCATATGTGGAATTTGATGAACCTCCTTTGAAGATTGTCCTTATGTTCTTGTGAATTCCTTGATCCTTCCTTCAAGTTTCTTGAAGTTGTATATCACCACAAATGCCTCACAAGACTTAAAACAATATATGTGAATTGTTCACAATAGTAAAGGTTATGACAATAATCAAATTTGGTATATGGTTTTCCACCCTATTTGCAAGATAATGGACAATATGGTTCTTGATTCAATGGGAAGAAGAAGAACTTGTCTTGCTCTAGAATGGGAACCATAACCCCACTTTATAACTCTAGGAGTTACATAACCCAAGAGACAAGAGTTACAAGACAAAAGTTATGTCTTGAGTTATGTCTTGCAAGAGTTACAAAACTCAAGAGTCACAAGCATTCATGTAACCATAGTTACATTTGTAACCTTAGTTAGCCCATCATAAACTAAGGTTACCCTTTTGGGTATCTACACATTAGTCCTACACTTTAGTATGACAATACATTGGCCCCCTTAACATAATGTCCATAAGACCACATAATTAGGCCAAACCAAAAGATAGCACATAACATATAATTATCCATATATTATTCATATGTGTGTAGATATAAGTCCATATATCTAGATATAAATCCATATATCTTACAGCCCCATCATATTAATTCGTTCCTTTTTCCACTTGATTATTTAATGTTATTTTTGGTACATATTATTTGTCATTTTCACAAATTAATGTGTTCCAATAGTATTTGATACTTAAAAGAAACATGAAATGTTTATTGCTTTCTAAATTCACTTTCTATTTTAATTAGTAGATTGTTAATTAAATAAGACGTTTAAAAGAAAGATAAATGATATAAAAAAATCTCATAATTAAGAATATTAAATATACTTTCTAAAGGGTGTATGAAAATCTTTAAAACCATATAATGCGATCGAAGGTAGGTATATATTTGTTTCAGAATCTTAATTATTTCTTTTGAGGGTATGGGTTTAATCACTGCTGTTTCACAATCTTTGGGAACTTGTACATAATACATGATTTGTAATGATTCGTCGAAATAAACTAAATTAAAGAATGAAGAAACCAGTATACTTATTTTGACCAGAGTAATCATAGTCTAAACTTTGGCCTTTATTGAGTTCTACGTAAACTGTAGCTTTATAGAGCATTAGATTTCATTGAAGATGAGAAGATTTGCTTTACTAGGAGTTGTAATATTTTTTGGTACAACTATTAGGGGCCGTATGGTACAACGAGTAAGTAATAATATGTTGGAGATAAATATTTAATATTATTTTTTTTATTTTAATTAATTTTAAAATAAGTTATTTCTGAATTAATAATAATAGCGGAATAATTTATATTTATCAAAGGGTGAAGTAGCAAAATAAAACAGTAAAATTGATAATCCAAAAATTAATACAATATACCAAACGATCAATAAAAAATAACATCAGAATAACTAATATCAGCATATACATTATAAGAAATTTAATTTTTAGCGATCATTTTTTAACGATGGTATAAATCCGATTATTATAAGTGTACTTACAGCAACTAAAATTTTTTCGGGTCGTTGAACAATTATGAATGAAAAAGTGGCGCTAACTACTCCTTTTTTTTTCTCAACCCACATCTATGCTAAATCCCATCCCCTCCCCCCTTCCCCTCCCTAAAAAAAGGAAATAGAGAAACTGCTGGTCTACTAATCGCATTATAATTTATTTCAAACCAAACAGACTCTTTAATATTCGGAATTTACTGGCCATAAAAAAGGAAAACACTCCATAGTAAGATTTTTTATTTTAAAGGCTCGTATCCGTGACCTATGGTTAACTAAGAGTTAGTAATAAAATACAGAACACTCGTCCTTCAAAATATTTTTACCTAAAAAGAGATAATTTCTAGGGTGGTAAACAATCATGCATAAAAAGTGGTGTATTGCACATTCTACATTCAAAGAGGAATATCATTGCTTGCATATTTTAAAAGTAGATGGCACTTGATATTTTTCCATTTTTGAGAAATAAGAAATTCTACTTTTGAAATTTGTAAAAAAGCTAAGGAGAAAAAAGTGAATGCATAATTTCAGAAAGAAGAAGTAAGTAATAATGAATTCCAGATAGGATGAGGATGACCTTAGTAAAGTTCCCTTGATAAATTTCCAGTGAAAGTGTCAGCTCCATTTTGCATGCGTATGAAAAAATCTTCTCAACTTAGCTAATAAGTAGCAAAAAAGCATAGACTGCCCCCCAATTAATTATTCTTTTTGGGCATTTCGGACGAGAGGGGTTGCTCTGATGGTAAGCAATCCTCATTTTCAATCGAGAGGTTGTGAGTTCGAGTCTCCCCAAGAGCAAGGTGGGAAGTTCTTGGAGGGAAGGATGCCGGGGGTCTATTTGAAAACAGCCTCTCTACCCCAGGGTAGAGGTAAGGTCTGCGTACATACTACCCTTCCCAAACATCACTATGTGGGATTATACTGGGTTGTTGTTGTTGTTGTTATTTTTGAGCATTTCGCATTCAAAATTTATCGATCCTATTAATTCAAATTCACATTATTAGGTAGGCTCGTTAATAATGGCGCGATGAATTAAACGTACCGTAACCAAGGGATCACCAGATAGCTCTTTCGCTCCAAAGAGAACGTAGGGCATAGCAGTATTATTCTTGGAGGATTGTTTGCCTAGGTGACTAATGCTATCATAATAAACTTCCGCTTACTATAGCATCATCGGCAACTATAATCGAGCATATGCACGACGATCTTCAGTAAGAATAAAACGGTATCTACCAAGATATTCTATATTCTTAGAAATTGAACCCTAAAACAATAATTATATGTATATATGAATCTCAACCATCTCACTGCATCTTCGAGTTGCAAAGGACACTATGTCATTTGAATCTTCTATATAGGGTGTTCACGATTTGGTTGGACCGGTATTTTATTAAAATTAAAACCAAACTAATTTTATTGGTTTTTAAAATTATAAAATCAAAACCAAACCAAATTACATACAAACCATCAGTTTGGTTATTGTTGGTTTGATTCGGTTTGGTTTGATTTTTCGGTTCCTAGTAAGCTAATGGTAAGCCAATTATAGTAAAACAACACTAGACAATAATCTGAAAATAATTTTCTAAATTTATGCTTTTTTATATATTTATTTCGGAGTGAAAGTTTATTTACCTGTTTATACGAAAAAAACAAACAAAAAAAAACTAGTAAAAGTTTACTTTCTCAAGCTTTAGCTACTAGTCTTGCAATTTGAGTTTGCTTTCTTTACTCTTGTCGTAGATTTATTTTTCTAACTCTTTTATTAGGAAAAAGTACGTGTCGGTTGGAGAATTAGATTCTCTTAAGGAAAAGATAATTGGCCGATTCCTATTATTTTGGGCTTAAGCAATCTTTTAAGATATAACTAGGATAAATCAAAATTCAAATCAATAATTAAAATACATAAAGTATTTAAAATTATTTACGAAAAGAAATTAATAATTTTTCATATTTTTATATAATTATCGGTTTTTTTGATTTTTTATAATAGAGTCAAAATCAAATTAAATATTATCGATTTTTAAAATTTAAAATCAAAATTAATCTAAATAAAAAATATCGATTTACTTAATTAATTTGGTTCGATTTTCTATTTGAATTGGTTTTCTGTCACACCGTGAATAGCCCTATAGCTTATTCTTTGATTTTTTTGCCCCCCTCTCTCTCTTTCTTTCTTTACTTGTTTTTCCTTGTTTTTCTAGTTTATTGCAACCTCTTTTGTTTTGGTGTTGTACATTGAATCGATTAAAATAAAACAAGTGTAAGGGGGTGTTTGGTGCGTTAGGAAATATTTTTCGAAAAGTATTTCTTAATTTTTTTATATTTGATTGGCTTAAACATTTTAAAAAATAATTTTTTTATGAACTTGTTTACTTTGAATTAGAGAAAAATATTTTCCTTATCAAAAGAAGGAAAAACATTTTTCAAAACCCCTTCTCAACCTTCCCTATCCCTCCCTCCCCTCAACCCCCCACCCTATCTCCTTTTCTCCAAAAAAGTTTTTTTTTTCAAATTTCAGTTTGTTTTCGTCACCACCCACCATAATATCTTATCCCCCTCCAACCACCCCCTCGCACAAAAAAAAGTTCTTTTTTGTAATTTTTAACTTTTTGTTTTTCATTTTTCTGCACCCCCACTTCCCCATCCACTCATCCACCCATCCGACACAAATTGTTTTTTGTACTTTTTGATCTGTAATTTTAAATTTTTATCTTTTATTTTTTTTACACACACCAGCCCCTGCCCCTACCCCTGGAAAAAAAAATCTTTTAAAATATATTTTCAAATTTACAGGTTCAAATTTTTACAAATTCCAAAATTATGAGTTTGGAAGTTTATGTGTTTGAAAGTTTACGGGTTTAAAAATTATAAAATTTACGGGTTCGAAAGTTCGCGGTTCTGAATGTTTAGCGGTTCGGAAGTTTATGAAATTTGTGGATTCGGAAGTTGTTGGTTCGAAAGTTTATGGTTTCATATTTATTGTATCTAAATTATTTATATATACTCTTGAGCATTTATTCTCCTTATCTTGCGTACCAAACACTAAAAAATGAATAATATTTTTCGCCATACCAAACACACCCTTAATCGCTAATTTTTCTTCAATTTTCTAAATTTGTTTTGTTAGGTGTTTGTATAATTTTCTTACCATATTTGATTTTGCTATTTATTGAAGGAAAAGGGCAACATAATTTCCTTAATTGAGTTTTCCTTCTTGTAGAGGAAAATTACAAATCTTCCATATTTGGCTAGTCCTTTTTCTTGTAGGAAAATATTTAGACTTCTATAAATTGAGGATCCTTTTTTCTCATTCAGTAGCATCTACAATGTAGCCATATGGATATTGAAAGTAGTGTTTAAGGGAAGAACTTTATGTGACAAGTGTTAGTGTGTCACTTGTGTTTGCCTTTTTGTGAGGTTGTTCTCTTAATATTTTGTACTCTCTTTTTATATAGTGGATCGCTCATCTCCGTAATGGATGTAGGTCAGTTGACCGAACCAAAATGTTTGTGTCTCGTTTGGTAGATTTCTCTTTTATTGTTAAATTTATCGTTGCTCAAGATTTATATTATTAGTTTTTGCATGACACCTAATTTTTCCGGTCCTAACAAGTTTAATTGTTCATTTGGGCTACAGAAAAAACAAGACGACAGGAACTTCAATCATAATGAAAGAAAAAAAGCTTAATCTAGAATGATTATGAACTACAGTATGTGTCAATTTAGGTTGAAAGACCCCTCTTAGTTGTTGGGCTATAACAAATATGCTAATTTTACCAAACAATTTGCTTTGGGCCTTTTGAACATCCGTTGATTCGGGGGCATTTGTATTTGTACTTGTTTTTTGGGTCATGTTTTAATTTGTGTTTATTTTGTAATAAAAATTGCAAGCGTACCCATTTTTTGTGTAACAATTCAGCATATAGGCGAAGTAGCAAAGACAATCACTCAAAACTTCAGCATTCTAGTAGACGTGACTGAAGTAGCAAGTTTTTATTTTTGTAACTGGCGAATTTCAGCTCTAGAGCTAAAATTTTTATTTTTATAACTAGTGAACTGCAACTCTAGAGCTGAAGTTTTTGTTTTGTAACTGGAGAACTTCAGCTCTAGAGCTAAAGTTTTTTTTTTGTAACTTGCGGGCTTCAGCTCTAAAGTTGAAGTTGAAGTTTTTGTAACTGACGAACTTCAGCTCTAGAGCTGAAGTTTTTGTTTGTAACTGACGAACTTTAGCTCTAGAGCTTCTTCCCTTCATAATGATACAGTCAAAAAAATAACCTTTCTTATGTAACCAAATATTTACTCTAATCAATCAACATTAGAAGTAATATTTCTGTGTTAATGTAGAGCCTTCTAAAATTTTTGTCTTAAAACGATGGATCATTTTTAAATAACAACCCAGCTTGAAATTAGATCGATACTTTTATTAGCTCATATTTCCTTTTTTTTAGACATCTGAATTTATCCTAGTACTTGCAGACCTTCATCAAAGAATTAGAAATCAAAATCTCTTCGTAGTACTAATAATTGTGTTTATTAATATTAATATTTCCAGCTGCAAACTTATTGTTCTTGGAATCCTCTGTTGGTGTTGTATTTTCATATACAAACACCTTTAGTGATGTCACAAAGCTTGGAGACACTATTACGGATATAATTGTAAGACGGAGAAAGGATGCTGAAGTTATTTAAAAAGTATATATAAATTAAAAGTTAAAAAAATAAATATAAATTAAAATATAGGTGACCAAATAGGACATCTCGTATAATTTTTACGTTGATCCATAAGCAACAAAAAGCCCAGTAGACAGCACGCACCGTGAACTAGAATCATTTATTATGGGCAAGTTACACATTTGGTGTCAATCACTAGTCATTACTTAAAAAATATATTTCGATTACGTACGAAATATGTGTATAATATATATTTATGTATTAACAAAAAATATATATTTTGAGGCTATTATTTTTAAGAGTGGTTATACTTGTGTAGTTTTCCCATCTAATTATCTTTCTGATGGTCTTCCTACTCCTCATTGTAAAAGGAGGTGCGTTTTACAGTTATTAAAAGTTGAAGATGAAAGACATAAAATGAAGTTTAGGCTACAAAAAAAATAGCTAGTTTGTGCCTATTATTTTTCTTCTGAATAGACAATTAATGAACTAAAGCACCTTTGAAGTATTAATTTAATAGACATATTGTGCGGCACAGCTCCAAATTAATCGAAACTCTGATTCGAATATCAACAACAACAACAACTACCCAGTATATTCCCACCAGGACCCCTGAAGCGAGCCTCCACTTTGACACCAAAAAAAGGTACCAAAAAATAAAAAGAGACAGTAGCAATTCGTAGTAGAAATGACACTGGTAATTACTTTAAAGGACTACTATTTAAAAATTAACTAGTGCCTCCTCAATTTTAATTTTTCGGTCCAATTTTAAGGATAAAAATGGCCCGAATTATCCTAATTTAAAATTTTAAGATTCTTTTTTGCAGTATTTGGTTCTTTGTATGGATATTGTAATTTCTCCTCACGATTTGGACCCCTGATCGCTTCGGTAAATTTTTCTGTAGATCTGCTTATAGAAACTTTGGGCAGATGAAGCACACTATTATACAGAAAGAAGTTGCATAGAGGTTTAGAATACAAAGACCTTTCGTGTGCTGCTATTATATTCACACCCAATGCAGAAACAGATGCATAGTTATCTTATTATCGCATTGACAATAACAATTAATGTTAAAGAAATTTGAAAAAAATGATGGCTGGAATAAGATGGTGTTTAGATAATAAATTTGACAATGTTTGTGCTGAATCAAAGTCTCTAATCATCATTGAAATGGCCAGGAAAGAATATGTAATTATGTGGCAAGTTAGTAACTATATGTCACACATAGATGAAATTGCTAATTTTTCTTCTAAACACATGCAACAGAAGAGAATATGGCAAATTGGGGTAAAAGAACCAAGGGTAAATCAAACTTCAATGTGGCCTTATATTAAAGGATGATAGACCAATTGGTTTACCTAGTTTTTGGATTAAAGATATGAAAGATCATGTAGATTATGGTTGAATTTGTACAGTACAAGTTGTTTCAAAGCTTAAAATTATATAGTTTTATAGCAGTCGTCCTGTTGTTTACTTTCATAGTATAGCTAGGTACAATATTTTTATAGAGGATAGGTATTCCTATCTTAGACGAGAGGGGTTGCTCTGACGGTAAGCAACCCCCACTTCCAACCAAGAGGTTGTGAGTTCGAGTCTCCCCAAGAGCAAGGTGGGAAGTTCTTGGAGGAAAGGATGCCGGGAGTCTATTTGGAAACAGCCTCTCTACTCTAGGGTAAGAGTAAGGTCTGCATATACACTACCCTCTCCAGACCCCACTAAATGAAATTATACTGGGTTATTGTTGTTGTTAACTCGCCTACTTGGTGGCTACTAATAGGGGAGTATGTTAATCCACCTACTTGGTGTATGCGTGTCCTATTTGATCTATCAATATAATGATGACTATTTGGTCGATCTTTTTTGTAAGTATATTCCTCTTTTTTATAACTCAATTAAACAGTGGTGAAATTCGGTCGATCTTTTATTGCCCTAGTTGTTATAGCCGTCATGTGATTCTCAGTTCTTCTTCTATTGTTGCCAATGTAGTTTTTTTTTTTTACTTTCAAGTGACTAAAGTAAAGTGACAAAAGTAAAAACATTACACGAAGATGGGAAAATAATGCTAAAAAATACCTCATGGATAGGGGCAAACGGTGCTTGACGTACATTATCGCATGAAGCAAATGGTGTTGATGTTTTTCATGTGGAAATTAACAAATAGTGCGTCACATGCTTAAGAAAAAACACGCCAAGTAGTGTAACCCCGTTAGTCATCCCATCAATTACTCGTCGATCAAAAAAATGAGTAAATTCAGCTAATCCTCTTATCCCACCAACTAAGAATTTTGTATAAAAAGCATCTATGTAAGCACGATTATATGACCAATCATATATGCCATTATAATTTTGTCCCACAAAATTCTCTTAGGACCCTTTTAACAAAAGAATTAATTAACTCAAATTTTGAGTTTTTATAAGTACCATTTTAATTTTAAGGAAAAAAAGAAATAAAGGTAAAAAAGAGAGATAATATTTGCTGATAGAAAGTAATATTCAGAATTGGAAATGGTGCTTAAATATAGAAAAAACTGAACGGTTAGATCCTAGAATTAAAGCAACTACTTAGCACATATTCAATGATCAAAAAAAGATTCATGATCAACAAACTCCTCAAAATCAGCAACTAAGTTAAGAATACTAAAATATAAAACACGTGAGAAAAAAACATTCAACAGTTGGTGACTTAATCTTGCAGTAACTGAGGCAATTATTCAACAGTCCTCCTTGCTTCAGTTGCTGCAAATTCCAAGCTTCTCTTTGGGAAATTCAAATTTGATCCTTGGCTAAACTTTTGGTAAACATATCTGCTAGTTAAAGATCAGTCTTGCAATACTTTAATCCAATAGATCCTTCCTTTTGTAAGTCTCTGAGAAAGAATAATTTAATATTAAAATTGTAACGACCTGAGCGATCATTTTGAAAAATTGTACTTCGCTCATCAGTTCTTGGACATGACTAGCCCCATGTGATTTAATATGACTCATATAAATAGTTGGTTTTGGTTTTAGGGTAATAGGAATATATTTGGAAGAACAATTCTCAATTTGAAGCTTTCAATTTGAAAGGTTTGACCAAGTTTTGATTTCTTAGTATTCGATTTCAGATTTAAATTTTTATGATTTGGTTAGCTCTGTTGGGTGATTTTGAACTTATGAGCGTTTCTGGAATGGAATTTGGAGATCCATAGACGATTTAAGCTTGCACTGGCGAAATTGAAATTTGGTATTTTCCAGTCAGTAGTGAAAATTTTGATATCGGAATCAGAATGGAACTCCAGAAATTGGAGTAAGTCCTCTGTATCATTTGAAATGTGTTTTCAAAATTTCAGGTCGTTCGGGAGAGGCTTGATAGACTTTTTTACCAGATGCGGAAGTTTTGGAAACCTTATGCTTGAATCCGAGGGTGTTTTGATGATCCGGTATTGTTTTTAGTGTTCTGAAGGTTGGTATAAGTTTGAATATTGGCATGTGACTTGTTCGTACTTTTGGTCGAAGCCTCGGGGGCCTCGGGGTAATTTCGGATGGTTATCGGAAAGTTGGAAGTTAGAGTTGCAGCTGAAGCTGCTCATTTCCTGTCATAACCGCACCTGCGGATTGGGGACCGCAGGTGTGAGATCGCAGAAGTGTTAGATCAGCCGAAAATGCAGCCATATGAGAGAAGGCCAGAAATCGCAGGAGCGGATGGATGGGCACAGGTGCGGTCATAGGACATTAAGTGGAAACCATACATGCGGTTGGTCAGAACGCAGAAGCGCTACTGCATATGCATAAAAAGGACCGCATATGCCGAATCCTTGGGTCAGAAAGTATATAAGTTCCCATTCGCGAAATTTAGGTTGTTTTCCACCATTTTTATCCGGAGTTGAAGCTTTTTGGAGGGTTTTCAAGAGGGGATGAAGTGTTGAAAGAGAGGTAAGCTACTTGTGTTGGAAACACGTTCTCAAGGCTTTATACTAAAATGTGTGTTCTTATGTGTAGGTTTTGATGAATGACAAACAAAGCGCAAATTGATATATGACGAAGTTCAAGTACAAGCGCACAATTGGTGGATAACGAGATTCAAGCACAAGACAAAGTTTTATAGTTTAAATGAGTCGTTCTTAATTGTGATCTTGATCCGACAACTTGACTCATGACATGGCTTCTCTCGTAAAATTATTTTTACAAAATCATGCATATTTAATTTAATGCTAAATGATTTTAAATCATGCATATTTACTTCAGTCAAAATGATTTTTAAACATGCCTAAAAAATCTGGACTAAGATAATCGATTATGTACTTATGATAATCGATTATGTTAAGCCAAGACTGCATGACAATCGATTGTGAAGTTAATGACAATCGATTGTGTTAAGGCAGTGAGCATCAGGTTTTTCAAACCTGCATGACAATCAATTGTGAACCTTATGACAATCGATTGTGATGAGGCAGTGTCCATCAAAGTTTTTCAAATTTCAGAATAATCGATTGCGAAGCTAATGACAATCGATTGTGAAGAGACAGTGTCCTTCAGATTTTTCAAAGTCACAAAATAATCGATTGTGAACTTATGACAATCGATTGTGTTGAGGTAGTGTCTTCCAGACTTTTTCAAAATTATTAAATAATCGATTGTGAGTATAAAATAATCGATTGGCAAGAGGCAGTGTCTAAAATGATTTTCAAAGTCTGATAAATAATCAATTGTTAACATTGCACAATCGATTGTGAAGCTGACCGTTGTCGTAAAGTTTTCAAATACCGTCAGGTAATCGATTGTTGATTTTGTACAATCGATTGTTGATATTAAAATCTGGAAAGGATTTTTTGAACGTTGCTGAATAATCGGTTATTGATTTAGTATAATCGATTGTTTTACGTAAAATTTGGAAATGATTTTTTGAACGTTACCAATAATCGATTGTTGATCTTGGACAATCGATTGTTAAGCGTAAAATCTGGAATTGATTTCTGGAATGATTGGCAAACAATCGATTGTGGCTTCTTGACAATCGATTGTCACTCAGTAAAATCAGCAACTCTTAATTGACAATTAAACAACGGTAATACCAAGTTTTTCAACTATAAATACAGCTTCATTTCAGTGTTTTAAACACAACAACACACAACAACTGATCATTCTATTGCTATAAGCTTGCATACTATTGTTTATCATTTTATATTCATTTCATAAAGCTTTTGAGAGCCAAAGTCTTATCCATAGTTGTTGTGATCTTGAGCTTACTTCTTTTACTCATATCTACTCATTAAGGAGTGTTTTGTTTGAGTGTTTAGTGTTTTGCACACTTGTAAGAGAATTGTGATTCTCTTGTTGTAAGGAACTTGTGTTTCCTTGGTTGAAGTCTTGGAGTGTTGTATCTCCGAGCAAAGGTGTTGAGGCTTGTGTCCTCAAGTTGTAAAGGTTTGTTGAGCACCCGTAAGCTTGACAAGTTAGTGAAAAATCTCGAGAGAGTCTCTCGGGGACTGGACTAGCCACGTGTTGTGGTGAACCAGAATACATCGGTGCGTACTTTATTATTTATCGCACTTATTTACTTCCTGCAATTTTTAAATTCCGCAAGTTAACGCTAATTTTTATTATAACGCTATTCACCCCCCTCTAGCGTTAAGCGTATTATCTAACAATTGGTATCAGAGCCCAACTCTCTGAAGACTTAATAGTTTGAGAGAACCATCCATGGCTTCTACTCGTGACTCTTTTGCAGGAATTGATGAAGGATAATGCTCCACACGACCACCTCTATTCAACGGTACAAACTACACGTACTGGAAGGAGAGGATGAAAATCTTCGTTCAAGCAAACAACTTTCATCTCTGGAGGTGATAACGAAGGGAAATCAAATTCCAACAAAAAAGGTTGAAAACGAATGGGTTCCCAAGTCCGAAGAAGAATATGACGCAGATGATATCCGAAAGGTTCAAAATAATGCTAAAGCAATTAATTTATTATATTGTGCTGTAAATGCTGATGATTACAGGAAAATATCGTGTTGCACAACGGCAAAGGAAATGTGGGACAAGCTGGAAATTACGTACGAAGGTACGGACCAGGTAAGGGAAGCTAAAATTGATTTCCTAACCCATGCTTATGAATTATTTCACATGAAGGAAGGTGAAAAGGTGGATGAAATGTTCGAACGATTTTCAATAATCGTAAATGACCTACATGCCCTCAAGAAGACATTCACGGATAGAGAACTGGTTCGAAAAATTCTTAGAAGTCTCACTCCGGCATGGCGATCAAAGGCCGACGCAATTCAAGAATCCATTGGCGTCTCAAATGTCACAATGGACGCATTAAGAGGTAACCTTAAGACTTATGAATCTACAATACTTAACCCTCTTGTTGATGATCAAAGGAGGCAAAGAATAGCGCTTAAGGCAAACACAAGCCAACCTCAAAGCGATGAGGACGGAGACAACGAGTTTGGACTCGTTATCAAAAGATTTCAAAAGTTCATGAGGAAGGAATATGAACGTAAGGGCAAAAATCAAGGAGAACAAATAAAATGTTATGAATGCGGAGAAACCGGGCACATCAAGTCAAACTGCCCAAACCTCAAAAAGGAAAAGAAACCTTTCAAAAAGCAATGTGCATATATATCTTGGGGAGGCGACTCCGGAGACGAGTCAAGCGAAGGAGAAGAAGATGAAGCCGCAAACCTTTGTCTTATGGCGCAAGAAGACAAGCAAGATGAGGTATGTCAAATCTCTTAAAAAAATTTCTTTTCCCTTGAAGAAATGCAAAATGCTTTTGATGAGTTATATAGTGAATTTATTAAGGCTTCAAAAACTGTTAAAAGCATAAAAGAAAATGCTTCTTTAAAAGAAAAAGATTTTCAAAAACAACTCTCATTGAAAGAAAAGGATTTGGAAAAACTGGTTTTAGAAAATGAGAAGTTGAAAGAGGAAAACAAGTTTTTCGGAAAAAGAAGCGCCGACAAGCCCGAAAGCTCTATTAGAAATTGTACATCTTGCATGCATCTCAAAAATGAAGTAGAAAGGCTTAAGGGAACCTTAGATAAGTTTAATTCTTCTCACAAAAACTTGAATGAGGTCCTTGTTAACTTGAAATCAACCAAGCATGGCATAGGTTTTAAGAATGAGCCTAAAGAAAAGGTTGAAGCCAAACCCCAACCACCTAAGGCTCAACCTAGAATTAATAAAACAAATGCTTATCCTAGAAATAGCAATCCTAGAACAAATATGCATGCTAGACCAAATGTTGAACATTTTAGAAGACCTAGAAATGACTTACCACCTAGAAATGACGACCCTAGAAATGATGCATATTCTAGGCCAAACACTAGAAGAAGTTTTGAACCTTTTAGAACATCTAGACATGACCATTACTCTAGAAATGCTGCTCATTTTTGAACTAATAGTAGGAAAAATGGTTCTCATGAAATGCGCAATAGTCATAATGAAAATAGAGTAAATCATTTTCGTCCATCAAGTTACTATGAACCTAGAAGGATGCATAACCCCAACGTGACTTGTCATTATTGTAGACGCATTGGTCATATTGCTCCTGCATGTTTTACACGACATAGACATATCACTCAATCGCATCATTATGATATGCCTAACCCTCAAGGACCCAAAATGGCATGGGTACCTAAAACGCATTAATTTGTTTTGTAGGTGTGTTTGAAGGGATCAAGTGTACTATGGTACCTTGATAGTGGATGCTCCAAGCACATGACGGGAGACGAATCCAAATTCCTTTAACTAGAACACAAAGAAGGAGGAAGTGTTATTTTTGGTGACAACAATAAAGGAAAGACTATCGGCATCGGATCGGTCGGTAAGGATGAAAATTCTTCTATTAAGTATATTACTTGTTAAAGGTTTAAAGCATAATCTCTTGAGCATAAGTCAATTATGTGACAAGGGAAATCTTGCCTTATTTGATTCGGATGAATGCTTAGTATTTAGACGTAGTGATTTCAAAATTATCCTTCGTGGTTTTAGAGTGGATAATGTTTATATGATTGATCTTGCTAATTCCTCACCCAAATATGTTGATTGTCTTATGAGTAAAGAGGATGATACTTGGTTATGGCATCGTAGAGTAGCACATATCAACATGCATCTTTTGAACAAATTGATTTCTCAAAACTTAGTTATTGGCCTTCCCAATTTAAAATTTGAAGATGACTCTATTTGTGATTCATGTCAAAAAGGGAAGCAAACAAAAGCATCTTTCAAATCCAAAAATATTGTTTCAACTTCTAGACCATTGCAATTGCTTCACATGGATTTATTTGGACCATCTCGCATTGAAAGTCTAGGAAGAAATCGTTATGCTTTTGTGATTGTTGATGATTATTCTAGATTTACTTGGACTTTATTTCTTGCCAATAAAAGTGATGCTTTTCAGAATTTTAAATATTTTCTTAAGCGTGTTCAAAACGAGAAGGAAACAACCGTCACTTCAATTAGAAGTGATCATGGGGGAGAGTTTGATCACAATCTCTTTGCGGACTTCTGTGACGAACTCGGTATCAAGCATACCTTTTCCGCTCCACGTAAACTACAACAAAATGGGGTGGTGGAAAGGAAAAATAGGTGTCTCGAAGAGATGGCTAGAACCATGCTCGAAGAGGCTAAGATTCCCAAACATTTTTGGGCGGATGCCGTGAGTACCGCATGCTACATCTTAAATAGAGTAGTCATAAGGCCAATACTCATGAAGACCCCTTATGAACTCTACAAGGGAAGGAAACCAAATATCTCTCTTTTTAGAGTATTCGGTTGTAAATGTTTTATTCATAACAATGGCAAAGATCAATTGGGAAAATTTGATGCTAAGTCCGATGAGGGAATTTTCATTGGTTATTCCTCACGTAGCAAAGCATATAGGGTTTTTAATAAAAGAACCGAAACTGTGGAGGAATCCCCTCATGTTGTATTTGCCGAAAATAATGCTCGCTTGGCGAGAAAGGATTCCGGTTTTGATCTTGCAGGTATTTTAGATAGCTTGAAAGACAAAATACAAGTGGAAACGCCTAAGGAAAATAAAGATGAAATCTTGGAACAACCAACGGAGGAAGCGCCACAATTGGAAAATGAAACGAAAACGCCTAACGAGTGGAGGACAATCAAAGATCACCCTCTCGAACAGGTAATTGGCGACGTCGGAGAAAAGGTAAGTACTCAAAACTCCCTTAAGAACACCTTAGGTCATACTGCTTTTGTTTCTCAAATTGAACCAACAACAATCACCGAAGCAATTGGGGATGAGTTTTGGACCTTGGCAATGCAAGAGGAGCTTAACCAATTCAAACGGAATGACGTTTGGGATTTGGTGCCAAGACCCGAAAATCATACCATAATTGGTACGAAATGGGTTTTTCGAAACAAACTAGATGAAAATGGTGTAATCACTAGAAACAAAGCTAGGCTTGTAGCAAAAGGCTATAATCAAGAAGCGGGTATTGACTATGAAGAAACATATGCTCCGGTAGCTAGATTAGAAGCTATTCGTCTATTGCTCGCGTTTGCCTCCTCTATGAATTTCAATTTATATCAAATGGATGTGAAAAGTGCTTTTCTAAATGGTGTTATTCAAGAAGAAGTTTATGTTGAACAACCCCCCGGTTTTGAAGATTTTAAATCTCCCGATCATGTTTTCAAACTCAAAAAGGCTCTTTATGGTTTAAAACAAGCTCCCCGAGCTTGGTATGAAAGATTGAGTAAATTTCTATTGGAAAATGATTTCATTAGGGGGAAAGTTGACACCACCCTTTTTGTTAAGCATAAAAACAATGATACTTTATTAGTTCAAATATATGTGGATGATATCATATTTGGTGCTACTAACAATGTCTTATGCAAGGAATTTTCCGATTTAATGACAAGCGAATTTGAGATGTCTATGATGGGTGAGTTAACATTCTTTTTGGGATTACAAGTAAAGCAAATGATAGAAGGTACGTTCATTTGCCAAGCCAAATATTGCAAAGAATGCTGAAACGATTTGAAATGAACAATGCAAAAGCAATGGCGACTCCCATGAGCACATCCGATCATCTAGACAAAGATGAAAAAGGTAAGGAAGTCGACACTAAGAAGTATCGAGGTATGATTGGCTCTCTTCTTTATCTTACTGCTAGTCGTCCGGACATCATGTTTAGCGTGTGCTTATGCGCCCGTTATCAATCGTGTCCGAAGGAGTCTCACCTTACTGCGGTAAAACGGATTTTGAAGTACCTTGTTGGTACTACAAATGTGGGTCTATGGTACCCCAAAGGTTCTTCATGCCAACTCGTTGGCTATTCCGACTCCGATTTTGCTGGCTGCAAATTGGACCGCAAGAGCACTAGTGGCACTTGCCATTTGCTCGGTAGCTCTCTCGTTTCTTGGTTTAGCAAGAAACAAGTAAGTGTTGCGGTGTCCACCAACCGAGGCTGAATATGTAGCCGCGGGGAGTTGTTTCGCTCAAATCCTATGGATGAAACAACAACTCTTGGACTATGGCCTAAGTCTTGATCATATCCCTCTTAGATGTGATAATACTAAGTGCCATATGCTTGACGAAGAACCCCGTTCTTCATTCGCGAACAAAACACATTGAAATTAGACATCACTTTATAAGAGATCACGTTCTCAAGGGGGATGTCGAAATCGAATTTGTTGAAACCAAAGATCAATTGGCCGACATCTTTACAAAGCCCTTAGAGAAAGAGTCCTTCTTCCGAATTCGTAGTGAACTCGGGATTCTTGACTCCACGTTGATCTAAGTCAGGCATTGCATCTTTTTATTTTACATGATTTCTAACTTGAGCGTCGGAGACGTCAAACGAATTTTTGCAGGTATCGCCCTAAAGGTAGGGGGAATTATAAAGCATGACGCGCAATAATCAAGTCTTCTTCAGAAAAATCGGTTTCTGTCGTCTAATAATCGATTATCTCGTATCAATAATCGATTGTACTGCTATTACTTGAGTTATTGTGCTCTCTTTAAGTAATCACGTTTTCTCTTTCCAATAAATAAACAAGTTTTATTTACATCTTTGGCATCTTCTTACATTATTTTTGCTAATGGCAAAAGGGGGATGATAACGGGTATGCACTCTCAATATTTATAAGCTTAAATTGAGGGGGAATTCATATATTGAGGGGGAACAAATTGCATACTTGTTGATGCATATATATACTTGTCTTGAATCGTCACTATAAATTGTTTAATTTGCATAACCCGCTTAATGTTTGCCATTATCAAAAAGGGGGAAATTGTTAGAAACACGTTCTCAAGGCTTTATTCTAAAACGTGTATTCTTATGTGTAGGTTTTGATGAATGACAAACGAAGCGCAAATTGATATATGACGAAGTTCAAGTACAAGCGCACAATTGGTGGATAACGAGATTCAAGCACAAGACAAAGTTTTATAGTTTAAATGAGTCGTTCTTAATTGTGATCTTGATCCGACAACTTGACTCATGACATGGCTTCTCTCGTAAAATTATTTTTACAAAATCATGCATATTTAATTTAATGCTAAATGATTTTAAATCATGCATATTTACTTCAGTCAAAATGATTTTTAAACATGCCTAAAAAATCTGGACTAAGATAATCGATTATGTACTTATGATAATCGATTATGTTAAGCAAGACTGCATGACAATCGATTGTGAAGTTAATGACAATCGATTGTGTTAAGGCAGTGAGCATCAGGTTTTTCAAACCTGCATGACAATCGATTGTGAACCTTATGACAATCGATTGTGATGAGGCAGTGTCCATCAAAGTTTTTCAAATTTCAGAATAATCGATTGCGAAGCTAATGACAATCTATTGTGAAGAGACAGTGTCCTTCAGATTTTTCAAAGTCACAAAATAATCGATTGTGAACATATGACAATCGATTGTGTTGAGGTAGTGTCTTCCAGACTTTTTCAAAATTATTAAATAATCGATTGTGAGTATAAAACAATCGATTGGCAAGAGGCAGTGTCTAAAATGATTTTCAAAGTCTGATAAATAATCGATTGTTAACATTGCACAATCGATTGTGAAGCTGACCGTCGTAAAGTTTTCAAATACCGTCAGGTAATCGATTGTTGATTTTGTACAATCGATTGTTGATATTAAAATCTGGAAAGGATTTTTTGAACGTTGCTGAATAATCGATTATTGATTTGGTATAATCGATTGTTTTACGTAAAATCTGGAAATGATTTTTTGAACGCTACCAATAATCGATTGTTGATCTTGCACAATCGATTGTTAAGCGTAAAATCTGGGATTGATTTCTGGAACGATTGGCAAACAATCTATTGTGGCATCTTGACAATCGATTGTCACTCAGTAAAATCAGCAACTCTTAATTGACAATTAGACAACGGTAATGCCAAGTTTTTCAACTATAAATACAGCTTCATTTCTGTGTTTTAAACACAACAACACACAACAACTGATCATTCTATTGCTATAAGCTTGCATACTATTGTTTATCATTTTATATTCATTTCATAAAGCTTTTGAGAGCCAAAGTCTTGACCATAGTTGTTGTGATCTTGAGCTTACTTCTTTTACTCATATCTACTCATTAAGGAGTGTTTTGTTTGAGTGTTTAGTGTTTTGCACACTTGTAAGAGATTGTGATTCTCTTGTTGTAAGGAACTTGTGTTTCCTTGGTAGAAGTCTTGGAGTGTTGTATCTCCGAGCAAAGGTGTTGAGGCTTGTGTCCTCAAGTTGTAAAGGTATGTTGAGCACCCGTAAGCTTGACAAGTTAGTGAAAAATCTCGAGAGAGTCTCTCGGGGACTGGACTAGCCATGTGTTGTGGTGAAGAATACATCGGTGCGTACTTTATTATTTATCGCACTTATTTACTTCCTGCAATTTTTAAATTCCGCAAGTTAACGCTAATTTTTATTATAACGCTATTCACCCCACCTCTAGCGTTAAGCGTATTATCTAACAACTTGGACTTTTTATTTTGTGTTTATGGTGATTAGTTCATTGTTTAATCAAGAAAATTAGTGAAAAAATTAGAGAAAGAGTTAAAAAATTATGACTTGAAATTGGAGAGTTAAATTAGGAATTTGAGGGGCCATTTGAGGTTTGATTTTGATGACCTTGGTATGTATAAACTCGTGAGAGGATAAGCATTCTATTGATGTGATTCTTATCAGATTCCAAGACGTTGGCTCGGGGGTCGAGTTTGACCAATTTTGGTATTTTTGATGTAATTTGATTATTTTTGTGTGGGCGTTGTTCCCTTAGCGTATATTGACATATGAATCCAATTTTGGATAGATTCGAGGCGAGTTAAGGCCGAGTCGAGAGGCAAGGGCGATGCGGAGAAGGATTTTCGTTCAGTTTAAGGTATGTAATGATTCTAAATATTGTCCTAAGGGAATGAAACCCTAGAGTTCACATCGTTGTGCTACTTTGAGGTGATGCACATGCTAGATGACTAGCATGGGGTCGTGCACCGTTAGGGATTGTGACTTGGTCTGTCTCGTACTACTGTTAAGCCGTGTATTTGAATGAAAACTATTTAATATCATTGTGTTTTAGAAAGTATCGCCAAGTTTTGGGCGGGATGCCATATTTGGGCCTTTCGCCAACTGTTTTGGATCCTTATGGGGGGGGGGGGGGTTTACTACTAGTTCTCACTGCTTTGACTTAATAATTGTACTCAGTCATGTTGTGTTTTATTGATTTCATAACTGAACCTTATTTTCTCAATTTTGATACTATAAATATCCACGTTAGTTCAGAGTTCACGTACCCATAACAAAAAAGTATTCATGTATATGTATCATGCTATGTATATTATTATGACCTATGGAGCTAATGTTATGCTCTGTTAGATGGTAAGTATTTTGAAGAAATGTTGAAAGCATCTAACCGTTTCATTCCGACCTTATCATACAATCTCCATGTCTATTAGTGTTTAGCCATTTTAGTAGCCATTCACTCTAGTACCTATCCAGTTCAGTATCTCATCAATTCAATAATCGTGTATTCATTTAGCTCAGTATGGAAGTGTTAATGAAAGTTCATATTCCCACCAGACCAATTTAAGGTCCGGAGTTAGCCTAAGCTACAACCAGAATAATCATTCGAGGAGGAATGATTCCAAGGGGGAGATAATGTAACACCCCGTAAATCCGAATTTATTGTGGATATGTTAGATGAGTATTAATATGATCCTTTAGACATATGAAGCCCTATCAGGATAAGTATGGGTAATGTAACACCCCGTAAATATGAATCAGTTGTGTGCAGACGATGAATATTTATATGATGGTTATTAATTGTATATGATAATAAGTGTACGAGGTATATCATAAATGATTTGTAGTCCAAGGAGAGACCTAAGTGTAAGACAAGTTTGAAAACTACATGAGAAACTAAAATTCCAAATGGGTAAGCAAGAGACCATACTTTGGACGATACTACCTATAGATATATAAGTTTTATGTGATTCACACCTATTAAATTAAAGATCTTTGAGTCTAGTTTTAAAATTTTCAAACCATTTATCATTTGGACTTTCCTACAAGAAGTTATGACCAAATTACCTAAGACTGGCGGAGGACTGCATGGAGACCATCTGAAAAGAGGGGCTGGTAGTGAAGTGCTGCCATAGCATCTGGGTTAGCGTCCGAGCTCCTAAGAGGAGTGAAGAGCGGATGCGAAGCACCCGAGGCTGCATCCGAAATTTGGGCTTACAAACACAATTTCAGGATCATTTTCCCCGTTTCCGTTGGACAACCGTTAAAGTTTTCCTCCACTCTCTCAAGACCTCGAACAGCTTCCATCTTCAAGGTAAGAAATCCCCATTATCTTGGTGTGGAATTCCATAATTTCTACACTAATATTGATGAAATCTGCACGTAAAATACTTAGATCTTCAAGAAGTTTCTTCAAGAACTCAAATGAGGGTTTTATAAGATTTCTTTCAAAAATGTAATCCTACACCCTTAGAATTACATGTATGAATTTATTGAGAGAATATGAGTATGAATGGGTATTGAAAATCTTGGTATGGTGATTGAAAGCCATTAGTTCGCTATTTAATTACACAACTATTCTAGAGATTGAAAGATGATTAATTGATGGAATCTTGTTTGGTTGGGTATGGATGGATGATCATATATGTGATGTTGGAAGTTATAAATTGGTAAATCATGATGGTGGGATAAATTATTGATGAATGGTGGTAGTTGAATGAACTAATTATACAGTAATGAGATGTTGAGATTTATGCCTACAAGGTATTTGATAATATGCCTAAATAGCTTAATTTATGGAATTTGTTACTAATATTGGTTCCATTGGGTATTGCTATTATACATTGAAGGTTTTTAGTATTGTGTATCATTGTAGTAGCACTAAGGGGCGAAATTGAGATATGTGAGGCTAACTTTCTATGTTTGGGAATGTTAATGATTCTCCCTGTACTATATTACTTTTACGACATTACTAATTGCCTAGAAATATAGTTTAGCCTAGTTCTTTGAATAATTGTAGAACTTCTATTCTTTGGCTTCATAACTCGTTCATGAATTTCATTTTGAACGTTGTGAGCTCAGTTCGTATTCAATATAGTGTTGGGTTTGATGCCCCCTAGTCTTAGTATTGATTAATCAGTGTGCTATAAACAGTTGAATTTCATTGTTCATAATAAGTTCAACAATACATGTCTCTGTCTAGTCCTATTCAGTATTCCAGTATTATGTAACTTAGTGTAATCCAGTATTCCGGTATCATGTAACTCGCTGTGGTTCAGTATTTCACGATCATGTATTGGAGTATGATTCTCGGTTCCTGATTTTCAATCCCTGAATGTTGAATACATGTATATGGGCCTAAGGCTGTAGTTTATGCTTTATGCATCTTTGGTTCTGAGTCCACAGTTATGCTATATGCATTTTTGGGCCTGAGGCCGCAGTAATGTATACGTATACTTGGGCTTGCAGCCACAATTTGTCCACATATATATTTGCCCTGAGGTCGCAGTTTATTTATTCAGATAACTAGGGGGTTCATCATTTAGAAGAGGGAGTATTCATATCCTTACTTCCTTTGTTCAGTTCAATTATAAGTTATCATACCAGTTATCAGTTCAATTATCAGTTATTAGTTCAATTATCGTTATCATTTCAGTTTCAGTTTCAATAGTTATCAATTATCAATCCTCAGCTTAGTTTCATTTTTAACATTTATAATTCTTTCTTTTTGTTTCCTTACATACCAGTGCAATTCAAATGTACTCACGTCCCTTTTACCCGGGGTCTGCATCTCACGATGCAGGTAATAATTTATAGGTTGACAATTCAAAGCGCTAGGATTCTCGTATTAGCTATTTGGAGATCCCTAGTTCTTTTAGGGCATTATCATTACTACAGTCTTCAGTATTCACAACTGTCAATGTTTTCAGTACTCTAATAGAGGCTTCATAGACTAAATATCAATTATACATAGTCGCAAGCTTTTTTGTGTTAATCAATGTTGGCTACAGATATGTTTCAGACTTGTATTAGTGTTTCCACACTTCAATTTTTATCACTCAGACTTTTAGTATATCAGCATGTGTTAGTTTATCTTCCGTGTTTATCATGTTGTGGTATTACATGTTGATTCAGCCAGCCAGTTGGTTTGCTCGGTCACATGTAGTCAGGCACCGAGTGTCGTGTTACGTCTAGGACCACGTTCGGGGCGTGACAAAGCTTGGTATCGGAGCACTAGGTTCAAGAGTAATAGGGAGTCTATAAAGCCGTGTCCAGTGGAGTTTCCTTTATATGTGGGTTCCGGCCACTCTTATAAATGGTTAACTACCAAGACATCCAGGATTGTCTCATTTGTTTCAACTATAGATTGTGCCATGAAGCTTAGAGCAATAGTTAACCTTCTTTTCCTATCGAATTCCAAATGTATTGTACCCAAGAGACACGTAGGAGAAACCCGAGGTCCTAAAGAGGATAATTTTCCATTGGGGTATAATTAGGGAGTACACATTGGTAAATATGAGACTTGGTCAGCCTATCAACAATGACCCAAACTCCGTCGAACTTCTTCCGAGACTACGGGAGTCCAGTAACAAAGTCCATAGTGATCCGCTCCCACTTTCACTCGTGAAGATCAATCCTCTGAAATAAACCACCGGGCTTCTAATGCTCATACTTAACCTATTGGCAATTCAAATATCGAGCGATATATGCAACAATATCCTTCTCTATTCTACGCCACCAATAATGCTGCCGCAAGTCATGATACATCTTGGTGGCGCCTGGATGAATAGATTACTGAGAGCTATGAGCCTCCTCTAAAATTGACTCTCGGAGCCCATCTAAATTAGGCACACATACTCGACCCTGAAATCTCAAAACTCCATCATCATCTAATGTAACATGCTTGGCACCTACGCGCTGCATCGTGTCTCTAAGTATGCACAAATGGGGATCATCGTACTGCCGATCTTGGATTCGCTCCAACAATGAAGAATGAGCGACTGTGCAAGCTAACACACGGCTGGGCTCAAAAACATCCATCCCCATGAACTGACTGGCCAAAGCCTGAACATCAAAAGCAAGCGGTCTCCCACCGATCGAAATATAAGCAATACTGCCCATATTGGTTGACTTCCTATTCAAAGCATCGGCCACAACATTGGCCTTTCCAGGATGATATAAACTAGTGATATCATAATCTTTCAACAACTACAACTACCTCCTCTGCCTCACATTCAACTCCTTCTGCTTGAAAAAATGTTGAAGACTCATGTGATCTATGAACACCTCACATGCTATGCCATACAGATAATGCCTCCAATCATCAATGCGTGAACTATGGTTGCACACTCCAAATCATGAACCATATAGTTCTTCTCATGAATCTTCAACTACCGTGAAACATAGGCAATGGCCTTGCCATCCTGCATCAACACTGCACCATGCCAGATACGAGAAGCATCATAATAAACTGTATAAGGCCCTGAACCTCTGGGCAAAACCAACAACGATGCCATAGTCAAAGCTGTCTTAAGGTTCTGAAAGCGTGCCTCACACTCATTCGACCACCTGAACTGGGCACCCTTCTGGGCCAACCTGGTCATTGGGGCTGCGATAGATGAAAACCTCTCCACGAACCAATGATAGTAGCCTGCCAATCCCAAGAAACTCTGAATCTTTGTAGCTAATGCTGGTCTAGGCCAATTCTTGACCACCTCAGTCTTCTTCGGATCAACCTGAACACACTCTGCTTACAAAACATAACCCACGAATGCAACTTAACTCAACAAAACCCACACTTCGAAAACTTGGCATACCACTAACTATCTCTCAAAGTCTGAAGGACCACCCTAAGGTGCTATTAGTGCTCCTCCTGGCGGCGGGAATATATCGTAATATCATCAATAAAGACTATCACGAACGAATCCAAATAGAGTCTGAACACTCCGTTCATCAAATCCATAAAAGCTGCTAGGGTATTTGTCAACCCGAATGACATGACCAAGAACTCATAATGCTCATATCGAGTGCGGAAAGATATCTTAGAGACATCAGATTCCCTAATTCTCAGCTGATGGTAGCCAGATCGCAAGTTAATCTTGGAAAATACGTTGGCACCCTAAAGTTGATTGCACAAATAATCAATCATCTGTAATGGATGCTTAGTATTGACTATGACCTTGTTCAATTGCCGGTAATCAATACACATTCCGATAGACCCATCCTTCTTCTTAACAAATAACACTGGCGCATCCTAAGGCAAAACACTCGGTTTAATGGAACCCTTATAGAGCAACTTTTGCAACTACTCCTTTAACTCTTTCAACTCAGGTGGCATCATACAATACGACGAGATAGAAATGGGTTGAGCTCCCGAAACCTAATCAACACAAAAGTCAATATTGGCACCCGACAGGTCTAGAGGAAATACCTCAGGGAACTCACGAACAACAAGCATAGAATAAATAGAGGAACCTCAACACTAGAATTATGAGCATACGCCAAATAGGCCAAATACCCATTCTCGACCATATGTCGAGCCTTCATATAAGAGATAACACTACGGGTAGAATGACCAACAGTCCCTCTCCACTATAATCGAGGCATACCCGGTAAAGCTAAGGTTGCAATCCTGGCATGACAGTCCAAGATAGCATCGTAAGGTGATCACCAGTCCATCCCCAATATAATATCAAAATCGACCATGTCTAGAAGCAACAAATCCAATCACCCACCGGTGTAGACACATAAACAAGGGAACTTAAAGAATCACTAGGCATGGACAAATACAACGCAAAATAAAACTGAAGCTCCTCTACCACGAACCAGAACAATAACTGCACCTCCATCTCTAATACCTTACCTCCGCCTCTAGCATCTCTACCTCCACATCAATACCTCTACCTCCACCTCTAGATAACTGAGCGGACTAGACGAGTCCTTCAATGAACCTCCTCACTCTCCCTCACATTGGAAAGTATGACAAAGGCATGATGAGCCAAGTTGATGAATATGATCTCATACTAAGAAACAACCATTAAACCTTGCTGGAGACACTCAAACTGCCTTCGATAAGCCTCTCTCTTTGAGTGATGGGAGAAACTTCTCCAAAAACAGCTGCGTGAACTGTCCTCAAGTCGAAGCTGATGACCTAACTGGTATGGCCAATCAATAGTCCCTCTAACAGGTCTTGGCAGATCCAAGCAAGCGAAGGGTAGTAAAATTGACCCTATTAGTCTCCACGATCCCCATGTTCCTGAGAACCTCATGATAGCTGTCTAGAAAATCTTGGGGATCCCCAGAGGGTGCATTGCTGAAAGTAGTAGTGAAGAGATTGGTGAAACTTATCCAACCTTCACAAAGCCTCCGAAAACATAGCTGACCCATCACCGATATTTGTTGCTGCTCGGTTGAAGAAGTGGTACATGACCACGCCATTCGCTAAAGGACAAGAGTAGAGGTTTCAATTTAGCACTGAGAGAACAAAATTGCACGACAAGAAAGAGTAGAAGTGAAACTTGTTCCTAACTCTGTAGCCTCTGAGGGATAAATATAGACGTCTCCGTACTGATCCTTCAGACTCTACCAAGCTTGTCTGTGAATTGTGAGACCAATGTAACCTAGAGCTCTGATACCAGCTTGTCACGATCCATATTACCCACCCTCAGGAGTCATGGTGGCACCTACTAATGAGAGCTAGGCAAGCCAATTATTGAACCATCTACCTTTTCACCAATTTTATTCTAAGTAACAATTATGAAGAAATAACATTTAAACAACGGAATATAACATAAGCGGAAGAAAACAATAGGTCATCTGAACATTAATATCTATTACAAATGTTTGAGTCTCAACGCATAGAACTGGTGTCACAGTCTCAAAGACGGTCTAAGAATACTACAAGTAAAGGTCTGGAAGAATTAAATACAACACTATATCTAGAAATATATGTAAGAAATAGGAAAGCAGATAGAAGGAGATGCCAAGGCCTATGGACGCCTGCAGGGCTACCTCGGGTCACCCGAGGAACAAAAACTATAAATCCCACCACGGTCCGAAGTCTATACACTTGGGGCACAATAGAGTGCAGAGTGTAGCATCAGCACAACCGACCTCATGTGCTCGTATGTGTCTAGCCTAACCTCGATGAAGTAGTGATGAGGCTAGTACCGGACTACCAAATAAACCTGTGCAGTTTAAATATATATATCGAAAAAGAAATACAGGAAACAACCAGTTAATGTGGGAGGGGGAAACATGCTGTGGAAGGTAACAGTTCCAAATAGAAACATCAAGTAAGCGAAGAAACAACATAACTAGAATATCAGCAAGAATAAAAAATCAAACAATTTGCACGACATCACCCTTCGTGCTTTTACTCTCGTCCTCACCAAAACAATATTTTATAATAAAAGTATGCACAGCGTCACCCTTCGTGCTTTTACTCTCGTTCTCACCAAATTAATCATATAATAACAATGTGCACGGCATCACCCAACGTGCTTTCACTCTCTTTCTTCACCATATAATCAATGAAAATTGATACGAAAGGGTACATCGTACAGCACGGCATCACCCTTCATGCTTTACACTTTTTCCCTCACAATAGCAAATAATGCAAAACATCACCCTTCGTGCTTTAACGATCTTCCTCACCTAAACAACAATCACAAGGCAAATAGGGTAAGGGAATTTATAACATCGAAATAAAATCAAGTAATAATAGAAATTCAACAAATAAACGTAAAGGATAATATAACTCAATTATCAACAAGAATCAGGTAAAATCAAGGACAAGTGCACGACATCACCCTTCGTGCTTTTACTCTCATCCTCAACATAAGAATCAATATAAATTGTACGGCATCAACCTTCGTGCTTTTACTCACATCCTCACCATGAAATCAATATAATAGGCACGGAATGGTACATCGTGCGACATGGTATCATCCTTCGTGCTTTAACTCTCTTCCTCACCCAAACAAAAATCGCAAAGAATAGGGCAAGGAACTAAAGGAAATTTGCAATAAGAATACCAGCAATGGAGCAACAAGTCATCAATTAAAACATGGCAAGGGAACAACATCAATAATATCCACATCCCGGCAAGGGAGATAACTAATAATTCAACAATAGCCTGGCAAGGATGACAATATAATGATCTCTTCTTTTTCTCATTTTAACTTCATAATTCACTTCACAACTCGAGCCAGTGCTCTAGAGGTTCAATTGTCACTTACACTTTCATAATATGTTATACAACTTTAGTCAATGCTCCTTAATGATCATGGGTCACAATTCTTTTCACAAACTGTATACAACAATTATAAATCTTCACCAAGGCGTGAATAATACAAAGAAGTCATGAAAATCACAATATAAGACTCACAGTCATGCTTGACACCAACGTATAGATATTTGTCACCATGCTTATACGTCGTACTCAACAATATCACATAGCAAATAGGAATCAACTCCTAATCCCTCAAGCTAAGGTTATACCAAACAATTACCTCGATGCCTTGAACACAACTCAAATCTCAAATATAGATTTACCCCTTGATTCCACTACCAATTCGTTTGCTAGTCACAAGTTAGTTAATTACATTAATAAACGCTAAATGAATCAATTTGAATGCATAAAACAAATTTTCCAAAGTTTTGCCCAAAATATCAAAATCGCCCTCAAGCCCACATGGTCAAAACCCGAGGTTTGAACCTAAAACTGATTACCCGTTCCCCCTTGAACTCAAATATATAATTTCTTTTGAAATAGGACCTCAAATTAAGGTCCAAATCCCCAATTTTTGAAAAACCTAGGTTATACTCAAAACACCCAATTCCCCCATAAAAATCTTTGATTTTAGTTTGAAATCATGTTAAAGATGTTAATGATTGAAAGAAAAGAGTAAAAACTAACTCACAATCGATTTGGAAGAAGTCTTATTCTTGGAAAATCACTCAAAGGAATTTATGTTTGAAAAAGATGTGAAAATGACTTAAAATCGGCTAAATATAGAAACATATAGATCTCAGATGTGGGAATTGCAAACAATTCTACATATATGTTAAATGCGAAATAGGTTTCGCATTATTGAACCCTTCATATATTCCGAACTATCACTTTTGCGATATATATGTCGAATTTGCAATCAGGCCTGCCTAGATCTCATCTTTGCATTTCCGATGCAAGGCTCGTATTTGCGAGCTCGCATTTGAGAGACCTGCTTTGCAAATGTGAAGCATGCAGATTAGAAATACCAGCAATTGTTTTCAAAGTTAAAAATGCAGTTGTGGCCTATCCAGAACTCACCCGAGCCATCGGGGCTCCAAACCAAATATACAAGTAATCTCAAAAACGCCATACAGACTTACTCTTGCAATCAATCTCCAAAATAGCATCACAAACATCAGATTAAACCTCAAAATCAATGAATTCTTTCAAAGTTCAAAAAACTTCAAATTTTCCAATTTAGGTCCGAATCACGTCAAATGATATTCAATTTTTTTTTATCAAATTTCACATACACATCTTAAATCATATTTTAGACTTGTATCGAGCACCAACACCAAAATACGGTCTGATACTATCACGTCCTAATCAAATTTCAATTCAAAACCTTATAAACAATTTCAAAATACAATTTATTTCAAAAATTTATTTCTCGGGCTTGGGACCTCAAAATTTGATTCCGGGCATACGCCAAGTCCCATATTTTTCTATGGACCCTCCGAGACCATAAAATCACGGGTGCGGGTTCGTTTACATAAAATATTGACCGAAGTCAAATTAACTCATATTATAATCAAAACTTATTATTTTTCACATAGTTTCATATTTAAGCTTTTTGTCTAGGCGCCTAGCCTGCACATACAAATCGAGGCAACTCTAAGTGAGGTATCAAGGCCTCGAAGACATAGAATTCAATTAAAAGCAAGTGATGACCTTTTGAGTTGTCACAATGTAGGAGTTTTGCTTAGGCGATCGCAATTTTTATAGCCGCAGCCACTTCTCAGGCAGGGGGATGCTTTTAGACTCCCGCCGTGCATACACTCGATCTAGTGTTTTAGAGAGTGCAGACACCGGAGGCACATCCAGCCCTGTCGATTACAGTTGCTCAAGATTATGTAGTTCCTGCTATGCCAGAGGACAAGCAACACAGGTTGGGGATGTTTGATAAACTTCAGGCTCCGACCTTCAATGGTCCAATGGGCAAGGATACCCAGGGTTTCATAGATAAGTGTCAGAGGATGCTTCATATAATAAGTATTCTAGAGACCAGCGGGGTCACTTTTACTACTTATTAGCTTTCTGGAGCTGCCTTCACTTGGTAGGAGGCATTTGAGAGGCGTAGGCCTGTTGGTGTAGCACCTCTTACCTGGCAACAGTTCTCCGTTATTTTTCTGGAGAAGTATGTGCCGCAGTTTCGCAAGGAGTAACTGCGTAGGGAGTTTGAGTGGTTGCATCAGATACGGATGACCGTGACGCAGTACGAGGTGAGATTTTCTGAGTTAGCTCGTTATGCAATTTTGTTGTTCCCAACAGATAGAGAGAGGATTATGAGATTTTTTGATGGCCTCACTTATCAGCTTCGCATTCTTATGACCAGAGAGAGGGATACTGGTGCTACGTTCGAGGAGGTTTTTGATATTTCTCGTGAAATTGACTCTGTTTGTTACCATGAGCGAGAGGAGAGGGAGGCCAAGAGGCATCGAGGATCTGTTAGTTATAGTGGTGCTCCATCGAGAGGTTTGTTTTAACATTGAAAGGGATGTTCATTCAGGCAGGCTCAGCCAGCGCGCCCAAGTCATTGTAGGGCATCATTGTGTCACGGTTATCACAGTTCTTAACAGGGCCAGTCATCACTTAGTGCCCTTCCAACTCATTGTTCGTCCCCTGCCCTATCATTTTAGGTCTCTTTACGCTAGGTGCATCTTCTAGTCACTCCGGTGCGAGGGGTTCCCTTCAGTCCCCTTCTCCAGCACCTGGGAGTTTTTACGAGTGCGTAGAGATAGGTCATATGTTGAGGCAATGCCATCGTCATCTCGTGAATTCATCTTCGCAAAAGGATCAATCATCGGCTTCAATTCTAGTTGCTTCGTCACCACCCACCCACCCATCTAGGGGTGGAGGTCAGTCAGCTAAGGGTCTCCCTAGAGGGGGAGGCCGATCAAGTGGCGTTCAAGCCAATTTCTATGCACTTCCTGCTAGACCTGATGATGTTGCTTTTGATGTTATTATTACATATATTGTTTTAGTCTCCCACAAAGATGTCTCTATATCATTTGATCCTAGTTCCACCTTTTCTTATGTGTCATCATACTTTGCTCGTTATTTGGGTATGCCCTGCGAGTCTCTAGTTTCTCCTGTTCATATATCTACCTTGGTGGGCAATGCTGCTACTGTAGACCGTGTGTACCAGATGTGTGTGGTGACTATTAGAGTTTTGTAGACCCGTGTAGAACTGTTTTTATTGTGTATGGTAGATTTCGATTTCTTTTTGGGCATGGATTGGTTATCTTCGTTTCGTGTTATTTTGGACTGTCATGCCAAGATATTCACATTAGCTATATCGAGTGTGCCACGAATTGAGTGGCGAGGCTTGACTGATTATGTTCTTAGTGGGCTAATATCCTTCTCGAAGGCCCACCGTATGGTTGGGAAGGATGTCTTTTGTATCTAGCCTTTGTGAGGGATGTCAGAGCTGAGACTCTCAGTATTCATTCTATTCCAGTTGTGGGGGTTTTTCCCAATGTATTCCCTGTAGACCTGCTGGGCATGCCACCGGACAGGGACATTGATTTTGGTATTGACCTGGTGCCGGGCACTCAACCCATTTCTATTCTGTCATACCGTATGGCACCAGCGGAGCCAAAGGAGTTAAATGAGCAGCTTCAGGAACTCCTTGATAAGGGGTTCATTCGGCCAAGTGCGTCTTCTTGGGGCTCGCTAGTTTTATTTGTGAAAAAGAAGGATGAAACTATGAGAATGTGCATTGATTATAGGCAATTGAACAAGGTAACAGTTAAGAACAAGTACCCTTTGCCTCGCATTAATGATTCATTCGACTAGCTTTAGGGAGCGAGAGTGTTCTCCAAGATTGATCTAAGTTCAGTTTATCACCAGTTGAAGATCAGGGACATAGATATTCACAAGAGAGTTTTCAGGACCCGATATGGTCATTATGAGTTCTTGGTAATTTCTTTTGGGCTAAATAATGCCCCCACAACTTTTATGCATTTGATAAACAGTGTGTTCCAGCCTTATCTTGACTCGTTTTTCATAGTCTTCATTAATGATATTTTGCGTTTGTCATAGTCTTCATTAATGATATTTTGGTATATTCGTGTAGTCAGGAGGAGCACGCAGAGCATTTGAGGGTTGTGTTATAGAGATTGAGGGAGGAGAAGCTTTATGCAAAGTTCTCCAAGTGTGATTTTTGGCTCGAGTCAATGGAATTATTGGGGCACGTGGTGTCCATTGAGGTTAGTAAGGTTGACTCGAAGAAGACAGAGGTAGTGCAAAGTTGCCCCAGACCATCTTCAGCCACAGAGATTCATAGTTTTCTTGGTTTGGCGGGTTATTACCATTGGTTTATTTAGGGATTCTCATCTATCGCATCTCCCTTGACCAAGTTGACTTAGAAGGGTGCTTCATTTGTATGGTTGGACGAGTGTGAGGAGAGCTTTCAGATGCTCAAGACAGCTTTGACCATATCTCTAGTGTTAGTTTTACCATCCACTTCGGGTTCATATACCGTGTACTGTGATGCTTTGAGAGTCGGTATTGGTTGTGTATTGATGCAGAAGAGTAGAGTTATTACCTATGCTTCTCGTCAGTTGAATCCCTATGAGAAGAACTACCCTATTCATGATTTGATTTGGCTGCCATAGTGCATGCGTTAAGGATTTGGAGGCATTACTTGTATGGTGTGTCTTGCGAGGTGTTTACTGATCACCGTAGTCTCCAGCACTTATTCAAGTAGTAGGATCTTAATTTGAGGCAGTGGTGGTGGTTGGAGTTTCTTAAGGATTATCATATCACTATCGTATCCTCCGAGAAAGGACAATGTGGTGGCCGATACTCCGAGCCGAAAGGCGATGAGTATGGGGAGTCTGGCATATATTCCAGTTGGGGAGAGAGCTCTTGAAGTTGATGTTCATGCCTTGGCCAACCTGTTCGTGAGGTTGGATATTTCGGAGCCTAGTCGGGTGTAGGCTTGTGTGGTTTCTCGGTATTCCTTATATGAAGAGATCACGGAGCGTCAATATGATGATTCTCATTTGCTTGTCCTTAAGGACTGAGTTTTGCATGATTATCCAAGAGATGTGACCATTATAGATGATGGGGTGTTGAGGATGTAGGGCAGGATTTTTGTGCCCAATGTAGAAGAGCTTCGAGAGTTGATTTAGGAAGAGGCCCACAGCTCGCGGTATTCCATTCATCCAGGTGCCGCAAAGATGCATCAAGATTTAAGGCAGCACTATTGGGGGAGAAGAATGAAGAAATACATTGTGGAATTTGTAGCTTGGTGTCTCAATTATCGGCAGGTGAAATACGAGCATCAGAGACCGGGTGGAATTGAGAAAGGATCACCATGGACTTTGTAGTTTGACTTCCACAAACTTTGAGGAAGTTCAATGATATTTGGGTGATTGTGGATCGGCTGACCAATTCCGCACACTTCATTCCTATCGGTACTACCTATTCTTAAGAGTAGTTGGAAGAGATCTATATTCGAGAGATTATTCGTTTGCATGGTGTCCTGGTTTCCATCATTTCAAATAGGGGCAGTCAGTTCACTTTACAGTTTTGGAGGTCTATGCAGCAAGAGTTGGGCACTCTGATTGAGTTGAGAATTTCTTTTCACCCTCAGACGGACGGGCAGTCCGAGCGCACTATTCAGATATTATAGAATATGTTGTGTAGTTGCGTCATTAATTTCGGAGGGTCATGGATCATTTTCTACCGCTTGAAGAGTTTTCTTACAACAACAGCTACCAGTCGAGTATTCATATGGCTCCATATGAGGCTTTGTATGAGAGACGGTGTAGATCTCCAGTTGGTTGGTTCGAGCCTTGTAAGGCTAGGCTATTGGGGAAAGACTTGGTGTAGGATGCTTTAGACAAGGTGAAGGTGATTCAAGAGAGGCTTCGTGCAACGCGATCAAGAAAAAAAATTTATGCTGACAGGAAGGTTCGAGATGTATCCTACATGGTTGGTGAGATGGTTCTATTGAAGGTTTCACCCATGAAGGGTGTCATGAGATTTAAGAAGAAGGGTAAATTGGGTTCTTGGTTCATTGGGCCTTTCGAGGTGATTAAGAGGATTGGGGATGTGGCTTATGAGCTTGCTTTGCCACCCAGCTTGTCGAGTGTGCAACCGACATTTCATGTTTCTATACTCTAGAAGTATATTGGGGATCCGTCTCATGTTCTAGATTTCAGCACGGTTTTGCTAGATGGTGACTTGACATATGATGTGGAGCAAGTAGCAATTTTGGAGCGTCAGGTTTGAAATTTGAGGTAAAAGGATATAGTTTCAGTGAAAGTGCAGTGAAGAGGTGGAGCAGATATCCTCACCTGTTTGAGTCTTCAGGTATGTTTCTTGACTTGTTTGAGGACGAACATTTGTATATGTTGTGTAGGATGGGACAACCTGCCAGTCATCTCATGAGTTACCTCGTTTTCCCCTTTTTCTACTTCTTATGCTTTGTTTATCCGTGTTATGTGGTATCGAGTTGGTTGGATCGAATCCGGAATGCTTTTGGTAAGTTTTGAGACACTTAGTCTCTCTTTAAGAAGCTTAAGTTGGAAAATGCAAATGGATGTTAACATATGCGTTAGAGGGATCGAATGTGAGTTTTGATGGTTCAGATAGCTTTGGAAGATGATTCGGGACTTAGGAGGGTGATCAAAATGTGTTTTGGAAGTACAGAGTAGATTTAGGCTTGAATGGGCGAAATTGAGTTATTTGGTGGTTGATAGGTGAGATTTTGATATAGGGGCCCGAATGGAATTCCAGAAGTTTCACTAGCTTCGTTATGTCATGGGATGTGTGTGCAAAATTTTAGGTTATTCGGACGTGGTTTAGTTAGGTTTTTTATCAAAAATGGAATGCGGAAGATTTTTGAACCTTAGGCTTGAATTCGATATGTTTTGGTGGTGTTGATGTTCTTTGAGGTGTTTTAGGTACATGTTTGAATAAGGTTTGGGATCTGTATATGCCTTTGGTTGAGGTCCCGGGGACCTCGAGTGAGTTTTGAGTGGTCAATCGGGCCATTCCATGAAGTTAGAACCTGTAGAAAATTGCAGGTCAGTGCTACAGAAAAATGACCTTCGCGTTCGCAAAGGGTCAGTTGAGGAAGTTGGAAATTTAGCCTCCGCGTTCGCGAGGCAGGCTTCACGTTTGCAAAGGGCTGGGCGTCAGTGCATCGTGTTCGAGGGAGTGTAGTCATGTTTGCGTAGAATAAGTGGGCAGCTAAGCTTCAAGGGAATATAACTCATCACATTCGTGATAGGGGGAATACGATCGTAAAGGTCTGGCTGAGTAAAGCATCGCGTTTGCGTTGGGTTGGTCGTGATCGCGAAAGGAAATCTTGGTCAAGTACTTTTGTGCTTCGCGAACGCGAGGCTTTGATCACGTTCACGAAGAAGGATTTTAAGGCTAGGACAAAATGTTTTTAAAAGGCTATTCCGCAATTTTGAAACTAACTTCCACCATTTTGGAATAGTAAAAGAGCTTTGAGGTGATTTGTCAGAGAGGAAATTATTTTTCTTCATTGAGGTAAGAATTTTGAACCCTAATACTCGATTATTCGTGATTAAGGAACAGAACATCAGTGCTTAATTCATGAAAATCAGCAGGAAATGTGGAGTTAGGGCTTGTGATTACGAGACATTCTAGTGATGATTTGAGGGGCCAAACGAACTCCAATTTTAGAGTTCTAGATATATACAAACTCGTGAGATGATGAAGAATATTTTGCTATAAAGTTGTCCAGTTCCGAGATGCGGGCCGGGGTTTGGTTTTGTGCTTAAAATCGATAGTTTTCAATTGGAATTCATTCATTTAGCATAATTTAATGATAAAAATATGAACTGGGTAGATTTGGAGCATTCGGAAGTTGGTTCAAACGGAAAGCATGTTGCAGAATAGCTTTTCGGGCTAGTTCGAGGTGAGTAATGATTTTAAATGTTGTTCTGAGGGTATGAAACCCCGGATTACATAACGTTCGGCTGAGTTGAGGTGACTCATATTCTAGATGACGAACACGGGGTCGTGCACCGTTGGGGATTGTGATTTAGTCCATCTTGAATGACTATTTTTCTGTATATTTGGTAGCTAGTTGTTTGATATTATTATACTCTAGGCTAAATGCCATAGTTGGGCTTCGTGCCAATTGTTTGAACCCTTAGGGGATCGTTAATGATATTTTTCTCACTATTTGGTTTCATACTTGTGCTTAGTCATGCCAGATCTTTCAATGTTTTCAAAACTCAACTGTGTTAATATGTTTTAGAAACCTTAAATGATGTTTTAAAGATATTTTGAGCTGAGCTGCATATTTTCACTATTGCTCGAAGGGCTTACAAAATTCTGACTAAGTAAGGCTGAGGGCATATATTGTGAGGATACTTTTGGGTCGGGGTGCACACTGCAGCAGTGATACACTAATTATGATAATGAGGCCGAGGGCCTAAGATTGTACTCCACGAGGTTGCTTGATATTGATATGCGCAGAGAGCTTGTTTATGATGCCATGAGATGGCATGATATTGTGCTTGGCCCATAAAGGGCCCATCCAGGAGGGTACCTATTGTGACATGAGATATAGCCTGAGGGGCTGGTATTGTTCTGTGATATTGCTCGAGGGGTTGATTTTGATGTTATTGTGCCCGAAAGGAAGTTCTTATGTGTTTACCATTCCTAGTTGTTTTTCCTATACGTTATTGACTACTGAAGAAGGTGTTTTTATGAGATTTCATTGTTATATTGTGTTTACTGATTTTATTATGTCTATGATAGTTAAGTATTGTGTTTAACGTGACTTTATATCATTCAGTCTTCATTTATTTTTATTACTCGTTGAGTTGGAAGTACTCACTTTACTTCCTACACCTCTGTGTACAAATTTAGGCACTACATGTCCTGTTACTGAGGGTTGATAGTTCCAACAGATTTTCGGAGGTTTACTAGGTAACTGGTTGACGATTCATAGCCTAGTGCATCCTCCTCTATCTTAATTCCTTTCTGATTCAGTTATTAGGAGTGGAGTAGACTTTCAGATTGGCAGTATTGTTATAGATGCTCATGACTGGTGAAACCCTAAAGTCGGGCTGTGTTGGCTTTTATTTCCGCAAATTATACCATTAAATGCTTATTTTGGAGATTTTATTTCTGATGAAAGACTTAGTACTTATTATTTTTATTTCTTAAAGTGAATTGGAGATGTGTAAGATGGCCTTGTCTTTACGAGAGGCGCCATCACGACTGGGTTGGATTTAGGGTCGTGACAGCCCGCATGAGGTCAAGTGCGGATGCAGTCATTATTATGCGGTCCGCAAGGTTGAAGAATCAGAGAGCTGTATGAAGTTCAAAAAGTCAAGGAATGCGGACCACAGCAGTTTTGTTTGGCTGCACACATTTTTATGCGTTCAGTAAAAGCTCCCAAGTTCCAAGCCCAAGTTCCCAAGAATGCGGACTGCTCGATAATTGTGTGGCTGCAATAGCTCATAGTGTCGACCGCACCAAAATTATGCAGCCGCAAAACCTTCATAGGGGTATTTTTGTATGATATTTATAGCTTAGTATAAATACTACTTTTTGTCATTTTTAGGTAAAGTTCAGTTTTTAGAAGTGCACCTGGGCCATTTTCGATACTGTATTGAGTAATTATGTACTAGATTAACTTTTTAACATTAGATTTTCTTTGTGTAATCAATGATCATGTATTCAACCTTAATTCCTTCTTGTATTTCTTTACTTTTTATAAGTAACTAAATCTTTAGCTAGAGTTGTGACTCAACCCTTGGGTGGGTATTTTATGGGTGTGTAATTTGGGGCTTGTTTTTTATTAGTTTAGTTATATTTAGCCTTATTAATGATTGAACCCTAGAATCAATGGTTGCAAATATTAATTCAGGCCTATTTGACTTAGCCTCTACTTGAGAAAGAGAGACTAAGTCTAGAAAAACATGGCTAACAAGAACTTAAGTTGAACTCAAGAAATTGATAGCCAAATTAAAGGATTAAACCTAGATATGGTAATACCCAACTTGAGCTAATATCACTTGTATTGTGCATATACCCAATTAGACTTGAGAAAGCCAATTTAGGCAAAATCACTCAAACTACCGAGAGATAAGAGTGGGTACCCGGATGCGATTGCTATACTATGACCACAACTAATCAAAGTTGCCATGGATTTCATCACCCATTAGATAACCACCTAGTTAGAGGTCAAGACCCTAGATCCTTTTAATCGTTTGAAAAACCTAAAATAGAGAATATTGTCCTTAGTTTTATTACTTGCAATTAATAGAGTAAAATAGAAATAGAAAACCAAACGATCTTGTGGAAGTGTAATAAGAGCCAAAACTTGCAAATTAACTTAGATATACACCTAATCCCAATTGTTATCTCCCTATGGATTCGATCCCGACCTTTGTTGGGTTTATTGTTGCATCAACCGCCTCGCTACTTAATAGTGTTGTGGATTTGGCCAAGATCAATTTTTGGCGCCATTGCCATGGAGTTAAAAGGATTTAGCTATATATCTATGTGTTTGTGTATTTTTTCTTTCTTTCCTTCCAAATCAGTAATTTTGTTTGTGAATTGCTTTAGGTACAAAATGGGCCTTAACAACGAGCCCCTCGGAAATTTTCCATTGTGGGAGGTGGTAGATGATGATCAAAATGGATGAGGTTCATAAGCCTCATTTAAACATGCGAGGCCAACCGCCTCATGATAATGTCCCAAATCCTCCACTACCTCCACCAAGAGCAGCGCACCTGGTGTTGTCAAGAGAGGGCTATGCAAGTATAATAGTCCTGCCCCGAATTAGGGTAGGAAACTTCCAAATAACCAACGTGATGCTTACACTTCTTGAGAAGTGAGGTATCTTCACTGCAGCTCCACAACATAATGTCGACGCCCCACTTTTCTCGCGAAATTGGGTTTACGACATTTGGGAAGACAACTCTATCCCCTTTTGGGAATTTAGGTTTTGAAAATTTGAAGAGTCGCCCCTAATGATTAAAGTGCACAAGGAAACAAAAAGGGTCTTTGAGTTGAAGAAACTAGAGCTCGGGTAAGGTCTAGATATTATCTTGAGGGGGAGGTGTTAGGCACCCCTTAAGATCCACTAGTGTGGTTCCCGACCATGCTCTAATTGTGACTTTAAACAACAAGTACGCAGATAAAAGTTTCACATAGAAGGGATTTTCACATAATATCGCAAGTGGATTGAGAGTTGAAGAAAATAGAGAAAGAAGAAATTTAAGAAAAAGTAATTTGAACAAATATAAACAAGAAAAGAAAAGGGGGTCCTAGGTTTAAGAACAATAGAGATCACCCACACAACACCCGATAACCATTTATACACGTGGTGTTATCGCGTGGTCATAATATCCATATCAAACCTTTCCACCCCATTAAGGTATAGCGCGAAATGGTATCTTTACCTATCACATGCTATTACCCGTCCTATCAATCTCAGAGGCATATGGGATTACTAATCCTATAAGAGAGGGACTGGAAGCTTTTGAGAGTTTTCAAAGGATAAAATGTTAAGGCGACAATCAAAACATATTCAACAAGTATTGGTAAAGCAATTAAGCAGACATGGCTCAAATAAACCTCCTTGAATCAAAGTAAAGCATATAGTCTAGCATGTCTTTTTACCCACACTGGTTATGGTCTTAATTAAACATAAACATTAAGGAGGAAGACTAGCTTATTACATGTTTTAGATAAGAAGCCAAAATCAGACCTGCCTGCTGGCTGGAATTAGCAGATTAATGCAGTTATTGCTTTTTACCCTAAATCTTTCCTAGGTGTTAAACGGAACCTATAGGCATGATGTCTACCAATTCAGAAAGAAGCAAATTGATTGCAGAAAAGAATAGGTGATTGCAGGAACGTTATTGCTACTGATTTTTTTTAGACTTGACGACTTAGGTTTCGTAGATAGATCCTATAGGCATGCTTTCTAGGAGTCACTAATTTTAAGCGCCGTTATCATGCAACAATCCTATAGGCAGGTTATCTCTATGCAATTGGTTATTCAAATCCTGTTAAAGGTTTGCCTAGTGACTAATGCATATGCAAAAAATGCGGAAGTCCTATAGGCATATCATCTATATGCAGAATTTCAGAGATGACTTGTCGACATAATATTTATTTGAAGTGCCAAAAAACCTATAGCCGTGGTATTTATATGAAATGCAGCCTCTCAGATGTAGTAATTCCCTATGAACATGGTATCTATATGAAATGCAGTGTTTTAGAAATAGAAATTCCCTATGAATATGGTATCTATATGAAATGTGGTGTCTTAGAAGCAGAGATTCCCTATGATATGAAATGCAGCGTTTCAGAAGTAGAGATTCCCTATGATATGAAATGCAGCATTTCAGAAGTAGAGATTCCTTATAAACATGGTATATATATGAAATGTGAAAACATAAAGACATGGTTTCTAATGCAGAAATGAAACAACCTATAGGCAGGATTTCTACATGCAAACTTATAGGCAGAATTTCTACATGTAATGCATAAGCGAAGGACCAGGATGTGATTGCAAAAGTAAATACCTAAAGCATGATGTCTACCCATATGCATACAAGAGTAACCCTCCCTTTTTTTTTTACTAGAACCCCGATAGTTATTACAAATTATTACAGACCAAAATGAATAAAGAAAAGTAAAATACTTCAGAAAGCTAAATGGTCCCAGCCAAGGAGAGCTTGATTCAGGCTTCTGTATGAAGCATGAAGTAAACCAACTCCCAAGAGATCAGATTTACAAAGCCTTTCTCTTATTTTGGGATGTGTCAAAGTTCCAAGGAGCTTGAAGAACTCCAGGCAATGCTTACACCCCAAATATCAGTGCAGAATTAGATTATAGTGCAGCGTGGATAGGCCAGCCCTCAAATGTCCAAGTTTAGAGGGAACTCAAGGTCCCAAGTCAAGGCTCATAGGAAGGGGCAGAACTTAGAGGCTAAGAGTAGGTGTAAGTGCAATAGAGAGGAAATGGAAAGCTGGTAGTCATACCAAGCAATTTGGGTTGCTGGTACACCCCTCACTAACCTGTCAGCCTTAGAAATTAGAGAGTTAGGACCTATTGAAGGTCAGGTTCAGCTCTGGACATCAATCTGGATGCTACTAGGCTATACCTTAACTCAGCACACATATGGGAGTGGGGTATGCGGGAACTGAAAGAGACAAGAGCAGGTTGTGGATATGTCCAGCAATAGAGAATGCTAACAGGCCCACAATCCTAATATATTATTTAGAGGCTAGGATCTAGAAGATTTGGTTTTAATCCATGGACAATAACTTGTATATTTCCATGTCATAAACCATAGCTCGAACACATAAAATGGGGTAGGGAGTAGGGATCCATTACAGAAACAGATAGTACAACATAAGCATACTACTTTAAATGTTAAATTCTACAAAATAGTAAAGTAGGCATGGATGTAAAAGCTTGTAAACAAACATTTTGGTGATGCTAGAATCAAAATTAGGACATACAAGTTTCAGGTATATAAATAAATGGAAGCAGGAGTATTGTAAGCCAAATTTGCGAGCAGGCAATACAAAATATCTAAGAGAAAAGTAGAGAAAAGTATTGTGTAAGAATATGTAATTCAAAGTGTGTGTCTTGTGAAAAAGGGTTGTGTATTTATAGTGTAAAAGCCATGAGAAAATATGGTAAGAAAATAATAGAATCCCGATTGTCAATCAATTACATAAGACTCCCTTTAATTAAGGGATTCAAATTCAAAAGGATAAAAAAATTAAGGGAATGGATTTTGAAAGAATGTTTTCCCAGCATGATAATAAAGGGTAATTGCATAAAAGCTATTTAAGGAAGCAAACCAATAAGTACATGGTTTTGTAAAAAAAAAAAAGAAAGGGAGTCAATCAGTAAAACCAATATTATATGCTTACTCGAATGAATCAGATCGAGAAAAAAGAGTAAAGAAGGTTCACGTAGGGAAAATCATGAACAATCAAGTAAACACCATCAAGGGGATTCAGAATCAATTAGTAGTTGGCAAAACCTCTTGAAAGAAAAGATCTCATATATAAAGTACACAAACATGTGAATCAAGAAGAGATTGTCGAGTTATGTAAGAGATAGGAGTTCGGAATCATAATAACTCAAAAAATCATAAGCAAAGAGATACAGACTCATAGTGAATATGAGAGTCCAGGGTCCCAAAGAGGAGCCTTAACTCGAACATAATGAATCAATAATCATCAGAGGAAGCCACCAAAATCCTAGGGTCTCAAAATTGAATCAGACATGGAAGTGAGAAAGCAAGCCATTTGCTTCAGAGTCTCAACAAAACAGATATGATAACATGTTGAATGCCAAAGGAAGAAGAATCATGCAGAACAAGTTCGAAACCTAAACAAGTTCAGGAAAAGGAGATAATAAAATGTAAACACAAGTAGATAAAGCATGTAAAAACATGAACAGAGCCCAGTAAACAAAAATCAAATAACTTAATGGTAAACACACATACTAAAAGAATAGAGAGAACATAGCAAAGATTAACATGAGAAAAATGGAATCACAGTAGAAGGATTCAAAGTACACATAGGAAAATACTGATAAGAACAATAGGAGAAACATGCTTAGCAGAACCCTAAACAGGGCTCAAAAGAACACAGACAAAGAAACATAAGAACTTAGCAAGAAAACACAGTACGATAAACATATAGGAACATGTTAAAATACACTAGAAACATCTACAAGACCATATTATAGAAAACACATTAAGGGAAGCATACAAAGGATGATACGAAAACACAACAGAGGACAACAGAAAGAAGGAATATCATAAAACTCCTAAACATTTTACAGAAAACCCTAAGTCGGCAAAGAAGGGTTTTTAAAAGTAATTTTCAAAGAAAGATTTAGGGAAATCGTTTGAAAATTCACGCATAGCATGGATACACAAAGAATCTAAGAAGAATCGAAGAAAAACCTCGAATAGCAAGGGTTTCAGTGGAACCCTAGAGTGAGAAAGGCTTTGGAAAAGGTCCGATCTAAGTCGGATGAGGTCGGAATCAGGCTTAGGAGGATAGGATATGCCGGAGCAAAGCCGGAGATGGCCGGAAACCTTGAGTCAGCGACACTCTGGTCTCGAACTTTTAAGCACCAGGCACACAAGAGTAATAGGAGGTAAGTATGTGACTGTGGTCGGAGAGGCGGTAGAGTTCATCGGAGAAGAGAGAACCAGAAGGTTCCAGAGAGAAGGGAGATGGGGAGAATATACAGAGCGAGAGAGAGCGGTGTCAAAGAAATGAGGGGTTTGTGGGGGTGATTTTTTAATTGTGGGAATTAAATCTGGGTCGTTGATCTCATTTGAGCAACGGCTCAGATTAATAAATAGATTGGACCGGATTTGGGCTGGGTTAGTTTAAACAGGGTATTGGGCCATTTAAAAATTTGATAGGGGTGTGGCCAATTTGGCTATAATTGAAATAATAAGGGTTGTTTGTTAAATAGCAAATTTTCCCCTTTTATTATTTTATAAAAAATAGTAAAAAATGATTTAAAAATAAATTAGAGGTACTGAACTAATTAATAACATATACATATTAACGTAAAAATACTAAAAGTGAATTTATGATTATGAAATGTTATTAATTGTAAAATAGTTTATAATTGCAACTATATGCAAATAGCTTAAAGAATACCAAAAAAAATGTATGAAAAATACGCAAACATTACCTTAATTATATCTTGGTGTAAATATGAGAATGAAAAATAAATTACTCACAAAAAATTCTAGTTTGGGAATAATTATTAAATTTTGTAGTACTAAAATAGACAATACATTGATTTTAAAATCTTTAAAAAATAAAAATAAAAAGGAGAAATACCAAAACTCCTGGACATGCGTATATATGCATGTACATGCCATTTTGAGAACAATTAGGAAAAAATTAGGTATCAGCTTCCGTCTTTACCCGGGAAGGATGAAAGAGTCTTACAAGCATCAGGCCATATGTAGTTCAAGATCCATCCGCTAAACATGCCGATAGAGATTTCGAAGGAACGAACGCCATCATTTTGAATTGAGAAGGGTAGTTGAATTCCGACAGGCTATGGGAACTGGAGAGAGTTGCTCCTACTGAGATGATCGTTGGTAGTCGGTGTACCTGCAAGTAAACAATACGAGCATATATTGTGTATAATTTTAAACGTGTTGCAAGTTCCCGTTGGACCATGAATGATGTCTTCGCACGGTTAGGATGACATCCTCAGACTATGACGTCCTGGGCCATGAAGCGTATAATAAGGATTCGCAGGCTATGAATTGATGTTCTCGGGCTATGAGGATGATGCCTCCGAACCATGATGCCTTTGAATAATGATATGCAAAAGAACAAATTGGGGTCCTCAGGCCATGACATGGCGTTCTCGGGCTATAAAAATGGTTCCTCCAAACAATGACGCCTTTGGACAATTTGGCGATCTTTCAGCCCATGAGATGTAAAAGGCGGCGATCTTTTAGCCGATGCAAGCTTTAAAAAAAATGGCGATATTTCATCCGAGGTAGAGATTTAAATGAAGCTGTGATATTTCAGCCGATGCAATTACGGAGGTAGAGCTTAACCTCGGAAGGTAGAATAGTAGCCTTATGCAATGCAGAGAAATGCAGATGGAGGTAGAGCTTAACCTCGGAAGGCAGAACAGTAGCCTTATGCAATGTAACAAAATGTAGGATGGAGGTAGAGCTTAAACTAGGAAGGTAGAATAATAGCATTATGCAATGCAGAGAAATACAGATGGAGACAATGCTTAGTCTCGGAAGCCAGAAACATAGCCTCAATGCAGATGGAGATAGTGCTTAGTCTCGGAAGGCCGAAAAGTAGCCTTGTGCAATACAAAAAAACGTAGGTGGAGACAAAGCTTAGTCTCAGAGGGCAGAATAGTAGCCCTATGCAATGTAGAGAAATGCAGATGAAGATAGTGCTTAGTCTGGGAAGGCTGAAAAGTAGCATAATGCAATGCAAGAATGCAGATGGAGATATACCTTAGTCTCGGAAGGCTGAAAAGTAGCCTTATGCAATGCAAGAATGCAGAAGTAGACAGAGCTTAGTCTCGGAAGATAGAAAAGTAGACTTATACAATACAGAAAAATGCAGGTAGAGGTAGAGCTTAACCTCGGAAGGCAGAATAGTAGCCTTATGCAATGCAAAAATTGCAGATGGAGGTAGAGCTTAGTCTCGGAGGGCAGAATAGTAGCCCTATGAAATGCAGAGAAATACAGATGGAGACAATTCTTAGTCTCATAAGGAAGAAAAGTAGCCTTACGCAATGCAAGAATGCATATGGAGTCTAGGATAATTTCTATTGTACATCCAAGTACGGCATTCCATCTATGCAAATAAAACAAGAACAAATTAATTTAGTTAGTTCATATCCTAATCTTTTTTAGTTAATTAATTTCATATCATAAAATTTCAATGCATATCCTAAAATTTTAATTTACAAACTAAAAGTTCAATTTATAAACTAAAAGTTTAATTCGTAAACTAAAATTTCAATTCATATACGAAAAATTCGATTCATACACTAAAATTTCAATTCATAAACTAAACGTCCAATTCATATCCTAAAATACTCAATTTATAAACTAAAAGTTCAATTCATATTCTAAAAGTTCAATTATCCTAAAATTTCAATTAATAAACTAAAAGTCCAATTCATATCCAAAAAGTTCAATTTATAAACTAAAAGTTCGATTCATAAACTAAAAGTTCAATTCATATCCAAAAAAATTGATTCATACAATAATATTTCAATTCATATCCAAAAAGTTCAATTCATAAACTAAAAGTCCAATTCATATCCTAAAATACTCAATTTATAAATCTAAAAGTTCCATTCATATTCTAAAAGCTCAATTCATATACTAAAATTTTAATTTATAAACTAAATGTCCAATTCATATCCAAAACTTCAACTAAACTACAAGTCCAATTCATATCCTAAAATACTCAATTTACAAATTAAAAGTTTAATTCGTAAGCTAAAAGTCCAATTCATATCCTAAAGGTTCAATTATATCCTAAACCCAAGATTCTAACTAAACTATCAAGACAATACAAAGTATAATTGAAAAAAAAAACTAAAAATAACAAAGATTCAACCCATGGCATAAAAGTTCAATTCACAAGGACAAATCATAAACCCTAGATTCTAACAAACTATTCAAGACAACATATAACAAATTTAATAGGAATTAGTAGGGTTTAGGGTTTCTTCTATTCAAACTATTTCTTCCCTAAATTAATAAGTAAAACTAAATATTTTAGCTACTAACAATTATCATAGATTTAATTTAGCTAAGAACAACTAATTTTTACAAATCAGACTAGGAGAAATTAAACAAAATCAGTGTATTTCGAGAACAACAAAGAAAGGAGAGAGAAACATATATGGGCAGTAGAGGACGCCGGCGGTGGAGCTGTTGCCGCCAGTGGGCGTCGGTGGCGTTGGTGGTGCCACTGCTGCTGGGAGTCGAAGAGGTAGGGAGTTTGAGTTTGAGAGCGAAAAAAGAGAGTTTGGGGAGAGGAATGTCTGAAAATAAGAGAATGGGAGGGGAAACCCGATTTTGAAACTGTTTTTTGAAATAGCAATCAACTTTGGTGGCTATTTTGGTAGCAAAATAAGTTTTGACTATTTTGACCAAAATAGCGACCTAAGTCGGTCGCTAATTTCTGACCGTTTGCGCAGAATAGCGACCAACGTCGGTCGCTATTTCTAAAAAAAATTAAATTACTTTTAATTCAATTTAAAATTATGTGTATGTGTATATGTATGTATATATATGTGTGTGTGTGTATATATATATATATATATATATATATATATATATATATATATATATATATATATATATATATATATGTATGTGTATATATATATATATATATATATATATATATATATACACACATACATATAAATATATATATGTGTATATATATATATATATATTTGTATATATATATGTATATAAGTTACATTCGATATAATATTAGCTAATGCACTGATACTTAGTGCATAGTGTAGTATAAGTATATATGTGTATATATATATATATACACACATACACACACGCTTGGTAAGATTACTTAACTGCATATATAGTATATTAGAGTATATTTTAGTCTATTCATCTCTTGTATTACAAAAGTGTTACCGGCTTACATTTATATTATTTAGATAGAAAATACAAAAGTGATTTTTAATTTTGACCATTGTTGACTTGAAAAGAGACCAACTTTGATCGCTAAATATATAAATTTAAATGAAATTTATTTATATTTTATATAATATTTAAAATAATAATATAATTATTAAACATTAGAACCGGGTCCCAAATTAGCGACCAAAGCTGGTCTCTATTTTAGTAAGCTACCAACTTTGGTTGCTAAATTATAATTATATTTATTTATATTTAATAGATTTTTTAAATAAAAATATAATTGTTAAAATTTTATAATTGGGTCTCATTTTAGCGGCCAAAGTTGTTCGCTATCTGCTTACCCCTTAAATTAGCGATCAACTTTGGTCGTTAACTTTAAATTATATTTATTTATATTTTATAATTTTTTAAAATAATATTAAAATTATCAAAATTCTATAACTGGGTACCCTTATATCGACCAATATTGGTCGCTAATTTCAATATACCTTTGACCAAACAAGTCTGACCAGTTCGGTCAATATTTTGACGAAATTAGCAATCAAGTAGCGACCAATCTTAGTCGCTAATGTATATTAAATAATTATTTTATTATTTTCGCCAATTTAGCGATCAACTTTGGTCGTTTCTTTTGACAGACTAATTTTGGTCGCTAAAGTTTGGTCTAATGAGATTTTAAGGCTGCAGTGATAATTCATATCAAAGTAAATTGTATTTTTACCTACTCAAATCAAATTAGAGCAGTTACATTTGTGAAAATTCTAGCTAAACTTTACTGTTGTGGATATTATAGGAAGCTTCTAGATTTTAGAGAGCAAAATATCTCAAGTTATAAATTTGTCCACTTACCGTACAAGTACCTGTGTTTACACACTATATATGACTGCCTAATTAACTTAATATGTACACAGATTTATTTTAATAGGGTACAATTGTCTTGGACGATTGAGATTGAAAATCCAAGCCAAAACTCCCACCCCTGGAAGGTGGAGGGTAAAGATTGAATCCCAGCTTGCCTAACAAAGAACGACGAAGTGGACCAGAGAGAGTTTTAGTGAAAAAGTTGGTGAGCTGTGAGTGCGACGGAACAAAAGTTAAGAAAATCAAATCAGCCTGAAACTGTTGATGCACCAAGTGGCAATCAAGCACCACATGCTTCGTGTGTTCATGAAAGACTGGACTTTTGGCGATGTAAATTGCCGCCTAAATATCAGAGTGAAGGGGAACTGGCAAGAATGGTGGAATAGAAAGGTCATCAAGCATACGAACAAGCCAAGTGAGCTCAACGACCACCCGATGCATAGATCTATATTTAGCTTCAGTGGATGAAAGGGAAAAGGTTATTTCTTGGATTTCCAAGAAACAGGCCAACCATCAAGCTGATAAAGAACCCACTAATAGAATAGCGAGAGTCCGAGCAAGAACCCCAATCGGAGTCACAAGATACGGGGCATCAAACATGAACAAGCCCATGCCAGGTTCAAGCAACAGATAATGAAGGCAGTGGAAAGCAGCAGATAAGTGAGAATCACACAGGGCCTACATGAATTGACTCAAGCGCTGAAAGGCAAAGCTCAAATCCGGGTGAGTGTGTGTCAAAAAATTCAATTTTCCCAAAAGGCGGCGATACAGAGTATCACAATCTAAGATCGTGGTGGTGCCGGACACCACTGTCAGGCAAGCCAACCAACAACAACCACCCAGTATATTCCCACATGTGGGGTCTGGAGAGGGTAATATGTACGCAGACCTTACCCCTACCCCGAGGGACAGAGAGGTTGTTTCCAGGAGACCCTCAGCTCAGGAAAGGAAACAAGTGACAGAAACAAGTGACAATATATTAGTATTAGCGATAAACTCATAATAAATAACATAAAATACAGAACATAACATAAAATAACAAAATTACACAATATAAGGAATATAGGAAATACAAGAAAGAGGAAAGTATCTAATATCTAGAATATAGAGTCTTGCATTAGTAGCTGATCAGTAGCATCCTAATCCTAACTCCTAAATGTCTAGCCTCACTCCGGCGCGTTGTAGAAATATTTTCAACTTCCCCCTAACATGTAACCTTAATAATGCTCGACCTCCACAATCCCCTGTCAAGGGCCATGTTATGTCCTGCCTGATCACCTCTCCCCAATACTTCTTAGGTATCCCTCTACCTCTCCTCGTGCCCACCACCGCCAGTCGCTCACAACTTCTCAGCGGTGCATCACCTCTGAATGTGCCCGAACCATCTGAGTCTTGATTCCCGCATCTTGTCCTCCGTGGACGCCACGCCCACCCTCTCTCAAATATCTTCATCCATAATCTTATCCATCCTTATATGCCCACACATCCACCTAAACATCCTCATCAATGTTACTTGCATCTTCCGGATGTGTGAGTCCTTAACCGCCCAACACTCAGTCCCATACAACATGGCCGGTCTAACTGCTGCTCTATAAAACTTACCTTCAGTAACTATAGCACTTTTTTGTCACACAAGATTCCCGTTGCTAATCTCTACTTCATCCACCCCGCCCCTATACGGTGCGGGAAGAAATCAGTTAGTATTTTTTTTTTATCTCTAATGGATTTAACCCTGCTTTTTAAGGTTTGCACCCATTTCATCGACCACTAAGTCACACCATAAGGTCTTGATCTTCCAGAGCTTTAATTCCAACTTCATTGATTCTGATGCCATCATGCCACAACTTTAGTTTCTTAACGGATACTCACTAAAATAACCTCAAGACAATGCAGACCATGTACCACGACGTCAATAAAACAATCCTTAACGGCCTTCAAAAACCACATAAAACATCTACTGGAACGGGTCAATCTCACTTCGTAGCAGGTTTAAGCAGATCGATTACCCTGTAATAAGGAGCCATGCAATAGTGCAGATCGACATCCCTTTAAGAGCCTAAAATATGATGTTTAAAAGTATCAATTGATGTAGTACACAAGCTTTGGTTACACAAGCACGCTTTTCATGGTCTATTCTAGGAATCACTTGGGCATACATTTGAGGATCTTTAGGGGCTCAAAAAGTAGATATTAACTTTTACTTAGAGAATTAGATAGTACATAGTTATAGAAAAGATGGCCCTCACTCTCAGTACATACTTCAGCACTCTCTTAGTGAGGCTAATTGCCGAACTTATCAAAAAAGAATTCTAGTCTTTATTTTTGTTGCATATGCCCTATGCTTAATTCTACCACATGATAGTCTTAAATCATTCCTTAATATAGCAAAGCAATTTTGAATAAAAGAGTCTTTGAAGTAACCAAACAACTATGGAAAATATAGAAAAGACCAAACATACTTGAATTAAGTACTATAAAAATCAAAGTGCAATTAAAATAACTAAATTGAGCATCCAACATACAACAATAGCAATATAAATCTAACAACTCAAAATTGAGATTAGAAAAACAAGGCTTTGTTTCTTGGATCACTTATAAATTCTTGTTTAAATAATTTCCGAAAATGCTTCTTTTATACGATTAAAACTACACTCAATATATTCATCTGAATGAAAACTGAAATATTTAACAACTTTTAAAATTTTCTGAATAAGCCCAAATACATCCCAAAACCCGATGTCACAAACACATGAGCAATTTCTAATAATAAAATAAAAACAAAACAAATAAAATACAACAAATATTTGGAATACAATTGGATAGAAAATAAATAGGATCCTAAGAGAGAATACACTAGTTGCGGGTCACCTCGAGGAAATATAGCTCACCTAGTCTCCGTGTCAACCATGACGCTATGCCAATAAGTCACTAGCCATGCATAAACCTGTGCAACAAAAATGCACAGAAGTGTAGTATGAGTACGAAAATTACGTGTACCCAATGAGTATCCCGTCTAATCTCGAAGAAATAGAGACGAAATGGTCGACTTTGACACTTACTAATAATCCAATAATGATGTCACTAACACATTAACTCGTGAATTTCTATAAAGATGATTTTAATCCAATAGAAGGAAACAAGTACACAATTAATTCATTTTTATAGGAAATTTCCAAAATTTCTTTTCATTATTATCTAAATATTCTCAAACCATGAAGAGGCAATAACAACTTTAATAAGTTCAAGGCAGCAATGCAAGAATGCGCAATTCATGCCGCAGTCGACGGCCCACTCCAACAGGAAATAAACTGTGCACTTGCCAAGGGTCGATGACGCGCCTATAGATGCATTTATTTAAATTGCCGAGGCATTCGGCCTGTTCCAGAATATTAACACACACAGACAGACAGTCAATCAAGAATTCAACATGGAGCAATTATCCAAGGAAAAGCCAATTCTCTTTAGTAATTTAAGAAAATGAAGTTTAAATCTTTTTTAGAAATTCATTACTAAGTCGACGTGATTTAAGCAATACATAGTCTCCGTGATTAGCATCTCACCTAGTCTCCGTGTCAACCATGACGCTATGCCAATAAGTCACTAGCCATGCATAAACCTATGCAATAAAAATGCACAGAAATGTAGTATGAGTACGACAATTACGTGTACCCAATGAGTATCCCGTCTAATCTCGAAGAAATAGAGACGAGATGGTCGACTTTGACACTTACTAATAATCCAATAATGATGTCACTAACACATTAAATCGTGAATTTCTATAGATATGATTTTGATCCAATAGAAGGAAACAAGTACACAATTAATTCGTTTTTATAGGAAATTTCCAAAATTTCTTTTCATTATTATCTAAATATTCTCAAACCATGAAGAGGCAATAACAACTTTAATAATTTCAAGGCAGCAATGCAAGCATGCGCAAATCATGCCGCAGTCGACGGCCCACTCCGACAGGAAATAAAATGTGCACTTGTCAAGGGTCGATGATGCGCCTATAGATGCATTTATTTAATTTGTCGAGGCATTCGGCCCGTTCCAAAATATTAACACACACAGACAGACAGTCAATCAAGAATTCAACATGGAGCAATTATCCAAGGAAAAGCCAATTCTCTTTAGTAATTTAAGAAAGTTTAAATATTTTTTAGAAATTCATTACTAAGTCGACATGATTTAAGCAATACAAGCTGTCGCTAAGATGGCAAATATTCCAAGTATAGCATACATTTGGGTCCTAGACTACCCCGACAATAGCATAATAGTATATACGCACGGAAACTCGTCACCACGTGCCTAGACCCCACAAATAGGAGCACTTAACCAATTAACTCACCTATGGGGACAATTCCCTCTTACTATGTTAGAAAGGAGACTCACCTCGCTCCGAAGATCCATAACCGACTTCCAAGCCCCTTCCGGCGACTCTGATTGATGCACAATGCCTCAAAACTATCCAAATAATGGGCAAACCAATAAAAATTTACTCTATTACTTGTAACAATTCAAATTATATAAGTTCTCAACTCTGCTCGAAAATTTAACCAAAATGCCCTCGGGTCCACGTGCCCAAAATCTGAAATTTTTTGCGGATAAAGTTTACCCATGAACTCATGAATTCAAATATATGATTTCCTCTTAATTCTATACTGAAAATCGTGTTCAAAATAAAGAATACTAGTTTTCTAGATTTTCCCTCGAACCCTAAGTTATGTATAAATTTGAGCATCAAATCCATACATAATTGATGTATTTTACTTAAAATAGATGGGGATAACTTACCTTTCAATTGATGATAAAAATTCTTTCTAAAAATCCTCCAAGAATCGCCCAAGCCAAGAAAATATGATAGGAAATGGCCAAAAACCCGAGTTTAAAACAACCATTCTGCCTCCAATACTTCTTCACCTGCGGTTCTTTGACCGCTTATGCGGTTTATCACCAGGCCACCCTTTTTCGCTTTTGCCCCTCAACCTCTGCAGGTGCGGTCCCACTTCTGTGGTGACCTGATTGCATTTGCGGTCACAGCCTAGCCATCCAAATTTCGCTTCTGCGGCATAAAGTCCGCTTCTGCAACGCCGCACATGTAGCCCTTGCCTCGCAGGTGCGGTTATACCAGCAACCAACAACTTCAGCCTTTTTCCAAATTCTATTTTCGATCTGTTAGCCATCCGGAATCCACCTGAGGCCCCCGGGACCCCAACCAATCATACCATCCAATCCCATAACATCTTATGGACTTTCTCGAGGCCTCAAATCAAATCAATCAATGCTAAAATCATGAATCGACCTCTAATCCAAGCTTTATGAACTTTAGAATTTCAAACTACAACTTTCGATGCTGAAACCTATTAAACCATGTCCTGTTGGCCTCAAATTGTGCACACAAGTCATATTCGATATTACGGACCTACTCCAACTTCTGAAATCAGATTCCGACCCTGATATCAAAGAGTCCATTTCCGGTCAAACTTCTCAAAAACCTTCAAATTTCTATCTTTAGTCAAATAACTTCAAAATGACCAACGGACTTCACTTCTGATTGAGCTCCCAACTCCACAATCACTATACGGATCTACTACCAGACTCGAAATCACAAACGGGCATCGATAACACTAAAATACACTTCAAGCCAAACTTAGAAAATTTCTTCCATAATGCCAACTCCACAATAGGCGCCAAAATTCTCCTGGGTCATCCAAAACATGATCCGGGCACACGCCCAAGTATGAAACCATCATACGAACCTGCTGAAACCTTCAGATTTTGATTTCGAGGTTGTTTACTGAAAAATACAATCTTAGTTAATTCTTTTAACTTAAAGCTTCTGAAATGAGAATTCCCTTTCCAAATCAACTTCGAACTTCCCGGAATTCAATTCCAACCTCGCGTACAAGTCATAACACCTTAAATGAAGTTGCTCATGACCTCACACTATTGAATGACCCGCTAGGGCTAAAAAATGACCGGTCAGGTCGTTACATTCTCTCCCACTTAAACATATGTTCGTCCTCGAACGTGCTAAGAAAGACACTGAAGTAGTTGGAAATCACTGTGTAACACCTCATGCACCTTCCCGTGCTATCATAACTCAGTTGAGTACATTAGCTCGATCAATTCTGAAGATATCCCTTTTTCGTTTAAGCAATGAGCCTTAGGTCCCAATTCCAACATCCGGAATTCTATGCTAGAATCGTTTCCAACATACAAACACCATATAAATCACTATATGCTAAACTCCAAACATGACTATATAACTTTCCTAAATTCACGCCTTGCACCACTTTACTCAAGGATCACAATACCATTCCCTGATCAAATTAGTCAAAATTCTACGAATTTGATGCTCTCATTACACCTCATGACATACACAAGTCTTGCTCTAACCCTTATAATACCACCACGATTGACGAGATGTGTAGAAATCCATAACCAAATGCAGAATCAACAATTTATTGGGTCTATAATCCTAACAGGAACCATCAACTCATTATGAACCAAATAATGGCCTTAGCCCCTTAATATACTTTATATACTCAGATTGCACTGATCTCGAACAATGACCTGACCCGTTGTCACGTGAGTTACCACTTTGTTTTCCCTATTTTCTGCTTTCTTATGCTTCATTATCAGTGTCGTGTGTGATCGAGTTGCTTTGGATGTATGTTTTGAAGGAAATGAGACACTTAGTCTCTTAAGGAATGCTTACCTTGGAAAGTCAACTGGATGTTGACCTATGAGTTAGGGGGCTCGGATGTAAATTATGATGATTCAGTTAGCTTCACAGGATCATTTGTGACCTAGGAGTGTGATCGGAAGTGATTTTGGAAGTCCGATGTAGAATTAGGCTTGAATTGACGAAGTTAGTATTTTGGTGAATTCTGGTTGATAGGTGAGATTTTGATCCAAGGATCACAATGGAATTCCGAGAGTTTTTGTAACTTTTTTTGGTGATTTGGGATGTGTGTGCAAAATTTCAGGTCATTCGGAGATGTTTTGGTTGGATTTTTGATCAAATGCGTGTTTCGGAAGTTTAGAAAAACTTAGGCTTGAATCCGATGTAATTTGATGGTTTTAGCATGTTTGATGTGTTTATCAGTAGAAAAAGTTTAAATGATATTTTAGGATGCATTGGTGCTTTTAGATGAGGTCCCGGGGGCCTCGGGTGAGTTTCGGATAGTCTATCGAGAAGTTTGAAACTTCAAAGAGCTGCAAAAAATGCACCTGTTGTAGCAGAGATTTAAGCCTTCGCATTCGCGTAGGATTAGTCGCAACCACGTAGAAGGATTTGGGGCTCTGAGGTTTTTGTTCTTGGCGTTTACATAGATTTAGTAGCTGGTGCTTCGCGTTCGCGGAAGGTTACCTGCATTCGCATAAGAGGATCTGAGGTTCCGTTGGTTTTGTGCATCGCATTCGTGGACATGGGACCGCGTTCGCATAGTTGAGGTTGCTAAAACTTCGTGTTCATGGGTGGGATACCGCGTTCGTGAAGGGTAATTTTTGTCTGAGACAAGTTTGTTTATCATGAACCCGAGAAAGCCCTCGCATTCGCATAGAGTTATATGTCAGCTAGCCAGAGGGTTTTTAATAATATTTCATCCGTGAACCAAGTTATTTTCCTCCATTCTTGAGCATATTTGAGAGCTTTTAGACGGGAATTGAAGACGATTTTGACTGGGAGTGATTGGAGGTAAGTCCTATGAACTAAAAATACGATTTTATAGTGAAATTAACCCTGAAATCCATGTAAACTTAGGAAAAAGGGGAAGAACTAGGGCTTGAGTTTTTGTATTTCAAATTAGAATTTGAGGGGTCATTTGGACTCCAATTTTTATGTTCTTTATATGTGTAGACTCATGGTGAGATAACGAACCTGTTGGTATAAGAACTTTGAGTTTAGAGAAGTAGGCCCAAGGCTCGGGTTTTTGCCAATTTCAGGAATTTTGATGTTTTTCGATTATTTTTGATTGAGTATTGTTCCTTTAGCCTATTGTGATGTGTTCGTTATGGTTTTGGTCAGACTCTATTCACGAGGAGGTCGATTTGAAGGGCAAGAGCATGGCGAGCTAGGATTTTGGCCGGCTTGAGGTGAGTAAAGATGTAAATGATGTCCTGAGGGTTTGAAACCCCGCATTTGCACATGGTAGTGCTATATTGAGGTGACTTACACACCGAATAGCGAGCGTACGGTAGAGCACCGTTGGGGATTGTGACTTGATCCGTCCTGGTAGATGAATATACTGTGTATTTAACTAAAATTTAATTATTATTATTGTTATTATTATTATTATAATTTGAGATGATCACTATGATTGGGCTTCGTGCCAATTGATTGAATCCTTCAGGGAATGTTATTACTAGTTTCTTACCATTATTACGTATTATTGAACTCAGTCATGGCATTTAATACTATTTTTCAAACTCAGTCATCTTTTCTTAGATTAGAAACTTAAATAATATAATTTTAATGAAGGTTGGACTGAATATTTATATATTAGTGTGCCTGAGGGGCTTATGTGATATTTGGACTTAGCATGGGATCGGGCTGCGCCACATCGGTATTATATTGATATTGATATGAGGTCAAGGGCCTAGTTAATGCCATGAGATAGCTTATATTGCGCTTGGCCTGTAAGGTTCCCCTCCCGGAGTCTGCACACCCCCAGTGAGCCCCGTCGACGATAAATAAAGGGAGTGGGATGCACGTCGCAGCGTGTACTAAAGAGTACTACATTATGTGTTGCATTTCACAATTGCATGTCATTTACTTACCTATATGTTGTAGCATTTCTATAATTGTTGTTATTGGTTTACCGATGGAATATTATCTGGTTCAGGTTGCTGTATTTAAAGAATTATTGTGTGCCTATTCAGGATTTCTTATCTCAGCCTTTATTTATGTTTATTACTTACTGGATCAGAGTACTTGCTGAAACACGTTCTCAAGGCACTATACTAAACGTGTGTTCATATTTGTAGGTTTTGATGAATGACAAACTATGCGCAATTGACATATGACGAGGTCCAAGCACAAGCGTGAAATTGATACATAAGGAGATTCAAGCACAAGACCAAGAAATAAAGTTATACATGAGTCGTTCTTTAAATTGTGATCTTGATCCGATAACTTGACTCAAGACTTGGCTTCTCTCGTAAAAATATTTTTATCAAATCATGCATATTTAATTTAAAGCAAAATGATTTTAAATCATGCATATTTATGTTAGCCAAAATGATTTTTAAACATGCCTCTAAAAATCTAGACTAAGATAATCGATTATGTACTTATGATAATCCATTATGTTAAGTCAGATGCACGACAATCGATTGTGAACTTATGACAATCGATTGTGTTAAGGCAGTGTACATCAGATTTTTCAAATCTGCATGACAATCGATTGTGTACCCTATGACAATCGATTATGTTGAGGCAGTGTACATTAGATTTTTCAAAGCCACACAATAATCGATTGTGAACTTATGACAATCGATTGTATTAAGGCAGTGTCCATCAGAGTTTTTCAAAGCTACAAAATAATCGATTGTGAACTTATGACAATCGATTGTGTTGAGGCAGTGTCTATTAGATTCTTCAAAGACTGATAAATAATCGATTGTTCTCATAGCATAATCGATTATGTAACTGACCGTTGCCAAAATATTTTCAAACACCGTCAGGTAATCGATTATAGATTTCTAATAATCGATTGTTTTAAGTAAAATCTGAAAAAGATTTTTTGAACGTTGCCAGTAATCGATTATATGTCTTGGATAATCGATTGTTATGCGTAAAATCTGGGAATGATTTTTGGAACGATTGGCAAACAATCGATTGTATCATTTTGACAATCGATTGTCATAGCACAAAATCAGCAATTCTTAATTGGCAATTAGGCAACGGTAAAGCATGGTTTTGACACTATAAATACATCTTCAAATCAGTCTTACAAACACAACAACTGACAATATTATTGCTAAAGCTTGCATACTCTCTTATTCATCATTTTCTATTCATTACATAAGTTTTTGAGAGCCAATTGTTGACGAAAGTTGTTGCGTTCTTGAGCGTATTTATTTTACTCATATCTACTCTTAAGGAGAGTCTTGTTTTGAGTGCAAAGTGTTTTTATACACTTGAAGGGAAAGTTGTTCCCTTGTATTGTAAGAAGGAACTTATGATTCCTTTGGTTGAAGTCTTGAAGTGTTGTATCTTCGAGCAAAGGTTGTTGAGGCTTGTGTCCTCAGTTTGTAAAGGTTTGTTGAGCACCCGTAAGCTTAACAGTGTTAGTGGAAATCTCGAGAGAGTCTCTCGGGGACTGGACTAGCCACGGGTTGTGGTGAACCAGGATACATCGGTGCGTTCGTTCCTATTTATTTACTTATCGCACTTATTTAATTCCTGCAATTTTTAAATTCCGCAAGTTTACGCTATTTTTTATTATAACGCTATTCACCCGCCCTCTAGCGTTAAGTGTATTTCTAACAATTGGTATCAGAGGCCAACTCTCTGAAGACTTAACCGTTTGAGAGAAACAATCCATGGCTTCTACTCGTGACTCTTTTGCAGGAATAGGTGAAGGACAATGCTCCACCCGACCACCACTATTCGACGGTACAAACTATACATACTGGAAGGAGAGGATGAGAATATTTATTCAATCAAATAATTTTCATCTGTGGAAGGTTATAATGAAGGGAGAGCAAATTCCAACCAAAAAGGTTGAAAACGAATGGGTTCCAAAATCCGAAGAGGAATACGATGCGGATGATATCCGAAAAGTGCAAAACAATGCTAAAGCGATTAACTTATTATATTGTGCTATAAATGCTGATGATTACAGGAAAATATCATGTTGCACAACAGCGAAGCAAATGTGGGACAAGCAGGAAATCACGTACGAAGGTACGGACCAGGTAAGAGAGGCTAAGGTTGATTTTCTAACCCATGCATATGAACTGTTTCACATGAAGGAAGGCGAAAAGGTCGATGAGATGTTCGAACGATTTTCAAAAATCGTAAATGACTTACATGCTCTTAAGAAGACCTTCACGGATAAGGAACTTGTCCGAAAGATTGTCCGAAGTCTCACTCCGGAATGGCGCTCCAAGGCCGACGCGATTCAAGAGTCTATTGGCACTTCAAATGTCACCATCGACGGATTAAGAGGTAACCATAAGACTTATGAATCTACTATACTTAACCCTCTTGTTAATGATCAAAGGAAACAAAGAATCGCCCTCAAGGCAAGCACAAGCCAACCTCAAAATGATGAGGACGGAGACAACGAGTTCGGACTCGTTATCAAGAGATTTCAAAAGTTCATGCGAAAAGAGTATGAACGAAAAGGCAAAAAGCAAGGAGATCAAATAAAGTGCTATGAGTGCGGAGAAACCGGGCACATTAAATCAAATTGCCCAAATATCAAAAAGGAGAAGAAACCCTTCAAGAAACAACGAGCATACATATCTTGGGGAGGCGACTCCGGAGACGAGTCAAGTGAGGAAGAAGAAGACGAAGCCATAAATCTTTGTCTTATGGCACAAGAAGACAACCAAGAAGAGGTATGTCAAATTTCTTCCAAAAATTTCTTTTCTCTTGAGGAAATGCAAAATGCTTTTGATGAGTTGTATGGTGAATTTATTAAAGCTTCCAAAACTGTTAAAAGCATAAAGGAAAATGCTTCTTTAAAAGAAAAAGATTTTGAAAAACAACTGTCTTTGAAAGAAAAAGATTTAGAAAAACTGATTTTAGAAAATGAGAAGTTGAAAGAAGAAAACAAATTTTTCGGCAAGAGAAGCGCCGACAAACCCGAGAGCTCTAGTAAAAGTTGTACTTCTTGCATGCATCTCAAAAATGAGGTAGAAAGACTTAAGGGCACCCTAGATAAGTTTAATTCTTCTCATAAAAATTTGAATGAAGTCCTTGTTAATTTGAAGTCGATCAAGCATGGCATAGGTTTTAAAAATGAGCCTAAAGAAAAGGTTGAAGCCAACCCCCAACAACCTAAGGCTCAACCTAGGATTAATAAAACAAACGCTCATCCTAGATATAACAAACCTAGAAATGGCTTTCAACAATCGCAACCTAGAAATAATCATTCTAGAAATAACGCATATTCTAGGCCAAACACTAGAAGGAACTTTGAACCTTTTAGAACACCTAGAAATGGCTTTCAACCTAGAAATAACTATTCTAGAAATGCTGCATATCCTAGAACAAATAGTAGGAGAAATGATTTTCATGAATTGCGCAATAGTCATATTGTCAAGAATAGAGTAAATGAATTTCGTCCGTCCAATTACTATCAACCTAGACGAACGCATAATCCTAATGTTGTGTGTCATTATTGCAATTGAATTGGACATATTGCTCCTGCTTTTTTCACTAGAATAGACACTTATATATATGTCAAGCACAACAGCATGTTACACCTAACTCTCAAGGACCCAAAACAGCTTGGGTACCAAAGACTCATTAATTTGTCTTGTAGGTATGTTTGAAGGGATCAAGTGTACTTTGGTACCTTGATAGTGGATGCTCCAAACACATGACGGGAGACGAATCCAAGTTCCTTCAACTAGAACATAAGGAAGGAGGAAGCGTTATTTTTGGTGATAACAACAAAGAAAAAATTATCGGCATCGGAACGGTCGGTAAGGATGAACTTTCTTCCATTAAGCATATATTGTTAGTTAAAGGTTTAAAACATAATCTCTTGAGCATAAGTCAATTATGTGACAAGGGGAATCTTGTTTTATTTGATTCGGATGAATGCTTAGTTTTTCGCCGTAGCGATTTTAAAATTATCCTTCGTGGTTTTAGAATGGATAACATCTATATGGTTGATCTCGCAAATTCTTCATCTGAATATGTGAATTGTCTTATGAGCAAAGAGGATGATACATGGTTATGGCATCGTAGAGTAGCTCACATCAACATGCATCTTTTAAACAAATTGGTTTCACAAAATTTAGTTATTGTTCTTCCAAATTTGAAATTTGAAAAAGACTCTATTTGTGATTCTTGTCAAAAAGGGAAGCAAACAAAAGCATCTTTTAAATCGAAAAATATTGTTTCAACTACTAGACCTTTGCAACTACTTCACTTGGACTTATTTGGACCATCTCGCATTAAAAGTCTTGGTAGAAATCGTTATACTTTTGTTATTGTTGATGATTATTCTAGATTTACTTGGACTCTATTTCTTGCTCATAAAAGTGAAGCTTTTAATAACTTTAAATAGTTTCTTAAACGTGTTCAAAACGAAAAGGACACGACCGTCACTTCAATAAGGAGTGATCATGGGGGAGAGTTTGATCACAATCTCTTTGCGGACTTTTATGACGAACTCGGTATCGAGCACACCTTCTCTGCTCCACGTACACCACAACAAAATGAGGTTGTGGAAAGGAAAAATAGGTGTCTCAAAGAGATGGCTAGAACCATGCTCGATGAGGCTAAGATTCCCAAGCATTTTTGGGCGGATGCCGTGAGTACCGCATGCTACGTTCTAAATAGAGTAGTCATAAGGACAATACTCATGAAAACCCCCTATGAACTCTATAACGGAAGGAAACCAAATATCTCCCATTTTAGAGTATTCGGTTGTAAATTCTTTATTCATAACAATGGAAAAGATCAATTGGGAAAATTTGATGCCAAATCCGATGAAGGAATTTTTATTGGTTATTTTTCACGTAGCAAAGCATATAGAGTATTCAATAATAGAACCGGAACTGTGGAGGAATCCCCTCATATTGTGTTTTCCGAAAATAATGCTCGCTTGGCGAGAAAGGATTCTGGTTTTGATCTTGCAGGTATTTTAAACTCACTAAGTCCTCAAGACAAAGTACAAGAGGAAACTCCGAAGGAAACTCAAGATGAAATCTTGGATCAATTATCGGAGGAAGCGCCACAATTGGAAAAAGAAACGAAACTACCTAACGCATGGAGGACAATCAAAGACCATCCTCTCGAACAGGTAATTGGAAACATTGAACAACAGGTAAGTACTCGAAATACTCTTAAGAACACCTAAGGACACAATTCTTAAGAAATCACGTTCTCAATTGGCCAACATCTTAACTTCACATTGATCTAAGTCATTAATTCTTTACAAATTACTAACTTAAGCGTCGGAGACGCCTAATTCTCTTTTGCAGGTATCACCCTAAAGGCAGGGGGAATTATAAAGCAATGACATAGAACAATCGATTGTCACAGCAAATAATCGATTATCTTTCCTTATGTCTCATGTTTACTGTGCCAGACAATCGAATAGCAAGTATCACTAATCGATTATTTACGCTTTATGCTTATTATGCAGGTTTTAATTAATAATCGATTTCTTTTGTATAATCGATTACCGTCTCAGGCATTCAGTACTGCTTTCCTAAAAAAATCGATTGTTTCAAAAATATAATCGACTATTTTCCGAGTCAGAAAATCACTGTGCACATTGTGTCACAACAATCGATTACCATAATTCAACAATCGATTATCTTCTGTCAGAAATTCAAATCCTTGTTACCGTTTGGGTCCTGCCAGATTCCCATAATCGATTTTTGTAAATTCTGAGTTCAAGTCAAAACTCCATAACAATCGATTATCTCGATTCACAATCGATTGCGTAACGGTCAGTGAAAATTTTTTTTTTTACCGTTTCTAACCGTTTTGGCTCTTAATTTTCTGCAGATTGTAACCTTAAATGCAATGTCATCTTCCTCATTATAAATAGGTACCATATGCCTTCAATTTCTTCACTTGGTATCAATCTTAGCTCCCAAACTTTCTAAAATCTCTCAAGTTTCTTAAAAAAGGCCATTACTACTTATTGAAAATGTCAAGCAGACACACTAAACGTCCCCGTTCAGGTAGACATGGTGCATCTTCTTCAGCTGCTCCTCCTCATCCAAATTTCCCATACCAAGATGGGTGTATTTTACAATTCAATTCTGAAACCGAGCTAACTAGATTCTTGACAAAATTCGAAAAGCATGACATTCTTCCTCCTCGCTTTTCTACAAGCAAATATCTTGAATCATGCGCCCCCGCTGCAAACATGCTTAGGGAATGCCAACTTCTTGATTTCCTATATCTATCCTATCCTCACATTAATCCTATCTTGATTCAAGCCTTCTACTCTAATCTTCAAGAGGACGACGAGGGTGAGCTTGTGACAAACATTAATGGTGTTGAAATTCTTTTAACCAACGAAAACTTACATTCTATTTCTCACCTGCCTCGAAGTGGGGAAAACATTTCTCTCTACATTAGAGAAGTCGGCGCCTTATTTGATGAACGAATTCTCCTAAACCAAATTGGACTTGGAGCTTATGATCCTAATCTGTCCAATCGCCGTCCTACCATTACGGGAATGCTCCCCGAATATCGTTTGATTTTCTATTTTATTACCCGAGTCCTCAAGCCTCGCAAACATAACCATACCACTCTCTCCCAAGAGGACGCAAAACTCATGCATGCCATTATAACCGGAGCTCACATCAATTGGTGTAAGTTCGTCAAGATTCACATGCTTGATGCAATTGGCGACGATAGACCACTTCCCTATGCCCTTCTCATAATGAATTTTCTTGAAGCCTCCGGGTTCAACACCTCTATCAGCCCGCTCAAAAAGAGCACCAAGAAATGGAAAATTTTCGAATCCTCCTTTCCCCATGACGGCGAACATGCAGCTCCTGCTCCTCCAACTCGTCAATCGCGTCAGCCTCAAGAACCTGCTCTTCAATCTATTTCTGATCAACTTGCTTCTTTGTCCACCTCTGTCAATCAATTGACATATGAGATCCATGGATATTTCGACCATGTTCATTATCCATATGCTGGACTTGTTCCCTATAAAGCAGTGCCGGATGACGAGGCGGGAAATGATGATGAATAATTTCTTTATTTAGCTTATTGTTCTATGTTTTATTGTCTTTCTTTTGTATTCGTATTGTTGATCAATAAATAAACCAGTTATTTACTTATGGTATTTTTTTTGCTAATGGCAAAAGGGGGAAGAATAAAGGGCTATGCACTTAATATTTATTGGCATAAATTGAGGGGGAATTCATATGTTGAGGGGGAACAAATTGCATATCTATATACTTGTTGCATATCTATACTTGTCTTGGATCGTCATTATTAATTATCTAATATGCATATCCCGCTTAAGGTTTGCCATTATCAAAAAGGGGGAAATTGTTGAAACACGTTCTCAAGGCACTATACTAAACGTGTGTTCATATTTGTAGGTTTTGATGAATGACAAACTATGCGCAATTGACATATGACGAGGTCCAAGCACAAGCGTGAAATTGATACATAACGAGATTCAAGCACAAGACCAAGAAATAAAGTTATACATGAGTCGTTCTTTAAATTGTGATCTTGATCCGATAACTTGACTCAAGACTTGGCTTCTCTCGTAAAAACATTTTTATCAAATCATGCATATTTAATTTAAAGCAAAAAGATTTTAAATCATGCATATTTATGTTAGCCAAAATGATTTTTAAACATGCCTCTAAAAATCTGGACTAAGATAATCGATTATGTACTTATGATAATCGATTATGTTAAGTCAGCTGCACGACAATCGATTGTGAACTTATGAAAATCGATTGTGTTAAGGCAGTGTACATCAGATTTTTCAAATCTGCATGACAATCGATTGTGTACCCTATGACAATCGATTGTGTTGAGGCAGTGTACATCAGATTTTTCAAAGCCACACAATAATCGATTGTGAACTTATGACAATCGATTGTATTAAGGCAGTGTCCATCATAGTTTTTCAAAGCTACAAAATAATCGATTGTGAACTTATGACAATCGATTGTATTGAGGCAGTGTCTAGATTCTTCAAAGACTGATAAATAATTGATTGTTCTCATATCATAATCGATTGTGTAACTGACCGTTGCCAAAATATTTTCAAACACCGTCAGGTAATCGATTATAGATTTCTAATAATCGATTGTTTTAAGTAAAATCTGAAAAAGATTTTTTGAACGTTCCCAGTAATCGATTATATGTCTTGGATAATCGATTGTTATGCGTAAAATCTGGGAATGATTTTTGGAACGATTGGCAAACAATCGATTGTATCATTTTGACAATCGATTGTCATAGCACAAAATCAGCAATTCTTAATTGGCAATTAGGCAACGGTAAAGCATGGTTTTGACACTATAAATACATCTTCAAATCAGTCTTACAAACACAACAACTGACAATATTATTGCTAAAGCTTGCATACTCTCTTATTCATCATTTTCTATTCATTACATAAGTTTTTGAGAGCCAATTGTTGACGAAAGTTGTTGCGTTCTTGAGCGTATTTATTTTACTCATATCTACTCTTAAGGAGAGTCTTGTTTTGAGTGCAAAGTGTTTTTATACACTTGAAGGGAAAGTTGTTCCCTTGTATTGTAAGAAGGAACTTGTGATTCCTTTGGTTGAAGTCTTGAAGTGTTGTATCTTCGAGCAAAGGTTGTTGAGGCTTGTGTCCTCAGTTTGTAAAGGTTTGTTGAGCACCCGTAAGCTTAACAGTGTTAGTGGAAATCTCGAGAGAGTCTCTCGGGGACTGGACTAGCCACGGGTTGTGGTGAACCAGGATACATCGGTGTATTCGTTCCTATTTATTTACTTATCGCACTTATTTAATTCCTGCAATTTTTAAATTTCGCAAGTTTACGCTATTTTTTATTATAACGCTAGTCACCCCCCCTCTAGCGTTAAGTGTATTTTCTAACAGTACTCACATTACTCCCTGTACCTTGCGTGCAGATCCAGGTACATCTGAGGTTGTGTGAGGATTTCTCTACCGAGCAGTTTATTCTGAAGCATCAAGGTAGCAGCATGACGTCCACAGTATTGATCTTCCTTCTACCTTAATTGCTTTATTTTCACATTTCTTTTGAATGATATGTAGTAGATTGATACTCAAGCCTTTGAGGCTCAGACTTGTGACATCGGATTCTTCGGGCTGTGTAGTTATTTTATTACTTGGGATTCCATATGTTTTAGTTTTATTACAGATTTTCAGTATTATGATTTAGTAAATTATCTATGTTAATTAACTCATGAACTATATAAAATAGTTAAGGTTGGTGAATTGGTCGGGCTTCCCTAAAAATGTGTTGGGCGCCATCATGACCGGGGTTGGGGTCGTGACAAGTTGGTATCAGAGCATAGGTTACTTGGTCTCGCGAGTCATGAGTCGCTTTAGTAGAGTCTCGTGGATCGTTCGGAGACATTTGTATTTATCCTCGGGAGGCTGAAGAACCTTTAGGAAAACTTCACATTCTTGAAATTCTTATCGTGCGGCTTTGTTGAACTGAGAACTAAACTTCTATTATTCTATTCTCTCGCAGATGATGAGGACATGAGCTACCAGACGTGGCGGACAACCACCAGTACCACCTACTGAGGCTGCCAGAGGCGGTGGACGCGGTCGTGGTCGTGTCGGAGTAGGTAGCGCCTGCTGATCCACCAGTTGCCCCAGCTCAAGATTAAGCTCCAAATGCAGACACACCAGCAGTACCAGTTCAAGTACCAGCGGTGCCTATCCTGATTCCGGGTCTTCAAATGACCTTGGCACAAATATTATCAGTCTGTATTGGCCTGGCTCAGTCAGTTTCAGTTAGCACAGCAGCATCAACTATTTCACAGGTCGGGGGAGGCTTTCAGACCCCCGCTGCTTGCACACCTGAGCAAGTGGTACAGGGACTACATACACCATAGGTACCTCCAGCTCAATAGGATGCACCAGTTTAGGGCTTTCTGGTTCCAGCTATGCCAGACAATGAGTAGCATCATCTCAAAATGTTCGGTAGGCTTCGGCCTACGACATTCAGTGGTGCTGAGAGTGAGGATGCCCAAGGTTTTCTTGACATGTGTCAATGTATGCTCCATATGGCGGGGATCCTTGAGTCGAGTGATGTGGCATTTACCACCTTTCAGTTTACCGAGGCTGCTCTTACGTGGTGGGAGGACTTTGAGAGGCGTAGGCCTGCCGGTGCAGCACCCCTTTCTTTGCAGCAATTATCCGCTCTTTTTTCTGAAGAAGTATGTACCTCACTCCCGCAGGAAGGAGCTGCGTAGACAGCTTGAGTGGTTGACACATGCGGATATGACCGTGACTCAATGCGGGATGAGGTTTTCACAGTTGGCCCGTCATGCTGTATGGATGGTTCCATCAGATCGTGAGAGGATGAAGAGATTTGTGGATGGCCTTAACTACCATCTCCATATGTTGATGACTAGAGAGAGAGAGTATTGGGTGCTAAGTTTGAAGAAGTGGTGGATATCGCCTGTTATATAGAGTCAGTTCGCCATAGAGAGCGAGGGGATAGGGAGGCCAAGAGGCCTTGTAGATCGGGCAATTATAGCAGTGCTCCTTCGAGGGGCAAGTTCCAGCATGGTAGAGGCCTGCTCAGTCGTCCGTCTAGAGTATCATAGAGATCTTCAGGTTGTGGTCATCATGGGTCCCAATAGGGCCATGTCTTCACTCAGCGCCCTCCCAGCTCAGAGTTCATCTCATGCCCCATCAACTCACTATTCTTCTATGCCTAGTGCATCTGCTAGTCACTCTGGTGCGAGGGGTTCCCTTCAGTCCCAATCTCCAGCAAGGGGAAGCTGTTATAAGTGCGGAGACTTTGGTCACTTGAGGAGGTAGTGCCCTCGACTTCGTGGCAGTCAGCATCAGTAGAGGGGTAAGCCCTCGGCTTTTGCTCCAGTTACTTTATCACCCGCCCAGCCAGCTAGGGGTGGAGATCAGACAGCCAAGGTCACCCCAGCGGTGGAGACCGATCAGGCGGTGGCCAAGCTCGTTTCTATGCTATGCTGGACAAGACAGATGTCATTGCTTCAAACATTGTCTTCAAGGTATTGTTTCAGTATACCATAGTGATGCATCGGTCTTATTCGATCCCGATTCCACCTATTCATATATGTCTTCATATTTTACTTATTTTTTGGGTATGCCCTGGGAGTCCCTTCCTTTACCTGTTCATGTGTCTACCCTAGTGGGCGATACTGGTGTTGTGGATCGTGTGTACCGTTCATGTGTTGTGATTATTGGGGGTCTGGAGACCAGAGTTGAGTTATTGCTATTGAGCATGGTGCACTTCGACGATATCTTGCGCATGGAATGGTTATCTCCGTGTCATGTCTTTCTAGACTGTCATGCTAAGACAGTCACTTTGGCTATTTCGAGTGTACCGCGGATCGAGTGGCGTGGTATGACTGATTATGTTCCTAGCATAGTGATTTCTTTTTTGGAGGCCCATCGTATGGTTGGGGCTGTCTATCATATCTAGCTTTTGTGCGAGATGTTGGAGCTGAGACTCCTAGTATTGATTCTATCCCAGTTGTGAGGGATTTCCCTGATGTATTTCTTGCAGACCTGCCGGGTATGCCACCGCACAGGGACATTGATTTTGGTATTGACCTGGTGCCGAGCTCTCATCCCATCTCTATTCCGCCATATCGTATGGCACCATCGGATATAAAAGAATTGAAGGAGCAGCTTCAGGAGCTCCTGGAAAAGGGGTTCATTCGGCCTACTGTGTCACCTTAGACCAGTTCTGTTCGTGAAGAAGAACGATGGCACAATTAGAATGTGCATCGACTATAGGCAGTTGAACAAAGTAGAAGTAAAGAACAAGAATCCCCTGCCTCGCATTGATGACTTGTTTGACTAGCTTCAGGGAGCGAAGGTGTTTTCCGAGATTGATCTCCATTCAGGTTATCACCAATTGAAGATAAGGGATTCAGATATTCATAAGACTGCTTTCAGGACTAGATATGGTCACTATGAGTTTCTTGTTATGTCTTTCGGGCTGACCAATGGCCCAGCAGCTTTCATGCATATGATGAACAGTGTATTTCGGCCTCATCTAGATTCATTTGTCATAGTGTTCATTGATGATATTCTGGTGTACTCGCATAGTCAGGAGGAGCACGCACAACATTTTCAAGTTATATTGCAGAGATTGAGGGAGGAGAAGCTTTATGCAAAGTTCCCCAAGTGTGAGTTTTTGCTCAACTTAGTGGCTTTCCTGGGGCACGTGGTGTCCGGTGAGGGTATTCAGGTTGAACCGAAGAAGATAGAGGCAGTTTAGAGTTGGCCTAGACCGTCCTTAGCCATGGAGATTTGTAGTTTCCTTGTGTCGGCAAGGTATGATCGTCGGTTTATTCAGGGTTTTTCCTCTATTGCATCGCCCTTGACCAAGTTGACTCAGAAGGGTATTTGATTTGTATGGTCGGACGAGTATGAGGAGAGCTTTTAGAAGCTTAAGACAGCTTTGACCACAGCTCCAATATTGATTTTGCTGTCAACTTTAGGTTCCTATACTGTATATTGCGATGCTTCCAGAGTTGGGATAAGTTGTGTAATGATGCAGGAGGCTAGACTTATCTCCTATGCTTCCGCTCAGTTGAAGCCCCATGAGCAGAATTACCCCGTTCATAATTTGGAGTTAGCTGCTATAGTTCATGACTTTAAGATTTGGAGGCACTACCTGTACGGCATATCAAGTGAGGTATTCACTGATCATCATAGTCTTCAGCATTTGTTCAAGCAAAAGGGTCTTAATTTAAGGCATGGGAGATGGCTAGAGTTACTGAAGGATTATGATTTCATTATTCTGTATTACCTGGGGAAGGCCAATGTGGTGGCCGATACATTCAGCGAAAAGGCGGTGAATTTGGGGAGCTTGGCGTACATTCTAGTTAAGGAAGCCACTTGCATTGATGTTCAGGCCTTGGCCAATCAATTCGTGAGACTAGATATTTCAGAGCCCAGTCGGGTGTTGGCTTGTGTGGAAGATCGTGTTTCTCGATCTTCCTTTGTATGACCGCGTCAGAGAGTGTCGGTATGAGGATCCGCATTTGCTTTTCCTTAAGGACAAGGTTCAGCATGATGGTGCCAGGTATGTGACCATTGGAGATGATGGCGTGTTGAGGATGTAAGGCCGGATTTGCGTGCCCAATGTGCATGGGCTTCGGGAGTTGATATTAGAGGAGGCCCACAGCTGGCTTATTTCATCCATCCGGGTGTCGCGAAGATGTTTCAGGATCTTAGACAGCACTATTGGTGGAGGATGATAAAGAGAGATATTGTGGAGTATGTAGCCCGGTGTCTCAATTGTTAGTAGGTGAAATATGAGCATCAGAGACTGGGTGGCTTGCACCAGCAGATGGTTATTCCCGGGGGGAAGTGGGAGAGGATCACTATGGATTTTGTTACCGAACTCCCACAGACTTTGAAGAAATTTGATGCTATTTGGGTGATTGTAGACAAGCTGACCAAGTCCGCGCACTTCATTTTGGTTTTGTACTACTTACTCTTCAGAGCGGCTGGCAGAGATTTACATTTGGGAGATTGTTCGATTGCATGGTGTCCCAGTTTCCATCATATCAGATCGGGCACTCAGTTTACCTCTCAGTTTTGGCAGACAGTTCAGCGAGAGTTGGGCACTCAGGTACAGTTAAGCACAACCTTTCACCCTCAGACAGATGGACAATCCGAACGCATCATTCAGATATTAGAGGATATGCTACGTGCATGTGTTATTGATTTGAAGTGTCATAGGATCGGTTTCTACCACTTGCAGAATTTGCCTACAACAATAGCTATCAGTCCAGCATTCCGATGGCACCGAGGTCAAAAAAAGTATTTTGGCGAATTCTAGTTGATAGGTGAGATTTTGATCCGAGGTCAAAATGGAATTCTGATAAATTCTGTAGCTTCGTTAGGTGATTTGGGATGTGTGCGCAAAATTTCAGGTCATTCAGAGATGTTTTGATTAGGTTTTTGATCAAATGCGTGTTTCGGAAGTTTTAGAAGAACTTAGGCTTGAATCCAATGTAATTTGATGGCTTTAGAGTGTTTGATGTGTTTTGGTGAGTGGAACAAGTTTGAATGACGTTTTAGGATACATTGGTGCTTTTGGTTGAGGTCTTGGGGGACTCGGGTGAGTATCTGATAGTCTATCGGGAAGTTTGAAACTTCAAAGAGCTGTAGAAAATGCGTCAGTTGTAGCAAAGATTTAACCCTTCGCATTCACGTAGGATGAGTCGTGAACGCGTAGAAGGATTTGGGACCCTAAGGTTTTTTTTCTTCACATTCACAGGTGGGTCTCGTGTTGGAATAGATCTGGTAGCTGGTGCTTCGCGTTCGCGGAAGGTTACTTGCGTTCGCATAGGAGGATCTGAGGTTCTGTTGGTTTTGTGCATCGCATTCGCGGACATGAGGACACTTTCGTGTAGTTGAGGTTACGGAAGCTTCGCGTTCGTGGGTGGGGTACCACGTTCGCCAAGGGTAATTTTGGTCAGAGACAAGTTTGTTTATCGCGAACGAGAGAGAGCCCTCGCGTTTGTATAGGATTAAATGTCAGCTGGGCAGAGGGTTTTTAATAATATTTCATCCGCAAACCTAAGTTATGTTCCTCTATTGTTGATCATATTTGAGAGCTTTTGGACGGGAATTGAAGAGGGTTTTGACTGGGATTGATCGGAGGTAAGTCCTATGAACTAAAAACACAATTTTATTGTGAAATTAACCTTGAAATCCATGTAAACTTAGCAAAGAGGGAAAGAACTAGGGCTTGAGTTTTGGTATTTCAAATTGAGATATGAAGGGTCATTTTGGACTTCGATTTTTATGTTAATTACATGCATAGACTCGTGGCAAGATAAGGAACCCCTTGGTATAAGAATTTCTGAGTTTTGAGAAGTGGTCCTAGAGCTCAGGTTTTGCCAATTTCGGGAATTTTGATGTTCTTCAATTATTTTTGATTGAGTATTGTTCATTTAGCCTATTGTGACGTGTTCATTGTGGCTTTGGTCAGACTCGACGCACGAGGAGGTCGATTTTAAGGGCAAGAACATAGCGAGCTAGGATATTGGCCGGTTTGAGGTGAATAATACATGTAAATGATGTCCTAAGGGTTTGAAACCCAGTATTTGCACATCGTAGTGCTATATTGAGATGACTTGCACGCCGGATAGCGAGCGTGGGGCAGAACATCGTTGGGGATTGTGACTTGGTCCGTCCCGGTAGATGAATGTACTACGTATTTAACTAAAATTTAATTATTATTATTATTATTATTATTATTATTTGAGTTGATCGCTATGATTGGGCTTCGTGCCAATTTATTGAATCCTTCAGGGATTGCTATTACTGGTTTCTTACCATTGTTACGTATTATTGAACTCATTCCTGGCATTTAATACTATTTTTCAAACTCAGCCATCTTTTTTTAGACTTGAAACTTAAATAATATATTCTTAATGAAGTTCGGGCTGAATATTTATATAGTGTGCCCGATGGGCTTATGTGATTTTTGGACTGAGCATGGGATGGGGATGCGTGCCGCAGCGGTACTATATTGATATTTATATGAGGCCGAGGGCCTAGTTGATGCCACGAGATGACTTATATTGTGCTTGGGCCGTAAGGGGCCCCTCCCGGAGTTTGGACACCCCCCAGTAAGCGCCGTCGACGATAAATAAAGGGAGCGGATTGCGCACTGCAGCGGGTACTAGAGAGTATCGAATTATGTGTTGCATTTCACAATTGCATGTCATTTACTTACTTATCTGTTGTAGCATTTCCATAATTGCTGTTATTGGTTTACTGATGGAATAATATCTAGTTCAGTAGTATTGATCGAATTACTGTGTGCCTATTTAGGATTTCATATTCTTAGCCTTTATTTATGTTTATTACTCACTAGTTCGGAGTACTCACATTACTCCCTGCACCATACATGCAGATCCAGGTACATCTAAGGCTAAGTGAGGATTTCTCTACCGAGCAGTTTATTCGTGAGCATCAAGGTAGTTGCATGACATCTGCAGTCCTGATCTTCCTTGTACCTTATTTCTTTATTTCCGCATTTCTTTAGAACGATATGTAGTAGATTGATACTCAGGTCTTAGAGGCTCAGACTCGTGACACCGGATTCTTCGGGCTGTGTAGTTGTTTTATTACTTGGGAATCCGCATGTTTAGTTTCATTACAGATTTTCAGTATTATGATTTAGTAAATTATTTGTGTTAATTAACTCATGAACTGTATAAAATGGTTAAGGTTGGTGAATTGGTGTGACTTGCCTAGTAGTGTGTTGGGCGTCATCACGACCGGAATTGGGATCGTGACAATAGGGTTTCATCAATGAAACCCAATTTACTCTTTGCTGATAATTAATAGTGATTTTCTCTATCCTCCGTATCCAGATCCATCAAAAGGAGGAGATACAAGTGTCATACCAGGGGAATCAGAAGCATACTAATAATATGAATGATCACAATCAATTTTTTCCATTGGAGTCACGATCACATATTCAGATTCAGAATTAGAAATTACACATAAAGATGCAAAAATTGCTGCAGAATCCAGCGAAACAGGATTCAACACAGAAATTGGAGTAAAATCCAGTGAATTCAAATGAAAATGGATCATAAATCCAGAAAAAGTTCAAAATTATCGTTGAACAAACAAAATCTAGATCCAAAGATCTAACTCCGATACCATGTGAAAATTATAGGAAGCTTCTAGACATTTTAGAGAGCAAAATATCCCAAGTTGTAATTTCTTTTATTGTCCATTAACTGTACAAATACCTATATCCATACATTGTATATAACTGCCTAATTAGCTTAATATGTGTACAAAATTATTTTAATGGGGTACAGTTTCTTGGACAGCTGAGATTGAAAATGTCCAATGGTTCTGATTCTTCCACGTGGCAACTTCAGTATGCCACTTATCAGCTCCTTTCTTTGACCGACTTTATTGTGTAAGGTCTCAAATGAGAGACTAAGAAATGTCTTCAAGAAACCCTAGCCTGCATTGCCCGTTTAGCTAACAACTGTCAGCAACAAGATGAAGTCATCCAAGAATGATCTGAATGATTATACATTATTTTATGCAATAATGGTCCACAAAATAGGGAGACCATGGAATTTTTTTTAAAAGTGTAAGGATTCAATCTCGCTAAAAATTGATAATAATGAGTCTAATAGTATATATGGACAATATAAAAAAGTTTACATTAACACTTAACATACCTCATATATAATTACACGGAATTGCTCTTAATAAGTGAAACTAGTAACTTAAAAAATAAGACAATTAAATTATTATTATAAGATAAATTACGTTATAATATAAAAATATATATTATCAGTATATAATAATAGTCTATTTAGCCAAGCTTCTTCAAATCTAATTTCAAAGAAAAAACAAAAAATTGTCAAAATGTCTTTCTACTATTCAAAAATGTTCAATTATACTCTCCGTGTACTATTAGTTCACCACAGTTTCCGATATCATAGAACTGGTACAAAAATATCCCTCTGTCGTTAAGACCCTCTACCAAGGCAACATTATCCCATGTCGCGTAACATACCATTGAGGTAGATGCGATATGGCATGCCACCTCATCAAACCTTAACCCATTTTGCCCCTTCCCTACTTCTTCTTCTTCCTCCACCACCTCCTTCTTCCCCCGATCACCGCCAGCATCACCTCCTATTTCACCATGGTCCTATTTTTCCACTACTGTAAGACCACTAGTTTTGACACCATAAAATCAATATTTTTTCACCAAAAATCAAACTGGATCGAAAATTTGGGTTTCATTTGTTAATTTGATTTCATATTATTTGTTGAAAACTTGCAGCTCATAAAGTGTTGGAATGACCATTCAGGAAATACCACGGTATGTTGCCCGATATTTGATTGGTGACAGACAATTCCTTTTGGAGATATAGAGCAACAATATGGAAAGAGACTTGTTGATGCTGCAAAATATCACTCCAGCTATATTTTTAAATTTTCTAAAATTTTTAGTTTTTATTTTTTCGGATCCAAAAAATTAAGAGTATATAGTGTATAATATCAAATTGATAATTAAGGATTTTTCTTTGTTGTATTTAATTTGTTCTTGTATTGCAATTAGTCAAGAGTACGTAAAATGCAGCCTTAGAGCCCATGGCATAGCCAGGTGGTAGAAGAAGAAGAAGAAAAAGTAGGAAGGAGGGGTAAAATGTGATAGGTGCAATGAGGTGACATGTCACGTGGTATCCACCTCAACGACATGTCAGGCCACATGTGATAATCTTACCATGGTGGAGGGTCCTAATGACAAAGGGGTATTTTGCATCAATTCTATGACATCAGGGGTTGTAGTAGATCAATAGTATAACGGATGATATAAATGATTATTTTTGAATAGTAAATGAATAATTTTTACCCTTTTCTAAAGAAAAAATGTCCTTTTTTTCAATATTGAAATGTTTTGGCAAGCTTTAGAAAAAACATATTTTTGAGCATAAGTAGAAGTAGGAAAAACTAGTTTATCTCCAAAAGCACTTTTTTCAGAAGTACTTTTGAGAAAAATACACTTAGAATCGATTTTAAAAAGTATGGTCAAACACTAATTGCTGCTCAAAAACATTTTTCAAATTAATTAACCAAACCCAAATATCATCAAGAACAAACCTCAATCATCAATTTTTGAATTTTAACATAAATTTATCCTTCGAAATTTAACAATCCAATATATGATTAATACATAAATGCACTTCAAATGAACTCAAATTTGAAACATAAACTTTAAATATCATCAAGAACAAATCCCAATTATCAATTTTTGAAAACGACAATAAATCTAACGAAACTCAAATTTGGGATATAAACTCCAAATATCATCAAGAACAAATCCTAATTATCAATTTTTGGAAACACCAATAAATCTAATGAACTCATTTTGCAATTAAGAAAAATAAAAGAAAAAATTCTAAGCAATAATAGAAAATAAAATGTCACAATAGCTCACCACGGTAAAATATCATAAACTATCTTAAAATATGTGTACAAATACAATATAAAATCACTATTATCCGAAGAAGAAGAAGAAAACGGAGAAAAAAATTTGAAATTGTTTAAACAATTAGTACAAATTAAAAAATAAATACAAAGTTACATGAACAACCAAATAGGGACTCCCTACAATTTGTATAATTTAAGTCCATGATTAATTCATTAAAATTTTGGAAATGAGAGTCCTAAATTTTTGGTCAGGTTTTAACCGCTGACAGAGTAGATAAGGCACTACATTCTAAAATGCACGCACTTAGATGAGTAGCTTTCTTTACCCATGGATTTTAGCTTTTGGGAATGCCTTTTCTCCTTAATTCCCAAAACCACTACCCAGTCTCTCCTCTTGTATTTGGGACGAAAGTTATTTTTCAAGAAAAAAAATTAATAAAAAATTATTTTTCATTAAAAGATTATTATTTTATTTTTTCATCAAAAGAGAGAAAGTGATCCAATTTTTATGGTCGAAAAATATTTTTCATACTAATTATCTTATTTCCGACATGATTATGATTTCTGGGTACGAGGTAATTTTTTATGTGAATCCAAATATAAAATCTTTAAGATATACTTTAAAAAAGATTTATATATCTAGAAGCTACATAAATAATACAGTAATTCGCGATATTTAACAATTCAAATATTTAAAAAGCATTTGAAAAATATGTGACAAAAAAATACTTCTTTGACTCTCCCAATAATTATATATATATATATATTTACTTGCTTTAACTAACAGTTAAGATATTATCATTAACCTTTATTACTCAAAATGTCATCAAAATACTATCCAGTTTAATAATATTTTAATTCATCTTTATTACTCAAAAATATTATTGATAATATTTTCCAGTTTAATAATATTATTATTAATCTTGACTACATATTGTTGCCTGTGAGTAGTCTTCACTCATCAGTCACCAACACTTGCTCAGTTGCTCCTATCTGGGTACTCAATTATTAAAATCCATAGTTTCAGACAATTCAGTCCAGTTCATGTACCGACAAACAAATCTAATGAACCGACCACAATAGGAACCTTTTTTCCGCTCGGGATCTAATATTTATTTTGGGGTCCGACTAATTTGTATCACGTAAGAATTATTTTTTATCAAAATAATTTTTCATTCTTGATGTTCGAACTCGAGACCTTTGATTAAAGATTCAGAAATCTTTTATGTTCCACCACGAGGCAACTACAACAAGAATCTTTTTTTCCTCACTAGGGATCTAATATCTGTTTTAGGTCCCGGCTAATTCGGATTCGTACGCATAAGGTCTATTAGAGGGGAAATGGTTCTTATTAGAATATTTTTTTTATTCTCATATATCTAATTTGAGACCTTTGATGAAGGATTGAGTAATTTTATGAGAATTTTTCACAAACCACTATTGTTTAGTGGTTATTAGTTAGTTGTAGCTACCATTTACTATATTACTTTCTATAATTATGTTTTCAATTTTTAGAGTGTATTCGATGTATTTAAGCTATTGTGTTCATGAATACAGTAGCATTTCTTGGCGTGAAACAGGGGATTGCAGCTAGACAGATTATTGTATTCGATCGTATTCATACGATGAAACAAGGATTACAGCTGGACAGATTATTGTACTCGACTATATTCACGAAATGTATTTGTGAATACAGTAATGTAAATAGCACAATTCATGGTCTATTAAGCTATTTTTAAACGTAAAGTGAATCAATTAACATAATAAAGTCCTAATATAACTCAAACTCAATTATAACACACAAAATTTATGTTTTTAGTTATAAAAAAGATTTTCAATCTAAAAACACCCCAAAAAAATCTTCAGAGAAATTAAATTATACATTTGAATACATAAATTATATTAATTAAAAAAATATATGAGTACATTCATGGAATATACCGAGACAATGAATACAATGAAATACATGGAATACAGTGAGATATATTGAATACAATACTAAAATTAATGAATACAATGAAATACATAAATAAAACGAGATATATTGAAATACAATTAAAAAAAATAACATACTCTTCAAATTGCTCAGCCACAAACTCCGCCGTCTTTGTTCAAGAATAATCATAATATCGTCGCATTGATAGAAGATTTCGAACCTCTAGTGTCAACTCCAATTTATCCTATATCAGGTTTCGACATAGATACAAAACATAAGACATTGAATTCTAAACACCCTCTTCCCAAAACTTATAACTCACACCCTCCAATAGCACCAAAACACCAATTTTGCCCAATCTGGAAATTCCAACCATCGTCGCACCTCTTCTTAGGCCAGCCTCGAGCTGGTCTCGATTTAACAATAAGGAAATGTTACTCGAAGTTCACATTGCTATCGAGTTGGCATTCGGGCACTTAAATTCTGAAATTGGTAGTTCCTATGAAATAAAATTTGCACATATACACAGAAGATGGTAATCTAAGGCAAAACTGTTTTGACTTTTTGATAGTAACAGTGTCATTCTTCTTGAGATGAAGGAGTATTATAGTTGTATTCATGGAGAAAGACTGACGTTGGGAAAGAGGAGGAGGGAGGTGAAAGGGTTGAGGAGAGAAAAATAATACAAAGCATATTTTATGGTTAATCGTATGAAGTGACAATAAATAGATATTTGACTATAAAAATTAAAAAAATAGCTATAGAATATAATTATTTAAAAAAATATTTATTTAAAATAAATAAAGTATCAATTTTTGCTACATTAAAAAAAAATTCCTAATTTTATCTATTCCACCACTAGGCGACCACAACACGAACCTGGTAACCCGCAAATACACAGTACATATTTAAATAGTAAAAAGTTTGATACAAAACTAGTTACTCGGACGTTGGAAAATAAACCAAAACCATCAAACTGTTGTCCAAACTCAAGCCTTGAAATGCCTATAAATATCCATTTGTTGCACTCACAAATTATCTCATTCTTGCAAATTAGAATTATTACTTTCCTATCAATTCTACTTCAGTTGAAAGTTTTCCAAATACAAACTAAAATGGCAAAAAATGTGAGTTTGGCTTCAGTGGACCAAAAATTAGCCATGGCTAAGCGTTGCTCTCATGGTACTTTTATCTTTCTTGGCTTGTACCTCAACCCCACCACCCCCTCCCCCACCACCCCACCACCCCAAAAAAAAAACGAAAAAAAAAAACCCACCTTGATTTTTCATTAACTTGATCAACTAATGAATGATATTTATTGTATATGCAGAAGGAGTAGTTGCAGGAGCAAAGGCAGCAGTCATTGCAACAGTTGCAACTGCCATTCCAACTGTAAGCTACACTATCTATTTCTATATATTTTCAAGATTTTGGTTGTGTTTTGTCCGATTGAGTATTAAAGATTGATAGTAATGTCGAGTCGTTGAAGTTGTGAGATAATTATGAAAGGAAATGACTTCCATCCAAAAGTGAATCATCTTCATGCATTTGGTGGAACATGTTAACCAACCACCAGAAAATGAAACGAGTTAAGTATTTTTGAGAAAACAAAAATGGCAGCCCGTGCATTAAACTCGCGCTATGCGCGGGGTCCGGGGAAAGGCTAGATTATAAAGGTCTACTGTACGCGTCTTTACCCTGCATTTCTGCAAGAGGCTATTTTCACGGCTCGAACCCCTGACATCTTAATTACATAACCGCAATTTTACCATTGCCGCCAAGGTTCCCCTTATAGAAGTAGCATCTTTATCGGAAATTGTTATTTGCTTCTCTCCAATACATGAGAGCCTATACTGAGTCATCACTTGCTTGATCTTTATCAGTTCACCAGTAGTCCATGCATGAGCAAGAACCGTCCTTGAAATGGTGAAATCGGTTCATATCTCTTGCAATGATCTCCCTATTAAATATCTTAGATATTAACTTTGTGGCTTCGTGACAATTGCCACACACTCTAAGATTCTTAACAATCCTCAGATTTGTCCCCGGTTTGGTACTGATCAATCCAAAGGCAATCACCAACTTCTTGCTCTATTCACTTAGCTTCCCCTCCTTCCACTCCTCATCCATCTCATAATGTACCTCAGATGTATCTGGAACATGGCCAGCCATTTCCAATAGCCTATCAACTTCATCTAGCATCTTATAAATATCGTTGCTTTGCGGATGTTTTCTATCACTAACTAGAAACTCATGGACTACTCTATCAATCTCAATGGAGGTACAGCCGGGAACTTTCTTCATTCCTTTATCATTTAAAAGGGTTCTTATCAATGCTACTTTGTCCCAAATTCTCCAGCACCTGCATAAATGTTGGATAAGAGCACATAAGCACCGGGATATTCTCATTCCAGTTCAAATAAATTCTTGGCAGCATATTCCCCCAACTCAAGATTCTTGTGGATTCTACAAGCCCCTAGCAAGGAATTAACCCCATATTGCACCATCGGGTTTCACGTCCATGCTTTCGATCATGGCCATTGCTTCATCGAATTTCCCTGCTCGTCCTAGAAGGTCAATCATACATCCATAATGTTGCAATTTTGGTGTGTTGTTGTAGCTTTGGATCATGGTATTAAAATATTCTTGACCAAGATCCACTAAACCAGCGTGACTACACGCTGTTAAAACACTAAAGAACGTTATATCGTCTGGCTTCATTGCTTCCTCTGTCATTTTCAGGAAAAGCTCCAGTGCTTCATATGCATCCCCATGCATTGCTAGCCCTGATATCATCACATTATATGAAGCTAAAGTTTTAGTTTTCATTCCCTGAAAGACTTGTTTTGCTGCTGCAATGGCTCCACATTTTGCATACATATTTATCAGACTAATCCAAAGAGAAGTGCTTTGTAAGTGTTGACAATGCTTGTTAATATAAACATGTATCCACTTGCCAAGATCTAGAGCACCTAAATGCCCACAAGCCGGAAGGATACTCAACAAAGTAACATCATTAGGCGCCATATTTGCCTGCTGCATTCGATGAAAAACAGCCAACACTTCTCAATAATTGCCCGTATGTGTATAACCCCCATTCATAACATTCCACGATACGGGATCTTTGTCCTTTAGATGCTCGATTAAGTTCCTTGCACCATCAAGATTGCCACATTTTGCATACATATCAATAAGGGCATTCACAAGACAAATATTTGAACCAAGACCATGATCTTCAATCCATGACCAAATCCAATTCTCCAACTGAAGGTGTCACATTCCCATTTCTCATCTCCTCAAACAACACTAACGCCTCCTCGAATCGACTCACCTGAGCATACCCCAAAATCATGGCGTTCCACGAAACAACTTCTCTCACAGGCATTTCATCAAACACCGGACGAGCATCATCCACACTGCCCTTCAACGCATACGCATTAATCAATGCCGTGAAAGACACAGCATCTCTTTCAGAACTTTTATCAAACACCAATCTAGCATAATCCAATTCACCATTTTGAGCATACATATTAATCAGTGAAGCATGTACATATACATCATTCATCAACCCAAGCTTAAAAACATGCCCATGAATCATTTTCCCCATCTGGGTATACATAATTTTAGCACAAGATTTAAAAACAAATGGAAATGTATAAGAATTCGGTAAATTACCGGAAAAAGCAATTTTTCATAAAATTCAATTGCTATATTTGGATATTCACTCGATGAGTATGCACTAATGATCGTGTTAAACATAACGTAATTAGGGTTTTCAGTATTGTTAAAGATTGATAAAGCATATGACAAGTCAGCATTGGGATTAACAGCACAAAATTCAACTAGTTTGCTTAGTGCAAATTGGGTATTGTGTAAACCAAAGTAAATGAACTGATAATTTGGTGTTCGAGTCACGTGGGATAAGTAGAAACCTCTACTGATCCCCTGCAATAGTGCATGGTGCACACCAAACAAAATGTCATTCTGTCTATGTGTTACCAACATCTATAGTTGTGAATATAATAGAGTTAGGGATGGCAAACGTTTTGATAGTGTACAAATTTTAAGTTAAACTGTCCTTCTATTTGGAAATATAAATTCCTTGTATTGGAAATGAATATTGGAGCCCTAAAATCCCAAGATGAGTAGGAAACCTAAAGCAACCAAGAGTTTCATAATTTATAAGAAACAATATTTCAAGTCTCATAAAATTAAGGATCAATATCGGATTTCCTTTTGGTTTTGTGTAATTCTCTGTGGACAGCAAGTTGAGTTAGCTAAGCTGTGATTTTGTATTACTGTAATGATCCGGCAGGTTGTTTTGAGTTACGTCCGATTCGGTAGTTTGAGGGCTCGAGCAGCTTCACATTATGTATATCGACTTGTGTGCATGGTTGGATTCAGTTTTCGGATGAATCGGAGTTGAACTGGAAGAAGGAACCTAGTTTTAGAAGTTTAACCAGTGAAAATTTACCAGGAATTGGAACTTTGAGTAAACGGCCTCGGAATGGGTCATGGGTGATCCCAACTGCTTCGTATGGTGATTCTGGACTTTGCGCGTGTCCGAATTCGGATTTGGAAGTACGTTGGATAAATTGAGGCATTTCGGCGAAAGTTGGAAAAGTTGAAGTTTGGAAAATGGAGAAGTTTGACCCATAGTTGACTTTTGTGATATCAGGGTCGGAATGTGATTCCGAAAGTTGGAGCAGCTCTATTATGTCATTTTGGACTTGTCTGCAAAATTTCGCATTATTCCGAGTTGAATTGATAGGTTTCGGCATGTGATTTGATATTTAAAGATTTGGAAATTCATAATTTTGATCTTTGGTTTGATTCGTTGCTTTGGTGTTATTTTATGTGATTTAAAATCTCAAAACGAATCTGTGTTAGGTTATATGACTTGTATGTGTGATTAGACGGGATTTTGGGAGACTCGGGTGTGTTTCGGATGGGCTACACGTCATTTTTCTCCTATTTTGAACTGTTGTTTTCTACTTTTGGTATCCTCTTTCGCGTTTGCGAAGCTTTGTTGCTGACCATCTGGAAATTTTAATCCGCCTTCGCGAAGCTCTGCTTTATCCATCATCGAGATCGTGTCCCCCATCATGCGTTCGCGTAGCTATGCAATTCCATTCTTCACGTTCGCATACTAGTTCACACATTCGTGAAGATCAATCTCTGGGCCATAATATTTTCCTTCTTCACGTTCGCGTGCGTGCTTCCGTGTTCGAAAGCACATCTGGGCAGCCTTCATTTTTCTTCTTCGGGAACGTGATACTTCCTCAGTGTTCGTGATACTTTAAATATCTGGACAAAATATAAGTTTTCCGAATCGAGAGTTAGGCCATTTTGTAACATTTTTGGAGTTCTTAGAGCTCGGTTTTGGGTGATTCTTTGTGGGTTTTTGAAACAAAATGATTGGTTAAATGTTTTTCGCCTAGAATTGATTATATTCCATGAATTTGTCTTTATTTTTATCATTTCAGTTGTGATTTGGGTTGAGTAAAGTGTTAGTTTTTGAAGAAAATTCCTAAAATGAAAAATCATGATTTGAGGGACCAAATAGTGTTGGAATTGGATAAATTTTATATAGTTGAACTCATATTGGAATGGGCAATCGGATTTTGTAAAATTTGACGAGTTTTGAGGTACGGGACCGAGGGTCAACTTTTTGGGTCGATTTTTATATTTTGTAAAGATTGAAACTTTGTAATCCGGAATAGTTTATTATGTGTTGTATTTGTGCATTGAAGTAAATTCAATTAGAATTGAGCCGTCCGGAGGTCTTTTCACCCGAGAAGTTTATCGGTTATCGCCTTTGATGTAAATATCTTGCCTAACCTTGTGTGGAGAACTTCCCTTTAGGAATTGAGTCTTGTATGCTAATTGTAGTCCATGCATGTGACGTGGCGAGTGTGTGCTCGAACTTATTTATGGAAAATTTGCCTCTAGGGTTCTTAGGTCATTATGTGGAAAGTATCATGTTATGATTGGGTTTTTCTAGTTGTTTAAATTGCCTCTATATGCTCTGTATCATGTTGTTAGCTTTCCTCTAATTGTTACATGTTACATTGACCATAAGTTGTCTTAATTGAAGTGATTGTCTTCCTTATTGTTTTGATACTTCTTGGTTGTAAGTTCCTATATGACTTCGTGCAAACAGATTACATGCCCAATTATTGTGGTTGCTAGTGTATTTATCACGTGCTTAATATATCTTTTGTGTAGTTGAGGTTTCATTATGAAGTTAAATGTTGGTACAAGGTTGGTTATAGTTGATTCCCTTGCCGGGACATATTTAATTCTTGATGTTAGTTCCTTTGCTGGGACGTGTTTATTCTTGTTATTGACTCCCTTCCGGGTATATTATTGTTTCCTTATTATTCCCATGCCGGGATTCTTTCGTGATTGGTGTTGATTTGTATATTATATGGATCGGGTTGCACGCCGGGACAATATTATATGGATCGGGTTGCATGCCGCAACAATATTATATAGATCAGGTTGCACAACAGAATAAGAAAGAATAAAAGTGAATATTGATTCTTATGGTCAGAACGAGAGTAAAAGCACGACGGGTGACGCCTTGCACTTTCTAATGTTGTATTTAGTTGTTGTTATTAATTCAAATATTTAAACTGTTTAATTCATTTACTGTTGTGATCCTTTGTGTTAGAACCCACAATGTTTTCAATGTCCCACCGTATATGTGTGTGTGTGTGTGTGTGTGTATATATATATATATATATATATATATATATATATATATATATATATATATATATATATATATATATATATATATATGTTCTAATACTTTAAACTTCGATAATTGTTACATCCTTAATTCAATTAGTTTTTCAAGTATATCCCACCATCTGAGGTTGCGTTTTACTTAAAAAAGAATTTCTACTAAATTTAAAGTTATCAACTCCCCGGTTAAATGTAATAATTATTCCGATGTTGTATTTTAAATTTAAAGGGGTACTTCCTTAGTCGAATGATTTCTAAAAATAACTTCATCTTTTCTCGCTGATTTTTAAAACTTATTTAGAAATTAAAATATAATTTATATTATGTAAATAGGAGTTCTTGAACATTCTTAAGTGCATTTGTAAGGACATTCAGTATTGTACATTATTGGGATTTTGTTGTTAAGAGTGAGAGGGAAAATATGTGGGCACGAGGTGCCATATGTGCTGAAAGTTCGAAAGTTGAGAATATGATATGAGAAATCGAGGATTGAAATGGTCGGGACAGTATATGAAACATGTTGTGATTGATTAAGTTGAATTTTTTTCTTCAATTCGATACATTTTTACTTGTCTTTCTCTTTGTTATATCAGTGTTGAATTGCTTGGCTTATCTGATTTACGTGATTTCTGTTTGTTACTATCCGTGTTCTCCCTTTATTGTTTATACTGTTTGTACATGGATTTTCTCTCTGCAGTTGATATTGATTTGTGGTCTTTATCTTGATGTTTTATATCATATCATGTTAGTTTTGTTTGACCAGTAGGTGTCCTGACTGTTCCTCGTCACTACCCCACCGAGGTTAGTCTTGATACTTACTGGGCACCGCCGTAATGTGCTTATACTACACTTCTATACATTTTTGTGTACACATCCAGGTATTGATTGATAGTAGTTGTGTGGGTCATCACAGTGGAGACTCACGGTAACCTGTTGTTGTGTTCGTAGGTCTCGGAGTCACCTTCGTTTGTAATTATTTCCATTTGCTCTTTTGTTTCGGGGCAGTGATGTATTATTTTGTGTAATCACTCTTAGATGGGCTTCTGACTTGTGCCACCGATTTTGAGAAATTTTAAATTATTCGGAGTTGGTTAGTTTGAAGTTAGTAAGCATCAATGTTATTTCAGTTTATGTTTGGCCTACCTAGTCTAGGACATATTCGAATTGTGTTTTGGAGGTCCGTAGCTAATTTAGGCTTGAAATGCCAAAAGTTGAATTTTTGTAGTTTCCGCTCCGATAGTGAGATTTTGATCCGAGAGCCAGAATAAAATTCTTGAAGCTGGAGTAGCTCCGTAGTACTGAATGTGACATGTGTGCAAAATTTTAGGTTATTCAGATGAGTTGTGATAAACTTTTTGATCGAAAGCGTATTTTGAGGAAATTTGGAGTTTTAGGCTTAAATCCTTGGCTTTCAATGTTGTTTTAGGTGTTTTAAGGATTGGTACAAGTTTGAATAAGGTATTAGGTGATGTTTGGGCTTTTGGTTGAGGTTCTGGGGGCCTCAGGGTGATTTCGGATGGTTAATGGGAAGTTTGAGGAATGTTGCAGCTGCTGTTTTTTTTGCTGCTTCTAGTATTTCCGCATCTGTGGTTTGGGGACCGCAGGTGCGATGCCGCATAACCGGCTCAATGATCGCAAAGCGGAGTTTGAAGAGTGCAACAAGAATCACAGACGTGTTATTACCGTAGAAGCGATACCTCATCTGCAGACTAGGAGTCACAAATGCAGAATCTGGCCTTAAGTAGGAAGTCGCAGATACGATATTTGTTCCATAAAAGCGGGACCGCAGATGCAAAAACTGTTGGCCATTATTTTATAAGGGGTTTCGTGACTTGGGGGTTTATTTCTACCATTTCTAATCATTTTTGGATCTCTTTGAAGGGGATAGAAGAAGGATTCGAGGGGAATCGCTTGGAGGTAAGATCCTTGGTCTTAAAACTCGTTTCTAATGTGAAATCCACTTAGTAAATCATGGAATCTAGACCAACAATTGAAGAATTAGGGCTTGGAATTTAAGAGACTTTAAATGAGGATTGGAGGGGTCATTTGGGCTTCGGTTTCAGTATTCTTGGTGTGTATGAACTCGTAAGAGTGTGAGGATTTTGAAAATATAAATTTATCTGATTTTGAGGCATGGGCTTGAGGGGAATTTGGTTGTGTTATATAATTTCGTGTATTAGCTTAGAGTTTAACTGTAGAACAAGTTACTTGAAGTGTTATTTACATTATGCAATTGAATTGGATAGATTTGGGCCATTTGGAGTTGAGTACTCATGGCAAGAACGTGGTCTCAGATTGATTTTGAGCCAGTTCGAGGTAAGTAGCTTGTCTAACCTTGTGTGGGGGATCTTTCCCTTAGGATTAGTATATTTGTTAATTTAAATGCCTTGCACGTGAGGTGACGAGTGCATACTTGTACAAATTATTGGAAAAGATGTGGTTTCCATTAAGTACTTATCAGCATATTTTATTTCCTACTTTTATTACTTGTACCATTGAACCTGTTGTTAGCATATGAGAGCATGTCTAAGTGAGTAATTGTTGATTGTTCAATCTGTTTACCTGAACTCCATGCAGCATGCTAGGCTAGAATTATTTGTTTCCTTTAATATGAAATTTACCTGATCTGAATCTTTTTCTTGCTACTACTATATATTTACATTGGGACTACGGATGTGGGACTCCGGTAGCTCCCTCTTATCTGTTTACTTTGGGACTACGGGTTAGATTTCCGGTAGATTCTCCTGCACAGTTATATAGAACCATGAAATGCACTCGGTAGATTTCCCTCAGTACTGGGCATTTACAATTGGGACTACAGACTGGATTCAGATAGATCCTTGCGCATTGATAGTTGGACTACGAGACGGAATCTCGAGAGATCCTGCGGACATGTATATGATGGGCTACAGGATGGTATCCCAAGAGATCCTTTGGACATGTATTTGATGGACTATGGACGCTATCCCGAGAGATCCATTGGATAGTTTTAATTGGGACTACAGACGATATCCTAGAAGGTGCCCGGGTTGTTATCTATGTGTTGAATTGTATTTCTTCTGACGTTTGTTTGTCTTTATTCTAGTTGTTGTTCTTCTTTCAAATTCTATGTTATTTTTTACTGTTGCACTTAATCATATTGTTTTATTTCACACTACAAACCCTTATATTTTATTTAACCTCAGTAGGGCCCTGACCTTGCTCGTCACTAACCGACCGAGGTTAGACTTGGCACTTACTGAGTACCGCTCTGGTGTACTCATGCCCTTAATACACATATTTTTCATGTGCAGATCCAGGTACTTCTACTCAGGCTTACCATCCTTGAGGGAAGCGTCTGCTCTAGTGACTTCAAGGTACATCCGCCGCGTCCGTAGACTGAGGAGTCCATTCTATTCTAGGTGTTGGACATTGCCCTTCTGTATTTTTCTTTCTTGTTAGATATTATGGAGTTGGACTGTTAGATAATTCCAAACACTTGTGTTCCCATGAGTTTTCAGGTTTTGGGATAGTGTATTTGGTTTGAGAATGTTGTGTTGTCTATGCCGAGCGGCATTATAACTATTATTTCCCATTCAGTTATTTTGGTTTGATTTATTCTTTCCACAAGTTTAGCTTATTTTTTTGCACTTGTTAGGCTTACCCAGTTGTAGAGACTAGGTGCCGTCACGACAGTTCACGGAAGGCGAACTGGGGTCGTGACAATAAAGAAGAAGGATTTCAATATTATGCAAACTCCTAATCAAATTTTTATGATGGTAAGGAAGGTATTTGATATTAGAGACTGGTACAAAAATATTGAATCCTTTGCAAATGTTAACAAGTTTTACAGAAGAGGATATTTAGTATTCAAAAGATGTACACTCTATCAAGACCTCAGTATCCAAAAGTTGGGTGGAAAGCGTTACTATTGGGTACAAGTATCCCTAGATACAACTTTGTACTATGGTTAGCTTTAAATCACAGGCTTAATACTATGGATAGACTAGCAACAAGGGGCATACATATTGACCTTGGATGTGTTCTATGTAAGAATGAGAAAAATGAAATTATGGCTCTCTTGTACTTTAAATGTAAATACTCAAGAAGCATATGAGACATTCTACTTAACTAGATAGGAGAGAAACATCAGATTTGTTCATGGGAAGAGGAAGTCAAATGACTAAGTGCAAGAACAAAAAATAGTCGAGCCTATGGTAGTACTCTGGCATTTCTGTTTGCAAAACTAATATACCGCACTTGAATAGAAAGGAACATGCATAGATTCCAGGGAAAAGAGACTGATATGAAGAAGAAGAAGAAGATACACGACGTTGTCCTTCAATTACACATCAAATGATAACAGAAGGCAAAATGGAAGAAGTACTTAGAAAGAGTGAATAGCTTTCCTCTATGAAGTCTAGTCTAGTAGAGGAACTATTAAATCTGTAAATATTTTTTTGATATAGTTATTTTGATGTTTTTTTTAGTCTAACTCTTTTAGAGGTGTTGTAAATATCATTATTAGTTAAATACAATTTGATATTTGACCAAAGAAATTCATAATAACTCATTGATTATCTCTTTATAACACAAAATTCATATTCATACAAAGTTTTGGTATGTCTGCCACATACTTTAATCAGTTTGATTATATACTTGGCCTCTATTTTTATTTTTCTAATCTTTAAACATAACAAAAAGAATTATTATACGACGTGAAAAACTAAAAATTAAAATAAAATCTACCCATTCTTTATTGTTATTCTTCAAATATTTGAAAATACAAAAAGAATTATTATTCGACGAGAAAAAAACCCAAAGAAAAAAAATTACCCCTTTTCTCTCTATCTATTCAAGGAATGGAAGAGCAAAGGCCTTTGGTGTCTCGTCCAGTCAAGAATTGCTTACTCAATTAGTTATATTTGATAAGCTGCTTTTTTGAAGTATATGAATATTATTTTGCTCTACAACTTTTGAATAAGAATAATAAAACCAATCAAACTCATTCTCTTCAAGTGCTTATTTTATTAAAATTCTTACTAATATTTTTGCTCTTACTTTTTCCCCCTTTTTTGGGTATTCTGATATAGAGAGTAATTGGACATGGATTTGACTTATGTCTTTCTGAGAAGTCTGTTTCAATTGGTTTGACAAATGCATACTTTTTCGAAATATTCTTCAATAAGTTGAACTTTTTTCCTTTATTGGAAAAAAAGGTAGAGAAACTTTTTTTTAGGGAATAGAATCCTAAAACAGAAACTAAAATAACGATTTTTTTTTAAAGAAAAATGACTTTTTAGTGACAGAGATATTTGAAAGAAAAGGGCCACTAATGTTATATAAATTTCTGAAACCTTAGCACTATTGGAATTATTGGTTAATTTTTTCTTTTTTTGTGTGTGTGGATATTTTAGTGACTTTTCACATGTATTATTTACTAATCTCTCGTCACATGAGGTGCACCTGCATCCTGAGAAGGGATAGATCCAGGGTTATGGTATCAGATTCACGTAAGATGTTGAGCATAATTTATGTATGAAAATCCACTCAAATTGTAACAAATAGTAATATGAACCCATTGCTTTTAAAACGTAATGGGTTCAATAAAACAAACAAACAACAACAATAATTTAATGTAATCCACAAGTGAATAGATTTTATGCTAAAATCTTAAAGATTGAAACCTATAAATTTTCAATCTTGAATCCGCCTTTGATCTCAAGTTATTTAGTACAAATTATTTAAAAGCCCGTGAGTAATTTAGTACAAAACTTTAAGAAAACCATGAGTCATTTAGTACAATTTTTTTAAAACCATCATATAAGATTATTAAAATATATTTTTGAGCAATAAAATAAAAACTAAAGAATAATATACAAATTCACATTATGAAAACCATATAACATGATCCTTGATTAGTGATTTCGTAGTTGAGATTAAAAATGATTGGATGCCATTAGTCCGTATGAAATACGAAGAACTAAACTATTTAGATGCATATGTTATTGAGTAAATAATTTGACACGTGTGCTCCGAAAACAAATATTATATGGCAAATAAAAGCCTTAATTATTCTAAAAGAAATTATTTAAGTTATGAAAATATTAGCTTCCTTGGCTTCTTGCTTATCGAGAAAGCCAATAATTTCAAACAACATGCTCTTCGTATATGTGCTATATATTTGAACGGATAATAAATAATCATACATGAAAAACATAAGCTTATGCACTTCATCAGATTCTTTGTTAAGTATGCATCAGAAACTCAATGTAATTAATATACATGACATAGTCCTTAACTACAGACTCGATCAAAGTGTTCATGCTTCTTTGAGACTAGTGAATATTAGATACTACCAAAAAAATATTTAAAAACTTACTATTCGAGAACACTAATAACCACAGTATTGTTCCAACAAGAAATCAAATATTTGCATTCTAAATATATTATAGGAGTACATAAGAATCTTCGTATTCTAATGTCTTAAAACGTGCATGCATGAGATATGTGAAGAGTGAGGCAATGGAGTACAAATTAAGAATATTATCCTATTTAGATCATAAGTGTGATTTTTTATTATCATGATCATACTTTTCAAGAGATACTATCAAGAGGTTGGATCTTGTTACAGACATGAATTTTATCCACAAAATAAATAAAAAATAATTTTTTCAACAAATATTTATTGAGGTAAATAATCAGACAAACAATGTTTGTGTGCGTAAAAATAACATGAGGCCATCAGTTTATACAATACTTCAGCTCCTTATTAGAAAGGTGGATATACAGTACTCACTGCACAAAAACATATATCACACACATAAAATAATACTATTAAGGCATTAATATGAGAATTAACACTATAATCCATTGGAATGGAGCCCAACGTTCATAGTCGAAGCTAAGTTGTAGGAAAAACTAACAAATAAGTAATGGAGGAGTATAAAAGCTGATATTCATAAATTTATAATTACTGTTAGAAGGTGAAAGAGTTAATTATGCAATACACATCTTAAAGACCCCACCTGGTAAAAGTATATTGGATAGTTGTTGTTGTACATCTTAAAGACGGATATAATCGATAGTGGAAGATGAAAGTTATTCTAAATTTAATAGATTACAATAAATGACATTAACTTTAGAGGCATATTTGTCAATTTTTAAAATCGAAATTAAACAATATGTTCGCGTTTTATATTTAATATACGTACTATACATTTATTATATATTGAAATGTAAGTTTACATTTTAGTAAATTTAATGGAGATTTTTATATTTCAACTTTAGATTTAAAAATAGTCCTATTTAATTAATTAGATTTTACTTTAGTGTAGGGGTAAAATAGTAATCTAACTTTGGAGGTAAGAGTTTCCTACTTTAAATATAATATGATGTGCGGCATCTAAAATAATGAATTGAGTTGAACTCATCAAATCACTAGGGTGGAAGTTAAGTTGGCCTTCTGCCCCAATACGAATCTAAAATTTAAAGTCAAGTGGGTCTAAAACAAGTGTTATGTAGTATATACATATATTTTAAATAGTTTTTCGAGTTTATTTCTTTCCTATATCAATAGTATCAATATTATTTTTGTATTTTCGTATTCTTAGATTTTTATTACTATATATTTTTTCTTCACTTCGATCTTCTTATCATCTTATTATGTTATTATTATTGTTTTCTTTTTGTTCTTGACCCGGGGGCCTATCAAAAATAACCTATCTATTTTCACTAGGTAGGGGTAAGATTAAGGGTGTTAAACGGGTCAACCGGGCTGGTCCGAGTCCGAAATTTTTCGACCCGTCCGGGTTACGGGCCGGTCCGGTCCGGGTTCCACAGTGACAGGTTCGTAGTGGGCTGGGTTAGTTCGGGTTAAAATTGAACCATACGGGTTACGGGTTGAAGGGGCCGGGCCGGGTTTAGTATATTTTTGTTTTTTTTTTGGAATTATGTGTAATATAACTATTAAGTTATATTAATACTTTGTAATAATTGAATGAATACAAGTAAGATGGGAAAAAATTGCACTTATTGCAAGTGCTACTTTATTTCTTAATTTCAAATTGGAAAAGTAGAAAATGAAATGTTTATATTTTTTCTAACAAGTAAAGTAGTAATTTGACCTGCCCGGTCACTATGGACTTATGGCTATTCTTACAGGACAGACTCCCAACAAAGGATAGATTGCACAGCTGGGGAATGAGTATTGATCAACCATGCACCTTATACCAAATCCACCCGAAAACAAGAGACCACTTGCTAATGACCTGCCCTGTCACTATGGACTTATGAGAAAGAACAATGAACTGGCTGCAGGAGAGCTATCCTCCCATCAACGATTGGAACCAAAAAATGCAGTGGTTGATAAGCAAAGCCAAGGGTCGAGCATTTCGAGCATCCATCTTCAAATTGGTAACTGCTGAATTTACATATGCTATCTGGCTGGAAAGGAATGCAAGATTCTTCAACAAGACATTCCGATGTAACACTGCCTTACTGAGAGACATAGTGTATAACTGTAATTTTAGAGGTACCCCACGAATTAGACAACAATTACAACACCTTCGAATATAATAGTGTTAGTTAGTTAGGAAAGTAGAAACAGTTTTATATGTTATCTCACAGATAGTCAGCTGAGTTGAAGCTAGATTATGGTTTTGTAATGTTTCTCATTGGTGATTAATGAAAAGCCTTAATTACCAAAAAAAAGTAGTAATTTGAAATTTTTTGCATCGCCCTAGCAAGTTCATCATAATCAATATGAACCGATTGACCTTCTTCTGGGGAGTTAAATTCGGATGGGTTTTCATGGGTTAATATATCTCCAAGTTCCTCGTCTTCTGGGCTATCAACATCTTACTTTCCTTGATTTCTTCGTTCCGATCTAAACCAATCTCTGAAACATACTAAAACTTCCAAAGCATTGCTTCCCAATGAGTGGCGGGTGTCTCCAAGTTGTTGTCTTGCTTGGCTAAATGCACTCTCCGAAGCAACAGTGGAAATTGACACATTCAGGACATCCCGAGCCATAGCGAAAAGAACGGGAAATTGCTTTTCATTTTCATGCCACCATCCTAACTATGAAAACTCCTTTGTGCGAGGCTCCTTTTGCTTCTGCAAGTAGAATTGAAGCTCATCAATATTCCTACAACTGGTTTGAGTGTTAGAGGAATTAAAACTATCAAGGCCTTCATCATCCACATTAGCAGAATTGCTACATTGCATAGCGGGATTAACATTGCCAGAAGCACGAGCAATATTATCACATTCATTTGCATAATAATTATACAGTTGTTGTAAATATGCATTTAGCTTGTTCATAGAATCATATAACTTTGGGGTTTCAGTTTCTCCAATCTCCACATAAGTATATAAAGCATTCATTAATTGGTGACAATCAGACATTTTAATAGAAGGATTTAAAACTGCACCAATTAAGTAAATCGGAGGAATTTAAAAGAAATATTTTTTGAATTTTACTTGCATTTTTTCAACAACATGCTTATATTTTTCTTTCTTCTTAAATTCAGATAGTAGCAAAGAAATTTCAGCTATATGTACCAAAGGCATACTAACAGTGGGTAATATGCGCCAGAAAACACAACAGTAGCAGTATACAATTTATGTAAAAATTTAATAACATCATTAATGACCTCCCAAGTATAACTTGTTACCATACGCCTAGGATAAGTACAATATGCATTAGCAACTTCAGTTATAGGAAATCTATATTCGTAGCAACATTTTAAAATATATATGTATAATTCCATCTAGTAACAATTTCGTCTGGCATGAATCTAGGTTTAAGGTTATACTGGATACACTTAGTCTTAAATTCTTTTATTCTAGATTGTCTATTATTTCATTGAATGACACCAACTGCTCTTCTAACATGAGTAATCTCAACTGAAAATAAATCAAGGCCACTTTTAACAATTAAATTATAAGCATGACATGCACACCTAACATGAAAAATATCATCAAGAGGTGGTTGGAAATGCAATTTTAAAATTGAAACTGCGGCATTATTGTTTGAAGCATTATCTGTTGAAACACGTTCTCAAAGCACTAAACTAAACGTGTGTTCATATTTGTAGGTTTTGATAAATGACAAACGATGCGCAATTGACATATGACGAGGTCCAAGCACAAGCGCGCAAATGTCACGTAACGAAGTTCAAGCACAAGACAAACAAAGATCAAGATTAAACAAAGTTATACATGAGTCGCTCTTTAATTGTGATCTTGATCCGACAATTTAACTCAAGACTTGGCTTCTCTCGTAAAAACATTTTTATCAAATCATGCATATTTAATTTAGAGCAAAATGATTTTAAATCATGCATATTTATTTTAGCAAAATGATTTTTAAACATGCCTCTAAAATCTGGACAAAGATAATCGATTATGTACTTATGATAATCGATTATGTTAAGGTAGCTGCAAGACAATCGATTGTGTACCTTATGACAATCGATTGTGTTGAGGCAGTGTCCATCAGATGTTTGAAATCTGCATGACAATCGTTTGTGTACCTTATGACAATCGATTGTGTTGAGACAGTGTCCATCAGATTTTTCAAAGCTACAAAATAATCGATTGTGAACCTTATGACAATCGATTGTGTTGAGGCAGTGTCTATTAGATTTTTCAAGACTGAAAAATAATCGATTGTCCATATAGCATAATCGATTATGTAAATGACCGTTGCCAAAATATTTTCAAACTCCATCAGATAATCGATTATAGGATTTTAATAATCGATTGTTTGAAGTAAAATCTGAAAAAGATTTTTTGAACGTTGCCAAGTAATCGATTGTATATTTCTGATAATCGATTGTGTGAAGTAAAATATGAAAAAGATTTCTTGAACGTTGCCAAGTAATCGATTGTATATTTCTGATAATCGATTGTTTTAAGTAAAATCTAGAAATGATTTTTTGAACGTTGCCAGTAATCGATTATATGTCTTAGATAATCGATTATGCTGCGTAAAATCTGGGAATGATTTTTGGAACGATTGGAAAACAATCGATTGTGCCAATTAGACAATCGATTGTCGTAGCACAAAATCAGCAATTCTTAATTGGCAATTAGGCAACGGTTATGCATGTTTTTGACACTATAAATACATCTTCAAATCAGTCTTCTAAACATAAAAACTGATCATATTATTGCTAAAGCTTGCATACTCTCTTATTCATCATTTTCTATTCATTACATAAGTTTTTGAGAGCCAAATTCTTGACGAAAGTTGTTGCATTCTTGAGCGTATTTATTTTACTCATATCTACTCTTAAGGAGAGTCTTGTTTTGAGTGCAAAGTGTTTTTTATACACTTGAAGGGAAGCGTTAATCCCTTGTATTTTAAGAAGGAACGTTGTGATTCCTTTGGTTGAAGTCTTGAAGTGTTGTATCTTCGAGCAAAGGTTGTTGAGGCTTGTGTGACTCAAGTTCTCAGTTTGTAACGGTTTATTAAGCACCCGTAAGCTTAGCGAAGTTAGTGGAAATCTCGAGAGAGTCTCTCGGGGACTGGACTAGCCACGGGTTGTGGTGAACCAGGATACATCGGTGCGTTCGTTCCTCATTATTTACTTATCGCACTTACTTCATTCCTGCAATTTTTAAATTCCGCAAGTTTACGCTATTTTTTATTATAACGCTATTCACCCCCCCCCCCCCTCTAGCGTTAAGCGTATATCCTAACAATTGGTATCAGAGCACAACTCTCTGAAAAACTTAACCGTTTGAGAGAAACAATTCATGGCTTCTACTCGTGATTCTTTTGTAGGAATAGGTGAAGGACAATGCTCCACCTGACCACCACTATTCGATGGCACAAACTATACGTACTGGAAGGAGAGGATGAGAATATTCATTCAATCGAATAATTTTCATCTATGGAAGGTTATAATGAAGGGAGAACAAATTCCAACCAAAAAGGTTGAAAATGAATGGGTTCCAAAATCCGAAGATGAATACGATGCGGATGATATCCGAAAAGTGCAGAACAATGCTAAAGCCATCAACTTATTATATTGTGCTGTAAACGCTGATGATTACAGAAAAATATCATGTTGCACAACGGCGAAGCAAATGTGGGATAAGCTGGAAATCACGTACGAAGGTACGGACCAGGTAAGAGAGGCTAAAGTTGATTTTCTAACCCATGCATATGAACTGTTTCACATGAAGGAAGGCGAAAGGGTCGATGACATGTTCGAACGATTTTCAAAAATCGTTAATGACTTACATGCTCTTAAGAAGACCTTCACGGATAAGGAACTTGTCCGAAAAATTCTCCGAAGTCTCACACCGGAATGGCGCTCCAAGGCCGACGCGATTCAAGAGTCTATTGGCATTTCAAATGTCACCATCGACGGATTAAGAGGTAATCTTAAAACTTATGAATCTACTATACTTAACCCTCTTGTTAATGATCAAAGGAAACAAAGAATCGCCCTCAAGGCAAGCACAAGCCAACCTCAAAATAACGAGGACGGAGATAACGAGTTCGGACTCGTTATTAAGAGATTTCAAAAGTTCATGCGAAAAGAGTATGAATGAAAAGGCAAACAACAAGGAGATCAAGTAAAGTGCTATGGGTGCGGAGAAATCGGGCACATTAAATCAAATTGCCCAAATGTCAAAAAGGAGAAGAAACTCTTCAAGAAACAACGAGCATACATATCTTGGGGAGGCGACTCCGGAGACGAGTCGAGTGAGGAAGAAGAAGACGAAACCGCAAATCTCTGTCTCATGGCTCACGAAAACAATCAAGAAGTGGTATGTCAAATTTCTTCCAAAAACTTCTATTCTCTTGAGGAAATGCAAAATGCCTTTGATGAGTTGTATAGTGAATTCATTAAAGCTTCTAAAACTGTTAAAAACATTAAGGAAAATGCTTCTTTGAAAGAAAAAGATTTTGAAAAACAACTCTCTTTGAAAGAAAAGGATTTGGAAAAACTGATTTTGGAAAATGAGAAGTTGAAAGAAGAAAACAATTTTTTCGGCAAAAGAAGCGCCGAAAAACCCGAGAGTTCTAGTAAAAATTGTACTTCTTGCATGCATCTAAAAGATGAGGTAGAAAGACTTAAGGGCACCTTAGATAAGTTCAATTCTTCTCATAAAAATTTGAATGAAGTTCTTGTTAATTTGAAATCGACCAAACATGGGATAGGTTTTAAAAACGAGCCTAAAGAAAAAGTTGAAGCCAAACCCCAACCACCTAAGGCTCAACCTAGGACAAATAAAACAAATGTTCATCCTAGTGATAACAATCCTAGAATCAACATGCATGCTAGACCAAACACTAGAAGAAACTTTGAACATTTTAGGACATCTAGAAATGGCCTTCAACCTAGAAATAACTATTCTAGAAATGATGCATATCCTAGACCAAACACTAGAAGAAACGTTGAACATTTTAGGACACCTAGAAATGTCTTTCAACCTAGAAATAACTATTCTAGAAATGCTGCATATCCTAGAACAAATAGTAGGAGAAATGATTTTCATGAAATGCGCAATAGTCATATTGTCGAAAATAGAGTAAACAAATTTCGTCCGTCCAACTACTATCAACCTAGACGAATGCATAATCCTAATGTCATTTGTCATTATTGCAATCGAATTGGAAATATTGCTCCTTCTTGCTTCACTAGACATAGACACTTAACTGCATGTCAAGCACAACAGCATGTTACACCTAACTCTCAAGGACCCAAAACAGCTTGGGTACCAAAGACTCATTAATTTGTCTTGTAGGTATGTTTGAAGAGATCAAGTGTACTTTGGTACCTTGATAGTGGATGCTCCAAACACATGACCGGAGACGAATCCAAGTTCCTTCAACTAGAACACAAGGAAGGAGGAAGCGTTATTTTTGGAGATAACAACAAGAGAAAAATTATCGGCATTGGATCGGTCGGTAAGGATGAACCTTCTTACATTAAGCATATATTGCTAGTTAAAGGTCTAAAACATAATCTCTTGAGCATAAGTCAATTATGTGACAAGGGAAATCTTGTTTTATTTGATTCGGATGAATGCTTAGTTTTTCGCCATAGCGACTTTAAAATTATCCTTCGTGGTTTTAGAATGGATAACATCTATATGGTTGATCTCGAAAATTCTTCATCTGAGTATGTGAATTGTCTTATGAGCAAAGAAGATGATATGTGGTTATGGCATCGTAGAGTAGCTCACATCAACATGCATCTTTTAAACAAATTGGTTTCACAAAATTTAGTTATTGGTCTTCCAAATTTGAAAAAGACTCCATTTGCGATTCTTGTCAAAAAGGGAAGCAAACAAAAGCATCTTTTAAATCGAAAAATATTGTTTCAACTACTAGACCATTGCAACTTCTTCACATGGACCTTTTTGGACCATCTCGCATTGAAAGTCTTGGTAGAAATCGTTATGCTTTTGTTATTGTTGATGATTATTCTAGATTTACATGGACACTATTTCTTGCTCATAAAAGTGAAGCTTTTCATAATTTTAAATGTTTTCTTAAACGTGTTCCAAATGAAAAGGACACAACCGTCACTTCAATAAGAAGTGATTATGGGGGAGAGTTCGATCACAATCTCTTCGCGGATTTTTGTGACGAACTCGGTATCAAGCACACATTCTCTGCTCCACGCACACCACAACAAAATGGAGTGGTGGAAAGGAAAAATAGGTGTTTCGAAGAGATGGCTAGAACCATGCTCGATGAGGCTAAGATTCCCAAACATTTTTGGGCGGATGCCGTGAGTACCGCATGCTACGTTTTAAACAGAGTAGTCATAAGGCCAATACTCATGAAAACTCCCTATGAACTCTACAAGGGAAGGAAACCAAATATCTCCCATATTAGAGTATTCGGTTGTAAATGTTTTATTCATAACAATGGTAAAGATAATTTGGGAAAGTTTGATGCCAAATTCGATGAAGGAATTTTTATTGGTTATTCTTCACGTAGCAAAGCATATAGAGTATTCAATAATAGAACCGAAACTGTGGAGGAATCCCCTCATATTGTGTTTTCCGAAAATAATGCTCGCTTGGCGAGAAAGGATTCTGGTTTTGAACTTGCAGGTAGTTTAAACTCAATGAGTCCTCAAGACAAAGTACAAGAGGAAACTCCTAAGGAAACTCAAGATGAAATCTTGGAACAATTATCGGAGGAAGCGCCACAACTGGAAAAAGAAACGAAACTGCCTAACGCGTGGAGGACAATCAAAGACCATCCTCTCGAACAGGTAATTGGTGACGTTGAACAACAGGTATGTACTCGAAACACTCTTAAGAAAACCTCTTAAGAACACATTAGGATCTATCTTCACTAGGTAGGGGTAAGATTAAGGGTGTTAAACGGGTCAACCGGGCCGGTCCGGGTCCGAAATTTTTCGACCCGTCCGGGTTACGGGCCGGTCCGGTCCGAGTTCCACAGTGACAGGTTCGTAGTGGGCTGGGTTAGTTCGGGATAAAATTGAACCATACGGGTTATGGGTTGAAGGGGCCGGGCCGGGTTTAGTATATTTTCGTTTTTTTTTTTGGAATTATGTGTAGTATAACTATTAAGTTATATTAATACTTTGTAATAATTGAATGAATACAAGTAAGATGGGAAAAAATTGCACTTATTGCAAGTGCTACTTTATTTCTTAATTTCAAATTGGAAAAGTAGAAAATGAAATGTTTACATTTTTTCTAACAAGTAAAGTAGTAATTTGACCTGCCCTGTCACTGTGGACTTATGGCTATTCTTACAGGACAGACTCCCAACAAAGGATAGATTGCACAGCTGGGGAATGAGTATTGATCAACCATGCACCTTATACCAAATCCACCCAGAAACAAGAGACCACTTGCTAATGACCTGCCCTGTCACTATGGACTTATGGGAAAGAACAATGAACTGGCTGCAGGAGAGCTATCCTCCCATCAACGATTGGAACCAAAAAATGCAGTGGTTGATAAGCAAAGCCAAGGGTCGAGCATTTCGATCATCCATATTCAAATTGGTAACTGCTGAATTTACATATGCTATCTGGCTGGAAAGGAATGCAAGATTCTTTAACAAGACATTCCGATGTAACACTGCCTTACTGAGAGACATAGTGTATAACTGTAATTTTAGAGGTACCCCACGAATTAGACAAAAATTACAACACCTTCGAATATAAAGTGTTAGTTAGTTAGGAAAGTAGAAACAGTTTATATGTTATCTCACAGATAGTCAGCTGAGTTGAAGCTAGATTATGGTTTTGTAATGTTTCTCATTGGTGATTAATGAAAAGCCTTAATTACCAAAAAAGAGTAGTAATTTGAAATATTTTGCATCGCCCTAGCAAGTTCATCATAATCAATATGAACCGATTGACCTTCTTCTGGGGAGTTAAATTCGGATGGGTTTTCATGGGTTAATATATCTCCAAGTTCCTCGTCTTCTGGGCTATCAACATCTTACTTTCCTTGATTTCATCGTTCCGATCTAATCCAATCTCTGAAACATACTAAAACTTCCAAAGCATTGCTTCCCAATGAGTGGCGGGTGTCTCCAAGTTGTTGTCTTGCTTGGCTAAATGCACTCTCCGAAGCAACAGTGGAAATTGGCACATTCAGGACGTCCCGAGCCATAGCGAAAAGAACGGGAAATTGCTTTTCATTTTCATGCCACCATCCTAACTGTGAAAATTCCTTTGTGCGAGGCTCCTTTTGCTTCTGTAAGTAGAATTGGAGCTCATCAATATTCCTACTACTGGTTTGAGTGTTAGAGGAATTAAAACTATCAAGGCCTTCATCATCCACATTAGCAGAATTGCTACATTGCATAGCGGGATTAACATTGCCAGAAGCACGAGCAATATTATCACATTCATTTGCATAATAATTATACAGTTGTTGTAAATATTCATTTAGCTTGTTCATAGAATCATATAACTTTGGGGTTTCAGTTTCTCCAATCTCCACATAAGTATATAAAGCATTCATCAATTGGTGATAATCAGACATTTTAATAGAAGGATTTAAAACTGCACCAATTAAGTAAATCGGAGGAATTTAAAAGAAATATTTTTTGAATTTTACTTGCATTTTTTCAACAACATGCTTATATTTTTCTTTCTTCTTAAATTCAGATAGTAGCAAAGAAATTTCAGCTATATGTACTAAAGGCATACTAACAGTGGGGTAATATGCGCCAGAAAACACAACAGTAGCAGTATACAATTTATGTAAAAATTTAATAACATCATTAATGACCTCCCAAGTATAACTTGTTAACATACGCCTAGGATAAGTACAATATGCATTAGCAACTTCAGTTATAGGAAATCTATATTCGTAGCAACATTTTAAAATATATATGTATAATTCCATCTAGTAACAATTTCGTCTGGCATGAATCTAGGTTTAAGGTTATACTGGATACACTTAGTCTTAAATTCTTTTATTCTAGATTGTTTATTATTTCATTGAATGACACCAACTGCTCTTCTAACATGAGTAATCTCAATTGAAAATAAATCAAGGCCACTTTTAACAATTAAATTATAAGCATGACATGCACACCTAACATGAAAAATATCATCAAGAGGTGGTTGCAAATGCAATTTTACAATTGAAACTGCGGCATTATTGTTTGAAGCATTATCTGTTGAAACAGGTTCTCAAGGCACTAAACTAAACGTGTGTTCATATTTGTAGGTTTTGATAAATGACAAACGATGCGCAATTGACATATGACGAGGTCCAAACACAAGCGCACAAATGTCACGTAACGAAGTTCAAGCACAAGACAAACAAAGATCAAGATTAAACAAAGTTATACATGAGTCGCTCTTTAATTGTGATCTTGATCCGACAATTTAACTCAAGACTTGGCTTCTCTCGTAAAAACATTTTATCAAATCATGCATATTTAATTTAGAGCAAAATGATTTTAAATCATGCATATTTATTTTAGCAAAATGATTTTTAAACATGCCTCCAAAATCAGGACAAAGATAATCGATTATGTACTTATGATAATCGATTATGTTAAGGTAGCTGCAAGACAATCAATTTTGTTGAGGCAGTGTCCATCAGATGTTTGAAATCTGCATGACAATCGATTGTGTACCTTATGACAATCGATTGTGTTGAGGCAGTGTCCATCAGATGTTTGAAATCTGCATGACAATCGATTGTGTACCTTATGACAATCGATTGTGTTGAGACAGTTTCTATTAGATTTTTCAAGACTGAAAAATAATCGATGTCCATATAGCATAATCGATTATGTAAATGACCGTTGCCAAAATATTTTCAAACTCCGTCAGATAATCGATTATAGGATTTTAATAATCGATTGTTTGAAGTAAAATCTGAAAAAGATTTTTTGAACGTTGCCAAGTAATCGATTGTATATTTCTGATAATCGATTGTTTTAAGTAAAATCTAGAAATGATTTTTTGAACGTTGCCAGTAATCAATTATACGTCTTAGATAATCGATTATGCTGCGTAAAATCTGGGAATGATTTTTGGAACGATTGGAAAACAATCGATTGTGCCAATTAGACAATCGATTGTCGTTGCACAAAATCAGCAATTCTTAATTGGCAATTAGGCAACGGTTATGCATGTTTTTGACACTATAAATACATCTTCAAATCAGTCTTCTAAACATAACAACTTATCACATTATTGCTAAACCTTGCATACTCTCTTATTCATCATTTTCTATTCATTACATATGTTTTTGAGAGCCAAATTCTTGACGAAAGTTGTTGCGTTCTTGAGCGTATTTATTTTACTCATATCTACTCTTAAGGAGAGTCTTGTTTTGAGTGCAAAGTGTTTTTTATACACTTGAAGGGAAGTGTTAATCCCTTGTATTGTAAGAAGGAACGTTGTGATTCCTTTGGTTGAAGTCTTGAAGTGTTGCATCTTCGAGCAAAGGTTGTTGAGGCTTGTGTGACTCAAGTTCTCAGTTTGTAACGGTTTGATAAGCACCCGTAAGCTTAGCGAAGTTAGTGGAAATCTCGAGAGAGTCTCTCGGGGACTGGACTAGCCACGGGTTGTGGTGAACCAGGATACATCGGTGCGTTCGTTCCTCATTATTTACTTATCGCACTTATTTCATTCCTGCAATTTTTCAATTCCGCAAGTTTACGCTGTTTTTTATTATAACGCTATTCACCCCCCTCTAGCGTTAAGCGTATATCCTAACATTATCAAAAGACATACACAAAATTTTTTGGTTTAGATTATAAAATTCAACAACTTCAACAATTGTACTACTTATAAACGTAGCAATATGACTCTGATCTTTATAGATTTTAAAAAGAGTTAATATTGTAAATTAATAAATACAAAAAATAACCAAAAATGGCCATTTTTGCAAAAATATCTGTTGCCCACCGGATCGGACCGTTGCCAAAGGTAATGTGGGCCCCAAAAATTCAAAAAATCAAAAAAAAAATCTACCGTTGAACCGGGCCGGTCCAACCGGTTCACAATACTGTTTAGTCAAACCGGGACGGTCCGGTCCGGTTCCACCCCCAAAAATCCCAAACAGACCAACCCCCTCTCCCTCGAACCCAGCCCACCCGGGCCGGTCCAGTCCCGGTTTATATCGGTCCGGTCCGTCCCGAAGTACTCGCCACCCTGCAGATCTCAATATAGCGCAATCGCAGAGTGAATTAACCTTGTCTGCACTACCACCTTAGTTTACTAGACCTTGGGGAATTGGCTAGTTACCTTCACTCCGCGTGGCACCCTATCTACATTTTGTCTTTTTCAATAACAAGTTTACCAACCAATAGCTACAATACAACATTCCACCAGTCATATTGATTTGCCCCTTAACCTTAAGTAGAAGGACAAGAAAGAGATTATTGGTTTTCTTTCTCCCGCTTCCTCATCTGCGCTCATCAAGCCAACTTTGCTCATTTACGTATACACTATCCTTTTTAAAACTCAATTAATATTTTGACATATACATATATATCATTCGAGCAGAATGTAGCTACATTGATCCCCTTGACTTCTCCAAAGGGGTTTGAGAATGCTAAATGAGGATTATGGAATCATTAATTTTCGCGATGATCAAGTATGGCCCAGAGATAGCATGGTATCGAATTGGACTAGAAAGTAAAAACAGTAAATACTTAATTATATGCATTTGATATTTATATTAAATTAATGAATGTATGATATTTATCGTTTTCTGTACTTGCGGTACTTATATATATATATATATATATATATATATATATATATATATATATATATATATATATATATATTATGAAATAATATAAAGATAAGAACAATAATGCAAGGACAAGAGCAATAGAGAGAATAGAGAGAGAGAAGTATTCTTATTGATACTTAGAGATTGTTAGGGATGTATTACAATGGTAGAAGACCCCTTTATTTATAGGGAGTGGGATGATCTAGCTACCAATAATAGGACTCTAGAATCTCTCTAATTAAAGACATTCACCTTAAATAGAAGTGTAAAATCTCTCTATTTATAACACTCCCCCTTGAATGTCTATTCAATGATGTGCCTCGTTAAAACCTTAAAACAAAACCCAATGGGAAAAATTAAAGTAAGGAAAAAGAGTACACATGTTTGAATATGCGCCTATTGGTTGCCTCGTTAAAAACCTCGCAAGGAAAATCCGGTGGGACAAAACCTTGTAAGGGAAAAAGAGTGCAACGCGCATTAACTCCCCCTGATAAGAACATCAATTTATGTCCTTAAGTCTTCGCATCCCGATCTTGTGAACTAGCTTCTTGAAGGTTGACTTTGGTAGAGATTTTGTGAACAAATCAGCCATATTATCGCTTGAACTAATCTGTTGAACATTGATATCACCATTCTTTTGAAGATCATGTGTGAAGAATAACTTTGGTGAAATATGCTTCGTTCTATCTCCTTTTATGAATCCTCCCTTCAATTGAGCTATACATGCTGCATTGTCTTCATACAAAGTTGTGGGTAGTTTATCACACTTCAAACCACATTTGTCTTGGATATGATGTATTATAGACCTCAACCACACACACTCCCGACTTGCTTCATGAATAGCAATTATCTCGGCATGATTAGATGAAGTAGCCACAATTGATTGTTTAGTCGATCGCCAAGATATGGCGGTTTCTCCACAGGTAAACACATAACCCGTTTGAGATCGAGCCTTGTGTGGGTCGGACAAATATCCAGCATCAGCATAACCAACAAGATCCGGGCTGCAATTCTTGCCATAAAATAAGCCCATATCGGTAGTTCCCTTTAGGTACCGCAATATGTGTTTGATCCCATTCCAATGTCTCCTCGTAGGAGCCGAGCTAAATCTTGCTAAGACATTAACTGAAAAGGATATGTCAGGCCTTGTAGTATTTGCAAGATACATTAGTGCGCCAATTGCGCTAAGATACGGTACTTCAGGACCAAGTAGCTCTTCATTCCTTTCTTGTGGTCGGAATGGATCCTTGTTCACATCAAGTGATCGAACAACCATCGGTGTACTTAAAGGATGTGCTTCATCCATGTAAAACCGTTTCAGTACCTTTTCTGTATAGGTAGATTGATGAACAAAAATTCCGTTTGCCAAATATTCAATTTGCAAACCAAGACATAGTTTAGTCTTTCCGAGATCTTTCATCTCGAATTCATCCTTTAGATAATCAATTGCCTTTTGGAGTTCTATAGGGGTTCCAATAAGGTTTATGTCATCGACATATACGGCAAGTACAACAAATTCCGATGTTGTTTTCTTTATAAAAACACACGGGCAAATGGCGTCATTTATATAGCCTTCTTTTAACAAGTACTCACTAAGACGATTATACCACATTCGTCCAAATTGCTTTAGACCATACAAGGATCTTTGCAATTTAATTGAGAACATTTTCCGAGATTTTGAATTATGCGCGTTTGGCATCTTGAGTCCATCGGGAATTTTCATGTATATCTCATTATCAAGTGAGCCATAAAGATAGGCAGTAACCACATCCATTAAGTGCATGTCAAGCTTTTCATGGACAGCAAAACTTATGAGATAACGAAAGGTTATCGCATCCATTACAGGCGAATATGTCTCTTCATAATCGACACCAGGCCTTTGAGAAAAACCTTGTGCAACAAGGCGTGCCTTATATCTTTGTACCTCGTTTTTCTCATTTCTTTTGCGTACAAAGACCCATTTATAGCCGACAGGCTTAACACCATTAGGTGTTTCAACTATAGGGCCAAAAACTTCACGTTTTGCCAGCGAATTCAATTCTGATTGAATTGCTTCTTGCCACTTTGGCCAATCCTGTCTTTTTCGACATTCTTCAACAGATTGAGGTTCGAGATCCTCACATTCTTGCATAATGCTAGATGCGACATTATAAGCAAAGGCATTATCCACCACAATATCCACTCGATTAATATTTGCCTCAATATTAATTGGATTTAGGGATAGTTCCGTATTTTCCAGAGTCTCGGGCTCAATGGATTCTTCATGAATCTCAGAATTTGTTAAATCGTGAGATTCTTTCGTGGTGTCATTTTGATCATTCTTTTTCCTCTTTCTAGGATTTCGATCTTTGGAACCTAATGGTCTGCCACGCTTCAGGCGTGCATTTGACTCATTGGATATGACACTAGATGATTGTCCAACAGGGACATCAATACGGATTGGAACATTTTCCGCGGGAATGTGGGATTTCGTTATCCTCTTCAAGTCCGTAAATGCGTCAGGCATTTGATTTGCTATTCTTTGCAAATGGATAATCTTTTGTACCTCTCTTTCACAAATAGAGGATGTGGATCAAGATGAGATAATGATGCATTTTTTCACAAAATTTCCCGTTTGGTTTCACCAACTTCTCCCCCTAATTTTGGGAAAAGTGTCTCATGGAATCGACAGTCTGCAAATCGTGCAGTAAATACGTCGCCTGTCAATGTTTCGAGGTAGCGAATGATGGAGGGCGATTCAAACCCAACATATATTCCTAACCTTCTTTGCGGACCCATTTTGGTGCGGGATGGCGGTACTATAGGCACATATACTGCGCATCCAAAAATTCTTAAATGGGATATATTGGGTTCATGACCCAAAACCAATTGCAACGGGGAATACTTGTGGTAATTCGTCGGTCTGAGACGAATTAGCATTGCTGCATGTAAGATGGCGTGACCTCATACCGAAGTGGGCAGCCTCGTTCTCATAAGTAATGGCCTTGCAATCAACTGCAGGCGTTTAATTAACGATTCTGCAAGACCGTTTTGAGTGTGAACATGAGCTACAGAATGTTCAACTTTTATCCCGATTGATAAGCAATAATCATTAAATGCTTGGGATGTAAACTCAGCAGCATTATCCAGTCTAATGGACTTGATTGGATTATCTGGAAATTGTGCTCGTAATCGAATTATTTGTGCCATTATTTCGCAAACGCAAGGTTGCATGATGACAACAGGCACACATGAGACCATCTACAGGATGCGTCTATCAAGACCATGAAATACCTAAACGACCCACTAGGTGGGTGAATAGGTCCACAAATGTCCCCTTGTATACGTTCCAGAAACGTGGGTGACTCAATCCCAACCTTTGTTGGTGATGGCCTGATAATCAACTTGCCTTGATAACACGAAGTGCAAGGATATTCATTATTCGAAAGAATTTTGAAATTCTTTAACGGATGCCCGTATGATCTTTCTATAATCCGTCTCATCATGACCGATCCTGGGTGTCCCAATCGATCATGCCAAAGTACAAAGGTATTGGAATCAGTAACCCTTTGGTTTACTGTTGAATGTGCCTCAATTGCACTAATTCTTGTCCAATACAGGCCACAAGATAAAGACGGAAATTTCTCAATAACCCTCTTTTGGCCGGAGACATTCTTTGTGATGACGAGATATTCAAGATTATCTTCATCCATTGTCTCAATATGATAGCCATTCCGGCGTACATCTTTAAAACTCAACAAGTTTCTCTTAGACTTGGAGGAGAACATTGCATTCTCTATGATTAACGTCGTGCCTTTGGGAAGAGTTACAATTGCTCTTCCGGAGCCTTCAATCAATTTACTACTTCCAGAGATTGTAGTAACGTTTGCCTTACACATATTTAGTTGAGAGAAATATTTCTTTTCTTTGAGTATTGTATGTGTAGTACATGAATCAACTAGGCAAATACTTTTACAGTTGGACGTTGATCCAAGTTCGCTTTGTGAGATATCCATATTTGCTATCCCATAGTTTGACATACAAAAGAGATACACGAACATAAGAATAAACAAGTTCAATTCGTTTGTGTCACATAATATTTTCAAAATCTGCTGCGAACAGTTAACAAAATCAGATATGTTATCCATAATTGATTACTTTGCAGTTTGAAAATTTCAGTTTAAGCATTTTCTTCAAACAATCGATTGTTAAACACAAACAATCGATTGTTGAACATTGACAATCGATTGTTAAACACACACAATCGATTATTTGTTATTTTGAAAAACTTCAGATCACACTGTCTTAAGACAATCGATTGTTAAACGTAGACAATCGATTGTCGGCTTATTTCGAAAAATTCCAGAGCACACTGTCTTAAGACAATCGATTGTTGGCTATTTTGAAAAATTCCAGAGCACGCTGTTTTAAGACAATCGATTGTTAAGTATAGACAATCGATTGTTGGCTATTTTGAAAAATTCCAGAGCACACTGTTTTAAGACAATTGATTGTTAAGCATAGACAATCGATTGTTGACTATTTTGAAAAATTCCAGATTACACTGTCTTAACGACAATCGATTGTTAGACATAGACAATCGATTGTAGATGATTTTTGAAAATTTCCAGATTACACTGTCTTAACAACAATCGATTGTTAGACATAGACAATCGATTGTCGATCAATTGTTTTTCAGCTTTAATGCGAAAATATTAGATAATCGACTAGTTTTTCAGGCTAGTCGATTATCCCTACTGGAAAATAAAAATATTATTGATATTTGAGCATATTGAAGACATTCTAAAGAACTACTGCTAATATTGCATCATGAACTAACTAATACGAGCTAATACTAATGACTATTAGTTTATTCACTAACTAATACAAATAAGTAGAACAAAATCAAATAACTCCATCTTCTTTCATCACGGACCCATCACCGATTAGGTGGTCTATTTTCCCCTCGGGTTGCTCAAAGAAGTCTGCCACATCCAGATGAGTGATGTCCAAGTTGTCGTCATAGACAAAATTTGCTTCAGGGCCTTTTCTCTTTCGAGATGCTTGATAAAGATCAACCAAGTGTCTTGGTATACGGCAAGTCTTTGACCAGTGCCCTTTCCCACCGCAACGATAACATATAGTTTCTGAACCATTTGCCTTAGGATCTTCATGACCCCGTTTCTGCTTTCGGCGGTTATCTCTCCTTGGGGGTTGACGGACTTCACTGGAATTTCTTCCTTGTCTACGTCCCTGGCTATGACCCCGTTTACGACCATGACCATGGCCCTTTTCATGTTTGGCATAATGAGAGTGCACCTTATCTGCTTCAGGCAGTGGTGTAGACCCAGTGGGTCGATTTTCGTGATTTCTCATGAGCAGGTCATTATTTCGCTCAGCCACTAGTAGAAGAGAAATCAGTTCAGAGTACTTTGTAAAGCCTTTCTCTCTGTACTGTTGTTGCAGTACCATATTGGAGGCATGAAACGTTGTAAACGTTTTCTCAAGCATATCATAATCGGAGATTTTATCTCCGCATAGCTTCAATTTAGAAGTAATTCTGAACATTGCAGAATTATATTCAGAAACGGACTTAAAGTCCTGGAGCCTCAGATGAGCCCAATCATATCGTGCTTGTGGCAGAGTGACCAACTTCAGGTTGTCATATCTTTAAGCCGTTCCACAAGATGAGTGGATCCTTGACGGTGAGATATTCAATCTTCAAACCTTCATCAAGGTGATGGCGCAAGAAAATCAAGGCCTTCGCACAGTCTTGGGTGGATGCTTTTTCTCTATCTTTGATGGTGTCTCCGAGACCCATAGCATCTAAGTGGATTTCAGCATCCAACACCCATGTCATATAGTTCTTGCCCGAAATTTCAAGGGCAACGAACTTTCTTTTCGTAATGTCAGACATAATCGAAAATTAAATTAGGAAAAGGGAAATACCTTAGATTTTTCGAGAATGGTTCTTGAGACGGTAGAGTCTCGTGCTGATAACGTGTTATGAAATAATATAAAGATAAGAACAATAATGCAAGAACAAGAGCAATAGAGAGAATAGAGAGAGAGAAGTATTCTTATTGATACTTAGAGATTGTTAGGGATGTATTACAATGGTAGAAGACCCCTTTATTTATAGGGAGTGGGATGATCTAGCTACCAATAATAGGACTCTAGAATCTCTCTAATTAAAGACATTCACCTTAAATAGAAGTGTAAAATCTCTCTATTTATAACAATATATATATATATATATATATATATATATATATATACGCCGACCAGTGAAAAATGAGAAACTATGCCATGCACATTCAAACTATCATCATAAATACGAGATTAGTACGAGATACACAAAGCATTAATTTTCTTCATACTTAATAAGTAGTGTTTTGCAAATTCTAGTATAAAGAATTCATTCCATATTACTATCAAGTCAACCCAATAACTCTTAACAACAGCAATTTCTGGAGTTTTTCTTATCTGAATGAGTATATATTTTTCATATTGAGTTCCAAATATATGATATGATTACTTCTACTAGTTCTCTCACCCTAAAAGAATGTACATATGTAGGTTATTTTACTCGCACTTCGATATAGCCAAGCGTCTCACCTAAAAACTATGTTTCTCGCGCTCTTTTAAATTGTCATCAAATAAGTGCATTTTTGGAGGATCCAGCACGGAAGCGATAATATTTTAAAATGTCCGAATAACATAACCTAACAACAAGGCCTTAACCACGATTACTCTTCATTTCTAGCTGCCTCATAAATGTGATTTAGTAGTTCTTCGCTCATTCTTGTCTCTCAAATTGCATGAATCTAAGAATCTTATGACGAGATTTTCACTTAGAGTGTGTTTGGTATGGTGGAAGTTATTTTTTATGATAAATATTTTCTTAAAAATGTTCTCGAATTTTGGTTTTTGAATGAAAATAATTTTTTGAAAATGATCAACTTCTCTTGCCACTGTCTTATAGAAAACCCTTAGTTGAATTGAAATTATATGATGGAATAGCTAGCTTGAAAATGTTGCAGATTAATTAGCATGTAAATGGAAAAATGAGTTAGAAAAAAAGAAAGAAAAGAGAAAAGGTGAAGATATTGGCTCACTTAGAAAAGTAATGCATCAGGTTCTTATCTATGTAATAATTGAGACATGATTCTTTAAAGGAACTACTTTGGTTCCCTTAGAACGGAACTACTCATAAATATTCTCTGAATCTAATATATGATCCTTCTGTTATTTCTCTTTTTCTTTTCTTGCTGTGAATAATAGAAGGCGATTCGGTGCACTAAGTATTAGTAGGTTTGCATTACTATAATAAATAACGAAATAGTAAACTTTCTGAAATAAAAAGTTAACTGCAACAAAACGTTAAAATAATATCTGGAAAAATAAATTCGGAATAAATCGAGTATACTGAATGCACGGTGTGTCCTTAAGAAAATAGTTTCCCTCAAATATCCGAGGTGCTGGAATATTGTCCTCACAGAATAGAACGATTTAACTTATCGGTATATTGGTACCAAAAATCATAGTATCAACGGATCACTCAATGGTAGTAAATCACACAGGAATAGATTTGTGCAAAAGAAGAAGTCTTGAAGTTCAGAAAAATTCATAAGGAAAAATCTAAGGAATCAAACGATTTTATAGCCATATGGAAGTACTGTTCCGGAAATTGACAACACTTCAGAACAGTCACTTCAAAACGGGAGGAAAATTTAAATAAAAATCTGGGAAGAAAGTGAATCGGGTCGCGCCTGGATCCGGTTTGGGTTGGACATTTGACTAATTTAATTATTAATATTTTATTAAATACTTAAAGAAGCTTTGTCCAAAAAATTAATCAATTAATCTTTGGCCATATTCAAATCCGAAGTCGAGCGAGCAACGACAACGACGACCCAATCAAAGCCAAGCCAAGCAACGACGACGGCGAGAGACTTGTCTTCTTCTTAACTCTTTAAAAGCTAGAAGAAGAGCAATTATATTATTCCCATCAAAAGTCTTTTCTCCCTCCAATATGGGATAATGTCCCTTTGTTAAGGAGAGAAATTCAAATATTTTATTTTCCCTCCATTTCCCATTCTCCCTTATTTTAAGCTAGCCAAGCTTAAACCCAACACTAAGCTTCCGCTATACGCAGGGTTCATGGAATGGCCGGATCATAAGGATTTGATATACGGAGCCTTATCCAGCATTTCTGTAAGAGGTTATTTGTACGGCTCGAACTCGTGATCTCCTGGTCATATGATAGCAACTTTACCAGTTTCGCTAAGTTTCCCTTTTGTAATTAAGTACATAGAGCAAATTAAATAGTCGTCCTAAGAGATATATAAGCCTTTGTATATCTCTGTAGGTAAACAACTTTGGTTAATTGTTAAGTGTACATGATATTATTCATTGGATAACCCCAACAAAAGCAGTTGCTAAAATTTAAAAGACTGAAAGAATGCAAAATGTGAAGGGATACATTCATTAGAACACTTGCACAGTTACAATGCAGTTAGAAAGTAAAACCCTTCTTTGAGAAACTAATTTAAAGAAAGAAGGAAAAAAGATTAAAACCAAGAGAGAAGGAAAAAAACATAAGAAAAAAAGACAGAAGAGGTGTCTTTTGAAGGTTATGAGAGTTCTGGTAAATCTTCAGTAATAACTATTTGAGTCCCTTAATTGACTTTCTCTATGATCACTTCCTGAGAAAGAGAGAAATAAACAAAATTTTAGTAATTGAAAAATGGTGTTGGAAAGTAAAATGTTGAGTATGCAGTACCAGAATCACATGGAAGATATTATAACAACAACCCAGTATAATCCCACTTAGTGGGGTCTGGGGAGGGTAGTGTGTACGCAGACCTTACCTCTACCCTTGGGTAGAGAGGCTGTTGCCAAATAGACCCCCGGCATCCTTCCCTCCAAGAACTTCCCACCTTGCTCTTGGGGAGACTCGAACTCACAACCTATTGGTTGGAAGTGGGGTTGCTTACCATCAGAGCAACCCCTCTTGTCTAAGAATCACATGGAAGATGTCTCACCAAAATCCCTAGGTGTCTTGCATTTATAACATTCTGCTCTGCTTGCATAGTTGTGTACACCACACCCTAATCTGTCAAACAACAAGGCAGTTATTTCAGTTAAAATCCCAAAGAAGGAGAGCCGTTGCAGGCTAACAGTCAGCATAAAACTAGTCAATCTTGTTTTGAACCCTCACACTACAATGTTTTCTAGGAGTCCTAGTCTTATCAGAGATATATATGGCAGTAGAAAATATAGTGAACTTCTAGTGCTTTTCAATTGTATTTTGTATTTATATTTGTTTGAAATAAGTTTAAATGCAGCGACATGATTAGTGAAGATTCATATAGCCGACCCCGTTTTGCCTCTCTGATTGAGGCATAGGTGTTGTTGTTATTGAAATATTGGACACAGATAAGCTTAATTGGAGCGATACGAACATTTAGGATATATATAGTTAAGCCTATCTTGCTCGGGATTGAGGCATAGGTGTTGTTATGTGAACTAACCTGCTGCAAATCCAATCACCACTCTTCCAACCAGGAATAGAACTTGCATCATATCCATAACCTGTTGATGCCATCATTCCTGCCCCGATACCATAATAATCGCTTTTTAAGGCACCACATCTATAGCAGTTTGTTCGACTTGCATAGTTGTGAGAACCACAGTTCATGGCACTGCAATACCAATCTCCGGCTAAGACTTCTGTTTTGTTTAGTCCATACATGGCAACATCAGCCGGTGTTGCATATTTAGGGCAGCTGCATCGTTGGCATGCATCCCTTTTCTTGAAATTTATGTGTTGGCATGCAGCACACATCCAATCTCCACTGCTCATTTTATGTCAAACTGAAAGCAAACATGAAAAGATGATGAGAACAAATTTTCATGTGGGAAGTCAAATAGGCCATTAAATCGTATTGGTTATCCATCTTTCAGGCCTCATTTTAGGCATGGTTATAGTTAAACAAGGTCTCAGTTCTATATGCTAGAACTGCATTGCTTACACATGAACAGTTATTTCATTCTAGGAAAAAAAAATTGCGGCACATTTTTCTTGTATTTAAAGGCCTAGTTTGTTTGAAAAACTTGGATTCAAGACTGAATGATAATGAAATGAACTGCAGAAGGAAAATAAATCATCGATGCCTCACCTTGTGAAGAACTGAGCTTCTCAACTAGACGTAAACTTGAAGCTCGAGAAATGGTTTGCTGGAGGTGGTAATTTTTAATGAATGGTTTGTGGAGGTATATATAGTTGGAAGAACTCATTAATGGGGACCAAAGTTTTCTTTTTGATCTGTTGTAAGCTTCAGACAGTTTCCTTAAATGGGATTCCACAATACAGCACAAATTTTCCTAAAAATTATTGGATAAACCTCTTACTTTCCTTCCTTCTTGACTGTAGAGGTAACTCTCTAAAAATTTAAACTGTCATATTCATGCATGTGAAACATATTTTCCTGCAGAAATCCAATAACGCCCCTCCTTACCCGATCTCGGTCCTTTATTCTACTAAAATATTATTCTTTGTTCTGTATCCACTTCTAGTAGGTGTTATGAGGGGAAGATGTTATGTGAAAGGTGGGGTTATTTCACCGTGTGTGGTCTTGCTAAGATCGATGGACCTTCGAGATGATTTGGATGCACACAAACATAAAATGAGTATTTGCCATCCATATGGCCCGTGCAAGCAACTGCCTGACATGAAGGCTAATGTCGTTAAGGTGGAACATGGTCCAGGTTCTAAAGGGGAAAAAACTGTAACAAAGTTTTCCACCAAGGAATCAATTCCCTCATAATGCAAATTCAAGTCCTATTATTCTTTTGTGTAATATTCTTCTTAATAAATCAAAAGTGGACTTCTTTTCATCTCCTGTTAGAAATTAGAGCACTCTAGATATTATCAGACCAGTTCTTAGTTTCACCAAATAGATTGCTAAGAATGTTAACAGCTTTTATCGGCACAGACAGGTGATACATGAATTCGGAACAGAACATGAGAGTTGCATTATTCCTGACAGTATTGAATATATCAATTTTAAAAGAAATACCTCTTTCTTGACAGGTACCTTAGACAATATATTAAGGTAAACGATCACATGATGTTTACCTTTGTTTTTCATCAATTCTCTGAAGATTCTGAATGTGATGCATGAAACAAGACTTGAGCTGTATGAATTTGAAGCCTGTAATTGTTTATATGATAAGTGAAAAGGTTAACCATCCTTGACAATAAGCAACTTAGTGATCTCTCAATTTCATAAAAGGCAAAGGAGTGTAAGGTTATACTATAACTTTTGCTTGGTTCAAAAGCCATAAAAGGAGAATGCTAATATCTGAACTCCCTTACTAAAGGGACAGTTTATTATGCATTGGTAAGAGTTTTCAATCAAAGATCCAAGAATTGACAAACTGTTCGCACAGTTACAAGTGGCAAGAAATGAGTGAATATTACACAATCTACGGTCATTGATGAGTCACAGAAAAAAATCCAGGCCTCTCATACAAACACATAACATGGTGTTCATATTTGAGCAAATCAAGATTAATCCGAGATTGACAATGAGTTGAAGTCTCTTGACCAGTTATTGGGACCGTGAACGCTGACATGGCAAACGTAGCTGATTCCACCTAAGCACTGAAGCTCACGTGTTGGCATAGGATTTGATAAGGTGGAATCCTAATCACCATTTTTAACCAGACAAGATGAATATTCTGGATAAGAAAACCTCAGCCAAAGTTCCATCCTTTATTCTATATATGTGACCATTCTATAAAGGGGGCCAATCCTCCTCAATAATACTTGCCAGAATCTACATCCTATCGGTAATGATAGAAATAGCCGTTGCTTTTGAATTTTGCATATTACTATTGTGCTGTCAGAAGGTAAGTTTTAGCTAGTGCTTCTTTCGCTAATAGTGCTTAATTAAGATATATTCTTCTTATCTATACAATGAGTTATCTGAAAAAGGAAACAACTCATCCAATATTAACGACATTGATGATTGTGACCACAAAATTAAGAAGAATGATTGTATAGATGTGTTCATTATAGTCAAAAGAATGCATAGAATGGATTTAGCAGGGGTTCTCCACTACTTTAGCAAGATCTCGGTTTGACAGCTGAGTTTATGCTCTCTTATATCTTATCAGAATAAAGGGTTCTAAATAAGATCACCAGTAGTGGCAAAACAAGAATCGTAGAAAGGGCTAGCCCTTGTAGTGCCCCACCGATGACTTGTCTTTCTTGTCCATCTTCAGCATCCAAATAACTGTGCAGGGACGCGTTATTTGGATATTTATGTTCATTTTGTTTAATGATTGGATTGCTCAATGTAAGAAGCATCTCATAAAAGTAAGTCAATTATTGATTTTCAAGCAATGCAGCGACGAGTAGCCACAGCTACAAAAGAATCAGAGGCCAGGAGCTTTTCTCCTTTGACTTCTTCACAGATGCTCCACAATCTTGGTTATAGGTGGCAAGAAACTAGCTAATAATTCTTTTTAGCATTCACAATCTATCTAATCTCAATTACTAATTACTGCAGTTGCCTAATTTATCTCAAACTCAAGCCAGATATCACTCCTACATGCCTTTCTATCATCTATGTAGCTTACTTTATAGTTTCTACATTAGAACAACAACAACAACCCAGTATAATCCCACTTAGTGAAGTCTGGGAAGGATAGTGTATACACAGACCTTACCCCTATCCTGGGGTAGAGAGGCTGTTTCCAAATAGACTCCCTGCATCCTTCCATCCAAGAACTTCCCACCTTGCTCTTGGGGAGACTCGAACTCACAACCTCTCGGTTGGAAGTGGGGGCTGCTTACCATCAGAGCAACCCCTTTTTTCAGAGTTTCTACATCAGAACATGAAGTTAAATATCAACTCAAATCAAGTTTATTAGCATGCAACAGTGCTCCTTTTGCAAAGGCTTTTTGTGGTTTGCTTTCATCCTATTTTGCTTATGTTAGGGATATAGTAGATATGCCCTAGATCCAATATCATATTTGATGATTTGAACATATTTTTATGGACGTTATTTCATATAAAATATATATGGCATTTGATATTCTTTTATCATTGTTATTAATTGTTTGATTAATTTGATAAGGTCCTTGACTAAATTTTGAGACTTGTTAACGTGATGGAGATCATGATAATGGGTGTAAAGTTTCTTATAGTTTAATCCATTTTTTTTCTTGATCGTAGGATTATTAATATGGACATTAGTAATCTGGTTAGATCAATATTTACGTGATCGTCTTTATGAGATAAAGATTAGTTTGATCTCATTAACTAAATTACATAGATAGATGATGCATATAGAGATATGGTCATTTGAACCGATTCATTGGATAATTCCTAATTGTTAGAATTATCATAAACTGTCAATAGAATATTATCTTGAAGAATGTGATGTAAAAATTTTCTTTGACCTGAGATCGTCGTAGAATTGGCAAGTTATTTATTGTGCTTTGATACTAGACACCTATGGCCCTAGGGCGATAGTTGAAAGGATATTGGGTACGATTAAATGCTTGTAGAATTAGTGATTGATCAAGATGGAATCTGTCAACTCTTGGTAATGAGTTTAAGCTTCATGCTGTCATGAATTATAAACGACTCTAGAATTGGCTAAGTCACGTACATAGTCCATGAAGCATGTTGACGGGCATAACCCATTTAGAATGAGACTGCAAATTTTTACTTAATTGTTCCATAATAAACTTTTACACTAAGTAAATCATTACCTCAATCAAATAGGAAAAGGATTTATAGGTGATGCTATATAAAGGGTGATGGAAAAAAATTTGCCATTATTAATTTCTTGAGAAGAAAAACACTTTGTGAAAGTGAAAGTGCAATACAAAGCCAAGAGAAAAAATACAATTACAAAAAAAATGTTTCATGTTGTTCTAATTTGAGTTGAAATTTTTGAGAAAAATTTCAACACAATATTCTTCGTACAATTTGTTCGAGGGTTTCATTGATCAAACAGTTGATAACAAGGATCAGTCTCGATGTGGATACGCATAGAGTCTTCGCACTATCAAAGAATTTGAAATGAGACTTTCTTCACCAGGTACGTCTTAGATCCAATCTATTGACATGTAAATAAATTTTAAACACTAAAAGATCTGCCTAGGATTATTATTGTCTTCCGCTGCATGTTATGAACACTTATATGCAATCCTTCAGCTCGGATTCAAAAATGTCTCCAGATGCGTGCCGAATCCTTCAAAAGTAGTGCATTGTTGGAGAATTTGAGGCGGGTGCGACAATATTTTGGAGAGTCCGTGCAACATTTCTTTCATCTACATATTAAGACTTGATGACTTCATCTGTTGATCGATAAATTAAGAATATTTAGAACACATAAGTAAATTGTTAAGAGTATCTTTGGGTTGTTTTCGCTAAACAACTGATATCAAAGCCCAGGTTCAGCGGGACGAGTATAACGATGGCTAAGTGATGGTGCGGGGCTTAATTTTCTTACCCTTAAGAGTTTGGAGATGCGCGCACAAAGATGAAGCTAGTTGCGGACTTTGTTTGCCGTAAATACTCTAACAATGTGGGTAACACTCGTTTAATCTCCGAAATTGAGCTGCGAATTGTGGTAATAGGCCACGTGGAACTTAGTTCGAGGGGGAGATGGTGGATTGTGGTGATGCGCCATGTGGAACTTAGTTCAAGGGGGAGATTTTTTGGTGTGCGATTAAGTCCAAAAAGATTGGGAACCTACATGTAAGGTATATGGATCTCTTAATAGTGCGAGACCTTTTGGGAAAACCGTGCAGGCTTGGCCCAAAGCAGACAATATCACACCATATTAAGAGTATCTTGGGCTGGTTTAGTCCAACATAAACGATTGCCTTATCCACATCGCTTTTTGTTTTTTATGATCTTCCAGTCAAAACTGCTAATAACAATGACCACTACCCTATTTTGGGCTGGGGAATTTTGTAGCAAAAGTGATAGTGTTTGTCCCACAGGCTAAAGGTTATGACACCATCAATAGTTCCAATCGTAGTTATACATCCACTTGCTAAGTAGAACCTAGACAATTTACAAATGTTTAGTCACATATGTTGTAACAGCCTAACAGTATGGCAGAACTACTTGTAGTGCCAACTGCAAAAGCTGCAGCTTGCCATTTGTGTGAGTGTACAGAACCAAGAACATTGTGCACTTAAGGAACATTCATTATTGGGACAATGTATTGAGCACAAGTTGTACAAACCAGCACCACCACCCCTTACTCTCACACATACAAAGAAATTTCTTTTTATTTTCCTCTTAAGGCAAAAGAGCGACGATTTCTTTTGCTTTTTCCTCCTCAAGATGGAGTGAAACGCAAATGTCCCAAAATGGAAGCGAGGATCAACTACTTTGAATTTGAGATGCATTTCTTGTTGTTTAAAGGAAGCTGGGAAGACTCATCTAAGCCAACAACATCGGATTTAGGATTTAGAGTCAGTAGGTCTGGTTCTTTGTATACATGCTTTCGTTTATCCTTTTCATACATATATAAGTTCGAGTCTAATCTAGCATTGTCTTCCATAGTGATTGTGTGGCTACATAATGTTATTCATTGGACCACCCCCACAACAACAATTGTTGAAACTTGAAAGACAGAAAGAATGCAAAATCTGAAGGGATTTCATTCATTGAACACTTTGCACAGTTACAATACAGTCAGAACTAGAAACCCTTCTTTGAACAACTATAAGGACATGCTACTAAAAACTGTTAAACAAAAGAAGAAAAGAAAACTAAAAGGAAAATAAGAAAGATCACTGAAGTTTATGACTTCTGGTACTTCAGTAATAGCTTAGTGTTGCCGCGTCCCTCAATATAAATTGCTTTCTCTCAGATCACCTCCTGAAAAATAGAGAAACGAACAAGATGTTAGTAAATGAAAAATGGTGTTGCAAAGTAAAATGTCGACTATGAAGTATCAGAATCACATGAAAGATGGCTCACCAAAATTTCTAGGTGTCTTGCACTTGTAACATTCTGCTCTGCTTGCATAGTTGTGTACACCACATCCTAATCTGTCAAACAACAAGGAAATTATTTCAGTTAAAATCCCAAAGGAGATTCGTGGCAGGCTAACAGTCAGCGTAAAACTAGTCAATCTTCTGATGAATCCTCAGTTAAGATCCCTTGGATAAAGGCACATGCATATTTCAGTAGTAAATATAGAGAAGTGCTAGTACTTTTTCATTTGTATTATTAATTTTTGTTTCATATAATATTGGACCGGAACCAGGCTTGCTCACATTGCCTATCGCAAGCACCAGATAAAGGAAGACGGTTGCTGCAGACAGACAACCAATGTAAAACTAGTCAATTCCAATGAATCATCACAATACAATATTTTCAGGAGTTTTAGTCAATTTTTTATTTTTATTTTGTATAAGATTGGTCAGCGATGAACTTAAATGGAGCAACATGGTCCGTAAGGATTCATATAGCTAACCCCAACTTGCTTGGGATTGAGGAATAGTTGTTGTAATATAGAATTGAGATGAAGTGAAGTGGATTAACATGAACAGTGAGGATTCATATAGCCAAGCATCTTTCTTAGGTTAATTTTTGTTGTAGTAAAGTAAGTCTATCTGCAGAATGAAAGTAAATGTGAACTAACCTGCTGCAAATCCAATCACCACTCTTCCAACCAGGAACAGAACTTGCATCATATCCATAACCTGTTGATGCCATCATTCCTGCCCCGATACCATAATAATCACTTTTTAAGGCACCACATCTATAGCAGTTTGTTCGACTTGCATAGTTGTGAGAACCACAGTTCATGGCACTGCAATACCAATCTCCGGCTAAGACTTCTGTTTTGTTTAGTCCATACATGGCAACATCAGCCGGTGTTGCATATTTAGGGCAGCTGCATCGTTGGCATGCATCCCTTTTCTTGAAATTTATGTGTTGGCATGCAGCACACATCCAATCTCCACTGCTCATTTTATGTCTACCCTGAAATTGAACATGAATAGATGTCGAGAACAAATTTTCATATGGGAATTATAATAGGCCATCTTGCACATGAACAGTTATTTCATTCTAGGAAGAAATTTCGCGGTACATAAAGCTTTTTGGGAAGAGCCTAATATTTTGAAAAAGTTGCATTGAAGACTGCAGCTTATTATTGTGCAGAAGGTGCAAGAAGAAGAAATTTGGTTCCAATTGAGATAATGAAAGGAACTGCAGAATGAAAACAAATCATGGATGTCTCACCTTGTGAAGAACTGAGCTTCTCAACTAGACGTAAACTTGAAGCTCAAGAAATGGTTTGCTGGAAGTGGTAGTTTTGATGAATGGTTTAGGGAGGTATATATAGTTGGAAGAACTCATTAATGGGGCCCGAAGTTTTCTTTTTGATCTGTTGTAAGCTTCAGACAGTTTCCTTAAATGGGATTCCACAAGATAGCGCGATTTCCAAAAAATTATTGGATGAACCTCCTACTTTCCCTATAGACTGTAAGGTATGGCTCTCTAAAGTTGTCAACTGTCATATTCATGAATGTGAAGCAATTTAATTCTTGCAGAAGTCCAATACTGCCCCTCCTTACCCGTTCGATGGTCCATTATTCTACTAAAAAGAGCTTCCCAAAATGTTATTCTTTGTTCTGTATCCATTTCTAGCAGGTATTATGAGGGGAAGATGTTATGTGAAAGGTGGGGTTATTTCACCGCGTGCTCTTGCTAAGATTAAGGGCCCTCGAGATGATCTGGATTCGCACGTTTACACATTAGATGAACATGTGTAATCCATATTGCCGATGCAAGCAACAGCCTGACACGGAGTCTAATGTCGTTTCAGGTGGAAAATGGTCAGGGTTCTAAAGGGGCAAAAACTGTAACAAGTTTACCACCAAAGGAATCAATTCCCTCATAATGCATTATTCAAGTTCTATCCTCTTTTGTGTTATATTCTTCATAATAATTCAAAAGTGAACTAAAGTGGACTTCTTTTCATCTTCTGTTCACTCATATCTGTGTTTACTTGTCTATTTTAACATAAAACCAGTTTTAGAGCTTTAAATCACACATTTAGGCCTTTTCCCTCCACTTGGAAAACAATAATGTTATAATACCAGTCCTTAGTTTCACCAAATAGATTCCCAAACATGAGAGTTGCATTATTCCTGACAGTATTGAATATATCAATTTGAAGAGAAACACCTCTTTCTTGACAGGTACCTTAGACAATGTATTTTTTTTAATCGCATGGCGTTTACCTTTGTTTTTCATCATTAAAGAAATCAGTATTCTCTGAAGATTCTGAATGTGATGCATGTCACAAGATTTGAACTTCATGACTTCAAAGCCATGTAATCAAGGCTCATACAAACACATAACATGGTGTTCTTGACCAATTATTGGGACCGTGAATGCTGATATGGCAACCGTAGATGATTCCACCTAAGCAAAGAAGCTCGTGTGTTCACATAAGATTTGATAAGGAGGAGTCCTAATCACCAATTTTAACCATACAAGGTAAATATTCTGGATAAGAAAACCTCAGATAAAACTCCATCCTTTATTCTATATATGTGACCATTCTGTAAAGGGGGCCTATCCTCCTCAATAATACTTGCCAGAATCTACATCCTAACTGCAACAACAACAACAACTACCCAGTATATTCCCACCAGGTGGGGTCTGGTACATCCTAACTGCAATTAACGATAAAAATAGCCGTTGCTTTTGAGTTTTTGTATATTCCTATTGTGCTGTCAGAAGGAAGGTTTAGCTCATGCTACTTTTGCGAATAGGGCCTAATTAAGATATATTCTTCTTAATAACTATGTTGATGATAGTGACCACAAGAGCAGAAGACTGATTGCAGATGGCTGTCCCTCTTGGAATGTGTTCATTATAGCCAAACAAATGCTTAAAACTGTTTTAGCTGGGGTTCTGCACTACTATTAGCAAGATTTCGGTTTGACAAGTTAGTTGATGCTCTCTTATATCTCATCAGAATAAAGGGGTCTGAATAAGATCACTTGTAGTGGTAAAACAAGAATTTTACAAAGCCAGAAAAATCATTTTAGGTAGCCCTTGTAGTGCCCCACCGATGACTTGTTTTTCTTGTCAATTTTCAGCATCCAAATAACCGTATAGGGACGAGTTATCTGGATATTTATGGTCATATGTTTAATGATTTGGTTGCTTGATGTAAGAAGCATCATAGTAAAGTAAGCCAATTATCGATTGTCAAGCAATGCAGCAACGAGTAGCCACAGCAGGAAAAGAATCAGAGGTCAGGAGCTTTTCTCCTTCGACTTCTTAACAGATGCTCCACAATCTTGGTTATAGGTGGCAAGAAACTAGCTAGCTAGTTATTCTTTTAAACATTCTCAAACTAAATTCTTATCGCAACTACTAGTTGTTAAAGCTAGTTAATGATTAAAGCTAGCTAAGTTGGTGTGAATGAGAAATGGAGGGAAGAAGACAATAGAAGGAAAATGAAGTTTCAAAGCAAAGTTCCTTTGAAAAGGAGCTTTGTACCACATTGGTGGTAGAAAGGGAAAGTTATGTGCTTATATTAGAAAGCACTTCTTCTAGCTCTTAAAGGGTTAAGAAGAGGGACTCCCCTCGCGCTGTCGTCGTCGCTCGGCTTCGGATTTGGATTTGGTCAAATGATCTGATTGATAATCTTTTTGGACTAAATTTATTTAAAATTCAATCTTCATTTTCTGAAATTATTTTTAATTCCCGCGGGAAAAATATTAATTTGTTAACTGTAAACTTCCCAACATTCTTATTTTTCAGAAAAAGGCATGGCCTTTCCCGAACAGGCACCAAGCCTTTCCGAACAGTCACAATTCGAGGCTATATAAACTGAGGCAATGCCTCATTTTCGAGTACGAAAAAAAAAAAAAATATTCGTGCATTAAAAATTCTGCATTCTTTTCTGCAAACTGAAACATATCGAGTCATACTGTGATTTCGTTCCCGAATTTGAGTTCGTCGAAGTCGTAGGCGTTTGAGGTACCGCCACTCCTACGACAGGTATATCCGTTATATCCTGGGAGGAAATAATCCACAACCTCGGGTACAGTGAGGGGGTTAAATTCCTTAAGGACACACAGTGAATTTTGTGGTCTCGGATTTCTTCATTTCTGTGATTTTTTTTTTTTTGTCTCTTCTTCTTACTGGTTTCCACTTTCTCGTTGCTTTGAACACGGACAATCGATAACACTAGTTACTACAATTGCCTCATTTAACTCAAACTCAAACAGAGACCTTTCTTACATCCCTTTCGACCATTTGTGTCAGCTCAGCTTACATTTCTATAACACAACATGAAATTAAGAAAATATCCGTTTACAAATCAAGGTTTTTAGCATGCAACAGTGCTACCTTTGCAAAGGATTTTAATAGTTTTCTTTCCTCTACACATTATTAGGAATTGATGACCTCATCTGGTGAACGATAAACTAAGGATATCTACAACACTTAAATGAATGAATGCGGATAAAGCTGATCTTCTAGTCAAAACTGTTAACCACAATGACCAGTACTCTTTTTTGGCCCGGGAATTTTGATGTAAAAATGAAACTGTTTGTCCCATCTAAACTATAGAGACAATAGAGAAATCTCCCTTTTATTGTATTCAAGAAATAACAAGTATATATACAAGTACATAGAGTCATAACTATGGAAAGAATCAAAAAGGAAATCCTATAAATCTGTTGTGAATCCCTATAATTATGCTAGCTATGTATATTATATAAGATTATATCTACATTCATTATCTAACACTCCCCCTCAAGCCGGAGCATAGATATTGATCATGCCCAGCTTGTTACAAAGGTAATCAACTCGAATTCCATTCAACGCCTTTTGTGAACAAATCAGCCGGTTGCTCTCCTATCTTCACGTAGCCACTGGAGATAAGTTCTCGTGAATCTTCTCACGAATAAAATGGCAGTCAACCTCAATATGGTTAGTTCTTTCATGATACACCGAATTTGTCGCAATATGGAGGGCAGCTTGATTGTCACACCAAAGTTTTGTTGGTATTGGATGCTCTAACCCAATTTTAGTCATCAGATGATGTATCTATATAATCTCACATGTAGACTGTGACATATCTCTATACTCGGATTCTGCACTAGATCGAGATACAACACTTTGCTTCTTACTCCTCCATGATACCAAGTTTCCTCCAACAAAGACACAATAACCTGTAGTAGATGTTCTATCAGTTTTCGATCCAGCCCAGTAAGCATATGCACAACACTCAATACAAGTATGGTTGTGATTGCTATATAATATGCCAAGTCTAGGAGCTCCTTTCAAGTAACACAAAATCTGTTCCAAAGCTGCCCAATGTTTGACCGTTGATGCAGATATGAACTGGCTAACAACACTTGCCACAAAAGCAATATCTGGACGAGTCACGGTAAGGTAGTTTAATTTCCCAACTAACCTCCTGTATCTCTCTGGATCGTCAAAAGGATCCACCATCATCTTTAATAAGATACACATTAGGAACCATTGGAGTACTGCAAGGTTTAGCTGCCAACTTTTCAGTTTCTGCAAGCAAGTCAAGAATATACTTTCTTTGAGACAAAAGAATTCTCTTCTTGCTTCTATTTACTTCTACTCCAAAAAAGTATTTCAACTGGCCCAAGTCCTTTGTATGAAACCTAGTATGCAGAAAGGAATTGAAGGAAGAAATCACAGCATAGTCACCTCCTGGGATAACAATATCATCAACATATACAAGGAGGAGATTAGTGCTAGCTACTAATTTCCGATAGAAGACTGAGTGATCGCACTTACTCATTTTCAACCGAAACTCTTGAACTACCTCACTAAACTTGCCAAACCAACCTCGTGGCTCTGCTTCAAGCCATATAAGGACTTCTTCAAATGACAGACTTTCCCATACTCCCCCTGAGCAACAAAACCGGGGGGTTGCTCCATGTACACTTCCTCTTGAAGATCACCATGAAGGAACGCATTCTTGATATCCAACTGATGTAGGCGGCAATTCTCGGACGCATCTAGAGAAATAAATAAGTGGACAAAAGTGAGTTTGGCAACCGGGCGAAGATGTAGGAATAATCCACCCCATAAGTCTGAGCATACCCTTTCGCCACAAGTCTGGCCTTAAATCTTTCCACAGAACCATCTGAATTAACTTTAACTGTAAAGACCACTTGCATCCCACTGGTTTTTTTTCCTTTGGTAAATCTACCAAATCCCATTGTGTGGTTGTCCTCTAAAGCATGTATTTCCTCAAGCATTGCATCAGAGCATCCGAGATGATTCAAAGCCTCCTTCACTATTTTGGGTACGGAGATGGAGTCTAGAGAAGCAATCATTGATCTAGACGTAGAGGATAAGTGGTCATAGAAAACAAAGTTAGCAATAGAATATGGCGATTTACAAGTATGTGTACCTTTGCAAAGAGAAATAGGAAGATCAAGGTTATCTGGAGGATCAAGCAAAGAAGAATTAGATCATGCAGGAACTGGTGCGGGACATGTATCATTTGTCTCTCGCCTACGGGAATAAACTTGAACAATTGGAGGTCTTGCTGGAGCTGGTACTGAAGGTATAATAGTCAATTAGGGCTCAATAGAAGAATTGGGAGATCGAAGAGTATCATCTGATTGTTCTGTCAAAATACGGGTAACCTGATACACTAGCCACTCATCTTCCTCCCCCTGGCTTGTAGAAATGGGAGGTGCATAGAAGAATGGTGTAGTCTCTGAAAATACTACATCGGTTGACACTAAATATTTTCCAAGCTCAGTAGAATAACATCGATACCCCTTCTGAAGGGAAGAATAGCCCAGGAAAACACACTTCACAACCTTGGGATCCAACTTGGTAAGAGATAGTTGAACATCTCGAACACAATATGTGCTTCCAAACACCTTAGGTTCCACCAGAAATAATGACTTATTCGGAAAAAGAATACTATAAGGAACATCACCATCGAGTACAAAAGATGTCATGCGATTAATCAAAAAACAAGCCATAGAAACCGCATCAGCGTAGAACTGTTTAGGAACCTTCATTTGGAACAAAAGTGCTTGAGCTGTCTCAAGTAGATGTCGATTCTTCCTCTCAGCAACTCCATTTTGAAAGGGTGTATCAACACATGAAGACTGATGTAATATACCATGTTATCTCATGTAGGACTGAAATAACTCTGACATATATTCTTTAGTGTTATCACTCCTTAGAGTACGTACTGAAGCATTGAATTGAGTTTTGACTTCACCACAAAAGGCAGAACAATGAATAAACACTTCAGAGCGGCTCTTCATAAAGTAAATCCAAGTCACTCGAGAAAAATTATCTATAAAAGTGACAAAATACTTATGCCCAGTTTTAGAAGCAACATGACATGGTCCCCAAACAACAGAATGGACCAACTCAAAAGTTGATTCAGCTCGCGTATTAACCATTGGACTTAACGAGATGCGATGGTGTTCTGCAAATCAACATGACTCACAATCCAATGATGACATATGCTGAAACTGATGATGGAAGGGATGTCCAAGTCGACAATGTTCTTCAAAAGGAGACACGATACCAGAGCATGCAACAGATCGTGACTCCTATTCATCAAAAATGTAGAGATTACCAGATATATATCCTTTACCAATAACTTTCATCGTCTTATGATCCAAAAACAAACAATGATCCGAAAAGAATGCAACACAATAATTAAGGTCTTTGGTAATTTTACTAATAGATATCAAGTTAAAGGCCAAGTTTGGTAGACTTAATACATATGACGGGGTAATAGATGAAGTTGGTTTAACAGTCTCAGATCTAATACTGCTACAAGTGATCCATCATCTACAGTAACCAGGGGGGTGCTTTATGTGAGCAAAAGCTAGAAAAAATATTTGGATTACATGTCATGTGATTTATAGCACCAGAATCAATCACCCATTTATTGGAAGAGGTGATAAGACATGTTTTATCTGATTCAGCAAAGGAAGTACCTGAAGAAGATTCCTTAACTGATTTATAATATTGAAGGAATTTTAGAAACTCATCCGAAACCAAGATTGTTACACTAGGAGTTGTTGTATTATTATTCTTTACCATCATTTTTTTCCTTTCAATTACAAACTGATTAAACCAACGGAGGTCCCCGAAGCTAAAAGATACTCAAACAGATCCTGGTAGATATGAAATCAACAATCTATTGAACATAATTCAATTTTACTCAACCATATCAGAGAACCAAATGAATTTGTTCCCAACTCAAACAAAATTAGAGACCAACAAATTTTCAGATAAAGAAAGACCCAACAGACAATATCAAGTCACTAATCGATCACCATAGTGAGTCAAAATTAAAGATGCAAGCTTCTCACATAGGCAACCTCCAAGAAAAATACCACAGAATTAAAGAAATCGAATAATCAATAAACCAAACTCAAACTTGACCAAACAAAGTAAAAATAAGATCTGGTATGAGATTGTTCTTTGACAAAATGTGGTTCTATATGATCGGAGAACCACCACAAGTCAACTGGAAACGTCAAAAAGACCTCATATTAGCTCCCGGTCAAGGAATTTCCGGCAACGGATTCGACTCAACTCCAGCGAGCAGTAGACCTGCTCTGATACCATGTAAACTATAGAGACAATAGAGAAATCTCTCTTGTGTTGTATTCAAGAAATAACAAGTATATATACAAGTACATAGAGCCTTAACTATGGAAAGAATCAAAAAGGAAATCCTGTAAATCTGCTGTGAATCCCTATAATTATGCTAGTTATGTACATTACATAAGATTATGTCTACATTCAGATTATGTCTACATTCATTATCTAACATCCCACAAGCAAAAGCTTATGACACCATTGATAGTTTCAATCATAGTCATACATATACTTGCAAAAGAAGAACCTATAAAATTTACAAATGTTTAATCATGTACATTGTAACAGGCTAACAGTATAGCACAACTACATTCGAAACTGAGATGCACTTCTTTTATATGCCTACTATCTTTTATTCTTTTCGTCCATATATAAGGCTCGAACATACTCTAACATTGTCTTCCATAGTGATTGTGAGGCTAAATAACATTATTCACTGGACCTACAAATGTAATTGTTGAAACTTGAAAGATAGAAAGAATGCAAAATCTGAATGGATTTCATTCATCGAACACTTTGCACAGTTACATTGCTGTTTGAATTAGAAACTTGAGCAATTAACTAAGTACTAAAAACTGTTAATAAAAGGAAGAAAAGAAAAACTAAGAGGAAAAGAAGAAGGGTCATTGAAGATTATGAATTCTGGTAAATCTTCAGTAATAACTTCATGTCGCTGCATCCCTCAATATAGGTTACTTTCTCTCTGATCACCTCCTGAAAAACAGAGAAATGAACAATGTTTTAGTAAATAAAAATGGAGTTGGAAGGTAAAATGTCGAATATGCGGTATCAGGCTCACCAAAATGCCTAGGTGTTTTGCACTTATAACATTCTGCTCTACTGGCATAGTTGTGCACACCACATCCTAATCTGTCAAACAAGTAGGCAGTTATTTCAGTTTAAATCCCTAAGATAGTATTTCAGTGGTAAAAGGAAGAGAGTTGCTGCAGGCTAACAGTCAGCGTAAAACTAGTCATTCTTGTGATGAATCACGGAGATTTATATGTCAGTAACAAATATAGTGAAAACCTCTACTACTTTTAAATTCAATTTTTATAATATTAGTTTGAAATGAGTTTTATTGCAGCGACATGATTAGTGAAGATTCATAATAGCCGACCCCAACTTGCTTTGGATTAAGGCATGGATGTTGTTGTTGTTGCAATATTGGACCAGAATGAGCTTAAATGGAGCGACATGAACAGTGAAGATTCATGTAGCCGATGCTGACTTGTTTGGAATTGAGACGTAGTTGTTGTTATTGAAGTAAATGTGAACTAACCTGCTGCAAATCCAATCACCACTCTTCCAACCAGGAACACAACTTGCATCATATCCATAACCTGTTGATGCCATCATTCCTGCCCCGATACCATAATAATCGCTTTTTTGTTGGGATTTTGCTTATAAATGAGAAGGGTCATTATCCCACATTGGAAAAATGTTGAAGAGTAGCTTGGAGGCTTGCGGGGCTTAAGTTATGTTTTCAAATGTACCAAACCGAATGCATTTCTAACACTGTTTGTTAGGAGAATGTACTGAGGTTTATGTGATTGTAAGAATTTTTCACATAGTGGTCGGTTGTTGTCTTTTGACAACGCTTGTGGTTTTTCCCCGGTTTGGGTTTTCACGATAAATTCTTGTGTTGTTTTTATTTCTCAATTTTTCTCTTTACAAAAGGGGCGGAGATCTCGGGGTTTACGGGAAATGGTCATTCTTTTTTCCCAGCAAGTGGTATCAAAGCGAGGTCGCCTAGCTTGAGGGGGGAATCTTAGTATGCTCTGTGGTCACAGCTTTGGCTGATCTTCCACATCAGAAAAGATTTTCTGGTTCAAGAAGTTTGTAGGAGGGGAAGTTGGTGCAATTGGAGTATCGAGGCTTGTGGTGAATTCTGGCGGTTAGATCAGGTAGTGTGGAGGTGCATGTCTAGGTAAGCTCTGACTAGGAAAGACTTGGTAATTAAATGGTCATGACCCACCTCTCTTTCCTGGGAACTTACCTGGTGTGCTGTTCACGAGCTACAGACAAGGTTCTAAGCAAGTGTTTTTCATCCACGGATATTGGTCAGCGATACGGTTACAATAGGAAGCATCAAGTTTGATATTGAGAAATTTGATGGAAGAATCAATTTTGGCTTGTGGCAAGTTCAAGTCAGGGATATATTGATTCAATCAGGTCTACTCAAGGCCCTGAAGGGAAAACCAGAAGCAGGTTCTAGCGATGATTCATCAAGCAAGAGAGATGAAGAATGGGATGATTTGGATTTGAGAGCTGCAAGTGCGATACGGTTATCATTGGCAAAGAATGTCCTTGCAAATGTGCATGGAATTGCGACGACCAAGGAGCTATGGGAAAAGTTGGAAAAGCTGTATCAAACAAAGGGAGTCTCAAATCGGGTGTACCTGAAGGAACAATTTCATACATTGCGTATGGGTGAGGGTACTAAAATCTCGGATTATTTGAGTGTTCTCAATGGGATTGTCTCTGAGCTTGAAGCTATTGGGGTGAAGATAGATGAGGAGTATCAAGCCTTAAGGCTCGTCTGGTCTCTTCCTTCGTCTTTTGCGCACATGAAGCCAATATTGCTCCATGGGAAGGAGCATGTGGATCCTTCAGAAGTTATCAGCACGCTCATCTCTGAAGAAAGAAGACTCAAAGGAGATGGGAGGGATACTTCTTCTGAAGGTGTGTATATGTGCTACGAGAAAGGAAAGGAAAAGAGGAACCCCATGAAGCGGAATGTTGTTTGCTGGAAGTGTGGAGAGCCTGGACACATGAAGAAGGATTGTCCAGCAGGTGGAGCAGGTTCGACTACAGGCTCCAAGTCAAGTGATGCTGTTAATATGGTCTTTGATAGGTACCATATGACCTTATATGACCCAAAGACATGTACATCCTTATGGCATGCCGCTATTTGCCATGGTGAAGGATGTGAGATTAATAGCGGAATTACACACGGGCATTGGTTTGGCAGGAATGCAAGGTGTGTGATTAAACAGTTATGTCGATAGCTGATGGACTTCCAAGGAGAGCCAATAGTGGAGGTTGCACCATAATAATCAGCAAGGTGTTTTTCGACATGAGCCGAAGTGGAAATTCTTAGAATGGTTTATTCAAAGTGGCGATACTCTTTATGGTGGAGTATGACAGGTGTTCAGCAATGTGGAGTATGGCGGATAGCTGCTGCTATGATCATTTTTAATCAAGGTGGAGTTTGTTGGGATTTTGCTTAAAAATGAGAAGGGTCATTATCCCACAATGGAAAAATGTTGAAGAGTAGCTTGGAGGATTGCCTATATAAGGGGGCTTAAGTTATGTTGTCAAATGTACCAAACCGAATGCATTTCTAACATTGTTTGTTAGGAGAATGTACTGAGGTTTATGTGATTGTAAGAATTTTTCACATAGTGGTCGGTTGTTGTCTTTTGACAACGGTTGTGGTTTTTTCCCGGTTTTGGGTTTCCACGTTAAATTCTTGTGTTGTTTTTATTTCTCAATTTTTTTCTTTATAAAAGGGGCGAAGATCTCGGGGTTTACGGGAAAGGGTCATTTTTTTCCCAACAAAATCATATGCAACTATATGGTATTACAAATACTTCAGAATCACAGAAACAAACCAAACAATAGAACTCAAACCTGACCAAAATTGGTTGTAACACAATCTGGCCGAAACCTTTTTTTCTTCACAAAAACAAGGATAACCACCAATTGACTGAAAATATCAACAATCTCAGAGAACAAAGCTAGACAAAAATAGACTACACACTCGCCTCCACGTGTCTACCGAACATTTTTGGTCAACTCCGGCACAGTGTTGTCAAAGGCACGTTTATGCCCTGAAGCGAGGCTCAAAATACGCTGAGCGCTCGCCTCGCTTTGTGGGTGTTTTAGTGTCACATCAAAGCTCTAAGGCATATTTTTCCTTGACAATGAGTGTAATTCTGAAACGGCGACCTTAAACAATTGATATTTCATTTTATCGTGAATTTTGTTTCAATTTCTTTGTTCATTTAATTGTTATTCATGCTTATAATGATTATTAGTCTTGGACTATATGCATATTTTTTCTTTTCTCCCGTTGCGCCTTTTTTAATTAAAGCCCACGCTTTATTTGCGCTTTGCGCTTAAAGTCCCAACGAACCTTAGAGATTTTTTACGCTTTTTGCCTTTGATAACACTGCTCCGGCGAGATAGACTCAACTCCGGCGAAGCCACAGATGTGGCTCTGATACAATGTAACAAATAAGGTATGGAAGAATCAAAAGTGGTTATCTAAATTCCATGAAGTAATACATATATATACATGTACAAAGGATTCTAACTATGGAAAGAAGTAGAAGGAAAATCCTAAGAATCTGCTATCAAATCTCAATACTTATTCTCTCTATGTATAGTACAAGTAATATGTCTACATTCATTCTTTAACATTTTCGTACATATATAGGGTTCGAGCATACTCTAACATTGTCTTCCATAATGATTTTGAGGCTACATAATATTATTTATTGGACCCCCCTAGAAAAGCAGTTGTTGAAACTTGAAAGACAGAAAATATGCAAAATCTGAAGGGATTTCATTCATTGAACACTTTGCAGAGTTACAATGCAGTTAAAACCAGAAACCCTTCTTGATTAACTACAAGGAAATGCTACTATAAACTGTTAAAGAAAGGAGGAAAAGCAAAACTAAAAGGAAAAGAAGGGTCAACGAAGGTTATGACTTCTGGTAATCTTCAGTAATAACTTAAATGTTGTCGCATCCTTCAATATAAGTTAGTTTCTCTCAAATCACCCCCTGAAAAACGGAGAAATGAACAAGATGTTAGTAAATGAAAAATGGCGTTGGAAAGTAAAATGTCAACTGTATGAAGTATCAGAATAAAATGTCAACTAGGGATGGCTCACCAAAATCCCTAGGTGTTCTGCACTTATAACATTCTGCTCTGCTTGCATAGTTGTGCACACCACATCCTAATCTGTCAAACAAGAAGGCAGTTACATCAGTTAAAATCAGAAAGATAGCATGTCAGTAGTAAAAGGAGGACAGTTGCGGCAGGCTAACAGTCAGCGTAAAACTAGTCAATCTTGTGATGAGTCCTCATACTACAATGTGTTCTATGACTCCTAGTCTTATCAGAGATTTATATGTCACAAAAAATGTAGTGAAAACTTCTAGTACTTTTTTGTTTTATTTTGTTAGAATATTTGTTTGAAATAAGTTGAAATGCAGTGACATGATTAGTGAAGATACAAATAGCCGATCCTAACTTTCTTCGGATTAAGGCATAGGTCTTGTTGTTGTTGCAATGATGGACCAGAATGAGCTTAAATGGAGTGACGTGAACTGTGAAGATTCATGTAGCCGACCCCGACTTGTTTGGAATTGAGACGTAGTTGTTATTGAAGTAAATGTGAACTAACCTGCTGCAAATCCAATCACCACTCTTCCAACCAGGAATAGCACTTGCATCATATCCATAACCGGCTGATGCCATCATTCCTGCCCCAATGCCATAATAATCACTTTTTAAGGCACCACATCTATAGCAGTTTGTTCGACTCGCATAGTTGTGAGAGCCACAGTTCATGGCACTGCAATACCAGTCTCCGGCTAAGACTTCTGTTTTGTTTAGTCCATACATGGCAACATCAGTTGCTGTTGCATATTTAGGGCAGCAACATCGTTGGCATCCATCCCTTCTCTTGAAATTTATGTGTTGGCATGCAGCACATATCCAATCTCCACTGCTCATTTTATGTCAAACTGAAAGCAAACATGAAAAGATGATGAGAACAAACTTTCATATGGGCATGGTATCAGGTACGTATATTTCGGGAAATCTTGTTATTGTTTATCCATCTTTGAGGCCTCATTCTATAAAATGGTTATAGTTCCAATTTTAGATAAATGAAATGAAACACAGAAGGAAAATAAATCATCAATGCCTCACCTTCTGAAGACCTGAGCTTCTCAACGAGACGTAAACTTGAAGCTCAAGAAATGGTTAGCTGGAAGTGGTAATTTTGATGAATGGTTTGTGGAGGTATATATAGTTGGAAGAACTCATTACTGGGCCCCAAAGTGTCCTTTTTGATCTGCTGTGAGCTTCAGACAGTTTCCATAAATGTGATTCCACAAGATAGCGCAAATTTTCCAAACAATTATTGGATAAAACCTCCTACTTCTCTTCCTTCTTGACTGTAGGGGGATGGCTATCTAAAGTTGTCAACTGTCATATTCATGCATGTGAAGCACTATTTTCTTGCAGAAGTCCAATAGTGCCCCTCCTTACCTGTTCGACGGTCCATTATTCTACTGAAAAGAGCTTCTCAAAATATTATTCTTTGTTCTGTATCCACTTCTAGTAGGTGTTATGAGGGGAAGATGTTATGTGAAAGGTGGGGTTATTTCACCGTGTGTGGTCTTGCTAAGATCGATGGACCTTCGAGATGATTTGGATGCACACACATAGACATAAAATGAGTATGTGCCATCCATATGGCCCGTGCAAGCAACTGCCTGACACGAAGGCTAATGTCGTTAAGGTGGAACATGGTCCAGGTTCTTAAGGGGCAAAAACTGTAACAAAGTTTACCACCAAGGAATCAATTCCCTCATAATGCAAATTCAAGTCCCATTATTCTTTTGTGTAATATTCTTCTTAATAATTCAAAAGTGGACTTCTTTTCGTCTCCTGTTTAGTCATATTTGTGCTTACTTCTCTAATTTCACATAATACCAGTTTTAGATCTCTTAATCACACATCTAGCTTTTCCTCCATTTGTAAAACAATGAGCACTATAGATATTACCAGACCAGTCAGTTTCACCAAATAGATTGCCAAGAATATAAAAACCTTTTATTGGCACACTAAGGTGATACATGAATTCGGAACAAAACGTGAGAGTTGCATTATTCCTGACAGAATTGAATACATCAATTTTAAGAGAAATACCTCTTTCTTGACTGGTACCTGAGACAGTGTATAAGGTAAACGATCACATGGCGTTTGCCTTTGTTTTTCATCAATAAAGAAATCAGTATTCTCTGAAGATTTTGAATGCGATGCATGGCACAAGATTTGAACTTTATGACCCTGAAGCCCTGTAATTGTTTATATGATAAGTGAAAAGGTTAACCATCTTTGGCAATAATCAACTTAATGATCTCTCGCTTTACAGGAAAAGGAGAATGCTAATATCTGAATTCCCTTACTAAAGGGACAGTTGATTATGCATTTATGTTAGGATAACTTCAGCTAAGGTTTCACAGCGGTATCAGTTTTCAATCAATGATCCAAGAATTGACAAATTGTCCTCACAGTTATACCTGTCAAGAGAGTGAATACTACACAATGTATTGTCATTGATGAGTCACAGAAAAAAAAATCCAGGCCTCCCATACAAACACATAATATGGTGTTCTTATTGGGATAAATACAATATTAATGTCAGATTGACAATGAGTTGAAGCCATTTGACCAATTATCGTGGCCACAAATGCTGACATGGAAACCATGGATGATTCCACCTACGCACAGAAGCTCGCGTGTTGACATAGGATTTGATAAGAAGGAATCCTAATCACCATTTTTAACCAGACAAGATGAATATTCTGGATAAGAAAACCTCAAATAAAACTCCATCCTTTATTCTATATATGTGACCATTCTGTAAAGGGCGCCTATCCTCCTCAATTATACTTACCAGAATCAACATCCTAACGGCAATGATAAAAATAACCGTTGCTTTTGAATTTTGCATATTCCTATAATGCTGTCAGAAGGTAAGTTTTAGGAAATGCTACTTTTGTGAATAGTGCTTAATTAAGATATATTCTTGTTATCTGTACAAATGACTTATTTTGAACGATAACTCATCGTATATTAATGACATTGATGATAGTGACCATAAAATCAAGAAGAATGATTGTAGATGCCCTCTATAGGTGTGTTCATTATAGCCAAACAAATGCATAGAATGGTTTTAGCAGGGGGTTCTCCACTACTTTTAGCAAGATCTCGGTTTGACAAGTGAGCTGACACTCTCATATATCTCATCAGAATAAAGGGTCCTAAAGGTTGATTGATATTGATTCCAAGTAAAATCACTAGTAGTGGTAAAAAAAGAATCGCAAAAAAAGCCAGAAAATCATTTTGGATAGCCCTTGTAGTGCCCACTGTGACCTGTTTTCTTATTGGTCTTCAGCACCGAAATAAACCATATCGAAATGAGTTCAGTTGGATATTTTTTGCTATTGTATCCAATGATTGGGTTGCTTGATCAAAGCACCATTTCAATAAAGTAATGCACTGATCAACTCTCAAGCAATGCAGCAGCAGGTAGTCACAACTGCAAAGATATCAGGACGCCAAAACAGCGATGGATCCAACATTACACATCTGAAATTACGGGTTTAGAATTTAATGTTTTGTTGAAATTTTTGTGGTATTTGGAATGTGTATCTATGTTTTTCGTCGAAAATATTGGGAGGTTGAGCGCATTGACTATATACTCGTCCGCCTCTGGTTCCAGGCGCTTTTATCTTCTGACATCTCACAGATACTCCACAATCATGGTTATAGGTGGCAAGCAACTCCAGCTAATTATTCTTTTGAAAATTCTCATTCTAGTCTCAACTATTAACTATTTCACTTGCCTCATTTATCTCAAAAGTCAACCCACAAATCTCTCCTACATTCCATTCTATCATCTACAGAGGCGGATGCAGCCTTGGGAAAATTGTTCATCTGAACCCTATATTTTCGACACGAAGCATAAATATATATGCTACATCAACAACTGGTAAATCCGAACTCACAACTTGCAAAGTATAATGAGTTTGGCGCTAAGATAAATTCTTGATTCGGTTCTGTTAAGAGTGACAACAACTATAATTTGGCACAATAATTTTGTAGCAAAAGCCATACCAGTTGTTCCAAAAGCAAAAGGTCACATTACCTTGCTGGATATATAGTTCCATTGGTAGTTATACCTCCACTGCCCATACAGAACCTGAAAAATACCAGATATGTTTAGTCAAATACTTTGTAACAGGCCAACATATGTAGCAGAACTACTTTTGAGCCAATTGCAAAAGGCTGCAGCTTGTAAAAAAACAGAACATATTCTTAAAAATACCTACATCTATATTCTTGTGGGACTAATAAACAAATTCCCATAATGTTCATGTATAGGTTTCATCACACTTAGAAAGATTCATTTGAGACAATGTATTGAAAACAAGTTGTTTTTTCTGCACCAAACAAAAAAAACTTGTTAACAACTATTAACCAAATTTGAGAACTTATCTCATCCACATTATCAATTTTTTTTTTCTTCTAATTTGTCTGTTACACCCTCAATTTTTGTAGTTTTTTCTAGGGGTGTGCATTCGAATCGGTTTATCGATAAATCGAAAAAAATCAAAATCGAAAAAATCGAAACCTTATTGAAACGATAACGATAAGCATATGTACAAACGATAAATCGAATGCACACCCCTATCACTGTAGACACTTATAAAATGAATAATTACATATTTGTGTAGATTAATACAGAATATATATATATTCCGCTACTATTTTGAAAGCGGCTATACAATATCATTTTCCCTAATCTATACCCTTTCATTTACTCTAAGTCCCTTACCTTATTATTTTCTCTACCACATTTAAGGAATAATCATATTTAAAGATCAAGGGAATGAAGTTCAAATTAATGGAAAATAAAATTAGTCATGATGATGTATTTTGTCTTGTTTTATTTTTTTATACCATTGGAGTGTTGCTGGCATACATTTGATCCCTTACTTTAGTTTTCTTGCATGTGCTTGTTAATACAATTTTTATGTTATAAATGGTTTCGTCTTATTTTAGCTTCTTTTTGTCCATATAAGTTAGGCGTGTTTATAGCGATATACTTTCTGTGGAATCCCGCAAATTTTCTTATTGGTGTAATCGATAATCGAATCGATAAGACCCCAAAATTGATAAATCGAAATCGAAAAAATCAAAACCTTATTGAAACGATAACGATAAGCATATGTACAAATCAATAATCGATAAGTAATTATCGATAAGGGTCAAAATCGAATCGACAAATCGAATGCACACCCTAGTTTTTTCGTTGTGCGTCCTCAACTAATTGAACATTACGATCAAACTTTACATTTTCCTTTTTCTGAGGATTACACTCACAAAACAAGATTGTATATAATGGTGTACTGTGGCCCGGGCCTGAACCGGACCGGACCGGACCGGGCCTGCGGTCCTGGCGGGCCTAACGGGCCTGGTGGTACCTATAGGCCCGCGACTGGCCGGTCCAAGAATGAAAGCTCGCCAGGCCGGGGATCGCCAGCCTGGCCTGGCGGGCCCAAACGGGCCCAACTGCTATTTTTTTTTTAAAAAAAATTTGTATTTATTGTATATATTTTATATTTTGTATATATTATTACCCAAAATGATATATCTTTCTTAGTCTTCCTTCCCCCAGTGGAATGAGCATAACAAGGTACTAATACCACCATTAAAAAAAAAAAACTAAAAGAAGATGTGCCAATGGTGGTACTAGCAATTAGTATATTGTGTTGTAGTAATTAGTATATATTGTATATTTTGTGTATATATATATATATATATATATATATATATATATATATATATATATATATATATATATATATATATATATATTCCCTTATATATTTTCTTGTAGTATATATTATATGTTATGTATATATATATTCTCTTATATATTTTCATGTAGTATATATATTGTATATTATGTATATATATTATAACGTATATAGTTATATGTTGTAGTATATATATTGTATCTTATGTATAATGTATATATATTCTCTTTTATATATATTGTATCTTATGTATATATGTTATTACTTATATATTTTCTTATAGTTTAGGTTGTATGTTATGTATATATATTGTCGTATATATTTTCTTGTGGTATATATTGTATGATATATATATATATATATATATATATATATATATATATATATATATATATATATATAATTCGAAGTAAAGACAAAGAAATATTGAGAAAAAATATATTCAAGGATATGTCTTATAATTTTTATTACCCAAAATGGCATATCCTTCTTAGACTTCCTTCCCCCAATAGAATTAGCACAACAAGATACTAATACCACCATTAAAAGAAAAAAAACTAAAAGAAGATGTGTCAATGTACAAGTTACATTATAATCTACATTGTATCTCTAACAAATCTCATAAATCCGTCAAGGTTGGGAGGAGGTTGTGTTGGTGGTGGTGGAAACGAAGCTTGTTCATCACCACTTCCGGGCGAAGCCGAATCCTCCCAAAGTTACGGTATCATTTCTTCATAAGCTTCATCTATCGCCGGTTGTGATTCTGCAATTCCAAAGTTTCTTCTTTCCGCGCAGATCCAATCTCTAAAAAGTACCGATTTTTCTAAGCTATCCCTCATCGCCGCTCTATGATCACATATTTGTAGTCTTGCTTGACTGAAAGCGCTCTCCGATACAACATTTGAAGCTTGAATTGATAAAACATCCCGAATCATCCTTGCAAGAATCGGAAAATGTTTTTCCCTCGACTTCCACCATTTCATGTAGTATATATATATTATATGAAAATATATAAGAGAATATATATATATATATATATATATATATATATATATATATATATATATATATATATATATATATATATATATATATATATATATATATATATATATATATATATACAAAATATACAATATATACTAATTACTACAACACAATATACTAATTGCTAGTACCACCATTGGCACATATATATATTTTTTTTCTTTTAATGGTGGTATTAGTACCTTGTTATGCTCATTCCACTGGGGGAAGGAAGACTAAGAAAGATATATCATTTTGGGTAATAATATATACAAAATATAAAATATATACTAATTACTACAACACAATATATACATAATATACAATATATATTAATTCCTACAACACAATATACAATGAAATATATATTATATATACTATATTAATAACTAGTATACTATATAAAATATATTCTATAATATACTAATAACTACTATACAAGATATTGCCTTAAAAAAAAAGCTCGCCAGGCCCGGCCTGCTAAGCCCAGGACTACTGTGGGCTTGGGCCTGTCACGGGCTGGTCTCACCCGCCAAGACCGCCAGGCTCGGGACTTTCGGGACCGCCAGGACCGACCCACGATGCCCGGGACCTCGAAGCTCGGTCCGTGAAGGCCGTTTAGGCCCGGGACCGGGACAAAATACACCCTTAATTAGATATATCTCCTCATTTGCCTGCGTAAGCATTCACCCCGAGTGTTCCTTGCTCTTAGTCCACCTCCCCTAAGTGAGGCAAGGCAGAGGCAGACCTATGTATTATAATGAGGTGTCACCAGACCCATAAGCTTCGGCAGAAATCTTGTATATGTATATGTATATACCTTGAAAATAGTTAATATAAAACATTTGGCACCCTGAGCACTAAAAGCTTTTAGCGGGCACTGTTGGGCAGAATAATGTGCTCCCAACGTATAAAAATCCTGAGTCCGCCTCTGGGGCACGGTAGTGAAGGAGGTAAACATTTAGCCACACTCGATATTTACACCAAGCTAATGAATGCATGATAAGTTTTTCCACTAAGGTGCAATAGATTTTTTTTTCGGGCCAAAGTTCATTTTAACAACAACAACAACCCAGTATAATCCCACTTAGTGGGGTCTGGGGAGGGTAGTGTGTACGCAGACCTTACCCCTACCCTTGGGTAGAGAGGTTGTTTTCAAATAGACCCCCAGCATCCTTCCCTCCAAGAACTTCCCACATTGCTCTTGAGAAGACTCGAACTCACAACCTCTCGGTTGAAAGTGGGGTTGCTTACCATCAGAGCAACCCAAAGTTCATTTCGAGTTTAAGTAATATACATCAACATGATAAAGAAATTTACATGAGGTAACCTGATAGCCTAAAATTTCTTTACGGTAACCAGTATATACAACTTAAACTCATTCAAAAATTGGACCTTTATCTCCTTTTCTTATGAAATCAAGATTGATTGTATCAAACTACAACACAAAAACAATGACACTCACTTTCTCCATTCCCTCAACTGCACCTCTAACTATCCTCCAATTTCCCCCAAGCTCAGATCCCCCTTACAAACTCCTCCAAACCCACCCATCTTTTGCTCTTTTATCAAAATGCAAAAACATGGAGGACCTCAAAAAAGTGCATTCTCAGTTCATTAAATTTGGTTTACACAATACCCAATTTGCACTAAGCAAACTTGTTGAATTTTGTGCAGTTAATCCCAATGCTGACTTGTCCTATGCTTTATCAATCTTTAACACTACTGAAAACCCTAATCACGTTATGTTTAACATGATAATTAGGGGATACTCATTGAATGAAAATCCAAATTTAGCTATTGAAATTTATGAAAAATTGCTTTTTTCGGGTAATTTACCGAATTCTTATACATTTCCATTTGTTTTTAAATCTTGTGCTAAAATTATGGATACCCAGATGGGGAAAGTGATTCATGGGCATGTTTTTAAACTTGGGTTGATGACTGATGTTTATGTACATGCTTCACTTATTAATATGTATGCTCAAAATGGTGAATTGGATGATGCTAGATTGATGTTTGATAAAAGTTCTGAAAGGGATGCTGTGTCTTTCACGGCATTGATTAATGGGTATGTGTTGAAGGGCCATGTGGATGATGCTCGTAAGCTGTTTGATGAAATGACTGTGAGAGATGTTGTTTCGTGGAATGCCATGATTTCTGGGTATGCTCAGGTGGGTCGGTTCGAGGAGGCGCTAATGTTGTTTGAGGAGATGAGAAAGGTGGATGTGACACCTTCGGTGAGCACGTTATTGAGTGTTCTCTCTGCCTGTGCTCGTGCTGGTGAACTTAAGTTAGGGAATTGGGTTCGGTCGTGGATTGAAGATCATGGACTTGGCTCGAATCATCGTCTTGTTAATGCACTTATTGATATGTATGCAAAATGTGGCGATCTTGATAGTGCAAGGGACTTATTCGAGGGTCTAGAGGAGAAAGATCTCGTGTCGTGGAATGTTATGATTGGGGGTTATACACATACGGGCAATTATAGAGAAGCGTTGGCTGTTTTTCATCGAATGCAGCAGGCAAATATGGCGCCTAATGATGTTACTTTGTTGAGCATCCTTCCAGCTTGTGCACATTTAGGTGCTCTAGATCTTGGCAAGTGGATACATGCCTATATTAACAAATATCAACACTTGCAAAACACTTCTCTTTGGACTACTCTGATAAATATGTATGCAAAATGTGGAGCCATTGCAGCAGCAAAACAAATCTTTCAGGGAATGAAAACTAAAACTTTAGCTTCATATAATGTGATGATCTCAGGGCTAGCAATGCATGGCGATGCATATGAAGTTCTAGATCTTTTCCGGAAAATGATAGAGGAATCAATGAAGCCGGACGATATAACATTCGTTAGTGTTTTAACAGCATGTAGTCATGCTGGTTTAGTGGATCTTGGTCAAGAATATTTTAATACCATGATCCAAAGCTACAACTACACACCAAAGTTGCAACATTATGGATGTATGATTGACCTTCTAGGACGAGCAGGGAAATTCGATGAAGCAATGGCCATGATCGAAAGCATGGACATGAAGCCCGATGGTGCTATATGGGGTTCCTTGCTAGGGGCTTGTAGAATCCACAAGAATCTTGAGTTAGGTGAATATGCTGCCAAGAACCTATTTGAACTGGAACGTGAAAATCCCGGTGCTTATGTGCTCTTATCCAACATTTATGCAGGTGCTGGAGAATGGGACAAAGTAGCATTGATACGAACCTTTTTAAATGATAAAGGAATGAAGAAACTTCCCGGCTGTACCTCCATTGAGATTGATAGAGTAGTCCATGAGTTTCTTGTTAGTGATAGAAAACATCCGCAAAGCAACGATATTTATAAGATGCTAGATGAAGTTGATAGGCTATTGGAAATGGCTGGCCATGTTCCAGATACATCTGAGGTACATTATGAAATGGATGAGGAGTGGAAGGAGGGGAAGCTAAGTGAACATAGCGAGAAGTTGGCGATTGCATTTGGATTGATCAGCACAAAGCCTGGAACAACTCTCAGGATTGTTAAGAATCTTAGGGTGTGTGGCAATTGTCACGAAGCCACGAAACTAATATCTAAGATATTTAATAGGGAGATCATTGCAAGAGATAGGAACCGATTTCACCATTTCAAGGACGGTTCTTGCTCATGCATGGACTACTGGTGAACTGATAAAGATCAAGCAAGCGATGGCTCAGTATATGCTCTCATGTATTTGAGAGAACCAAAAGATAATAGCCGATAAAGATGCTGCTTATCTAGCTGAGAAAATAACTTGGTATATTTCAGATTATCCAAAATGTAGATCATTAAGATGGACATAAGTTTTGTACATTATTCTCTGTAAACTCCATCAACGCTTTCAAATACTGCAACAGTGGTAGCTAAGCTTTACAAAATATACTGTAATCTTGAAATGGTTATGAAGAAGATAATGTTGCCAGTGGCTTTAAATGATTCGCGAGTTGCAAAAGGCATCAAAACTAGGTTATTTCATCTGATCAAGATTATCGTGTTTTAGAAAAGCCAACTTTATTATATTCACAACAATAGATGTTGGTAACACATAGACGGAATGACATTCTTTTGGTGTGCACTATGCACTATTGCCGGGGATCAATAAAGGTTTCTACATATCCCACGTGACTCGAACCTCTGACCTATTGATTGTACAGGGAGGCGTCTCATCAACTGAGCCAACCACTCTCATTAATCGCGTAATTGTGTACTTAAACAGGGATTACAGTAATGTTGATATCAGAATAAAACTTAGTGCTAAAATACTTGGAGAGATTAGTGATTCAATTGATTGTCAGAGATGAGCCATAGCCCTGTCTGAAGGAGTTTTGCCTTGCTGTTGCAAGAATAGTCTTGTCTGCTACAATAAAATATGCCATTCCAGCAGCTGTGGAGACAATGAGGGCTTTAGCAGTTGGATTCAGATTGGCCCTTGCCCAAGGTGACATCTTCCCACAAGCAAACTGCATTTTTCATCAATATTTGAAACATTAGAACAAAAAGAATATTATGTGTTTGGCACCATGAAAAATGTTTTCTTCTCTATAAACTAACTCATTTCATTTTCTAGTAGTCGTTGGTCAGTAGCGAAGCCAGAAACATTTCCAAGAGTATCAAACTTGAAAGAAGTGAAAACAATTCTCCATCAAAAGTGTATTTAATATATGTTATATACCTCTAAAACCTAATATTACACCTATATACGTAGTCTAATTTTTCGACAAAGAGCATGTCCACCAATTTTGTGAAGATGATTCACTTTTCGGAGGAAATCATTTTCCTTCACAATTATCTCAATTCTCAACTTCTACCTTCATCTTACAACTTTAACAACTCTTAGACATTATTATCAATCTTTAATACTCTATCAGACAAAACACAACCTAAATCTCGAAAAATATAGAAATAGATAGTGTAGCTTACAGTTGGAATGGCAGTTACAACTGTTGCAATGACTGCTGCCTTTGCTCCTGCAACTACTCCTTCTGCACATACAATAAATATTTAAAGGTTTTTTTTTTTGTGGGGGGGGGGGGGGGGGGGGGGGGTTTGAGGTACAAGCCAAGAAAGACAAAAGTACCATGAGAGCAACGCTTAGCCATGGCTAGTTTTTGGTCCACTGAAGCCAAACTCACATTATTTGCCATTTTCAGTTTGTATTTGAAAAACTTTCAGCTGAAGTAGAATTGATAGGAAAGTAATAATTCTAATTTGTAAAATTGAGTTAATTTGTGAGTGCAATAAGAACGGATATTTATAGGTATTTCAGGGCTTGAGTTTGGACAAACAGTTTGATGGTTTTGTTTATTTCCAACGTCCGAGTAACTAGTTTTGTTTTAAACCTTGTTATTTAAAAGAGTATTATTTACTGTGCATACTGGGATTTTTCAGTTTTGCCACTATTATAATAGTAGTGTATTTACATTTGCAGGTTACCAGGTCCCGTAGTGGTCGGCTCGTGGTGGAATAGATAAAATTTCTCAATGTTTAATCAAAGTGCTCGAATTCCAGCTCTGAGAATTAAAAAGTTATTCTAATAAGAAGTGTTTCCCCTTTAATAGAACTTATACGTATGAATCTTAATTAGTCGCACTCTAAAAGTCTTACATGGAAAGTAAAAAAGAAAAAATAAGCTACTTATAACTTATACAGAGATGGATACTCTTAATATTATGGAGCCTTTTGGAAAAAAACTTATTAGATCTGATTTTAAATGATACAAATAATATATTTGTGCAGGAACTCATGGATGGCATTCAAAGATTGAAGTAATCAATCAGAAAAGATCAAGGAATCAATGGTTAGCTACGAGATGGAAGCAATCAATCAGGGAAATTAAGGAAACCAATAATCCGAGATTAGCAAAGATCAAGAAATCAATGGAAAGCTACGAGATGGAGGGAATCAAGGAAAGTAATTCGGGATTAGAGAAATCAATCGAAGCCAAGACGAAATCAATCAAGCCTAGACTTAATGAATCAAATAAATCGAGTTTATCCAAATTTGGAAGGTGCGAGATCTTAGGAAGCATATATGGAAAATCATTCAAGTCTCTCGTAAACATAGTCGCTACTATATGACCTTATTCTTAGAAAGAATCAATTTCTCTCCAAGGATCAAATCTCTTGGGTTGGCAAATCTCTCTAGAAACCAAGCCTCTCTCAAAGTATTTAAACTTGTATATGTACCCTAGAACCACACACTTTGATCAAACCAAATACCCTCTCTTTATTCTACTACAAATAAATATTGTAGCTCTACAAGATCTGTTATGTAACAAGTAAGAGAATAAAGAGAGAATAACACTAGTGGGGCATTGTATCAAAGAAACGAGTGAAATAGGAACTAAGCTGTCGGTGTAGATCACACCACTCTGTATTCTCAAAGAAACTCATTCACTGAAAAAGAACTCCCTTGCAACCCAAGGGGACTGGACTAAGATTCGCATTGAATCTGAACCAGTATTAAAATTTTGGTGTCTTTAATTCCTACATTTAATTTATGTATCTTAAATTCTACCTTCACCAGTATCAAGTTCTTATATCTAGTCGAGTAATCGTAAAACTAGTCAACTGATAGCTATTAAGTTTAAAAATAAACAATTCATCCCCCCTCCCCTCTACGTCTTGTACTTTCAATTGGTATCAGAGCAAGGCTCTCACTTTTTTTTCTTACCAGCTTGTGAGAAAAGATCATGGCAAATCAAGTTATCACAGGAGCTCTCTTCCAAGAAGGTACTTCCCAAGTAAGGCCAACATACTTCAATGGACAATATTTCTCCCACTGAAAAGTACGTATGGAAATGTATGCAAAGGCATATGATATTAAAGTGTGGAGAGTCATCAAAAAGAAGAACTATCCTCTGCCGGCTGCTGCTCAACCTCTTGCTGGTCCTGAAGATATAGACTCATATACAAATGAGCAAATGGCGGTTGTGCAAGTCAACAACAAGGCAAGAAATTTTCTCTATAATGTCATAAGTGGTGAAGAGTGTGAAAAAATCTCCAGTTGTGATACAACCAAAGAAATGTGGGATAAGCTAAAAATTACATACGAAGGAACCAGCAAAGTGAAGGAAAGACATATCATCATGTTGGTTCACAATTATGAACTCTTCCAGATGAAATAAGGAGCATCCATTGAGGAAATATTTGCCAGGTTTAGTAAAATCATTAGGGACCTAAAAGCTTTCGGCGAACCATATTCAAGTGGTGATCAAGTTAGAAAGATTCTTAAAGCTTACCAACCACTTGGCAAACTAAAGTAGTCACACTTGAATCACATACTATGATGAAATTCGTGGAGAACTTATAGCTTTCGAAAAGACAAATCTCAAGAAAACAAATCAAGAAGAAAAGAAGAAAACAGTTGCATTCAAGGCCACAACTGAGATAGCTGAGAATGATATCAATGATGCTCCTGAAGCTCTTCAAGAAGAAATTGCTATGATGTCAAGAAACATGGATGCCTTGATGAGAAGATTCAGGAATACGAGAAGAGGAAGGATTCTACCTAGGTAAACCAGGCAATATAATGAACAAGATAATAATGATGAAAAGTCCTACGAGTATGGAAGATTTGGATATATTCAAGTCGAGTGTCCATATCTAAAAAAAATCTCCGAAGGTTTCAACAAAAATAAATTATTTGGACGCTAGAGTGATGAAGACAACTCAGAACATAAAGAAATAGCATATCGTTGCTTCATGACAATTCTGTAAAACGATATGAACAAACTTTCAGGATGCTAGACTGACGAGGATACTTCAGACGATGAATGCAAAGACAACAATGAAAACTACTTCATGGCTTGAGGTGAAACAAGCGAGGTAAGGTCTTATAATTATGAAAGATGCAATGAATTGCAAGATACTCTTGCTCTCACTTTGAAAGAGTCTCAAAAAATGAAGAATGAACTAAAGAGACTCAACAAAGAAGTGAAAGGCTGAAAACTCAAACATGAAGTATGTGATGAAATCGAAAAAGAAGTACTTCAAGAAGAGTTTTAGGAATTGCAAATGCAATTCAATAGCATGCGGAAATCCACCATCCATAGTTTATCAGGTCAAACCAGTCAGAACTGAGTCCACTAGTACTAACACAACTGAAAGACCTAAAAATGGGTCAGGAATTACGTGTTACTACAATGCAACAAAAGTGGACATAAATACTCTTTTTGTCGTTTCATACATCAAATATTTCAGGGTGGATTTGGAAACCCGAAATTGATCCTGAACATAGTAACACTAACCAACCAGGACCCAAGCAAGCTTGGGTACCTAAAAGAAAGTAGTCACTATGTTTTGTAGGAACACTACAAAAGAAATCGCAAAGGAAAATGGTACTTAGACAGTGCGTGTTCCAGTCACATAATAGGTGATAAAAACCTGTTCAAAGAAGTTACAAAAATAGACGGAGAAAGCGTTAAGTTTGGCGACGACTCAAAAGGAAAAATAATCGGTACCGGAACAAACCCCTTCAATAACAATTGTGATATCACTGAGGTTTATCTAGTTGATGGACTTAGTTACAACCTTCTGAGCATAAGTCAGCTCTGCGGCTCAGGATATAAGGTAAAGTTTAAGAAAATGGTTGTGCTATTGAATATGAGATAGGTAAAACAATCCTCCCACGTAAAAGGTATGGAAACGTTTACATTCTGGATGGTTTTAAAAATATTGATGGTCATATCTGTTTAACTTTCATATCTGATGATCCCTGGTTATGGCATAGGAAACTTGGTTAGGCAAACATGCATCTGATAGAAAAACTTTCCAAGTATGAGTTAGTTATTGGCTTACCGAAATTGAATTTCTCTAGAAATCATATATGTGATGCTTGTCAAATTGGAAAACAAACTAGAAACTCTTTCAAAAATAAGGATATTGTATCTACTTCTAAACCTTTGCAACTGATTCATATGAATTTATTTGGGCTTACTAGAACTGTTAGCATAGGAGAAAAACGATATGTTTTTGTTATTATTGATGATTATTCGCGTTTTACTTGGGTGATTTTCCTATCTCATAAAAATGAAGTATTGAGAAACTTTGAGGTTTTCTGTAAGAAGGTTGAAAGAGAAAAAGGGTATCTGACTATGACAATTTAAAGTGATCATGGAGGGTTATTTGAAAGTAAAGCATTCGAAGACTTTTATAATGATCAAGGATATACTCATAATTTTTCTACACCAAGATCACCCCAACAGAATGGAGTTGTGGAATGAAAAAATAGAACACTACAAGATATGTCAAGAACGATGCTACTAGATCATTCCCTACCAAACCATTTCTAGGCAGAAAGAGTAAGTACAACATGTCAGATTCTCAAGCGATGTCTTATAAGGCCAATTCTGAAGAAAACTCCTTATGAACTGTGGAAAGGTAAATGTCCTAATATTAGTTACTTTCATCCCTTTGAAAGTAAGTGTTTCATATTACAGCAAGAGTCGCTTGCTGGTCAGCCAAATTGTTATCCTATGCTGGCAGAACTCAATTGATCAAGTCAGTGATTTTTGGAATGCAGACTTACTGGACTCAGGTGTTTATAATACCTAAGAAAGTCTTGAAGGCTATAGAGGCAATATGTAGAACTTATCTCTGGACAGGTAAAGCTACACTCTCCATGAGAGCACTTGTTGCCTGGGACAAGGTATGCCAACCTATTTCCTCTGGGGGTCTTAATATACTGAGGATGGATGTCTGGAATAAAGCAGCCATAGCCAAATTACTATGGGATTTGGCTAGGAAAAAGGACTGTCTATGGGTCAGATGGGTGCATTCTTACTATATCAAGAATAGGAGCATTGACACAGTTGTTGTGCCAACCAACTCTTCTTGGGTGGTCAAAAAGATACTGGACAATAGAACATTGGTGATGGACAATACTCAACTGCAAGGTGACTTTACAAGCAGGCTGCAAAGTGTATGCATGCTGGGGAAATTTCAGATTCACAAACTGTATATTGCTTTGTTGCCTAAGTTTCCTAAGGCTGCATGGAGGAACTTAATGCTTATTTCAACTATTCTTCCTAAGCACAAGTTTACTGTTTGGTTAGCTGCTCAAAATAAGCTTCCCACAGTTGAGAGGTTACAGATTCTGGGCATACAAATTCCAACACTGTGTGCATTCTGTAAACTGCATGATGAAGAGTTTAAGCATCTGTTTTTTGAATGTGATATCACCAGCAGACTATGGAGAAGAATTTGTGTATGGCTGGGACACTCCAGGAACATTGGCTGCTGGGAAAATGAAGTACACTGGATTTGTAGCAAAGCTAGAAGCAAGCATTGGCAGAATTCTACCACAGCAGCAGCTTTTGTAAACACTACTGCTATCATTTGGAGGGAAGGGAACCATATTCGTTTTGAAGGTGCAACTTTTGTAGAACATATGGCATGTCGTGAGATTGCAACACTTCTACACCTTAAAGGTAGAATATGTAAACATTGGCAGATTGGATTGAGCAAACTTAATTCTTATCCTTAGAGAGATTACATTGATACATACAAGTGTATAGATAGTATTAGCTGATAGCTACTAGAGCAGTGTAGTAGTTAGTCCATACTACTACCAATCTTGATACATTGTAAATATTTTGATATTAATGATATACGACAGTTGAAATTTTTTTTTTTAAAAAAAGTAAGTGTTTCATTCAAAATAATGGTAAGGACAATCTTGAAAAATTTGATCCAAGAAGTGATGAAGGCATCTTTCTGGTTATTCATTAAATAGTCGATAATTTAGAGTATACAACAAAAGCACGATGCGTATGGAAGAATTTGCGCATATTGTAATTGATGAAAACAACCCCTCGGTTGAGAAAGGAATTATTGCAGGTGATGAAGATCAAATTCAAGAAAGTCAGGAGACAAGCAAATCGCAAAAGTCGGCTGATGGATCTGACACTGTGATAGAGTAAACTAATGAAACCAACAAAAATATACCGGAACCTTCGAAGGAATCGATTACTCATACAGCTCGCCCAATCGAATGGAGAAGTGAATCTGAATATCCTCAAAAATTCATCATAGGAGATCTAAATGAAGGAATGAAAACCAAGGGAGCTCTCAAGAAGAAAGCAAACATAACACTGATCTCTCAGATTGAGCCAAAGAAAATAGAGGAAGCTCTTAAGACTCAAGCTGGATGCAAACGATGTAGGAAGAGTTAGATGAATTCGATAAAAATCAAGTATGAAAATTGATACCCAAACCTAAAAATGATCCTATGATAGTAACAAAGTGGGTCTTCAGAAATAAGCTTAATAAGGATGGAAAAGTTGTAAGAAACGAAGCCATGTTAGTTGCTCAAGGATATTCACAACAAGAAAGAGTCGACTATGACGAAACCTATGCCTTTATAGCTCGACTAGAATCTATACAAATTCTTTTGGCATATGCATCCTTTAAAGTATTCAAGTTGCTTCATATGGATGTAAAAAGTGCCTTTTTAAATGGTTTTATTGAAGAGGAAGTATATGTTAAGCAACCCCCTGGGTTTGTAGACTCAAAGTTTACATATCATATGTATAAGCTAATTAAATCACTGTAAGGGCTAAAGCAAGTTCCACGAGCATGGTACGATAGATTAAGCTCTTTCTTATTGGTCATGGGTTTACAAGAGGTAAAGTAGATACTACTCTATTTATTAAAAGATCATCAGAAGGTAATCTCATTATTCAAATTTATGTTGTTAATATTATATTTGGTAGTACTAATTCTCTTGTGCGCAAGAAATTTTCAAATATTATGCAAAGTGAGTTTGAAATAAGCATGATGGGAGAGATGACATTCTTCCTTGGACTCCAAATTCAACAATCTGAAGAAGGAACATTCATATGTCAAACTAAATACACAAAGGAGTTGATCCAAAAATTTGGCATGAGCAATGCCAAAGCTATTGGCACACCAATGAGTCCCTCAAAAAGTCTCGATAAAGATGAACAAGGAAAATCTATTAATGAAACTAAGCATTATGGAATAATTTGTTCTCTTCTTTATCTAACTTCTAGTCGACCAAATATTATGTTCAGCGTTTGTCAATGCTCCAAGTTTCAGTCAGCTCCTAAGGAGTCTCACCTAGCTGCAGTAAAGAGAATTATTCGATATCTCATTGGAACTGTCTCTCATGAATTATGGTATCGTCGTGCTAATACATTTATATTAAAAGGTTTTTGAGATGCTGATCTTGCAGGTGATAAGGAAGACAGAAAAAGCACAAGTGGAACATGTCAATTGCTTGGCAAAGCTTTGATATCTTGGAATGGTACAAAACAAGGATCAGTTGCACTATCCACGACTAAAGCTAAATACATTGCTATTGGATAATGTTGCGCACAACTACTGTGGATGTCTCATCAACTTGGTGACTATGAATTATTTTTTAAGCCTATTCAAATTTTCAGTGATAATTCTAGTGCTATATGTATTTCAAAAAATCCTATGCATCATTCTAGAGCAAAGCATATAGACATCAAGCATCATTTTGTTAGAGATTATATTCTTAAAAGAAACATAGAAATATATTTTGTTGGAACAACTGATCAATTAGCAGACATTTTTACTAAGCCATTATTAGAGGATAAGTTTTATACTTTAAGAGAACTGCTTGGCATTATTTTCATTAATAATAAACTTTAGGTCATATATGTAATCAGGTTAATTTTGTAGGTCTAATATTTTGTTTCTTACTTTTTCATTAATTAGGCCTCCATTTTCCCTTTCTTTTCCTCTTCTTTCACATCAGTTGTGAAGTTCAAATATGGAAAGCCAATCATCGTGTCAATTCAACTGGCGCATTTTCCTTTTATGTACTCAACCGTTAGAAGTTTCAAAATCTCTCCTTTTAAGACGGAGATCTCTTTTTAATCCCCTTCGTCTCTATCATCTAGAAAAACCTTCTTAGAAGCTCTACTCTAACCAAAATCCTTAAATGGATAAACACTCTAAAAACCATCTGCCTACCCCAGAAAAAAGCACCCACTCCAAAGCAAAACCCCCTTTTATGCCCCCAAAACAACTACACTTAGGGTCTGACTATTCTGAAGGTTTCGCTTCTTCGCAGGGCAATTTATCTGATTATTCTCGAATCTTAGGATAAAAAGCTTTAGGAAAACGACCTATGGAAGACCTTTCTTGTTTCCTCCACTCCAAAGAAATCCAAGATAGATCTTTCTAGCTCCCTAGAGTCTGACCTGAATTTTTGGGATTCTCCAAACATGGATCTTTTCATCGCCTTAAAAGACAGGACCATTGCTCATGGAAGGGTAGTCGAACTTGATGACATGGAATCCCTAAATGGTAAGGTACAAGATCTTTTCGTTCATCAAGGGTGGTCAAAGTTCCTCTTTGTTCCTCCGCCTAAAGTCTATGAACCTCTAGTAAAGATATTTTATGCTAATTTTTGCTCTAGTAAACCTGATAAGTTGGAATCCTTAGTGTTAGATAAGCGCATTGCTCTTGATTGTACCATATTTGATTCACTCTTTCTGTGTAAGTATTTTGGTTTCCCCATGCTTTTCAAAAATACCTGGCCCGATGATTTTGAAATTTCCTTTGAAAAAAGCTAAATGGTGTATTGCTGAGCATTCTTCTGAATCCCTCCCCAACAAGTTAGGCCGCAGTGATATTAATTTTGAAACTCGAGTCATGGCTCATATCATAGCAACTACCCTACTTCCTCGCACTGGTTCCTTCTCCACCTCTCTCAAAGAGACACCTTTTTGGTCTATTGTCTTTTGACCAAACTCAAAGTCAAGTTATCCTCTTGGGTCATCAACTTTATGATTGAAAGTGCAGAAGATCCCACTAGTCTACCCTATGGTATGACCATCACTCGCATCGTGGAAGCTCACAAAATTTCCCTATATTCATATCCTTTTATCACTGTTTAAATATCTTATAATTCCAAAGCCTTTGCAAGTATGGGGTATGTGAGTGTGAAAAGCTCATGGGTTAAGAAGCACGAAGGCTAAGTCAAACATGCTCTAATAGATTCCAAACCCAAATCTTCTACCTTTCATCCTAGCCCTAGTGATGTTGACTCTGGTGAAAAGATTCGTGCCATTAACAATCAACTCTCTGCAATTAAAGATCTCCTCACAACCACTCAGTCTATTGTTGGTGTCATTCATGTCATCTCCAAAGAAACAAGGTCTGATGTGTCCAAGATAAGAGTTGTTGTTCTCAAAGTAAGGGAGAATGCTATCAAGGCATTCAAAGAGGTTTATGACATGTTTGATGGAATGAGCATTTCAGCCAATACCAGCTTTGCCCAACTGAAAGTGGCCATCTGCAATACTCTCACCTACTTTATGCGTCGTTAATGTGGATGTTTAAGACATCTTTTTGTTGTGCTGTTTTGGACTGTTAAATTAGTCATTGGACTATTTTTTATTTTGCTCTGGTTGTTTTTTGCTATAACTCTGTTGCATATATTGCTATAAATCTTGGTTTAATTTGTGGTTTGCTATACCTATTACCTCTTTGTTGATGCCAAATAGATTAGCAATAAATCAGGAAAATTAAGGAAAGCAATAATCTAAGATTAGCAAAGATCAAGAAATTAATGGACAGCTACGAGATGGAAGGAATCAAGTAAAGCAATCCGGGATTAGAGAATCAAAACCAAGACTTAATCAGTCGAGCCTAGACTTAAGGAATCAAATAAATCGGACGTATCCAAATCTGGAAGGTGCAAGATCTTGGGAAGCATATATGGAAAATTATTCAAGTCTCGCGTAAATAGTCATTGTTGTATGACCTTATTCTTGGAAAGAATCAATTTCTCTCCAAGGATAAAATTTCTTGGGTTGGCAAATCTCTCCAGAAATCAAGCCTCTCTCAAAATATTTAAACTTGTATATGTACCCTAGAACCACATACTTTGATCGAACCAAATATCCTCTCTTTATTCTACTACAAACAAACATTATAGCTCTACTAGATCTGATGTGACAAGTTAGAGAAGAAAGAGAGAATAATACTGGTGAGGCGTTGTATTAAAAGAAACGAGTGAAATAGGAACTAAACTATCGGTGTAGATCACACCATTCTCTGTATTATCGAAGAAACTCATTCATTAAAAAAGAACTTAGACTAAGATCACATTGAATCTGAATTAGTATAAAAACTCTGGTGTCTTTAATTCCTGCATCTTAAATTATGTGTTTATTATAAACCTGTCACACGGACGGGGTCGGACCGGACCGGACCGGTGTAAACCGGGACCAGACCGGCCCGGTTAGTAAGGGGCCGGGTGGGCTGGGTTCTAGGGGAAGGGGTTGGTCCGTTTGGGTTTTAGTAGTTGGAACCGGACCGGACCGGCCCGGTATTGATGAACAGTGCACCGAACCGGGTAGACCGGCCCGGTACAATGGTAAAAAAATTTTAATAAATTTTCTGAATTTTTTTGGGCGCACAAGACCGTTGGAAATGGTCAAAATTGGTCCAGATCCGTTGGCCAATGGATATGTTTGCAAAATTGGCCATTTTTTTGTTATTTTGTTGTATTTATTAATTAACAATATTAACCCTTGTTAAAATCTATAAATATCATCCCCTTCTTCTTCATTTCTTCACTCAAAATTCTTCTCAATCTCAATTCTCAAATTATCAATTTCTCTCTTCCCTTCAATTTGCAAGATTTCATATTCTAATTTTAAAATTTTATTTGTCTCTCTTTTCTTGAATTTAATTTACCGGAATTTCTCATTCGGAATTTGAAGCTTGAAGTTCAAAATTGAAATACTTGCTTGACGTTTGTTCGTGATAACACCGAAATTGCGTAATCAAGTGCTCAATTTATTATCGAATTCGGTGCACTCCCTCCAACTCTTTCTCTTATTTAATATTTTAATTGCATATTTAATATTAGCTTATACTTTAATTTTTACAGTATGTTTAGTGCTGCTAAAAGAGCGTGTAGAAAAGTTACTGGTATGGGTGAAATAAAGAAAGAGGTAGTTATGTAGCTTCTGGTAGTAATAGTAATAACCCAATAACACATGTTTCTGAATCATCGCCTAATGATAATGTAGAGATAGATTATGAACAATTACAAGAAGATTTTGGAATAGAAGATGAGATACCACCTACACCTACTAGTGGAAATGTTGGTACTATTGGAGTTGGAGTTGCTAGTGCTACAAGAGGTAGTAGACCACCAGTGGCTCCGACTTCTAATCGTAAAAGAAGAAGTCCGGTATGGAAATTTTTTGAAATAATAGAAGGTACTAATAGAGTTAAGTGCAAACGTTGTAACGAAACTTTTACATATTTGACCGGAGAAAATTTAAGGGGGACTGGGACACTTACAAGACATATGAGATCTGACCATCCCATAGAATGGGGCAACAATGGGGATGGAAGTCAAACAGCTATTAACACTACTACTGGAGGTCTAGTAAAATATGATAAAATGAGGGATCGTGAGGAATTAGCAAAAATGATTGCTTTAGGTTGTCTGCCTTTTTCTTTTTCTTCTTCATCGTATCTTATTATGTATATTCAAAGGATTTACAATCCTTTATTTAAAGGTATCCCTAGAAGTACTTGTAGAGCAGATATTATTAGACTTCATGGACAATATCAAACATACATACGTTATTTGTTTAGCCACCATCCTTCTAGAGTATGTCTAACTTCTGATATTGGCCATGCTGCTAATGGAAATGATTATTTGGCTATTGCATGCCATTTGATAGATGATAATACGTGTTTGCAAAAACTTATTATCACTTTTAAATATGATGAAAATCATAGTCATACTGTTACGTTTATAAGTAGTACAATTGTTGAAGTTGTTGAATTTTATAATCTAAACCAAAAAGTTTTGTGTATGTCTTTTGATAATGCTTCAAACAATAATGCCGCAGTTTCAATTTTAAAATTTCATTTGCAACCACCTCTTGATGATATTTTTCATGTTAGGTGTGCATGTCAAGTTTATAATCTAATTGTTAAAAGTGGCCTTGGTTTATTTTCAGTTGAGATTACTCATGTTAGAGAGCAGTTGGTGTTATTCATGGAAATACTAGACAATCTAGAATAAAAGAATTTAAGACTAAGTATATCCAGTATAACCTTACACCTAGATTCATACCAGACGAAATTGTTACTAGATGGAATTATACGTATATATTTTTAAAATGTTGCTACAAATATAGATTTCCAATAACTGAAGTTGCTTATACACATTGTACTGATCCTAGGCGTATGTTAACAAGTGATACTTGGGTGGTCATTAATGATGTTAAATTTTTACATAAATTTTATACAGCTACTGTTGTGTTTTCTGGCGCATATTACCCCACTGTTACTATGGTTTTAGTACATATAGCTGAAATTTCTTTTCTACTATCTGAATTTAAGAAGAAAGAAAAATATAAGGATGTTGTTGAAAAAATGCAAGCAAAATTAAAAAAATATTTCTTTCCAATTCCTCCGATTTACTTAATTGGTGTTGTTTTAAATCCTTCTATTAAAATGTCTGACTGTCACCAATTAATGAATGCTTTATATAGTTATATGGAGATTGGAGAAACTGAAACCCCAAATTTATATGATTCTATGAACAAGCTAAATGAATATTTACAAGAACTATATAATTATTATTCAAATGAATGTGTTAATACTGCTCGTGCTTCTGGCAATGTTTATCCCGCTATGCAATGTAGCAGTTCTGCTAATGTGGATGTTGAAGGCCTTGATAGATTTTATATTTTTTTTTACATGTTCTAACACTCAAACCAGTAGCAGGAATATTGATGAGCTTCAATTCTACTTGCAGAAGCAAAAGGAGCCTCGCACAAAGAAATTTTCACCGTTGGGATGGTGGTATGAAAATGAAAAGCAATTTCATCTTCTTTTCGCTATGGCTCGGGACGTGCTGAATGTGCCAATTTCTACTGTTGCATCGGAGAGTGCATTTAGCCAAGCAAGACAACAACTTGGAGACACCTGCCACTCATTGGGAAGCAATGCTTTGGAAGTTTTAGTATGTTTCAGAGATTGAATTAGATCGGAACGAAGAAATCAAGGAAAGGAAGATGTTGATAGCCCAGAAAACGAGGAACTTGGAGATATAGTAACCCATGAAAACACATCCGAATTTAACACGCCAGAAGAAGGTCAATCGGTTCATATTGATTATGATGAACTTGCTAGGGCGATGCAAAACATTTGAAATTACCACTTTACTAATTTACTTGTTAGAAAAAATGTAAACATTTCATTTTCTACTTTTTCAATTTGAGATTAAGAAATAAAGTAGCACTTGCAATAAGTGCAATTTTTTCCCATCTTACTTGTATTCATTCAATTATTACAAAGAATTAATATAACTTAATAGTTATACTACACATAATTCCAAAAAAAAAAGTGAAAATATACTAAACCCGGTCCGGCCCGGCCCCCTCAACACGTAACCTCTATGGTTCAATTTTTACCCGAACTAACTCAGCCCGCTATCAACCCGTTACTGTGCAACCCGGACGGATCAAAAAAATGACCCGGACCGGCCCGGTTGGCCCGTTAGACAAGCTTAGTTTATTAGTATTAAGTTCTTATATCTAGTCGACTAATCGTAAAACTAGTCAATTGATAGCTATCAAGTTTAAAAACAAACAATTCACCCCCCCCCCCTTCCTCTTGTACTTTCAAACTGTGTGGGTTTGGCCCAAAGCACACAATATCACACCATGTTAAAAGTATCTTTGTACCGTTTTATCCCAACAATTGGTAATAGAGCCAATGCTTTGGCGGGACTATGGAGATGGCAGAATGTGGCATGGGGGCCTGGGTTAGTGCTTTTGACCGTCTACATGATTTACGACCTTTACCCGTAGCTATGAAGACGACAGCAAATACTTAAGATCATATGGATGGCATACAGTTAATCTCCAAAGTAGCCGATAAATGGCGATGAGTCACGTGGAACTTTGTTCAAGGGGGAGATTGTTGGGTGTGATTAACAAAGTCTCACATGGAAAGTAAAAAAGAAAAATAAGGTACTTATAAGGAATTGGATACTCTTAATGGTGTGCAGCCTTTTGGAGAAAATCATGAAGGTTTGGTCCAAAGCAGACAATATCATGTTCATCATGTTAAGAGTATTTTTGTGCAATTCTAGCCCTACAGATACTAGATTCAAGGGAGAGAAAAAAGGTTCTTGTTGTGGTCCCCTCGCCGTGGAATAGATAAGATTTTTGAATCCTTAATTAAAGGTCTAGAGTTCGACCTTTAAAAATAAAAAATTATTCTAATAAAAATAGATCTTACGTGATACAAATTAGTCGGACTCCAAAGCAGATACTAGATTTCGGGCGAAAAAAAGGTTATGTGTTGTGGTCGGTTCATTAGATTTGTTTGTCGGTACCTGAACTGGACTGAATTGTCTGAAACTATGGATTTTAATAATTAAGTACCCAGTTAGGAGTAACTGAGCAAGTGTTGGTGAGTGAAGAATACTCACAGGCAATAATATATAGTCAAGATTAATAATATTATTATTAAACTGGAAAGCGTTTTGATGATATTTTAGGGTAATAAATATTAATAACAATATTATTAAACTGGAGTATTTTGATGACGTTTTTGAGTAATAAATATTAATAATAATATCTTAAATGTTAGATAAAGCAAGTAATACAAAGTTGAAAGCTACTCAGCTATTTATACAAAATAATTATTATTTGGAGAGTCAAAGAAGTATTTTCTTACCACAATTTTTCAAATATTTTTGTATATTTTTAATTATTAACTATGGAGAATTTTTGTATTATTTATGTAGCTTCTAGATATATAAATTTTTTAAAATACAACTTAAAGATTTTATGTCTACCAAGAATCATGTCGAAATAAGATAATTAGTATGAAAATTGACTTTCGACCATAAAAATGGATCACTTTCTCTCTCTTTTGATAAAATAAAAAAAAATCTAATAAAATTAATTTTTTTTACTAAAAATATCTTCATTAATATTTTCTTGGAAATTTACTTTCGTCCCAAATACCACAGAGGAGACTAGCTAGTGGTTTTGGAAATTAAGGACAAAAGGCATTCCCAAAAGCCAAAACCCATGGGTTAAAAAAAACTACTCATCTAAGTGCGTGCATTTTAGGATCTAGTGCCTTATCTACTCGTTAAAATAGCATGATCTAGTCAGTTTTTAGATTGGTCATTCAAAAATAATCATTATTTATCAAGTCAATTAAAAATAGTTATAATTTTATTATAACAGAGACCAGTCCAACATAATATACTGGAGTTGATGCACCTATATATGAACTTCCAGCATATTATGTTGGACCGGTATACTTTGTTGGCTCCAGTATAATATACTAGAGACTGGAGCACCGGTGCTCCAAACTCCAGTATATTATACTGGATCGATATATTATACTGAGGTATTTTTCCGGATGTTGAATTATTTTCATTCATATTTATTTTTACATAAAAAATGACTAAATTTCGATTACCTTTAAAATTGTGACTATTTTTAAATGACCACTTATAAATCTTACTTCTTTAAATTTTTCCCTATCTACTCTCTAGGCTCTCCTCAATTTTAACAATCAACCATGTATTTAAGCTAATCAATTTTTAAATTTCTCCCTATCTACTCTCTAGGCTTTCCTCAATTTTAAATTTTTTGACATATTTTCTTATAAGCTCGTTGGAAAAAAAGACAATTTTTTCTTATTTAGTCATAAAAATGCGATGATATGTTTAAGGCTTTGAGGTTTAACAATCTTATAGTCACACACATGTTACAGTATATTTAAACTCATAATTTTTTCTTAAAATTTGTATTAAGTTAAATTACGCTGCATAAATTGAAAAGGCAGAAATAATTGGAAATAGTTTGCTATTGTTTTGTTTTATTTAAGGTTCGTTTGTTTAAACTCTAATTAACTTAAAGTTACACCCGTATAAGAGTATCCATACGTATGACAAATATTTGATTAATATCCTAAAGTTACACTTATAAAAATTACAATTAGATGCTGTAGTCTTGGGATGGTTATGTTGTCCGATTTAATCTGTATATATTGAGAGTATAAAAAGTTTATATTATCGTAGCTTAATCTATTAGCACTGATTGTATGCCTTATTTTTTAGGTTAATAATTCCCCTTATTAAGGATAGTTACTTGTCGTTATATCTTAAGTGACCTGCTAATATAAATTTTTTTGGTTCATGTATAAAAGTCAAATTAAACTCGTTGTAGAGAGATAGAATTATATGTTGATTCACTCTCTCATTTTATGTGATTCGAACGTCTAACCTATTAGGATATATTGTGTATATCTTTTGTGTATCTTTTTATTACTGATAGATATTCTTTTGTTATTGTACAGTCCTATAGTTGATAGGATTTGATACCTCTCTGTACTCTATATATATACTTTTGTGAGCAATACGAGAAAAATAATTCTCCCAAAACTCTCTACATGGTATCACACGCCAGTGGTTTATCGCCAAAGAAACCCTAATTCTTCACGGTCAACCGCCTCTCTCCGGCGTCTTGCCGCGCTGCCGCTGCACTAATCGGCAGCCCTCTCTCTCGACGTCGATCAGCGCCTCCTCTCCTTTGCCTCGCGCTTCATGGACGCTACGACATCAAACGATCTTCTCCAGCCGATTTCCATCAATGCATCGGCTCAGATCCACTCAAATTGGATTCCACTAATTACCTGGCGTGAAAATTCCAATTCTGAACCCTTCTTACGGGTTACGACCTCCTCGGCTTCTTGATCGAAGCCGTGCCCACCAGCCACTATCGTCGACAAGGAGGTGACTTCCCCCAATCCAGCATATCCTTACTGGATTCGCCAGGACAATCTTATTCTCAGTGCCATCATCTCGTCGATTACACCGACGACCTTTAGGAACATCCCTTCCAATTGAGAATTTTTATTCATCTTACCATTTAATAACTCATAATCAGATCTTAGTAACTAACTATTTGCAACTTGACAATTTAAAACAGACTTTTCAAGTGATTAAATTTAAATATTATTTAATGGATGAAAATGGAAAAAATTTTAATCCCGATCCGTGTCATAACATTATTTTAAATCCATTCAATTTGAATTGGTATTTTCTCCATCACAATTATTGTGAAGAGACATCTAAAATAATTAGTCTTAGACAGTTTATTTGTGAAAATGTATGTATAGCCAAAAATGGACCGCCCCGATCATCTCCTTTATTGCCGCTGCGGAAACCTCTAAAGAGGCCTGGGACATCCTCGCGCGCACATACGGCACTGCTTCTCGTGGTCGTATCATGGCTCTCAAACAGCAGCTCCATAATCCGGTAAAAGGTTCTAAATCTGTTACTGATTTTATGCACGGTATACGCGTGATTGTGGATGAATTATCTCTCCTGGGTGTTACTGTTGATTCAAAAGATCTTGTCATTAAGGTTCTCAATGGTCTTGATGATCCGTATATGGAGCTCTCTCATGACATCCAAGCCCGCGAATCTCCCATCTCTTTTGCTGAATTACATGACAAGCTGTTAAGCATGGAGGCTCAGATTACTGCTCGTGCACCGGCCACCTCCGCCGCATTTGATTTGGCTCCATCGGCTGCCTTCATCGCCGGACAGCAGTCCGGCAGTAACCGTTTTGGTGGCCGCGGGCGCGGCCGTGGCAGCCGTGGTTGATCCTCCGGTCACGGTGGTTACTCCAACTGGCCAATCTCGCGGGTACAATAGGAAGTGCCAGATCTGCAGTGAATTTGGCCACTCCGCGCGCCTCTGTCCGTCCTATCCCATTTTCGTCGCCAATCAACCCCCTTACGGTGGACCACTGCCGCGGCCAGCATACGCTCCGCCACCTTATCCGACTGCTCACACAGCCCATCACTCTCCGATAATTCCCTTTACATCCTATTGGATCCTGGACTCTGGTGCCTCTCATCACATAACCACTGATGTTGCCAACATGTCTCTTCACAGTCCTTACACTGGTTCCGATGATGTGGTTATTGGTAACGGTGAAGTTTTAAAAATAACACATACTGGACAACTTATCAGTTATTCCTGTCTTTTATTGGCTGGGGCTCTCTGTGTTCCACATATGCGTAAAAATTTGATCTCGGTTGCTCAATTATGTCGTCACAATGATGTTAATGTTATTTTTTCTGATACTGATTTTCAGGTGAAGGATCGTAGCACGTGGGCAACACTCGTCAGCGGCCCACGTAGGGCCAACGCCTACTACTGGCCGGCGGCTTCCTGTCTACCGTCCGCCCTCACGGCACAAAAGCTCTCTGCGTCACAGTGGCATTCTCGGCTTGGTCATCCGTCAGCCAAAATCCTGCGTCATTTAGTGTCTTCTAGCAGTATAGCGTCCAGTAGTCTGTCTGATTTTGCTTGTGTCTCTTGCAAGCTTCATAAGTGTCATAAGTTACTTTTTTCTGAGTCAAGTTTATCTTCTACTGCTCCGCTGGTGCTTATTTTTTTTATGTATGGACCTCTCCAATTATTTCTAATGAAGGATTTAAATATTATGTCATTTTTGTTGATCATTTTTCTAAGTATATTTGGTTTTTTCCTTTACGCCGTAAATCTGATGTCTTACAAACCTTCCCCACTTTTAAATCCATTGTAGAAAAATATTTCTCTGCTAAAATCATTACTTTGTATACTGATAATGGGGGTGAATTCCTAGTTTTACGCTCTTTTCTTGCCTCCGATGGCATCTCACATCTCACTTCACCTCCTCATACACCTCAGCACAATGGCTATGCTGAACGCCGTCACCGTCATATTGTCGATATTGGTCTCACTCTCCTTCATTATGCCTCTGTACCTCTCATTTACTGGCCTTATGCCTTTGCCACAGCAGTCTATCTCATTAACCGTCTTCCCAAGACAAATCTCTCGATGCTCTCCTCCTTTGAGTCTCTCTTCCATAGGTGCCCCAACCTTGCCAAACTGCGTGTCTTCGGCTGTCAATGCTTCTCTTGGCTTCGGCCCTACACCTCACACAAAATGGAACCCAGATCTCGTGCCTGTGTCTTCTTCGGCTACTCTACTACTCAAAGCGCATATCTATGCTTTGATCCCTCAACGTCTAAAACCTTCGTCTCAGGTCATATCACCTTCCATGAAGATATCTTCCCGTTCTCCAAATTGTCTAACCCCGAGTCTCCACCTGTACCCATTCCGGTCTCCCTAGACGTCCTTCTACTGCCTCCGCCAGTACCTGCCGCCGCTCGCACTCGCGATCCTTCACCGGACGCACCGCAGGTGCCAACGCCCGCGCCGCCCGCGCCTCTTACGGCACCGCCAGCGGCCCCCGCCGACGCTCCACCCACTATGCCGTCACCTTCATCCTCTCAGGGTGGTCATCACATGCAAACTCGCAGCAAAAATAACATCTATACGCCCAACAAGAAGTTTGGTATGTCTGCTGTAACCTCTCCAGCTGTTACAGAACCTCAGACTTTGTCTAGTGCTATGTCTGATGAGCGTTGGCATGCTGCTATGTCATTGGAGTTTGATGCTCTGCTACGGAATGGCACCTGGGATCTTGTTCCGCCTGATTCTTCACATAATGTTGTGGGCTGCAAGTGGGTTTATCGTATCAAACGAAAGCCTGACGGTACTGTGGACAAGTTCAAAGCCCGGCTTGTTGCGAAAGGCTTTCATCAGCGTCCAGGTGTAGACTTCCAGGAAACTTTCAGTCCGGTTATTAAGCCGGCAATTGTGTGTTTGGTTCTCAGTCTAGCTGTATCCAAGGGCTGGCCTCTTCGTCAAATGGATGTAAACAATGCCTTTATCCACGGGAGACTTACAGAGGATGTTTATATGGCACAACCACCGGGTTTTGTTGACAAAGCCTATCCATCTTATGTCTGTAAGTTACAGAAAGCTATTTATGGTCTCAAATAGGCACCCCGGGCATGGTACAGTGAGCTCCGCCAGTGCCTTTTGGCTATGGGTTTCGTCAACACTACCTCTGACACTTCGCTCTTCGTCTTTCAGCATTCTGGTATTACAGCCTATTTTTTGGTATATGTTGATGATCTCATACTGACTGGTAGTGACTCTGCTTTCTTGAACCGTGTGATTGACTCTCTTGGGACTAAATTTTATCTTAAAGACATGGGTGATCTAAGCTACTTTCTTGGTGTTGAAGTTCTGCGCAGCTCCATGGGGTGTTTTCTTTCTCAGCGTAAATATGTTGTTGATCTTTTGACTCGTCATAATATGTTGGAATCCAACCCTGTTCAGACGCCAACAGCGGCGTCCACCCGCCTTCATCTGGCCGATGGCTCGGCTCCTGCAGACGCATCTGCCTATCGACAGGCCCTTGGGGGCCTCCAGTATCTCTCCTTCACTCGTCCTGATATCTCCTTTGCTGTGAATAAACTCTCACAGTTCATGCACGCTCCTACTGTCACTCATTGGGGTGCAGTTAAGCGCCTCTTCCGGTATCTGAATGGGACGTGTGACTTTGGAGTCTGGCTGCGTCCTTCATCTGCTATACCTCTGCATTGTTTCTCTGATGCTGATTGGGGTGGAAACTGTGATGACCGCTCCTCGACTGGTGCCTATGTTGTCTTTATGGGGCCTATGTTGTCTTTTCGTTGCACGATCTTCTACTGAGGCTGAATATCGTGCCATTGCTTCTGCTGCCGCTGAAGTCCGTTGGCTTCATTCCCTGCTGCGCGAGCTTCATGTCCCTCTTCCGGCTGCTCCTGTCATTTACAGCGACAACATTAGCGCCACTTACCTATGTGCCAACCCTGTGTTTCATTCGCGCATGAAACACATCTCCATTGATTATCACTTTATTCGTCAATTGGTTCAGAATGGGTCTCTTCGTGTTGCTCACGTATCCTCTGCCGATCAGCTTGTTGATGCTCTCATCAAGCACTTATCTCGTCATCGGCTTCTTCTGTTGATGTCCAAGATTGGCGTGTCCTCCGGCCCTCCATCTTGAGGGGGCGTATTAGGATATATTGTGTATATCTTTTGTGTATCTTTTTATTATTGGTAGATATTCTTTTATTATTGTACAGTCCTACAGTTGATAGGATTTGATACCTCTCTGTATTTTATATATATACTTTTGTGAGCAATACGAGAAAATTAATTCTCCCAAAACTCTCTACATAACCTACTAATTTGACGTAGAGGCATTTCGTCAACTGAGCTGACCTCTCTCATCAATCATGCACGCATAATTGTAATTAAACTAGGGATTACAGTAATGTTGATATGAAATAAAACTTAGTGCTAAAATTAGTACTTAAAAAGTTAAATTAATGATTCAATTGTTGCCCTGTTTAAAGGAATTTTGCGTAGCAGTAGCAAGAATAGTCTTGTCTGCTACTATAAAATATGCCATTCCAGCAGCTGTTGAGACAATGAGTGCTTTAGCAGTTGGATTTAGATTAGCTCTTGCCCAAGCTGACATCTTTCCACAAGCCAACTGCATAATATTTCATCAATATTTCATACATTAGAACTTAAAAATACTGTCTAAGAATGCGTTTGCTACAATGAGAAATATTTTTAAAGTTATTTTCTGGTGTATGATTATCAAAAAAAATATTTTCTAGAGAGGGCAACGACTTCCTCACTTTTGGATGAAAGTTATCATTTCCTTTAATTATCTCCGTTTACGATCTCAAGTTTAAGATAAGAGGGGTTGTTCTGATGGTAAGCAACCTCCATTTCCATCTGAGAGGTTGTGAGTTCGAGTCTCTCCAAGAGTTAGGTGGGAAGTTCTTGGAGGGAAAGATGCCGGGGGTCTATTTGGAAATGCCTCTCTACCCAAGGGTAGGGGTAAGGTCTGCGTACACACTATTCTCTCTAGATCCCACTAAGTGGGATTATACAGAGTTATTGTTGTTGCTTTATAAATTCAAGTTTCCAAACACATCGCACCTTCGCTCGGGGTAAGTCGGATTAAAAAAAAGTATGGAACGTCTCGTTGGTTTTTGGAATTTGGACTCCTAATGTTTTTTCACATGCATCCAGATAATAATTTGATATTATTATTATTAATATTTACTACTAAAATATATTTTCGATCCAAAATAAGTAATTTTTAAATATTTTCATACAGATTAAGAAATTCATCTTTTAGCATTAATTAGTAATGGAATTGACCATATTAACCTTTACTATTTCTCATAAACACTCAGAACACATATTCCAACAATATTTACTCAAGGGACAATATAAGAAAAAAATAATTAATTCATTCTTGAAATCTGAAAGTATCACTTAATTTTTTACCACAAGAAAAATGTCAAAAAATTACTTATTTTGAACTGAAGGGAGTAATATTATTATTGTTAAGAATAGAATTCTAATTAGAGTGAATGTCTATCTTGTAGAGAGTTTTACTTTGAGGCTAAGTTATTTTTCCTCCTATAAATAGAGGGGTCTTACCCCATTGTAAATCACCCCAAAATTCAGTAAGAATTTCCTCTCTCTTTCTCTGCAATATTGCTCTTCTTCTTTTATTGTTTATAACACGTTATCAGCACGAGACTCTACCGTCTCAAGAAGCTCTTTGAGAAGATTAAGCAACAGCGGAAAGAGGAACCCATCCCCCAGGTATCTATCTTCTTCATGAAGAAGTGAAAAACCCTAGAAACTAAATAGAAGAGCAGCCGCTACAGTAGGTCACTTTCTTCACGGAAACAAGTACAAAACCCTAGGGAACAAACAGCCGCAACACTGCTGAAGAAGACACCCACCACCCCTGTGTTGTCTTCTCCCAACGACCCCCTCTCTCCCGTCGTCGCACCAGTCCTCATCGCTGCTCCAGTTTCGTTGTCAACGGAACCAGCCCTCCCTCACGTCTGCAAACAACCAATAGTGAACCAGCTGCCAAAACCACCCGTGTCATCCGCTGCACGTCGCACCAGCAACTCTTCTCCATCAACCAAACACATCAGTCCTGGTTCTATCCGTTTTGGAGTTCGCCGCTGATCGAGATTGTTCGACGGCGATTCCGACTCGAAGCTTGCCGCTGCTCGAGGTCGATTCTGTTTGTGTTCGAAGTTGTCGAGGTTCTGTCCGTTGGTTTTCCGTCTTAAATTTAGGAGGACGTTCATAAATAATAATACGTTTATCTCCATATGAGGGGCTCACGCAAATCTTCAGAACTATGGCTTTGGATACATGCACGATGCTCAATTTTTACATAATATTGAGCATAATGATTGTTAATCGCTCTATGAACTTCCTTCAAGATTAATTCTTGATTTAAGGTATGTATTTTACTTTTCTCTTTCAAATTATTGATATTCTATAATTTGTTATTAAATACAAGCAAAGACGATAAATTTTGGTTGCAACTCTAATGGAGTTTGTAAGAAATTACAACCACATGAAGTGGTAAAATTTCTATGGATTGCCATGATCAATATCACGTATGATTGTAGGAAAAGAATTGAAAATACGTCCCATTGAATTTGCTACATTCTCATTCCCCATAGAGAATGTGATAGCAGTATGTGATAAGTCTGAAAGAAGACAAAATTATTACCGTGAAGGTATCAATGGATGTGGACGTGGCAATAGACGAAATTATAATCGTCATCATTGTGATAATGAGATAATAAGGATTCTCAAAATAATCTTTCACTCTATGAAAGTAATATTTGTCATCAATTTGACAATATGAGATTTTACAAAGCACATATAGATGATTATGGTCCATTCATGATGTGAGTGTTACAACATCTAATTTATGAATACATATTCATTCTTGGAAGAATATGAACGTGCTAGTGGTAGTGAATATACCACACTCACCTCTAGAAAGAGGTTTGAGATGATATAAGAAAATAATATCATTATTATGGCATGAATGGTCATTGGTCACGTACCTATTGTACACCAAAATATTTTGGACATGTGATATTAAAGAATATATTAATGCAAGAAACATATCTTGCATATAATTTTGACCGTAACCATAATGGTATAACTTTCTCTTTAAAAGAGATATTCACCATATGGATGTTCATGGATATGTGGTAGTACAAAATTAATTGAGAACTCTGCAAGAGCCAATTATATTATTTTGGAGAAACACAATTGATTACCAATAAGGTATTGTGTTGTAGTAAGTCTCAAAGAAACTTATTCAGTTTCCAAAGTATATGCGAAAGCGGTTGATTATATTGAGACTATAAATAAAGGAAAAATTTGATATCTTCTATTACAACAACTTGTAGCGGGATAATCTGTATATGAAAAGCTACCCGCTTTATTCTCTAGTTTGTACTACACAAACAAAAGAATGCCACAATAAAGTGGATGTTTATCGATATAAAAATCCATATTATTATAAACTTGGAGTTTATTGATAATTGCACACGTCATGGTGTAAATCTTAAGTTTATCAATATTGATAATTTACTCAGTTGGCATAATTGGTTTAGCCATATCAATTTAAGTATGATGTGAAAAAATAATAGAGAATTCACATGGGTAAATATTGAAAGAACTAGAAAGTTCTTTATGAATTCTCTTATATTATTTGTTCTCATTAATTAATAAATCAACTAAAATTGGAATTGAATCCCATGAATTCTGGAAATATCAAAGGTGAATATGGGCCCATTCACCTGCCATGTATATCACATAAGATGCATATATGAGATGGTTACATGTGCGATTATTATTAACCCGCAACATGGTGTTTTGCGAGGTAACTTGCTCAACAATTTAATTTAGAGCATAATTTTCATATTTTCTTTTCAAGATAGTTCATCTTGATAAGTTGGTTTATATCATAGTTGGGATAGCAAAATTCCACTTAATAGCTAAACTATTGCTTATGAGAACAAAGGTATCTGTATCATTATGATATACGTTAGATACGATAGTATATCATATTCTCCCCTCACAAGTGGTTCAGGGTCAGGAACTAAATAACTCCATCTTATTATTATTGATGTGCGCTGTATATTTTCATTAACACCATACTGCACAAAGATGGATCCTCAAAGTTGAGGAAATAAGTTAGTTTTTCTAACATGAGGGGGAGACATGATAAACAATTGAGAAAAAGTTACGTGGAATGAATTATCATTTGTATATCTAGATCCTCGAATAAGATACTATGAACTTGAAGTTCATAAAAAGATAATCCATCTGCAATATATTGCAAAGTATGCTAGACGCATTTTGCTGACCCAAATAAAGTAACTATATTCTCATTGCAAATGCTCATATTAAGTCTTAGAAAGACAAAATCGATGGCACGCTTAAAGCGTATAGACAAATGATTTCAAATAAACTTCTTGATAAAGAAGATGAGCAAATGATCAAAGTGATCATAATAAAGATGGCAAGTGATCTAGAAGATCACATGACACAACACTTCATAAAATCTCATGAGAGATTTAGGTATCTGAATATATGAATGAAGATCTCTATGTTATGTCTTTATGAAAATTTATTGGAACCGATATAACATGTTCGTCGACGATATCTATCATAGAGCTAAGTTTTGATGAGGATCTTAAGTCTATCGAATATAGACACAAAAGTATTGGCCAAATGGAAGAGATACAATTCAAGTAGAATTAATTCCATACGAAAGACATGTAGTTTTGGACATGTAGTTCAAATACTTAAAAGTATAAAGTCAATGGAATGTGCAATCAGTTTTTGATATCTTATTTGTTTAGCATGACATGAAAACTTTATATGCATCTAAAATCTATGATATGGCTTATATGACATAACTTATATGACAATCCATGGAGGATTTAAGTTGCTTGAAGCATCTACCATTCTTGATCTTGAGGTACCACTTCCTCAGTGTAATTTATGCACAAATATATCTTGCTATAACTATAAGCATGATAATGTGATAGCGAGGATACCTCTATGGAGATATTGAAGAGCAATTCCACGATATTTTTAAAGACATTGTATATCTATCACGACTATGATTTCAAGGTTCCAAAATATTCATTCAAGTTAATGTGACTGATTTATTTACCAAATCTCTACCAACGATCGTTTTGAAGATGGTGCACAAGATTGGAATGCAAATGCTCAAGGATGTGAATTGATGCTATCTTCAGGGGGAGTTAATGCGCGTTGTACTCTTTTTACCTTACAAGGTTTTGTCCCGCTGGGTTTTCCTTGCAAGGTTTTTAACGAGGCAACCAATAGGCGCATTAATGTGTACTCTTTTTCCTTTTCTAGAATTTTTTTCCCATTGGGTTTTATTTTAGTTATGGTTTTTAATGAGGCACATTACTTATTGAGTAGACATTCAAGGGGGAGTGTTAAGAATAGAATTCTAATTAGAGTGAATGTCTATCTTGTAGAGAGTTTTACTTTGAGGCTAAGTTATTTTTCCTCCTATAAATAGAGGGGTCTTACCCCATTGTAAACCACCCCAAAATTCAGTAAGAATTTCCTCTCTCTTTCTCTGCAATATTGCTCTTCTTCTTTTATTGTTTTATAACAATTATCAATTTTTTTATAAATATAATATGTTTTCTCCAAAACATATTTTTTTCACACTCCAACTAAACACTAAAAAATTTAAGTTATATTCGAAAAAATGACTTCTGACAAAACACGGACTAAATCTTGAAAATTAATATAGAAATAGATAGTGTAGCTTACAGTTGGAATGGCAGTTGCAACTGTTGCAATGACTGCTGCCTTTGCTCCTGCAACTACTCCTTCTGCATATACAATAAATATCATTCATTAGTTGATCAAGTTAATGAAAAATCAAGGTGGGTTTTTTTTTTGTCGTTTTTTATTTGGGGTGGTGGGGTGGTGGGGGAGGGGGTGGTGGGGTTGAGGTACAAGCCAAGAAAGATAAAAGTACCATGAGAGCAACGCTTAGCATGGCTAGTTTTTGGTCCACTGAAGCCAAACTCACATTCTTTGCCATTTTCAGTTTGTACGAAATTAAAACTTTCGATAGTAAATGCTAATTTGCAAGAATTGATGAGTTTTTAAGTGCAATAAGAATGAATATTTATAGGCATTTCTGTGATGAATGTTTGGACAAGAGTTTGATGGTTTTGGATAATTTCCAACGTCCGAGTAACTTGTTTTGTTTCACTCTTTAGAAATTAATCAGCGCGTTCTAAATTTCAATTTTTTAATATAAAAATATTTTGAATTTTCCTAAAGTTAATTAGATCTTTAGTTTAAAATTTTAATATAAAATAAATACCGACTAATTTTAAATAGCATTCCTAAAAATAGGTATCTGTGCACTTGCCCCTTTTCCTAACTATGCATGCGCACTGGGATTTTTCATTTTTCTGAGTACTTATTATAACAACAACAACATACAGTATGGGAAAGTTAGAATATACGCATACTTTACTTCTTTTTTAAAAAAATAAAAAAACTTATTTCCGATATATCCTCGGCTTAATGAAAATTAACAGGTTTCTCTGTTGGTGTCGGTTCATTATATTGGTTTGTCGGTACATGAAGCAGATTAAAATTATATCTGATATTACTTATTAAGTATTGTACTTAAGAGAAAAGTCTGTAATACGGTGACTCTTTGCTCTTGGATATAATGGACTGGCAATACAAGGAAATGAGAAAATAATTGTGCATTGGATTAAAAGTCAAGTTGTACACCACAAAAGGACCAATACAGCTGCCCAAAATTTGAATCTTACAATGCCAATCAAAATATATATTTGTTATCAAATATATATATCAACATACACATGTTTTCTGAAGTTACCGGAGGTCGCTGACCCTTCCCCAGGGGCGGCATGACGAATTATGTATTTTAAAGCCAAATTTTATAAAGGGGCTTTAATTTTTTAATTTTGTTTAATTATTTAATTAAAGTCTATTTTTTAAATTTTTCTTAAATACAAAGTTATTAATAATGCTCTTATAATCAATAACTCCTAATAAGTATTTCTCAATTGGTAAGATTTTTATCAATTTTAATTTTGAAACTTCTTTCTGCTGAAGCAACGGTAACATGAGTTATGAACATTATTCCACAAGCAATTTAGATATTTGGAAAAGAATTAAATATTTTTATTTGATTAAATGTATCAATTAAATTGTTATCTTCTAATTGTACTATTTTCCTTAATATTTTTAATTAAAAAAATAAATCTAAGCCATCAATATCGAATTGATTATTATGCTTTAAGAAACATTCAAGGTTAAGGCAATATTTTTTAAAATTTTCAACAACTAACGGTCTTTGTTTTTAGTGCCAAATAGAAAATCAAAAATATTTTCATATGCTTCAAACTGTTCAAATTTATTTTGAAATGAAGAAATAGCCTTGTCTTTTTATGTATAAAGGTAATCAACTTTAAAAGACTCTTCGAAAGATTTTGAGATTTCATTATCAACATTCACATTAAATTGTTACTTCTTATATATCACACACTTTTTACGAAATTCGGATTCGATATTCATTTCAAGTGTAATTTTCTTGGTAGAAATCATAGTAATTGCAAATCCTTTTTTCATATATTTGTTAAAAAAAGAAATCAAACTTTCACTTTACAGAACTTTTTTTTAAACTTATACACAATTTATTAGATGTAACAAAAAATGAAGCCTCCACAAATATGAGGCTTAAAATGATTATTTTACTTGCTTTATGGTAAATCCGTGTTTGCCTATTAAAGATTCATTCAAGATATATAACTTAGTGATCAATAAAGTATGTGAAATTCATGGGAGACCGGTGATTCTTCTAATGAATATTTTTTTTCTTTTGATAAAATATATTTTACAGCGTAATCAAACACCAAAAACTAATTTTCTCACAAAAAAAAGGACTTTAAAAAAAATCACTTATGTGGTACTAAACACAAATTTAACTGCAGTGGCTTTTGATATCCATTGGATGGTAATTCCATTTGTTCATAGTTTGGAGAGTGCAAAGAGCTTGAGAGAGCAGTGGTTTTATTAACATTAGGACAAAATACACTACCAAACAGCCAAAACAATGGGGAACGGACATTTATCTAAGTGCGTGCCTTTAGGATAACGTACCTGCTACCTAGTCCATCAAACTTTAGCACCTGCCCAAAAGTTTAGGACTGTCATTTCCTCAATTTTAATAAATACATCACCAAAAATTATAGTGGGATAGTTGTACGAATGACAAATGGACGAGTTGGACTAAATTTGAGCAGGTTAAGATGGGTTAGATCAATAAATTGGTCATTGTCCAATTTAGTCCAAAATATATTTGAATTAAGATGGGTTAGGTTAGATTGAGCTAAACAATGGGTCATAACCTAACTCGCCCAACCTGACTTATGATTTAAAACTATGTTCATCTTGCATAAAAAAAAAATTACCTTAAAATATGTAAGTTGACAAATATTTTAAAAGTGAAAGTAGGGGTTCGGGTGGGGGTGGGTGGAAGGTCCAGAAAAATAAAAAAATATAAAACAAAAAATTAAAATTATAAAAAAAATTTGAGGGGTTTTGAGGAGAAGGGGAGTGCAGAAAAATTTAAAAAAAATAAATAAAATTTAAAAATACAAAAAAAAAAAAAAGTAATTTTTGTAGGGGTTTTGCCCAATGTGGGGATGGGCAGATTTTGGGGGGAGGGGGCAGGGGTGAGTGGCGCAGAAAAATAAAAAAAATATATAAAATTAAAAATACAAAAAAATTAAAAACATTCGAGGGGTTTTGCAGGTGGTAGGGTGGGTGTGTAGGTGGTGTAGAAAAATAAAAGAACAGAAAATTAAAAATATAAAAATAAATAAAATTGGTGCAACTAGGTGAATTTCTAGATAAGTTGGGTTGAGATCTTTTGTTTTGCGTGAGTTTCATGGGTTGATAGGGGTAGGGTAGTGTGGGTGGGTGGGTAGTGTAGAAAAACAAAAGAACAAACTATTAAAAATATAAAATAAATAAATAAATAAAATTGGGGCAACTAAGTAAATTTCTAGATAAGTTGGATTGAGATCTTTTGTTTTGGGTGAGTTTCATGGGTTGTATTTGAGCTGTTAAATGGGCCAGAATGGCTTATCAAAAAATAATGGGTTAACTTGGTGTTACATTCCATGTTTTCGTACGTGAGAGTACGTCGTAAACCAATTGACGTAAGCTCAGAAATGAGATCATTGTTGAAAGTACATAATGTAAGTTTTACCTTGTTATCTTGGAGGTTACAAATCTTTAAGATCAGGAATAACAAGTACCAAAAGGGTTGGAAAGCTTAGACGCTAAACAAACAGAAGAAAATAAGTTTCGTTGAAAGTCGACAAATTTGGAATGTTATAACATGTACTTTCGGGTGAGACTAGGGTTCTTAACATGATAAGGAGGTTATTCTATGAGTTATTTTACTCGTATGATATTCATTATCTACATTTTGAACGCAAGCAAGTTGTGAAACAAGAGTTGGCAAAGGTCATCACAAGTTACATTCATAAATTTGCTGAAATTTTGGCCAAATGTAGATGCACTTTTCTCCCAATATACTTGGAATCAAGGGATGATCTATATACCAAATTTAAGATATACGAGTCTTGTTTCCAACGCATAAAACCGTTTATCTATACGACATCAGAGTAGAGAGATATTCGAGTTTTCGCGAGACTGCGCAACCAGCTCCCAATGGGACCCACATAGGCGGTGGTTGAGCTACTTCAATTTATAAACGATTTGGATGCCTATTTTTGCTCATTTTTCAACTCAACCTCATCTCGAAACTTACCCAAACCCATCTAAACAGGTTCCACAAGGGTTTGAAGTGATTCCAAAGTGATTACACCATATTTCAACATCAAACCTAGTCCTAGTGAAGAACTACACCTCTTTGAGGTTGTGTTGCCATTGAGGATTACTGTGGGCTGTATTTGGATGAAATTCCAAGTTTTTATTGTGGTCTAAGATGAGTCTAACAGCCTACTAATTGTTCTAAAGCTTTCTTGTATGTTGGTTAAGTTGTTAGGATGATAAACTACAAGATAATACTTGGATTAGCTTAAGTCACTTCTATGGTGTTGTATTGCCATTGAGGGTTATTGTAAGCTGAATATAACTTGGATTTCGACTTGAAGTTACTGTAGGAGGCTGGTATATTGTGTTCTTGCATGTGACTAAGGCTATATTGATGTTCATTAAGTTAAATTGATGGAGTAGACATGAACTAGTGAATAAAGTTACTAATCGAAGATAGTTAGAGTTGTGGATTATTTCCTTTGTTATAAATATATGGTATAAGGATGGAATCATTGATGAATGACTTTATTATCATGTTAATGATACTTTTAAGTTAATGCAAGAAGTCTGTAAGGAGTACATGGGTTATATGGATTCCAATTGGAGCTTACCACTCGTCGTGAAGTAGTTATGACTTATTGTTGTTATATGGTGTCTTGTTATTGACATTTATATATTGATGGATTTCTCTAGTTGATATTGTTGGTATGTGGTATTGTGAAGGCCCTTGTTACAAAGGAGATGCTGCCCAAATTTAAGTAAAACGAGCTACTAGCTTAAGTTATAGACTTGGTCTTTGATCAACACTGATTTTGAATCTCCTTATGCTATGATAGATCGAGTTGACTTGTTTGAAGAGTCACTTGGAAGGAATTAAGGACTCAACATGTTTAAGGTATGTTAAGGCTAAGCTCTGTTCTTTCTTTTAGCACGAATTCTTGGAAATTCCTAAGACGTCAAATGTGATATTTTACTATTCTATTGCCAAAAAAACCTTTGGTGGAAGGCAATGGGATCATAGGTGAAGTATTTTCATAAGGCTATTAAAATTCCACTCATTTGGTTAAATATGGTATTTGACATCTATATATGTCATTTTGTTGGTTTTCTTAACTATATGTCTATATATATGAATTCTTATTCGTCTTTGGGTTGTGTAACTAAAAGAATAATAATAAATAAATAAAATAAAATAAATAAAAGCATTTAATATTTGCGATCAGTGTTTCTTCCTTGTTAAAGTGTATTTTAAAATTTCTAAAGTGACACGTCGATTTCCAGTAATCTTAAATATATTTTAATTTAAACTACTAGAGCACTTTATTTTTTTTATATACTTTCTTTTATTAAATATCAAGAAATCAGGTATAAGGACTAAGTGAAGCACCTTAAGCTTTTTATGAACATCTTCAGAGTTAAGTTATCTTTCTAAAATTCGAGTTAAGTTTTCAAGCTTATTCAAAAGAAAAGAAAGATATGAGGTTCCACGAGACAATTGTATGCAATACGGCGGTGATTATGAGATCATGAGAATAAGGGTACCTATGAGCCAAGATTGGCTAAGTTCTTATTATGTGCATTCAAAGTTCATATCATACATGGCATGTATGCATGGACTTCGAGCTATAATCGGAGGTAAGGGGCGTATTTGCCCGAATGACTATATATTATACAGATTGCCATAGGTTGGCAATATGATACATGTTAGATACCGGAAGAGAATGCCACTGCTAGCATTTGGTTGGGTATGTCATGCATTTGCATCAATATATATATATATATATATATATATATATATATATATATATATATATATATATATATATATATATGTATTCACGACATACGATTACACGAGCATACCATGCATATTTTTTTACTATGAGGTCAGATGTCGTCCATGGAGGCTATTAGAGTTTCAGTGTCAGGTGGTATCTCTATTAATTTTTTTACATAGCTATGTGTGATTCTACTTTCTGCCTTACATACCAGTACATTTTTATTCATACTGATGTCCCGTTGCTTGGGGACACTGCACTTTTGTTTCGTGCGTGCAGGTCCAGGTAGGGACTCTGATCTACCCCTCCGCTAGGGTTTCGAGGTTCAGCTGTGAGTTGGTAAGCTCCACCTACTCCTGGAGCTTTCATAGGATGGTTACTTTGGTTGAACAGTTTCGGTATAGTCGGGCCTTGTCTCGACAATGCTTATGACACTCTTAGAGGCTATTGTGGACATAGTATTCTAGGTTTCTTTTTGCAGCTTCTACTCTCTAGCCCATAGGCTTGGCATGTACATATATGTATGTAGGCATGTATGTCTCCAATCACGGCCTCGTCATCCAGCTAGCACTTTATTATTTTGACACGTCTACTTTTGGTTATATGGCTTATTGTTATTCAGGTCATGACCTTAATGGTCCAGACTTAGTATTTCAGATGTTTTGCTGCCCGATTCATTGTGCCCCAATTTAGTTAGCTAGTATGTTTAGTGACTAACTCGGTCAGATACAGTATCGAGGGCCAGTCGTGCCTCCCCTAGTTTGGGGCGTGACACTTGGGCTCAACCCAAATTGACCCATGAGCTAAAATATTTGTGGTCCAACACATTAATCTCTAGGCCAGTTGGGCGGGTTAGACGGGGTTGGGCTCAAATTACCACCACTAGATAATTGTATGGCTCAAAATCTGACTAGATAAATCAGCGTGGGAAGAGACAACAAAAATTTACTTGGGCCCATCGTATCCACACTACGCCATAACGACACGCACATCGACCATGCCCGGGGTCATGTATTTGGAAAGCTTGAGACTTAAGTATTATGGTTAATGACCGTTGGATAAGGGAGAAGACTTAGTATATAAACTAAGTGAGAAAGAGAAGAAGGGAGAGGGCTGAAGCAAATCCAGATTCAGACATATATTCTGAGATGAAGAAGGATCTTCACCTCTTCCTCTCCTCGTGAAGGAGAAAGAAGCAAAGAAGCCTTGATCAATAATATATATATATATATATATATGTATATATATATATATATATATATATATATATATATATGTATATATATATATATATATATATATATATATATATATATATATATATATATATATATATATATATATATGTATATATATATATATATATATATATATGTATATATATATATATATTCCTTTTCCGATCATATCAAAAAGGAGGGATTATACCATGTTAAAGATCGGTGACCTTGTTTATTTATGTATTCCTCATTGTTGATTAATGTTATGAAAATCACCATCCCCCTCTTATGTAATGAGTTTAATCAATGTTCTAGTTAAATCTTATGCTTGTTTTGTTTGCTTGCTCATGTCTCCTGTCTTGGATCTAGGAGAAATTATCTCCGGTTTGGATTTTTCTAAAATCTTCTTATTTAAATGGTTCAACAATAATCTAAATCTCTAGCCAAAATTTTAGTTTCTTCTAGATCTAAAGTCAGACAGAATGTTTCTCCCCGGTTGTCGTAGCCTCACCCCCTCAATAAAAACACCAACTCGAAAAAGTTGTAGACAAGCTTTTAAAATAACCAAGCCCACCTAGGTCAGATCTTTGCATGAAATCGAAATTTTCTGATATCTATACAAAATTCATGTCTTACTATAGCGATGAGGTTGGTACGTCATGAGTATGAGTTGTCAAAATGGCACCGCGGCCACTACGCACTGAGCATGCGCGCTATCCTATTTGATATATTAACACTAGGTAATGATCTATACTTCTACCTCTTAGGAACTGGCAATAGCCTATTGCGTGATTATTAGAAATAACCTTGTCCTGCCTCATTTTTGTACCCGTATGTATGGAGTATAACTTATGTTTCCCTTGTTTTTGTGCACATTGAATCAGGACTTGAACTCGAGATCCCAATAGGCAAAGTTGGTCGTCAGCCCCCCAAGAAGCCAAACACGAGGCCACCAACTCTGAAGCCATCATTCAAGAACACGAGCATTCTCCTAGGTGCGCGGGCAAGGAAAAAACGCCACCAAAATCACACACTAGGAAAATGTTCCATACCATATCACAAATGACATACAAACAGCTCGGAACAAGCCCGCATTATTGAGAAGAAACCTCCATAACCTGGGACTGAGTGGTGAGCCCGTGGAACATACGGTCTCCCCAACACAGGCAGGATAGACTCGAAAATCTTGCACGTGCACTCGCTATGACAATCCTACGCCATTTCAGTCGACAAAACATTACGAATCAAGTTCAAATTTCGCTCAAATTAATCAAGACCCATGGTGTAGAAGCCTAAGCAATAAGTTCATCGCCCATCCCGTCAACGGCCTCTCCAGGTCGAGCAATGAAGGGACTAGGTAAATTGGAATTCAACCTATGCATACAAGCCATGCATATAAACTACGCAAAAACGCATAATATTCCCCAATAAAAGCAAAAGTAAACAAACTAGGACTCACCCCGACAAATGCAAAAACAATGCAGCAACGAGCAATGTCCTCCAATAAAAGTAATGCAGCATGCAAATCTCACCATCCCGCCAAGCCCGCACATCGCCAAGTGAAAGGAAATTTCAACCACGCTCGAACTCACAACGGGTTACAAATTTGACTTCGCTTGGATTTACACCCTCATGGCCATCGGTCATCGCAAAAGGAAATTTCAACCACGCTCGAACTCACAACGGGTTACAAATTTGACTTCGCTTGGATCTACACCCTCATGGCCATCGGTCATCGCCAAGAGAAAGGAAAGTTCGGCCTTGCTCAAACTCACAACGGGTTATAAAGTCCACATCGCTTAAATTTACACCCTTACGGCCATCGTCCATCACCAAGAGAAAGGACAATTTGACCTTGCTCAAACTCATAGCGGGTTACAAATTTGACCTCGCTCGAATTTACACCCTTACGGCCATCGGCCATCGCCAAGCAAAAGGAAAGTTTGACCCCGCTCGAACTCACAACGGGTTACAAATTTGATCTTGCTTGAATTTACACCTCACAGCCATCGGCTATCGCCAAGCGAATGGAAAGTTTGACCTCGCTCGAACTCACAACTGGTTACAAATTCAACCTCGCTCGAATTTACACCCTCATTTCCATCGGCCATCGCCAAGCAAAAGGAAAGTTTGACCTCACTTTAACCCACAACCGGTTACAAATTTGACCTCACTCAAATCTACACCCTTACAGCCGCCGGCCACTGCCATACAAAAGGAAAGTCCAACCTCGCTCGAACTCATCACGGGTCACAATTCGGCCTCGTTCGAATTCATGCCCATGCGGCCCGCGCCATCGCCCAGAGAAAGTAAAATTCAATATCATCCAAATCAACAAACTGATATTCGACCGCATTCGAATTATTCCACATTCAACCTCGCTCAAATTATTTTACGTTTGACCTCGCTCGAATCATTTTTTGCTCGAATTATTACATTCGACCTCACTCGAATTATTTTACATTCGACTCGTTCGAATTATTTTACTTTTTATCTCATTCAAACAAATCAGTAAATCTCAACCTCGTTCGAGCTAACTAACATCCAAACGCAAGTAGATCTGTGTTCGCCTTTGCCAAAATTAACATTACATGTAAACAGTTGAAAAACCAGACTTCCCCCATAGCAAAAGAGAATGGATGTCCAAAAATACATTGCATATTGCTGCCACCCTATAGCAACCAAAAAAAACTAAGTGCAGAAATCTATAGAAACTTCACTTGGCCTCATTGCGAGGGAAGCCCATCCTCAATCTCATCACCCCTACCGGCCACCGGTGTCGCAGGGTCATAACCACTGGTAAGACGAGCCTCGCATGAATTAACCTGAGCATCTTCAAAAGCGACCTCAGAAGCGCTCCCCGCTATCCGTATATACATATATATATACATATATGTATATATATATATATATATATATATATATATATATATATATATATATATATTGTGTTGGGCCTCGTTATAGACCCATAGCTCATACAACGGTGGGAGACAACAACAGGGGCAGACTCTTGAGGTGAGGCCTGAGACAACAGTTGTGCCCTCTTGGCATCGAGGGCCGTAACTCGGTCCCCCAAGCTCGAAGCATCCCAATCAAGTTTGATAATCTGCTTCTCGAGCCACGCTTCCCTCAGTGTGGTTGTCACCATCTCAGCTTCCCCCTCAAACCTAAGAACACGGATAGTGTCTTCCAGCGCCACCGCCCTTGCAAAAGCTGCCACTCGAGCTCCTTCAACTCTCTCCAACTCGGCCACCTTTGTTTCTAGCTCATCCACCTTCTCCGTCCACTCTGTGATTAAGTTGGCAACTCTAGTGGCATTCTGCTCAAGCTTAGCTCAAAAAGACAACACATTCACCTGAAGATCCTCGCATTCCATCGAAACCCTTTTGCACACCTCGAGCTCCTCATCTTTAGCATTAAGAAGCTCCTCAAGCTTGCTGCATCTGTGAATAGATCGCGTAATATCTTTGTCCCTTTTCTCCAACTCCCCCCTGACGAATCGAGCACTAGTGTTCGCCCTGAGCCACTCGTTTATCTCATGGCACCTATTGCAATATCGCCGATACTTCGCGGCCATTCACAAAAAGACATTGGCTAGCATCTCAGCCCGACGAGCTATCTCAATCTCCAGCATATAAGTTTAAAAAAAAGAAGGGGGGAAGAATCAATGAAAATCAAAAGGCACAAAACAAAGAAAATAGCAACAGGAAACTCACCCTCAAGGATATCTGGGCCATACATCATGACAAATTAGCGTTGCTAACCTCCCGAAGAGACCCTATTTCAGCGGCGGAGCATAAAATATTGAATTGAGGTACCAATTCCACTATATCCTCCAACAGGTTAAAGTTCGATGGAATTTCGAGCACATAGGAAGGGCCTCCCGCACTCATATCGACCCTGGTGAAACCTTCCTCAAGCATCCTCATGTCCTCAGGATCGCCATTCAACCTCTCATTAGCCGAAGAAGGGGTGCGGGCCTACCGAGATGTTGATGGACTATTGTAACAATATTGGCAGCCTCCAAACTCTATCTCTCAACCGCACCGGCTTCTCTCGTGCCCGAAATGGGCGTCGCCTCGGCAGCCAGGTCAGTGTCACCGCCAACTTCAGATACCACCCCTCAAGGATGTCTCAACCAAAGATGCCCCCTCTGATAACCCATGTCTCTTTGATGGTGCCTCTTCGCCATGGTTGTGAGAAGGTGCACCCGTTGAACAGACTATGAGAATCAGAGTGCCTGATCGAGGAGCAACATCCAAACGAACAGGTCCAGTCGTGCACATGGTCTGCCGAGCAACAACACTTTGGGTGCTCTCACCTACAATTGCCCTTGGAACGGGCTAGGCAGAGGAAGTCGGCTAGCAGAAAGCAAGCGCGGGAGCCCTCGCCCTTCTTGCTCCTCTCGGACCTACCAATGAGGAGATTCGATCAAACGTATATAAGGTAAATAAACCGCGAAGCAAAGAATAAAGCAACAGAACATAACGAGCCGAGTCACCAACAAGAGGCTTGCAACCAAACTTCTCATGAAAAGGTGCCCATTCGAGAATCCCCATCGTATGAGGTAGAATCATACTCACCCACTCATAAATATTAGCAATAAATGGAGGAGGTACTCTCTCGGCTACAAAAACATAAATAAACCATAAATAAGGTCATCAAAGGGAGACGACCGACGACCGTCTTAAGAAAAAATGAGTAAAGTAAAAGGAAAGACCTACGGGAAAAATTTCATGTCTTAGGAAACCCCGCCGAGTTTGACATGATGTGCTATGTTCGAACGTAGAAGAAGCTCTACCAAAAGCATTGATTTGCCTTGTCATCCATTTTCACCACCAAACTCTTGGCTCCCCGGTGACGCATGTGAATCATCGTACCCCTAAGAAATTAGGGGGGAAGAGGTGAAGCATGTATTGTATAGAAATCCCTCGGTCGTCCAGCTCCGTGTACTTGATGAGCATAAGGAAAAGCTAGTACACGTACGGAGAGAGTTAAGTCGTACACATCTCACAGAAACTGCATAAATCCACCACCAAAGAAGGAAAAGGAAGCATGTACCCGCTGACAAAAGGATATGTATAAAACACGCAGTAGCTGAATGGTGTATATGCACTATGTCCTAATCCGCCGGAACCAGTTCAATATGATCAGGGATCCCCCATTTGGCTTTGAACACCGTGAGCACTACAGCATCCATTATAGAAAAAATGGGTTTCGGCTCGTCACCGGTAGGGCTATGACTTAGTATCAATTCTTTCTTTTAACATATACCATAATCTTCTATGGTTGTATATGTTTCATGTATAAAACTCCGAACCCTTAAGTGCGTTCATAACGTAACCAACTCTGGATCATTGATCGAATAATTTCTTTTGTTCCATCTTAGCTTTTTTTTCAACGTAACCTATTACTTTTCCTGGTTTATCTGCCCCATGTTGTGTCCATGCTTAGCTTATCTTAGTGCCTACACATGCCAGAGTTTTCATGAAACTCATATGATCTCGAATATTACTTTTAATTTACTTCCCGTTCATTAGCCACGGTAGGTGCCACTTTCCTTTGGAGTGCTTACAATATTGTTATGAGACTGTTTTTACATGATTATTTCCTCTTTAGTCGTTGTGCTTAGGTTGAAGCCTTCTTCCTTATTTCCTCAGCTAGTCTTTCGTTGTAGGCCTTAGGGAGAACCCTTGACTCTCATAAAGTTGTGAGCTTATTACGAACTTTTGAGGTCCTTCCTTGCCTATAATAATCCTTAGTTGCTTACCTCCGTGCCCTTGTGCTTGTAGGGTTACTGATATTTTGACTACCTTCCCAGTGACACTTTATTTTATCCATGTAGCACTCATATGTACCTTTAACCACCCCGACTCCTATTTGAATATATCTTAAGTATTATAATGACATTACTGCGAGGCTGAATTATGCATATTGGGGTTTACTACATTTATCTTTCATGGCCTACTAATTTGTCTGTAACTTCTTGTCCAGTCATGACTAGGCTCTTCCCAAATCAACTACTAACTACTCATCGACCCATTCTCATATTCATATTCCGCGTAATCTTTCTTGGGTTATTTCCTCATCTTAACTTACCTCGTGTAGTGGCTCCTTATCTATCAATAACATCCCAAGCAGGAACCCTTACTTCCTTTTTTTCACATCATGCTTACATAATGTTCTGGAATCATTGCGTATCTATAACGTTTGGATACATGCAATCTCATCCCTTTCTCATTTTTATCGCATTCTTCCTTTATCATTCTATATTCCCCCATTTAGGGGAGTACTAAGACTTGGAGCTATGACGACGTTCCTATAGATGCTTTTTCTCTTCATTTTTAGCATCATTTCATATCATCAATGACCCTTACTCACCTTGCGGTAATCCTTCTGTACCTGGAATAACAAAATTCCTCACTCACGATGGTGACACATTGTGTAACTGGCACATACAGTCGCTTAAGCTAACTTTGGTCACATTGATTGCTTTAGGAAAGCATCTTCCTAAATGATCATTCTCTGAATTTCTCATGAATCTTCTTTTGTTTTCCATTCTATTATCGGTAGAAAGCAATCTGAAATTCTCATGATGCCGATCGTTACCAAATCACTCAGTCCCTAATTCATTTTTAGTTTATCTTGTTTATCATCCCATAGTGATTTCTATTATTTCTGGGGACTAACTTTTCCTTGTGGTAATCACGTTAGAGTCATGAACTTATTCCTTGAACTGAGGATATGACTTTATGTCCTATACTTTTTTGTTGTCCTAAGGCATGTCACCTCTCGTCTCTTCATTGACTTGACTATAGATTCTATGATACTGGCATTCTTTATCGACGGTTGTCATCCATGTATCATGTCTTACTCGTAATGCTTCATTAACTCTTTTCTTATTTTTTGCTAACTTTTGTGCATATCACTTTATTCTGAAAATTCGAACAAGACATTCTTTTGCTTTAGCTCCCCTTTGCTCCCTGCAGTGGCTATTCGGGTTGCTTAATGTTATCGCTCTGCTAGGGGCACGAGCCACACTAAGGTAATATTTATCCTTCAAGGCTTCCAGGTCCTATATTTATATTACTCATATCTAGTTGTACTATTTTAGAGTGTGCCATCTGGGTGTCTCACAAGGAGATCTATTAGCACATTTGCAATATCCTCCGGCAATGTCAACTAACACAAATAATCCATCCACCATTTTGGGTCACTCTAACCCCAGTTGGATCGTGATATTATGTCCTTTTCTTAAATCATATTTGTTAGCTCCCATAAAGCATAACTTAGATTGGTGTGGCCAATTGTACATACCTCTGTTACTGTTTAAGATAACTCAAAAGGCTTATATCTCTCTTCCTGAATATAAGGATAATCTTACTTAGCTAGGTACCACGTAACCTCTTTCACCTTGCTTCCTTTACTTGTTGAAACTTGTATTTATCTTCTGAATCTCTTATTGTCTTTCACCATAAAGTTAGATAGATGTTCTTGTCTTAAGGCTTCTTTTCTATAAGCTCACCGGGTTCTTCTGACTCAACTTATTCACAACCGCATTCAATCCCTTACCAATTGTCTTTCTAAATATAGGCATCACTGCATTATGGTTAAGGTTGAGTTTAGGAAATTGTGTTCTTACAACTGAGCTCTACCACACGATCCAGAGTAAGAAAAAAGAGTGACAGTCCTAAATGCCTTGTAGCCTCCTGGGTATAAGTGTGGTGCGCAACATACCCATAAACAAGACTTTACTAGACACGGCTTGTAGACCCCCTAGAACATAACTGCTCTGATACCACTTTTGTCATGACCTAAACCGATAGGCCACGATGGGCAGCCGGTACCTTACTCAACCGAGTACAAACATAACGCATTTTTTTATGTCATACTATCATAGACAACTGAGCTGGAAAGCTGTCGTGAGATAAGTAGAATACAACATGTGAAACTTATACATAAGACATATGGGCCTATAAGACCAAAATAACCATTCATACACTAAACATATACCGACAAGGCCATGCAATCTTTTACGTATATAACATATGTCTACAAGCCTCTAAGAATACATAATTTTCATAAAAGTCGGGACAGAGTCCCACCATACGAAACAATACACATCTAAATCATACTAACCAAACAAGCAACTCTTAAGCAAATGGAGCGCACCAACATCTTTTGTTGAGCAAATAGCCTACTTGGAGGGCTCTTGACCTGTCTATCTGGACCTACGGGCATGAATCACAGCATCTCCAGGAAAAGGGATGTCAGTACAAATAATGTACCGAGTGTGTAAGGAATGAAAATCAGTAAATAACATACAAGAGAGAAATATAGAGTAAAAGACTCGACATGTAATTTTACATAGCTCTGTGAATCATTTTATTTTTATAATGTCATGCATATACGTATTAATGTCATACTATGCATAGGTATATGTATTTATAATATCATCAAGCCTCTGGGGTCATCACATCATACTATCTCGGCCACTGTGGGCAAATCATCAATGTATACCAGCTGATCAGGTGGTGATACGTATATAACGTCGTAATTTTTTCTCATATCACATATATATATATATATATATATATATATATATATATACACACGTATATAACACCATCTGGTGATGGGTCAATGTACATGGATACAATGCATGATAAGTACGTCAATAAAATCTCTTAGAGTGTCATAAGACCATAACCATTATGTCTTTGAATTATATCATGAAGTAAACTTTTTTATGTTACGCATTTTTCTGAGACTCATGAACAGATGATAGAATAATATGACACATAAAGAATCAAGATATAAGCATCTCTAACATTTCTATCAATAGAGTCATTTATGAAAATTGCGCATTTGACCATTTCATTTGTATCGTATAGATCATGCCAAAAGAAAGAAGGGATAATTTTAAAATACCTAAGTCGATTCTCTAGAAAATCCCTCTAAAACATGACAATCGCGACAAAACACATGACGGCAATACCGAAGTAGAAAACACCTGTATGATATTTTTTTAAAAAAGTACCATACTCCCTGAAAATCGCAAAATCTTGTTGCATCTTCACTTGCATTCTTTGACATTGGTGGACTTGGTTTTTATTGCAAGATTTTTCTAACTTTGATTTGGGAGATCAATCACGTTGTTGGAGTCTTTATTTATTAATAAATATATGTATCCAACTCCTATTAATGAAAATTATATTCACTTACAATATTTGATCTAGCAAATTCATGTTTGATCCATTTAGTGTTATCTCCTCCTATTGACATGATTAGTTGGCTATTTGCCGCCACACTTACATACCTACACATGTATAGTTTACCTCTTATAATTATCCAATAATTTCACTTAAATATTTATCCACAAATTCAATAATTACCCACTTAAGTAAGAATTATTTCAATTTACTTAAAGTACTACTTACTTTTAGTACACTTTATATACCTTACTATTATGGACATGTAGTATAATGTATGGTACTAGTCTATAATACCGGGTATTATAACTCGAATCGTATTTTATCCAACCATGCCAAACTTAGACGAAAATTCATTTTCTTTTACTTGCTTCCACTCTCACCTTCACGAATTCACTCATCACTTGTTCAAAATAGCATAATCCTTATAATCTTCAAATAATATTTTCCTTGGACTGATGTCAATTACCTTACGATAAATTCAATGTACAATACTACAGGGTGCAACATCGTCGTAATTTAATACCGCAAAACGTAGCATCATCATAATGTAATACTTCAAGGCGTAACATCATAGTAATATAATACTGCAGGACGTAACATTATCATAATATAGTACTGCAGGACGTAATATCGACGTAATATTGCGGGGCGTAACATCAACCCCTGGGTTGAATCCCCAATGTAAAATGCACGTGATGTAAACAAGCGTTCCTACTAGGAATCTGGCATGAGGCTATGTTATTCTAGGTTTAAAATCTGGGTGTATTTTCTAGACTAGCTTGCCTGAGCAGATAAATCGAGGTGGGGGTAGCATATTGAGAATACAGAAGCCTCACCGGCAATACAACTTGTCCGAGCCTCATTTGAAAATTAGGGTATGACTCTAATAGAAAAGAAACCACGTGAAGTGCACGCTTCCCAGAAGATTTAAAAGACTCATAGAGAAGAGTGTTTTGAAATATTTTATATACAATTCACATAATATCAAAGGGGTAAAAAGTGGCATTTAACATATTAGGCTCAAACACGTAAAACAATCATAAAATCATGAAAGTCAATCACAATAGCTATTCTAAGCTCGAATTCTTGAACCCTGAACCAAAGATTCTGGGTTCTTGTCCCCAACAGAGTCACCAGAGCTGTCACACCTCCTTTTTCTGAGGGATACGGGATTTCCAATTTAAGTGACATAAATCGAAATGGGATTATTTATTTATTTTCAGAGTCGCTACTGGCACGATCCCAGTTTGCTCTTCGTGAACTGTCGTGACGTCACCTAGTCTCTACAACTAAGTAAGCCTAACAAGTGCGGAAACAAATCAAAATTTGCAGAAATATAAATTTAGAACCAAGAATAACTGAAAAGAAATGGTATATAAAATGCCGCTCGTCATATACAACACAATATCTCAACTTCTACATCACTATCCCAAAATTCGGAAACTCACGAGACACAAGCTAAAAGAAATATAGTAAAATGCTCTAACTACAGAATGTCTACATCAACAGTATGATAGAAGGGCTAACATTACAAGATAGAACAAAAAAGGAGACTCTTCGGTCTGCGGACTCGGCAGAAGTACCTCGAAGTCTCCAAAAGCTCTTCATGCCTCAAGGATGGAAAGTATGTGCACAGGTACCTGGATCTGCACATGATAAACATGTGCAGAAAGGGCATGAGTACACCACAGGGATACTCAGTAAGTACCAAGCCTAACCTCGGTCCAGTAATGACGAGGAAGGTCTGGGCCCTACCGAGATAAAAAATAATAATAATAACAATGACAAGATAAGATAAGATAAACTGTATAATTAAGAATCTATTGTAAGAGTCTTTACAGGATGATAAGGATAAAATAACGGAAAAAGAAATAAAGGTAAAATACAAGGAAACACCACTTACAACATAGATGATAGCCTGGGATCTCTTGGTATCTCGAGGATCTCTTGGTATCCTCCAAACATACACTAGGGATCTCTTGGTATCCCTAGAATCTCTAGGTATCCTCAATATATACACTAGGTGTATCTTGGTATCCCGAGGATCTCTTGGTATCCCGAGGATCTCTCGGTATCCCGAGGATCTCTCGGTATCCTCAACACACGTGCCAGGGATCTCTTAGTAACTCGCACCTCAGTCCAGATCATAAATACGTTCAGGAAATCTCCCAAGATGTCGTCCCATAGTCCCAAATTAAACACACAGCATCAGCTCAAGAATATTAAAATAAATGCTAAGTCCGTAACAAGTAATCGTTAATTTTAGCCTAACATGCCTCACATAATGCAGTTATGGCAGTTTAAGCAAATAAAGAATTAAGTCAACTAAACATGCTTTTTTAAGCTATCACAGGCCAAGTTTATAGGAAGAATAAAAATAGGTAAGAAAGGAACTCAGTGTGGATACATAAAGTAAAATTGGATTTTTCAACAATTATCTCAAGTACGCACTCGTCACATCACGTGCAAGGCATTTTAGTTATCAGATATCATATTCTAAGGGAAAGGTCCCCCACACAAGGTTAGACAAGCCACTTACCTTGTACCGGCTCAGAATCAAATTGAAACCATGCTTTTGCCACGAGTATCCGACTCCAAATGACCCGAATCTATTTAATCCAATTGCATACTGTAAATAACATCACAAGTAACTGATTCTACAATTGAACTTTAAGCTAAAACGCAAAACTAGATAAATTGACAAAAAACCTCGGCCCACGTCTCAAAATCGAGTAAAATTTATATTTTCAAAAACCTTGTACTCACACGAGTCCAACCATACTAAAATTATCCAAATCCGATGTCAAATGCCCAACCAAAACTCAACAATTCGGCATATGAAGTTTTATCCAATTTTCATTCAAAATCCGAAATTAAAGGAGGAATTCATGCTTAGATTAGTGGGTTACAAGAAAAAAGGAGTTTAGAATGTTACTCAATCGATATCTCTGAAAATCCTTCAAAATTTTGCTCAAATACGAGCTCCCAAGTTTAGGTTTGATAAAAATGGCTAAACCTTCGATTTTGAGATCTTATATCTGCTTTCTTCTTCGCGAACGCGATGCTACTATCGCGAACGCGATGCACAAAAGTCCTGCTAGCAAAATTCCTCTTTCACTAATGCGAGGCCACTTTGCGAATGCATAGCTTACACGGGCAGACCTTACGCGAACGTGTGGACCATAACGCGGTCGCGATGACCAATGAGCCCTTACCTTCGCGAACGCGGAGCAAAATCCTCCCCCCAACCCCCAGTTCCTCTACGCGAACGCGAGACCCTACTTGCGATCACAAAGAAGGAAATTAGTACTCGGCTGCTGCAATATTTTTGCAATTCTCTAAGTTCTAAAAATGACCCGTTGAGAATCCGAAACACACCTGAGACCCCCAGGACCTCAACCAAAAGAACCAACATAACCTAAAACATCATTCAAACTTGTTTCAACCTTAAGACCACTACAAACAACACCAAAACACGTATTTTTCATCGAATTCAAGCCAAAAATTTCAAAAACTCTATAAAACACACTTTTGATCAAAAAGTCTATCAAACCTCGTCTGAATGACCTGAAATTTTACGCACACATCCCAAATAACATGATGAAGCTGCTACAACTCTTAGAATTTCATTTCGACCTTCGAATCAAATTCTCACTATCGAACCGAAAACTTCCAAAATTCAATCTTTCGCATTTCAAGCCTAAATTAGCTACAGACCTCCCAAACACTATCCCAACATGCTCCCAACCCTAAAATCACCCAAAGGAGCTAATAGAATCATCGAATTTCCATTCCGAGGCTGTCTTCATACTGTTCCAACTACGGTCAATTTTCCAACATTTAAGATCTCATTTGGGGACTAAGTGTCACAAAACTCTCCAAAACTCAAAACCGAACATCCATACAAATCAAATTAGCAAAAATAAACTTGGGAAAGTAGTTAGTATGGGATCGGAAGTAAATTCTTAAGACGACCGGTCGGGTCGTCACTGCCACTTGGAATGGTTTATGGTGTCCCAACTCACGGGTTTATTTTAAATTTTAAATTGAGAAAATTGACTCTTTTTTATGGTTAGCGAACACAGAAGACCGGGTAAGAAATTTTATTAAACCGGAGAAGGTGTAAGTCACCTCTGAGTTCCGCAATTTTAGCACAGTCGCTCTACTATTAATAATTGGCCTCGTTATCTGATTTATTACATATTTTAAACCTACTGTGCATTTTTAACTTTACAACTGCTTTTATTTATTTATGAAATTATTTCTGGAACAAGTCACGATGTTGTATACTTGTCGTTTAGGTACACATTACAAACTGCGCCATATGAAATGCACCTGCGATTTACGACATGTTTATTTTTTATTATTCGAAGTTATGGTCAGGTTACATAAAATGCACACCCGAATTGGGGATTATGTATCGTGGCCATGCCACGAAAACCGTAACCATAGTCATGATAATTATTATTATTAATAGCTTACAAGATTTTATTAAAATACATAAATATTGGAACCATGAATTTTAAGTATGATATTCAAAAATAATAGAGAATTCACATGGGTAAATATTGAAGAACTAGAAAGTTCTTTACGAATTCTCTTGTATTGCTTGTTCTTATTAATTAATTGACTAACTAAAATTGGGATTGAATCCCATGAATGCTGGAAATATCAAAGGTGAATATGAGCTCATTCACTTGCCATGTATACCATATAAGATGTATCTATGAGATGATTACATGTGCAATTATTATTAACCGCAACATGGTATTTTGCGAGGTAACTTGCTCAATAATTTAATTTCGAGCATAATTTCTAGATTTTTTATTCAAAAAAGTTCATCTTGATAAATTGATTTACATCACAGTTGGTCTAATAAAATAATTTATTAAGTGCCTTCACTTAATAGCTAAGCTATTACTTATGAGAACAAAGTTTTCTATATCAGTTTGATATAGGTTATACAAAAGTATATTATATTCTCCCCTCACAAGTGGTTCAGGGTAAGGAACTAAGTAATTCCATCTTATTATTCTTGATGTGCGATGTATACTCTGATTCTCCCAATAATGCACAAAGATGGGTTCCCAAAATTGAGGAAGAAAGTTAGTTTTTCTAACATGAGGGAGAGACAAGATAAACAATTGAGAAAAAGTTACGTGAAATGAATTATCATGTGTACATCAAGATCCTCGAATAAAATAATATGAACTTGAAATTCTTAAAAGGATAATTTATTTGCAATATATTGCAAAGCATGCCAGACGCATTTGCTTATCCAAAGAAATGACTATATTCTCATTGCAAATGCTCAGATTAAGTCCTACAAGGACAAAGTCTATGGTACTTCTAAAGCATATAGACAAATTGATTTCAAATAAAATTCTTGATAAAGAAGATGAGCAAATGATCAACATGATCATAATAAGGAGGCAAATGATCTAGAAGATCACATGACATAACACTTCATAAGATCTCAAAAGAGGTCCATGTACTTGAAATATGAATGAAGAGATCTCTATGTTATATTTTTATGAAAAAAAATATTACAATTGATACAAAATATTTATCGAAGACATCTATCATAGCACTAAGTATAGATGAGGATTTTAAGTCTGTCGAATATAGACACAAAAATATTGGCCATGGAAGAGAAACAATTCAAGTAGAATTGGTTTCATATGAAAGACATGTTGTTTTGGACCTGCAGTTCAAACACTTAAAGTATAAAGTCAATGGTATGTGCAATCACTTTTATTTATCTTATATGTCTAGCACAACATGAAAAGTTGATATGCATCTAAAGTCTATTTAAATGGCTTATAAGGATTTAAATTGCTTAAAGCATATACAATTCTTGATCTTGAAGTACCACATTATCAGTGCAATTTGTGTACAAATGTATCCTGCTATAGTTATACGCATGATAATATGATAGCAAGAGTTTTTGCCCCTATGTAATGATATTGAAATGACGATTCCAACAAGATCATATGAAGATAATTCATCTCTATCAAGAATAATGATTCCAATGTGCAATATATTCATTCAAGTCAATATGGCTGATTTGTTGATCAAATTTCTACTAATGTCAACCTTCAAGAAGATAGTGTATAATATTGGAATGTAAAGGCTCAAGAATGTAAATTGATGCTCTCATCAGGGGGAAGTAATAAGCATTGTACTCTTTTTTCCTTATAAGATTTTGTCCCATTGGGTTTTTCTTGCATGGTTTTTAACGAGGCAACCAAAAGGCGTATTGTTAGATAAGTGTATTCTTTTTTCTTTTCTAAAATTTTTTTCCACTGGATTTTATTTAGTTAAGGTTTTAACGAGGCACATTATCTGTTGAATAGACATTCAAGGGGGGAGGGGGGAGGGGGGAGTATTATAAATAGAATTCTATTTAAGGTGAATGTCTATATTTTAGAGAAATCTTAAAGTTTGTTACTTGATGACTAAGTCACTTTTTTCCTATAAATAAAGGGGTTCTATTCCATTGTAAATCATCCCGAAACAATAGGACTTCTCTCTTTCTTTGCAATATTCTTCTTCTGTTGTTTTATAATAGAGTTAATTCTAAATTTTATAGTGACTCTTTCAAATAGAAAGTATCAAAATTTCTAAAGGGCCAAAGTTAACCATTGAATTTTTTTTCCCCTCTTTTTCTTTTCCAAAAGTTGTTTTTCGATGTCAAAATGGGCAGGTGCTTCATCACTTTCAAATGGGAAAAAAAAGTCTAATAATCAAAACAAAATTTTAATATCACAACTTGAAAGGTCAAATCGAACGACAAGATAACGCCCGTTAAGTTTGATGGCGCATATTCTCTTCAAGTTCTCTCTAGATTATGGGATTTGGTGGGTGTAATATATATACATCTACTACTGCTATTGGCCATCAATGTCAAGTATTATGTGTCAGCCACCTTCATTTGGAGAAATATCACATGTTATTATTATCACAATAAGGGGTCATTTGGTTTTAATATTGTTTATGTCGGGATAAATTATGTTGGGATTAGTTATTTTGGTATAATTTTTATTTATTATTTGATATATTATATTAAAAATAATATTTGCATAATTTCTAAAAAGAAAATATAAATTACCTCCGTACTAATTACCCTACTCTCTACAAGGTAAAAGTTATTCTGGTATCAATTTTAATCCTAGGATAACTTATATCAAGTTTGCTAACCAAATAAAATATTAAAATAATACTAAATATTTATACCAACGCTATACCTTCTCATACTTCATATCAAACGAGTCCTAAGCCAACAAATAATAACTTATCTTTATAGTATTGATTTAGGAGGGTTAGTGGGGTTGGTGCTTTTAGGTCAAAAGTTTTACTAGCTGATGATAGAAATAAAGGACTATATTTCTATTTAATTATTTTTTGCTCTAATGTGATCCTTCTAGTTGTTCCACTTATGTTGTTCATTCTTTAGTTTTTAGCTGCAGGAAGAAGTGGTAAACTGGCGGGTCGGATCTGATAAAATGGATCAAAAATATAAAATATAAAATGAATAAATTATTTGATCCAATTCATATTTAAATGGATAAAAAAATGAGTTAATATGATCATTTTTGGAAGAATTTTTTAGTCTCTCAAGCTTGAGGAACCTTCGGACTAAAGTTTTACAAATATAAAAGTTAAACTCATTAGTTGTTTATTGGTTATCCATGAATATTATGGTTTTGAAATGGTTCTTATTCATATTAATCTATTTTTAAAAATTTTATTATCCACCTATTTTCTAATGAATAATATGGGAGGATGATTAATTTTTTTTTAACTATTTTGCCTCTAGTTCTCGGTAATTTAAAATGTCTTGCTTTGAATAATTTAATAATTGTTATAAATACACTTCTATTTAAGGTGAATGTCTTTAATTAGAGAGATTCTAGACTTCTATTCTTGGTAGCTAAATCATCCTCCTCCCTATAAATAGAGGTGCCCTCTACCATTGTAAATCACTCCTAACATTCTCTAAGTATCAATAAGAAGAACTCTCTCTACTCTTCTCTCTATTTGCTCTTGTTCTTGAGTTATTGTTCTTGTCTTTTATATTATTTCATAACACGTTATCAGCACGAGACTCTACCGTCTCAAGAACCATTCTCGAAAAATCTAAGGTATTTCCCTCTTCCTAATTTAAATTTCGATTATGTCTGACATTACGAAAAGAAAGTTCGTTGCCCTTGAAATTTCGGGCAAGAACTATATGACATGGGTGTTGGATGCTGAAATCCACTTAGATGCTATGGGTCTCGGAGACACCATCAAAGATAGAGAAAAAGCATCCACCCAAGAATGTGCGAAGGCCTTGATTTTCTTGCGCCATCACCTTGATGAAGGTTTGAAGATTGAATATCTCACCGTCAAGGATACACTCATCTTGTGGAACGGCTTAAAGGAGAGATATGACAACCTGAAGTTGGTCACTCTGCCACAAGCACGATATGATTGGGCTCATCTGAGGCTCCAGGACTTTAAGTCCGTTTCTGAATATAATTCTGCAATGTTCAGAATTACTTCTAAATTGAAGCTATGCGGGGATAATATCTCCGATTATGATATGCTTGAGAAAACGTTTACAACGTTTCATGCCTCCAATATAGTACTGCAACAACAGTACAGAGAGAAAGGCTTTACAAAGTACTCTGAACTGATTTCTCTTCTACTAGTGGCTGAGCGAAATAATGACCTGCTCATGAGAAATCATGAAAATCGACCCACTGGGTCTACACCACTGCCTGAAGCAGATAAGGTGCACTCTCATTATGCCAAACATGAAAAGGACCATGGTCATGGTCGTAAACGGGGTCATAGCCAGGGACGTAGACAAGGAAGAAATTCCAATGAAGTCCGTCAACCCCCAAGGAGAGATAACCGCCGAAAGCAGAAACGGGGTCATGAAGATCCTAAGGCAAATGGTTCAGAAACTATATGTTATCATTGCGGTGGGAAAGGGCACTGGTCAAAGACTTGCCGTATACCAAGACACTTGGTTGACCTTCATCAAACATCTCGAAAGAGAAAAGGCCCTGAAACAAATTTTGTCTATGACGACAATGAGGACATCACCCACCTGGATGTGGCAGACTTCTTTGAGCAACCCGATGGGAAAATAGACCACCTAATCGGCGATGGGTCCGTGATGAAAGAAGATGGAGTTATTTGATTTTATTCTACTTATTTGTATTAGTTAGTGAATAAACTAATAGTCATTAGTATTAGCTCGTATTAGTTAGTTCATGATGCAATGTTAGCAGTAGTTCTTTAGAATATCTTCAATATGCTCAAATATCAATAAAATTTTTATTTTCCAGTAGGGGTAATCGACTAGCCTGAAAAACTAGTCGATTATCTACTTTTTTTGCATTAAAGCTGAAAAATAATTGATCAACAATCGATTGTCTTTGTCTAACAATCGATTGTCGTTGAGACAGTGTAATCTGGAATTTTTCAAAAATCATCCACAATCGATTGTCTTTGTCTAACAATCGATTGTCATTAAGACAGTGTAATCTGGAATTTTTCAAAAATCATCCACAATCAATTGTCTATGCATAACAATCGATTGTCTTAAAACAGTGTGTTCTGGAATTTTTCAAAATAGCCAACAATCGATTGTCTATACTTAACAAACGATTGTCTTAAAACAGTGTGTTCTGGAATTTTTCAAAATAGCCAACAATCGATTGTCTATACTTAACAATCGATTGTCTTAAAACAGTGTGCTCTGGAATTTTTCAAAATAGCCAACAATCGATTGTCTATGCATAACAATCGATTGTCTTAAGACAGTGTGATCTGAAGTTTTTCAAAATAGCAAATAATCGATTGTGTGTGTTTAACAATCGATTGTCAATGTTCAACAATCGATTGTTTGTGTTTAACAATCGATTGTTTGAAGAAAATGTTTAAATTGAAATTTTCAAACTGAAAAGTAATCAATTATGGATAACATATCTGATTTTGTTAGTCAACTGTTAGCAGCAGATTTTGAAAATATTATGTGACACAAACGAATTGAACTTGTTTATTCTTATATTCGTATATCTCTTTTGTATGTCAAACTATGGGATAGCAAATATGGATATCTCACAAAGCGAACATGGATCAAAGTCCAACTGTAAAAGTATTTGCCTAGTTGATTCATGTACTACACATACAATACTCAAAGAAAGGAAATATTTCTCTCAACTAAATATGTGTAAGGCAAACGTTACTACAATCTCTGGAAGTAGTAAATTGATTGAAGGCTCCGGAAGAGCAATTGTAACTCTGCCCAAAGGCACGATGTTAATCATAGAGAATGCAATGTTCTCCTCCAAGTCTAAGAGAAACTTGTTGAGTTTTAAAGATGTACGCCGGAATGGCTATTCATATTGAGACAATGGATGAAGATAATCTTGAATATCTCGTCATCACAAAGAATGTCTCCGGCCAAAAGAGGGTTATTGAGAAATTCCCGTCTTTATCTTGTGGCCTGTATTGGACAAGAATTAGTGCAATTGAGGCACATTCAACAGTAAACCAAAGGGTTACTGATTCCAATACCTTTGTACTTTGGCATGATCGATTGGGACACCCAGGATCGGTCATGATGAGACGGATTATAGAAAGCTCATATGGGCATCCGTTAAAGAATTTCAAAATTCTTTCGAATAATGAATATCCTTGCACTTCGTGTTATCAAGGCAAGTTGATTATCAGGCCATCACCAACAAAGGTTGGGACTGAGTTACCCACGTTTCTGGAACGTATACAAGGGGACATTTGTGGACCTATTCACCCACCTAGTGGGTCGTTTAGGTATTTCATGGTCTTGATAGACGCATCCTGTAGATGGTCTCATGTGTGCCTGTTGTCATCACGCAACCTTGCGTTTGCGAAATTAATGGCACAAATAATTCGACTACGAGCACAATTTCCAGATAATCCAATCAAGTCCATTAGACTGGATAATGCTGCTGAGTTTACATCCCAAGCATTTAATAATTATTGCTTATCAATCGGGATAAAAGTTGAACATTCTGTAGCTCATGTTCACACTCAAAACGGTCTTGCAGAATCGTTAATTAAACGCCTGCAGTTGATTGCAAGGCCATTACTTATGAGAACGAGGCTGCCCACTTCGGTATGGGGTCACGCCATCTTACATGCAGCAATGCTAATTCGTCTCAGACCGACGAATTACCACAAGTATTCCCCGTAACGAGGCTGCCCACTTCGGTATGGGGTCACGCCATCTTACATGCAGCAATGCTAATTCGTCTCAGACCGACGAATTACCACAAGTATTCCCCGTTGCAATTGGTTTTGGGTCATGAACCCAATATATCCCATTTAAGAATTTTTGGATGCGCAGTATATGTGCCTATAGCACCGCCATCCCGCACCAAAATGGGTCCGCAAAGAAGGTTAGGAATATATGTTGGGTTTGAATCGCCCTCCATCATTCGCTACCTCGAAACATTGACAGGCGACTTGTTTACTGCACGATTTGCAGACTGTCGATTTGATGAGACACTTTTCCCAAAATTAGGGGGAGAAGTTGGTGAAACCAAAAGGGAAATTTTGTGGAAAAATGCATCATTATCTCATCTTGATCCACATACCTCTATTTGTGAAAGAGAGGTACAAAAGATTATCCATTTGCAAATAATAGCAAATCAAATGCCTGACGCATTTACGGACTTGAAAAGGATAACGAAATCCCACATTCCCGCGGAAAATGTTCCAATCCGTATTGATGTCCCTGTTGGACAATCATCTAGTGTCATATCCAATGAGTCGAATGCACGCCTGAAGCGTGGCAGACCATTAGGTTCCAAAGATCGAAATCCTAGAAAGAGGAAAAAGAACGATCAAAATGACACCACGAAAGAATCTCATGATTTAACAAATTCTGAGATTCATGAAGAATCCATTGAGCCCGAGACTCTGGAAAATACGGAACTATCCCTAAATCCAATTAATATTGAGGCAAATATTAATCGAGTGGATATTGTGGTGGATAATGCCTTTGCTTATAATGTAGCATCTAGCATTATGCAAGAATGTGAGGATCTCGAACCTCAATCTGTTGAAGAATGTCGAAAAAGACAGGATTGGCCAAAGTGGCAAGAAGCAATTCAATCAGAATTGAATTCGCTAGCAAAACGTGAAGTTTTTGGCCCTATAGTTGAAACACCTAATGGTGTTAAGCCTGTCGGCTATAAATGGGTCTTTGTACGCAAAAGAAATGAGAAAAACGAGGTACAAAGATATAAGGCACGCCTTGTTGCACAAGGTTTTTCTCAAAGGCCTGGTGTCGATTATGAAGAGACATATTCGCCTGTAATGGATGCGATAGCCTTTCGTTATCTCATAAGTTTTGCTGTCCATGAAAAGCTTGACATGCACTTAATGGATTTAGTTACTGCCTATCTTTATGGCTCACTTGATAATAAGATATACATGAAAATTCCCGATGGACTCAAGGTGCCAAACGCGCACAACTCGAAATCTCGGGAAATGTTCTCAATTAAATTGCAAAGATCCTTGTATGGTCTAAAGCAATCTGGACAAATGTGGTATAATCATCTTAGTGAGTACTTGTTAAAAGAAGGCTATATAAATGACGCCATTTGCCCGTGTGTTTTTATAAAGAAAACAACATCGGAATTTGTTGTACTTGCCGTATATGTCGATGATATAAACCTTATTGGAACTCCTATAGAACTCCAAAAGGCAATTGATTATCTAAAGGATGAATTCGAGATGAAAGATCTCAGAAAGACTAAACTATGTCTTGGTTTGCAAATTGAATATTTGGCAAACGGAATTTTTGTTCATCAATCTACCTATACAGAAAAGGTACTGAAATGGTTTTACATGGATGAAGCACATCCTTTAAGTACACCGATGGTTGTTCGATCACTTGATGTGAACAAAGATCCATTCCGACCACAAGAAAGGAATGAAGAGCTACTTGGTCCTGAAGTACCATATCTTAGCGCAATTGGCGCACTAATGTATCTTGCAAATACTACAAGACCTGACATATCCTTTTCAGTTAATGTCTTAGCAAGATTTAGCTCGGCTCCTACGAGGAGACATTGGAATGGGATCAAACACATATTGCGGTACCTAAAGGGAACTACCGATATGGGCTTATTTTATGGCAAGAATTGCAGCCCGGATCTTGTTGGTTATGCTGATGCTGGATATTTGTCCGACCCACACAAGGCTCGATCTCAAACGGGTTATGTGTTTACCTGTGGAGAAACCGCCATATCTTGGCGATCGACTAAGCAATCAATTGTGGCTACTTCATCTAATCATGCCGAGATAATTGCTATTCATGAAGCAAGTCGGGAGTGTGTGTGGTTGAGGTCTATAATACATCATATCCAAGACAAATGTGGTTTGAAGTGTGATAAACTACCCACAACTTTGTATGAAGACAATGCAGCATGTATAGCTCAATTGAAGGGAGGATTCATAAAAAGAGATAGAACGAAGCATATTTCACCAAAGTTATTCTTCACACATGATCTTCAAAAGAATGGTGATATCAATGTTCAACAGATTCGTTCAAGCGACAATATGGCTGATTTGTTCACAAAATCTCTACCAAAGTCAACCTTCAAGAAGCTAGTTCACAAGATCGGGATGCGAAGACTTAAGGACATAAATTGATGTTCTTATCAGGGGGAGTTAATGCGCGTTGCACTCTTTTTCCCTTACAAGGTTTTGTCCCACCGGGTTTTCCTTGCGAGGTTTTTAACGAGGCAACCAATAGGCGCATATTCAAACATGTGTACTCTTTTTCCTTACTTTAATTTTTCCCATTGGGTTTTTTTTTAAGGTTTTAACGAGGCACATCATTGAATAGACATTCAAGGGGGAGTGTTATAAATACACTTCTATTTAAGGTGAATGTCTTTAATTAGAGAGATTCTAGACTTCTATTCTTGGTAGCTAAATCATCCTCCTCCCTATAAATAGAGGTGCCCTCTACCATTGTAAATCACTCCTAACATTCTCTAAGTATCAATAAGAAGAACTCTCTCTACTCTTCTCTCTATTTGCTCTTGTTCTTGAGTTATTGTTCTTGTCTTTTATATTATTTCATAACAATAATCACGCTTTGAATTTTATTATTCATTTAAAGCCAAGAGTATAACTATTTTTCGAAGACAATTATAATGTGTTTCAAAACTAATAGGACTTTTTTTTGGGTAATTAATATTTTATTAATCATCAATAATCTTTACAATTCATAGCCTGCTTTATAAATCAGCATTTATATTCTATCAAATAACTCAAAGGTACAATCTCACACCTACACACTATGTCTGATGCAACATAAAATGTTGAACTAAATTACTAATTTCTTTAGTATCTCTCACATTACATATATAGGTTATTTCTCTAGCTATGCTATCAACACTTCTGCTTTTCTGTTGAAATATTCTCATGTTCCTTTCAATCCAAACACTATGTATACTCTCTGCATACACCATTCGGTACAATTGAGCTCCATAAGACCTGCCTTTAGTTCTCCGTATTATCCATTGTTGATGTTGCACCCAGTTATCTCAAACAACATCTTGCCTTTGCATCCAGTGTAATATCTTTTGCCACACTGCCTTAGTAAGGAGCAGTCCACAAACAGATGGTCTCTAGTTTCATCATGCAGCTGACATAGAGAACATTTTGAATTCATAGTTACTCCCCATTTAATCAATCTATGTGCAGTTAAAAGCTTCCCCTGCAATTGTAGCCATATTGTGAATATGACTTTTGGTCTAGCTTTATTTTGAAACATTATACAATTCCAGTTGACTCTAGGACTATCTCCCAGTAGCTGAATGTAAAACTGGTTAACCATTCTTTTTTTGACCTACTGCTTATGTTGAATTTGTTGTAGGACTATTTTGGCATTAAGTATTTGTCTGACCATCCAGCTTGCCTGTTGTTGGATTGCCATGTCTTCTAACCTCTTATCTTTGATGTAGTATTTATGAATTCACCTTATCCACAATCTGTCTTATTTTCTTGCTACATCCCAGCACAGTTTTGCTATAGCTGTCATGTTCCATGACTGTAGGTTAATCAAACCCAAGCCCCCACTTGACTTAGGTGTACGCATCCTACTCTAAGCCACCAGAGACTATATATTATAAATAACAAATATACATATTTTAATTGACGCCCTAAGATTTAATCTTAGGTAGCTGTATTGGTCGATTCAGTGTGCTGGTTGAATTCGATTCTAGCTCTAGTATTGCATAAATTTTCGATAGTAATGCCTCGCCACTTTTAAATTCTAGATCCGTCTATGTATATAAATACACTTATAATGAGTTCACGGGTTTAATAAATCATGATTAAATGGTGTGCAAGGGTAGAGTGCACGAATCTTACCCCTACCTTAAGAGACTGATAAGCTGTTTTCGGAAGAATCTCGGCTCGAAACAGAAAAATGCCAAGACTAATTGAACAAAATGTAACTTTGAAGGAGAAGCAAAATGTAGGAGAGCTAATGGCCTGCTTGCCCATTTGTTGTAGTGTTTGATACCCTAAGCAATTCTTGAACTCTCAATCTGATTCTTGAACTCTCCAATTCTTGAACTCTCAATCTGATTGTCTTTAGAACTTAGGTCAACATCAAGTATTGCAACTCTGGATTTCAGCTGATCTCTCTCTGTTACCACCATGTTGTACTTTAGATTTAGTGCTTCAAAGATTATGTTCAATGTTTCCACATTGTTGTTCTTCTTGACAATGTTTACCTTCAGTTGATCCAATTCCAATTCAATATTTCTCAATCTATTAAGTGTATCTGCATTAAATTAGAGTCTACGTTTGAATTGGCAACTGAATCATTGAACAAATATTATCCCCTTTGCCCTTTACAGAAGCTTCGCGTTTTACTTAGAAGAGTCTACAGAAGCAAACCCCTCAATAAATAAAATGATTTGAAGTCTCAAAAAGGTAAAGTGGAGGTAGTTAATGGCCCTACACGTGCTCCTTTTTTTTGTTCAGACTTTCTCCTTGGTATGAGATCTTATTACTAAAAATATGTATAGTTTTATATTTACTCGCATGTTCACGATTATTCTATTAGACAAGAGGGGTTGTCCTAATAGTAAGTAACCCCACTTCCAATCGAAAGGTTGTGAGTTCGAGTCTCCTCAAGAGCAAGGTGGGAAGTTCTTGGAGAAAAGGATGCCGGGGGTCTATTTGGAAACAGCCTCTCTACCCAAGTATAGGGGTAAGGTCTGCGTGCATACTACCTTCCCAGACCTCACTAAGTGGGATTATACTGGGTTGTTGTTGTTGTTGTTGTTGTTCACGGTTATTCTACAAAATATATATCATTCACTAAATAACAACTATTAGGAGTTGATTCCTTCCTAATTAAGCGCGTTACAAATCTGGAACTAAATATTCTTTCAAATATTCCTATTTAGGCGCGCTACAATTATGGAAGTAAATATTTTTCTAGATATTTTCCACCATTGACAGCCATTAAAAAGCTTGAAAGCTTTGGATTCTAATTCGGGTTTTTCAAAAATTATTATTTATTTGGATTGGGTGTTGTTGAAAATAATCGGGATTATGGTTTGGAGTTTATATCTCAATTTTGAGGGGTTTTGGTAAAGATTAGAAGGTTTTGACTGAATTTCAGATTGAAACTTGAAGAAGAAGAAGAAGAAGAAGAAGATATATTGCAGAAGTTGTAGATTATTTGTATTCTGATTATAGATGCTTTATTTTCTGTTTTTACAAATAAAAAACAGCTAAAACTTCTAAAAATCTTCTGAAAAAATGCAATTATGTCAAAAATCTCAATTATGCTACAATTGAATGAGAATTGGGATATAAAATTCAATGTACCCACTTTGTATTTTTTAGATAAATCGTAGATTATTTGTATTATAATTGTAGGTGCTTTGTTTTCTGTTTTCACAAATAAAAAATGACTAAAACTTCTACAAATCTTTTGAAGAAAATGCCGAAAATCCCAATTAAACTACAATCGAATAGGATTAAAATTCAATATACCCAGTTTGTAGATATTTTGTAGATAAATTGTAGGTTATTTGTATTCTGATTGTAGATGCATTATTTTTTGTTTTCGCAAATCTAAAACTACTAAAACTTTTACAAAATCTTCTGTAAAAAATGCAATTATGTCAAAAATATCAATTTGACACTCTAGTCTCGTAACGAAGGGGATGGCTCAACACCCAATAGTAGAAGAAGAATCGTCTAGCAAGAGCTTTTTCGGCTATATGCCAAATTGCTAACAGGTAATTATCAAATTTCTCAAAGGTTCTGGACAACATATCAGTACATAAGCTACTCGTATAACTGGACATTTTAAGCATCCACAATGTAAAGCTGGAGAGATTACGTCATTTCATACACATTTATTTACTGATATGAAATGATAAAAAGAGGGCATGAAGAAAAGAAATTCCTCACCAGAACGTGGATGAGGGTAAGAGTTTGGGAGAGAAACGTGGGAGGGGTGAGATATACGGTACCTTGAATTAAGGAGCTAGCGCCTTCCTTATACTAATATAAAATGTTGGACCTTCCCCTTATTTATTAGTATTAGGCAAGTTGCTCGAGGACTTCTACTGAGAATGAAAGTTTCCCATTATAGGATCCCTAATAAAGCCAATTTAATTACTGCCGCTTATCTGAGTAAGAAGACGATGGCTCCTATTATTGGTTAGCGATCTCCTTTACACATTATCTTTGGGCGTTTTTACGCTGTATTAATTGTACCCTTAAAATACATTATGGTATAGAATTGCTAATTTGGTATACTAAATATAATTATATCAAACATTAAACATTGAGGGTAACAAGGTTTCCTATATGGTATAGGAATCAAAAATTCTATTTTTTTTTTTTTTGTGAAATAGCACGGGTTAGTCATTTTTCGGAGCGTTAACTGAAAATAGCCAGTTTTTGAAAAGTGAATGAAAAAATAGCCATTATTTGCTACACCATGAAAAGTTCTAGTATAATATACTGAAGATTGGTGCACATGTGTATGAACTTCTAGCATATTATGTTGGAACTCCAGCACACGAAAAGTTCAAGCATAATTTACTGAAAATTGTAGCACATGTATATTAGCTTCCAACATATTATATTAGACTAATATATTATACTGGAGTTCCAATATAATATATCGTAATGGAGTTCCAGCATAATATACTACATATTCATACGTAAAAAATTCGAATTCCAGTATATTATGCAAGAATATATTTCAAATTTTAACAATATTTTAATTCAAATTTATCTTTACGTGACTAAATTTAAATACTTCTGAAACTGTGACTATTTTTAAATTACTACTTATAAATTTACCTATTTTTTAATTTCACCCTCTTTGGGGGGGGGGGGGGTGTAAAACTCAAGGGTACATCTTTTTTTCCCTTGCAGTAAGCAAAGACTCAAATTTTAAATACTCATGTTTGACGAGAGTACACGAGTGATGATCAACTTTCAAGGAGGAGAGGGTAGAAACCGAAAATCAATCGAAGTGATCGATAATTAACACGTTTACTTTTGAACTTTCATACTTTGATATGAGAAAAATGTGACTTACTTTATTTTTTATATAGCTTTAAGTCATATATATAGATTTTAAATAACGTTAGCAATGCCATCAAATCAAGTCATTGTATATGTTAGTATATCGAAACGTGTAAGATTGAATCTAGATCAGCTCTCTTCATAAGCAAAGTTGCACCACATGTCAATATCATCTCTCAGTCAAACACAAAGCATACCATACAAAACTTAACAAAGAAGATTATAAGATGAAGTTGTCGAACAAACATTTCCCAAGCCCGCTTAAGTCCCTGCTTTCCGCCTGCCAACACGAGCAACGAAACCAGCCTTGATAGGTGCAACTGATCTTCCAGAACCGCACTGCAAGAAATTAAACAAGCAAAACAGATTTTAGAACAGAAATAAACAATTTAATGCTACTTTGTTCCCCAAAGTTCAATCTTTCCCAATAATCCTTTCAAATTTAAAAAAGATAAAGCAAGGGGGAGGAGAAAATTTCGAACAACTCTTGAAAGGTTGTGATCATTTGGAAATACGAAAGCAATCATTTTCCTTCTTTTTTAGGTAAAAAGCAGTTGTACAATTCTTCCTCTCGTTCGGGTTAAAAAGAGAAACATAAATACTATGGCATTCTTGAGGGCAATAAAAACAACGCCTCAGTCCCAAACAAGTTGAGGTTGGCTATATGAATCCTCACTGACCATGTTACTCCATATAAGCCCATCTCAGGCCAATATTATATAGTAAAAATAGTAATATTCTTGAGGGTAGATCAGCCACACTTGTGGTTACACTGGGTTGTAGTTGAGGGTACATCAGATCTCACAAAATCAAAAGCATAAAAAATTCAATCAATAAAAGCAAACCCAATATAAATTCAGATAAGTGGAAGGCCTGAGATCTCTCATATTACTTGGGCGTATGATCTGACAACATGATACGGTCACGTTCCATCACAGGATGCCTAACAAGTAGCCAAGAAGCACCAGGCACTTGCATCTGTCAAAGCCCAAAGAGGAACAGTTTCTACACTGTACACATCCTGTATCCCATGGTCTCGAAGGGAATAAAATAATTAAAATACCAAAACAATCATCTGCCAGTCTATTTTCAAATTATCTGATGGAAGAAAAATCGAAGCAAAAATTACAAAGATATACTTTTATATTCAGAAATGTAAGATAGAATGCAGATAGTAAACATAACGCCTCCTTAGAGAAAATACCTTCTCACATCTGAGGAAGAATAGACGGTTCTCCTTAGAAAGGATAGTATCTGGACTTTTACATCCATTGCAAATGACATACTCATCTGAAAATAAAAGTAAGTCGCTGAGCGAAGGCTGTAATATTATAGTTCATAGGATGCAGAAGGGCAAAATATAGCACCATTAATAAGAAAAATGTAAAGAAGAAAAACGTTTCTGAATAGCTGCATATAGATCACAGATTGACAACAGGAACTTACTCACGTATCGCCGGAGGATTCCTTCAAAATTCTTTGGAGCAAATCTTCCCTTGATGACCAATCTTTGCTGCCCATCAAGTGATCCACTAGTCCCCATTTCAGCCAGCAAGAAAGTCATAACATGCTCTGGCTGCCTATGCATCCTATAAATAGCAAACAATTATTCAAGCAGTGCAATGAGTGAACGATAATTCTATCCAAAAATAACTGGAAACCCAATGATTACTTCCATTGGTTATATCCAAATTTGTTAATACGCTACTACCAATCATGAGACTCATGCACCGTCGAAAAGTTTCAGACTCCAACTTCAATAAAGAATCAGAATTTAAACCATGACCAAGTTTCTAAAACCAGACTCAACAACTAAACACGATCACCTCGAATATACTATCGTGAAGGAAACAAAGTGGTTCACACTTTGACGAAGGAAACTTCAGCGGTCCAATCTAAATAGATTAGTTTGTTTTTCAGTAGCACGTACTAGCGGATAAAAATGGAAGCTGTTTTTGCTAAACTTATATGGCGTAGTGTCTGCTATAAGCTAGCTGAACTAGGCAATAGAAATGCCCTAAGCGGACGGACTACTTTAAGGTTAAGATAATATTCCTGCTTGCTCAAAAAGTTCTCCCTTGATATATCATCCAAGTGGACCTATCACCAAAGCATACAAGCGGTGTTGGTTACATAACAGACTCAACAACTAAACACGATCACCTCGAATATACTATATCCTTCAAACTCAATCCTTGATGTTCCCACCAAATACAATTGTGTCAAACAAATTGTAGATAGAGTCATAGAGCCGGTTACTACAGGTACAGCTAAGTGCTACTTCAGCGCACCAAGAATCTCATCATGCCAAGAGTGTGATGCTTGAGCCGACTTCAGCATAAAGATGAATAGAATGGCTTTTACAAAAAGTGATAATTTTAGAGTGCAATTATAAGTTGAAATCTCTAAAGTCAAACAAATTTTGAGCATTTTGTAGTAGCATCTCAAAGTGGCATCCCAAATGTTCGCGTTCCACTTTCTAAAGAGTACGAGAATTTAAAATACTGGTTTGAAAACTAGTCCGCCCAGTTGATTTGTTACATATCGCAAGAACACAGCAGCAGGGTATCAGAAATGGTGAAGCAGCATCAAAGCCATGTGGCAAATCAAAATGAAGGTCTATATGCAAATTACATATTCTTAACTAGATAAAAAAGTTAATGGAATTTCCTGGTCATGAAAGGTAGCAATGTAATAAATACGATTTATATGGTGAATATGATGGTCACAACTCGCTATTCATCAATATCAAAGTACAAGCAATTCCTAGCTATAACGAACATTGCATGGTGCCAAAATGTATACAAGTTCTAACTTACTAAAGCAAATTAGCATACGGTGCATGTCGTAAAAAACAAATGAAATATACACATCTATGATGCTGAACACAAAACATTTAAAAAAAGTAAAGTATGGCAACACAAAATGATGCAAGTGTTACAAGGAAGAAAAGAGAACCATGTGATCGAAAAACTTACGTCTTGCAAAGATCCATGAAATTCACAAACACAGTTTTCTTTGTGCCTTCACGAAGAACTTGAGGAGGCCTCATAACTGTCCTACGCCTATCTCCAGCAAGTTCAGGATTATTCTCACGGAGAATGTTGAATACTCTACCCAGAAGCTGCAGAATCAAAAGTGAAAATCAATTGCGAATTAACAAAAATCCTAAACGCAAACCAGTTGTGTGGACCAGGATATCACAATCAGATCTATACAATAGTGCTTTAATGCAAATCAAGCACGCAACCTCTTCAAGAAGAAGTACAACGAGTACAGTCAACCTTCCTCTTTGTCAATCTACTCCTAGTCCTACCATAGATTAGAACCTATACAGATTTAAACTGCCCCTGAACTTAACATGTCTTAGCCTTTTTTTATTTTTATTGATAAGGAAACATGTCTTAGCTTTATTTAGTTCACCATGAGAAAGCTTACATGAGCATAAGATAAATCCAAGTATTCCCAATGTTTACCAACAATTTAAAAACTTATGTTGCCTTGGTTACAGAAGGTTTTCAATCATACACCTAAGAGTAGTGCTGTGAGGTTGGCAGGTATGCATTATTACCCAGTTCAAGTTCATGCATGAAGTACCTACCTAATATCGGGGGCAATCAGTGCACTCTGAAAGTCTCTTAACAGGTAGATGCAGACGAATACAAGAAAATGATAAAATACCTCCTCATATTCATAATCTCGATCAGTTCCCTCCCAAGGATATTGTTGTAGGACAATTTCTCCAGCAGCTTCATCATCTCCAAGGTGATCTAGAAGAAGAGCGCCACAAATATGACCACAACTAAACTCAGCAATCAAGCTGAAAATGCAAGATCTCACCTTCCACGTCTTCGCCGACGCTTTCCTTCTCATCACTCAGGAGATCAGTGTGTGCCTGCACAATTTTAAAATAGTTCAGGGGTACATAGGCTCTCCAGAAAATACTCATGTTGTCTCATTTGGTGAATTTCACTGAAACATTTTCAAGTCATAAAATTCAGCCTTTAACTAATTCTGTGGCACTTTAACCCCTTAGTTAAATCTAATAATAAAACTGGCCATGTTTTGGTGCTCGAAGAGTATGAAATAGCTTTCTCTTGAGGTACAAATAACAAAGAAATCAAACAATTGTCTTTCGTTTCAACATCTCCAACTCTTCAAGCTTCCCTCGGTCATCCCTCCACTCCCATCTTCTTCCTCTAACCCATATCCTTAGAAGCATAACATCTTTTGGTAGCATTATTTGGTCCTTGGTGTTTCTTCGAGAAGGGGTTAGCGCCGGAAAATGAGAAGAGGATGGAAGGTATTCACTGATAAATCAATCAATATTATGCATATGGGACTGAGCAAAACTAACCGGCTTCTTCTTCTTCTTTTTACCAGAAAACGTAGCCTCAAGGCCCTCAGAAACTGCATAGAAAAACAATGAGAAATAAATCACATTCAAGGTTCACATTTTCTTTGGTAGTCTTTATCTTCGGAAAGTATGTGGGCACATGTATGTGTCTGCGCGTGTGTTTTGGGGGTTGATTTGAGGATTATACTCTATCACCTCTCCCGAGATTATGGGGAAAAATTAGGTGAAACTAGGTTTTACAATTCACCTACCAGTTAAATTCTCAGTTTTCTCAGCCAAGCTATCAACAGTGTCATCTGCAGGATCTTGAATTACAACCTTCTTCTTTTTCTTCTTTTTTGTAGGATCAAAAGGTGCTATCTGCAAAAGAATGGAAAGAGAGGAAAAGATGATGAAACCAAGGTAGCAATCACATATACATGGGTTCAATATGATCTCAACATATCAAACTGAAGATGGATGTAAAATGAATTAAGTGCTCTTGTTGTATGTAGAAAATGACCAACACCATATTTATCTCCCGTCTGAAAACTCTGACAAAAACCTGAGCTCCCTCCCCAATGCCTATACAACAACAAAAACAATCTCACAAGTGGAGTCTAGGGAGGGTAGTGTGTATGCAGCCGTACCCCTACCTTGAGAAGGTAAAGATTGTTTTCGATAGACCCTCGACTCAAGGAAAAAGAACCTACATCAGTAAGCAATAAGTCTTTTAGAGTACAAGTTCTTGCTAGTAGGCTACAAGAAGATCTCGTTAAAAGCACGACCTCTTATATTTTAGTGGTTTAGATATATTTGCAATTAGATCAACCAACACAACTTCGGTTGCCAGTGATTTTATAGCATTACTCGTTCTCCCGCATGAAGGTGAGTTACTAACATTATATTTGTGTATTTAGTGATAATTATTGATGAAAGATATCTGATTGTTCAAAAAGGAAGAAAAAGGGTAGACAATTGTAATTGTTCTGATGCCGGTTAACGGCTAATATTGAATTGCCTATTTGTACTACGGAGAGCGTATAAGCATCTTTAATTGTTTAATTAAATTTGGCCATGACAATTTCCTTTAAGTATCTGCCATCACATTTGGTGTTTAACATGCACTTTGAACAAAGCATCAAAACCTAATGAAAAATATTCCCTTTTGGCAGATAAGTGAGAAGGATTATTCCTGGATGAGCTCCGATGAAGCTCCCAGTTCAACATCGCTCTCCAACCCTTCTACTGCCTCTAAAATGAAATATGAATAGAAAAGGTTTCTGGGACAGTGCTACTTGTTATGTTCCACTAGCAAAGAGAGGAAAGAAGCCCATCACAGGATGTATTCTTCTTCTACTTTACTTTATATTCCTTTAAAGTTATTGCAATTTGTTTCGGAGCATAAAATCCTGTTTTACAAAATTCTTTACTGATGTTATTCTAACTTCACCTTACACACATAGGTTACTACCAACAAAGAAATTTAAGATATCTAGGTCACATCTCTTACGCGTTCAACAAAACAGCTAAAACATCCAAGGGTTGACAAGAAGAATTCATACAAAGATGTGAACAATGGACTTATGAAGAAACTAAACACTTTATCCTGATAAACAATTTTTAACTCCGACACTGTAAAGTTTAACACTATCGAAATTCTTTAATCATTTGTAAAAGGTACTCATCTTGTTAAGATTACTAATCAATGTCTATTATAGACAGTTGACCAATAACTTTGCTTTTAAAATAGTCTAAACATTCTTCACATAAAATTAAACAAAAACCTTGATTAAGTCTTCTTACTTAATGTGCCTTTTCTTTTTTTCTTTTAGAGAGTATTCAAACAGCCTCTCCATAGCTAACAAATTCTGCTCAGGGACCTAAACACCTGAATTATCATTCTCAGAGTCGGACCAGGCATAACCAAGAGATTATGCAATTAGATAGCAAACAAAGAAAATTCCAAACAGTAACTGTAACAAGGAACAGAGATGGGGAAAAAGCTGGACTTACGTCAGCCACCTCTTCCTTCAATTCGTTCTGATTATCTTCTTCAGTCATGACTGCACTAAGATCTAAACCAATACAAATCAACAAATCAGTTAACAGATATCTAATTGGGAATAATAGCGGGCAGACTAGCTTTTCTAAATGCTCAGTATTACATAAGAAACGAACTTAAACTATCGCAATTATCAAAAAATGGTGAAAACAATTCTTCTAACAATTGCTCCAAAAATTTACCTTTTTCAAATAATTCACTCAAACAGAGAAACATGAATTAATGAGAATATCCACACACAAGGACTAATTCAAAGTAAGTGAAGCATAAATATGAATCAACAAATTAGTGAACATATATCTAATTGGGAGTAATAGCAGGCAACTAAACCATAAATCCTTAAAACTAGCTTTTCTAGACACTCAAAAGTACATAAACACTAATTAAAACAATGTTAATCCTCGAAAACAACTGTAAATACAATATTTGTAACAGTCGCTCCAAAAATTTAGCTTGTTTCAAATTAATCCACACAAAATATGCAAACAGAACATGAATTTAATGTGCTTTACCGCATACAAGCATTAATTAAAAGTAAGTGACCTGGAAAAACAATACGAAAAATAGATCAGAAGCTAACCATTCAATTGAGTGATTCGTTTATCTTCGCAGCCGATGAAAATGCAAGTTTATTCTTTTTCTCTCATAGGGGTGGGCATCGGTCGGTTTGGTTATGAATATTATCGGTTTAGCATACCGATTATCAATTTACAAATTTGCTAAACTGATAACCGAATCGTTAAGATATCGGTTATCAATCATCATCGGTTCGATTTTCGGTTTACCCGATAAGATAACCCAATCTAGAGTTAAGCAACAAAGAGAAGACAATTTACTGGAGATAAGCAAAAAAGAGAAGAATTCACATATAGTATACTAAAGACTTACGCTAGAAGTAACTAGTAAGGACTATAAAGAATGAATATGAAGCAATTGAAGAGTGCGGTTGAGAAAGAATGGGAGGAGAATGAACTAAAGCCCTAGCATTTGTATATACTTAAGGGTAAAGTTGTAATTTTATTAATTATTATTAGCTTATCGGTTAACCCATTAATAAAACTGGCAAACTTAGGTCCGAACCGATAACCCAATAGTGAAAAAATTCTAAATCGTTATCGAACCATTAACCCAATAACAACAAACCAATAACCCAATAAACAATTAATGGTTCAGGTTATCGGTTTTACCCGATATATGCCCAACACTACTTTCGCTCTAATTTTGATTTGGATAGCACCAAGAGTTGCGTTTCTATTACCCTAATTAGTTGGGCCACTTGGCCACAAGGCTGTTTTGAAACTTAGTGGAACTTTCGGGTAGAAATGACACCAAGTAGCCACTTTAAAGGGCTGTTATTTAGAAATTAATCAATGCATCCTGAATTTTAGTTTTTCCGTTCATCTTTCACGACAAATATCTTGAGTTATTTAAGATTTTTAGTTTAAAATTTCATGACAAAATAAATACGTGTTAATTTTTAAATAGCGTCCCTACAACTTTAGGCCACTGAGGCTGTTTCCAAAAAAAGGGGGTGTAAGGGAAGTTAAACACAAGGAACAATTTTGGGGTGAAGCACACAAATAGCCCTCATAGTTGATGGTTTTGAATATTTATCTCATCATAGAGAAAATTTCAAGCTTAATAAATGGTGTCCTTCAATTAGCACACAAAAAGCCCTCATAGTAATACTTTTTAATTTTTAGCGCTGAAGTTCTGCTCGTGGACAAGATGAGATTAGGACCATCCCAAAAAGTATTATATTTTTGCAATTTCAATCTTGTGTTTAAATTTTAGGCAGAATAGCCTCGTAGACACTTGTGGTGTTCGTGTTTGTCATCCCAGTCCCTATATTCAATGAAGTTTCATCCAGACACATATAGTTGATTGAAATCAGTATTTTAAATCCCTCTGACTATTGACTGAGTCTATGTGGCAGTTTGACAGCTGAACGGGACAAACTACATGTATTTCAGAGCGTGAGTATAATTATTTAAACCAGAAAATAATTAAAATGATAAAAGAAAAAGACAAAATGTTAAATGCAGACAAAAAAGAAAAGTCAATAAGTGCTTTCTCTCGCCCCCCCCCCCCCCACCTCTCTTCTCCCCCTCTCAATCCCATTATCTCTCCCTTTGTCACAATAGTGCTCCTCCTCCACCATTATTACCAAAACCCATTGCAACAGCCCCCCACCACCGTTGGCTTTTTCAGCCTGGTAGAGAAGAGACCCAAAAAAAGCAATTTTCACGGCAACAACTAGAGATAGCCAAATTGGACTATTTCTATTGGTGAGCGTTTATCAGGTGATGATGACCCAACTGAAATGGGTTCCATTACATTTCAGATCTTGGTAAGCTTTAAATTGGAATACCTATGGCCATTAAATTTAATGGATGTTAAGATTGTACCCATAATTTGATCTTTCTGGTGTCTTGCTCCATGGAGACAATGAATATAGTGGGTTTTCCGGCCGGTGACGCTGCTTGTTGTTCTATGCCCCTGATCCGCTCTTTGTTTGGTTTTGGGCGAGAAAAATGGTAGCCAATGGTTGACATGGGAGGCAGATCGAGAGGAAAAGAAGGCATAGAGGGGGGTGGTTGACTAGTCTCATAAGAGGAAGAGAACGAGAATTAAATATTTTATAAAAATAAATAATAACGTGGTTTTATTTAGCTGAGGTGGATATGATATGTCCTCCATGTCAACTCGAGTGAGTAACACGCAGTGTCAGAAGTGTTTAGAACATATGTTTTGATCGAGTTAAAGCGTTTGGTTGAAACTTCATAAAGTAAGAGGACGGTCATGTCAAACACAAACAAGCCTATTAGGTTATTCTGCCTAAATTTTATCTCTTAAATTGGACATTATTACGAAAATGGTCCTTGGAAATGACATGGGCGTTAAATAAATCTTTTACGGTGAAAAATAGCCCTCAACCTAAAGAAACCAGCTATAAATCATGGCTTTCTTCCATAAAACACGATCAACTCTTTCTCCTAGAAAATCACTCTAAACAAACAGAAAACCAACAATCCGACAGCTGAAACAGATTCGAAGAAGAAGGCGAAGACGATTAAACGTTACCTAAAAATAAAAATACTACTATCAGACGATGAGAGCACAAAGCACCGCTAAAGCAATCAGCATGAGGTAAGCTTAACAACACATCCAACAGATCCCTAGTTCCAATAACGCGGAGATCCAATCGAATCCAACTCAGTTAACTCAAAAACACAAAATAATGGACGAAGAGATTGAATTCCTCGGATTTCAAAGAAGCACAACTAGAAATCAAGTAAATCGGATCATCCTTATAGCCCTAAATTACCATCGGATTCAAGGCTAGACCAAACACAAGCAGAGACAAATACTTTAAACAATCAATAAGAAATTCTTATGATGTACTGCAGCAAGATGGAACCCAAACAAAATGAACTATGACTCAAACTTCAAGAAACAGACTCATCAAAAGAAACTACAGAGGGAACAACAGTACTAACAGCAAAAATTAAACCAAGATGAACCAACAAACTCCACCTGTCACTAATATTTGATTCATGATCTTAGATGTAAGAAGAAAAGAGAATGAGATGAACCTGTTGGACTTCTCTCCTTAATATTAAATAGGATGATTTGAAGAGGTACAACTGAATCCGCCTATGCAAATCCAAATAGCGTGTGAAACCAAAACACGCAACACAAAGCGCACTTCAACCGGAACCACAAACGGCGACAGCTCGACACTAACAGAGACTCCAAACAGCAACTTTTGACTCCGTCCAACTCAATGAATAAAGATCAAAAACAGAAACTAAAATTATTTTTTGATTCGTTTTTCAATTTTTGAGCAAGTATCCAAACTAGCAGAACTGATTTTTGTTTTTTTGGATGTATATCAACAAGAACTAAAATCAGAAAAAGGAATCTAGAAATCCAAAACCCTAATTTTCTTCTCCTAGGGTTCCAGGATTGGCTGGATATGGGTCCTTGAAGGTGAGAAGCAGAAGCGGCGATGCGGGTTGGGGGGGTTGGGGGTTTTGGGGGGGGGGGGGGAGCGGAAGATGGCTGGAATGGGGTCGCCGTACGGTCTGTTGGTTGCTGATTTTTAGGGTTAAAGAAGAACGGTATTAGGTTAGGGAAGGGTGGCGTAATGGGCTAAGAAGGGTATGGGCCAAGGGCTCAATCGAAACTGGGCCTCAAAATGGGATTATTTTAGCCCAAATTTGATTCTTATCACTGAACAAGAATAAAAATACTACACATATATATTAATTAATCTTACTTAATTAGAAATAACTACTAAAAATAAAACTAATAGTTAAAATAAAATTATTTTTGGTATTTGTGTAAAATATCATGCTAAAAATAAAAATAGTGTTAGATTAAAATCATCACAAAATAAAAATAATATTACTATCAAAATACTGATATTCTTGAAAACAAAGTGAAACTATTTTTGTATTTTCATAAAATAAAATTAAAAAGTCAATAATAGTTAAAATAAAAATATTAAAATTAAACTAAATATTTAATACTAAAAATATATAAAATCTTGGAATGATCGAAAATTACATGTTTACACCATAGATCTTCAAATTCAATTAAAATAGAAAACATATTGAACCCAAGCTAAAAGTAAATCTAATGGATTATTCATGAGATAACCCCTAGATCTATGTTAGAAAAATGAAGCAGAAGCATGTAGGGTTAGAAAAAGTACCTCGAAGATGTGAGGATTGATTGAATTAGGTGAAAACGGAGATTTGTTGAGCTTGGATTACGTATTTGAGCCAATAGTTTGGACGAAGGCATTAGCATGAGGTATTTAGTTCTCCAAATAAAAGCATAAAGCATGGTGACGTCCGTTTGGGTTTAGGAAAACTCAATGGGCTTTGAACAAGGCTATCTTAAAAGATCATTGTGTGGATAACATAACTGACACGGCTATGTTTGACTCGTGATACATGCACAATTTGAACAGAGTAAGATTTCTATGGGGTTCTAGACTGATACCCTTGAGCGGACAATTCAAAGGGGAAAGACAAGTCAGTTTTGCAATTAAAAATGAAATTGAATGCTGGAAGGAATTAAACAAGTAATTGCACATAAATTTACAACAATAATCTGAAATGATAAAAGCCTAGAAGACCCCAGCAGAGTCGACATCCTGTCGTACCCCCCTTTTCTTGCAAAATCGGGTTTATGACATTTGGAGGGACAACTCGTTTCTTTTGGGAACTGGGTTTTACATTTGAAGAGTTGTGACCTAATGATTAAGGTGCATTTGAACACCAATATAGATTCAACTCCAAGTTTGTTTGAATAACCAGAGATTGGGTAAGGGCTCAAAATTATCCTAAGGAGAAAGTGTTAGGTACCCCTCTGGATTCACTAGTGTGGTTTTTAGCCATAAAATTATTGTGAATTTAGGGTGCAATTGACATATAAGCAAATAAGGCTCAAATAAGAGGGGATTTCAACACATAAATAATAACTTTTTAAATAAGCGTTTTAAAAAAGAAAGAGTTTGCAAATAAAAGAAAGGGGTACTAGGTTTATATTTAATATGGATTACCACATACAATGTTTAGTAATTAGGGGTTACACGTAACATTATCGCATGGTCATAATATCCATATCTACCTTTTCTCACCCCGTTTGACGTACTAGACCGCGGATTGGTCTCGATTACTTATTGCATGCTATTACCCGTCACATTTCTATCAGTCCCGGAGGCACTTAGGACTACTAATCCTAAAGGGAAGAATATTAGGCATATTTGAAGTTCAAAGGCAAAAAATTCTAAGGCGACATACAAAACAGATAATATGGCATATAAAGTGAAACATGTAAACATACAAATGCTCAAATACATCTCCATGAACAAAAGCATATAATTAGCATGACTTGGACATACTTTTTGGGTCTGATTAAATATTAAAGATGAGGGAAGCCTGGTTATTGAAGCAGATTAGATTATTACATAACTCAGGTAAGAAGTCTGAATCAGGCTTGCCTGATGGTTGTAATAATTAAGAAAAAGATCCAGTTTTATACATATTACTCTAAGGCTTGCCTATTTGTGTATTTATGATACCCTATAAGCATGATATCTATTGAGTTCAGAAGGTGATGAGACAGTAAAAACTCGAAGCGAATTGTTTGAAATCCTATAGACATGCTTGCTAAACCTTGATAAGTGAGGGAATTAGATTATTAAAATGAGATTCAGAATGGACAAAATTTAACAGACTAGTTACAGATTCTGCAAGTGATGGTATCTATTATTACTGGCTTTAATCCCTATGAACATGATATCTAATATTGACTATGAATGAGGCGAATCGAATTTATTTAAGAGTCCTTATATGCATGATTTCTGTGCTTTACTGATTTTAGATCCTGACATTGCATGTGAGTATAAATGATCAGATTTTACTTATGAACTCTTATAGGCATGATTTCTATATATTACTGATGCTACTAGGGTTATAACCAATTGGACCCTAAAACATGATATCTAAATGGTGAGAAACATGCAGAACTTTAGAATGAAATCTTATAGACAGGTTATCTAGATGTGAAGGTGAACAATAAGTCTTATACGCATTGTTTCTAAATGCAGCTTGCATAATTGAAATACTCTATAGACGTGATTTCCAAATGTAGTTTGAATATGCAAAATTTAAAGTAGTCTATAGGCATATTTTCTACCATTTGCATCCATAGTTACCTAACTCTTTCACTAGCCAGCCCAAAATGTTCATTACAACTTATTAAAAATCAGGAATACTAAATACATCAGAGATATATAAAGAAAAGAATTAAAACCATAGGAAGCCTAATTCTTGACTTCCTTACTGAGTTATGAGAAAACCAACTCAAGACCACTAATCCAAAGCCTTTTTCAAACTTGTGTGTCAGAGTTCCCTAAGGACCTCAATAGGACCATGGACAGTGTTCACACCCAAGTTTCATACCATAATAGGGATAAATGCAGTATGAAAATGCCAGCACTCATGAGTCCAAGTTCGGAGGCAGCTCATGGGTCATGGGTCCCAAGGCAAGCCTCACATGGGGGGGGGGGGGGGGACAGAACTTAAGTCTAAGAGAGAGTGAAAGTGCAAAAACTGAATTTAAAAAGCTAAGAGAATAAAGAAAAGGGAAAGGGTGATTGGAGACAATCATTAAAGATATAAGAAGAATCGAACAATAGCGACTTCGGGGTTTCAGAAAATAGTAAAGGTGATGAAAAATTGGTTAAAAACGCATGAATATACTTGGATTTAAGAAAAGTAAAAAGATTTTAAGAGTTAGGGTTTCACGGAACCTAAAGAAAGTGGGAAAACCTTAAAATGTCACGGGCTTTAGCCAAAAAAGCCATATACCTTACTCGAACATCCATGGATAGCCAGAAAATGGCATGAAAGGCCATGGACATGCTCCTCAGAGAGTTTTGAACAAGATTTGGTATATATCTCTTCGATATGTTTCCATGAAATCGCGAAAAAACGCAACCAAGAGATATAGGATATAAGTATATATCTCGAACAACCATGGAAATCCACGAATCAAGTGGGAATCGAAGGGATTAGGGTTAGTTTTAGGTGGACTAGGGTTAGGATAGCTCTTAGAGAGAGTTGAGAGAGAAGGGGAATCAAAGACGACAGTAGGGGACAAATGATCTAGGTTTAGGGGCTGGTTTGGATTAAAAAAGGTAAGGGGGAATGAGAGCGATTGATCTAAATGATCAACGGCTGGGATCGAAAGGGTTAGGTGGAGAACTGAGTCTGGGTCGGTTTTGAACGGGAATTGGATCGAGGTAATTTGGTTTAAATTGGGGGTTAAATTAGGCTGAAATTGAAATAAAATCTGGCTAGATTTTAAATAGCCATTTTCCCACTTATTTTATAAAACAATAGCAAATTAAATTCAAGAAATAAATTGAAAGAATTTAAATAATTTATTATATATAATTATCAATTTAAAATTACTGTACTTAATTTTTATAAATATAAACACAATTAAATCTTAAAGAGGCTAATATTACAATTATATGCAATTTAGCTTTAAAATTTTCAAATAAAATTTGAAAAACGCAAAAATTATTTTAGCTATATTTTAGCATAAATATAAGATTTAATAAATGAATCACCAAAATAATAATTTTAGGAATAATTATTAATTTTTTTAGATAAGATAGGGCAATAAATTGATTTTAAAATCTTTAAAATAAGATAGGGCAATAAATATAAATAAGACAGGACAATAAATATATTACTATTCCTACGTAACACATAAAAATGTTACTTCCTCTATTCCAGTTTAAGTGAACCTATTTCCTTTTTGGTCCGTTCCAAAAAGAACGAACCTTTTCTAAATTTCGTAATAATTTAGCTTAAACTTACAACTCTATCCTTAATGAGAAGTTTTTATAACCACACAAATACTTTGGACCCCATTTGAACTAGTTTTTGACCATAAATTTCAAAAATCTTTATTTTTTACTTAAACTTCACGCCCGGTCAAACAAGTTCATATAAATTGGAACGAAAGGAGTATTTGTACTCATAGTTAAGAATAGGGTCCAGATGCAGGTTCTAGAATCTTCTTCTAGAGTCATAATGTGCACATACCACAACTGACTGTTGCTCGTCTTTATGTTTTGCCCAGTTTCCAATTTTGTAAATATTTTGGTTCAATATTTTCTATATTCAGTTTCTTAAGATGTTATACTAATATCATACTCAATTAAATTTGATAGATTTATTATTATTTTTATTTCATTTTAATCGGTTCACTATTTTCGAGGATTACGATAGTTTGAGTTAGTTTTTAATGTAATTCTGAGCATCTAGAAAAGCTAGTATGCCTGCTATTATTCCCAACTAGATATGTGTTAACTAATTTGTTGATTTGTATTGGTTTAGATCTTAGTGCAGTCACATCTGAAGAAGAGAATAAGAACGAATTGAAGGAGGAGGTGGCTGACGTAAGTCCGACTTTTTCTCTTTCCCTGTTCCTCGTTCCAATTGTAACATTTTGGAATTTTCTTTGTTTGCTATCTCATTGCATCATCTCTTGGTAATGCCTCTTTATTTGTGCCTGGTTCGACTATGAGAATAATAATTCAGGTGTTTAGGTTCCCACAGCCTCTCTGCTCTTTCGGGTAGGGGTAAGGCTCGTCTACATATTACCCCTTGTGAGACTATATTAGGTAATTGTTGTTGTTGTTTGTGTTTAGATTCCCACATAGCAAAATTTGTTAACTATGGAGAGGATGTTTGAATACTCTTTAAAAAGAGTTTTAGCAACAACAAAAAAATGGCACATTAAGTAAGAAGACTTAATTAAGGTTTTTTGTTTAATTTTTAAGTGAAGAATGTTTAGACTAATTTAAATTCCAAGAACTTTCTATAATAGACATTGATTAGTAATCTTAACAAGATGATAAGTACCTTTTACAAATGATTAAAGAATTTTGATAGTGTTAAACTTTACAATGTCAGAGTTAAAAGTTGTTTATCAAGATAATATGCTTAGTTTCTTCATAAGTCTATTGTTCACATCTTTGTGTCACACTCCTTTTTTCTTTTTCTTTTTGAGGATAATTCTGGATTTCGACATTTATGTAGGAACAACTCGATTTATTTTGGGAATTGGGTACTTGAAGAGTCGCCACCTAACGGATTTAGGTGCGTTAGTGCACCTAGAGCGATTAACTCATGTAACTAGTTTTGCATTACCAGAGATTAAGGTAATGACTCGAAATAACCTTGAGGAAAAGATGTTAGGCATCCCTCGCAGTCCACAACGGTGGGTCCCGGATGAATTTAGGAATTGAGTAGTGATTTGTAACATGCAATATGTTGAACTAGGAATTCAGCAATGGTCTATAATATGCAATATGTTGAACCGGGATATCTAGTGGAAAGGTTTGGCATGGTTTGAATGCAAATAGACATAGTAATCCTAGAACATGATTTCTAATGCAGATTTGCATAATGTAAGCCTAGGAACATGAGTTTTATCCAGCTTTATTTACAGGATCATATAACTACCTCCATTTTCACTAGTTACCCCAATATCTGTTTACAAATGATTATTACAGACCATAATTGAATAGATTACATAAATGCAATATATATTAAACTATAGGGAGTCTGGTGCAGGCCCAAAGCAAACCTGGGAGAACCATGCCTTCAGTTGTCTCAAGTGCCAAGGATTTTTTTGTCAAATTTATGTCTAGATGTGTTAGAGTTCCCTAAGGACCTCAAGGATCCGGGACAATACTCACACCTAAACTTTTCACAATAGGGACTAAATATGTGCAACATGGAATGGCCAACCCAGTGTGCCAGAGTTCGAAGGAATCTCAAGAGGATCCCAAGGCAGTACACATACTGGAGGGGTAGAACCTATTGACTTAGGAGTAAAGTAATAGTGCCTGCCATATTTTTGAAAGATTTTTTTTTGGAAAAAATATTATAGAGATGACTTCAGGAGTGAAATCGTTTTTTGAAATAGGAACCAGTTTGGTGGTAAAGTAGTTTGAGAAAATTATTAAAACACTTTTGAAATCAGAACATAAATCACATAACAGCTAGATTCAAAACACTTGGCAAACAGATTCCACACAGAGAATAAAGGGTTGGAGACACATAGAATACACATCAGCGTATATGGAAATACATAAACAACAAATTGCACAGTATTCTCAAGAGCTTTATAGAATAATGGGTTGATCATGACAGTGGGTAGTTGAGACACATAGCAGGGGTATAGCAAAACCGTGTTGAAAGCAGGTATTGGACAGAATCATGCACATAATAAGGATCAATCGAAACCCTAAATCTCATCAGTAAAGAATAGTAGGTAGGAATTTAAACAGACGTGCAAGACAAACATCACATAAGCATTCATAATTTAGACATGCTGACTGCATATTGACCAACAAGATTTAGACATGCTAGATAAAGCAGTAAACAAGTAGTTATAGCTTAGACATTCTAGTTACATATTGAGCAAAACAACACTTTAAAAAACAACAACAACAACAACAACCCAGTACAATCCCACTTAGTGGGGTCTGAGGAGGGTAGTGTGTACACAGACCTTACCCCTACCCTTGGGTAGAGAGGCTGTTTCCAAATAGACCCCCGGCATCCTTCCCTCCAAGAACTTCCCACCTTGCTCTTGGGGAGACTCGAACTCAAAACAATACTTTAAACATGCTAAGCAAAAAAGTAAACGAGAAAATATATTGGATTCATGGTTAATGGAATAGTGCACTAATGAAACACACCTTAATAAGAGACAAACCAATTAGGGAAAGAGAACACAAAGTGTGAAGCAGGTGTAGTGCAATATCTAGCCTTGGCTTATGACCAGCTAGATCAGTGAATATCCCAAGTAGCAGAGAAGACAATAGAGTTTTAGAGTGTAAGTGTATTTATAAACTAATGTCCGTGTCCCAAAGATGAGAATAGGAGAGAGTATATATAGCAGTTTAGGAGCGGAGCAGAATAGGATAAAAGAAATCAACACTCAACAATTAAGGAAATCACATGATCAATTACACACAAAATCAACGCAGTCTTCTCTTAATTAAGGATAACTGCTCAACAGTTAAGGAAAGAAATCAGACCTGAGTCTAATTAAGAAAACAATCGTGAAGAATCAGTAACATTACAGGCAATTAAATAAGGTAAGAAGAATAACTAAAATCGTAAACAAGGGAATAAATAAAGAATCAGCGCATAAGTTTTAATCGAGCAAATCAGTAAATCAAAATTCAAAATAGTATTGATTTAGAGGGGGATATCAGTTTCCAGAAATAGACAAATACGCTAAATAAAATTTCATAAACACACAGAAATTAGCTGAGATATCGAACCCTAGCAAAGATGAAGTAGGGTAAAAAGTCACAAGATACTGAATTAGACTTAGGAGAAATCATGAAAGTCGAACGAAACATTGCAACGAATAACAAAGAAAAACCCAGAAACAAAGCAAAAGTATAAGAAAGTTGGGGCTTTAGTATAAATCGACTAGGGGCCAAACAATCTTAGCAGAAATCAATCAATAACACTTAAGAACAGACGATTAACATTTGAAAATAAGAAAATCTTTAGAGAACATGACTTAGGGTAAACCTAGTTTTAGGAAAAATGAAAAACCAGTTGAAAAACAAGAGTCTTTCAATGAACAACAACAACCCAGTATAATCCCACTTAGTGGGGTCTAGGGAGGGTAGTATGTATGCAGACCTTACCCCTACCCTTGGGTAGAGAGGCTGTTTCCAAATAGACCCCCGGCATCCTTCCCTCCAAGAACTTCCCACCTTGCTCTTGGGGAGACTCGAACTCACAACCTCTCGGTTGGAAGTGGTGTTGCTTACCATCAGAGCAACCCCTTTTGTCATAATCGGTCTCTGATCTGTACAGATCTAAGAAGATCAAAGGTAAAAAAATAGGGATTTGTAAAAGTATAAAAGAGATGAGGTCATAGACTTAGGAAACCATGGATTTAAGACGAAAATGAGAAAGATCATACTCAAGGTCGGGCCAAATAGCCTGAAATAGGCAAGAAAACCCAAAAGTGTAAAGTAAACTTGCCCTGATCCCTTGAGAATCTCCTCAAGATCTAGGAGATGGAGATATTATAGCATATAGTAGGCCATTAGAGGCCTGAGGTGGTGAAGAACCACCATAGAGCGATAGTAGGCTAGTGGGGGGGATTAGGTTTTCCGTTAGAGAGTATTTTTAGACAAAAAAATGAGTGACGACGGGGAGAGGGGGGAAATGGTTAGGGTTAAGCGGGAGTCTTTTGGTTTAATTAAGGTAGGGGAGTCCTGGACCGTTGATCGTTTTGGCCAAGGGGTTTGGATCGGGCAGGTAAGGAATTGGGCCTAAGGGTTTGGGCTAATTTTATTAGGGGTATTGGGCTGGTTGGTTTTGGGCTAAATATGCATGGGCTATAATTGTAAAGTTATTGTAATTATAGCCAAAAGATGCCAATTTGGCTATTTATGAAATAATTTGAACTTAATAGGACCATAAATAGTAATATTATATTAGGAAATATTTTGAAATCATTTATGATGTAGTTTTATAATTATTTATATAAATAAAATAGTAGAATAAATTAAATTAAAAATATAGATATTATGGAAAAAATATTCATCGATGATAATGCATAGTTTTGAAGCTATATATGCACTTTTAAATATTATAAAAAAATTAGGTATCAACACTTTGTATGAATTATTCTTATCACTTGGATGTTTTAGCTGTTTTTTTGAACGTGGAAGAGATACCTAGATATCTTAAATTTCTATGTTGGTAGTAACCTACGTGTGTAAGGTGAAGTTAGAATAACATTAATAAGGAATTTTGTAAAAACAAGATTTTATGTTCTGAAACAAATTACAATAACTTTGAAGGGAATATAAAATAAAAGTAGAATAAGAGGAATGCATCCCCTGACGGGCTTCTTTCCTCTCTTTGCTAGTGGGACATAACAAGTAGCACTGTCCCAAAAACCTTTTCTATTCATATTTTATTTTAGAGGCAATAGAAGGGCTGGAGAACGATGTTGAAATAGGAGGTGCAACGGAGCTCATCCAAGAATAATCCTTCTCTCTTATCCGGCAAATGAATATTTTTCATTAGGTTTTGATGCTTTGTTCAAAGTGCATGTCAAACACCAAATGTGATAGCAGATGTCAAACACAATTGTCTACTCTCTTTCTTCCTTGAACCATAAGATATTTTTCATCAATAGTTATAACTAAATACACAATGTAATGTTAGTAACTCACCTTCATGAGGAAAAACGAGTAACGCTATAGAATCACTGGCAGCCTAAGTTGTGTTGGTTGATCTAATTATAAACATATCTAAACGACTAAAATACAGGAGGTTGTGCTTCTATAGAGATCTTCTACTAGCCTACTAGCAAGAAGTTGTTCTCTAAATGACATATTGCTTACTGCCTTTCTACCTTCTCAAAGTAAGAGCAAGACTGCATACACACTACCCTTCCTACACTCCACTTGTGGGATTGTTGTTGTTGCTGTGTATAGGCATAAGGGAGAGAGCGTTCGCTTCCTCAGTAGGTTTTTGTAAGAGTTGTCATCAGACTGGAGATAAATGCAGTGTTGGCCTTTTTCAACATACAACAAAAGCATTTAATTCATTTTTACATCCATCTTCAGGTTGATATGTTGTTGAAATCATATTGAACCCATATATATATGATTGCTACCTTAGTTTCATTATCTTTTCCTCTTTTTTTATGCTTTTGCAGATAACACCTTTTGATCCTACAGAAAAGAAGAAAAGGAAGAAGGTTGTAATTTAAGATCCTGCTGATGACTCTGTTGATAGCTTAGCTGACAAAACTGAGAATTTATCTAGTAGGTGAATTGTACACCCAATTTTCCCCCATAACACCTTTTTCTATGAGAAGGAAAGCATCGACGAAGATGTGGATGGTGAGATCTTGCATTTTCAGCTTGATTGCTGAGTTTAGTTGTGGTAATATTTGAGATATAACATGCTCTCTTCTTCTAGATCACCTTGGAGATGATGAAGTTGATGGAGAAATTGTCCTACAACAATATATTTGGGAGGGAACTGATCGAGATTATGAATATGAGGAGGTATTTTGTCCTTTTCTTTTATTCTTCTGCATATACTTATTAAGAGACTATTAGAGTGCACTGATTGGCCCCGATAATAGGTAGGTACTTCATGCATGAACTTGAACTGGGTAATAGTACCTACCTACTAACCTTAAGCACTACTCTAAGTGTATGATTGAAAACCTTGTGTAATCAAGGAGCATAAGTTTTTAAAATGTTGGTAACATTAGGAATACTTGGATTTATCTTATGCCCATGTAAACTTTCTCATGGTGAACTAAATAAAGCTAAGACATGTTTCCTTATCAATAAAAAAATACTAAGACATGTTAAGCTCAATGGGAAGTTTAAATCTGTATAGGTTCTAAGTAAGAATCTATGGTAGGACTAGTCGTAGATTGACAAATAGGGAGGTTGACTGTACTCATTGTACTTCCTCCTGAAGAGATTGCCTGCTTAATTTACATTAAAGAACTAGTGTATAGATCTGATTGTAGTATCTTGGTGCACACAACTGGTTTGCTTTTAGGATTTTTATTAATGGAAATTGATTTTCACTTTTGATTCCGCAGCGTGTTGGAAAACTTATTCAAAATTGTAGTAAGAAACCTTAATAATTTAGGATTTTCTTTATTTAATTCATATCTGAATAGGAATTGCAGTTAGAATAAATATAGGAATAGGTCTTCCTGCTTCTAGTTGAAATATGTTTCATACTATTATAAATATGGGGATTGATAGCTTATTTTATGTGTGAATATTTGTGAAAATTGTAGAGAGTTTGCAGAGACTAATAATAAAATATTTTCCTTCAAATTGGTGTTAATACCCTTTTTTTTGTATATTTTTAATATGTAAAATACTTTCAAAATAGTATATGTATACATATCTTTCCCAGTTTGGGTATGATTAGCGCGTCCCCACTCTTGCTAGACTAGTGGAGGAGTCTTCCATCAAATGACCAAATCAATGAGTGAAAAGAGAGGGCCGCCAAACCTAGCAAAAAGTTGGAATATCAAGAATACAGTATGTTGGAATTGGAAGGAAAAGTGAGAAAAAGAGTCATTGATTGCTAGAACTCTGAGGGAAACGAAGAGGAACACCTGGCAAATGCATTTTTACTGGTGAATCTACGCGAGCTGGAGGATTTGATCAACGAGAGCATTCAACCTGGGGAAGGTCCTTCTAGGATCAAATAGATAGGAGTATGTCTTTTCGCTTTAAAATGTAATAAGGCCAATGGCCATTAGTGACTCTTATTTTTCTTGCTTATTTAGTATCATTTTTGGGATTCACCTATTTTTTATCAATAAAATGAGGCATTTAGAATTCTAAGTTCTCTAAATTAATTTGTCGCTAGGCCTACCTCGGGCACAAAGAGGTTCCAAAATTAGGACACGTCTTACATTCTGCACTATGTGTTTAAATATTGCAACGCTTTTTATAATCCTCACTAACTTGGTTACCTTTTGTTTTTATTTATATTTATTATTCCCCCTCTCCAAAGGTTAGTTCACGCACTCTTCCAACATCATCTTATCCCACGAGATCCAGGGGCCCTCCACTCACTCCTCATCTTAGTCTTGTCAAAAACAAGATCAAAGAAAAGATGGAAGATTTGAACAACGTCCGAAAGGTAGAGGTCACTCATGGTCATGGTACTCTGGTTCCTAAGAGAAATGCATCCCAACTTGAACAAAAGTGCTGAAATTCCAGGAAGAACTTGATAGGTTCGAAATTTGGCAAATTTGTCATTTTCTCTCACCACTCCAGACATCAATTTCCCAAATGCTCAGAATATCCCAAAGCAACAAAACCATCTCACCCCACACCGCCACTGCAACACATGTCATACCTCAAACAACACTCCAATGCTCATCCCAAAACCCTTAAACCCCACAAATGATCACTTCCACAACCACCATAACACCCCCATCTATGTAGAGACTATGCCCCTTCCACCCAACCCATCTCAAATACACCCAAGTTTGATGATAAAGACTCACTCATCAGGAACCTGTCCGAGGAACATAAGAAATTGACTAGCCGAATTCAAGGCGTTGAAGGAAGTAAGGGAATTGAAGGGCTGAACTACGAAGATACATGCATACAGCCCAAAGTCGAACTTCTCGAGGGGTACAAACCTCCTAAAGTTCGAGATGTTTGAAGTACAGGGAATCCAAGGATCCATTTGAGAATGTAGTATGACAAGCTGGTTGGAGTAGGGAAAGGCGAGAGGATTCGCATGAAGGATTTCATGAGGAGTCTGAAAGGAGATACTCTGTCTTGGTAAATTATCCAAGATCCGAAGAATTGGTCAAACTAGGTAGGCATGGAATCCGACTTTGATGGACAGGTTCAAGTTCAACACAGAGAATGTGCTGGATGTGTTCTACATTCAGAATCTAAAGAAAAAGCCCACAGAAACATTCCGCGAGTATGCTACTCACTGGAGGTCTAAAGTTGCAAAGGTCATATCTACCTTAGAGGAGGAACAGATGAACAAATTCTTCGCCCGGGCTGAGGACCCGCAATATTATGAGAGGCTAATGTTGATTGAGAGCCATAATTTTTTTGACATCATCAAACTGGGTGAAAGGATTGAAGAAGGCATAAAAACGGCATGGTTACGAACTTTAAGGCCTTACAAGCTACCAATAAGGCCTTGCAGTCTGGTGGTACGTCTAAGAAAAGAGACATAGCAGTCGTGATGGTTGCACAGAGAACCAAATCTCCTACTAGACCACAAGGGTGGAGGTGTTCACATGATTGAAATAGAGGATGATTGAGATCCCGAGGGATCAATCGGGTTGATCACAAAAGGTGATGGCCAAAAAGCCAATAGTTACTCTTAACCCAATTGTAGTCCAGATGCAGCCCTCTGGGATGCTGAGGTAAATATGTTCGTGCCCTTGAGTTTGAAGCAACGTCATCTGCAAAGACACCAGCACCAATTAAGCTCAAACTTGTGACTCCAGAAAATACACCCACACCATTTGAAGTTGCAGTTTTGCCACCCAAGGCCCATGCTCCGTTTGGAGTAAAGATACCCATAGCGATCCCAATGGCGATGTCGACCATGACGTCATTCCATACAAAGGCTATGCCCTGGGACTATGTAGCCGATGCAAGGAGGAAAGGCAAAGTCAGGTTCGAAGAAACTGTTGCCGCACAGGGTATGACAAGAACTGGTAGGGTCTATACCCCGGAACACCTAGTTGAGTCAAGCAAGCAGGCCTCCAATCGGTCACCCATCATTGACACTGGTCCAAACGATCTTTGGAGAAAGATATAGGCCAAAGAATACTCGGTAATCGATTAGTTGAATAAAACATTGGTATAAATCTCCATACTTGCTTTGCTACAAAATTCTGAGGCACACAAGAATGCTCTGTTGAGGGTACTGAGTGAAGCATATATGCCGAGCAACATCACTGGTAGGGAAATAACCAACATGGTAGGGCATGTATTGGAAAGTCACAAAATTACTTTTCATGAGGATGAGCTACTGCCTGAAGGGTTGGGACGTAACAAAGCATTGCATATTACTGTGCAATGCGAGGACTACTTTATCACCGGGATTTTGATCAACGGGGGTTCTAGTCTCGATATTTGTCCTCTTGTAACACTCAAGAAATTGGCCAAGGAACTGCATGAATTAAAGGACGGAGCCATAAATATGAGTCTTCGACGGTTCCCAGAAGTCCACTATTGGGGAAATTAGTCGGTGTTTACAAATGGTGCCAACTTGGTTCGATGTTGACTTCTAAGTGATCGACGTGCCAGCATCTTACAATCTGCTGTTGGGACGGCCATGGATTCATTTTGTTGGGGCCATAGCATCAATACTACACCATGCGGTAAAATTTGAATAGAATCACTAGGAGGTGGTCATTCACGACGACGGTAGCAACCCTATATACAGTCGCCAGACCATTCTGTCAATCGAGGAAAGAAGGAAGCTAAGTGGAGAGACTTACCATCACATTGAATGGGTAAATACTGTTAACAAAAACAAATGGTGGGATAACAAGATCGAGAGTATATAGAATTGGAGTGGGTATGAACCTGGCAAAGGCTTGGCAAGAACCTCCAAGGAATCACTAAGCCCATAAAACTCAAGAAATATGGCACCACTTTCGGTTTGGGATATGAGTACACTTGGGAAGAATTCAACAACTGGTCGCCACCATGGCGCAGTCCTTACTATCCGCTAGAGCAGCCAATACCACATTTGGAGCAGACTTTCCAACCGACCGATATTATCTATGGGTCAGAAGAAGAGTAAGTACTGGCAGCGGTGAAGAACGTGTTCCTAGAAGATAATGACATAGACTATTATGTTGTTCTCGAGAAGGAGGGGGAGGAAGGCCATTCCATACAGGCTGTAAGCAAAGGGGCACACCTTAATAACTGGACCATCAGGACGATTAGAGCCCGATGAGCCTCAGGGTAGCAAGGCTAAAACAAGCACTATCTTATTTACTAAAAGATTTTTATTTCTCGCGTGTTTCAATTCCTGTAAATAAGATCTTTAATGTTTAAAACAATTATGTAGTTTATCAAAGTATTATGACTTTTCATACGAATCAACACTCATTATTATTTTACTCTCATTACTTTACTTACACAACATTACTATTACTTATCTTGATGAACAAATGACTATGACATGCAACGAGATAATGCGACAAACAGACATGGATTCAGAGGAAGATGACATACCAGAAGAGATTGTTAAGGAAGTTGAGAATTTTGAAAACAGACCTAAGTCCAACCTGGACAAAATAGAAGTTGTTAACCTAGGAGATGCGAAAAATGTCAAAGAAACACCAATAAACGTCCACTTATCACCATCAGAAAAGAAGGAATACACAGAATTTCTAAGGGGATATGAGGACATATTCGCCTGGTCATATGATGACATAACTAGTTTAAGTACGTCTATTGTTGGTCACAAACTGCCAACCGATCTAACATTTCCGCCGATAAAGAAAAAGCTCAGAAAGTTCAAGCCTGATATGAGTTTGAAATTAAGGAAGAAGTCATTAAACAGGTCAAAGCTAAAGTTCTCAAGGTAGTAGAATGCCCGACATGGTTAGCCAACATTGTGCTAGCACCAAAGAAGGACGGGAAGGTCCAAGTCTATATCAACTACCGGGATCTCAACGGGGCCAGTTCGAAAGACGACTTACCTTTGCCAAACATACACATCCTGACTGACAATTGCGCCAAGCATAAGTTGCAGTCATTTTGTAGATTGTTTTGCAGGTTATCACCAGATCTAGATGGATGAAGAAGATACTGAGAAAGTGGCTTTCATTACACCGTAAGGAATGTACTGTTACAAGATGACGTCGTTCGGCATGAGGAATGTCGGGGCCACCTACATAAGGTCCATGACTACTATCTTTCATGATATGATACATAAGTAGATCGAGATTTACGTAGATGATGTTATCATCAAGTCCAAAAAGGCCACTGATCACATGGAAGATTTGAGTAAGTTTTTCAATAGATTGCGAAGGTACAACCTGAAACTGAATCCCACAAAATGTGCATTTGGGGTTCCTGCCGGAAAACTGCTTGGGTTTATTGTGACGTCGCCGAGGAATAGAACTGGATCCATCAAAATAAAAGCTATTCAAGAGTTTCCACCGCTAAAGAACAAGAAGGACGTGGTGAATTTCTTGGGGAGACTCAACTAGATCATCCGGTTCATAGCACAATCTACAGTTATCTGCGAGCCAATCTTTAAGATGTTAAGAAAGACGCCGCTACCAAATGGACCGATGAATGCCAAAAAGCCTTCGACAGAACTTGTCAACACCGTCTGTCTTAGTCCCGCTTGAGCCAGGTCGACCCTTATTAATCTAGCTCACAGTAACGGATGGAGCTTTTGGTTGCATTCTGGGGCAGCATGATGAGTCGGGGAGGAAAGAACATGCCATTTATTACCTCAGTAAGAAGTTCACCCCGTACTAGGCCCGGTATTCTCTGTTAGAGCGCACTTGTTGTGCTTTACTTGGGTAGCTCAGAAGTTGAGGCACTACTTCTATGCCTATACTGCATATCTCATATCGAGGATGGATCCTTTGAAGTACATCTTCCAGAAGCCTGTGGCCACTGGAAGGCTAGCCAAGTGGAAAATCTTGTTGAGTGAATTTGACATTGTCTACGTAACTTAGAAGGCAATCAAGGGACAAGCACTAGCAGATCACCTTGTTGAAAACCCCGTGGATGGAGAATACGAACCCTTGGAAACGTATTTTCCTGATGAAGAGGTATCATTCATAGGAGAAGATATTGCAGAATCCTATGACGGTTGGAGAATATCTTTCGAATGAGCGGCTAATTTCAAAGGAGTTGGCATAGGAGCAGTTCTTATATCAAAACCGGTCAGCATTACCCGGTATCTGCCAAACTCAGGTTCATGTGCACCAACAACATGGTCGAGTATGAAGCCTGCATCCTAGGGCTTAAAATGGCTATTGACATGAACATTCAAGATTTGCTAGTAATTGGATATTCAGACTTGCTTATACATCAGGTACAAGAAGAATGAGCGACCAAGAACTTCAAGATACTCCCGTATCTGCATCATGTACAGGAATTGAGGAAAAGGTTCACGAAGACGGAGTTCCAACATGTTCTTAGAATCCAGAATGAGTTCGCCGACGCATTAGCTACCCTATTACCATTATACAACATCCAGACAAAAACTTCATTGATCCTATTCCAGTAGAGATCCATGATTAGCCAGCTTACTGTGCCCATATTGAAGAAGCAACAGACAGAAAGCCATGGTTTCATGATATCAATGAGTATTTGGCAAAGGGCGAGTACCCAGAATTTGCAAATCCTACTTAGAAACGCACACTTCAGAGGTTGTCCAACAATTTCTTTCATAGCGAAGGAATCCTATATAGGAGGACTCCTGATTTAGGGCTATTAAGGTGTGTCAACGCAAAGGAAGCATCCAAGTTACTAGAAGAAATTCACGCCGGGACCTGTGGTCCGCATATGAATAGTTTTGTCTTAGCAAAGAAGATACGTGGAGGTGGTTATTTTCGGATGACTATAGAGAAGGAATGCATCCAGTATGTCCAAAAATGCCATCGCTGCTAGATACATGTAGACATGATAAAGGTGCCTCTAAATGAGCTTAATACATCAAGCTCACCATGGCCGTTCGTCGCCTAGGGGGTGGATGTTATTGGACCAATCGAGCCTGCCACTTCTAATGGGCACAGGTTTATCATAGTAGCAGTCGACTATTCCACCAAATGAATCTAAGCAGCATCTTACAGAGCAGTAACTAAGAAAATCATGGCAGAGTTTGTCCGCTACCACATCGTTTGTTGACTCGGGATTCCAGAATTAATCATTACTGATAATGACTCCAATCTCAACAGTGACTTGATGAAAGATACGTGTGAAACTTTCAAGATCAGACACAAGAACTCAATAGCCTATCGGCCTCAGATGAATGGAGCCGTAAAAGCTGCCAACAAGAATATCAAGAAGATATTGAGGAAAATGATAGAGAAGCATAAGTAGTGGCACGAGAAGTTATCATTTGCTCTATTGGGGGGTATCACACCACAGTCCACACATCAACTGGGCAACCCCCTATATACTGGTTTATGGTACAGAAGCTGTCATTCCCGCCGAAGTAGAAATTCCTTCCTTAAGAATCATATAGGAAGCTGAGCTCGACGATGTAGAATAGGTGAAGAGTCGTTACGAGCAACTGACTCTTATAGATGGAAAGAGAATGAATGTAGTTTGCTACGGTCAACTTTATTATAACAGAATGTCCAAAGCCTTCAACAAAAGAGTTATGCCGAGATAGTTACACCAGGGCAGCTGGTGTTAAAGAAAATTTTCCCTCATCAAGAAGAAGCCAAAATGAAGTTCTCTCCCAAATGGCAGGGTCCATATATGGTTCATCGGGTTCTGACGGGAGGAGCCCTCATACTTGTAGATATGGATGGAGAAGTCTGGCCAAAGCCGATAATTCAGATATAGTCAAGCGTTACTACGTGTAATCTTATGCTTTCCTATATGATCTAAATTGAACTATGCCTAACCTGATTTCCGTTTAAGAAGGGACACGTAGGAAGCCCTATGGTTTCGGTCACAATTCAATAAAATTTTCATTTCCCCCGCGATTGGAAACTGGAGCAGAACTTTGAGGAGGACCCTCAAAATTCCGAAGTTGATTTCAGCTAATTATCGCTAGCAATAGTCAGAAGCGTCAACCCATTAAACTGGGGCAGAATTTTGAGGAAAACCCTCAAAATTCTATAGCATGAGGGGTTGTAATGTCTTGAATGACGCCACAGTTGCCGGTTCATCTAAAAGTTGTTTCTTACTTATATAATTATGTCATTTTTACAAAATCATGCATGTTTATTACTAAAATTGCCTTGTTTAGCAACGCTACCCCAATGATAAATACAGTATCACCAGATCAAAGTGGAGCAGATCAAGCAAAGCCAGTGGGAATACAAACAAAACTCACGATTTTTCTTTGGATGCAAGAATTTAGATTACCAAAGCATCAGAGACGCGATACACCGATGAGACAGACATTATTCACGAATACAGTTCTCAAGATTATTGCACTTATCGACATTTGCTATCCACATACACCAGTGGCATTCTGTATGTCACGATGTCCCCAGCCGTAACGATACCACAATCTGGTATCAACTAAGAAAACTCTATTACCATTTACCCTTTAATTTATTGCATAATGCTACTATTCTGCCTCCCGAGACTAAACGCTATCCTTATTTGCATTTCTGCATTGCATAAGATTACCATTCTTCCTTCTGATACTAAACACTGTCTCCATCTACTTATTCTGCATTACATAAGGCTACCATTTTGCCTTCCAAGGTTAAGCTCTACCTCTATCTACATTTGCATGGTTGAAAGATCGCCACCTCTATATTTATATGGATGAAAGATCTCCGCCTTATCTACATATGCATGGCTGAATGATTGCCACCTCTCCATTTTCATGGCTGAAAGATCACCACCTCTATATTTGCATGGCTGAAAGATCACCTCTACATTTGCATGGCTGAAAGATCGCCACCTCTACATTTTCATGACTGAAAGATCGCCACCTGTACATTTGCATGGCTGAAAGATCGCCACCTCTACATTTGCATGACTTAAAGATCGCCACCTCTACATTTGCATGGCTAAAAAATCGCTACCTTTACATTTGCATGGCTGAAAAATCGCCACCTCTGCATGGCTAAAAGATCGCCACCTTATTTGTCATTTGCATGGCTGAAAGATTGCCACCTGCTGTATTGCATGGGTTGAAAGATCACAAAATACTACATTTCATGGGCTGAGAGATTACTAAACCATCCGAAGGCGTCATTATTCGGAAGCATCATCCTCATAGCCCAAGAACCCTATGTCATGGCCGGAGGACCCCTTTTAATCTTTTGCATATCATTATTCAAAGGCATCATGGTTCGGAGGCGTCATCCTCACAGCCCGAGAGCATTATTTCATAGCTTGTGAATCCTTTATTATACGCTTCATGGCCCAGCGCATCATAGTTTAAGGACTTCATTCTAACAGTCCGAAGACAATCCTCATAGTGCGACTGGAAATTGTATCATGTTTGAATTTATGCAAAATATATGCTTGTATTGCTTATTTGCAGGAAAACCGGCGAGCAACGGCCATCTTGGCAGGAACGATCCTGCTCGAGTTCCTATAGCCATATCAAATTTGAACATTCCCACAAACCTATCACGCATTGCGTCCGCTCTTGAAAAGTCTCCATCGGCATACTCCACCGACGGATCCTGAACTACATATGGCCTAATTTCTGTAAAACTAGGGATATGCAAGTAGTTCAGAAGCCAGGACACGGTCTAATCCTCCTCGAACCTTTTCATTTGGTCAAAATTGACCATCATATCTTTACCTGACAACTTTTCATCCTTCCCGAGTAAAGAAGGGCTGCTGATACTCAATTTTTCTTTGTATATTTTTAATATGTAAAATACTTTCAAAATAGCATATGTATACATGTCTAAATGTTTTACTATTTTTTAAATATTTTTAAATCAATTTATTGCCCTATCTTATCCATGAAAACCCAGTAATTATCCTCAAAATTATGATTTTGGTGATTCATTTATTGGATTCTCATAATTATGCTAAAATATAGCTAAGATTATTTTTCTATATTTTTATAAATTTATTTGGTATTTTTAAAGCTAAATTACATATAACTGCAATATTAACCTCTTTAAGATTTATTTGCGTTTATATTTATAAAAATTAAGTCCAATATTTTTAATTTGATAATTATATGTTATAAATTATTTTAGTGCTTTCAATTTATTTCCAGAATATAATTTGTTATTTTTATAAAAGTGCAAAAATGGCTATTTAAAATCTATTCAGATTTCATTTCAATTTCAGCCTAATTTAAACCCCAATTTGAACCCAATTACCCTAACCCAATTCCCATTCAAAACCAATCTAGACCCGATTTCCCACCTAAGCCTTTTGATCAATGATCAACGGCTCCTGTTCTCCCTTACCTTTTTAACCCAAACCAACCCCTAAACCTAGTTCATTTGTCATCTATTGCTGCCCTTGATTCCCCTTCTCTCTCAACTCTCCCTGAGACCTAGTCCTAACCATAGCCGCCGCCACGTAAAACTAACTCTAAACTCTTCGATCCCCACTCGATCCATGAATTCTCATGGCTGTTCGAGACATATACTTGTCTCCTATGTCTCCTGGTTGTTCATTTTTGTGATTTCGTGGAAAGATCTCGAAGAGATCTAGACCAGATCTTGCTCAAAACTCTTCGAGGAGCATGTCCATGGTCTTTCATGCCATTTACCGGCCATCCATGGATGTTCGAGTAAGGTCCATGGCTTTTCCGCCTGAAGCTTGTGACATTCTAAGGTTTTCTCACTTTCTCTGGGTTCTCGCAAACCCTAACTCTTAAAATCTTTTCACTTTTCTTAGATCTGTCTTAAATCTAGGTATATCCATGCGTTTTAATCGATTTTTCTTCACTTTTACTATTTTCTGAAACCCTAGAGTCACTATTGTCCGATTCTTCTTAGATCTTTCTAGATCTAAGGTGATTCGAGTATTATTAAGAATTTTTCTTCAAAAATCTCCGGTTTTAACTAACTATTTCAATTTTAGGAATTTTTTTGTCTAAAACTAAGGTTTATCGGAGTTCTTTTACGCATGTTCTAACTGATTCCGTTATGTTTGAACCCTTTCTTTTGTTTATCTTGACTGATTTTGTGCTTTTACTTCCTTTAACCTGACTCTATTAAAAGCCTTTTTCTCTAAGATTTTTCTTTTACTTTATTTCTATGATTGTCCTTACTCTGGTTCTTTGAGTGTTAGCATGCTTTCCTTACTTCTTGTCTATGTGTTAGCCTGCTTACTCGAGTCATGTGATTACCCTGCTTCGAATATGTTTCCCTGAATCCTTAGCCTACTTATGTCGCTTTGTATGAATATGCTCACTTAGTTTATTCATATTTTGCTTCTTTGTGTGATTATGCTTCAAATACGTTTTCTTGCCACATCTGTGAACCTTCCCTATTTATTGTTAGATAATACGCTTAACGCTAGAGGGGGGGTGAATAGCGTTATAATAAAATTTAGCGTAAACTTGCGGAAATTAAAATTTGCAGGAAATAATTAAGTGCGTTAAATAAACAAAAGGAAAGAACGCACCGATGTATTCTGGTTCACCACACCACGTGGCTAGTCCAGTCCCCGAGAGACTCTCTCGAGATTTTCCACTAACTTGTCTAGCTTACGGGTGCTCAACAAACCTTTACAACTTAAGGACACAAGCCTTAACACCTTTGCTCGGAGATACAACACTCCAAGACTTCAACCAAGGAAACACAAGTTCCTTACAACAAGAGAATCACAATTCTCTTACAAGTGTACAAAACACTAAGCACTCAAACAAAACACTCCTTAATGAGTAGATATGAGTAAAAGAGTAGGCTCAAGATTACAACAACTATGGACAAGACTTTGGCTCTCAAAAGCTTTATAAAATGAATATAATTTGATAAACAATAATATGCAAGCTTATAGCAATAGAATAATCAGTTGTTGTGTGTTGTTGTGTTTAAAACACTGAAATGAAGCTGTATTTATAGTTGAAAAACTTGGCATTACCGTTGCTTAATTGCCAATTAAGAGTTGCTGATTTTACTGTGTGACAATCGATTGTCAGGAAGCCACAGTCGATTGTTTGCCAATCGTTCCAAAAATCAATCCCAGATTTTACGCTTAACAATCGATTGTCCAAGATCAACAATCGATTATTGGCAACGTTCAAAAAATCATTTCTAGATTTTACGTAAAACAATCGATTATACCAAATTAATAATCGATTATTCAGCAACGTTCAAAAAATCTTTTTCAGATTTCAATATCAACAATCGATTGTACAAAATCAACAATCGATTACCTGACGGTATTTGAAAATTTTACGACAACGGTCAGCTTCACAATCGATTGTGCAATGTTAACAATTGATTATTTATCAGACTTTGAAAATCATTTTAGACACTGCCTCGTGACAATCGATTGTTATATACTCACAATCGATTATTTAATAATTTTGAAAAAGTCTAGAAGTCACTGCCTCAACACAATCAATTGTCATAAGTTCACAATCGATTATTTTGTGACCTTTAAAAATCTGATGGACACTGTCTCTTCACAATCGATTGTCATTAGCTTCACAATCGATTATTCTGAGTTTTGAAAAAACTTTGATGTACACTGCCTCATCACAATCGATTGTCATAAGGTTCACAATCGATTGTCATTTTGAAAAACCTGATGTTCACTGCCTTAACACAATCGATTGTCATTAGTTCACAATCGATTGTCATGCAGTCTTGGCTTAACATAATCGATTATCATAAGTACATAATCGATTATCTTAGTCCAGATTTTAGAGGCATGTTTAAAAATCATTTTGACTGAAGTAAATATGCATGATTTAAAATCATTTAGCATTAAATTAAATATGCATGATTTTGTAAAAATAATTTTATGAGAGAAGCCATGTCATGAGTCAAGTTGTCGGATCAAGATCACAATTAAGAACGACTCATTTAAACTATAAAACTTTGTCTTGTGCTTGAATCTCGTTATCCACCATTTATGCGCTTGTACTTGAACTTCGTCATATATCACTTTGCGCTTCGTTTGTCATTCATCAAAACCTACACATAAGAATACACGTTTTAGTATAAAGCCTTGAGAACGTGTTTCCAACAATTTCCCCCTTTTTGATAATGGCAAACTTTAAGCGGGATATGCAACTTAAACAATTTACAATGACGATTCAAGACAAGTAAAGATATGCAATAAGTATGCAATTAGTTCCCCCTCAATATATGAATTCCCCCTCAATTTAAGCTTATAAATATTGAGAGTGCATACCCGTTATCTTCCCCCTTTTGCCATTAGCAAAAATAATATAAGAAGATGCCAAAAATGTAAGTAAATAAAACTTGTTTATTTATTGAAAAAAAAACGTGATTACTTAAAGAGAGTACAATAACTCAAGTAATAGCAGAACAATCGATTATTGATACGAGATAATCGATTATTTAGACGACAGAGACCGAATTTTCTGAAGAAGACTTGATTATTGCGCGTCATGCTTTATAATTCCCCCTAACTTTAGGGCGATACCTGCAAAAATTTGTTAGACGTCTCCGACCCCCAAGTTAGAAATCATGTAAGATAAAAAGATGCAATGCATGACTTAGATCAACGTGGAGTCAAGAATCCCGAGTTCACTACGAATTCGGAAGAAGGACTCTTTCTCTAAGGGTTTAGTAAAGATGTCAGCCAATTGGTCTTTGGTTTCAACAAATTCGATTTCGACATCGCCCTTGAGAACGTGATCTCTTATAAAATGATGTCTAATTTCAATGTGTTTTGTTCGCGAATGAAGAACGAGGTTCTTCGTCAAGCATATGGCACTAGTATTATCACATCTAAGAGGGATATGATCAAGACTTAGGCCATAGTCCAAGAGTTGTTGTTTCATCCTGAGGATTTGAGCGCAACAACTCCTCGCGGCTACATATTCAGCCTCGGTTGTGGACAATGCCACACTTACTTGTTTCTTGCTAAACCAAGAAACGAGAGAGCTACCGAGCAAATGGCAAGTACCACTAGTGCTCTTGCGGTCCAATTTGCATCCAGCAAAATCGGAGTCGGAATAGCCAACGAGTTGGCATGAAGAACCTTTGGGGTACCATAGACCCACATTTGTAGTACCAACAAGGTACTTCAAAATCTGTTTTACCGTAGTAAGGTGAGACTCCTTCGGACACGATTGATAACGGGGGCATAAACACACGCTAAACATGATGTCCGGACGACTAGCAGTAAGATAGAGAAGAGAGCCAATCATACCTCGATACTTCTTAGTGTCGACTTCCTTACCTTTCTCATCTTTGTCTAGATGATCGGATGTGCTCATGGGAGTCGCCATTGCTTTTGCATTGTTCATTTCAAATCGTTTCAGCAATTCTTTGCAATATTTGGCTTGGCAAATGAACGTACCTTCTTTCATTTACTTTACTTGTAATCCCAAAAAGAATGTTAACTCACCCATCATAGACATCTCAAATTCGCTTATCATTAAGTCGGAAAATTCCTTGCATAAGACATTGTAAGTAGCACCAAATATGATATCATCCACATATATTTGAACTAATAAAATATCATTGTTTTTATGCTTAACAAAAAGGGTGGTGTCAACTTTCCCCCTAATGAAATCATTTTCCAATAGAAATTTACTCAATCTTTCATACCAAGCTCGGGGAGCTTGTTTTAAACCATAGAGAGCCTTTTTGAGTTTGAAAACATGATCGGGAGATTTAAAATCTTCAAAACCGGGGGGTTGTTCAACAAAAACTTCTTCTTGTATAACACCATTTAGAAAAGCACTTTTCACATCCATTTGATATAAATTGAAATTCATAGAAGAGGCAAACGCGAGCAATAGACGAATAGCTTCTAATCTAGCTACGGGAGCATATGTTTCTTCATAGTCAATACCCTCTTCTTGATTATAGCCTTTTGCTACAAGCCTAGCTTTGTTTCTAGTGATTACACCATTTTCATCTAGCTTGTTTTGAAAAACCCATTTCGTACCAATTATGGTATGATTTTCGGGTCTTGGCACCAAATCCCAAACGTCATTCCGTTTGAATTGGTTAAGCTCCTCTTGCATTGCCAAGGTCGAAAATTCATCCCCAATTGCTTCGGAGATGGTTGTTGGTTCAATTTGAGACACAAATGCAGTATCTCCTAAGGTGTTCTTAAGGGAGTTTCGGGTACTTACCTTTTCTCCGACGTCGCCAATTACCTGTTCGAGAGGGTGATCTTTAATTGTCCTCCACTCGTTAGGCATTTTCGTTTCATTCTCCAATTGTGGCGCTTCCCCGTTGGTTGTTTCAAGATTTCATCTTTATTTTCCTTAGGCGTTTCCACTTGTATTTTGTCTTTCAAGCTATCTAAAATACCTGCAAGATCAAAACCGGAATCCTTTCTCGCCAAGCGAGGATTATTTTCGGCAAATACAACATGAGGGGATTCCTCCACAGTTTCGGTTCTTTTATTAAAAACCCTATATGCTTTGCTACGTGAGGAATAACCAATGAAAATTCCCTCATCGGACTTAGCATCAAACTTTCCCAATTGATCTTTGCCATTGTTATGAATAAAACATGTACAACCGAATACTCTAAAATGGGAGATATTTGGTTTCCTTCCCTTGTAGAGTTCATAAGGGGTCTTCATGAGTATTGGCCTTATGACTACTCTATTTAAGATGTAGCATGCGGCACTCACGGCATCCGCCCAAAAATGTTTGGGAATCTTAGCCTCTTCGAGCATGGTTCTAGCCATCTCTTCGAGACACCTATTTTTCCTTTCCACCACCCCATTTTGTTGTGGTGTACGTGGAGTGGAAAAGGTATGCTCGATACCGAGTTCGTCACAAAAGTCCGCAAAGAGATTGTGATCAAACTCTCCCCCATGATCACTTCTAATTGAAGTGACGGTTGTTTCCTTCTCGTTTTGAACACGCTTAAGAAAATATTTAAAATTCTGAAAAGCATCACTTTTATTGGCAAGAAATAAAGTCCAAGTAAATCTAGAATAATCATCAACAATCACAAAAGCATAACGATTTCTTCCTAGACTTTCAATGCGAGATGGTCCAAATAAATCCATGTGAAGCAATTGCAATGGTCTAGAAGTTGAAACAATATTTTTGGATTTGAAAGATGCTTTTGTTTGCTTCCCTTTTTGACAAGAATCACAGATAGAGTCATTTTCAAATTTCAAATTGGGAAGGCCAATAACTAAGTTTTGAGAAATCAATTTGTTCAAAAGATGCATGTTTATATGAGCAACTCTACGATGCCATAGCCAAGTATCATCCTCTTTGCTCATAAGGCAATCCACATATTCGGGTGAGGAATTAGCAAGATCAACCATGTAAATATTATCCACTCTAAAACCACGAAGGATAATTTGAAATCACTACGTCTAAACACTAAGCATTCATCCGAATCAAATAAGGCAAGATTTCCCTTGTCACATAATTGACTTATGCTCAAGAGATTATGCTTTAAACCTTTCACAAGTAATATATGCTTAATAGAGGAATTTTCATCCTTACCGACCGATCCGATGCCAATGATCTTTCCTTTATTGTTATCCCCAAAAATCACACTTCCTCCTTCTTTGTGTTCTAGTTGAAGGAATTTGGATTCGTCTCCCCTCATATGTTTGGAGCATCCACTATCAAGGTACCATAGTACACTTGATCCCTTCAAACATACCTACAAAACAAGTTAATGCGTTTTAGGTACCCATGCCATTTTGGGTCCTTGAGGGTTAGGCATATTATAATGATGCGATTGAGTGATATGTCTATGTCGTGTAAAGCATGCAGGGGCAATATGACCAATGCGTCTACAATAATGACAAGTCACATTGGGGTTATGCATCCTTCTAGGTTCATAGTAACTTGATGGACGAAAATGAATTACTCTATTTTCATTATGACTATTGCACATTTCATGAGAACCATTTCTCCTACTATTAGTTCTAAAATGAGCAGCGTTTCTAGAGTAATGGTCATGTCTAGATGTTCTAGGAGGTTCAAAACTCCTTCTAGTATTTGGCCTAAAATATGCATCATTTCTAGGGTAGTCTTTTCTAGGTGGTAAGTCATTTCTAGGTCTTCTAAAATGTTCAACATTTGGTCTAACATGCATATTTGTTCTAGGATTGCTCTTTCTAGGATAAGCATTTGTTTTATTAATCCTAGGTTGAGCCTTAGGTGGTTGGGGTTTGGCTTCAACCTTTTCTTTAGGCTCATTCTTAAAACCTATGCCATGCTTGGTTGACTTCAAATTAACAAGGACCTCATTCAAGTTTTTGTGAGAAGAATTAAACTTATCTAAGGTACCTTTAAGTCTATCTACCTCATTTTTAAGATGCATGCAAGAAGAGAAATTTTTAATAGAACTTTCGGGCTTGTCGGCGCTTCTTTTTCCGAAAAACTTGTTTTCCTCTTTCAGCTTTTCATTTTCTAAAACCAGTTTTTCTAAATCCTTTTCTTTGAAAGTTGTTTTTGAAAATCTTTTTCTTTTAGAGAAGCATTTTCTTTTATGCTCTTGACAGTTTTTGAAGCTTTAATAAATTCAGTATATAGCTCATCAAAAGCAGTTCGCATTTCTTCAAGAGTAAAGAAATTTTTAGAAGAGATTTGACATACCTCATCTTGCTTGTCTTCTTTCGCCATAAGACAAAGGTTTGCGGCTTCGTCTTCTTCTTCTTCGCTTGACTCATCTCCGGAGTCTCCTCCCCAAGAAATGTATGCACGTTGCTTCTTAAAAGGTTTCTTCTCCTTTTTGATGTTTGGGCAATTTGATTTGATGTGCCCGGTTTCACCGCATTCATAGCACTTTATTTGCTCGCCTTGCTTTTTGCCCTTTCGTTCATACTCCTTTCGCATGAACTTTTGAAATCTTTTGATAACGAGTCCAAACTCGTTGTCTCCGTCCTCATCAACTTGAGGTTGGCTTGTGCTTGCCTTAAGCGCTATTCTTTGCCTCCTTTGATCATCAAAAAGAGGGTTAAGTATTGTAGATTCATAAGTCTTAAGGTTACCTCTTAATGCGTCGATTGTGACATTTGAGACGCCAATGGATTCTTGAATTGCGTCGGCCTTTATCGCCATGCCGGAGTGAGACTTCTAAGAATTTTTTGAACCAGTTCTCTGTCCCTGAATGTCTTCTTGAGGGCATGTAGGTCATTTACGATTATTGAAAATCGTTCGAACATTTCATCCACCTTTTCACCTTCCTTCATGTGAACTAATTCATAAGCATGGGTTAGGAAATCAATTTTAGCTTCCCTTACCTGGTCCGTACCTTCGTACGTAATTTCCAGCTTGTCCCACATTTCCTTTGCCGTTGTGCAACATGATATTTTTCTGTAATCGTCAGCATTTACAGCACAATATAATAAATTAATTGCTTTAGCATTATTTTGAACCTTTCGGATATCATTCGCGTCATATTCTTCTTCGGACTTGGAAACCCATTCGTTTTCAACCTTTTTGGTTGGAATTTGATTTCCCTTCGTTATCACCTTCCAGAGATGAAAGTTGTTTGCTTGAACGAAAATTTTCGTCCTCTCCTTCCAGTACGTGTAGTTTGTACCGTTGAATAGAGGTGGTCGTGTGGAGCATTGTCCTTCATCAATTCCTGCAAAAGAGTCACGAGTAGAAGCCATGGATGGTTCTCTCAAACTGTTAAGTCTTCAGAGAGTTGGGCTCTGATACCAATTGTTAGATAATACGCTTAACGCTAGAGGGGGGGGGGGGTGAATAGCGTTATAATAAAATTTAGCGTAAACTTGCGGAAATTAAAATTTGCAGGAAATAATTAAGTGCGTTAAATAAACAAAAGGAAAGAACGCACCGATGTATTCTGGTTCACCACAACACGTGGCTAGTCCAGTCCCCGAGAGACTCTCTCGAGATTTTCCACTAACTTGTCTAGCTTACGGGTGCTCAACAAACCTTTACAACTTAAGGACACAAGCCTTAACACCTTTGCTCGGAGATACAACACTCCAAGACTTCAACCAAGGAAACACAAGTTCCTTACAACAAGAGAATCACAATTCTCTTACAAGTGTACAAAACACTAAGCACTCAAACAAAACACTCCTTAATGAGTAGATATGAGTAAAAGAAGTAGGCTCAAGATTACAACAACTATGGACAAGACTTTGGCTCTCAAAAGCTTTATGAAATGAATATAATTTGATAAACAATAATATGCAAGCTTATAGCAATAGAATGATCAGTTGTTGTGTGTTGTTGTGTTTAAAACACTGAAATGAAGCTGTATTTATAGTTGAAAAACTTGGCATTAGCGTTGCCTAATTGCCAATTAAGAGTTGCTGATTTTACTGTGTGACAATCGATTGTCAGGAAGCCACAATCGATTGTTTGCCAATCGTTCCAAAAATCAATCCCAGATTTTACGCTTAACAATCGATTGTCCAAGATCAACAATCGATTATTGGCAACGTTCAAAAAATCATTTCCAGATTTTACGTAAAACAATCGATTATACCAAATCAATAATCGATTATTCAGCAACGTTCAAAAAATCTTTTTCAGATTTCAATATCAACAATCGATTGTACAAAATCAACAATCGATTACCTGACGGTATTTGAAAATTTTACGACAACGGTCAGCTTCACAATCGATTGTGCAATGTTAACAATTGATTATTTATCAGACTTTGAAAATCATTTTAGACACTGCCTCGTGACAATCGATTGTTATATACTCACAATCGATTATTTAATAATTTTGAAAAAGTCTAGAAGTCACTGCCTCAACACAATCAATTGTCATAAGTTCACAATCGATTATTTTGTGACTTTTAAAAATCTGATGGACACTGTCTCTTCACAATCGATTGTCATTAGCTTCACAATCGATTATTCTGAGTTTTGAAAAAACTTTGATGTACACTGCCTCATCATAATCGATTGTCATAAGGTTCACAATCGATTGTCATGCAAGTTTGAAAAACCTGATATTCACTGCCTTAACACAATCGATTGTTATTAGTTCACAATCGATTGTCATGCAGTCTTGGCTTAACATAATCGATTATCATAAGTACATAATCGATTATCTTAGTCCAGATTTTAGAGGCATGTTTAAAAATCATTTTGACAGAAGTAAATATGCATGATTTAAAATCATTTAGCATTAAATTAAATATGCATGATTTTGTAAAAATAATTTTACGAGAGAAGCCATGTCATGAGTCAAGTTGTCGGATCAAGATCACAATTAAGAACGACTCATTTAAACTATAAAACTTTGTCTTGTGCTTGAATCTCGTTATCCACCATTTATGCGCTTGTACTTGAACTTCGTCATATATCACTTTGCGCTTCGTTTGTCATTCATCAAAACCTACACATAAGAACACACGTTTTAGTATAAAGCCTTGAGAACGTGTTTCCAACATTTATATGTTGAGAATACATGTTCATGACCCCTTTTTGATCAAGTTTGTTTTCCTCAATAGATGGTAATTGAAAATCTTCTTTCGAAAACCATATAAGCTTTACCCCGTCAGTTAAGCTAATTGATTTCCTTAACCTATTTTGCTAGGATACTTTTTTTACTAAGTTGTGTCCTTAATTAGGGCTTTATGAATTTGGTCCTACTTTATGCTACTGAATCTCGACCCCTACCTTTTCACTTAATTTAATTATTTGCTTACCTTAAATTGCTACCGATTGTCTTCTTAGTTTGAAAACTTTTCGGACCTAGTCTTAATTACCTGCTCTATACTGGTACTATTTTTGAAATCTTTCCTTATTTTTTTATTCCAACCGTGTATGGTTTCTTTACTTATTTGTCACATGCCTTTTACCATTCACACCGACTTCCTTAATCAAATGGATAGTCGAACCAATTTTTCTATGACTGAGTTCTATAATTACCGAAGAATTGGTTCTTGCCTTATTTTTAACATGTTTTCAAAATACTATATATAAATACTCTCCCATTAACACAAACACACGAACACTTTAGTTCTGAACTCACACTTACATTCGAAACACTCTCTCTTGCTTTACTACCTGTATTGTGGCTTGTTTAGCTGGCTGAAAGCTAAAGTTATATTTTAAAATCCTACTACCTTTCTTTACTGCACTTTGATTCTTTGGCTGGTATGTTCTAATTAAGTTTTCAGCACCAATCACAACATAGTTACTTAATGTGCTTGCATTCTTGTCTGCATACTACTTGTATCTAATGCAATACTTCTATTTTGCATGATGAAATTTCTTTCTCTTGTTCTGAATCAATGTGTTATGAATCCTTAAATCCCCACCCAAAATATGTTTAATAATTATGGTTGGTATATGCATGGCAACATTAAACATTGTTGTCCATGACTCAAACTTGGTCCTTCTGGGGCCACAACCTTCATGTTTCCTCTGTTCGATTGACACATGGACATGCCGGCATCTCTTATTATTGTGCATGCCCAAGGCTGGCCTTTGCTCAATTACATAGATTCCTTGCAATGGATCCCCAATCCCCTGCCCCTTTTGATGAGAAATTATCAACTTGTTTGAAGTGTTAATAGCAGTCTCCCATCACCTTTTCCCTTTTCTTTGTTTCCTCAGCTTTTAAAATTCAGTTTCTGTACTTCCACTCTCTCTTAGGCTTAAGTTTTTCCACCCTTATGTGAGCCTTGCCTTGGGAACTATGAGCTCCCTCTAAACTTGGACTCATGAGGGTTGGCATTTTTACACTGCACTTGTCCTTATTCTGGTATGAAACTTGGGTGTGAGCACTGTCTGGGCTCCTATTGAGGCCCTTAGGGAACTCTGACACACTCAAGTCTGAAAAAGTCTTTGGATCAACTGTTGCTGCATTTCCAAGTCCGAAACTTCCCGTTTGCGAGGTCTGCAACTGTTGCTGCATTTCCAAGTCCGAAACTTCCCGTCTAGCCATCCGAAACTTACCCGAGGCCCCCCGGACCTCAACTAATAGTTCCAACCCATCCTAAAACATCATTCGAACTTGCTCCAATCATCAAAACACCACAAACAATACCAAAACCATCAAATTATATCGGATTCAATTCTAAGTTCTTCAAAAACTTCCGAAACACACATTCGATCAAAAATCCAACCAAATCACCTTCGAATGACCTGAAATTTTGCACACAAATCCCAATTCATATAACGAAGCCACAACAACTCTCGAAATTCTATTCCGACCCTCAGATAAAAAAATCTCACCTATCAACCAGAATTCGCCAAAATACCAACTTTGCCAATTTAAGCCTAATTCTACGCTGGACCTCCAAAATCAAGTCCGATCACGCTCTTAGGTCACAGATTATCCCCCGAAGCTAACCAACCGGAAATCACATCCGAACCCTCTAACTCATAAGTCAACATCCGGTTGACTTTTTCAAGCCAAACCTTCCTTAAAGAGACTGTCTCAGTTCCTACAAACCTCTCCAAACCAACTCGATCACATAAGATACGGATAATGAAGCATAAAAAAAACTGAAAACGGAGAAAACAAAATGGTAACTCACGTAACGACGGGTCGGATCGTCACAACAACACATACTTTCTTTTTGGGGCATAGTTCTGGAATGGGATGCCAAGTATGTAAATAGTAGATTTCAACTATAAAGGACATCTAATTAAGAATATATAATTTTTTGCTAACTGCAAGATATATGAGGGATACACCCTTGTTTACCATGTAAAACATTATTTTCTGATCGCGCATAAAAGATTATTGGACAGAATTAGGATCCATATAAAAGAAGCAAGTAATTATTGACAAACCGACATGAAGATAAACAATGTAATCAATCCAAATTCATATTTTTTAAATTGTGGATGTGTTATTATGGAGATATTTCTATAAGCTTGTGTTCTGCTCCAGTGTAATTTGGCTTCTCCTGAAAAGGCTTACGGATAGAATTGAAGGGGCGGCGAGAATTGTTCCTAGAATCATGGGGGAAAAGAATTTTCACAGGAGGAGAAAATGATAATTTCAATTTCAACATGAAATTCTTATGTTGAGAAAAAGATATGAGGAGAATACACGAAGCATAGTAGCAAAAACTAAATTTTGTATTCTCTAACCTGTTATTACAAAATTCAAATATTTAATGAGCGTGTAAAGGAGATTCATCGTTTGACAGTAAAAATATGCAACACCAGAATGTTCTTCTTATAGCAATTCAGCACAGACATGTGCATCTTAATTAGCTATTTTGACTGCTCAAATCATATCAACCACAGAGGAGGAGGAACATTGACATCTCACCTTGAATTTTACGTTACATATCAGAGATATATTTAGCTCGTGGAGTATATATATGTAAATCTTATGCCTACCCCGAGGGACAGAGAAGGTATTTTTCAGAAGACTCTCGACTCGAAACAACAACAAGAGACAATATATTAGTACTATCAATAAGCTCATACTAAAATATCATAACATAAAATAACAAAATAAGAGTAATATAAGAAATACGAAAAAGATAGAACGTATACTAATATCCAACTGATAAACCCTTCATCAATAGCTGATCAAAATAGCATCAACAGCAGAAAAGCAAAAAAATAACTCAAATAATTAGACAATATTTATTATTACATAAACTACCAAAAAGTTAAGAAGAAATAAAATAGTGTGGTACTTACAAGATGATGTGCACACAGAGGAACAGATAGGTACCACAACCCATAGGCCAATAAAAAACTGAAATAAATAAAACAACAAAAGCATCACAAATACGGAGGTACAACCCAAAAAATTGGAGAAATGCGCAAAACAACATAAACAAAAGATTAATAATGAATATGCAACTGAGAAATCAAGAAAATAGTAATCCATGAACTGTTTCTGCCCTATCAAATTCTGGCTTCAAGGAAAACAACACATTGCTGCCAAAGTGCCAGACATGAGTAAACCAAAATTAGGGAAAAAGAGTGAAGAGAAACCCATCACAACTCACAGGTACAACAAAATCCAAAACCAAAGAAGAGATGGAGAAATCTAGAAGTAAATGGAAAAGCTAATGGTTGGAGAGACCAAGAAACTAAAGAAAGAGGCTGAAACAGAGCAATGACCAAACAAAAGAGATTTAGATAAAACTCAAGTTTGCACTTCAAAAAGGGATTCTTACTTGGGTTATTGATCTCGTTGCTACGCTTTGATTATGGTGGATTATTTCTGTATTACTCTTTCTCTGTGCATTGTTCATGGCAGATTCCTTTGAATACGGTGGGTTATGCCAAGAATATTCCAGATTGGAATTAGCTTGAAATTTATTGGCAAGAAACAGCCAGGTCGAAACCCTAGCGTTTCTATAATAAAGTAAAGTAATATAGAACACTGTTAAGGGTTTCTTGTTTTTAATCAGTGTTGAAAAATTCACATTTCGTCGAGTTATATTGTACGTAATGCTTTGAAATTTGAGCATTTTGTATAATCAATCAAATGGAGGAAGAATTGTTAAGGCGCAACACTGATTGTGTCTATTTCTTAGCCTCCCCCCTCACTTGCAAGAAGGTTTTCGCATATTCTCTCCTTTTCATTTATATTTCTTCGAATTCCGGCATTTTTTAAAATTTAAATTCTATATAAATTTATAGCAGGTTATTTATCATTCACGCTTAGGTTTCAATCAGTGGTTATTATGTTCAATTACCTGCAATTACCATTTACATTGACCTAATTGTGTAAGTATTCGTTTCAAACTCTAGATTAATGTCTTAATCTTTGTGTCTAGCAAACAACAACAACAACCACCCAGTATAATTCCACTTAGTGGGGTATAGGGAGGGTAGTGTGTACGCAGAACTTACCCCTACCCTTGGGTAGAGAGGCTGTTTCCAAATAGACCCCCGGCATCCTTCCCTCCAAGAACTTCCCACCTTGCTCTTGGGGAGACTCGAACTCACAACCTCTCGATTGTAAGTGAGGGTTGCTTGACATCAGAGCAACCCCTCTTGTCTGTGTCTAGCAAACACTAATGTATAAAATAGAAATATGCGTTTGTGTGTATTCTTGTGCGTATACGGTGGGTCTTTATACGCTGTTGGATGTATATGATTACATCTCGTTGGTTTCGTGTATTTTCTTTTACAATTGAATTTTATGTGTTTAATTGGTGAGTTTATGCAAGGGAAGTTCAATGGGTTGAAGATGTGTGTGTTATGTTAACATTTTCTAGCAAATTGAGTTGGCGATCGTGAATTCAGTTAGTTGTCTGCATTTAGTTTCCTCTGCTGGCGCATTATCTTCGTTTAAGTTATTATTGTCTTTAATTGTGTTTTAATTTATAATTTTAGCTTTTTAGTTCAAGTCTAATCAATTATGGTTTAGAGATGATGGGATCACGTTAATCAGAGTAGTTGGCCTCAATAATGAACATTTGTCATTGTTGTTTTTGTTACCTGTACATTCTTGACTCATGACATGAATATCTTTGTTTTGTGTGCATTCTTTTATTTCAAGTGTTGTATCTGAGTATATGTGTTTTGTGATATGGATTTATTTTACCAGGGAATAGAATGTGAATATCGACATAGTGAGATAGCTAGGCTCAACCCCAGGGATTGTTCGTACTGGCTGGCAGGAAGCTGTCTTAATCCAACATGCGCTTTTCGGCATCCAGTAAGCACGAAGCTGACATGCCTTGAAATTGATATCTTTGCTTTGTGACATATTATTACTGCAAACATGCAACAAAATAAACTATCCTTTTGTTTTGGTTTGAATATTTCTCCAGACTTAAAATAGTGTTTTGAGCTCTGATGACTTTTATCTATTTCCTCTTTCAAATTTTAAGAATAATAGTGTTAGTCTATCGCGCAGGACAATTACACTTTGTTTACGGTCTACCTTAGTTACAGGATGGAAGAGCCATCACGACCTAAAAAGTAGGCTACCACAGTTAGATGTAGAGAAAGCTTTGCATATATGCTTGATAGAGTGTTGTTTGATGGAGTAAGAGAAATCATTCTGAAAGCAAATATCCAACTCTAGACATATCGACATCATATTTTTATTTTAAGAGTTAGTTAGACTGTTAGAGTATATGATTTCCGACTAAAAGATATATGAAGTAGATGATTAAACTAGTAAATAATTCAAGAGATGTTGGTGCAATTAAACCTTTAGATAATTGCACTATGCATTTTGTCAGTTAGGTGATATGGGTATTTTGAGGACTCTGAGGTTTCAAATATCTTGCTGTTCCTAAAGAATGTTGCAATGTACTCTTCTCATGAAAGACTGGGAAAGAGAGATATCTCCCTGTTGAAGAAGCACATTTCCTATCATCAATAGTCAAGAAATATAGATCTCCGCTAAAATTACTGGCTCCTCAAGACCTGTGTCTAAGACATGAGATACCATCATGAATCAAGAAATATAGATCTCCGCTAAAAGTTACTGGCTCCTCAAATACCTGTGTCTGCCAAATCCATGGCAAACTATTTGGGGGGAATTTAACAAGCTTAGAGCTCAAGTTCCAGATTTGTTTTTGGGAAGGGTATAGTGCAACATTCTATAGGAGCAGCATGATGTTTGAAACCTCAAGAGTCATTGAAGTGCCTAAATAACTGAACTGACTAGAAAACCAGTGCAACTATCTAAAGGTTTAAGTGTTCACCAACATCTCTTGTATTCTTTGTTCTGACTCAACATTTCGTGTTCTAGAAAGCACATATCCAACTATATCTTAAAAGAAATGACGTTGGTATATCTAGAGTTGGACATTCTCTTTCAATATGATTTCCTGTACACCGTCAAACATCACTCTATCAAGTATATCTGTACACCGTCAAACATCACTCTATCAAGTATATCTATAAAGCTATCTCAGCAATCTTAATTTACCACTGTACTTACATCCAACTGAGGTAGCCTATTTCGTTTGGTATCCTTTCTACTTATCCTCCCCGCGCACTCCCTTATTTCATGTTCCTTCCCCTTCCCATGGTGTGGTGGCCCAAAAATTCCCTATTGCAGGAGTGGTCGAATTGAGGAAGATGTTTAAATCTTTCAAATGGAAACCAATATTTCCTTTTCATTTATTGGTTTTATGTAAGTATCTTGAAACTGACATTACTTAGAAAAAGAACAGCAAACACTCATCACAAATTTCCAACTATGATTTTCTTATGTGAAGTTCTCGAAACCTACCAACAGAATTCTGCAAAAACCTGCGTAAGATCTAGCAAAGTGGATTCAAGTACTTTAAGATAAAAAAAACTGCAGCACGATCAGTGCCAAAGTATATTTTTTTTGATGATGTTTCAATACTGGCATCAAGAAGATGCATAAATTACAAAAGTGTAGCAATTGTTAGCTCCTTACAAATGTTTATACTAGTACTAGGGAGCTAACAAAATTCAAAAAACCATCAGTGCCAAAGCATATTTTTAACTCCTAGAAATTCTCTCTTCAAAGAAACTTTGTTGTTCCCTCATTTCCCTGAACCTTAATGCCTTGTTGACGGATTTACCATCAACAAGGAAATATTTCAGGATTGGTCGAATTGAGGGAGATGTTTAAATCTTCTTGTTACTCTGGCACAAATGACTTCATCGTTCTCAAGCCACAGGAGAATTCAGTATTTCTACCTCACTTCCAATAACAACAACAACAACAACAACAACAACAACAACCCAGTATAATCCCACTTCCAATAAGTGGTTTATAAATATGAACACTAACATATAACATTCTTTCTCCTTTTGGTTGTCACTTGGCTGTAAGATTTTGACGTTCAATTATGCCAGAAATGAATGTTACCAATTCGGTATGCATATATAAGGAGCTAAGATGTGCTCATATTAATTCTTCTGGTAGAACAGAACAGAGGCTTTTGGGGTATAAATGAGATTAATGAGGAGGAATAGCTTAAGCCACAGGAGGAATAGCTTACTTGAAACTAATCCTCTTATCCCACCAACTTAGAGTCTTGTAAAAAAAGCTTCTACGTAGGGAGAGCAGCTATAAAGAAAACCGCAGAATTCAGAAACACCCACCTCCAACCATGAGGTTGGGGATTCGTGTCATTAAGGGAGCAAAATGTATAAAGGTTAGTGTTAGGTAGACCGGTTTGGGAGCTGGATTAACCATACCCCCAAAAAACAACGAAAAAGTACCTAGTCTGAAGGTTTTTGCGCCCGATTTCTCGTTTGGTTGATCATTGCCTTGTATGACTTAATTGGTTACTTAAGTACCTAGCTAACAGAAAATTAGATGCTTTATAAGCAATCTTTGTCTCTGATCTTTCATGTCCTTGTTTCTGACCCGTCTAAAATTGCTTCTTGAACTTGTTATTTTTTATTCTTTGATTGTGTTAATATTTTCCTGTTCATTTCCTCAGCCATTGGAGAGCCGTGCTGAGACGTCAGCTGAATCTGCTCCTCCTCACAATAAATCTGCAGTGCCTGTTAACAAGTCAAATGTTCCCTGTTACTTCTATTTCAATAGCTGTTGCAATAAAGGTGAAAGATCATTTTTGCATGGACCTGATGACAGTACAACTGCATGGAAATCCTCGAAAATAGTGTCTTGGATCTGCATCAGTGGAGAAGCCCTCTAATTCTTCAGAAACTGGGTCCAAGGCAGCAGCACATGAATATGTCAAGTCAAAAGTGGATCTCCATTTGATGACTAATGATGTAGGTGAGCAGAGTGCTTCTCATGAGACTTCAGGGTCTCCTTCTGAAGAAGCTACTGCAGTAAGGTTAGATTCCTTAGTCCCTGCTGAAGGCTTTACCCAAGGAGGATCTGATTTGTCCCCCAACCGGAGCTCAGACGAAGAAGTAGAGGACAATGTGGAGAGAGGAGTGGTTGGAATCATCTCCCGCCTTTGATGTTCTTGTTGATGATAGAGTAGAAGATTTGTGTCACGAAGATGATCACAGTTAGCTACTGCATCATGATATGGAAGACAGGGAGTTTGGTGAAGGGTTTGCTGGATATGATTTTGAGAACAACCTTGAGTATGATCCTGCATATCCAGACATGTGAATTGTGTCTGAAGAAGAACTAGACGATTCTTATTATAGTGATGTTGAGAGTCATGAAGTAAATGAATATGCAAGAGAAATTGTTATCCCTGCTCATGAAAGACAGAGTGTACCACATAAAAGAAAGTTGCCTAGAGAACCGGGTTTTTTCGGGACCTTCTGAAGAAGCGTCAGAGTCATCGAAAGTGATCCTCCAAATTACTTGTCTAGAAGGTTAGACCTGTCTAGGTTTGATGCTCGTGAGCAACACAGGGATAGGCATCGGCCACAGGGTTCTCGGTTGATGCCTCAGAGACTGGCTTCAAAACTGGAAAGGAACGCTTCTTTCTCTTCCGGCTTTGTAGATGCCACTCTTCTGGAGGGTGCCAATCAATTGAAGAAGTTGAGACAATCCCACAGAAGCAGTTACAGGCAGCAGCATTTCAAGGACAGGAGGCGGGGCAGGTTGCGGCCTTTTGCAAATGAAACCCCTAGGAGGATGGCTTCTAGGCAGAGATTAACTTTTGGTGGACCAAAGACACTAGGTCAAATTAGAGAAGAAAAGAGAAAAGGAAGAGAAGATGGAAATTCTTTTGAGGGAATTGTGCCATCTGGAGGAAGTGAAAGAGAAGATTTTTCTGGTCCAAAATCTCTCAGTGAAATTCTCAAAGACAAAAGGAGGCTGGGTTTAGTAGTGACCTCAAACAATTGAGTAAGGGCTTGATGAAACATGTCTGATAGGATATCTGTAGGATAATATGAAAAACTGTAGCTTGGTGCAAAGGTTTGATTTGTTTTGTTTTGTTTTGTTAGTGTTAATTGGTACTTGAAACTTCACAAGATTTTGAAACAACCAAGTCAATGGATAAGCCAAGTATTTGCTAGAGGAAATTATGCAATGGAGTAGATGGAATATATCCCTTTGCTATGAAAATGTTTAAGCATTAATTCATTGAAGTCTCGGGTTCGAGCCATGAGCATGTAGTTAGTAAGATTATTCTGGCCCAAAGCGAGTATTACACATGGGAAGCTAAAAAATAATAATTCATTTATGCCATTAATAATTCATTGATTCTTAAGTTAAATGTTACTTCATCTTATATTTTTCAAAAAATTAATCGACATATTAATACTTTCAAATTAAATTGTACTACAGGAACCTCATTAAGTCCCAACTCATTACTTAAACGTGGATAAAACAAATAGCAAGAAGAAATCTCTTACATAATATTTGTGACTTTTCCAAATAATCAAATCAATCACATCGAAACAATTCTGAAGATTTGAAATAAAAAATCGCTGTATTTGCTAGTGACATCTTATTTTACTCATATTTTTCATGGAAATTGGATTTTCTATTCGAAGATGGCTGCTACATTTATATAATTGACCGTTTATATTATTTGAATATATTGTGTGTATCTTTTTATTATTGGTAGAATATTTTTTCATTATTTTACAGTCCTATAGTTGGTAGGATTTGATTTCTTCCATTATTGTATAGTCCTATAGTTGGTAAGATTTGATACCTCTCTGTGCTCTATATATACTTTTGTGAGCAATACAAGAATATTAATTCTCCCAAAACACTTTACATGGTATCATACGCCAGTGGCTTATCACCAAAGAAACCCTAATTCTTCCCTACCCGCGCCGCCGCCATACTAATCGAAAGCCCGCCGCCGCCGACCTTCTCGGTCCACCGCCTCTCTCCGGCGTCTTACCGCGCCACCGCTACACTAACCGGCAGCCCTCTCTCTCTCGACGTCGATCATCGCCTCCTCTGCCTCGCGCTTCATGGCCGCTACGACATCCAACGATCTTCTCCAGCCGATTGCCATCAATGCATCGGCTCAGATCCCACTTAAATTGGATTCCACCAATTACCTGGTGTGGAAATTCCAATTCCAAACCCTTCTTACGGGTTACGACCTTCTTGGGCTTCTTGGACGGATCGAAGCCGTGCCCACCAACCACTATCGTCGACAAGGAGGTAACTTCCTCCAATCCAGCATATCGTCGATCACACCGACGATCATCTCCTTTATTGCCGCCGCGGAAAACTCTAAAGAGGCCTGGGACATCCTCGCGCGCACATACGACACTGCTTCTCGTGGTCGTATCATGGCTCTCAAACAGCAGCTCCATAATCCGGTAAAAGGTTCTAAATCTGTTACTGATTTTATGCACGGTATTCGCGTGATTGTGGATGAATTATCTCTCGTGGGTGTTACTGTTGATTCTGAGGATCTTTTCATTAAGGTTCTAAATGGTCTTGATGATCAGTATATGGAGCTCTCTCATGCTATCCAAGCCCGTGAATCTCCATTCTCTTTTGCTGAATTACATGACAAGCTGTTAAGCATGGAGGCTCAGATTACTGCCCCTGCGCCGGCCACCTCCGCCGCATCTGATTTGGCTCCGTCGGATGCCTTCGTCGCCGGTGGCCACAGGCGCGACCGTGGCAGCCGTGGTTTATCCTCCGGTCGCGGTGGTTCCTCCAACAATGGCTAATCTCGCGGGTACAATGGGAAGTGCCAGCTCTGCAGTGAATTTGGCCACTCCGCGCGCCGCTGTCCGTCCTATCCTATTTCCAGCGCAAATCAGCCCACTTACGGTGGACCTCTGCCGCGACCAGCATGCGCTGCGTCATCTTATCCGGCTGCTTACACAGCCCATCACTCTCCATCTGATTGGATCCTGGACTCTGGTGCCACTCATCACATAACCAATAATCTTGCCAACATGTCTCTTCACAGTCCTTGCACTGGTTTCGATGATGTGGTTATTGGTAACGGTGAAGGTTTAAAAATTACACATACTGGACAACTTTTCAGTTATGCATGCCTTTTATTGCCGGGCTCTCTGTGTTCCACATATTCGTAAAAATTTGATCTCTGTTGCTCAATTATGTCGTCACAATAATGTTAGTGTTGTTTTTTCTGATACTGATTTTCAGGTGAAGGATCGTCGCACGTGGGCGACACTCGTCAGCGGCCCACGTAGGAACGACGCCAACTACTGGCCGGCGGCTTCCCGTCTACCGTCCGCCCTCACGGCACAAAAGCTCCCTGTGTCATTATGGCATTCTCGGTTTGGTCATCCGTCAGCTAAAATCCTATGTCATTTAGTGTCTTCTAGCAGTATAGCGTCCAGTAGTGTGTCTGATTTTGCTTGTGTCTCTTGCAAGCTTCATAAGTGTCATAAATTACCTTTCTCTGAGTCAAGTTTATCTTCTACTGCTCCGCTGGAGCTTATTTTTTCTGATGTATGGACCTCTCCAATTATTTCTAATGAAGGATTTATATATTATGTCATTTTTGTTGATCATTTTTCTAAGTACGTTTGGTTTTTCCCTTTACGCCGTAAATCTGATGTCTTACAAACCTTCCCCACTTTTAAGTCCATTGTCGAAAAATACTTCTCTACTAAAATCATTACTCTTTATACTGATAATGGGGGTGAATTCCTAGCTTTACGCTCTTTCTTGCCTCTCATGGCATCTCACATCTCACTTCACCTCCTCATATACCTCAACACAATGGCTATGCTGAACGCCGTCACCGTCATATTGTCGATACTGGTCTCACTCTCCTTCATTATGCCTCTGTCCCTCTAATTTACTCGCCTTATGCCTTTGCCACAACTGTCTATCTCATTAATCGTCTTCCTAAGACAAATCTCTCGATGCTCTCCTCCTTTGAGTCTCTCTTCCATAGGCGCCCCAACCTTGCCAAACTGCGTGTCGTCGGCTGTCAATGCTTCCCTTGGCTTCGACCCTATACCTCACACAAAATGGAGCCCAGATCTCGTGCTTGTGTCCTCTTCGGCTACTCATCTACTCAAAGCGCATATCTATGCTTTGATCCATCAACGTCTAAAATCTTCGTCTCGCGCCATGTCAACTTCCATGAGGATATCTTCCCATTCTCCAAATTGTCTAACCCCGAGTCTCCACCCGTACCCATTCCGGTCACCCAAGAAGTCCTTCCGCTGCCTCCGCCAGTACCTGCCGCCGCTCCCACTAGCGATCCTTCACCGGATGCACTGCCGGCACCAACGCCCGAGCCACCAGCGCCTCTTACGGCACCGCCAGTGGCCCCCGCCGCCGTTATACCCACTATGCCGCCACCTTCATCCTCTCAGGGTGGTCATCACATGCAAACTCGCAGCAAAAATAACATCTTTACACCCAACAAGAAGTTTGGTATGTCTGCTGTATCCTCTCCAGCTGTTATAGAACCTCAGAATTTGTCTAGTGCTATGTTTGATGAGCGCTGGCGCGCTGCTAGGTCATTGGAGTTTGATGCTCTGCTACGGAATGGCACCTGAGATCTTGTTCCACCTGATTCTTCACAGAATGTTGTGGGCTGCAAGTGGGTTTATCGTATCAAACGAAAGCCTGACGGAATGTGGATAAGTTCAAAGCCCGACTTGTTGCGCAAGGCTTTCATCAGCGACCAGGTGTCGTCTTCCAGGAGACTTTCAGTCCGGTTATTAAGCCGGCACTGTGCGTTTGGTTCTCAGTCTAGCTGTATCCAAGGGCTGGCCTCTTCTTCAAATGGATGTGAACAATGCCTTTTTCCACGGGAGGCTTACAGAGGAAGTCTATATGGCACAACCACCGGGTTTTGTTGACAAATCCTATCCATCTTATGTCTGTAAGTTACAGAAAGCTATTTATGGTAGGCACCCCGGGCATGGTACAGTGAGCTCCGCCAATGCCTTTTCGCCATGGGTTTCGTCAACACTACCTCTGACACTTCGCTCTTCGTCTTTCAGCATTCTGGTATTACAACCTATTTTTTGGTATATGTTGATGATCTCATATTGACTGGTAATGACTCTGCCTTCTTGAACCGTGTGATTGACTCTCTTGGGACTAAACTTTCTCTTAAAGACATGGCTGATCTAAGCTACTTTCTTGTTGTTGAGGTTCTGCACAGCTCCAAGGGGTGTTTTCTTTCTCAGCGTAAGTATGTTGTTTTGACTCGTCATAATATGCTGGAGTCCAACCCTGTTCAGACGCCAACAGCGGCGTCCACTTGCCTTCATCTGGCCGACGGCTCGGCTCCTGCCGATGCATCCGCCTATCGACAGGCCCTTGGGGGCCTCCAGTATCTCTCCTTCACTCGTCCTGATATCTCCTTTGCTGTGAATAAACTCTCACAGTTCATGCACGCTCCTACTGTCACTCATTGGGGTGTAGTTAAGCGCCTCTTCCGGTATCTGAATGGGATGCGTGACTTCGGAGTCTGGCTGCATCCTTTATCTGCTATACCTCTGCATTGTTTCTCTGATGCTCATTGGGGTGGAAACTGTGATGACCGCTCCTCAACTGGTGCCTATGTTGTCTTTCTGGGGCCTAATCCTATTTCCTGGAGCTCCAAAAAGCAGCGTAATCCTCTACTGAGGCTGAATATCGTGCCATTGCTTCTGCTGCCGTTGAAGTCCTTTGGCTTCATTCCCTGCTGCGCGAGCTTCATGTCCCTCTTCCGGCTGCTCCCGTCATTTACAGCGATAACATTGGCGCCGCTTACCTCTGTGCCAACCCTGTGTTTCATTCGCGCATGAAACACATCTCCATTGATTATCACTTTGTTCGTCAGTTGGTTCAGAATGGGTCTCTTCGTGTTGCTCACGTATCCTCTGTTGATCAGCTTGCTGATGCTCTCACCAAGCACTTATCTCGTCCTCGGCTTCTTCTGCTGATGTCCAAGATTGGCGTGTCCTCCGGCCCTCCATCTTGATGGGGCGTATTAGAATATATTGTGTGTATCTTTTTATTATTAGTAGAATATTCTTTCATTATTGTACAGTCCTATAGTTGGTAGGATTTGATTTCTTCCATTATTGTATAGTCCTATAGTTGGTAGGATTTGATACCTCTCTGTACTCTATATATACTTTTGTGAGCAATACAAGAATAGTAATTCTCCCAAAACTCTCTACATATAAAGTGGACCAGTAACATGAAAAATAAGACTGATTATCGTTAAAACATTTTCATAATGTAAATTATTTATAATATTAATACATATAGCAAAATTTTATATGTTGTTAATGTATATAACTTAAATCTTTTGATTGTAGGCAATAGTTAAAGAACGGAATCATGTCAAATCTTCAAAAATACAACAATAACAATAATAACTCAATATAATTCTATTGGCGGAGTCCGAAAAGGGTAGTGTGTACGCATATCTTTACCCCTACTCTTAGGTAGATAGACTGTTTCCAATAGACCCTCGTCATCCTTCCATTCAGGAACTCCTTATTTTATATTTAGAGCGACTCAAAATTACAACCTCTTAGTTGGATGCAAAAATCGCTTACCATTAAAATCTTCAAAAATAGTTTCAAAAATTTCAAAGGGCAAACAGGTAATTTCAAACACTAGCTACAAAATGGGATATCACTAATTTTATGATGACATCATTGTCCAACTAATCAATCTTTTCATATATTATAATTTCTTATAGTATATCAACATTGAACAAATCCTTTTGACTCAAATTCACCTTGATATCTTCAAATCAAGAATTCCTCTTCTCAGGTCAAGAAGAAGAAGAACACGAATAAAGTGTCATGGCTTCAAGTACAGGAGAAATATTGCCAAGGTCAGAAATATCATTTAGAAGACAAGGTTCATCAGGTTTAATATGGGATGATAAATTATTATCTGGGGAACTCAACAAAATTTCAACTCATGACCATCCTCAAGAACACAAGAAAAAAGAACAAAAATCTTCATCATCATCGTCAGAACAAAAACCTCGTATTAGTTATCGTTCTAAAGATAACTACATGGAACCGTCGATAGATCCTCCATCTCCTAAGGTTTCTGGTTGTGGTGTTTGTGGCATATTTAGTAAGCCTGTTAAATCTAAAAAACCACGTAAATTTGTCCAACGTAAGTCTTAGTGTGTAGTGAAATTGACCTCCATGCTTATATTTCTCTGTGTTTTCTTATGGCTTTGTACTATGTTTCTTCAGACATGATACGGAATCCCTTTTTTTTTTTGGTTTGTAAGATGAGACTTTTGTTACCCTTTTGTATGTAGTCTTTTTTCACTTTTCGGTATTTACGGTGTTAGAAGGGTTCTTGCGACGAGGGTTTATCGGAAACCGTCTTTTTTTCTTTATCAGGTAGGGGCAGGGACGAAGTCACATGGTCCTAAAAGTGGTCAATTAACTACCCATCGCAAAAAAATGACCCTCCCTAGACCCCATATATGGAATTACACTAGCTTTGTTGTTGTTGTTACAGTGTTAGATGGGAAGGGGAGACCTGAAACAACAGTAAAGTTATCTCTATGTGACCTATGAGTCATGGATTCGAACCATAAAAGTAATCACTCATACTTGCATTAGAGTAAGCTGTCCACATTATGCCCTATTAAGATAGGGTCCTTCTCTAAATCTTGCATAAATACGAAGTGCCTTATGCCATAGGCTACCCTTGGTTACAGTGGGTAAAAGGAAACATAAGTGTATTTTTTCTTCTTTCGTCTCTCTTAAGTAAAGGTTTTTGCTCATAAGATGATTTCTCTCAGGACTATAGAACCACAAAACAATTATTTGTATGCACCTATGTTCACACTATTATATATACTAATCATGATTAATGATAAAATATGTGAAAACTATATTATTAACCATAGGTAAGTTAAAAGTGCGAACACATGTTATGCATTCACAGGTTTAATTAGTGTAAATTAATATTGGTTGTGGGTAAGTTTTAACTTCAAATCTTTTTGCTGTATTGCTATATACTTTCTTTCTAGTATGAAAATGTTTTCTTAAATGTATAGAGAAGAAGTTTTTCAAAGTAGAAATATTTCTCTACTTTAGATGAAAGTGAAGTTTGGGTGCAACGGTTTCAATATCGCGTAAGACTAGAAGGTTACGAGTTTAAGCAGTAAAAATAATTTATTACAGAAATACTAGTTAAGATTATGTATAATTGTTTCAATATAGTTCGATGTTTTACCCAAATTTCCCTTCCCCACAAACAAACAAATACAACCCTCATAATGAAAATTTAGTGCGCCGAACTATATTTTAAAATATTACAAATATGTCAAATTAATCGATCAAATGCCTAATTAACTCACACATCAATTTCCTAATTATGCGACAGTATAAGTAATATTTAAGTGAGTTATGAACATATTTTGTTCAGAAATTTCTACACTCTCAGGTGGGTGGAAGATTTACTTTAATTTCTTAGGCATAGACTCATAGTGAATATTTGAAAGGTTCCAAGTTTGATCACCTAACACAACAAGAAAATGACATGTTATATTTAGATGACAAAGGAAAAAATATAGATAAAGTGCTACTTGAATATATTATAATAAAAATAGTCATTTTCGTAATATATATATATATATATATATATATATATATATATATATATATATATAATCCAACCAAACCCAATTTCAATCTGTCAACCACCTTTTTCTTGCCTAGTTGCATGTTACAGTCCACACATTATATATTAGAATTCCTGTAGGGGTCATTTCTAATATATTCTCCTTTCATTTTGGCATTAAGATAAATAAATAATGTCAATTTCGAAAATGAGGGATGTTTAAAATCAAGACATTAACAACAATAATAACAACTACCCAGTATAGTCCCACAAAGTGAGGTCAGGGGAGGGTAATATGTAAACGGGCATTCCCCCTATCCGAAGGGCAGAGAGGCTGTTTCCAATCGACCCTTGGCTCAGTGAAGGAAAGGAAAAATCAAAAACAAAAACAAAAGGGCATTAATAACTCCAGCAGAAATAGCGTAAATAATTAGCGTAAAATCAAGACATTAGTTTTTTGTTATTTAGCCAAACTTTTCCTATTAAGTGCGATAGACCCCTCAAATACTATAGTCTTACCTACTATATGGCCCTCTAGGTCAATTTCACATAATTCACCTCATTATTGAGCTATTATGGACCAGCATAAGTACAAAAAGAATTTTTCATAAAATTAACCAGAAAGAGAAATTTATAGAAAAGTAGAAAATGGGCAGACATCATTTTGCGTAAAACCGAAAGGCAAGTGAAGAAAACTTTTAAGAATGGCCATGTTGAACCCTAATAGGCTATTAGGTAAAAAAATATCTATTCGTATTTGGTGATTATATCAATTTAAATGTAAGACTCACAAAGTAAACCAATTAATTTTTGGGGTATTTTTCGGTTGAGAATTTTTTTATAATTGAAAATACAAAATTTGTGTGTTATAATTGAGTTTGTTGAGTTATATTAGGAGTCTATTATGTTAATTGATTCACTTTCCATTTTAAAAACAGTGTAATTCCCTATTTCATACCGTAAATATAGTCGACTACAGTTGAATATAATAATCTGTCCACCTGTAATCTCATGTTTCACTCCATGAATACAGTTGAATATATTCGAATATAACAACTGATTAACTGGACTTCTCTAATTCACGCCTATTTTTGCTACTGTCATCATGGATACAATAACTTAAATACATAAAATACATCTTATAACCACGCAAAATATATCTATAATCCGTAATATAGCAAATGGTATCCATAAATTGCTAATTACTACCAAAAGATAATATTTATTGAAAATTTTTCTTCTAAAAATCCCGAGGGAAAAATAGAGATTTAACGTGAAAGGTATCTTAAATATTTACAATCATATAGCCTATAAATAAATATAAAAAAAGAGAGGTAATAATATAAGACAATTTGCACATACTCATATGAATTTAAGACATATACACAATTCATCTCAATGAATTTCCATTTACAAATCTAAGAAAAAAATAAGGAACTTTCTAGAAACGTGATATAAATCACAAAAGTAAAAGTATTACTACAAAAAGAATATATAAATTATGATTCAATGGTCTTTTGCACTTTTGTCTTGAAGACTAAAATATAAAGCTTTTCCATAGAGAAATAGAGGAAGCCACCTGTGGCGTGAGTAACATATGACCCAAAACTTGAGCCCACTATGCAATGCCAGGCCGGCCCATATATTTTGTCAAATTCCTGTTGAAATTGTAAACAAGAATTTCATCAAAATATGGATTTAACTAAGAAGAATTAAATTAAATAGCCAATCACTCAACTCTTTAAACTAAAGATAGACGGTGGATACATAATATAAGTATAATTCACATATCATACATGTATAACTATGTATAATCAGTACATAATTTATATGTATTGATTGGAAAATGTAAAGAATGATTTTGTCCGACTATTTGTGTAAAGACTTAACCTAAATAGCCATCCATCCGACAACTTAAACTAAAAATACCTGGCAGATATATAATATGTATAATTAGATACAATATATGTAGAATCATATATAATCATGGTATCATTTATTTATAACAGTTAGAAAAAATAAACCGTGACCGTCTATTCTATAAATATCTCTTTAACTCATATAATGTCAAGAATTTTTATATTATAGATATATTTTACCATGTTGTAGCAAATTATCGACCTTATTTTTTAAGGTACTGATCTCATTTATTATAAATTATTGCTTGTATTTATCTTTTAATGATCTGATAATGTATATAATTTTTTTATACTATGAACGTTTAAAAGTTAAATCAGTAGAACGTTACTTCCACATCTGTTTGATAATAAATATAATTATTTCTAGAAGTAGCCATCTTTAATTTTGCTTCTGTTATTCACATGGGATGACTAAGAAGAGAATAGTAATTGACAATTAGCACATGATTAGAGATACAGTTTACTATTATTAAATATTAACTTGTGATTTTACACTATTTAATGGGGTGCCCCTAATTTTTTTTTGTTTAATATATGGTCTAGCCCTCAATCAGTTGTCTCAGATCTGATTGACAGGTTTGCATGTATTTATTTGTCAAACATTTACATGTGCCATAAAATGAGTAGATGATTTTTATATTTCACACAGTGTAAAACTATATTAAACTCTCAAACAGAATGAGAAACTTCTTTTCAGTTAAAAGTAGCTGAGGCTTTTTTTTTTCCAAGAAAAGAAAATTCCACAAAGTAACCTAAACTAAATCAACAGTTAGAACAAAATAGAGATAACAGAAAATAATTTCAGACCCTTTTTTGGTTTATTTATTAAAACAACTATATTTGGACTATGGATATAGAAAGAGAACTACAGTAAATTAATAACTATCACCCCCCATATGTTTACAAGTTGTTACCACACTCTGGAAAGAGTCAGTATATTTTTAATTGATTATTGCGTATTAATTACTTATTGAGTGTTCTAAATCACTACATTACAATAAATACTTACGTATTATTGTAGGTCATCTTAACCTGATGGTGTGAAAAAACAAGACACTATTTGTGCCCAAAAGTTAAACTCTTTCTCAAATTGCATAAATTTATGACTAAGGATTTTGAAAATCCACTTCAAAATTGTCTCCGTATGATTTATACGTCACATGTTTGAGTCATGAAATCGGTCACTAATACTCCACTAGAATAGGTAATAGGTTGCATATATCACACTACTTGAGGTGCAACCCTTCTTGAATCGTGCGTGAATACGAAATATTTCGTACACCGAGCTCCGAATCGGAAGAAAATTGGCCAAGAAATAAATGAAATGATGCACAAAATACAAAGGTAAAAAGATGGGAAACATACCTTTTTCATGTTATATGCCATATGTTTAGAGCTGAATTTTTCCAAGCTATCAAAAGTAGTTCTTGCACATTTAAAAGCATGCACTTGCATAAATCCTGGCATATCTGTTACCAAAACTTTAACTTGAAGAATTGCAGCCATTGATGCTACATTCAATTCAACATGTGTCACTGATTTCCTACTATTTGTTTCAATGTAAGAAACTGATTTTCTTGATTCAACTTGCTTCACTTGATCTTCAACTGATTTTCTTGATTCAATGGATGAAACTGATTTTCTTGTTTCTCCTTTTGTTGTAATATTCATAGTATTATTCAACTCACCTTGATGATTTTCGCGATAAGTTTTCGATCTTCTGAGCCCCCATCCTTTTGAAATCCCTTTCTTTAACATGGATGATAAATCCGGTTCGGGTTTTGGTTTCGGATTTCCAGTTTCTATGTTATATACATACATGGCTCCTTTCTTTTGCTTTTCTCCTCCTGATCTTGTTGTCATTTTTGAAGCACACTATATGAGTTTGTTGATTGGGTTGGTGGAATGAGAGAAGTGTATATAAATCTTGAGGGGGTGGGGTGGGGTGGGGTTGGGGTTGGGGTTTTGCTAGTTAGTTACAATGAGAGGCAAATATATGAATCAAAAATCACTAATTCGGAATAAGTGTGATCTTGTTATACGTTGAGAATTCTTTTTAAAGGGATAATCAAATAAACTAATATTCGTGAATATAAAGCAAGCATTCTGAAGTTGGGTTGAGCAGTTTAGAAGAAAAATCTCACACGTCAATATATTTTAATTTTTTGTATAAATACATAATTTGAGTCACTTTTCGCAGAATAAGCTATAAATATTCTCCTGTTAGAATATTGGAAGCTAGCTAGTTAAAAAAAAAGGAAAAAGTATTATGGTCAAATATGGTTTGATTAGTTAGTAGGTAAAGGCTTAATAAAAAGTAGCAAACCATGTGTTATTGCCTATAATTGTGGATAATAAAATGGTGGGATTGTTTAAACAAGATCTGATATATTTTTGACACTATTATAATTTGTCTTTGGGGGGCATATTAATTTGTTTCTTTCCCTTTACCTTCGCACCGCCACTCTTAATTACAGAATACTCCCATGGACCCCGCTTTCATTTTATTTTCTCTATTTTATTTGTAAATTGATTGAATGGAAAGTTGAATATATATATATATATAGATATATTTTTCTCAATATAACAAATAGGTATGTTGCTCTATATATAGTTAATATAAAAAATAGATAGGACAGAAAGTCTATGGCAGGAATGGCATCAATAGATGAAAAAAATTTAAGCTCCACGCTAAGTTATTAGCAAACAAAGAGGAAAACTATGAATAGAACATGTGATGTTTTTCATTTCTTTCTTTGTTTATTTTTTCTTTTTCCTTCTAGGAAATGAAAACTTGGATTCTCCGTAAGAGGTTACAATATATAATTTTTTAAATAAGTGTATCATTTAAAAAATAATTATAAGACAGCGTCTATAAAATTGAGATTAATAACCTGAAAAATAAGGTCAGTTACGCGTTGTAATATGTTAAAATAGATGTAAAATTTTTTGTATATCAAGTGTATATATGTTAAATGCTTTTGTTTAAGTTTAACTTCTTTACAACGATAATATAAAAAATATTACATTATCAGATTACCTAAAGTCCTTTGTGAGTATATATCACATGATAAAAGAGATTGATTGTAACAACCATCACATTATTGGCGGTTGAAATTGATACTAGGTTCATTGTAAAGTTTGCATAAGATAAATTTCATATCGGAATGAGAGAAGAAATTTAAGAGTCATATAAGCACGAGTTCATGATTTAACTATCGGTGTGCCTCTAGGGTTAAAGTCCAAGAGGACAAAACCATGAACAATACAGAGGGAGTTCATTGTGAAGCTTTGAATAAATATTACGTCAGAATGGAAGAGAAAAATTCAGGACCATATAAAGAAAAATTCAGAATTCAATTCTTAAATTACCCTTTCGAATAAAGATTAAGGGAAAAAAATTGCGAGGCCAAAAAGTCTTAAAGGTAACGTTACAGGATTGAGCCAAAACGAATAACACTTTAGCATCAACATCCTTTTGAATAAAATCAAGAAAAATAGATCGTGAGGCTGAAAAGTCCTAAGGTGCTCTTAAAGAATCGAGCCAAAACGACAATACCTTAGCAGCCTGGTCGGGGCCGTGACATTTAATTAGTGGATAAAGTTAAGGTCTTTGTCCATGTAAAAATCATTAATATCAAACTATTTATTCCCCCTATTTCTCAATATTTCAAGAAAAAGAAAAACAAAAGCAATAAATAGTCATCAAGATGTAGAACTAACTTTATGCCCTCCATTTGTCATCTTTATTATCTATCCTTTTCAAAAATATTTATTGAGAATGGAAAGTGAGGTTCTTAAAAGATTGAGAAGACAAGATAATTTATTAGAAATGGTTGTTCACTTGAATTATACCCTCATAGATGTTAACTCTTTGAGAAAGACAATCTTGCTAGGACTCACATGCTAGGTCTAGACAAAACTTAGACTGTTCATTTCTTTTTCCAAAAAAAATAATATTTTTGCTCCTTTAGAAATGATAAATAAAGTGCATAATTTATTATAATATTCATATTAATTGGTATATCGTCTTAATTAATTTAAAAAATAATTTGAAATGAATAATTAATACTAAGCAAATGAAAAAAATAAATTATTTTGAAAGTGAACAAGTAAAATTAAAAATTTATTTTTAAAATAGTGGACAAGTAAAAATAAACGAATGGAGTATATAGTATTAAATAACTCATTGGTAGGACCACTTTGAAATTGAATTCAATATGTACGTTACTTCTAGTTTATCGTTTTTTCCTCAAAAATACTTGTTTAAAAGGTAATGCTAAGTAAAAGGACAACTCAATGCACTAAACACCCGTTATGTGTGGGGCTCAGGGAAAAATTGAACTACAAAAGTTTATTGTACATAGTCATGTCCTATATTTTTGCAAGAAGTTGTTTGTAGATCTCGAACCCGTAACCTCTTAGTCACATAGCAACAGTTTTACCGTCAAGGCTCCCCTTCCCTTATAAATGCTAAGTAGTTAGGGGAAAAAAGGAAAAGCTACACACTTAAACAATGTCAAATTTTCTTTTTTCAAACTACCTCTGTATAATGAGGTGTAAAAAATATTTACAATCAGATCACTTAATTACGTTTAAATTTATAATAAATATTGGCCGATAACCTAGAAAAAATATTAACTAACCTATTATCACAAGTTAAACTATATTAAAATTGTGAAATATACCGTCCGTGTGTATACCTTGTAATTTAATCGGATGTCTCTGAAGTAACTAATATATTAGTTATGAGTTTATGTGAACCACTTTTATTCAGATATTGTATTTATATTACAAAATTATTAAATATATATGAGTATTTAGTTCGAAGGCTATTTTATTTTTTGATTAATATTATATATTAACCTGAAATTGTCATAAGAATTCATAAACTTTAAATTCCGATTCGCTTCTAATGTATACCTCTCTCTATCTCTCTTTCTTCATTTAGACTTTGGTTGCAGTTATAATTATCGATCCCTTCTATGCAGAATCCTACGAACTACATTGTAGTTGTTTTTAAAAGGACGTGTCGCAGCTGAAGAATTCACATTTCTGTTAAACAATTCAGTTTTATATCGACCAAATCGAAAAAGATTTTTGGTTATACTATCAATTTCCCTATGGCAATATATATATGTATTAATGTCATACGTTAAACTATATTATGAACTATAAACTATTTCGAAAGTAGTAGCAAAAAGAAAATAAGGGAAAGGTCTATATAATTTTTAGACCATATATAATTTGAGAAGATGAGGGAAAGATTTTACATTGGCACATATAACAGAGGGCCCTTCACCCTTTGAACCAAGCATATTGGCCTATTATTACAATAGCAATTGTGCAATCCACAGACCAAAGGGGCTTCATGTTTGGCAAATTCTATCAGAATTAATGAGGATTGAAAGAGTAGGGACAACTGTATTTGGTATGAAAATGATTGTCGGAATTGTATCTTATGTCTTCTTTTCCTTGATTGTATTAAGATCAGTTTGCACGGATCTCGATTATTTTATATCATTAAAAAATTGCGATCTTCAAGTAACATATATGTTAGGTAATTAACTCTATTATCGAGGCTTAAGCAAATAAAAAAGAATTATATATCTTTTTTCTCTAATAAGATCTGACCATTAATTTTTCATAATTTTCATACACTTCTGTCCTCAGAAAGCCAACCCTCATCAAGTTGCTGACATTGCTAAATATTCCGCCATGAATCAAGCTTTTTCTTCTTTGGGCTCGAGTTGTGATAGTAACCGTCGTAGTAATGCCTCAGTTACAGGAACGTACGCATGAATTTTTGTAAGTGGTATCAAACTTTATAAAAGTACGAAAATAATAACTTCAATTATTATAATTCTAGACAAAAGATATTCTTAGCCTATTAGTTTTGTCAAGTTTCAAGTTAGAAAAGGTTTTGGATTTAATGTTACTTCATCATAATGTTTAACCATACAGACTCTCTTAAATATTTGCAAAAAAGAATATGGTAGATGAGGATCGAACCCTTGAACTTTTAATCCAATTTGTTGGTTGTTTCTAGTGACAAATGCATAATACACAAGGATTGAGACATGAGGTAGCGACCAAGGGTTGGAAACTTGGAAAATAGTTAGGACCACTAGTTACTAACTAAAAGATAATATTACACGAAAATATAAGATTTTTATTTGGTACAATGTATAACGATAAGGACCCTTACCTCTATTTTTGCTCTGATGGATGTGATGTGAAATAATGTGATGTGATGCGAAATGCATTATTACAAGTGTTTCTTTAATTACATTAATTGACAAATAGTATGTGGACGTTTACTTAATGTCTATGTCCAAGGTCAGGATATTTGATATATGTATTGGGGTAATTAAAAGATATAGTGGCTAATAGTAATATATCCATAGCCCTTCCTCACTTCGTCCCAATAAAAAGTTTCCTATTGGTTTTCATTACGGGCTGAGACTCGCCACATTGTGTTGGTTAGAGTTGTTAGATGAGCGGGTTAGGTCGATTTTGTGTGGGTTAAAATTGGTTGAGTTAATAATTAAGTGGACGAAATAATCTGCTTAAAAGTTTTTTGGAGTAAGATGAACTGGATCAATATAGACTAAAATTTGGTCATAGCCTAACCCACCTGATTTATCAAATTTTACTTAATATGTGTTCTTTTCTTTTAAATTGTATAATTACTATATAAATTTTTTTTCCTTTTGTTATGGTCATATATAGGGGTACAAGCTAAACTATAAAGTCAAACCGAACTGAAGAACCAAGTCAAACCGAAGAAAAAAACCGGCTTGTAATTTAGTTTGGTTGGTTTGGTGTTGGAAAACAAAAAACCGATCACTCTTGATTTGGCACTAACAAAAAATAAGTTAAATCGAATCTATACAAAAAATTATACATAAAAAGTAATCATTAAAATCTAATTTGTAAGTATTTTCCAAACTATTTTATAGTTTTACAATGTCTTGTGATATTATTTATTTGTGGGCTTGTAAATTCCCTATCCAATAATTAGATTTTATCTACATAACCTAAATATCAAGCCCAAACTAAAACCCAACAAGACAAAAATAATAAAATAGATTATTTCATTTCTTTTCTATGTACCAATTTCAAAATCAAAGAACCTCAAAATTTAACTCAACGGTATATTCCCACTCCCCCAAGTTTCTCTTTCCAAATCTCACCCCTCACCCATGTATGAAACCACATCTCAGGATTTCCTCTTCAGTCACCCATTATTTTCTCTTCTAAAATCAGCGAAAATCTGTAACCCCTCCATTAACGCCTATTCTTAAGTTCTTTCTTTTATAATCAGTCAAAATTTGTACTGTTCTTCAAATTTTATTCACACATTAACTGTCAGGTTCAATGATTTTCAATGAAAAAGAATGTAGCTTAAAAAAAGCCCTAAAAAGTTAAAGAAGCACATGTTCCTTCTTTTAATTTGGGTGTTTTAACATCACATTCACCGAAAAAGCATGAAAAAGGTGCTCATGCAAATGAAGAGAAGAAGCATAGGCTTTCCCCTCGTCAAGCTAGGGTAGAAGCTTGAACTAAACAAAAACATGATTTTGATGCTGGTGAATCTTCGAGGCAAATCAATTCAGCGAAAAGGAAAGGCAAAGTGATAGATTTTGATGATGATTTTATAGAAGATGCAGCTGTCAATAAACCGGCAATAAAAGTTAAAGGGTCTCCTACTGTACAAGCTCCAAAAAAAAAAAAGCTCCTACTGAAAAATCTCCTAAAAATGTTCAACAATATTCATTGATGAAGGAAAGAATTTAATAATTTCAACAACAATTTTTTTGTTTGTTTTAATTCTTAAAAGGCTCCATAATGTTTGTTTTTTATGGTTTGTAGATTACTTGTCTACATTGTGAAGATTAGTTGTAATTTTCTGAATCTATTTAAACTTGTAGATATATTGTTAAAAAATATAGTTATGTTCTTTTTGTTTTTAACTGTACTATGTAGTTGTACATATTTTATAGATATATTGTATGACAAATGTAGATATGTTATTTTTTAAATTGGAGAAGTGTGTTAATAAGAGATTAATTATTTTTTCTGTAGAATCGATATTTTTTTGTACCTCATAATGTTGATTATGTGGTCCTAAGGTTTCAGATATTATCCGACCCTGGTCATAGCCAAATAAATAAGTTATTGTCTCCAAATGAATTAAAGCTTTTCAAAAAGACATGTTTTGATTATTTGCTGTCAATTTTCAAAATATGTATGCAAAACCAAGCTACTCATCTTCTAATGAAGTATGAATTGAATGCATCTGGTGCTTCCTATTTTTCAACTGAGTTAAAGATTCAGAGGTTGAATTTTGGATTGAGAGAATTTGCGTTAATAACTGGTCTTAGATGTTTTACCCAAGTGATAAACTTTGGTTACACTTCGAATAATGACAGTAAGATACTGAGAAGTTATTTTCCAAACAAGGAAAAAGTGGAGAAGTCATATCTAAAACAGATTGTAACCAACAAAGCCTGGAACGAGGACCCAATCAAGTGTATTCTATATCTCATAGAATTCTTCATCTGTCCTTCAGACAAAGACAATGTTGGGTTGGTAGACCATTTTAAATTTTATTTAGTGGACTCCAGACTGTATGCAACATATGCATGGGGTATTGAGTCTTACAAACAGTTGATTGAATCAGTTAGGAACATGCTCAATCCGTTTGTTCATTCTTATCTCATTCGAGGATTCTCACTAGCTATGCAAGTATGGTTGTATGAGTGTTGCTCTACTGTTAATATTGATATAGCTATAAGAGTTGCTAATTTAACCTCTCGCATACTTAACTGGTCAGCTAGTAATGACAAGATATGATTAGCTGCAATTGAAGATAGAATGATTAAACCTGAATGGATCAAGGTAAATGCTTTTTATTTATGAATTATAATTTAATACAAATTATCTGTAATATGTATTCCTATTCTGTTTAGTCAAGCTAATTTATTTTTTTTGTCATTTAATTCACCAGCATAACTGAAGCACCTGTAGAGCTTTCTATGATGTCTTTGCCTGATAAAGTTGAGTACATACTTGAAAGAATTAAACATATTTATGAGGATCTAAAAGTTGATGCTCCTCCATTGAACCCAAAGAGTCAATTGAAAAAGAGGACAAGAAGTCTCTTCTTAAGCAAATTAGAAAATTAAAAAAAGGTCTTGAGAAGGTAACATATATACATTAAATTGCATCTGTTCTTTAGTGTATGTTAAGCCATAATTTGAAGCAACTCTCTATATTTTTAATATGCAGGTTGATTAAGATCTTACATCTTTCAAGAAAGATGTCTTCGAAAAATTAGGTAGCCTTCGAGCGCTACTAAATGACTCTATCAAGTTTGTTTTGCAGGTGAAACAGTCAAAATGATAATATTGATGCCAAGGTAATATTTATCAGTTTATTCATTTAACAAAACTATTTGTCACCTCTAAGTTATGTTGTTATTCATAAAATAAATATCCTAACTAATATAAAAAATTTTGTTTGCTGGGAGTCTACAAAAAATGCTGACCACCCAAAAAGAAGAACAATCAACAATTTTAATGCACTAATAGAGAACCAGTGCATTCGAGCAACAACAAAATAGGTATATACAAAAATACATTCATTTTATCTACAAATTAACTACAAATTATCTATATCATATATACACCATATTTTTAAAATATCATCAAATTATCTAGAATATATTTATAACATATCTACAATGTACATACAATTAAATACAATACATTTACACAGATCTATAGATTTACGTAGATCTCTATAATATGCCTACATATCTCCATCTGTCAAGCAACTACTATCTATTGTAATTTAAATACTTCAATGAAAAAACAGGACATGTAAATGACATGGAAAATAATAAGAGTCTTCAAGCACGTGTTGATTTATATTCCTATTTTGAAGATGCGGTTGATGAAGAAAATATAGGTACGAAATTGTTTTCAAAATCTTTTCTTTTCTGTTTTAATTTTCTTTTACTATTCTATTAAGCTAGATATACTAAATGTAACAGTGAGGGAAGATATGCACGTAAAATCTCCAATTCACGGAGTCACAATAACAATTTAAGGAGAACAGAAGAATGAGGAAGATGTTAATGTAGGTGAAGAAGCTGAGTATATAAATATAGATGATTCAGACAACTTCAGATGTGAGAAGAATGAGGTTACACTTGATGATTTTGAGCTGACAGATAACTTCTCCCAGTTGGTTAAGTTCGGCGAGCCTAACTAAGATGAAACAACACTTGTGCATCAAGGTAGAATAAGACAGTCTAGAAATCATGTCCGATCATTTCTTGCTTTATACATTTCTGACATCACTTCGGTCGGAACTCCAATTTTTCACCTGAAGCACCCATTTACTAGTGGTATTGGTCAAAATGTTGATCCTAAGTTGTTGGAAGAATTCAACAAGTGGTTATACTTTAGTACCGACATAGCTTCAAAGAGGTTAGTGTTTACAATTTGACCCTTTGATTTCAGTATTCATCTTTTAGATATCTACTTCAAATTTATTCTAATTTCTATTTGTTTAAATAGGAGGAAGGCTCTGTATCATATATGAATAACCAAATTAAGCCATTGTTTGATCTTGGAGGGGAAAAGATTGATAACAAGGAGAGGTCTATAATATGGCACACCCCAAACAAGCCCTCAACCACACCGTAAACTCATACTCAAAATATATACTTGTTTTGTTGAAGTTTTTTTTATTTATTTGTATCTATAATTCTGCTATAGTGACATCTCCATTATATGTAGTTATTATGTAGATATATTGAAGATATTATGTATAAATTATTAACAACAATCTGAATTGGAAGTATATTGTAGATGTTTTGTAGATAAATTGTATTAATTTCTAATATCAGACGATACTTAGTTTGTATATATGTTATAGATAATTTGCAATAATGATTAAAAATAAATAAACTTATAGTTTTTCTTGTGGATATTCTGTAGATAATTTATAATACTGATTTAAAATAAAATGTAATGTAGTTATTTTGTAGATTTTTTTATCAAAAGAAATAAATTAAAACGCAATCTGCTTTTGTTGCAACACATTGATGTTATAATGTACTACTTGAGAAAAAGAGGAAAGTATGGCCACACAACAAGATAAGGTTTACTACCACTGATTGTTTGTTCAAGACTAGAATAGAACAAATTTAAAATAAGCTCATCAATTCTCTTCAAGAAAAGAAGTTTGTTGTTGTCAAACCCCTGGATATCGTAGCAGAATACATATTGGGGTAAATATTATTGAAAAATATTTCATGGGATCAAGTTGATTATGTGATCATGCCCTTCAACATTATAGAAACATTCCATTGGGTGTTGGTTGTTTTTTACATTGTCGATAGGGTTTTTATGTGTATGATTTTATAGTCTCTTCAAATAATGACTTTATTGTTGAATTTGTAGTCACCACGTTTTCTGTTTTGATCCCCCTTTACTTGTCATGCACCGGTTTTTATGGCAAGCAATCAGACATCAACCTCAAGAACACAAAGGTATACATTGAAAAAGCTGTTACCGACCCTATTGACATTCAGTTGATCATCAAAGTGATACCATAGCAAAAAGAAGGATTACTATGTGAAAAATCTTATTTCTTTCTAAATAAATTTTTTTTTCTTTTGTTATGGTTATATATAGGGGTGTATAATCCAAACCATCAAGCCAAACCGAATCGAAGAACCAAGTCAAACCGAAGAAAAAAACTGACTTGTCAATTGTTTAGTTAGTTTGGTGTTGGAAAACAAAAAACCGATCACTCTTGGTTTGGAAAATATGTTAAATCGAATCTAAACCAAACCGACGTTATCAATAAATAAATTTAAAAAATTTATACATAAAAAATAATCATTAAAATCTAATTTGTAAGTATTTTCTCAACTATTTTATAGTTTTCAATGTCATGAGATATTATTTATTTGTGGGCTTGTAAATTTACTATCCACTAATTAGATTAGGGATTTTTACATATATATCCCATATAGCAAACCTTATAACCACCCATGTTTAAAGTTTGTGTTTATTACATTTAAGTATACCACCTTTCAATTTATGTACCAAAATTATATTTAAGGTTAATGATCAACTCATTAATTATTTGCTTGATTTGTGGAACAAAAATCCCTTGAAATAAGCCTCCTAAACTCCTGCTTCTTATTTCAAAATCAATCTTCCTCTTCACTATTGGGGGTTTCTCGCATCTAATGGACAACCATATTTGGCAAAGTGTGATGGTGTACGCTTGAGAAAAAGGTGGTAGTTGTATTACCATGATTCTGCCAATAATCCACTTACTATTGCTTTATCTTTTTTATTTTCTATTTTATGAATTACACCATTATTTTGACCTTTGAGATTTTATTTCTTTGTGGTAGCCTTTTAAATATCTATTAATCCTTTCATTCATTTGTATAGAAATGTATTTTTGGTATCACGCCAAGCATATACTGATGACGAGACAAATCTCAAAGGTTGGAAGTGAGAGGGAGGAGAACTGGCTCTAATTTGTGTAAAAACATTAGAACTTTTTAATTTTTTATACTTTTGAATTAAAAGAAATGATTTTCTGTTATTTTTTTGTGTGTTAAATTAATGAATTTAAACGAAGCGATATGGACATTGAAAATTCATATAATTATCCAAATTGTTAGGATTTGAGGTTTAATTGTTATTATTATTAGTATTTATAGTGTGTAGGCAGAACTTATCCCTCAACTACAAAGATACATTTCAATTGAATATTATTTTCATAAATTAAGTGGATTAATAGTTGAGGAGCTTTAATGGTAAATGTTTTGGATATTTACTACCAATCTTCTGTATAGAATCTAACTCTATTGATAATGATAACATTTTTAAAGGTAACTACAATTACCTACAATACAAAGTTCATATAACTACAAATATTGTAATTAATTGCTTAGATTTCATGGAAATTAACTACAATATTTTTTCTTTATCTACAACATTTTGTCTTTACCTATTATTCGATAACACATTTCGAAATCACTTACAGTACATTATAACTACAATAAGCAAACAGTTTACATTACTCAAGTATATTAGCAAACTTCTTTATTATCGTCAAAACGTATTACAGTTACACATCAAATTCCGATAATCTGGAATAACTAAAATATGTTGTGGAACATCCCATTTCGCTTCATCAGGAAGAGGATTAACTGCAATTCATATGTAAGTAGTAGGCTCTTAGTTGTGTAATACGGTGAGCAATAGTTGTCCGGCCTTTCATTCCTATGCCCTAATGATGCCAAAGCATGTGCACATGTAAGTTCATCAAGTTGGAGTTGTTCACAGCTACATTTCTTATTTTCTAAACATATAATGTACCGCTTCACGCCATCTAACACAGTGTGTATATGATCTGTTGAAGCTCTCACCTACAATTCAAGATCACAAAGAAAATAATAAGGTGTCAATAAGTTAACTATGTTAGCAACAATCAGTTAACTACAAATCAACTACAAACAAACGGCATATAAACGTTAACTACATTTAACTACATTTGACTACATTTTTAAACCTCTCTGGAAATACTTCATATAACATTAACTACTATTAACTACAATTATCTACATTTTTAAAACTCTCTGGAAATACTTCATAACTACATTTAACTACAATTATCTACATTTTAAAACTCTCTGGAAATACTTCATAACTACATTTAACTACATTTAACTACAATTATCTACATTTTTAAAACTCTCTGGAAATACTTCACAACTACATTTAACTACATTTAACTACAATTATCTACATTTTTAAAACTCTCTGGAAATACTTCATAAAACATTAACTACATTTAACTACAATTGTCTACATTTTTAAAACTCTTTGGAAACAACTTCAACATCTACTACTTTTTTTGTTTTTTTTTCCTGCACCAAACAAGAATATATTACCTTTAGTTTCTGGGATAATGTATTGTTATCTTCCAATTATTTGTTGAATTTGTGCCCAATTGTAGACTGGAGAATTCCGTAGCTTGCAGTCTCATCAACCAAAATGGCGTCAACTTCAAAATCTCTGAAACTGCCATAGTTATCCCAATAACCATTACATTTAAGCATTATCGGAATTTTTGACATTGTAGAATCTCCTTAATGGCAATCACGGAGGAACTACAAAATAGATGAATGTAAACATCCTCAGCGACAATACAATACAAGATGATGGCTGAAATTCAAGTGTAGATTGTCTCAATTAGAAATCCGTAAAGAATTGCAGAATGATTGATTATGCTTGGAAGATATGTGCGCTAGAGCCTTTTCTGATTCGTCTCTAATAATGAGTCATCATGGAAATGAAAAGCCATTTAAAGAAGAAGGGATTAGGGGAATATGAGTTACCGCATGTTGAAATCCTGTGAGATATATAGCGAGGGAGCATTCATCTTTTCCAGGACAAATGGCAGACATAGTGATATCAGTAATGGCAGGAATCACCATGAATGCAGAGAAGCAGTGAAGAAACATTGTCATGAATATTTGTCTCAACCCACTACTAGACAACTTTTCCATACCTTCAAATTCTCTTGCCTACTTCTTTCCATCACCTTAATTCTCACTTCAATATAGAGCAAAAGTAGACAAACCCGGCCAAAGTGTTAAAAGCAGTACTAGAAGTGTTCTTTTACTTTGTCTTGTCTGAATATTGTTTTAGCTTTTGAATGATCTTTTTCTTGTCTGCATGCCAAGTTAGCTTCGCTCAATTGGGGAAAGCGAGTAAAAAAAGGAAAAAGAAATTATCTGATTTCACCTTTAATTGGTAGAAAATCAGTGATTAATTAGAAGCCATTAAGATAGGCGTTATTTTAGGCTACACTTTATTAAGAATCTATTTTCTATCTTAATTATCTGCGTTATTTTTGGATGGGAAATCAGCAAATATTCCGTTTGGAATATATTATGTAACAAAAACATGGGATATGAGGGTAATAACCAAACAAGGCACAATAATGGTAATAAGGTTTGCTATATTGGATGTTTAGGTAAAAATCCCATTAGATTATGTCTACATAACCTAAATATGAAGCCCAATCTAAAACCCAACAAGACAAAAATAATAAAATAGATTATTCCATATCTTCCCCGTGTACCAATTCCGAAATCAAAGAACCCCAAAATTTAACTCAACTGTATATTCCCACTTCTCCAAGTTTCTCTCTCCAAATCTCACCTCTCACCCATCTATCAAACCACATCTCACGATTTTCTCTTTAATCACTCACTATTTTCTCTTCTAAAACCAGCAAAAATCTATAACCCCTCTATTAACGCCTATTCTCAAGTTCTTTCTTCTATAATCAGTCAAAATTTCTACTATTCTTCACAGTTTATTCACCCATTAACAACCAGCTTCAACGATTTTTAATGAAAAAGAACAGTGCTTCAAAAAAAACCCCTAAAGAGTTAACGAAGCACATGTTTCTTCTTTCGATTTGGGTGTTTTATCATCATATTCAACGAAAAAGCATGAAAAATCTGCTCAGTAAATGAAGAGAAGAAGCATAGGCTTTCCCCTCGTCAAGCTAGGGTAGAAGCTTGAACTAAACAAAAATATGATTTTGATGCTGGTGAATCTTTGAGGCAAATCAATTCAGCAAAAAGGAAAGTCAAAGTGATAGATTTTGATGATGAATTTGTAGAAGATGAAGCTGTCAATAAACCTGCAAAGAAAGTTAAAAAATCTCCTACTGTAACAGCTCTGAGAAAAGCTCCTATTGTAAAAACTCCTAAAAATGTTCAAAAAGATTCATTGGTGAAGGTAAAAATTTATTAATTTCAACAATAGTTTTTTATTTGTTTTAATTCTTAAAAGGCTCCATAATCTGTGTTTTTTGTGGTTTGTAGATTATTTGTCTACTTTGTGAAGATTAGTTGTAGTTTTCTGAATCTGTTTAAACTTGTAGATATGTTTTAAAAAAATGTAGTTATGTTCTTTTTGTTTTAACTGTATTATGTAGTTGTACATATGTTATAGATATATTGTGTCACAACCGGGATTCCCCATCCTCGGGAGTCGTGATGGCGCCTGCTAATGGGAGCTAGGCAAGCCAAACCTTAATCTCTTTATCATTACAATATACTCCTTTTTAACAATTATCAGAAATAGCATGAAACAACGGAAATAAATAAACAAATAAGCGGAAGTCTTTAATTAAAGGAACTGATAAAATGCGGTAAATCCAACATAGTCCTCTACCCAAGACTGGTGTCACAATACTCACGAACTACTAAGAGTGCTAAATACAATCGTCTGAAAGAATATATAACTATTTTTCTCAAATACAATGAGATAACAGGCTAAAATAAAGGATAGGGGAGACGGCGGGCCTGCGGACGCCTACAGGACTACCTCGGTGTCTCGCTGGACTGACGACTGGCTCCCAATCTAATACTGCTGCTCAAATGCTGCTCCAGCACCTGGATCTATGCAAAAAAGCACATAGTGTAGCATCAACACAACCAACCCCATGTGCTGGTAAATGCCTAGTCTAACCTCGGTGAAAAAGTGACGAGGCTAGACCGGACTACCATGTAAACCTGTGCAGTTACGTAATATATATTGCAGAAAAATAAATAGGTAATGGGAAGTTATAAGTGAGGGGGTACATGTTTCGGGGAGCAATATCAACCTAACAGAAACCTAATGGATATATGAAAGAATGGTACAACATCAATAAAAATTTAATAACACTACTGTTGCGGCGCGCAGCCCGATCCCTTTTCAATTAACTTTGTTGCGGCGTGCAACCAGACCCAATACACATATAGCTGTTGCAGCATGCAACCCGATCCAAAATAATATCTATTGCAGCGTGCAACCCAACCCAAAATAATAATTGTTGCGCCGTGCAACCCTATCCAATATAATATCTATTACGGCGTGCAACCCGATCCAATATAATATCTAAATATACAACTTACGTTGATCATAAAAACAGTCGCAGCAAGGGATTAACCATAATTTATACTATCCTTGCAAGGGAACTCAACAGTGCAAGTATATACGTCCCGGCTAGGGAGAAAATAAACAAAATGACAAAACGTCCTGGAAAGGGAATAAACCAATAACTCTTTTTATTTCTTTCAGTTTCATCTCATAGTCCACATTATCAAGTGAGCTAGTACTCCAAGGATTCAATTATTTCATATACCTTCACAACCTATCTTCCAACTCGAGCCAATGCTCCTCGTAGTTTAAAGTTCACAATTTCTTTCACGTGTTCTTTACAACATATAGAAATCGTCAATTAAGCATAGAAGCTACAACAAAATCAGAATATTCGAAATTCATGGTCATGCTAAACACCAATGTATAGATACTCGTCACCATGCCTATACATCGTACTCGACAATTAGCAAGTAGCAAATAAGACTCAACATCTATTCCCTCAAGCTAAGGTTAGACGAAACACTTACGTCAACTTTCACAACCAAATCGATCCACAATCATTGTTTTCCCTCTCGAACCCGGATCCAACCCAATAGAAATATGAATAAATGAATCAATACCATCAATAAGAGCTAAACAATCAATTTTTATGTTCAAATACAACTTTTCGATCATTCTTACCAAAATCCCAAAATTCAACCCCGGACCTGCTTGGTCAAAACACGAGGTTTGGACCAAAATCATATCCCCCATTCACCCACGATTCCGAATATATAATTTGTTTTTGAATTTGACCCCAAAACGAGGTCTAAATCTAGAAAAATCAAAAAGCCCTAGTTCTTCCAATTTGTACCCTTACTTACATATTTTAGGCTTAGGAATTCATGAGATGTTTAAGAAAATGGAAGGAAAAAAGCAAGGACTACTAACCCAAGAAGTCTCTGGTGAAGGATAGCTTCAATGGATGCCTAAGGACCTTGGAGAAGAAGGAGTTCATGAATGTTTATGAAAATCTCTCAACAACACTATTCTGAAAATTAAAATTTAAATGGGTGAAATTGACCTTCGTGTTCGCGACAAGCTAGTCACATTCCCGAAGGGTAGCACTTACAGACCATCGCGTTCGTGGAAAGAGGCACGCGAAGGCGGAGAGTAAAAATGGTTGGGCCCTGAAATTGGTCTATGCTAATGCGTTGGGCAGCACACGAACGCGAAGAGGAAATCCTGCAAAGCTACGCGAATGCGAGTAGTCTTACGCGAACACGATGAAGAGAAGAAGACTCAGCCCTCAGAGTCAAATAGCCATACGCGAATGCAGGAGGTGGGATGCGAACGCGAAGAAAGAAAAAGGTGAAGCATCACGAACACAGGAGGTGGGATGCGAACACGAAGAAGGAATGGGGTCTGCAATAGCTGAAGCCAATTATGCAATTTTTCTAAGTTTGAAACCATCCCGAGACACCTCCGAAACACTCCCGAGCCCTCAGGGCTCCAACCAAACACATACACTAACATAAAAATATCTTACGAACTTAACCGTGCGATCAAATCGACAATTAACATCATATACATCAAATTAAGCCTAAAAATCCATGATTTTCTTCAAACTTCATAAACTTTCAATTTTGGAACTTTAAGCCGAGAACACGTCAAACGACGTCCGATTTCAACCAAAATTTATAGAAATATCTTAAATCACATGTGAGACTTGTACTGGGTGTCGGACCCAAAATACGGGTCCGATACCAATACGTTCTAATCAATTTTCATTTCAGTTTTCCATAACAGTTTCAGAAAAATAATTTTACTAAAAAATTCATTTCTCGGGCTTGGTACCTCGGAATTCAATTCCGGGCATATGCCTTAGTCTCATATTTTATTACGGACCCTTCCGGACTGTCCAATCATGGGTTTGGATCTGTTTGTCCAAAATATTGATCGAAGTCCAATTTATTCATTTTAATATAAAAAATTTAGCATTTTTCACAAAATTTCATATTTAAGCTTTCCGGCTACGCGCCCGGATTGTGTATGCAAATCGAGGCAATTATAGATAAGGCTTTCAAGGACTCGGAAGCACAGAATGAATAAGAAAACAGGTGAGGACCCTTTGGGTCGTCACATATTGTATGACAAATGTAGATATGTTATTTTTTATATTGGAACAATGTATTAATAAGATATTAAATAATTTTTTCTGTAGAATCGATATTTTTTTGCACCTCATAATGTTGATTATAGGGTCCTAAGGTTTCAGATATTATCCGACGCCGGTGTTCCTAGACAAATTAAAGAGTTATTGTCTCCAAATGGATTAAAGCTTTTCAAAAAGACATGTTTTGGTTATTTGCTGTCAATTCCCAAAATATGTATGCAAAACCAAGCTATTCATCTTCTAATGAAGTACTAATTAAATTCATCTGGTGCTTCCTATTTTTCAACTGAGTTAAAAGGTCAGAGGTTGAATTTGGCTTGAGAGAGTTTGCGATAATAACCGGTCTTAGATGTTTTTCCGAAGTGAAAGACTTTGGTTACACTCCGGATAATCATAGTAAGATAATGAGAAGTTATTTTCCAAACAAGGAAAAAGTGGAGAAGTCATACCTAAAATAGATTGTAACCAACAAAAGCTAGGTAAATGATGAGGACCCAATCAAGTGTATTCTATATCTCATAGAATTCTTCATCTGTCCTTCAGACAAAGACAATGTTGGGTTGATAGACCATTTTAGGTTTTATTAAGTAGACTTCAGACAGTATGCGACATACGCATGGGGTATTTAGTCTTACAAACAGTTGATTGAATAAGTTACGCACATGCTCAGTCCTTTTGTTCATTCTTATCTCATTCGAGGATTCCCACTAGCTATGCTAGTATGGTTGTATGAGTGTTGCTCTACCGTCAACACCGATATAGCTATAAGAGTTGCTAATTCAATCCCACGCATACTTAACTGGTCAGCTAGTAAGGACAAGATATGATTAGCTGCAATTGTCGATAGAATGATCAAACCTGAATGGATCAAGGTAAATGTTTTTATTTATGAATATATAATTTAATACAAATTATCTATAATTTGTATTCATATTATTTTAGTTAAGCTAATTTTTTTTTTGTCATTCAGTTCACCAACATAACTGAAGCACGCGACTATGATGTCTTTGCCCGATAAAGTTGAGTACATACTTGAAGAAGTTGAACACATTTATGAGGATACGAAAGTTGATGCTCCTCCATTGTAACCCAAAGAGTCAATTGGAAAAGAGGACAAGAAGTCTCTTCTTAAATTAAATTAGAAAATTAATAAAAGGTCTTGAGAAGGTAACATGTATACATAACATTGCATCTATTCTTTAATGTATGCTAAGCCATAATTTGAAGCTAACTCTCTATATTTTTAATATGTAGGTTGATTCAGATCTTGCATCTTACACGAAAGATGTATTTGAAGAACTAGATAGCCTTCAAGCGCTACTAAATGACTCTATCAAGTCTGGTTTGCAGGTGATAAATAGTCAAAATGATAACATTGATGCCAAGATAATATTTATCAGTTAATTCATCAAACAAAATTATTTGTCACCTCTAAGTTATATTGTTATTCATAAAATAGATATCCTATATAATATAAAACTTTCAATTTGCTGGGAGTTCTACAAAAAATGCTGACCACCCAAAAGAAAAGAACAATCAACAATTTCAGTGCTCTAATAGAGAACCATCGCATTTCAGCTGCAGCAAAATAGGTATATACAAAATACATATATTTTATCTACAAATTAACTACAAGTTATCCACATCATATATACAACGTATCTTTAAAATATCTTCAAATTATCTAGAATATATTTACAACACATCTACAATGTACATACAATTAAATACAATATATTTACATAGATCTACAGATTTATGTAGATCTCTATAATATGCCTACATATCTCCCACTTTCAAGCAACTACTATCCATTATAATTCAAATAATTTAGTGAAAAAACAAGGCATATAAATGACATGGAAAATAATGAGAATCTTCCAGCACATGTTGATTTATATTCCTACTTTAAAGGTGCAATTGATGAAGAAAAAGTAGGTATAAAATTGTATTCATAATTTTTTTCCTTTCCGTTTTAATTTTTTTTTACTATTCTATAAAGCTAGATATACTAAATGTAATAATGAGGGAAGATATGCTCGCACAATCTCCATTTCACGGAATCACAGTAATACTTCAAGGAGAACAGAAGAATGAGGAAGATATTAATGTAGGTGAAGAAGCTGAGGATGTAAATGTAGATGATTCAGACGACTCCAGATGTGAGAAGAATGAGGTTACACTTGATGATTTTGAGATGACAGATAACTTCTCCTAGTTGGTTAAGTTCAGCGAGCCTAACTAAGATGAAACAACACTTGTGCATCAAGGTAGAACAAGACAGTCTGGAAAGCATGTCGATCACCATTTCTCCCTTTATACAGTTATGGAAGCACTTCGGTTGGACCACCAATTTTTCACCTGAAGCACCCATTTAGTGGTATTGGTCACAATGTTGATCCTAATTTGTTGGAAGAACTCAACAAGTGGTTATATTTTGGTACTGACACAGCTTCAAAAAGGTTAGTGTTCATAATTTGACATTTGATTCCAATATTCATCTTTTAGATATCTACATCATTCAACAAATTTATTTTAATTTCTATTTGTTTAAATCGGATGATGGCTATGTAATTTATAAAGAATAACCAAATTAAGCCATTGATTGATATTGGAGTGGAAAAGGCTTATAACAAGGACAGGTTCTATAATATGGCACACCCTGAACAAGTCATCAACCTCACGTATATTCATACTCAAAATATGTAGTTATTTTTGTTGATGTTTTGTTATTTGTATCTATAACACAGCTATAGTGACATCTCCAATATATGTAGCTATTGTGTAGATATATTGAATATATTTCGGTATACATGCTTAACAACAAACTGAACTGTATGTATATTGTAGATGTTTTGTAGATAAAATGTATTAAGGCCTAATATCATACGAAATTGTACTTAGTTTGTATATATATTGTAGATAATTCATAATAATGATGAAAAATAAATAAAATTCTAGTTTTTCTGTGGGTATTCTGTCGATAATTTATAATATGGATCTAAAACAAAATGTAATTATAGCTATTTTGCAGATTTTTTTATCAAAAGGAATAAACTAAATGCAATATGCTTTTGTTGCAGCACACTGATGTTATAATATACTACTTGAGAAAAAGAGAAAAGTATTACCCACACAACAAGATAAGGTTTACTACCACTGATTGTTTGTTCAAGACTAGAATTGAACAAATTTAAAATAAACTCATCAATTCTCCTCAAAAAAAGAAGTTTGTTGTTGTCAAACCCAGGACGTAGTAGCAGAATACATATTGGGGTACATATTATTGAAAAATGTTCCATGGGATCAAGTTGATTATGTAATCATGCCATTCAACATTATAGAAAAATTCCATTGGGTGTTGGTTGTTTTTGACATTGCCGATAAGGTTCTTTATATGTATGATTCTATGGTATCTTCATATAATCACTCTATTGTTGAATCTGTAGTCTCCAAGTTTTCTGTTTTGATCCGCCTTTACTTGTCATGTACCGATTTTTATGGCAAGCATTCGGACACCAACTTCAAGAACATAAAGGTATACGTTGAAAAAGTTGTTACCGACCCTATTGACATTTAGCGGATTGTCGGAGAGATACCACAACAAAAAAAAAAGGATCACCATATGAAAAATCTTATTTATTTCTATATATTAACATCTTTTTGTTCATTGTTTGCTAAATATTGACACTTTTTATTTTTGCAGCGAATGTGGTCTATATGTTGCTGACTTTGTAGAGTATGTCAGCACTGGAGACCTAGCAGTTCCTGCGAATGACCTTTCTGATATTAATCAATATCGTAGAAACTATGGAGTGCTACGATATGACTACACTAGAAAGAAGCAAGGTAATGGTTCAATTAGCGAAAGTGAAGTGATTGACAGATTAGCAAGGAAAAAGGCGCTAGTTGTGAACGAGAAAACACAAGTCTTAAGGAAGAAAAATTAGTTATAATGTTTATGTAACATGCTGTTAAATTTTTTAGTTGCAACTAGTTTTGTAGAAAGACAGTAGACAAGTTTATGAACAAGATTGTTGAAGTTCTGCAACAATTATGTTGCCCTTTATTTATTTAACCAAGTATACTAGGTCTATCAATGGAGAAACATATGTTGTTTTTATATTCACTTGTTGAAAGTAAACAGTACTTGGTCTAATTATTATTACTTGTTAACTCCTTTTCAATTTAATTATTATGTAGTTACTCTGTCAACTCCAAATTTTGTAGTTTTTTTTGTAGATAAATTATATGGATCATTAACAACTATCGATGTGTGCTAGAAATAATAAAATAATTGTGTATTACACATATAGAATCATTCACAAACCAATCTAGATATGAAAGTATTAAATTAATACAAAATACTAATTAAACAAAATAATTTCAAACAAACTACATTAAGAGTTCAAGGTGCCTCAACTATTACACATCAAATATAATTCTCAAGAACTCAGCTACAATTTTTATGAAAAATTCAGTTTACTACAAAAAATTTTATTTCTTTTTGGGAGCATTCCTACAAGATCTTTTGTTGTGCCCTTCTACTATGCAGTTGCTACATGAAACCTCGTACTTCTTTAAATTTACTTCATCATATGTTTTGTATCTTTGTTTTTGAGGTCTTCCTGGCTGTCTTTTCCAATATGAACGTGGATTTACAATTTTTTTCAGTTATATGTTGTGGCACATTCCATTTGTTTTCATCAGGTAGGGGATTTACTGGTATCTTATAAGTACGTAAGAGGCTCTCCCTTGTGTAATAAGGAGAACAATATTATTCATAAGACTCATCTATGTGCCTTAAAGAATCCAAAGCATGTGGACAAGGAAGTTCATCAAGCTGAAATTGCCCATAACTACCATCTCTTGTTTTTAAGCGAAACAATATAACGTCGCACACTATCTAGTACTGCATGGATAAAATCTGTTGAAGCCGTCACATACAATTATATTACAACAAAAAATAATTCATGTAGGGTTAAGTACAAAATATCTACAAATTATCTACATTCTCTTTTAATAATTTATTTTGATGTAATAAATGATCAAATCTTACTCTAAGCTTGTGCGAGAACGTTCTGTTGTCATCCAACTCTTTGTTGAATTTAAGCCCAAGGTGTGGGAATGTACCCTTTACTTTCAGTAATTTTTCATTACTCCAACATTCAAGGAGAGTCCTCATAAACTCTAATAGTTTTACTATCGATAGCTTTCTTGCATCTTTTATTACGACATTCAATAACTCTGCAATGTTTGATGTCATAGTCCAAGTTCTGTTAACCGTAGCATGTACTCGAGACCATCTATGATAGCCAATATCATATAAGTATGCTTTAACACGCAGGTCAATCTCTTCAATCTTTGACATCCTTTCATAAATTCATCAAGCGTGTATGATTGTGCCGTGGCAAAGTACAATTCACTTAACTTTAGATGAAGCTTCTTGAACTTTGCCCTTATATTTGTCCAAATATGCCACATTCAAGAATAATATGGCATGTTGGGATGAACAATAGATGTTGCCTTCAAGATACTCTCATTCTGATCTGAAACAAAACGCATATTTGGTCTTTCACCATATACATGTTTCAATTGCTCAAAAAACTACTTCCATGATGCGTAATTTTCTGAATCAACAACAACATATGCCAATGGTAATATGGTACCTATATTATGTGGCAAAAAGTAATTAATTGGCTGCATAAAAAATGCAGAAGAAGACATATACATACAAACTTCATTTTTCAACAATATATCTACAATAAATTTATAAGTACTACAAAAAATAGACAAGCTACAATATTTCTACAATATATCTACAATGAATCTACAATACCTGTTGCATCCATTGTACTAGTTGTTAGCATTATTCCCAGGTATGCTGACTTTAAGAAGGTCCCATCAACTACTACAACTGGTTTACAATATTCCCAACTACTGATTGACGTGCAAATCTTAACAAATGTATATAATAAGCAGTCACCGTCTATCTTCTTCAATTTAACTACAGAACCCCGATAAGTCTTCTCTACAATATACAAATAACTAAGCAATTTGCTGTAGGAGTCAGCAGAATGACCTCTCAAAAACTCCAAAGTCTTTTCCTTTGCTCTCCAAGCTTGCATGCATGTTAAGTTCCATCGTGTTCAGACAAAATATCAATTTTTATATTTTTTGGTGTATAAATTATCTTACGATCAGCATAATTTGGAATAACCATACTATCAACTTTCATGGCAGTAGGTTTGTGTTGTATGAATGTACTGTCCATCAAAGAGAATGTGCATAAGCTATTGAATTTTCTAACCTTGAACATTGCAGAATCATTATGCTAGTTGCCTTGAAGTGCTATGTACAATTTTTACCAATACATGCCAACCAGTAGCTACAAATTAAAAATAATTTAACCACTGTATAAAAAATGTAGATAAAAAAATATTATAGCATAAAAGATCATATTCAATATTTTATATACAAAACAACTACAAACTATTTACAATTATGTCAAATAATATCACAAAAAAAAAATTGAAGAAGTAAAGATTTACAAATAAACTACAAAACAAAAAAATAATTTTTGACCGTTCATATGTTCCTACCTTCTAGCACTGGATCTTTTCACCCAAAATTAGAACCTGTTCATGATAGAATAGTGCCTCATTGCACTTGCAATTGTTTGCTTGTCTTGGTATACTCGGCCTACTTCAATAACACTTGGTGTACTTTTTGTTATTATTATACTTTCATATTCCACTATCGTCGGAGATGTTGGAATATCAATTAACTTCAGTATTCCACATGAACCTGCAATAAAATAAAGCTAAATACTGTTATAAACTATTTTGGTAGATATTTTGTAGTTAACTTGTAAAAATATTAAAATTCTGAATTTCATATTGAGCTACAAATGATATGTAGTTTTATTATAGAAATATTGTAGAGAGAATGAAATTGAATACTAATATATATAGAGACTTCCACATGTAGTTTTTTTCTTAGAAATATTGTAGATAATTTGTAGATAAATAACATACAACCAAAATTCGATAGTAATGTAACAGAACAATCCTGCAACTGTGTTCGAGTTGGCTATACTCAATTCCAAATTGAAATCACGTAGTCTTATACATAGTGGATAGGTTCCTAAGCTTTTGTTTTCCTTTTCGTCTCCACGTATACAGGAACACTCATATCTTTCCCAATTTCTATTGGAGGATAATGTTTGTTGGCAATGTTCTATTATTTTTTCGGATGTATCTATAATTAGATGCTCTGCTATTGTAGAATTCAATAGGTATAACTCGCATCCTCATCGACTACAATTTCATCGACCTGAAGGTCTCTATATCTCCCATAACTATCCCAATTCCCATTCAGTTGAAGCATAATTGGGATTTTCGGCATAATGTGGTTGTTACATGAAAATTGTAGCTAATTTTGTCACTTTTGAATTGTGAAATCAGAAAAAACAGTGAAATAGCGTATTAGCGTAAAAACAGAGTAGTGAATTTTGGAGTGAGACGGGCGAAATTTAATAGCGAGATTCACATTTGATAAAATATGGAAGAATCCTTAATATCCCAACACCCGCGTGCCTATTAAAGGAATTGTACATTAAAAATGATTCTATTTTTAATGGGTTGTTTATATTTTGTAGAAAATCTGTTAGCATGATGGATGATATATAAATTATGAATATTTTTCGTACTATAATTTTCTATATGGTATAGGAACGAAAATTTTCCATGTTTAAAATGTAGAGCCAAAATAGAGTGTCTTCTGTCTTTCAAAATTTCAGCATACTGTTTATTATTATTATTATTATTATTATTATTATTATTATTATTATTATTATTATTATTATTATTATTATATTATTATTATTATTATTATTATTATTATTATTATTATTATTATTATTATTATTATTATTATTATTATTATTAGAGCACCATTTGTTTTTTCTTATTTTCATTTCTTTTCTTGGATATTATTTGGACAAAAGAAACTTAAAAATAGAGAATATGAGACAAAAATGCTACTGCATATGATATTGAAGACAGACCCATTTTTTATTTTTATTTCTTTTCTAGGAGTGCTTCTTTTAAATTTTAACTCGCGTATAATAAAAATGATAATAATACTTTTGGTGCCACAGTTATTAGTTAGTGTTGGTGAAAATACAATAACAGTAAAAATAAAATGAATAAAATATTTTCAGCCCGAGGCGCCAATATCTCGCTCTCTTTAAGGAGATTTAAGCCCACTGTAGTAAAATTTTTCACCGGCCCAACAGTAATTCTCTTGACCTGTCTCCCCCAAGATACAACGGCCCAATCACGTCGTATGACTCGAACAAACTCTAGACAAGTTGTTGAGTCCAAAGCTCCACCAAGATGAACACCTTCCTTCAACAAAAGTTAAAAAAAAATATCTCTTCTTCTTTTTTCATAACTTTAACTTCACATTATAGAAACACTCTACAATTATTTTTTCATAACACAATATGGAAGGAAGACCCCTATTTATAGGTGCAAGAATTCTTCCTTGGATTAAATTGGAAGAAAGTGATGTAATAAGTTTTGATATCATGGAGAACATGGGATAATTAGTGGTAAAACATAGGAGAATAGTTACAAAAGAGTTATGACCATTTTCTACTTCATGGAGCAGTGGAAGTTATAGGAATTTATTTTAATAATAAAATGCAATTACACTAATATTCCCCTACTCATTTTAATACTAAAATATATAAGAGAGTTTACTAGTTGAAGGGAGACTATCATGCATAATGAAAGTGAGCTCTACATTGAACCTCCACTTAGCAAAACAATGATTATTATTCTAGAGTCAGTAGTGGTCTCAGACTTGAACTATGACTGCTTTAGGGAAATTAAATATTATTGCTTACACATAATCATTATGGTGTTGACATGAGCTTTATTAACCATCACATTACGGTCTTGTGTTATCCCGGTTTTCATGAGTTTTAGAACAAGCCAAATTCTCATAGGAAGCGACCTACTTCCACACTCACATAGGAAGCGACCTGCTTCCATACTCACATAGGTAAAAATCTGTCAAGGGTGCTCCTGTAACTCTAGCACCCCACTCATACGAGCTACAGATTTTTACATTAAGAGTTAGTAAAACCCAAACTCGAAAATTATTACAGGATAAATGCACTCACATCATAGGAATGTAATAATAATAAAAATAGTGCATTTTAAACCAAGCCATTATATAATTCGTTTTTCCCATTAAACCTGGTTATAGGATCTCCAGTCCCCAGGTTGAGTTTCCTCAAATATGACTTATGAGCTTATGAGCTTCAATCCCATCCCCCTCGATGTGCTCCAGACCATTTCTCTTGCTAAGGCCTTAGTCAGTGGATCTGCAAGATTATCACAAGATTTAACATAATCAACATTAATGGTACCGGTTATCAAATATGATCTCATAGTACTATGTTTTCTCCTTATAAGTCTGGATTTACTGTTGTAATAACAATTATGTACTCTACCAATTGCAGCGGTGCTATCACAATGAATTAAAATAGGATGAATTAGTTTTTTAATAAGGAATTTGAAATAGTAAATCTCTCAACCAATTCGCTTCCTCACTAGCTTGAAATTAGCTCAGCCTCCATGGCAGAATTAGCAATTATTGCTTCTTCGTTCAACAAATAGCAGCACCTCACAAAGTAAAAATATAACCTGTAGTAGAACAGGAATCATTAGATAAAGTGTTCCAATCTGCATCAGAAAAACCTTCAAGTACGACATGAAATTTTTTTATAAAATAAGCCATACGTTTTTGTACCAAGTAAAATACCTCATAACTCTTGTTATGGCAGCCAATGTTCTTTACCTGGCTTGCTTGCAAACCTGCTAAGTACTCCTACTGCGTATGCAATATCAGGCTGAGTACCATCAGTAACATATCTCAAGCTTCCCATTAAGCTAGCATATTCCTTTCGATTTATGACATTATTGTCATTTTGTACAGGAAATAAGTGAAGACTTGAAACAAAAGGGGTTACAACATACTTGCAATCAATAAAACTATATTTTTTCAAAGTTTCTCAACATAATGTGACTGTTCAACGAAAATTCCATCACATATTCTAGTAATCTTCATTCCATGAATGAAATTTTCCTCTCCTAAATCTTTCATGTTAAAATCGCTACTAAGCATGATTTTAGTTTCTCCAATAACATTCATGTTAGAGCCAAATATTAACAAATTATCAACATAGAGGAAAACAATTACATGTGAATTATTCTAAGACTTATGATAGATGCACTTATCACCTTCATTCGATTTAAAACATTTCCTATCATGCAGGAATCAAACTTTTCATGCCATTGCATAGGTGCATGTTTCAAGCCATATAAGAATTTAGTAAGTTTACACACATTACTTTCTTGGCCAGCTTCTATAAAACCTTCAGGTCGATCCATATAAATTTCTTCATTTAGATCCCCATTTAAAAAAGTAATTTTTACATCCATTCGATGAATATGCAAATAAAAAATTGAAACAATAGTAATAAAAAGTCTAATGGATGTAATTCTAGTTACTCGAGAAAAAGTATCAAAAAATTCTAGGCCTTCTAGTTTGCTGAAAACCTTTAGCAACTAACTTAGCTTTATACTTATTAACCGAATCATCTGATTTTAAATTTTTTCTTAGGACCCATTTTCACCCAAATCAAGTTTTATTAGAAATTAATGACTCCATTTCATTATTTACAGTCTCTTTTCAGAAAATAGCATCAGGCGATAATAAAGCTTTTTTTAAAGTAAGAGGGTCATTTTCAATATTAAAAACTTAAAAATCAGGACCAAAATCTTTTTCTATTCTAGCTCTTTTACTTCTTCTTATCTCAAAAGCATCATTTTCTTCATTTTGTAAAATAAAGTAGAAGAACTAGGCATAGACAAAAAATTATTTTTATCTCTTTGACCCTTACTATTTCTAGACCCAAATGAAAATTTATTTTCATGAAAAATAGCATCACCTGATTCTATTATTATATTCTCTTCTAGATTTAAAAATCTATAGGCTGTATTATTAGAAGCATAACAAAAAAAAGCACATATGACAACTTTTTTTTACCAATTTTGAAATTTTAGGATTCGTAGCCTAACATAGGCTAATCAACCAAAACTTTCAGATACCCCAAATTTGGCTTGCAACTTTTTTACAACTCAAATGGTGTCAACTTTATTTTTTTATGAGGCACTCTATTCAACACATAACATAAAGTCAAAATAGCTTCACCCCACAAATTTAAATGTGCATTTGATTCAATAAGCATGGCATTAGTTAACTCTACCAAAGTTCTATTTTTTCTTTCAGCCACACCATTTAATGCTGGAGAATAAGGTGGAGTAGTTTCATAAATTATTTCCAATAATCTCACAAAAGAATTAAATTCATTGGACTCATATTCACGGCATCTATCACTTCTAATTCTTTTTATTTTCTATCAAATTAATTTTCAACCCCGTGGAGATAATTTTTAAAATTTTCAAATGCATCATTTTTATTTTTCATCAAATAAACATATGTGAATTTAGAGAAATCATCAATAAAAGTGATAAAATATCTATTTCCTCAACGGGTTAAAATTCCTCCAAGTTTACAAATATAATGACAACTAAATCTAACAATTCGGATTTTATTTCAACTTGAAAATGAGGCCTTTTAGTTATTTTGGCTTTACTATAAGCCTCACATTTTTTAAAGTTCTTTTTAATCATTAAGATAAATCCTAAACTATTCATGATTCCCACATAATGATTATTAATACGACACAAACGAGCACGCCAAAAATTATTAGAAAACAATATATAAACAGAACTTGAAGTAGTTTTATTTATCTCAACATTAAACTTGAACATCCCATCACATCCATACTTCTTACCCACAAAAATATCCTTTTCACTATTATATATTGATCACTTTCATTAATTTGTTTGAAGTCTTCCTTATTAAGAAGCAAACTAGACATCAAAGTTTTTCTCATTGAATGAGTATAAAGTACGTCTTTCAATATTAAAACTCTTCCTGAAGTAAAATTCAACTCGACCTCTCCCTTTCCAAGCACCTGGGTTGTGTGAGAATCACCAAGCATGATAGGTTTGGGCTTCTCAAATGGAGTATACACTTTAAACTAATCTCTATCATAACTAACATGACGGTTTGCTCCCGAATAAGCCCGCCATCCATCAATATTTTCTACCATGTTAATGTTTGTTATCACTGCCACAAAGGACTCTTCGATAACGTTTGCCTGTGATGTAGGACCACGTTTCCGAAATTTACAAAATCGAGCAATATGCCCACTCTTGCCACAGACAAAGTATGGTTTCACAATTTGAACCTAATAATTTTGTGCTTAGTTATTTGCACCATTATTCTTCTTGAGAGGTCTACCATAATTTTTCTTAAAAATTTTCTTCGTCAGCTTCAAAGAAGTATTTTTGTGAGTTTCAGGAGTAATATTGTTTGAAGTAATTAAATTTACCTTCGTAGTGACGAGTTGTAGGGTGCTCTCTTCTAATTGCATAAGTGCATCTTGGCATCTTGCCTCTTCTTCCATGCGAATCTGCATTATCAACGTCTCAAGTGAAGTTTCTTTTTATTTGTGTCACATAGTTTTTTGAAATTCCTTTCATGAAGGTGGTAGTTTATTTATTATGCCACAAATAATAAGATTGTCTCCAATTTTAATATTCTCGGATCTGAGCTCTCCAACGATCATTATGAAGTCTTGAGCTTGGTTTAACACAGATTTGTTGTCCACCATTTGAAAACAAAAAAAATCTGCTAGCAACATATTTTTTCGCACATGCCTCCTCGGTATTATACTTACTCTGCAATGCTTTGCAAATTCTCTTAGCAGTAGAGTAAGTTCTATCATAATAATCATAAAAATTATCAGATGGACAATTAAGAAGATAATACCGATACTTGTATGAGTCATCGTTGTATTTTTCATTTTTTTCTTGAAGGGCAATTAGCTCTTCATCATTCATGGAGGAGTTGTTTACTTTGCTAGGATTCTTCTCAGTTAAAACGTAAGAAACATTGAGAAGACTCAAATAAAAAAGTACTTTATCTTTCCATCTCTTGAAATGAGTACTGTTGAAACAGAATGGCTTATTGAGATCTCCCACCTTGATATCCGCGGATATTTCAACTGTAGCCACTTGAATCTCCATAAAATTGTTGTGTGAAAATACAATTACAATTGAAAATAAAATGAATAAAATATCTTCAGGTTAAAGTGCGAATATCTCGCTATCTTTAAGGAGATTCAAGCCCACTGCAGCAAATTTTTTTACTTGCCCAGCATAATCCTCTCGACATGTATCCCCCAGGATACAACAGCTCGATCACGTCGTATGACTCGAACAAACTCTAAACGACTTGTTGAGTCCAAAATTTCACCTAAATGAACACATTCCTTCAACAAAAGTAAAAAAAATATCAATTTAGTCGGATAATTAATTATTTTTCCAATTCATTTGAAAAGGCGACCACGCTCTACTAGTAGTGCTAAAAAGTGGCTACGCCAACCAATTTTTACGTTTTTCGCTAAACAATCTGACCATCAAATTAATATGTTCAATAGGGTCTGCACCTGCGGCCTAATTAGAGAATGAAATGTACTCCCTCTGATAAGATCTTTTTCATTGAAACTATTTAATTCTCATTTTATTTTTGGTGAGACTATTATGAATATAACATGACATATTCATTTAAACATCAACGTAATATATTTCTTTCTAAAAAGCAGTTCAGTGCACAAAACATCATACATTAATGGCATCCGGAAAAAAATTGCATCTTAAGAGGTGTTATAAAAGTATGGTTGTCCAATGGAACGGGTTGGCTTTGTCCATCCCGGTCCATCAAATATTAAATGGACTGTGCCTATGTTAAACGGGGCATGGATGGGACGGGTTGTCCATTATTTCCTGACAGGCCGGATCGTTAAGGTCCTGTCCCGTCTCAACGGCCCGCGTGATTTTTTTCTTCAAAAAAGAGCCGTTTTAATTGGCTACTAAGAGACCTAGTTCAAAGAGAACTATTTCTAAAAAGTGATTGTTAGATTAGGTGCTCTTTCAATGACTTATATTTGTATGTTAAATTGAAACTTCTATTAATAAAACAAAAGGCTTTAGCCCTCAATTTTCTTTTTATGAATTGTCTTACTTAGTTACTTTATAGCTTGATATTATATTAAATAAATTACAAATCTATTATAATTACTAAAATATTTCGTTACAAATTTTTTGTTTTTAATATTTTATAATTCTTTACTTAGTTTCTTTATAGTTTATTTAAGTTTAAGTTTATTAAAAAAGGTCGAAATAGTAGCCATTGCAAATTTTAAAAATATAGTAATTGCCAACTTTTAAAAAATAATTGTTGCTATCTAATAAAAAAATAGTCGTTGTTTAATTCAATGCTCAAATATTTAAATTTTTTGTAAAAAGGCTCACTTAGGGCCCACGTCCCGCCACATCCCATTCTATCATGTCCCATCCCGTTTGTTAAAGGCATAGGATGTGCCTATCGAATTGTTCCGTTTATCTCATCCCGTTTAAGGCTCTCCCCTCACCATCCTGATCAAAGTCTGTCTCGTCTCGTCCCTTTGGACAACCTTATATGTAGGTAACGTATCCTAACATAAGTGTCGGTAAATGATTCCATAACTACGTAATATATCATATCAAATATTATTCTACTATAAAGATTAAAAGTTGAATTTGAAAGGCTAAAATGACCCTCTAATATTATTAAAGTTTTATGCCCTTAAAATTATATTAATAATTCCTTCAATATTGATAATAAACAAAAAATGTAAGCTCCAAAAATTTATTTAGTTTTGTAATGATTAATTTACCTTGGGATTGTTTATTAAGGTATATATATGTATCTAAATTTTTTACTTTAATTAAGCTCTTTAACTTTTCATGCGTATAATAACTTTTTAGATATAACATTTAGAGTTCTTATATTTTATCCTCCTTAAATATTTAGACTGTTATGATTTTTAAGTGCCATCCTTTTTGTTATTATACGTGTACAAGCAATGTAATCTTTTCAATTTTGTACTAACTGTATAGGCTATACGTACAACGCTCATGCCCAAACACTAATTAATACATATAATAAAATAATGAAACATTAACAAGGTATTTGAAATAAAAAGACAAGACAAAAAGGCGACATTAAACTCTGAATATGATACGCAAAATAACAAAATGTCATAATAAGATACTTCTTTTAACTTTTTCTTTTTATAATTAGACAAGCTGTTGAATTTTCTTCCGCTGCATGCTGCAGCGAAGAGTGGAGCACGGCCGGAGAGTTTCGCCGGAAAGTGGAATCACCGGCAAATTATCGCAGTTGCAGATTTCGATCATCATACCATCTGGATCATGGAAAAATAGTTGATCAACATAAATTCCACCTTCTTCAACTTTGCTCTTCATATATTCTATCTCCATCTCTTTTAACCTTTTCTCCACTGTTGTCATACTCTCACACTGCAAAATTTAGTTGGTGATATACAAGTACTCGGAACTGTATAACGTTTGACTGGGCACGAAGTTTTTAAAAGAAAAATACTTAAACCTCATGCTCATGCTCTTAGTCGTGTCTATATGAGGTAAATGAAAAATTTAACGTTCAAAGAATTTCCAAATATAAAAATATGTCAGTAAATTTTAAACCAACTAAATAGAAAGGAATATTGTCATATGAATATGTATAGAGGGGGTTATTTTCACCAACTCAAACAAAATTCTTCTATAGTCTTGGATTAATATGTCTGTACTCATAAGTTTTATAGTTAAAGGGCAACCCGAAGCACAAAACATTCCGTTCATGTGGGACTCAGGGAAGGACCGCACCTCGAAAGGTTTGATGTAGACAAGGCAGCTTACCCTAACACAAGGATTAATGCCTAATTTTAGGGTTAGGGCTCGAATCCGTGAGCTATCGTCACACCTAAACCGCCTAATTTTAGGGTTAGGGCTCGAATCCGTGCCCTACCGATCACACCTAAACAACTTTCACACCTAAACAACTTTAAAGATCATTTGACAACAAATTAGGAAATTAAACATGACATACATGTCCAATAAGCTAACGAGGTAATTAATATATTACTTTTATATAGGACCATATAATCAAAATTCAAAGAATTTTGTCAGGAAGGCAGGGATTGAAGGGCATTTTCAACCCCCTTTTAAATATTTGTGAGTTTAGCTTCTCTACTGTCGTATCAGAATTTTAACTTTTCTACTTTCACAAGTACGAAAATAATACATGACGAGTATGAAAACAATACACTATCAAGTCGCCTATAACCACTTATAAAAGAAATAAAATTACTAAATTGTAAAAAATATAAGATAATTGTTACTTCTGCTACATGTTAAAATACATTAAAACAAAAAAGTTACACTGTCAGTATATATAATATCCATAAGATGGCCACTTTTACTTTTTTTTTCTAAATAAGTAAATGAACGTCATAAAATTATATTATACTATTCATTTTAAAAATTGGAAATAGTTAAATATATATATTAATGGAGAAGAGATCGAGATAGAAAAGTTGTGTATACCTGGAAGGAAATGTGATTATCCTTGGGATTAATGATTCTAATCTTGGGCATGTTCTGTGGATCCTCAGATTGCAATAGATGTATGCCAATCCCATAATTAAACAACCTTCAGATTTAAGTCATAATTGTTAATAAACAAGTTTTTAGCATCATAATAATTTTTATCAATTTTGAAAACGAAGACACTAACTAGCTTAAAACACTCATTTAGATTAATTAGTACTTCCTCACTAGAGGGTCCCGTATAGTTTAATTGATATTTTGGTTATTTTCACGTAAAATTCACCTTTTAATTGGTATTAATTAAAAGTACAATTGATCATATTAACCTTGTTTTGTTCATTGATAATATAACAAATACTCATAGACTCATTACTCAAAGGAAATTTGAAGAAAAAAAAATTAATTCCTCCTTGATATCTTGATATCTGAAAAAGATCAAATATCGTGTACCACAAAAAAAAACCAAAAAATCAATTAAAGTGTTTCGGACGAAAAAGTAGTATTTACCATGCTCCATCAAAATTAAAAGAACCAGGCCTTCTAATTGGAAAGAATCCAAGAATATTTTGGTAAAAATCAAGAGATTTTTCAACAGATCTACACACTACTGATATGTGATTCAATGACTTTAAATGCAAAGGATTCTCCATATATTAACTTTCCTAAAAATGAAAAGAAAAAAGAAAAGAAAGGCAAGCACAAAACGAAGAAGAAGCTGGAAAAAAAGAAAACTTAAAGCAAGAAAGAAATCAAAGAACCAAAGATTAAGAGAGTAAAGTTGGAATTGTGTAGAAGGATTATAGGGGATATATATAGAAAAACAAATAATTCTTGAAATGATATTTTTTTTTAAAAAATCTGGTGACAACTGTTGAAGGTTAAAACAAGTAGATACCACGTGGTGACACGTTGGTTTTAATATTCTAAAAAGCCATGCAAAAGCTTTTTTGACAATTAATTACGTACTTGACTAATTTATTGATGAACTAGACAAAGTGAACTTGACAAGTATTATTATTATTAGTATAGAGGGTATCGGTTGGTTCGGTTCAATTGTAAATATTATTTATTTAGCTTAATGATTATTAGTTTATAATATAATAAATTAATAAAATATTTTTTATAATTTATCTGTCAGATAATACGCTTAACGCTAGAGGGGGGGTGAATAGCGTTATAATAAAAATTAGCGTAAACTTGCGGAATTTAAAAATTGCAGGAAATAAATAAGTGCGATAAGTAAATAAATTAGAACAAACGCACCGATATATCCTGGTTCACCACAACCCGTGGCTAGTCCAGTCCCCGAGAGACTCTCTCGAGATTTCCACTAACTTGTTAAGCTTACGGGTGCTCAACAAACCGTTACAACTTGAGGACACAAGCCTCAACAATCTTTGCTCGGAGATACAACACTCCAAGACTTCAACCAAGGAAACACAAGTTCCTTCTTACAACACAAGGGACTAACACTTCCCTTCAAGTGTACAAAAACACTTAGCACTCAAACAAGACACTCCTTTAAGAGTAGATATGAGTAAAAAGAATACGCTCAAGATCGCAACAACTTTTGACAAGAATTTGGCTCTCAAAAGCTTATGTAATGAATATAAAATGATAAGCAATAAAGTATGCAAGCTTTAACAATTGTATGATCAGTTGTTGTGTGTTGTTGTACTTAAAAGACTGAATTGAAGCTGTATTTATAGTTGAAAAACTTTGTATTACCGTTTCCTAATTGGCAATTAAGATTTGCTGATTTTACTCAGTGACAATCGATTGTCAAATTACCACAATCGATTGTTTGCCAGTTCTTCCAAAAATCAATCCCAGATTTTACGCTTAACAATCGATTATCTAAGATTAATAATCGATTACTGGCAACGTTCAAAAAATCATTTCCAGATTTTACGTAAGACAATCGATTGTCAGAAATCTACAATCGATTACTCAGCAACGTTCAAAAAATCATTTCCGGATTTTACTTAAAACAATCGATTATAGGAAATCAATAATCGATTACTCAGCAACGTTCAAAAAATCCTTTCCAGATTTTAATTAAACAATCGATTATAGGAAATCAATAATCGATTACCTGACGGTATTTGAAAATATTTTGGCAACGGTCAGTTATACAATCAATTATACTAAGTTAACAATAGATTGAATATCAGTCTTGAAAAATCACTTTGGACACTGCCTCTTGACAATCGATTGTTATAGGTTCACAATCGATTATTTAATAACTTTGAAAAAGTCTGGAAGACACTGCCTCAACACAATCGATTGTCATATGTTCACAATCGATTATTTTGTGACTTTGAAAAATCTGATGGACACTGTCTCTTCACAATCGGTTGTCATTAGCTTCACAATCGATTATTTTGAGCTTTGAAAAACTTTGATGGACACTGCCTCATCACAATCGATTGTCATAAGGTTCACAATCGATTGTCATGCAGATTTGAAAAATCTGATGCTCACTGCCTTAACACAATCGATTGTCATAAGTTCACAATCGATTGTCAAGCAGCTGACTTCAACATAATCGATTATCATAAGTACATAATCGATTATCTTAGTCCAGATTTTAGAGGCATGTTTAAAAATCATAAAATCACTTTGACTAAAGTAAATATGCATTATTTAAAATTATTTTGCTCTAAATTAAATATGCATGATTTGTTAAAAACATTTTTACGAGAGAAGCCAAGTCTTGAGTTTAAGTTGTCGGATCAAGATCACAATTAAATACCGACTCGTATAAAACTTAATCTCGATCTTTGTCTTGTGCTTGAATCTCGTTATATATCAATTTTCCGCTTGTGCTTGGACCTCGTCATGTGTCAATTTGCGCATAGTTTGTCATTCATCAAAACCTACAAATATGAACGCACGTTTAGTATAATGCCTTGAGATCGTGTTTCCAACAATTTCCCCCTTTTTGATAATGGCAAACTTTAAGCGGGATATGCATATTAGGCAATTCATAATGACGATTCAAGACAAGTAAAGATATGCAACAAGTATATAGATATGCAATTTGTTCCCCCTCAATATATGAATTCCCCCTCAATTTATGCCGATAAGTATTGAGAGTGCATACCCGTTATCTTCCCCCTTTTGCCATTAGCAAAAAAATATAAAAAAAACTTGTTTATTTATTAAATCTGCAATTTCAGACATAATAACGCAAATAATGTCAAGACAATCGATTATTGATACTGGATAATCGATTATATAAAAGAGAAATCGATTGTTCTGTGCGTCAAGCTTTATAATTCCCCCTGCCTTTAGGGCGATACCTGCAAAAATTCGTTAGACGTCTCCGACGCTCAAGTTAGAAAACATGTGAAAGGGAAAATGCAATGCATGGCTTAGATCAACGTGGAGTCAAGGATCTCGAGTTCACTACGAATTCGGAAGAAGGACTCTTTCTCTAAGGGCTTTGTAAAGATGTCGGCCAATTGATCTTTGGTTTCAACAAATTCAATTTCGACATCGCCCTTGAGAACGTGATCTCTTATGAAATAATGTCTAATTTCAATGTGTTTTGTTCGTGAATGAAGAACGGGGTTTTTCGTCAAGCATATGGCACTAGTATTATCACATCTAAGAGGGATATGATCAAGACTTAGGCCATAGTCCAAGAGTTGTTGTTTCATCCATAGGATTTGAGCGCAACAATTCCCCGCGGCTACATATTCAGCCTCGGTTGTGGACAACGCAACACTTACTTGTTTCTTGTTAAACCAAGAAACGAGAGAGCTACCGAGCAAATGGCAAGTGCCACTAGTGCTCTTGCGGTCCAATTTGCATCCAGCAAAATCGGAATCGGAATAGCCAACAAGTTGGCATGAAGAACCTTTGGGGTACCATAGACCCACATTTACAGTACCAACAAGATACTTCAATATCCGTTTCACCGCAGTTAGGTGAGACTCCTTCGGACACGATTGATAACGAGCGCATAAGCACACGCTAAACATGATGTCCGGACGACTAGCAGTAAGATAAAGGAGAGAGCCAATCATACCTCGATACTTTTTGATGTCGACTTCCTTACCTTTCTCATCTTTGTCTAGATGATCGGATGTGCTCATGGGGGTTGCCATTGCTTTTGCATTGGTCATTTCAAATCGTTTCAGCAATTCTTTGCAATATTTCGCTTGGCAAATGAACGTACCTTCTTTCATTTGCTTTACTTGTAATCCCAAAAAGAATGTTAACTCACCCATCATAGACATCTCAAATTCGCTTGTCATTAAATCGAAAAATTCTTTGCACAAAACATTGTTAGTAGCACCAAATATAATATCATCCACATAGATTTGAACTAATAAAATATCATTGTTTTTATGCTTAACAAAAAGAGTGGTGTCAACTTTCCCCATAATGAAATCATTTTCCAATAGAAATTTACTCAATCTTTCATACCAAGCTCGGGGAGCTTATTTTAAACCATAAAGAGCCTTTTTGAGTTTGAAAACATGATCGGGAGATTTAAAATCTTCAAAACCGGGGGGTTGTTCAACATAAACTTCTTCTTGAATAACACCATTTAGAAAAGCACTTTTCACATCCATTTGATATAAATTGAAATTCATAGAAGAGGCAAAAGCAAGCAATAAACGAATAGCTCTAATCTAGGTACGGTAGCATATGTTTCTTCATAGTCAATACCCTCTTCTTGATTATAGCCTTTTGCTACAAGCCTAGCTTTGTTTCTAGTGATTACACCATTTTCATCTAGTTTGTTTCGAAAACCCATTTCGTACCAATTATGGTATGATTTTCGGGTCTTGGCACCAAATCCCAAACGTCATTCCGTTTGAATTGGTTAAGCTCCTCGTGCATTGCCAAGGTCCAAAATTCATCCCCAATTGCTTCGGAGATGGTTGTTGGTTCAACTTGAGAAACAAAAGCAGTATGTCCTAAGGTGTTCATAAAGGAGTTTCGGGTACTTACCTTTTCTCCGACGTCGCCAATTACCTGTTCGAGAGGGTGATCTTTGATTGTCCTCCACTCGTTAGGCATTTTCGTTTCTTTCTCCAATTGTGGCGTTTCCTCCGTTGATTGTTCCAAGATTTCATCTTGAATTTCCTTAGGAGTTTCCTCTTGAGCTTTGTCTTTTAAACTATTTAAAATACCTGCAAGATCAGAACAAGAATCCTTTCTCGCCAAGCGAGCATTATTTTGGGAAAACACAATATGAGGGGATTCCTCCATAGTTTGGGTTCTATTATTAAATACCCTATATGCTTTGCTACGCGAAGAATACCCAATAAAAATTCCTTCATCGGATTTGGCATCAAATTTTTCCAATTGATCTTTTCCATTGTTATGAATAAAACATTTACAACCGAATACTCTAAAATGGGAGATATTTGGTTTCCTTCCCTTGTAGAGTTCATAAGGGGTTTTCATGAGTATTGGCCTTATGACTACTCTATTTAAAACGTAGCATGCGGTACTCACGGCATCCGCCCAAAAATGTTTGGGAATCTTAGCCTCTTCGAGCATGGTTCTAGCCATCTCTTTGAGACACCTATTTTTCCTTTCCACCACCCCATTTTTTGTGGTGTTCGTGGAGCGGAAAAGGTATGCTCGATACCGAGTTCGTCACAAAAGTCCGCAAAGAGACTGTGATCAAACTCTCCCCCATGATCACTTCTAATTGAAGTGGCGGTTGTTTCCTTTTCGTTTTGAACACGTTTAAGAAAATATTTAAAATTCTGAAAAGCATCACTTTTATGGGCAAGAAATAAAGTCCATGTAAATCTGGAATAATCATCAACAATAACAAAAGCATAACGATTTCTACCAAGACTTTCAATGCGAGATGGTCCAAACAAATCCATGTGAAGCAATTTGCAATGGTCTAGTAGTTGAAACAATATTTTTCGATTTAAAAGATGCTTTTGTTTGCTTCCCTTTTTGACACGAATCACAAATAGAGTCATTTTCAAAATTCAAATTTGGAAGACCAACAACTAAATTTTGTGAAACCAATTTGTTCAAAAGATGCATGTTGATGTGAGCTACTCTACGGTGCCAAAACCAAGAATCATCCTCTTTGCTCATTAAACAATTCACATATTCGGGTGAAGAATTTGCAAGATCAACCATATAAATGTTATCCATTCTAAAACCACGAAGGATAATTTTAAAATCGCTACGTCTAAACACTAAGCATTCATCCGAATCAAATAAAACAAGATTTTCCTTGTCACATAATTGACTTATGCTCATGAGATTATGTTTTAAACCTTTCACAAGTAATATATGCTTAATGGAAGGAATTTCATCCTTACCGACCGATCCGATGCCGATAATCTTTCCTTTGTTGTTATCACCAAAAATAACGCTTCCCCCTTCCTTGTGTTCTAGTTGAAGGAATTTGGATTCGTCTCCCGTCATGTGCTTGGAGCATCCACTATCAAGGTACCATAGTACACTTGATCCCTTCAAACATACCTACAAAACAGATTAATGAGTTTTAGGTACCCATGCCATTTTGGGTCCTTGGGGGTTAGGCAAATCATAGTGATGTGATTGAGTATTATGTCTATGTCGTGTAAAACAAGCAGGAGCAATATGTCCAATTCGTCTACAATAATGACAAGTCACGTTAGGATTATGCATCCTTCTAGGTTGATAGTAATTGGACGGACGAAATTCATTTACTCTATTCTTGACAATATAACTATTGCACAAATCATGAAAATCATTTCTCCTACCATTTGTTCTAGGATATGCATCATTTCTAGAATAGTTGTTTCTAGGTTGGAAGTCATTTCTAGGTGTTCTAAAAGGTTCACAATTCCTTCTAGTGTTTGGCCTAGAATGTGCATTATTACTGGCATGATTATTTCTAGGTTGCGATTGATGAAAACCATTTCTAGGTTTGTTGTATCTAGGATGAACATTTGTTTTATTTATCCTAGGTTAAGCCTTAGGTGGTTGGGGGTTGGCTTCAACTTTCTCTTTAGGCTCGTTTCTAAAACCTATGCCATGCTTGGTCGACTTCAAATTAACAAGCACTTCATTAAAATTTTTATGAGAAGAGTTAAACTTATCTAAGGTGCCCTTAAGTCTTTCTACTTCATTTTTGAGATGCATGCAAGAAGTACAATTTCTAGAACTTTCGGGCTTGTCGGCGCTTCTCTTTCCAAAAAATTTGTTTTCCTCTTTCAACTTCTCATTTTCTAAAATCAGTTTTTCCAATTCCTTTTCTTTAAAAGAGAGTTGTTTTTGAAAATCTTTTTCTTTTAAAGAAGCATTTTCTTTTATACTCTTAACAGTTTTTGAAGCTTTAATAAATTCGCTATACAACTCATCAAAAGCATTTTGCATTTCTTCAAGGGAAAAGAAATTTTTGGAAGAAATTTGACATACCTCTTCTTTGTTGTCGTCTTGTGCCATAAGACAAAGATTTGCGGCTTCGTCTTCTTCTTCCTCACTTGACTCGTCACCGGAGTCGCCTCCCCAAGATATGTATGCTCGTTGCTTCTTGAAGGGTTTCTTCTCCTTTTTAGCATTTGGGCAATTTGATTTAATGTGCCCGGTTTCTCCGCACTCATAGCACTTTATTTGATCTCCTTGCTTTTTGCCCTTTCGTTCATACTCTTTTCGCATGAACTTTTGAAATCTCTTGATAACGAGTCCGAACTCGTTGTCTCCGTCCTCATCAGTTTGAGGTTGGCTTGTGCTTGCCTTGAGAGCGATTCTTTGCTTTCTTTGATCATCAACAAGAGGGTTAAGTATAGTAGATTCATAAGTTTTAAGATTACCTCTTAATGCGTCGATGGTGACATTTGAAATGCCAATGGATTCTTGAATCGCGTCGGCCTTGGATCGCCATTCCGGAGTGAGACTTCGGAGAACTTTTCGGACAAGTTCCTTATCCGTGAAGGTCTTCTTAAGAGCATGTAAATCATTTACGATTTTTGAAAATCGTTCAAACATCTCATCGACCTTTTCTCCTTCCTTCATGTGAAACAATTCATATGCATGGGTTAGGAAATCAATTTTGGCTTCCCTTACCTGGTCCGTACCTTCGTATGTAATTTCCAGCTTGTCCCACATTTGCTTCGCCGTTGTGCAACAAGATATCTTCCTGTAATCATCAGCATTTACAGCACAATATGATAAATTAATAGCTTTAGCATTATTATGCACCTTTCGGATATCATCCGCATCGTATTCATCTTAGGACTTTGGGACCCATTCATTTTTAACCTTCTTGGTTGGAATTTGTTTTCCATTCATTGTGACCTTCCAAAGATGAAAATTATTTGATTGTACAAATATTCTCATCCTCTCCTTCCAGTATGTATAATTTGTACCATCGAATAGCGGTGGTCGGGTGGAGCATTGTCCTTCACCTATTCCAGCAAAAGAGTCACGAGTAGAAGCCATGGATGTTTCTCTCAAACGGTTAAGTCTTCAGAGAGTTGGGCTCTGATACCAATTGTTAGATAATACGCTTAACGCTAGAGGGGGGTGAATAGCGTTATAATAAAAATTAGCATAAACTTGCGGAATTTAAAAATTGCAGGAAATAAATAAGTGCGATAAGTAAATAAATTAGAACAAACGCACCGATATATCCTGGTTCACCACAACCCGTGGCTAGTCCAGTCCTCGAGAGACTCTCTCGAGATTTCCACTAACTTGTTAAGCTTACGGGTGCTCAACAAACCGTTACAACTTGAGGACACAAGCCTCAACAACCTTTGCTCGGAGATACAACACTCCAAGACTTCAACCAAGGAAACACAAGTTCCTTCTTACAACACAAGGGACTAACACTTCCCTTCAAGTGTACAAAAACACTTAGCACTCAAACAAGACACTCCTTTAAGAGTAGATATGAGTAAAAAGAATACGCTCAAGATTGCAACAACTTTTGACAAGAATTTGGCTCTCAAAAGCTTATGTAATGAATATAAAATGATAAGCAATAAAGTATGCGAGCTTTAGCAATTGTATGATCAGTTGTTGTGTGTTGTTGTACTTAAAAGACTGAATTGAAGCTGTATTTATAGTTGAAAAACTTTTTATTACTGTTTCCTAATTGGCAATTAAGATTTGCTGATTTTACTCAGTGACAATCGATTGTCAAATTACCACAATCGATTGTTTGCCAGTTCTTCCAAAAATCAATCCCAGATTTTACGCTTAAGAATCGATTATCTAAGATCAATAATCGATTACTGGCAACGTTCAAAGAATCATTTCCAGATTTTACGTAAAACATTCGATTGTCAGAAATCTACACTCGATTACTCAGCAACGTTCAAAAAATCATTTCCGGATTTTACTTAAAACAATCTATTATAGGAAATCAATAATCGATTACTCAGCAACGTTCAAAAAATCCTTTCCAGATTTTAATTAAAACAATCAATTATAGGAAATCAATAATCGATTACCTGACGGTATTTGAAAACATTTTGGCAACGGTCAGTTATACAATCAATTATACTATGTTAACAATCGATTATATATCAGTCTTGAAAAATCACTTTAGACACTGCCTCTTGACAATCTATTGTTATAGGTTCACAATCGATTATTTAATAACATTTAAAAAGTCTGGAAGACACTGCCTCAACACAATCGATTATCATATGTTCACAATCGATTATTTTGTGACTTTGAAAAATCTGATGGACACTGTCTCTTCACAATCGATTGTCATTAGCTTCACAATCGATTATTTTGAGCTTTGAAAAACTTTGATGGACACTGCCTCATCGCAATCGATTGTCATAAGGTTCACAATCGATTGTCATGCAGATTTGAAAAATCTGATGCTCACTGCCTTAACACAATCGATTGCCATAAGTTCACAATCGATTGTCAAGCAGCTGACTTAAACATAATCGATTATCATAAGTACATAATCGATTATCTTAGTCCAGATTTTAGAGGCATGTTTAAAAACCATTTTGACTAAAGTAAATATGCATTATTTAAAATCATTTTGCTCTAAATTAAATATGCATGATTTGTTAAAAATATTTTTACGAGAGAAGCCAAGTCTGAGTTTAAGTTGTCGGATCAAGATCACAATTAAATACCGACTCATATAAAACTTAATCTCGATCTTTGTCTTGTGCTTGAATCTCGTTATATATCAATTTTCCGCTTTTGTTTGGACCTCGTCATGTGTCAATTTGCGCATAGTTTGTCATTCATCAAAACCTACAAATATGAACAAGCGTTTAGTATAATGCCTTGAGAACGTGTTTCCAACATTATCGGTTATCGGTTAATCAATTATCGATCATTATCAGTTCGGTTATTGGTTTACCCAATAAAATATAACTCAATCTAAAGTTAAACAAAAAAGAGAAGACAATTTACTGGAGTTAAGCAAAAAAAGAAGAATTAATATTTACATATAATATACTACTTATTTATGCGTTCTGGCCACAACTAATATTTGAAGCATGCTTTATTTTGGCAAATTTAAGACCTGTTCAACTCCAAAATGGATACTACAACTCCACAAATATTTCATCTCCAATTCACTGGAAATAGCGGTTCACAGGAACATAAATAACATTTATTTTGTTTTCTTCCAAAAAAAATTGAATTTTGAAGAAGAACTGATGAAGAATTGAATTGGAGTCTGAAAAGTGAACTATGAAACTTCAATCTTGAATGCAGGTGAAACAATTAGGAGAAAAAAGGAGAATGAAGTCATAGATGTATTTATATACTTAAGAGTAAAATCATAATCTTATTAAATCTTTTTTTATAATTAAACTTTTATTACCACGTAAATATTTACAAGTATAACAGACACTAAGTTTGGACATCCAGCCCCAAATTAGTATATTCTATTCTCTCTAATAACATTTCTAAGGGTATAAGTTTGCCTTTTGCATCTCTTTCCTTAAACTAATTTGTCTATGACCTATACAATGTATATCTTGTATTATCTACCTGGTAATGTCTTCATCGTATCTCTTTTCTTGCTGAAATACTCATTGATTCCTTTCCATTCATAGTTGGTATACTGTACCTATAATACTTATCCTGTAAATCATGGTTTTTGAGTTTTTGCCTTTCACATGTTCTGTTACCCATTTGAGTTCCTCATCCTAACGTTTTATCCTTCGTACAGACCCCATCCATGATAACAATTTTCCCCAAACTTCTGTTGAAAATGTACATGCAAAGAAAAGGTGTTGATGGCTTTCCAGCTTTTGATCACATAATGGACAATTTTGATTAACTTGTAGCCCCCAGCTGTTCAATGTGTCTTTGGTGTATAGCTTCCCCTGCAGTGCAAGATACAATATGAATCTCCATCTTGGGCAGCCATTGTTGTTGAATAAAAATCTGCTCCAATAATTTCTTGGAAAATTTCCTCTCAGTTGATTGTACAATCTCCTGATGGAGAATGTTTCTGTTATTAACTCCATTTCAATATCCAACCCAACTTCATTTATATATTTGTCAGCCTACAGTATCTTCCTAACAATCCATGAAGCTTGCTTCATATCCACTTGCGATGGAATCTTTACTTTTATATAGTAGACATGCACCCACCTTATTCACAGTTTATCCTTCTTCTTACAAAAATTCCATAAGTATTTAATAGTGTTGCTCTATTCCATATACCAAGATCAACGATATTTAATCCACCTTTAGATTTTGGCTTGCACATTTTATCCCAAGCTACCAATGCTTTTTTACTTGCATTAGTGTCACCACTCCAAAGAAATCTCCTACAAATGCCTTCAACCAAATGGATAATTTTCTTTGGCAATGGAAAGATCTGCGATCAGAAAGCTTGAATGGCTATTAACACATTCTTTATTAATTGTTGCCTCCCTGCATAACCTAAGAATTTCATTGTCCATTGCTTAACTCTCCCAACATTTTATCTAGTAGAGATTGATATTGGCTTAGTGACAGTCTCTTAAACTCAATGGAACTCCTAAGTATCTAAAAGGAAGTTCACCAATGGTAAAACTAGTAACCTGAATAATTTCCCGTCGCACTGTTGTTGGAACTCCACCAAAATACATGCAACTTTTACTTTGGTTTGCAACAAGGCCTGATGCTTTTGAAGAACCGTCGAAACATTTATATAGTAGCTGTATAGATATCACATCACCTCGACAGAACAGTAACAAATCATCTGCAAAACTGAGCTGGACAATACCCATTTTTTCACATCTTGGATGATAGTTAAAGTTAGGCTTCTCCTTCAATTGTTTCAGGATTGTAGTCAGATATTCCATTGCTAGTACAAACAATAATGGAGATAATGGGTCACCCTGCCTCATCCCCCTTTTTGCTTCAAATGGCACAGTAGGACTACCATTAACAGTGGAATATGACATAGTTCTGATGCACTCAATAATCCATCCTATGAATATCTTAGGAAAACATAGTCCAGTTAATACTTGCTCCAGAAACACCCATTCAAGTGAGTCATATGTCTTTTTCATGTCAATATTGAGCATGCATCTAGGTCGGGCTCCTTTTCTACCATAACTCTTTATTAATTCATGACTGAGTAGAACATTGTCTATCAATCCTCTATCTGGAACAAAAGTTTTCTGGATCTCATCCACCGATGTTTGTCACTTGCCTTAATCTATTTGTCTGCATTTTGGATATGATCTTATATAGCATGGTGCATCATGAGATTGGTTTATACTCTCTAATTAAGGTTGGGTTCTTTACTTTAGGAATAAGAGTAACTATTGTGTTATTGATTGGCCTGAACATTCTCCCAGTAGTAAAAAATTCAAGCATTGTATTTACAAATACATCTTCAGTAATGTTCCATGCTTTCTGAAAGAAATATGCATTAAACTCATCTCCTCCAGGTGCTTTCATGTCGTCTATACCTTTTAGTGTGTCAATTACATTTTCTTTTGTGAAAGGGGCTATAAGCTGCAACTGTTGTATTCCAATGAGTACTGCTCCATTCCTTATCCAGCTAGGATGAATAGCAATATGCTACCATTTACAGTTCCTAATAACTGCTTATAAAACCTAACCATTTCAGCTTCAATGCTCTTACCATCTTTCAAGACACCTCCATTGTTATTAATAAGCTTTGTAATTTGATTATGTGTTTTCCTTCCTTTCATGCTAGCAAATAAGTAGGCACTATTAGTATCTCCCACTTGTAACCACTGTATTCTTGATTTTTGCTTGTATATGGACTCCTCAATCTTATCTCACTTGTCTAGTTGTAATAGAAATTCCTTCTTTTCCTCAAATAAATCATTTGGCGCATTAGTAGTATTCGTTCTTCCTTGTATGCTATCTAGCTCCTTTTTAATAGTACTTATCTTCTTTGTAACATTCATAAACTCCTTTGTGTTTAACTGTTTCAAAGCCGCTCTTACAGTTTTCAAGTTCTTCCATATAGCGTCCATACCCCTATCCTTCAATTTTCAGCTGGTTTCCATCATCTTTCCAAATTCAGGGTGATCAGCTATACAATTATAAAATTTAAAGGGCCTTTTCTTGTTATCATAGCTTACCTCAATCTCAATGCCCAATAGAAAGTGATCTGAGAACATAGGATTCATTATTAGGACTTGTCTATGAGGCATAGTAATCATCCAGCGTTCGTTAACAATTACTCTATGAATTCTGCTATACATATAGCCATTTGTCCATGTATATGTCTTGCCCACTGTAGGTATCTCTGCCAGATTACAATTTTCAATTATTTCTTTGAAATTCTTTGTTTCGTTATCATGTACTTCACTACCAAGCATTCTGTCATCAGCACTCATCATTGAATTAAAATCTTTTATTAACAACCAAGGTCACATGCTTTGCCTTGCTATATTTCTAATTATTTCCCATAATGATTTCCTATCCTGCAAACTATGTAGCCCATATACTGCTGAAAAATAGAATTCCTTATTATCCTTGAGAACTTTCACAGTACCATGTATAACCTGGGAATATCTCTCCAACACTATATAATTTAGTACATTTGGATTCCATATTACCTAAATTCTTCCTTTACAGGAACTTGATACATTGTGATACCATTTCCCTCATAGAAGTAGCTTTTTAATAATCTTATTTGCTTTTGTATCTTTTACTCTATGCTCAGATATTGCTATCATATTTACCCTATTTTCCTTCATAAACATTTTCACAACCCAAACCCGGACCCCGTCGTGATGGCGCATCTCATGGGGACAAGGCCATCCAACTAAACCCAATTCGTCTTTTCGAAAATAGTTAAATATAAATAAGCAGCTTAAATATGACTTAAAATATTAATTAACGGAAATACAACCCAACACAGCCCTAATCGCGGTGTCACATGTCACGAGCATTTATCATAATATAAATCCACTACAAGGTCTAAAATATACTAAATCGGAATAATGAACAAAAGGAGAAATGTGGTACTGCGAACGCTGGCAATCACCTCCTTACTCATATAACTCTACCTTTGATCGGCCAAAACCCGCTACTGGGTGAATAGATACTTGCATCTGCACACGAGGTGCAGGGAGTAAAGTGCGTACTCCAACTCAGTAAGTAATAAATGTAAATAGCAACTGAGCGGTAAGAAATCATGTATGTCAAATCATCATGCTATATAGAAGCAGTGTAAACCCTTTTTAGAAACAAAAAAACAATGAAGATATGAAATCCTTAGAGAAAAAAACATCTTAATTCAGTTTAAGCCTATTTTGAAATGTCCTTTTTCAGCGGTGACACAAACAAATGCAAATAAATGGTGCAGCTAAGCACAAAATTTTTGCCCCGCGGGCACAACGCTCAATTATCTAGGAATGCTAGAGTATCAGGTCTATATTACAAGAAGTATCACAAAACAACAGATAATAACAGACAAATAAGATAATGCAAACATATCAAATAGTACCGGTACCGCTGCGGCGTGCAGCCCGACCCATTTATTATCGACGATGCTCATTGGGGGTGTGCAGACTCTGGGAGGGGCCCCTTATGGCCCAAGCGCAATATAAGTCATCTCGTGGCATCAACTAGGCCCTCGGCCTCATATCAATATCAATATAATACTGCTGCGGCGCGCAACCCGATCCCATGCTGAGTCCAGAATCATATAGGCCCTTCGGCCATAATAATATATAAATATTCAGCCCAAACTTCGTTAGAAATATTATTTAAGTTTCAAGTTTGATAAAAAATGGCTGAGTTTGAAAAATAGCATTAAATACCAAGACTGAGTTCAATAATACATAAAAATAGTAAGAAACTAGTAACAGCAATTCCTGAAGGATTGAATCAATTGGCACGAAGCCCAAATATGACAATCAGCTCAAATCATAATGATAACAGGTGATGTACAGTCAAATCCGCAATAAATTCTTCTATCAAGACGGACCAAGTCACTATCCCCAGTGGTGCTCTACCCTACGCTCGCTATCCGACATGCAAGTCACCTCAGTATAGCACTACGATATGCAAATACGGGGTTTCAAACCCTCAAAATATCATTTACAATCATTACTCATCTCGAACCGGTGAAATCCCTAGCTCGCGACGCCTTTACCCCTCAAATCGACCTCCACACGCATCGAATCTGACAAAAACCACAACGAATACGTCACAATATGCCAATAGAACATTACCTAATCGAAAACAATCGAAAAATATTAAAAATCTCAGAATTGGCAAAACCCGAGTCCCGGTCCCACTTCTCGAAACTCAGAAATTCTTATACCAACGGGTTCCTTATCTTGCCACGATCTATACATATAAAGAACATAAAAATCGGAGTCCAAATGACTCCTCAAATCCAAATTTGAAATATCAAAACTCAAGCCCTAGTTCTTCCCCTTTTTGCTAAGTTTACATAGATTTCAAGGTAATTTTACAATAAAATCGTGTTTTTAGTTCATAGGACTTACCTCCAATCACTCCCAGTCGAAACCCTCTTCAATTTCCATCCAAAAGCTCTCAAGGATGCTCAATAATTGTGAAAATAAGGCTTAGCTCGCGCATGAAATATTATTAAGAACCCTTCTGTCCAGGCCTCTTTTCCTCTATGCGATCGTAACCCCGGGCTTGCGATCGCAGTGCACAAATTCAAACTCCAAAATTTAACATTACGCGATCGCATAAACACCCATGTGATCGCAATGACAAAACACTTTAACTAACGCGATCGCAAACTCACCCACATGATCGCGTTGAATAAAATCCAAACTCCTAAGATTCCTCTATGTGATCGCACTAATTCTCCCCCGATCGCACTGCATAAACTCTTGACTCTACGCAATCGCAAACAAAACCCTGCGATCGCATTGAACAACTGAAAACCCCCTCCAAAAATCCTTCTATGCGATCGCAAAGCCTCTCCCGCGATCGCATAGAGCAAAACTCTGCAACACTGACCTGCAATTTTCTGTAGCATCTAAAGTCCCAAAAACCTTTTGTAGGTCATTTGAAAACACCCTGAGGCCTCCGGGACCTCAACCAAAAGCATCAACGCATCCCAAAACATTATTCAAACAACGCCAAAACCATTAAATTACATTGGATTCAAGCCTAAGTTCTTCTAAAACTTCCGAAACACGCATTCGATCAAAAACCCGACTAAATCACCTCTGAATGACCTCAAATTTTGCACACATCCGAAATCACCTAACGAAGCTACAGAAACTCTTGGAATTCCATCCGACCCTTGGATCAAAATCTCACCTATCAACCGCAATTTTCCAAAATACTAACTTCGCCAATTCAAGCCTAATTCTACACCAGACCTCCAAAATCACTTCCAATCATACTCCAAAGTCACAAATCATCCCCCGAAGCTAACCGAATCATCAGAATCCATATCCGAGCCTCCTAGAACCTATGTTAATATCTGGTTGACTTTTTCAAAACAATCCTTCCTTAAAGAGACTAAGCGTCTCAGTTCCTTCTAAAAATCAATCCAAATCAACTCGTTCACACAAGACACTCATAATGAAGTATAAAGAAGTAGAAAATGCGGAAACAAAGTGATAAATCATGAGACGACGGGTCGGGTCATCTTATCCTCCCCAACTTAAACAAACGCTCGTCCTCGAGCGTACCCAGAGTTGTTCTAGAAGTCAACTAATAGCTGAATAACTTTACGATGCATATAGCTGGGGGTGATCCCCCGTCACCTTATCTCACATAGGCCCGATTACACATTGTCACTGCAAGTTCATATCCAATCTGGCCCATAAACCTTAGAACCACATTTCCATTTCCGAAATCGTACACAAGTCCAGAACCTTCCATCTATATCCGGAACAAGTATGAACCAGCTGTAATAACCTATACCTGCAACCTTAGGTATAATTACCTGATATTCCACATAACTCAAACACATGTTGCGATAACTCCACTTACATCAGCTACATACAAGGCATGAATACAGGTAGAAAACCTCTTAACAACTAAAGTTTCTTTCCAATACTTTTACATATAATGCAACTGATAACTAAAACATGCAGTAAGCCATCACCATTTCTCATATCAACCATTCATGAAACCACTTCTCCTTTGGCAAATACTACATTAAATTTCTGAGTCGAAGCTCGATATTATCCCTCCAACATACTGAAATAGAATCTGCTCGTACTCATTAAAGATCCCAACGATCTCATCTAATAAACACACTACTCTGGTGACATTAGACATTTATACAGGACTAAGTCACAACTCACACAATACGCACACCAATAAGCAACAGTCTAAACATACTCAATTCATGAAAATGACTCAAATGAAAGAGTTGTACTTCAAGATCTCCAGTACCACCACAACACAAGACGAGAGCCCTTCTCCCATCATAGAGACAGAACACACGAATCTAACCCGCAATATCATACATCTGCATAACTTCGCCCCAATGCGTGACCTCATCCAGTACGAACCGCTTAGGCAATTAGCCACCCCGTACATAATCAAAAGTCTGATATGAAGCCACAAAGTGCCGATAGGCTACCGATTAATATGCGGTACAAAAGGAAGGCGAACTCTGGAAGGCACTGCCTAACTTACGCACTAATACGTACTCTCCTTAGAAAAAAATAGGAAGCAAGGCATACAAAAATAGCATACAGAAAACTATGCTCAATATCACTCAGTTGCGGTGCGCAACCCGATCCAAATAACACACTCATGGCACCGTGCCACCCGATCCACGCATAACACTCACCTAAACAGATGTACATCAAGCTAAATTGCTCATTAATATAAAACACCGAATTTCTGTCACAAGCGCGCTAAGTGCATAATACCATCCCTGAGGGGACATATCGCGTGCGATACACAATCTGAATCTCGAGAGCTATTTTGCTCATAAATATCATTTCTACGCGGATCCTCAACACATAAGCATTTTCTCAAACCGTCTCACAACTCACATGCCGCGGTGTATCACTGTATAAAATGTCTGACAACAAAATAATACCCTGACTCATCCTCCATAAGGAGAGCATCACTGAAATAAACCCGTTCGGCCTGACATAGAGCCATATTCACATTTGAACCCATCCACCGACCTCAAGACGATTCTGATCCCATTAAACTAGGTTAATTACCTTTCAAAGGTCCCTAACAACTCATCCTCTGCTTGTAAAACATAAGAACATCCATCATGGCTGGAGAAATCATCTATAGTCCACAACTCAATAGACCGAGTGCTCTCTAAGCATGTTTTCTCAATTCAACGATATTATCACAACCTTCCTACTTGGTTCAATTCTTCAATCAATCAAGTGACTAACTGCCATACTTACACAATCTACCTGTGAGACACCCTCCCACAACTTACCATTACGAATAACTAAGTTGTACCTCCAAACCACCGACTGCACTAACGCTGAAAAGCGATCAAGAATCATTAACCAGGGTGCAAAGCCTTTTCACAAAACACCCTTCTCAGGTGACGCCGAAGACAATACCGATTTACCTTAAACGTTGAGACTTCTTCCCTACTCATCTGAGCACGTGGCATTCTTGTCCATACCGAGTTGCTACCTCTATCTTCACTTCAAATCCCATACCCCTCATTGCACCCAACTTGCCAACATATGATAGAACACGCTCTTCATAGCAGCTTCGGAACCATTATTAGGTTAACACTTCATCATATAAAACTTTCCACTTAACTCACTTCAGGAGAACCATTGCAACACACAAGTGAATTCTCATAACCGCAGAATATGCAAATATCTAAGTAGTGGTCCATCCCACCATGACCCTTCCAGGATCTGCCTACATGTAACATGCCCATAACAATGGAATACTCTTGAATAACATCAATTACGATGGATGACAAGCCTCACCTGTACCGCCACAATTCACATATGTAACTTGATCATGCTGACGGAATTGATCTCTACCACCAATATGCCAACCGATATATGGCTAACCAATCAATCTTCTTTCGGCTTACCCTGATTTCCCTAAGAATAATAGTAACTGCATTCAACATATAACACCATCCACCCGCATTCATCTCGAGTGACTTTTAATCACGAGACCATGTTGTCTCACATCCCACAAACCATTTCGTACCTTCAAACTGCTACATCACAAGTCGAAACATCATAGAACATTCTACGAATTCCGAACCATAACCTGCACCTTCCTGATACTGCTACATGGAAGCCCGTAATTGATATAGAAAAATTACACATATTGACCTCTCCCAATGGAGGCTCAGTTCTAATCACATATACAAATTCAAGATACTCAATTGTCACATGTAGAATCTCGAACACATTAGTACCATTCTCGAGAGTCATTTACTCTGTTTAACTACATTTAGCCTGACCTAATGAATAGAACCACCTGTGCCTCGTTAGCACTCTGACACCGCAAGATATGACCTCGTCACAATACAAAAAAAAATCTTCCTGCTCCATGCATCGATTCTTCACCAACAACAGCTCAATACATCCTCTAATTCTCACACATTTACATAGCACTATATCACCTTTGTCAAAAATTTCCTTCACTCGAGCCATCCTCGGCTCAATTTCTGCAACCAGAACTGATTCGCCAGCATGTCTTAAATCGAAACCAACATAGCACATAATCGTGTAATCAACTAATCAATAGCAACCTCCCCAACTTAGCTCGAAGCCATAGATCAAAACGCACAATAACTCATAATGCATATACTTTATTGCTACCTTAATACCATAGAGAGATTAAACTCAATCCTTCATAGGCTTGTGGAAACACCAATCATTTAGATTTTTTTTTAAAAGTTTCTGCAAATCTCACATTCACTCACACAACAGTTAAGGCCACTATCTAGGCGATCCAATCTAGATGTCAACACATTTTCTTCACTTGTGAATGAGATCTCCTAATATAAACATAAGGATCACACCACTTTAGAACACCCAGCAGGAGATAACCCACCTGTTTCGCCTCAATATAACATTTCTGTATACCTTCCACCGTCATACATATTACACAACCACTTAGTCTTCCTGAGTCTGAAATCATACTGTATCATGAAATTTACTCCACTCTCAACTGGAAACATGAAAAGATTCTTCACGCGCCCATAACTCTGGCTATACCCCGAATCACAATGGAATTCAAACACCTAGTAGTTCTTATATCATCCAGCAGACCTCCCTAGTCACTTCCAAGTCACATAAATACATCTCACAGTACTAACATACTCATCATGTTGCTATCCAGCTGTCACTTCCACTAATAGAGACAATGCCGATCGTATAAGTTTGAAACACTTGCTCACGCAATCAGCACCTCGGTGCTCAAGCCATAGGCCAAGATACGGTCTTAAGTCCTCCAGATTGGCCCAACATAAACTCACAGAGATTACATCTCACCCCTTGATCGGGGAATCACAAGCCATCAAGGCACTTCTGATACTAAGAGCTCATCTGCGCATACAGACGCGTGGAAGGAATTTTATGAGTTTTCTTTCTAGCTGAATCAAGGACGCACGATAAGAATTCAAGAATGTGAAGTTTTTCCTAAAGGTTCTACATCCTCTCGATGATAAATATAGACGTCTCTGTACCGATCTACGAAACTCTACTAAACCTGCTCATGACTCGTGAGACCTAGTAACCTAGGCTCTGATACCAACTTGTCACAACCCAAACCCAGACCCAGTCGTGAGTGTGCCTCTTGTGGGGACAAGGCCATCCAACTAAACCTAAATATTTTAACATAAATAAGCAGCTTAAATATGACTTAAAATATTAATTAACAGAAATACAAACCAACACAGCCCTAATCGGGGTGTCACAAGTCACAAGCATCTATCAGAATGTTAATCCACTACAAGGTCTAAAATATACTAAACCAGAATAATGAACAAAAGGAGAAACATGGTGCTGCGAATGTTGGCAGTCACCTCCTTACTCATATAACTCTGCCTCTGATCGGCCAAAACCCGCTACCGGGTGAATAGATACCTGCATCTGCTTATGAGGTGCAAGGAGAAAGTGAGTACTCGAACTCAGTGAATAATAAAGGTAAATAATAACTGAGTGGTAAGAAATCGCGTATGACAAATCATCATGCTATATATAAGTAGTGTAAAACCTTTTTAGAAACAAAAAAATAGTGAAGGAATGAAATCCATATAAAAAAATATCTTAATTCAGTTTAAGCCTCTTTTGAAATGTCCTTTTTAAGCGTTGAAGCAAATGAATCCAAAAAAATGGTGCAGATAAGCACAGAATTTTGCCCCGCGGGCACAACACTCAGTTATCAAGGAATGCCAGAGTATCAGGTCTATATTGCAAGAAGTAGAACAAAACCACAGATAATAACAGAAAAATAAGATAATGCAAACATATCAAATAGTACGGTACCGATGCGGTATGCAGCCCACTCCACATGTCGCTGCGGCATGCACCCCGATCCATTTATCGTCGACGACGCTCATTGTGGTTGTGCAGACTCCGGGAGGGGCCCCATACGGCCCAAGCGCAATATAAGCCATCTCGTGGCATCAACTAGGCCCTCGGCCTCATATCAATATCAATATAATACTGTTCCGGCGCGCCACCCGATCACATGCTCAATCCAGAATCACATAAGCCCCTCTGACACAATAATATATAAATATGCAGCCCAAACTTCGTTAGAAATATTAGTTAAGTTTCAAGTTTTAGAAAAAATGGTTGAGTTTGAAAAATAGTGTTAACTACCAGGACTGAGTTCAATAATACGTAAAAATAGTAAGAAACCAGTAATAGCAATACCTGAAGGATTGAATCAATTGGCACGAAGCCCAAATATGACAATCAGCTCAAATCATAATGATAACAGGTGATATTCAGTCAAATATCCAGTAAATTCTTCTATCGAGACGGACCAAGTCACAATCTCCAACAGTGCTCTACCCTACGCTCGCAATCCGGCGTGCAAGTCACCTCAGTATAGCAATATGATGTGCAAATACGGGGTTTTAAACCCTCAAAATATCATTTACAATCATTACTCACCTCGAACCGGTGAAATCCCTAGCTCGCGACACCTTTGCTCCTCAAATCAATCTCCACGCGCGTCGAATCATACCAAAACCACAACGAATACGTCACAATATACCAATAAACACTACCTAATCGAAAACAATCGAAAAATATTAAAAATCTCGAAATTGGCAAAACCCGAGCCCAGAGCCTACTGCTTGAAACTCAGAAATTCTTATATCAATGGGTTCCTTATCTCGCCATGAGTCTATACATATAAAGAACACTAAAATCGGAGTCCAAATGACTCCTCAAATCAAAATTTGAAATATCAAAACTCAAGTCCTAGTTCTTCCCCGTTTTGCTAAGTTTACATGGATTTCAAGGTTAATTTTACAATAAAATCGTGTTTTTAGTTCATAGGACTTACCTCCAATCACTCTAAGTCGACACCTTCTTCAATTCCCGTCGAAAAGCTCTCAAGGATGCTCAACAATGATGAAAGTAAGGCTTAGCTCGCGGATAAAATATTATTAAAAAACCCTTCTGTCCAGGCCTTTTTTCCTCTGTGCGATCGCAGCCCCAGGCTTGCGATCGCAGTGCACAAAATTCAAACTCCAAAAGCTAACAATACGCGATCGCATAAACACCCCTACGATCGCAGTGACTAAACATTTTACCTTACGTGATCGCAGACTCACCCAGGCGATTGCGATGAACAAAATCCAAACTCCCAAGATTCCTCTATGCGATCGCACTAATTCTCCCGCGATCGCACTGCATGAACTCTTGACTCTATGCAATCTCGAACACAACCCTGCGATCGCATTGAACAACTAACGGCCCCCTCCAAAAATCCTCCTATGTGATCGCAAAGCCTTCTTGTGATCGCATAGAGCAAAACTCTACAACACTGATCTGCAATTTTTGCAGCATCTAATGTCCCAAAAACCTTGCGTTGGCCATCTAAGCCTTTCTTAAAGAGACTAAGCGTCTCATTTCCTTCTAAAAATCAATCCAAATCAACTCGTTCACACAAGACACTCGTAATGAAGTATAAAGAAGTATAAAATGGGAAAACAGAGAGGTAACTCATGATACGATGGGTCGGGTCGTCACAAACACCTTTAACTCCTTGTGCTTAAACACTTTATCGAAATCCCTTACATTCTACATGACTATCATGTTAATATTGCTAAAATTTTCTGTTCTATCCTCTCCGCCTCTACCCTTATACTTGTACTAGATTCAACTATTCCTCTTGTGATTTGTTCTTGTCCTGCCTCTATTAGACTGTTGAAGCCATTTAGAACTGTTATGTGCTGTCCAGATTCTAGAGCTTTTTGTCCTTTTGCTACAGATTTACTCTTCACTTGTTGCCACATATCACCACTTTCCCCTCCTTTGTCATTAGTCACTTGCTTCTATTTAGTTCTCAGTGGTACATCCTGTTGTTGTTGGCTTTGTAATCTAACTTCTTTATTGATAGGTTTCCATTCTGTCATCTACTTTGTCACCGTCTTGTGTTATTGTTGGCCTGTTTTCTTCGCCAGCCCTACTATATTAGTCTGGCTTTGTAGAAAGTTATGGCGTATCATACACCTTGAGCAATATACTGGTTTCCACTCATACCATATCTCTTGTGCCATGATTCTGCCCTTTGGCTCTTTTAGTTTAATAATAGTTCGAAACTCCTTAGTAACATCAACTTCCACCAGAATCCTTACATATGAAATTCTCTCAGCATTTGAAGTACAAGCATTAACATATATTGGTTGGCCTAAACCACTACCAATTTTACTCAATGCACTTGCACTCTAACATCTTAGAGGTAAGTTAGGCAATTTGATCCAAATGGGAATTGTCTTCAAATCCTCAGCATCAAGTCAAAATCAGCAGTCCATGCATTCATAATAACTGGTCGATTGTTCAGCATATGACACCCTGAGTACATCATCGTATCCCTCTCCTCCAAGCATGAGAACGTAATAATAAAATACCCAACATTATAATAGTATATTTTTGATTTTCTTGAGAAATTCCCCTGTCCAGCTACAGATCTCTCCATAGCCCCAATAGTAGGCGATCCACCTATAACATATACTATTGTCGCATTTTTCCATTTGTGTATTTCGCTATCAATATCCTCTTGCACCAATTCTACAATCACCTCTCCCTCAACTAGTGTAGGCGGTATAAAATTCAGATTCATACCTTGTTTTTCCAATTTTTTCTCTTCAAACAACATCAACAATGTCCTTCCTACTTTTTCTTCTGATTCCAGCTGTAATTTCCACTATACACCTCCATTCTGAGTTATTGTTTCATTGTTTTATTCACTTTGAACAGTTTTCAAGTTCAGATCTACATCTTGAATATGTTTTTGTTCCGGTCCTTTTGAGCTTAGATCCTTCTACATGTGAGTCGGAGTTGTCCATGTAACAACCGATGTTCTATTTCCTCTACTTCGAGCTGGTAGGGTTGGCCATATCTCCAGATTTGGTGTTGCATGCTCCTTTCCATTGTTTATTGTTGTTTCCTCGACCAATTTCCTTTCAATTGTGATGTTATTAACCTTTACCCTTGCTTTGATCAATGAAACAATACTGTCACCTCCAGTTGCTAGGGGTTTTGGTGTTACTATTCTTACAACTTCTGAGCTCCTTCCTTCCATGGAGCTGTTGTCTTCCTCAATCATCAGCTTAGTAGCATTTTCCGGCCTTCCTCATGCTCTCCCCATTCCGGTGAGCGCAGATTAGCAATTCACTCTAAAGTGCGCCGGGAGAGAAAGAGGATAGAGCTTAATCCTAAGATTATTCATCCCCAAATAATCTATCTTATTAAATCTTATTGTATTATCGGTTAATTCGTTAAGAAATTGGGCAAGCCGAGCCGAAATCAATAACCCAATAGTAAAAAAATAATAAATCATTACCGAACTGTTAACTCAATAACCCGATATTGATACCCTAACAAGATTTTTTTGGTTCGGGCTATCGGTTATACCCGATATATGTCAAGCCCCAAATTTGCTAATATGTACTGATCTAAGTCAGCATCTCAGTTATTATGGTTTAATCGAAAAGTCCATGAATTCGATTTATTTACTCTAACAGAAGAGCGAGGCGGAGCTAGGGTTTGAATTTTATAATTTTGAATTTTAAGATAACGATATTAGGTGTTAGTTTTTTTTTTAATTCCTGTCAATTTAGGAGAATTTATAATGTTTTCACACTTCCTCTTCAGCATGACTCGAACTCAGAACTTATCAGGGTTAGTTATTCCTAAATCAAATAGTACAAAGTTTGAATTAAACCTATCAGATTCGAACCTATAACTTACCTTTTTAGCACCGTCCGGTTCATGTCATCGTATTATTATAAATGTGAATAATAATGAGAATTATTATGTTGTAAATAATAATCTTTAAATTGTTATGTCGCGAGTAATAACACAAAGATTATTATAGATGAATTATCTATATTAAGTGCATTTTTATCTTTGAAGGCTTCTATATATGGCTACAAATCTTTGTATTCTTATTTCACATTCTGTTTGTGTTTGGCATATATTAGTGTGATTGAGAGTACTAATCTTGAATATCGATGAAAATTATATTTGATGTATAATTTTGAGATATTATCTCTTATGAACGTAAGTATAGCAAAGTAAACGTATATATTTAATTTTTGTGTAGTAGTTCTAGAATCGTCCACCATCCTTTATTCTTCTTGTACTATCCACGTCATGTGTCATTATTATTTTACTAATCATTTTAACATTTCTTAATTCTTCTCCTTTTTCCCCTCTTGTGTTCCTTGGAGATCAATTATTCGCTTTTTTAATCTTGAATTAATGGGTTTCTAGAAATGAAAAAACTTACGGTAGAGAGTGTTTTCTTTTTTTAATGACTTACATAATAAGTTTTAATTAGTCGAAGATCCAATACGAATATTAAACACCAAATGAAAAATTATGAACAAAATTTTAGTAAAACTAAACATGCTTAATTAAATTCTACTTACATATATGGTTTTACATATTTTATTGAATTTGATATATCTTTAGGTAAGAAGTCATATCCATCAATCTTCAACTTGTGGACGTCTTCTCTATGAAAGCTTAGTTAAATGAGTTCTCTAAATTACATATACAAGTTATTATGACTTATGTCTTTAAGAGCCATCTCAACTTCTTATTTTTATACACATGTTTATTAAGCAAGTTTAACTCTTTTTCTCACATGGTTTTCGATATTCAAGGTAGGGTAGGGTTTGATTAATTCAGGTTTTGCTAAGAAGTCTCACCTTAAGAATTAAAACGTTTTCTACAATTTAATTTTATACCCGAGGATTGAACGTAAAATCTCTAGTTAAGAATAAAGAATGTGTCAATTACAATTTTTGTAGAAAACGTTTTAATCCTTAAGGTGAGACTTTCTAGAAAAAACCTGAATTTGGTAGTTATTTTTACTTTTCTTAATTTGCAAAATCTAAAGTTTAATCAATATTTATTTTATTCACCATTAGACACACCAGATTTTATCTGAGATGGCGAGAATTCTTTAGTAAAGGCATGGCTTAAGCCAACTCGGGACGGGAGGTTTTTCTACTACTATTACAGCTCGTACAACCTTGAGGAATCGAGATTAGTGTAATAAGTTACTAGCCTAGTGCTACTCCTCCACAGAAGACTTGCTAGAATAGCTACCACCTTTTCTCTTGACTTTTCTTTGCCAAATAAATCCCACGTATGAAGCTCTCGGATTACGTACGAATCAATTAAACAAGCAACGTCATGTGAGTTTAGCTAAGTTGATTAATCTATTTCTATGGAGGTGTCACCACGCAAGAGTTCCCAAAACATCATAATTATTAATCCTAAATTGTCGTCCTAATCAAAAGAACAATCATTAACTTGGTCACCGGTGCATGTTACGTTACCTCCTCTTATCAAATACTATTACACCAAATTAATGAGGAATTAATGTTTATATTCTCCAATTATATAAAGCAGATTCAAAGCCAAGAATCATGACTAGTAAAATTGGATCCAGAATTTAAAAGTGGTAAAAGCATTATTATCAAATAAAAACTTGAGCATATACTGGAGAGGGAACCGATTCAGTCAGCGCATTAAAAGTTAAGTTGTGCCCCAAAATAGACCGATGCAGCTACTTAAGCTTTGATGCTTAAGGTGTTAATCAAAATATATACCTATTATGTGAAATATATACACATATATTTATATATATTTTTTCTGAGATTACCGGAGCCGGTTAACCCCTCCTATACTACGAGTAGGTTTGCCTCTAATGACAAGGAAAATCAAGAAAATACAAAAATGTTACACATTTTCATAGTATAACTTTTTGATGAATTAGGGGATTGAATCACCTGCATTGTATATAGCTCCGTCATTACGAAGGCTAAGGTGGTGTCAACCAAAGGGGCAAGAAGTTCTCACATGAATAGACGTTTGAATATTCGCTCAGTACTTGAACCTTCGATCACTCGGATTCGTCGTTCACCTTCTCAAACCAATGAAGCCTACTCGACCTTCCCCGTCCCAGCCAATCTCCTTCTGGATCAAGGCCAGACATGACCTTGAAAATATCGACCTTGACCTCGAATAGATCTTCGGCTTCAATTCGGGCCTGTTGTCCCACACCGAAGTTAATTCAAGATCTAGAGTCAATTAATTTCTGAATGAGTGTCATTTTCTCTTATGTATATACAGTCCAAGCAGTAAATAATGAATTTAGTTGAATTCACGAAACTTACCCTAAATCCACTTTTAACACCATATATATATATATATATATATATATATATATATATATATATATATATATATATATATATATATATATATAACCATGAACGAGAAAATATAGTACAATTATATTACAGGAAATAAGTTGAAGATTATTATAAAGCACATCTTGATCACTCTTCTTCATTGTTGTATCAAACTAAATATATAGTAGGTGTGTTAATTAAATTAAGCACCCAATATTCGGCTAACTTATAATTAATTAATCCATAGCCTAATGATATATATATAAAGTCGTCTTCATTTCATGTGCTTGTTATAAGTTTAGAGTATATATCTAGTCAAGACCTTCTCTTATTCGTTAATTAATAGATGCTTAATCAGCTTGAAGAATTTGGACCATTCGTTTATAAAACAATAATGTTCTCACTCAGATTTGGTTTAGTGAGAGTTGATTTTAGAACAATCGTATTTGAAAAAATATATATGACTAAATTCTTAAAACATTTTAGACGCTAACATATACGGTATAACAACAACAACAACAGTAACGACGACGACCCAATATAGTCTCACAAGTGAGGTTTAGGAAAAATAATGTGTATACAGACTTTACTTCTATCATGATAGAGTAGAGAAATTGTTTCCGATAGACCCTCGGTTCAAGAAGACGAAAAGACGAAAAGAAACAATACATCAGTATCATCAATAAAAATTATGAAAATAACAACGACATCACAAAAACTAATAAATAATGAAAAGCAAAAATAATAACCTATAAATAATACCCTAAATTATGAAAATAAAAGAGTAGTGAAAATAAAATACTGTATGTAAAATTAATATGTTATTACGTTGAAAATCAGATCCCTATGGCCCAAAATATTGCAGCAGCATCCCATGTGAATCTCTACCAAATTTATATTTAATGGAAAAGGGACAAAATATTTTTGAACTATTGAAAATAGCTCAAGAATATCTTTCATTTATTTCTGACACTAAAAATATTTTCGCCGTTTATGTTTTAGACTATAAATGCCCCTTAAATCGTTAGTCTTGTCGTTAAAGCTGACGTGGCAGTTTAACTGGGTTCGATTTACTTATATGGTCATCCACCTAAGTAATCCAGCATGGCGAAAGTTTATTCTTTGTTCTTGAATCCTAATCACAACAAAAAAAATCAAAAAATTTAAAAAATACCAAAATAGTTTTTGATCGGAGTTTACGATTTGATTAATTTATTTATCTATATAAATTTCAATGTTTTCCAACTCTTATTTAGTTAGTATCAGAATAGAAATTATTACATTCTCATAACGAATGCTTGTTATAAGTTCATTGATAAACATGGAGTTGATTATAATCGAAATGATTTAAATTAGTATTCTTATTTTAGTTAGTATTAGCATTGATAAACTTATAAGTTCATATACGAATGCTTAGAGATTCCACCTATTTCTAGTACCCGCCATCTCTAAACAAGAACATGCAGTTGATTATTATCGAAATGATTTTGGTTGTATACACTTTCTTTGTAAAAAGAAATAAAGTTATTAAATTTGAAGTTAAAAAATATTTATATAATAGAATATTTTGGTATTTTTTGATTTTCTTTTTTTTTTTTTTTTTGTGATTAGGATTAATGAGTAAAGAATAAATTTTTCGCCATATTAGATTGCTTAGGTGGATGATCATGTAAGCAAATCTAACCAGTTGGACTGACATGTCAGTTTCAACGGCAAGACTAACCGTTTAAGGAGCATTTATGGTCCAAAATATATACGGTAGGGATATTTTTGGTATAAAAAACAAACGAAAAATATTTTTATTCTATTTTTAATAGTTCAAGGATATTTTTGTTCTTTTTCCTATATTTTATTGCATTTCGACATTCCAGTAAAAATAAAAAACAAAAAATTCACAACTTGATCTTATTTGTTAAGAATAGAATTCTAATTAGAGTGAATGTCTATCTTATAGAAGAGTTTTACTTTGAGGCTAAGTCATTTCTCTTCCTATAAATAGAGGGGTCTTACCCCATTCCCAAAAATATCAATAAGAATTCTCTTCTCCCTACTTTCTCTGCAATATTGTTCTTGTTCTTGTATTATTTTATAACACGTTATCAGCACGAAGCTCTACTATCTCAAGAATCTCTTTGAGAAAATTAAGGTATTTTTTTTTCTTTTCTCCTCCTAATTTCGTTTTAATTATGTCTGACATTATGAAAAGAAAGTTCGTTGCCCTTGAAATTTCGGGCAAGAACTACATGACATGGGTGTTGGATGCTGAAATCCATTTGGATGCAATGGGTCTTGGAGACGCCATTAAAGACAGAGATAATGCATCCACCCAAGACTGTGCTAAGGCCTTGATTTTCTTGCGCCATCACCTTGATTAAGGTTTGAAAATTGAATATCTCACAGTCAAAGATCCACTTATCTTGTGGAATGGCTTAAAGGAGAGATATGACAACTTAAAGTTGGTAACTCTGCCACAAGCACGATATGATTGGGCTCATCTAAGGCTCCAAGACTTTAAGTCTGTTTCTGAATATAATTCTGCAATGTTCAGAATTACTTCTAAATTGAAACTCTGTGGAGATAATATCACTGATTCTGATATGCTTGAAAAAACGTTTACAACGTTTTATGCCTCCAATATGGTTCTGCAACAACAGTACAGAGAGAAAGGTTTCAAAAAGTACTCTGAGTTGATTTCTCTTCTCCTTGTGGCTGAGCGAAACAATGACCTGCTCATGAGAAATCACGAAAATCGACCCACTAGGTCTACACTATTTCCTGAAGGAGATAAGGTGTATTCCCATTATGCTAAGCATGGAAAAGGCTATGCCTTTAATCATAGTCGTGGTCGTAATCGGGGTCATGGCCATGGACGTGGACAAGGAAGAAATTTTCCTGGTGTCAGTCACCCCCCAAAGAGATATAACCACCAAAAGCGGAAACGGAATTATGAGGATCCAAAAGCAAATAGTTCAGAAACTATATGTTATCGTTGCGGTGGAAAAGGGCACTGGTCAAGAATTTGCCGTGTACCAAGACGTTTGGTTGAGCTTTATCAAGCATCTCTAAAGAGTAAAGGCCCTGAAACCAATTTTGTCTCTAACAATAATTTTGATATCACCCACTTGGATGTGGCAGACTTCTTTGAGCACCCTGAGGGGAAAATAGACCACACAATCGGTGATGGATCTGTGATTAAGGAAGATTGAGTTGTTTGATTTTATTTTACTTATTTGTATTAGTTAGTGAATAAACTAATAGTCATTAGTATCAACTCGTATTATTTAATTTATGGAAAAGTGTTAGTATTCGTTCTTTAGAATGCTTCAGTATGCTTAATTTTCAAAGATATTTTTTTTTTTCAGTAAAGTTAATCGACTAACATGTCAGATAGTCGACTATTTAATATTTCGTATTAAACTGGACTTTTTTCGCAAGGCATGTTAGTCGACTATCAGATTTAGTTAATCGATTAACCTAATGACCGTTGCCTAAGTTAATCGATTAACATATCAGATAATCAATTATCTTATATTCTTATTAAACTGGACTTTTTCCGCAAGGCATGTTAGTCGACTATCAGATTTAGTTAATCGACTAACCTAATGACCGTTTCCTAAGTTAATCGATTATCAACTTAGTTAATCGATTAACCTCAGCAGATTTTAAAAATATTGTTTAATTATGAAGCAACGGATTAAATTTGTTTATTCTCATTTTCGTATATTTCTTTTGTATGTCAAACCATGGAAACAAATATGGATTTCTGGTAGTAGTAAATTGATTGAAGGCTCCGGAAGAGCAACTATAACTCTGCCTAAAGGAACAATATTTATCATAGAGAATGCAATGTTCTCCTCCAAGTCCAAGAGAAACTTGTTGAGTTTTAAAGATATCCGTCAAAATGGATATCATATTGAGACAATAGATGAGAATAATCTTGAATACCTCTTCATTACAAAGAATGTCTCTCAAAAGAGGGTGATTGAGAAGTTCCCATCTTTATCTTGTGGCCTGTATTGGACAAAAATTAATGCCATTGAGGCACATTCCACAGTAAACCAAAAGGTTACTGATTCCAATACTTTTGTACTTTGGCATGATCGATTGGGACATCCTGGATCAATTATGATGAGACGGATTATAGAAAACTCATATGGGCATCCATTAAAGAATTTAAAGATTCTTTTAAATAATGAATTTTCTTGCACTTCTTGTTATCAAGGCAAGTTAATTATTAGACCATCACCAACAAAGGTTGGAACTGAGTCACCTACGTTTTTGGAACGTATACAAGGGGATGTTTGTGGACCTATTCACCCACCTAGTGGGTCCTTTAGATATTTTATGGTCTTAATAGACGCATCCTCTAGATGGTCTCATGTGTGCCTAGTGTCATCACGCAACCCTGCGTTTGCAAAATTAATGGCACAAATAATTCGATTACGAGCACAATTTCCTGATAATCCAATCAAGTCCATTAGACTAGATAATGCTGCTGAGTTTTCATCCCAAGCATTAAATGATTATTGCTTATCAATTGGGATAAAAGTGGAACATCCTGTAGCTCATGTTCACACTCAAAATGGTCTTGCAGAATCTTTAATTAAACGTCTGCAGTTGATTGCAAGACCATTACTCATGAAAATGAGGCTTCCCACTTCGGTTTGGGTTCACGCCATTTTGCATGCAGCAATGCTAGTTCGTCTCAGACCGACGAATTATCACAAATATTCCCCGTTGCAATTAGTTTTGGGTCATGAACTAATATATCCCATTTAAGAATTTTTGGATGCGCAGTATATGTGCCTGTAGCACCGCTATACCGCACCAAAATGGGTCTGCAAAGAAGGTTACGAATATATGTTGGGTTTGAATCGCCCTCCATTATTCGCTACCTCCAAACATTGACAGGGGATTTGTTCACTGCAAGATTTGCAGACCGTCGATTCGATGAGACAGTTTTCCCAAAATTAGGGGGAGAAGTTGATGAAACCAAACGGGAAATTTTGTGGAAAAATCCATCATTATCTCATCTTGATCTACATACCTCTATTTGTGAAAAAGAGGTGCAAAATATTATCCATTTGCAAAGAATAGCAAATCAAATGCCTGACGCATTCACGGACTTGCAAAGGATAACAAAATCTCACATCCCCGCAGAGAATGTTCCAATCCGTATTGATGTCCCTATTGGACAATCTTCTAGTGTCATATCTAATGAGTCAAAAGCACGCCTAAAACGTGGCAGGCCATTAGGTTCCAAAGATCGAAATCCTAGAAAAAGGAAAGCAAATGATCAAAATGACACTACAAAAGAATCTCATGAGGAAATTCACGACTTAATAAATTCTGAGATTCATGAAGAATCCATTGAGCCCGAGACTCATGAAAATAAGAAACTATCAATAAATCCAATCGATATTGAGGCAAATTTTAATCGAGAGGATATAGTGGTAGATTATGTCTTTGCATATAATGTTGCATCTAGCATTATGCAAGAAAGTGAGGATCTTGAACCTCAATCTGTTGGAGAATGTCGACAAAGACTTGATTGGCCAAAATGGCAAGAAGCAATCCAATCAGAATTGAGTTCACTTACAAAACGTAAAGTTTTTGGGCCTATAGTTGAAACACCTATTGGTGTTAAGCCTGTTGGCTATAGATGGGTCTTTGTACGCAAGAAAAATGAGAAAAACAAGGTACAAAGATATAAGGCACGCCTTGTTGCACAAGGATTTTCTCAAAGGCCTGGGGTCGATTATGAAGAGACATATTCACCCGTAATGGATGCTATAACTTTCCGTTATCTCATTAGTTTTGCTGTCCTTGAAAAGCTTGACATGCATTTAATGGATGTGGTTACTGTCTATCTTTATGGCTCACTTGATAATGAGATATACATGAAAATTCCCTATGGATTCAAAATGCCAAACACTCATAATTCAAAGTCCCGGGAAATGTTTTCAATCAAATTGCAAAGATCATTGTATGGTCTAAAGCAATCAGGACGAATGTGGTATAATCGTCTTAGTGAGTATTTATTAAAGGAAGGTGATATAAATGATGCAATTTGCCCATGTGTTTTTATAAAGAAAACAACATCGGAATTTGTTGTACTTGCCGTATATGTCGATGACATAAACCTTATTGGAACTCCCATAGAACTCCAAAAGGCAATTGATTATTTAAAGAAGAAATTCGAGATGAAAGATCTCGAAAAGACTAAATTATGACTTGGTTTGCAAATTGAATATTTGGCAAACGGAATTTTTGTTCATCAATCTGCCTATATAGAAAAGGTATTGAAACGGTTTTACATGGATGGAGCATATCCTTTAAGTACTCCGATGGTTGTTCGATCACTTGATGTGAATAAGGATCCATTCCGACCGCAAGAAAAGAATGAAGAGCTACTTGGTCCTGAAGTACCATATCTTAGTGCAATTGGCGCACTAATGTATCTTGCAAATACTACAAGGCCTGACATAACTTTTCCAGTTAATGTCTTAGCAAGATATAGCTCTGCTCCCACAAGGAGACATTGGAATGGAATCAAACATATATTGCGGTATCTAAAAGGGACTACCGATATGGGCTTATTTTATAGCAATAATTGCAGTCCTGATCTTGTTGGTTATGCTAATGCTGGATATTTATCTGACCCACACAAGGCTCGATCTCAAACGGGTTATGTGTTCATCTGTGGAGGCACTACCATATCTTGGCGATCGACTAAGCAATCAATTGTGGCTACTTCATCTAATCATGCTGAGATAATCGTTATTCATGAAGCAAGTCGAGAGTGTGTGTGGTTGAGGTCTATAATACATCATATTCAAGACAAATGTGGTTTGAAATGTGACTAACTACCCACGATTTTGTATGAAGACAATGCAGCATGCATAGCTCAATTGAAGGGAGGATTCATAAAAGGAGACAGAACAAAGCATATTTCACCAAAGTTATTTTTCACACATGATCTTCAAAAAAATGGTGATATCAATGTGCAACAGATTCGTTCAAGTGATAATATTGCTGATTTGTTCACAAAATCTCTACCAACGTCAACCTTCAAGAAGCTGGTACACAAGATTGGAATGCGAAGGCTCAAGGATGTGAATTGATACTCTTTTCAGGGGGAGTTAATGCGCGTTGCACTCTTTTTCCCTTTCAAGGTTTTGTCCCACTGGGTTTTCCTTGCAAGGTTTTTAACGAGGCAACCAATAGGCACATTTCTAAACATGTGTACTCTTTTTCCTTTTCTATAATTTTTTTCCCATTGGGTTTTATTTTAGTTAAGGTTTTAACGAGGCACATTATCTATTGAGTAGACATTCAAGGGGGAGTGTTAAGAATAAAATTCTAATTAGAGTGAATGTCTATCTTATAGAAGAGTTTTACTTTGAGGCTAAGTCATTTCTCTTCCTATAAATAGATGGGTCTTACCCCATTGTAAATCCATCCCAAAAATATCAATAAGAATTCTCCTCTCCCTACTTTCTCTGCAATATTGTTCTTGTTCTTGTATTATTTTATAACATTATTACAATTTTCAGAATATTTTTCTCTTTACTTTAATAATACAAAAATACAGTTTTAGACTTCACTGATACAATAAAAACTTTTAGTGATTTTTTATGATAAAACAATTGCGTCTTTATATTTCTCGTTTATCTTTTATTTTATTTTCCAAGCAATAAAATATGATTTGTTTAAAATTCATGATTATTACAGGTAAACTAATTCTGTGGGCGGTTTTGCTGGTAGAATTAGAAACCGTTCCAGTATTATAGTATCCTTAGTTATGTAATTCCAACCACTACGATTAACACATTTTCAAGTATTTTGACCAGTATTTTGTTATTTTGTTTTTACGAGTTTTTAGTAGCCTATAACACTCAAAATTAAAGTTACTATACTAATGTCTTTTGATTGATCGAGGAGGTGCATCTGCTCGTGACTGATAGAATTTAGATGTTTTGGATTCTGACGGACATATATTATTTATTTATTTAAAATTTAGAGAAATATTCGAAATTTATTTATTTATTTGGAGTTTAGAGAAAGAATCGAAATTTAAATTTGATGACTTTAATTTTCGAGATTCTTAATATAAAACTTATTCTATGTTTAAAATTATGGGTTTAGAATATAATATTGGTTGACATTTTAGTGAGTTTTTACTAAAATACTCATTGTGTTATAAACTAAAGTAAAGACAAGAACAATTATGCAAGAGCAATAGCAATAGAGAGAAGAGTAGAGAGAGTTCTTCTTATTGAGTTGAGAGGGGTGAATTACAATGGTAGAGAGCACCTCTATTTATAGGGAGGAGGAAGATCTTGCTACCAATAATAGGACTCTAAAATCTCTCTAATTAAATACATTAAAGACATTCACCTTAAATAGAAGTGTAAGAATCTTCTATTTCATAACATTCCCCCTTGAATGTCTATTCAATGATGTGCCTCATAAAACCTTAAAACCAAAACCCAATGGGAAAAATTAAAGTAAGGAAAAAGAGTACACATGTTTGAATATGCGCCTATTGGTTGCCTCGTTAAAAACCTTGCAAGGAAAACCCAGTGGGAAAAAACCTTGTAAGGGAAAAAGAGTGCAACGCGCATTGACTCCCCCTAATGAGTACATCAATTTATATCCTTGAGCATTTGCATTCCAATCTTGTGCATCATCTTCAAAACGATCTTTGGTAGACGTTTGACAAATCAACCATATTGACTTGAATAAATATTCCGCACCTTGAAATCATCACTCTTGATGGATATGAACATCTTCATATAATGTCGTGGAATATTTCTTCAATATCTCCATAGATGCATTCTCAATGCCATCATGCTTATAGTTATAGCAAGATACATATGTACACAAATTGTACTTAGGATGTGGTACTTCAGGACCAAGAATTGCATATGCTTCAAGCAACTTAAATCTTTCAAGTTAAGTCATGTAAGTCACATAATAGACTTTAGCTGCATATCAAAGTTTCATGTCATGCTAAACAAATAAGGTATCGAAAATTGATTATACATACCTTTGACTTTATAGTTTCAAGCATATGAACTATAGGTTCAAAGCTACATGTCTTTCATATGGAATCAATTCTTCTTGAATTGTATCTCTTCCATTTAGTTACTTTCTTTGAGTCAGCAAATGCGTATAGCATGCTTTGCAATATGTTGCAATTGCATTTCCCTTTTTATGAACTACAGGTTCATATCATGATATTCGGAGATATACATATACAAATGAAAATTCATCCCATGTAACACTTTCTCAAGTGTTTATCATGTCTCCCCCTCATGTTAGTAAAACTAACATGTTTCCTCAACTTTGGGAAATCATCTTTGTGCATTATGTCAATATACACAGCACCTTAATAATAAGATGAAATTATTTGGTTCCTGACCCTGAACCACTTGTGAGGGGAGAATATACTCTCGTATACAACTTATATCAAACTGATATATATATAACTTAGTTCTCATAAGAAACAGTTTAGCTATTAAGTGGAAGCACTCAATAATTATCTTGCTAAACCAACTTTAATATAAACCAACTTATCAAGATGAACTGTCTTGAGTAGAGAATCTGGAAACTATGCTCGAAGTTAGATTACTGAGCGATTTACCTCGCAAGCACTGCCAAGCTGCGGGTTAATAACAATGGCGCATGTAACCATATCATAGATGCATCATATGTGGTATACGTGGTAGGTGAATGGGCCCATACTCACCTTTGATATTTCCAGAATCAAGGGGCTTCAACCCGAACTCTTTAGTTGGTCAGTTCATTACTGAGAACAAGAACTCCTAGTTCTTTGATATTCACCTATGTGAATTTGCACACCATACTTCAAATGAGATGGCTAACACGAATGTCAACTGAATAAATTATCAATATTGGTAAATTTCAAATTTACACCATGACATGTGCACTTATCAATAAACTTCGGGTTTATTATGACATGGGTTTTATACCAATAGATATCCACTTTATTGTGGCATTCTTTCGTTTGTGTAGTACAAACTGGAAAACAAAGCGGGTAGCTTTTCATATACAAATTACTCCGCTACAAGTTGTAGTAATAGGAGAATCAAAGCCTTCCTTTATTTATAGTCTCAATATAATCAATCGCTTTCGCGTGTACTTTGGAAACTGAATAAGTTTCTTTGAGACTTACTACAGCACAATACTCAATTGTGTTTCTCCAACATAGTAATAATTGGCTATTCGAGAGCTCTCAATTAATTTTGTACTACCACAGACTGAGGTTCGAGATCCTCACATTCTTGCATTCCGTATTTTCAAGAGTCTCAGGCTCAATAGATTCTTCGTGAATCTCGGAATTAATCAAATCATGAGCGTCCTCATGTGATTCTTTCATAGTGTCATTTAGATCGTTCTTTTTCCTCTTTCTAGGATTTCGATCTTTGGAACCTAATGGTCTGCCACGCTTCTGGCGTGCATTTGACTCATTGGATATGACACCAGATATTTGTCCAATAGGGACTTCAATACGGATCGGAACATTTTCCGCGTGAATGTGGGATTTCGTTATCCTCTTCAAGTCCGTAAATGCGTCAGGCATTTGATTTGCTATTCTTTGCAAATGGATAGTCTTTTGTACCTCTTTCTTTCAAATAGAGGTATGTGGATCAAGATGAGATAATGATACATTTTTCCACAAAATTTCCCATTTGGTTTCACCGACTTCTCCCCCTAATTTTGGGAAAAGTGTCTCATCAAATTGACAGTCTGCAAATAGTGCAGTGAACAAATCTCCTGTCAATGTTTCGAGGTAGCGAATAATGGAGGACAATTCATACTCAACATATATTCCTAACCTTCTTTGCAAACCCATTTTGGTGCGGGATGGCGGTGCTACAGGCACCTATACTGCGCATCCAAAGCTTCTTAAATGGGATATATTGGGTTCATGACCCAAAACCAATTGCAATAGGGAATATTTGTGATAATTCGTCAGTCAGAGACGAACTAGCATTGCTGCATGCGAAATGGCGTGACCCTAAGCCGAAGCGGGCAGCCGACAAAGTAGCATTGCTGCATGCAAAATGGCGTGAACCCAAACCGAAATGGGCAGCCTCGTTTTCATGAAGAATTCAAGATTATTCTCATCTATTATCCATTAACTTTGCAAACGCAAGGTTGCATGATGGCAACAAGCACACATTAGACCATCTACAGGATGCGTCTATCAAGACCATGAAATACCTAAACTACCCACTAGGTGGGTGAATAGGTCCACAAATGTCCCCTTGTATACGTTCCAGAAACTGGGGTGACTCAGTCCCAACCTTTGTTGGGGATGGTCTGATAATCAGCTTGCCTTGATAACACGAAGTGCAAGGATATTCATTACTTGAAAGAATTTTGAAATTCTTTAACGGATGCCCATATGAGCTTTCTATAATCCGTCTCATCATGGTTGATCCTGGGTGACCCAGTCGATCATGCCAAAGTACAAATGTATTGGACTCAGTATTCTTTAGATTTACTGTTGAATGTGCCTCAATTGCACTAATTCTTGTCCAATACAGGCCACAAGATAAAGACGGGAATTTCTCAATAACCCTCTTTTTGGCCGGAGACATTCTTTGAAGTGAGGACGAGATATTCGAGATTATCTTCATCCGTTGTCTCAATATTGTAGCCATTCTGACGTACATCTTTAAAACTCAACAAGTTTCTCATAGACTTGGAGGAGAACATAGCATTCTCTATGATTAACGTCGTGCCCTTGGGCAGAGTTACAATGGCTCTTCCGGAGCCTTCGATCAATTTACTTTCCATGGTATGACATACAAAAGAAATACAGGAACATAAGAATAAGCAAGTTCAATTCTTTTTGTGTCACATAATATTTTCAAAATCTGCTACTAACAGTTGACTAACAAAATCAGATATGTTGTCCATAATCAATTACTTTGCAGTTTGAAAATTTCAGCGTTTTTCATAAGACAATCGATTATTAAACACACACAATCGATTGTTGGAACATAGACAATCGATTGTTAAACACACACAATCGGTTATTTGTTATTTTTGAAAAACTTCGAGCACACTGTCTTAAGACAATCGATTGTTATGCATAGACAATCGATTGTTGGCTATTTTTGAAAAATTCCAGACCTCACTGTTTCAAGACAATCGATTGTCATGCATAGACAATCGATTGTGGATGATTTTTGAAAAATTCCAGACCTTACTGTTTCAAGACAATCGATTGTTAGACAAAGACAATCGATTGTTGATCAATTGTTTTTCAACTTTAATGCGAAAATAGTTGATAATCGACTAGTTTTTCAGGCTAGTCGATTACCCCCACTGGAAAATAAAAGTTTTATTGATATTTGAACATATTGAAGATATTCTAAAGAACTACTGCTAACATTGCTTTATGAACTAACTAATACGAGCTAATGCTAATGACTATTAGTTTATTCACTAACTAATACAAATAAGTAGAACAAAATCAAATAACTCCATTTTCTTTCATCACGGATCCATCGCCGATTAGGTGGTCTATTTTTCCATCGGGTTGCTCAAAGAAGTCTGCCACATCCAGGTGGGTGATATCCTCATTGTCGTCATAGACAAAATTTGTTTCAGGGCCTTTTCTCTTTCGAGATGCTTGATAAAGGTCAACCAAGTGTCTTGGTATACGGCAAGTCCTAGACCAGTGCCCATTTCCACCGCAACGATAACATATAGTTTCTGAACTATTTGCCTTAGGATCTTCTGGACCCCGTTTCTGCTTTCGGTGGTTATCTCTCTTTGGGGGGTGACGGACTTCTTTGGAATTTCTTCCTTGTCCACGTCCTTGGCTTTGACCCCGTTTATGACCGTGATCATGGTCCCTTTTATGTTTGGCATAATGCGAGTGCACCATATCTGCTTCAGGCAGTGGTGTAGACCCAGTTGGTCTATTTTCGTGATTTCTCATGAGCAGATCATTATTTCGCTCAGCCACTAGTAAGAGAGAAATCAGTTCAGAGTACTTCGTAAAGCCTTTCTCTCGGTATTGTTGCTGCAGTACCATATTGGAGGCATGAAACGTTGTAAACGTTTTCTCAAGCATATCGTAATCGGAGATGTTATCTCCACATAGCTTCAGTTTAGAAGTAATTCTGAACATAGCAGAATTATATTCAGAAACAGACTTAAAGTCCTGTAGCCTCAGATGGGCCCAATCATATCGTGCTTGTGGCAGAGTGACCAACTTCAGGTTGTCATATCTCTCCTTTAAGCTGTTCCACAAAACGAGTGGATCCTTGACGGTGAGATATTCAATCTTCAAACCTTCGTCAAGGTGGTGGCGCAAGAAAATCAAGGCTTTCGCACAATCTTGGGTGGATGCTTTTTCTTTATCTTTGAGGGTGTCTCCGAGACCCATAGCATCTAGGTGGATTTCAGCATCCAACACCCATGTCATATAGTTCTTGCCCGAAATTTCAAGGGCAACGAACTTTCTTTTCATAATGTTAGACATACTCGAAAATTAAATTAGGAAGAGGGAAAATACCTTGGATTTTCGAGAATGGTACTTGAGACGGTAGAGTCTCGTGCTGATAACGTGTTATAAACTAAAGTAAAGACAAGAACAATTATGCAAGAGCAATAGCAATAGAGAGAAGAGTAGAGAGAGTTCTTCTTATTGAGTTGAGAGGGGTGAATTACAATGGTAGAGAGCACCTCTATTTATAGGGAGGAGGAAGATCTTGCTACCAATAATAGGACTCTAAAATCTCTCTAATTAAATACATTAAAGACATTCACCTTAAATAGAAGTGTAAGAATCTTCTATTTCATAACACATTGTATTATTTTGCTCTCTCATTCTTTCAGATTTTTTTTCTTCCTCTCTCTCTATTTCTCTCAATGCCAGCCTTTCTCCATGAATACAACTACTATTCTCCACTGATTCATCTCCATTGTGTCGCGAAATTTTCATTGTCACTGGGCTGTGGCTCTGAATCAATGTCGAAATCAAGCCCTAGAGAGAAAGATTCACCAATTCTAATGGTCGTTCCTTTGCAATGAAATCTGGACATGGTCACTACAACGCTTGCCTCTCACCACTTCTATTGTTGCTTTTCTTCATCTACCAAATTTACAATTACTAACAAATGAAGAGAATTTGCTATTGAAAACAAGGAATTTATTTCATGTTTGCGCCAAATTTTGAGAGTTTCCAGTTAGAATCGCAGCCCTCTTGACGAGACGACATTAGGGTTGTTCATGAACAAAGACGACGTAGTTCGGGGCTGAGCAAACGGAAGAATTTATTACTTTTTTTCATTGTATTTCAAGGTATCTCACGGTATTCTATGTATTTCATTATCTTTTTTTCTCATTGTATGTCAATGTATCCCGCTGTATTTCATGTATTTCATTGTATTCACTGTCTCACTATATTTCATAATTATATTTATTTATTTTAATTAATATAATTCATGTATTCAGATGTATATATGTATTCAAATATAAATTTTATGTATTATAACTGAGTTTGAGTTATATTAGGAGTCTATTATGTTAATTGATTCACTTTCCGTTTAAAAACAGCTTCCATGAATTGATAAATACATACCGTGAATATAGACGAATACAATAATATGTCTAGTTATAATTCCATGTTTCACGCCGTGAATACAGTCAAATACAATTGAATACAATATTCTGTCTAGTTGTAATTTCCCGTTTCACGCTGAGAAATTCTACTGTATTCATGAATACAATAGTTTAAATAAATCGAATGCACTCTAAAAAATCTAAAAATATTATTATAAAAAGTAATATAGTAAATAATAACTACAATTACCTAATAACCACTAAATGATTACTTAGGGACCTTAGCGTACGATCTGGGCTGTTTTCCTCTCGACTATGGATCTTAGCACCCAAAAAGGATTTGTGAAAATTTAGTTTAAAAAAAAGGATTTTTACATATATATATATACCATATACCAAACCTTATTACCAAAAATGTTCATAATATTGTATCTACTCTCCTAGTCCATATTTTTGCTACAAAATATGTACTAAACCAAAAATAGATAGATTCTACCCTGAAAAGGCTCCAAATTTGTAGGAATCAGATTTAATGGTGATTCCATCACCATTAATTTCGAAATTTAAAACGGAAGATAATCTATTGCAGCGTAATTCTCTCCTTCTCCATATATTTTCCACCATTGATAGCCATTAAAAAGCTTGAAAGCTTTGAATTCAAATTTGAATTTTCAAAAATCATTATTTGTTTGGATTGGGTGTTGTTGTAAATAATTCGAAATATGTTTAGGAGTTTATATCTCAATTTTGAGGGTTGGTGAATATTAGACTTGGTTTTGACTGATTTTCAGATTGAAACTCGTCGAAGAAGAAGAAGACATATTTTTCCAGAAATTGTAGTTAAATTGTATAATTGTAGATAAATTTTAGATAAAATATAGATAAATTGTAGATAAGTTGTAGATAAATTGTAGATTGGGAAGACTAAAACTTCTACAAGTCTTCTACAATTATGTCGAAAATGTCAATTATGCTACAATTGAAAATCCTTTGGATTGGGTGTTGTTGTAAATAATTTGAAATATGTTTAGGAGTTTATATCTCAATTTTGAGGGGTTTTGGTGAAGAATAGACTTGGTTTTGACTGAATTTCAGATTGAAACTCGTCGAAGAAAAAGAAGACATATTTTCCAGAAATTATAGTTAAATTGTAGTTAAATTGTAGAGTTGTAGATAAAATATAGATAATTTGTAGATAAATTTTAAATTGTAGTTAAATTGTATTGTTACATTTATACTACAATTAAATTACAATCTTGTGTCAAAAAAATTTAAGCATACCAAATTTGATCAATTCTTAATATTCAAAATTTCAATTTTGAAAAATCTCCTTTGAATACAATACTTGAAGAAGTATTGTATGAGTTTCTACAACGCCTTCAATTTGATTTCTATAATAACAATTGAATTCTTAGTCACATATTTATAAATATTTAATGATTTTTTTTAATATACATGTTGTTGGATTCACACGAACCCATAATGTAGTGGTTTGCAAGCAGGGGCATATACGCCTTGAAATTTTTAGGATTTCTAATAAAGCATTTCCTGCAAGGCATGACAATATTATACAAATCACCAGCTGGGACTTGGGACATTTATGTATTCCTACTGCTATATTTAATCAAAGTATTAATTAATGAGATTGGTGGGCAGTTATTTTTCCATGTTTTCCTAACTCTTTTGACACATATAATATTGTCTTTGGTTAATTGATATCCTAAAGAATAAAGTATATTAAGGTGGAGTAAACATAAGGAAAGAGAAGAGGAGGAAAAAAAGGGAAAAGAAATATATGCTCCTAAAATCATGCCTAGAATAAATGAAACAATAATTATACCCTTAATTTGAATTATTGTACATAAATTAAAATTTAGTATGCTTAAATATAATAAATACAAACCTTAAATATGGGAGGTAATAAAATTTGTTATATAGTATAAATAGGTAAAAATCCCTTTAAAAAAATAATCGTATGACTTTACTGTTACAGTATTAGTTAGGCTTAGGCCCATGGAATTAGCAAACCCAAAGCCCAATTCTTTTCGACGGGTATCTTCCACATTAGGGCACAATTCAGAAATTCCCCGACCCATCTTCCCGGAAAATCTCCCAGAAAATGAACAGCGATCTCGAAATCTCCGTCGATAAGCTTCCAATCAAGCGTCTAGAATTTATCGAAGAAGGCGGCGCCGAACGCTTCCCTTCGTACTCTCTCTCTCTCTTTAAAATCACGCACGCATATATAGATATTGAATTTGATAACTAATCAGTTTCTGAGCTTGATATTTTAGATTTAGCTTTTGTTTAATGTTGCAGTGATATAGGATACGATGAGAAAACGGAGAATTTGATAAGGAGAATTGATTTTGCATGGGCGGTGGCGAGAGAGGAGTCTAAGAGTAAGAAGCAGAAGAAGAAAAGCAGTAGGACTAGTTCTACCTCTACATCTTCGAAGGAGACAAGCAGTAGCAATCAGCAGCCATGGCAATGGCAGACGTTGGTGGAGAATTTGCGGTTGGCTCATCAAGAGCTTCAAGTCATTATCGATCTCATTCACACTGTAAGTTTAACAATAGCATTTCGGCTCGCCATACAGAGTTTTGTGACATTATTGTGTTAGTGATTGAACTTCATTTCCATAATACTGCTTGATAGGATCAGTTGATTTTAGCACCCAAGTGTGTAGCCTAGTGCCAATGAAGTGGGGGTAGACCTTGGAGATCAAGGTTCAAATCGTACACTGATGGAAAAAATCACTAGGTGATTTCTTTGAGCTTTTATGGGTGGAGTACCAAAACAGAGTTATTTGGTACCTGTGTTGGTGGGAGGTAACTGGTACCTCGTGGAATAGTCGACTTGTGCGTAATCTAGCCTAGTCACTCTCGTTAATTAAAAGAACCAATTAGTTGAGATTAAGGTTTAATTGTAATTATATCTACATTTGATCCGGTGTTTGTGTGGAGTCTGGTTAAAGACTCATGTTGGTATAGGGATAAATCTGAGACGTACGGAACTCTTAATTTAAAGAGCCTCTAATTTGCTTTAAAAGACAAATAATTTATTTTTCAACGAAATGAGCTTGAATAGAGCAAATGAATAGTTAGAATTAGTCAATGCCAACTATTATGGGATTGAAGTGTTAGGTGATTGATTGTTTCTTAGTACATGTTAAGTGTATTGTGCCTAGCTGGTCGTGTTTTGTGCAGGTACCATAGAAACTGTGTCTTGTAGCTTGATGATGTGTTTGAAAGTGGAAGATATTCGTCTTTATCTATACTCATTGTTCGTCCAACTACTGTATGTCTGTTTGCAGTTTTAGGCTGAATAGATGCATAGGGGCACATGATATAGAGTTTGCATCATGGACAAATGTAATGTAATTTTATTATGAGAATATTACATACTCGTTTAAATGCAAATTTGAGGTCAATCATGCAAGTGGGTTGAAACATTTTTTTAGTTATCAATACTAGTAAGGTAGGAATCTAGTTCGGAACATACAATTGCTGAGATACATATTAGATAGAAAACTCTACACTACATGCATATATGATCGTGTTTGTACTTGAAAAAGTGGTTAGAGAAAGGAAATTGAAGACATCCTATCAAGTATTAACAATGGAGTAGTTATTTTATTCAAAGAGAAGCCGCCTCTAAGTTGCTTCAATAGGGAATTTCATGTATGCGTGATAAAGCAAAACCTTCGGGGAAGGTCTAATGTCGCTTTTGGGACTCATTAGCATGGATGTTTCGGCTTTTTGAATTGAATCAGCAAGGCAGCGGTTGAGCTATTTCCTTCCTCTTCTGCATGACCACTATTATTTCCAGAACAAGTGTTAGGAAACCATAAATTCTGGTTATTCTAGACCTTCATGTAAATTATTGGAAAAGTTGTGTTCTGAATTTCCAAAAAGAGAAGTGAGGCTTTGGCGAAGTGCTGCTAACTTATCTGTTAGAGTTTTGCTTCAGAATGAGTTAGCACAGTTTGTAGAGCATATGCTTAGCTATATTTGTGAAATGTGGTGATGCCTCATTCAATAAGGATTGCCATGTGGATTTAAGCTCCAGAAATCCAACTGAGATATGCAATGCAGAAATATCTAGCTGATGCAGTGACTTGTATTGAAGGGAGATATTGCTAACGTGGGAGTATTTCCCTAGGATATTGTAACTTTTCCTATAAACGAGCTACTTGAGGGAGTCAATGATGTATTATTGTCTTCTCTTCCATTTATTTCTTTGTTTGACTTCGTCTGATGATATTCATGAAGTTGTGCATCACCTCAGTGCCTCTTTTTGCTCATAAGACGTAATTATCAAAAGAAATCACCATTAATGTCCTTTTAAACCTTATTGTCAATTAAGCTACTTGGGTAACTGGTTCTAGATAGTGCACATGTCTCAGAGTATATGTCTTTAGAAGGTTTCCATTTCATTAAGGTCCAGTGAGGTTATAAAAGGGTAGCCCGTGCACTAAGTTCCCACTATGCAGAGGATCCGTAGAATGAACGGATCATATGGGTCTATCGTACGCGGCCTTACCTTGCATTTCTTCAAGAGGCTGTTTCCACGACTCGAACCCGTGACCTCCTGGTTCAGTGAGGTTATGTTGCATAAAGTTGCTTACAGTCAACCTATCGAATGTGTTGCTGAACTAGCAATTGTCATTTGGGCTCTTTTGTGATCCTTTCACATGGATAGTATTTGAGTATATTATTATGTTGTGATGAAGCACTGACCAAATCAGTATATTATCGACAAGAGGGGTTGCTCTGATGGTAAGCAACCCCCACTTCCAACCGAGAGGTTGTGAGTTCGAGTCTTCCCAAGAGCAAGGTGGGAAGTTCTTGGAGGGAAGGATGCCGGGGGTCTATTTGGAAACGGCCTCTCAACCCCAGGGTAGGGGTAAGGTCTGCGTACAATACTACCCTCCCCAGACCCCACTAAGTGAGATTATACTGGGTTGTTGTTGTTGTTGTTGAAGCACTGACCAAATCACAGGTTTTATTTCTGTTCTCAAAAAAATAAACTGGGTATTATATAAGTAAAAGAAGCCAACAAGCCATGACTAACTTTTGATATTTCCAAGTTTAGTGAATTTGATTCGATGGTTACTCTGCCCCTGTGATTTTATTAGTAATTATGATCCAGTTTCCTAGATAATATTTTTAGAAGAAACATGGATAGGATGGCACCTCAATTTTCACTTCATTGTCAGAATGATAGAGACAACTAAGTATTAGAGAATTCGACTTAAGCTTTTGGCTTAGTTTTAAGGTGACATGAGATTGTTCAGTCCATTTGCTTCCTTCAGTCCCTTCATGCCCACCTTTTCTAGGCAGAGTAAGCTGAATAGATTAGTGCAAAGGGAAAGTGTGAATTATTTATTGCATTACTGACTCTGATGTTCTGCATACAGGTGGAGGCAAATGATGCAGTGACAGTGGCTGGCATGACCAGGCCAAAGCAATTGCCTAACGAGCATCTGTCGGACCTTGCTGTCTCCATGGCTACCAAGCTGCAATGCTTCCGTGTATTTTTCTTTGTCCCTCTACAAGGTGGTTTGGTTGATCTATAGTTCTAGAATTGAGTTAAACAAATAATCCACTGAATTAATTTTTAATCTTATGGTTTGTAGACAGCATTTGTAATTTTTTTCTTATTTGAATTATGCACTTCAGTATTAAAGCTGTATGAGTATCGTAATTTTGTTTTTCTTTTGCAGCATTTGGGGAAATATTTTAAGCAGTCTGCCAAAGCATTGGAACAACAAGTTGCTAGAGAAGCAAGATTCTATGGTGCTCTTATCAGGTTTGTTCTTTTTGGCTACCAATGGTATTAGTACATTGGGGAACAGACCTATGTTTTCAATCATTTAGACTACCGTGTCTTTGTGCCTTTCCTCAAAATTTTGTCGTTGTATTTCCTGATGAGCGGATAGATTGCAGCAAAATTGGAAGGTTAAATGGCATCGGATGGTTGCTGCTGCTTCTGGAAATGAAGGGTTTTACATTGATTTATTTGACAACTCATTATATGATCCGGCAGTTGCATTTCGCCCATCCTCTGCATCTGTGGTGCGTGTTGAGCATGACCCAGCTGGGATGCTGGCAGTGAATTTGCCATCAAATTCCTGCCACACTCTTCAATTTGAGTTTCTCGATGCAAGAGCACCTAGTGGCATCATAAAAGAAAGCAGAACAAAACCAAAGGGCTCTTTTGAGGTTTCTTCTGGAGAAAGTAAGAGAGAAAAAACTGATGATGAGCATGTGAGAGAAACTCACTCAATCCTCTGTGAAGTTCATCGAGCAATCTTTGATGAGCAGGTATATTTCTAGGTTCCCTCCTTTCGCTTTCTCGTACTATTTTAGTTTTCTTTTTCGTTTTTCTTGTGACCCAATTCAATGTGTGATTATTTTAAAATGGCCCTCATTGCAGGTGTTTGATTTGGTTAATCGTGAAGCATTTAATCCAGCTTTGGGTGTTGACGTGACAGGAATACAAGAAAACTTGTTACGTTTAAGCATAGGTCAAGGAGCTTCTCTGTCAATTTCTCTTGTACCATCTACTGAAGATGATCAGACTGCTAATGCTGTGGGTGATGAACATTCTGAAACTGCTATTGTGCCTCTTGAATCAGTTGATGCTACAAAGCTTGATGAAAGGAAACTTGACTTTAAGAAGTTGGGGTTTCCCAATCGAATTAGCTTTGAAATTTATTTGCAACAAATATTTCATGAACATGTGTTTATAAAAGCCAAAAAGAGATTATCATCTTTGGGTAAAACTCAAACGTTTGCTCCGCCCACGAAAGATGGCCCTAATCTTTTGGGACATTTCTGCGTCTCTCTAGCTCATAGGATCTTCTCAAACAAAGTCTTTGCAGAGCTTGAAAGTCTGGTATGACCTTACCTCTTTAGGTTTATAAGCTGCCAGGCAATGTAATCATTATGTATCTCAAGAATTTCTTGTTCAATCTGTAGGTTAGCAGGATACCATATGTCCAGTTGATATCGCATCCCAGTTGGCATTCTCGAAGATCATCATGGACGCTCTCCATGAAGGTACCTGATTCGATTCTCCATGCAGGAAGCCTGTCTCACTCATCCGACTATGTAAAGAATGTGAAATCTCACTTTCGTACGAAAGTCACGGTACGCGATGATTGCATCAGTCTGGAAGGGGAAGGAGCTCCTAATGTAGTTGGCCTCTTCAAAGGGAAGCCTGATATTACGTGCCCCATGAACAGATATGACTGTGACTTGTCAGATCTTCCAATGATACTGTTGCAGCAGGTCTGAGTCCTCCTCCTCCTTTTACTATTGTGTTTTAATATCTGAAATTTTAACATACTATGAAAAAGAGTTCATTTTCTGGCCTGATAAACTTCTGTTCTTCCTAGAACTTGCTCCTCTTACTTTTCCGTGATTGCGTTGAACCATCCAAGTTCTTTGAATCTTTTTCTGTTGTTTTATTTATTGGAAGATTTATGACACGATATTACAGACAAAAACCTATATTTAATTGGAGAAGGATAGAGGGGTGGGTATTATCCACCAAGTTTCGGACCGTCCGCCAGTTGGCCCTCAGAAATCTCTTGGTTATGACAAAAAGAAATACAAAAAGCACCAAAATTGTACCCTCCCTTTTTCTATTGACAAATCGGTATACAATCTACATTAGAAGGCTATGCCACTTCCTCCTTGCAGAAACGCGGTCATCAACATATCCTTAATTCAAGCTATTAATTTCTGCCACAGGTTGCCAGCCAGGTGATACGGTGGCTGCACGAGGAAGCTCTTATGGTTGGTATCAAAGCAAATAGGGACTTCTTATCCTTGTCATTTGAGCTAGAGCAAGGAGAAACACTCTGCCTGGTGGCACATGTGGACCCTGAAGATCTTCAAGGATGTATTTCATGGTGGTTGGTGATGGACGACGGATTCTCTGAAGAAAGCAAACTTAATATGGACATCAACAACGGTGAATCAGAAACAAGGAAATTTCTAGGTTACTTATCTTTGGAAGTGTTATACTCGACCTTAATGGATATGGTTAGCCTAAGTAGTACTGCAGGCCATTGAGTTGTCTGAAACTTTTTGTACCTGTAATTGACTAGAAGATTTTCAAATTCCCAAGTCCACGATTCGGAAGTTTTTCTATCTCCTTTTAAATAGTGTTGTTGCAACTAGAACTCTACTGTTTTGTGAAAAGACTTTCCCAAGAAGAAGTATTATCTGTACAGATTGTATAGCTGACAATATCATAATCCTATAGCTCATAGTTAAATCATTGTGGATCCAATTTGCCAAGTTGTTTGTCAGTTTAATTCCATCAGTTGGAGAAACTTTAGGTACTTGAGTGTGCAGTATAGTGTTTTCTTGTTCTCCTTTGTGTAAATTAATTGTTCTGTTGCTTGCAAAAACCACTTAATGCATACATCATTTTGCAACTAAATACAATTTTTACTTTGATTTGTTAGAAGAAAAATTTTCAAGTTTCTGTTTTTTAGTTAAAGTTTTGGCAGTTTTTAATCATCAAAACATTAAAGAAAGAAGCTTAATCAAGAAACCTTCCCTTTTGTGGCTGTAAAGAGTGGAGTCTGCATTTTAATTAGGTCTCTTTCATTTGTCTTCATCCATTTCATCATCATTCATCAATACTTATTAGAGATAAACCACACACTTCATCACAATAAATAAGATACAATTTCTGACAAGACTTCCAAACCACTAATAAGAGAAGCTTCATCAACATGAACTCCACTCAAATCTATCTTAAACAAATACTCCATATAGTATACCCATTTGTAGTTGTTACCATTATGACATCATCCATAGAGGTAATGACTTATATGAAGAAAAACCGACTTCCAACTTCATTCTAGAAAGTATACATGTCAATATATTTTGTACGAACATTTATCATTTAGTTATATTTAGGTAAAATGTACTTTTATTTTAATATATATTAGAAGAATTAACTAAATATCAGTTCATTCAGTCGCTTAAACTAAAAATAGTCGGAAGATATATGTGTATAAACAAATATAATTAATGTATAATATATATACCAACTAAAAAAAGTAATCAATGAATTCGACAGGCTATTCATATAAAAATGACTATATATCATAACTTTAGTGTTAACCGCTAAGATTAAATTACTTATTTAATATAAACATAGGGTACAGATAATTATCTACTATACACGGGTCCTCAAAAAGTCCATCTATTTAAGCTTTGTTTAACAATAATCTTTTAAATTAGATAATGAAAAGGTTCTTGATGGCCTTCCATATTTGTGGGGATGTAGTTTTTCTAGGCTCAAGTGGACATTTAAAAAAAATAAACTTTATAAAGTAGTGGAGTTGTGGGCAAGCAAAGCATGCTTCCTTTGAACATTACTCTTGCCATGGCTTAAAAGGCAATATGGTCCTACTATTTTAAAATTTTAATTCCTGTCTCCACCCAAATATATTACTATATCTCAAAACATCTCTGATGTAGTGTTAAATCCCAAGATGTTATTTTTTTAAAATTTTTTTGTATATGCATAATGAGGCATAATACTTGCAAATTTTTATATGTTTCACAATGAAACTCTATTTCTAATAGTGATTAATCATTAACATTTTCAATGACGACAAGAGGGGCTTGCTCTGATGGTAAGCAACCTTCACTTCCAACCGAGAGGTCTTGAGTTCGAGTCTCCCCAAGACCAAACTTGGGTAGTTCTTGGAGGTAAGGATGCCGGGGGTCTATTTGGAAACAGCCTCTCTATCCCAGGGTAGGGGTAAGGTCTGCGTACATACTACCCTCCCCAGACCCTACTAAGTGGGATTATACTGGGTTGTATTTTTTTATTTTCAACGACGAAGAATAAATAATATTATGAATAAATTTTTTATCGAAATAAAACCACCTTAAACGTGATTAATTTTGCTAGTTTTAACTCTTTTTTCGTTTGTTATTAAGGGAACAATTCATCTCTAGAGATCACAACTCAAATTATAATATCACTAAGTTCAAATTTGATAATCAAAAGCGACTACAATTCAATTAGACCTTTCTTACTTTCTTGCTAACTATGTAAAAGCAACCTCCCCCTCCCCTTTACCATATGTTGATAGATAAAGATTATTTTGTAAAATAATAAAAGAAGAAAAAAGCCTATCGTAATAAATAACAATTTAACTTGATATAGAATTTTTTCTTTTTAGCGAGCCTATGCTAAGGGTGGAAGAATAACGGTTCCGAACCGAAACCGTGACCGGAACCGCGGTTCTGGCGGTTCCGCGGTTCTAAACGGTTCCGGTTATACGGTTTCGGTTCCGCGGTTCCGGTTCCGCGGTTCCGGGTCGGTTCCACCCTTTAGAACCGTGGAACCGGAACCGCCAGAACTGGAACCAGAACCGGAACCGGACCGGTTCCGGCGGTTCTAAACGGTTCCAAACGGTTCCGATATTTAAAATTTTTTTTTTTTTTAAATTCGGACCGTTGGCGGAACCTTTTGGAACCGTTTAGAACCGCCGGAACCGGTCCGGTTCCGGTTCCGGTTCTATACAGTTCTATCCGGTTCCCAACGGCCATTTTTTTTTTTAAATTCTGAAAATCAGAATGTTGGTATTGCAGAAATAGCCGCTTGGCATTTTTAAAATTTAGCCATTTGACCCCTCAAATTTAATTTAACCCCAAACTTTATATAATTACACAATTTCTCATTTCTCAACTATAAATACCCCCTCATTCTTTCATTTTAATTCACCAATTCATCAATCTTACTCAATCTCTCTCAAGCTCTCTTACAATCTTTCTGTACAAGTGCTTAATTTTTGTTGCAAATTCGTGAAACATTGTGAAGTTGTTGAATTGAAGTTTTCAAGTGTTCAATTACAACGATTGTCAATTTTCAAGAAGTTGTTCGTCAATCCGGTAAACTCGTTTCAACTCTTACGTGCTAAGAATATTTGTTGTGTGTTGATATTTTCCTTAATTATAATTAGTATGGCATTTTCATTGAAAAAAATGTTCGGAAAAGGTACATCTAAATCCGGTGAAAGTAGTAGCCAAAATCCTACCCCTCCCCCGGCTCCCCGACCTAGAAAAGATAAACAAGTTCAAACTAGTAGCCAACCTAGAAATACTAATGAAAACTTAGGAATACTTGATAGTGATCACCCGTGTTTTCAATTTAGCGATGTTAATTTTCTACATGATATAGCAGTCGGTGATAGAATAGATGATGATATTATGAATTTGCTTTATCCTAATGCACCAATATCTGAGGGAAATGAGGGTGATGATGATGACGAAACCCAACCTCCGGTAGATTTAGATGATACACCTACTAGTCCTGCTCCTAATGACCCAGAACACCCACCCGTACAAACTCCCACTTTTAGTAGACAACCTCGGAAACGTACAGAAACTTCATTAGTTTGGCATTTTTTTATTCAACTAAGAGATAAAGATAGGGCTAAATGTAAAACTTGTGGTAAAGAACTTGTTCATAGGTATACGGGTAATCGTAGCGGAACAGGTAGTTTAGTTAAACATATATATATACATCCTAGCGATAAGGCTAGATATTTTCAAATGAAAGCGGAACAAGAGGGGAAGTCAAGTCCTGATACTACAATTAACCAAAGTACTGGTTCTAACATGGTTCAACCAGGAATAAACACTGTCACCGGAGGTATATTGTACTACGATCCTAATAAGGATCGTGAAGAATTAGCTAAAATGATTACTGTTATGTGTTTACCTTATTCTTTTGCTTCTAATCCTGCTTGGATTCAATATATTAGACGAGTATTTAATCCTACATATAAAGGTTGGCCTCGCGCCACAGTTAAGGCCGACATTTATAAATATAAGCATGAATATGAACAGTACTTGCGCTATTTATTTACTCATATAAGTAATCGTATGTCTATTACAACTGATATTGGTAGAGGTGGAAATGATTGTGATTATCTAACCGTGACCAGTCATTGGATAGACGAAGACTGGACCATGCAAAAACGCATTATAGCATATAGAATAATTAATTCACGGCACACAGGTAAGTTTATTGCTAGCACTGTTTCTGATGTTTGTAGATATTTTTGTTTTAGTGATAGAATAATGTCAATTTCCATGGATAACGCTAGTAGCAACACAACTGCAATAGGTATTTTAACTAGAAAACTTAATCCTGCTTTTACAAATATTTTCCATGTTAGATGTATATGCCATATTTATCATTTAATTGTTGGAGATGGTATGAGAATTTTAAACATAGAAATTGAAAAAGTTAAATTCGCTCTTAATTGGCTTTTTTATTCAAACCGTAGAAGTAGACTTAGAGAATATTATAAAAAATGTGACGAAAGTGGCCTTAGAGAAAGAAAGGTTCCTAAACCTTGTCCGACTAGGTGGAACTACATGTATGAAAGCTTAGTAGTGGCGTACGAATATAGAAACCCAATAACCGCTACTTATAATTCTAGGGATTGTGAGGATGAAGATAATGATATGCTAACTAATCAAGATTGGAATAACGTTAAGATTCTTTTAGATTTTTTAGAACATTTTAGTGTGGCTACAACTGCTTTATCTGGCCAATATTATCCTACAATTTCAAACTGTTTAGTATATATTGCCGCACTTGCTAATTTATTTGCTGATTTTAACGAGGGAGGGGAAATTTATGAAAATGCAATATTTGAAATGAAAAAGAAATTTAAAAAATATTTTTTTCCAATCCCTCCTATTTTTGGTGTGGCTGCTTTGTTAAACCCTACTATGAAAGCAGGAGGTCCTAACTTTTGGTATACTAGTATTTATCAATGTTTAGATCTTTCACCAGAAGAAATGGCTACACTATCTGATGCGAAAGCATCAATTACAGTGAATGCTCAAACTGTTTATAATGCTTATAAACAGGCCTTAGAGCATGCTAGGCCTAATATTCCAACTCCTACTTCGTCCACGTCACAATTGTCTAAAAGAGTTGCTGGCTTAACAGCTCTTAAATCGTGGACGGAGTTCAGGGGTACTCAAGGTGAGAATTTAGATGATATTTCCCATCTAAACGAACTTCAAGTTTATTTGTCGCAGGGGCTAGAGAATGATAATCCAGACGGATCTTTCGACCTTTTGGATTGGTGGAAGACAAGGGAAAAGCATTTTCCCGTTCTTGCAAGGATGGCTCGGGATGCTCTGTCCATTCAAGCGTCAATTGTTGCATCGGAGAGCGTATTTAGTCAAGCCAGACTACAAATAGGAGATCATAGAGCGTCGATGCGGGACAGCTTGGAAAAATCAGTGCTCTTCCGAGATTGGATCCGCTCTGAAAGAAGAAACTTTGGGCTAGCTGAATCTCAACCCGAAATAGATGAGTGCTATGAAGAAATGCTAGCAGAAATTGCTCAAGAATCATCTTCACCCGGAAGTGGTGATGAACAAGCTTCATTTCCACCACCGCCAACACAACCACCTCCAAACCTTGAAGGTTTTATGAGATTTGTTAGAAATAATACATAAATTATGATGTAACTTGTACATTGGCATGTCTTCTTTTAGTTTTTTTTCCTTTTAATGGTGGTATTAGTACCATGTTGTGCTCATTCCATTGGGGGAAGGAAGACTAAGAAAGATATGCCATTTTGGTCAATAAATATGCTTTTTATCATATACTTGAATATATTTGTGTCAATATTTCTTTGTCTTTACTTCTATATCAATCCTTGAATATAAAATATTTATATAACATATAATATATAACATACAACACATAATACTATTAATACTAACTACTACACAATATACATTATTTATATACAATATATACTACTTTACTACAATATATACTACTTATATACAAAATATACACTACTTATTTTGAATATATACTAATTTCCAAACACAATATATGCTATAGTAACAACATAGTACACCATATAAAAATATATTCTACAATATACTAATCACTACTATACAAGATATTTAATTTTAAAAAAAAAAAAAAAAGGTCGGAACCGCCGGGAACCGCCTGGAACCGCCAGACCCGCGGTTCCGGAACCGCCAGAACCGGAACCGGGTGGTTCCGGAACCGTATGGTTCCGGTTCCGGCTCCGGAACCGCCAGAACCGGAACCGCCAGAACCGGGAACCGCCAGAACCGGAACCGTTTACCCAAATAGACCCAGAACCGGAACCGGATACAGCCTTAGCCTATGCGGTATATTAAAAATTTATATATTTTATTAATTATTATTTATGTTTCTTATGTTTAGTTAATTATTTACGCTATTTCTGCTGGAGTTGCTAATGCTTTTTTGTTTTTGTTTTTGTTTTTCCTTTCCTTCACTGAGCCGAGGGTCGATTGGAAACAGCCTCTCTGCCCTTTCAGGTAGGGGTAAGGCTCGTCTACATATTACCGTCCCCAGACCCCACTTTGTGGGACTATACTGGTTAGTTGTTGTTGGGGTCCCAACACGAAACAAAAGGCAAACCCCCCCCCCCCCCCCCCCCCCAAATAAAAAAATTAGGATATGGGAAAGTGATTTCTAATATTTACTGCAATAAACTTAAACTAAACATTTTAAATTTTCCAAAAGTGAATCTAATAAGGGAAGTGTATATTTAAAAGGTTTCAATCGAAAACATTCTACCTAAGGCACAAGAAAAGAATCTGGCATTACCCCAACTGTCAATCTCTTCACTACTCTCAACCTACATGCGTAGATCTCTTTCTCTTTCTCTCTCTCTCTACAAAACAAAAAAAGCCCAACCGAAGTCTCTTAAAAACCATTTATTGTCTTCTTTTCTTGTCATTAGTAACAGCACTTCTTGTGCTTATATGCATTAATTGTTCATTGATTACTCTAATGTGAAAAAACTTTTGGGTTTTTACGTTTTGGGTGTTCGAGAATTGACCTAAAGAGTTCTCCTTTTTCTGGCACCGATGGGGTTTCTTGATTTATAGTTAAAATCTTGCTATTTCATGAATTCGGTTGTGAAAAAGTTTTGATTTTTGATTTTGGGTTGTGAGAATTTTGTATTCTTGATATGGATTTTAGAGATTGGACCATTTAGATAAGTCTCGTGTGAATCTTGATTCAAGTGGGGGCATGTAGGGTTTAGTTGAACGAGCTGCAATTTGGTAACTGGTGGGACATACAGTTACTTTTTATTGTTATATAATTGGCATTTTTTGATTCTTTACAAGTGAATTGGGGTTGGATTTTTGTTAGGTTTTATAGAAAATTTAGAGTTTTTTTTTGCTGGGAGCTGGTTTGTTTGATTGGCTTTTTCAGCTAAATTGACTTATGATATAACTTGAAGGAGTTACAAAAAAGAGAAATTTGTTGATTTTTTGGGTATAGAACAATTTTGTGTTAATATGTCTGGTGGAACACCAGTTGGTGGTGGTGGATATGTGAGGCAAAGGCTTAGTCAAGGGTATGGTTCGAGTGGCGATGATCTTGAGGATGATGCTTGTTCTAGGTTCGTTTCGCAATCGCAGTCAATTCCAATTCCTAGGACAAGGACATGGACTGAGATCTTAGAGAATTTTCTTTGGATTGCTTCTGCATTATTCATTGTATACTATGGTGATTGGCATCATAATTTGATTTTCCTTTTGTGGCATGATGGTCGAATTAGGAGGTAAGCCTGTAAATTCAATTTCTCCTTTGACTTAGATTATTTTAGAGTAAACTATTTGTTATTCATATACAGTCAATCCTCTCTATTAAAGTCTCGTTAGTTCCAGACAACTGTTATAGAGAACATGTATTATAGCATAACATGAAAATTGGTTCTATAGAAAACCAGGTCGTTATAGTGAAATGTTGTTATAAAAGATGATTGTTATAGAGAAGTTTGACGGTATAGCATAAATGCTTTGCTCACCTAAAAGGGAAAGTTGGCAAAAACAGAATTATAAGTAAATAAACATGGAATGATGGGTTATCTTTTGAGGAGAAATAAAACATCTAATCTCAATTCCAACAAGTATTAGTAAAATGGTGTATATTAATTGTTGTCTACATACTATATACTACTGCCTCGATTGTTGGCATATTGCTCTTCTTTGATGTTTTTAGTTAACTCACATGATGTGAATAGATGTAGCTAATGTTTTGGTTACTGTGGTTCTTGAATCGGATTGGTTTACACTTGCATATGTAAACCATGTCAAATATTGTTTCGAATTATTAGTTGAAAGATTTCTAAACAACCTATTTCTTTGGTTGAAATGATATGCTTGTTTATAATGCCTTTTATCCTGTAGCATAGCGAAAATGATTAGCAAATTCAAGTGCTTTAAGTAAACTTACTTTAATGTTAGAGACACTCCAATTATTAGATGTCAGTAATGTCTAGGTACACTTTTAATTTTTAGTCATCTTTTCATTTGTTTTGCATCTTCTTTTCTCTTGATAATGGGTCCTTTGGATTGGCTCCATTGGACTCTTTTACTGAGTTGAAAATGCACCTGTCTTAAATACCAATATTCTCCTTGCGTTGAATCATGACATTTAGGTAGTAACCTCTTCTTTTGCTTCATTACATTCAGAGATGGAGGAACACTGCATTAAGTGTGTCGTTTTTCCTAGCAAGAGTGCACGCGATGGTAAGATAATTTGAAACATACCATGTACTGAATATATAAGCTCTCTTCCTCCAACTTCTAATTCACTCTAGATTGAAGAAATAAAATAGCATATGTGTAGGAAGGAAAAATTATAGCATATATGAAGTTTGGAAAATTTTCGGATTTATATATAGAGCTCACCAAATGCCTAATTAGTTTCTGACTTCGACCGTTAATGCTATTGGACCATGTAAATTTCACTTCCATTTAAGGATCATTTTTGGAATAACAGATACCCAAATATACATATATCTATGCTGTTCTCTCACGTAAGCGTCCTTTTATAACTTAGCAAACTGCAGTTGTTAGCCTGTTAGTAAGATGCATTAGATATTTAGCAATTACTAAAGCTGCTTGACTTTTTCACTGATAATGCAATGAGAAAACTTGCACATTTTGGCCATAAGTTGAGAGCTTTATTCATCGATTCTTCACATTTTTGTTGCAGAATACCACTATACATTGGGATGTTTGGTGTTGGTTTGAATGTTATGTTTTTCTTATATACAAGTATGCTGGCTTTGGGCGTCCGGAAGTCATATGAGAAGTGGGAGATTTCCAGTACAGCTGCCCTTCCCTTCATCACTGTGCTTGGGCTCCTATCTTTCCTATTGTAAGAGATATAATGAATTTTTTGTGCATCCAAATAGTAATACACAAGTATAGTTTCAAACTTCTAGATCAAATGAGATTTACAAGTCGTTTGTTTCAGGTTCTGTTATGCTTTGTGGCCTATTTGGAGCTTGTTGACCCTTCCTCTTGTGGTATGACCTGACTTAGCTAAATGTTATTTATTTCCTTTAATTATTGTATAACCTGTATACAGCTAACCAACTTCAAATAACTTAGTTTTCAATGAATCATGTAAGAGAACAAATAACAGTTCCTACGAAAGGCAAAAACGAGAAGTGTTTACTCAACATATCGTTCAAGCAATGTTATTAAAAGCCATTGCTTAAAGCGGCGAAGCGTGGGAAAGCGAGAGGTTATGGCTTCATAGGTGAAGCCATGTACTTTAGAGAAGTTTGTGCTTGATATATTGGTGCACATTCAACAAGAATCAGATATTTCTATGTTTTAAGGATGGTTTTAAGAAGTTGGATTAATCTTGCGTTATTGTATATTAGATGCTAAAAGTAGTTATTTTAATAGCATTCAATCTTTATTTGTACTAAATTTAACGTTGTTTGATAATTTTTTATTTCCGTAATTGTGCTCTTCACTTCTCGCTTTAAGTCCCCTAGACCTTGTCGCATTTTTGCGCTTTTCGCTTTTAAAAATCACTGCATTTTAGAGTATTACCTCTTCCTTTCGATTTCTTGTCTGTCTTAGCAGTTTCTCACATCTGACTGAACATTATTGGCTTGACTTCTACGTTTTGCAGTTCACTCTATTCATGGCTTGCATGGTTACACTTCCATATTTGGTTCTCGGGACATTCAAGCCGCAAACTGATTTGCTTCGTACAGATTAGATACCTTGGGTTAACAAGGACAAAATTTACATCTCACTGACTTAGCTGAAGGTGCATATAGCTGAAGGTGTATACGAGTAACGAACCATTCGTATCCATTGCAGTAGTTCAAAGTTTCTTTTTGAACTATTAGTCTTGAATGAAGTAAATATTTTGTAAGTTTTGATAGTGTTTCAAAAGTGCATTGGATTCTATAATATGTTGCAACATACATGCTGAACAAAGAGTAAATTGTTTCCCTCATGAACTATGTCACGACTCAACTTTTTGGTGATAGCAAATGGTGTCCTAGCCGTTTTGCACGCACCACAACTATTCCATCGGACCTGCTATCTCGCAGCATCACAAGTACCAATAACTTGTCTTGGGTAGATGGGAAAAATCAGTTATCTCTGTCGAGATTTGAACCTCAATTTTCCAAGTTTGAATTCGCTTTATTGACTGTTAGGCCACATCCTTGGGTGCCCTTGTCATTAGGGATGTTTAAAACCGAACATGAATTGCAAAATTGGCTTATTGGTATCGGGTTATCCGTGTAATGCTTGGTGAACGGATTAAGATTTTACAATTAATGGCTTAATGGTTTGGGGGCAGATCATTCAGTTTTCTTAACGGATAAACCGTTAACCTGTTAAGATGTTTATACTTTTACCCCGTTAAGCTAAAGAGGGTTGATATGATCAAATTCTGTTGCCCAAATACTGCATCCTCTCCAACTTTGAATGAATTTGATTTGCAATGACGCTACTGGCAGTTGAACTGCGTTGAAGAGTAGACATGAAATGGTTGGGAGAGCGCCTTTATTGGGGTTAAATTTCTATTTTCTACTCTTACTCAATTAGTTCAGTTCTATATACAAAGGGCTTCATTTACTTCATCCAGAAACAAAGTCAAGAAATTTTTGCCACTGTTCTGTCTGGATGATACCAATCAGTCCGATGTCTTATTGATTGGCTAGCAGATTACTACATTTATAAACCGATAATCAATAAGACAAACTAAATATCCGTCCGATTCGCCCGATAAATGCCCCTACTCGTCATGACTATTCATTTGGATACATAGAAAGGAATGCACCCATAATACCAAGCTACTATTTCTGTGAAACCAAAGCCTTTTTTTTTAAAACCCCTCCCAAATTAGGAGGATATATAGTGCTTCCATACTTCACCTCCCTGGTGACTTGAACCCAGGATCTAACGGTCGTAGGTGGGTGCTTTACCAACTGAGCAAGCCTCAATTATCGAAACTAAAGCCTTGTATTAGCATTTGCTCTTATTCTAACTAGAATCTATCCTAAAAGGAGCTCCACCACTTAATCTTCCAAATATTTCAGGTATAGTAAGTGAACAAGAAACAGTATGAAGAACCTTATTTGCCATTTGTCAGATAAGTTTCCTTAAATGGAAACCTACAGCATTTCATCTATTGAATTTTCAGTAGTGCTTGACTTGCAATAAAGATTGAAGCAATCTTATGGTACCTAGAGCTCAATGATTTCTTTTAAATGGTAGCATCGTAATAATAGTACAATGGGGGTTATGTATATTGAATGTTCAAACTGGTTAACAGAAGTCTTGAACTAATTCATTATGCCTTTAAATTTTGGATTAAATGCTCTCATTCATATATCAACTAACGCAATTAGAGTTCGTCAAAATAATTCTACAAAATCAATATATATACAAATACATACGAAAAAATAAATATAGTCATATGTTCGTGTTGAAACTAAGGCTGTACATGTAACGGTTCCGAACCGGAACCAGAACCGCGGTTCTGGCGATTCCGCGGTTCCGGTCGGTTCTACCCGTCGGAACCGCGGAACCGGAACCGCCAGAACCGGAACCGGAATCGGAACCGGAACCGGAACCGCGGAACCGGAACCGCCAGAACCGGAACCGGAATCGGAACCGGAACCGGAACCGCGGTTCCAAACGGTTCCCGTTAAAAAAAAAAAATTAATAATTTTCAAACGGTTCACGGTTCCAAACGGTTCTAAACGGTTCCAACGGTAATTTTTTAATTTCGGTCTTTTTTCTTCTTCGAATTTGTAACTTCACCGAAATCGGAATAGTTCCTATACTACTACATTAGTATGAAATCGAATCCCCTTGAAAGATTTCTTATTTCTTATCGATTCGTGTCAAGAAAATAGCCGTTTTCAACTTTCAAAACTAGCCATTTGGCCCCCAAACTTTATATAATTACACTTTTTCTCAATTCTCAACTATAAATACCCCTCATTCTTTCATTTTTATTCACCAATTCATCAATATCTCTTAATCTCTCTCAATCTCTCTCAAGCTCTCTCTCAATCTTTGTAGTGCAAATGCTTAAATTATTTTTGCAAATTCGTGAAAAATTGTGAAGTTGTTGACTTGAAGTTTTCAAGTGTTCAAGTTCAACGATTTTAAATTTTCAAAAAGTTGTTCGTCAATCCGGTAAACTCGTTTCAACTCTTACGTGCTAATTATTATGGCATTATCTCAATGGGGTGGTTCAACTAAGAAGTCCGTTCATCTTGATGGTGTGTTCAACATTATATCGTACGACATAGTCCCTAAGCTTCAAGATCTACTTATGGCATCAACTTTTAAGGTAAGTCCAGTACATTATCTAAAGGATTTTACATCTGCTATAATTCAATTCTCTAATACCTGAACAATTTGAATCCTTAATAACTTATTGTTAAAAGACCTTTTTTGTTATCTGGATTTTATTGCATTATTATTGTAGGGGCTTTGTCTGAGAAATCAATGGAGGCACACAGGACAGGGAAGAAGCATATGTCTCGGACAGGGAAGAAGCATATGGCTCGGCTCCAGGAACTCCAAAAGATGTCGAAAAAACTGAAGTGGCCGATGATGTGGGTGCAACTATCAATAGAATTAACCCCAAGGAACAAGAAGAAGCGTTCACCACAGGGGATAACTGAGTTAAGTCATGTTCAGGGAATAAATATATTGTGTATAAATAGTGTATATTGTTCAATAAAAATGCTCTTTATGATATCCTTGAATATCTTTTGTCTCAATTGAGGGAAGGAAGACTAAGAAAGATATGCCAAATTTGTTCAATGTATACTAATTAATAACTACAACACAATATACACTATTTATACACAATATATTCTACTTAAATACAATATATACTACTTATATACTACTTATACACAATATATACTAATTATCATACACAATATATATTAAACTAATATCATAGTAAACCATATAAAATATATTCTTCAATATACTAAATGAGTACTATACAACATATCGATTTTTAAATTAAAAAAAAAAAAATCGGAACCGCCCGGAATCGCCAGAACCGCGGTTCCGGAACCGCCAGAACCGGGACCGTATGGTTCCGGAACCGTATGGTAGCGGTTCCGGCTCCGGAACCGCCAGAACCGGAACCGCCAGAACCGCAGAACCGGAACCGCCAGAACCGGAACCGCCAGACCCAAATAGACCCAGAACCGGAACCGGATACAGCCTTAGTTGAAACATCGAAAATTCGACTGAAAAGTCATGGCGAAGTAATGAATATTGGTCACTTGACCGTTTTTTATGTACCTACAAAATTTCAGATTTATCAGAGTTCGTCAAAACAATCTACATAATCAACATGTGCATACACATAAAAAAGTGGATATGCTTACAACATCATGTTGCGTGACCTTGAAATATCAGAAAATGAACTCGAAAGTCATGGCGAAGCAATGCTATTGGTTAGTAGGCCGTTTCTGATGGACCTACAAAATTTCAGACCGATCGGAGTCCATCAAAAAAATTCTACAAAATCAACATGTACTAACACACGAAAAAGTGGATATAGTCATAACTCGTGTTGCATGACTTCAAAAACTGCAATAAGAAGAACTCGAAAGTCATGGCGAAGCCGTGAGTATTGGTCACTAGGCCATTTCCTACATACCTATGAAGTTTTATGCCAATTAGAATACATAAAAATTTTCAAAATCAACATGTATTTATACACACGAAAAAGTGGATATACTTATAAATTCGTATTGCATACTCCAAACAAAAAATGAAGCCGAAATACAAAAAATGATCTTGAAAGTCATGGCATAACAATGAGTATTGGCCACTAGGCCATTTCCTATGGAACTATAAAATTCAAGACTAGAGTACGTCGAATTTTATTTACATTACCAGTATGTGCTAATACACATGGAAAGGTGAATATAATCACAAATTTGTATTGCATGACCTCGAAAAGCCACAAAATGAACTCGAAAGTCATAACGAAACTATGAGCATTGGTCACTAGGCGGTTCCCTATAGATCTATGAAATTACAGGCCAATCAGAGTTCGTAAAAAAAATTCTTCTAAATCAACATGTACTAATACATACGAAAAAATGGATATAATTATAAATTTGTATTGTATGCCCTCAAAACACAATAAAATAATGAAAAATGCCTAAAAATGCCACTCAACTTTCAGAAATGGTCTATCCATGCCATCCGTTAAGAAAATGCTCATTTCATGCCACTGCCATTAAAGAAATGCCCCATCCATGCCATTATTGACTAACGGTAATGGCATGGATGAGCCAAATAAAAATTGAGTTGTTAGTCAATAATGACATGGATGAGTCAATTCTTTAACGGCAATAGCATGGAAATAACAATTTTTTAACTGATGACATGGATAAACTATTTCTGAAAGTTAAGTGACATTTTTAGGTCTTTCTCGATAAAATAAACTCGAATGTCATGGTGATGATATGATTATTGATCATTAGGTCGTTACATATGGACATATGAAATGTCAGGCCAGTCAGCATTTGTCAAAAAAGATTGTTAAAATCAATATATAGTAGCACACACAAAAAAGTAGATATAGGCATAATTTCATGTTGCATAACTTCGAAACATTAAAAATTAAACTCGATATGCCAAAAAACAACATTAGTCATGACGAAGCGATAAGTATTAGTCTATCACTACTTCGAATTGTACTAATTCTTTTGTTCTGCACTCAAATGTAATTCCATTTGGTGTAATCGGAATTTTTTTTTCTTACTATAATTCTATTTTACTTTTCATCCTAATTTTTTAATAACTAATCTCTCCATACTCAATTTTTTAAAATAATATTATAAGTTCATTGTACAAATTGCCCTCTTTTTAACATCATATTTATATAATAATACTTTTCTATAAAAGTTAAAATTTTTCGAAATCAAATCTCATCTTATATTATAATATATATTTTCTATGAATGTACGATCAAATCTCTTTATAAAATCATTTTTATATAATAATACTTTTCTATAAAAGTCAAAAAATAAACTAAATCTTATGTTATATTATACTATATGATTTTTATAACAATAATTTACTGTAATATTTAAAAATATTCGGAACAAATGAGACTGTTATAAAGAGTTTTGACCGTATATGATATTATAGAATGACAATTTTATAAAACATTACTATAGGATACATATAATACTATTTATTAAAAGAAATCACAATAGAACACAAAAGAGCAGAAAATTTAAAAAATAAAAATAGAAAACACGACCAAATTGTCCAATTTGTCAAATATAGCAATAGTCAAACGCCGATTCCTTGCCTGAATTGGTAATTGGCGCTCTTTGCCCTCCATTTTCTTCAATCCCTTTCGAAAAGCTGCGATCAGTGTTCTTTGTAGTTCGGAGCGACCACTATTGAAGGTACAGGAGTTTAATTTTTTCCTCATAATTCAAAAAATTAGTAGATATGAGAAACTAAAATTACTATTGTGCTTTACTATTTCTGTTGCTCCTCTTCATTGGTTACCCTTATAAGCTACTGCTTTGCTTCCAATTTCTGGGCTTATTCTTATTGATTGATGCTCTGGAAATATCAATTTTCTATATCTCTGTTAATTTCTCCTAAAATAATATTTTATTCCTCAATAAAATTTGAAAGGTATTTTTTTTTTCGTCAGCACTACCTTATTTTTTGGTTTCTCTATAAATTGAAGGTCTCTCTTTCCCCCTTTGTTGAATAGAGTTGTTTATGGTGTTACCCATTTGTTTCTGGAAGTGAATTTAGTGTTCTTTTATCTGAGAAAATAATTTACATGGGGTATATTCATAAATCAGATTTAAGGGGTTTGTTTTGAAGTTCTGTAAAACTAGTTTTTTAGTTTTTGAAAGACTTGTAAAACTAAGGTTGGAAATTTTCTTGTGAAAAAAGCGAACTTTTTTCGACAAAAATAGAACGCTTTCTATAGTAACTCACGCACTCAGTTTCTTGGTACTCCAAAAAAATGGCTTAAGAATTTTACTGTGTTGTAAGATTTTGACGAGTCACAAGTGTGGGTTCTTATATCGAATTTTGGTTGTCTGAGGTGATTCATTTGTTAAAACATGAAGAGCTGACTTTTAATTTCAATTGAATCCCCTTTGCCCGAATAATTGTACTAAGCATATGAGTAAACAAATGTTTCGTGTTTATATAGAACTTATGGAATACCCTTTACATGAAGAAAATCCCTAGTGTAGTACTTTTTTGGACCATTGATAGAATTTATGGCTCCACCGCTGGCCATTGCTAAAGATGAATAACCAAGGAACATTTGACGCGTCATTTGTGTGTGTTAGGATATGAAATGCTTTGTGAAATATAACAATGTGATTTGTCTTCTTTTCGCGTGTTTGAATATCAATGAATATTTTTGCATGCCTCACTTGAGCATGGTTGAGAATGAAAATAAATTTAGAATCTCATTCTATCTGGCTATAAATTCTCCCTCATATTACTGTTAATGTGCATTCACGTTTTTAAAGTCAATTTTTATCTGTTTTATTCATGTTGGATTAAAATGATATCTTTAGATGTTTCCCTTGATGGTGATTCTCGTATTTGTGCTTTAGTGCTTTCTTGGATGAGTTGACACTAAGATCCTTATGGTTGTTAATGCAGGCAGATAATGTTTAGATCATTCCTTCTAAAGGCTGTCATTAAACAGCTTACTTATCATCCAGCTATCACTAAACAGCTCTGTCGTCATCCTTTCCAGTTCCATCTAGAGGTAAAATTTTCAAATCCCGTCTATCCAATTATGGGACAGTAGTGATATGCATTCTAGTTTCATTTAGTGCTAACTTTTGTTTCTGCAATAGAGAGGAATGCACAGCAGAAATAAGAAGGCGATGGAATACATAGCTAGGGGGTGGAATGCTCTGCAGGAAGTTGATAGAGTAATTGATTATTGTGAGCTTAATGACAAACGTCTCATTCCTTCACTTAGGGTACGTTTAGTAGCAAATAGCTTGACACAATTGCTCTTCCTTTATTTATGGTTCTTTTGAAGGAAGTTAATGTGTCTGTGATTTACATCTTCTGTGCTTACTACTATCTCCATTTATCTTGGGTTGTGCTGTTTTACACCCAGAGACATTGTTGTTAAGTTTTCATATTTATGTCCTTAGAGTACTGTGTGATCCTTGCTGTAAGTCTATTTGGAAGATTGCAACATGAACGAAGTAGCTCGTTGGTCACTATATTTTCTTCAGTTTCTTGAATAAGTAATGGAAGTTGGTTGCTACTTATGGTTGTAAAGAGCAAGTTCAGTTAAGTAGATTTACTGATCTTTCTGGAGTAAATTTAGCTCCCAACATGGCTACAGTCAAGGTAACCCTCTGATCCCTCTTTCGTAAAGCACCCGACTTGTGGTTCTTGCTATCTTTTGAGTTTGGAGATGGAAGCAGAGCATGTCAATTAGTCTGGTATTCCAAAGAAATGGAAGAAGCAGGCACTTTTGGCCTGGTAGATAAATTGCAATCGCAGTCCTGTTGATAATCGACTTTGCTTGTGAAAATGACATCATTGTATATTTTGTTTGCTTCTTTCCTTCTCATGTGGTTACGTTTCTCTTATATCAAATCAATATTTACTAAGAAGTACCTTCAACAACAACAACAACAACAACTACCCAGTATATTCCCACCAGGTGGGGTCTGGGGAGGGTAATATGTAGACGAGCCTTACCCCTACCCGAAAGGGTAGAGAGACTGTTTCCATTCGACCCTCGGCGCATAGGATAAAATGAAAAGCTGCATTAAAACAAAAACAAAAACAAAAACAAAGACAAAATTAGAAACAAAAACAAGTCAAAACAAAACAATAGAGCATTAGTAAATCCCGCAGAAATAACGTAAATAATTATGTAAACATAAGAAACATAAATACAGTCGCATGCAATAATAACAAACCGTAACTACCATACTAACAACCATAAGAGGACATAAGCTAAAACACTAATCATCTATGGGTGACCCTGCTATCCCACACCCAACCCCGGGTGAGGCGTACGAAGAACTCTATGAGCCCCTAGCCTACAACCCTGATTCTAGACCTCCAGACTCCCCTATCAAGGGTCATGTCCTCGGAAATCTATTTTGTTTTTTGTATATGTTTTAGATATTTTTTTTTTGTAGTAATATTTAAGTATGTATTTCTTGGTAGAGTTTATCCATTAATATTCTTTTTCTTGGAATTTTGACTTATCAAATATTTTCCCATTGGGTGGTTATGTGTTAGACAGCAAAGGAGAATTTTGAGTTGGCTCTGGAAGTAGACAATTCAAATACCCATGCAAGATATTGGCTTTCAAAACTGCATCTCAAGTACCATGTCCCTGGGGCGTGTAGTGCTGTGTAAGTTTTGTCTATTTGGTGTGAAGATTGGGCATCTGTAAAGTGCTGACACCTACCATCATTCATGTGCTATTGTTGCATGCTTTTAAGTAGGACCAAATAGATCTTCATGCTCCACTTAATAAGTTTCAAGCTTTTCCAATTTATATTACTGAACTTGAGCCATCATGTGTATGATTGAGGTTTTTAAAAAAGTTCCCTAACTGTATGATTTGACCACTTAATATGTGTTTGATTGGCATCCTTTGCTTTTTAGTTTGTCCCAAAATATTGGCACCTTTTTATAATCTATAATTCGAAACAATTGAACTTTTTTATTTTTTCGGGTAGGGGTAAGGCTCGTCTACATATTACCCTCCCCAAACCCCACCTGGTGGGAATATACTGGGTAGTTGTTGTTGTTGTTGTTGTTGTTGAACTTTTTATTTTCTCATTTCACCTTTAATGAGATAATTTATAATCGCGCATATGTCTGGCTTGTTTTGGACCACAAGTTTTAAAGTCTTTCTTTCTTTCTTAAATTCCATTCCAATCAAACACTGACCTGTTTATGGGAGGGAGGGAGTAATTGATTTTTCAGATTATTTAGTGGCTGCTTACGTGATATTTATGTCTATATAACTTCTTAATTTCGTTATGAGATGAGGGAGTTGTTAATTATTTGATTGAGCAATATCTTCAGTGCTTTTTCATGGACTAATTAAATTGTCCTGAGCAATACTTTCAGCACTTTTTCATGAATTACTATCAAAACTAACAGCTAATATTTCTTCCTATTTTAATGACAGAGGGGCTGCTTTATTAGTGGAAGCTGCAGAGATGGGTGATCCAGATGCTCAATTTGAATTAGGGTGCCGTCTAAGAGTTGAGGTGGTTTTCTTTTTCGGAACATATTAATTTTGTCAAGAAGAATGGTTACACCACCTATGAGCTCGTATGATGTTAAAGATTCTCTGTTGGTTTAGTGACAAATAATCTGAACGTCTATGCAGCTAGTTTGGGTTTAGAACTCAAACTTTGGCTAACGTCACTTTGATATCTGAAACAAGGTTAGCTTGTTGGATCTCCCTTACCGTGGTATGACTTGTGAACTCCTCTAGTGTAAACTACAAATGAACAATTTTTATAAAATGGGCGTTACTGCTGACACCTTCTCGATTTGATTTTACAATGTTTATCTTAGCCACTTTGGTTGGCCAATATAATCATATATCTGAAGCCTTTTCACATATTCTATTGCAGTAGTGGAGAATTATTGTGTTAAACCTTGTTCTATTAGTATTTGGATGTCAGAAAAGTCTGTATAAATCATGCTGTCAGCTCAGTCTTTCACAAAGTTTCCTTCTGTTGATAGGTTAATAAGTTCGGGGTTTTGAGAATATCTGTTTTTGCTACATAAGGTCCATCAGGAGATTATTGGGTTAGGAGTGCATAATTAACTACCTTATTGAGTTTCCCCTCGAATTGTTCTCTTTTCCTGCCTTAAAGACATTCTGTAAAAGTTTTGACTGTTTTCATATAATATTGGATGATATTCACAGAACGAATATGTGCAATCGGATCAGCAAGCATTTTACTACTTGGAGAAAGCTGTTGACCAGGTGTGTATTTTATTAGCAAAGCTAAAGTTATTCTTCCTTTTATGAGTGCCCTAAATTTCTTACTGAAAATTCTTTTTTTCAGTTGCATCCAGGTGCACTTTACCTCTTAGGTGCTGTGTATCTTACTGGGGATTGCGTGAAAAAGGATGTTGGCTCTGCATTGTGGTGTTTCCATAGAGCATCTGAGAAGGTACCGAGCATTTTACTGCTTGTTGAATGCTACAACTAATTAGTACCTATAATCTAACTATGTAATGACAAATTATATGCTGTTCTGAAAGATGATTTTTGTATTAAACTTAAAAGTGAAAGTACATTTTGGGAAGCATATTCGTGTTGACAAATTGTGATTGGCGTAATTTGATTCCATCTTGTAGAAAATTGTTTTACTAGCAAATAAGTCTAGCCTATCTACAATTATCCCCACCTAATTTTCTTTGCTTGAACGTAGGGTCATGCTGGAGCAGCTATAGCTTATGGATCCCTTCTACTCCAAGGTAGAGTGACCCCCCTAGTTATCTTTTTTCAAAAAAGGTAACAATTTGTATCTATCATCAGCACAAAGACAATACTGGAAACCATATTTACAATTCAAAAACAACAGAAGTGTGTCCTTGCTCTTCTTACAAGGATTCTATAACATCTAATAGTGAGACTGTCCCCTCTTGGTTTCAACTTAGCTGTGTGTCGCTTCATCTTATAATTGTCTTGTTTACTTAGTGGGTTGTGGTTCCTGCTAAGTGATGCAATACAGTAGATTGAATATTGTCCAAAGTGATGCAATACAGTTGATTGAATATCATACAAGCTTTTTTCAAAGGCTATATGACATCCTTTTACAAAGCAAAAATTTAAAGTTAAAAGAAAAAGACCATGATGTCATAGTTGGAGTGGTATGCTAATAGGAAATATGAATTGCTCACTATGGAAGAAAGAATAACCGAAAATAAGAAAATAGAAAAAGGTGGGAGATGCTGATCAATGATCACCACAAAACATTTGTTGAACCAGTGGATGAAAAGGTATCATGAACTTATCACTATTGCACAGAAATTCCTAATTATCTTTGAGTATAGAGATACAAGACGGTATACTGCTTGTCAGGTATATATGGACTTTTTTGTTCTCAGCAAATTAAGATTCTCTATATATGTGGCATCATTCAGGTGTGGAACTTCCAGAATCAATAACGAAATTTTTAGTGAAGAGGGGGTCCTCAAGCAGAATATCGAGGAGTCGAGCTGATCCGGAGCTTAATCCGATTGAGCTGGCCAGAGAACAATTTGAAATTGCTGCAAAAGCAGGATCTGACCTTGGATTTAGATGGTTAAGAAGACTTGAGGAGGAAGAGAAACGTCTGTTGTCTTCCTAGTTCATGAATATCAGAGTTTATAAAAGAGTTGATTCATTAATGTGCCTACGTACGTACTAGGCACTAAACTGTTGATCGTTGTTATATATGTAAAGTTTGTGTTTGAACACCATTCCTATTCTTAAGGAGTGTTATACATATATGCATATACACAGATATATATATATATATATATATATATATATATATATATATATATATATATATATATATATATATATATATATATATTTGACCTATATGATGCTCTTACCGTAACAATATTATCAATTGTTTTGTTCCGTAGCTAAAGCTGACACGGTCTACATTGTTCGGACTCTCCAAATATATCAATGGGTGCTTGTTGGATCTTTCAAATGTAGTGCATTTTTGGAGGATCCAACACTGGTGCGTAACTGTTTTAGAGAGTTCATGCAATATAGCTGACGGTTATGCTTCCATTTTGATCATTTGGATCTTTTTTTTTTCCTCTATGTGTTTGGGAAGGGGGGGGGGGGGGGGGAGCTTGAGATGTAGTTCAACTTTAATTTTGTAAATACGTGGTACACGTTCGATGCACAACTATTTTAGAGAGTCCATGCAATATAGCGGGTGGTTATGGTTCCATTTTGATCATTTGGATCTTTTTCTTTTCTTTTTTACCTCTGTGTGTGTGTTTGGGGGGGGGGCTTTGAGATGTAGTTCAACTTTAATTTTGTCAATATGTGGCACACGTTCTTAAGTTATGAGTTTCGAAAAACATATCTATCATTTCAGTAGTTGACATATTCAGAGAATTAATCTTTGCTTAAGCATGCTGTCAACCTACCACTATGAACACTTGAATAGATGATAGAAAAATTGTATCTCTCATTGAAAACATAAATGAGTTTAAGTACAAGTTTGAGTAACCACTTTTCTAGAGTTTCATGTAAACCAAATAATTAAAGAATTCTATCTAAATCAAATAGATAACTCTAAAGAGCTAACTAGGATATCATCTAATCTAGAAGATAAATCCAATCTACTCTAAAGAGATAAATACTAGGAATAAACCAATAACTACTAGTAAGAAGGATTGTTGGTCCAATTATTATGCGTCACTAAGCCTAACTTGAACAGATTGCGACTAAAGGCTGGTTTGGCGAGTGCTTTAGTGAGCGTATAGCTAGTTGGTCAGCCGAATGAACATGAACAACTCGAATCGCCTTGCGTTCAACATGGTTGCGCACAAAATGAAAGTCCACCTTCACATGCTTCATGCGACTATGAAGGCCTCAATTCTCGCTTAGATAAGTGACACCAATGTTGTCACAATAGATTGTAGGGGTATCTCTGATAGGAAACCACATCTCAATCAATAAGTTTCTCACCCATAATAGTTCGGCAAGAGCATTGGCAACAACTCTATATTCGGCTTCAGTTGATGAGCGAGCAATAATTTTTTTCTTTTTTGAAGACCAATTGATGAGGTTTCGGCCAAGGAACAGAATATAGCCAGACGTGCAGGATCTGTTAGTGAGATCTCCAGCCTAATCGGCATCAGAATACATATGCAGATTGAAATCAACGTTCAGGGACACACGCAGGCCAAACTTGAAGTGTACCACAGAGGTACCTGAGAACACGTTTCACAGATTTCCAATGAAGACTAAATGGTAATTGTATAAACTGGGACAATTTATTGACAACATAGGAAATATTCTGCCTTATAAAAGATAAATATTGAAGTCTTCGAAGGACTCAACGATAGCGAGTAGTATCCGTTAGCGGAGCCCCATCCTTGAGTGTTAGCAACGCAGAGGCACTCATTGGTGTGTTTACAATCAGCCAATAACTCATCATTCAGGATCTCATTGACATAATTAGCTCGAGAGAGAATAATATCATCATAACTCCTAATCACCTCAGCACCATGTTGGGAATAAACCTCCTACCAAAATAATATTCACGGTAATAAAAGCTGAATAATAATGTAGCACCGAAATACGGTAATTAATAAGGATAAAAGAGTAACAATGACACCAAGATTTTTACGTGGAAAACCCTTCTGAATAAGCGAAAAAACCACGGCCCTGAGAGGAGCAACTGATATCACTATAGTAAGGAATTTTACACTTTGTAGGTCCGAGTAAAATACTCCAAAGACCACTACAACACTCAAAAGAAATAACCATCTTTTGATATTCCACCTCACTACAATATCGCTCACTCTCTATTTTCCTCACAGGCTATTTTCTTATACCTTGTCTGTGAAACCTCACTCTTTCTTTCTCTCTTTGTTGGTGTGTAGAAATGAGAGTTGAAGCTCTCCTTTTATAGCCAAAGCTTCACTCTCCAAAGCCTACAATATTTGACAATTTGCACACATTTTTCACAATTCAACAAAGTTGGCTACCAATAAAGAAATTCAACAAGGTTGGATACCAAACCAAACTAATTCAAAAAAGTTGGCTACCTAACTAAACCAAGTCAACAAGGTAGGCTACCAAACCAAAGAAACTTTTATTAGGCACATGCCTAACACTTATTCAATGAGATGGACATCATCAATCTCCCCCTCTAGTCTCATTCATATAGAGGAGGTAGCAATGTCTTCTAGTTTGAGTGCATGCCGACAAGTTCTTTGCATAGCTCGAACTTGTTCCTTGGTACCACCTTGGTCAGCATATCTGCGGGATTCTCACTTGTAGAAATCTTCAATACTTTTAGATATTCATCATCTACCATTTCTTGAATCCAATGATATCTCACGTCACTGTGTTTGGTCCTTGGATGGTACATAGAGCTCTTGCTAAGGTCTATTTCACTTTGACTATCACACTAGACTATATTCTCCTTTTGGTGCATTCCAAGCTCTTGAAGGAACCGTTTGAGCCATATCATCTCCTTACCAGTTTATGTAGCGGCAATGTACTCTGCTTCAGTTGTTGAAAGTGCAACACACTTCTGCAACTTAGACTGACATGATAGAGCTCCCCCTGAAAATGTAAACAAATATCCAGTAGTGGATTTTTTGTTGTCAATGACACCTGCCATATCAGCATCTGTATAACCCTTCAAGATTGGATCAGATCCTCCAAAGCACAAACAATCTCCCGTGGTGCCTCTCATGTACCTGAGTATCCACTTGACTGCTTCCCAATGTTCCTTTCCAGGATTTTCAAGAAACCTGCTAACAACACCAACTGCGTGAGCAATATCAGGTCTAGTACATACCATTGCATACATCAAGCTTCCGGTTGCTGAAGAATAAGGAACTCTAGCCATGTTCCCTTTCTCCTCCTCTGTTGTAGGACACATCTTTTTGCTCAATTTTAGATGACTAGCAAGAGGTGTGCTGACTGGCTTAGCATTCTTCATGTTGAAGCGTTCTAGTACACGTTCAATGTACTTCTCCTGAGATAGCCACAACTTTCTACTTGTTCTCTCTCGAACTATCTTCATCCCTAGAATTTGTTTTGCTGGGCCCAAGTCCTTCATATCAAATGACTTGGACAGATCTCCCTTCAACTTTTCTATCAACCCCTTGTCTTTTCCTACAATTAACATGTCATCCACATACAACAACAATATAATAAAATTATTCTCAGAAAATCTTTTGAAGTATACACATGGATCAGAATAGGTCTTTATGTATGTTTGACTTTTCGTGAATGAGTCAAACTTCATGTACCATTACCTTGGTGCCTGCTTCAATCCATAAAGACTCTTATTCAATTTGCCCACCATGTGTTTCTTTCCAGCTACTTCAAATCCTTCTGCCTGCTCCATATAAATCTCTTCTTTCAAATCTCCATGAAGAAATGCAGTTTTCACATCCAACTGCTCCACTTCAAGATCTAGGCTAGCTGCTAAGCTCAAAATTGTTTGAATAGAAGTCATTTTGTCAACAGGTGAGAAAATTTCGTCAAAATCAATAACTTTCTTCTGTTCGAAGCCTTTAACCACCAATCGAGCTTTGTATCTGACCAACTTGCCATTTCCCTCTTTCTTGAGTTTAAAGACCCATATGCATTTGAACCCCTTAGAAGTTCAATCAGCTTGTACGTGCCATTTTTCTGTAGAGATTCCATCTCTTCTTGCATAGCTTTCATCCACTGGTTCTTTTTTGGATGTGGAAACACCTCCTTAAGACTTTCTGGCTCCCCCTCATCACTAATGAGGACATACTCTGTGGAAGGGTACCTGCTTGACTCTACCTTTGGCCTCTCTGATCTCTTCAGAGGTTGAGGTTTTTCTTCTTCCTGAGTGGGGTGCTCCACTTTGTCGACACTTTCATCAAGTTGCTCTCCCTGCTCAATAACCTTACCAGGTTTCTTCCCTACTCGGCAACCTTGTTGGTCGTACTTTCTGCACTTGTGGGATTGTTAGAAATAGAAGGAATAGTAACAAGGTTAGGAATTATACCATTATTCACCTTTTCTAACATATCAGCAGCAGTTCCAACTTCACTTTATCTAAAGACTACATCTCTGCTTCTGATGACCTTTTTCTTTACAGGATCCCACAATCTGTACCCGAACTCTTCATCTTCGTATCTGATAAATATGCAGGGAACAAATTTATCATCTAGCTTTGTTCTCTGCTCTTTCGGTACATGTGCAAAAGCTCTGCAACTGAACACCTTCATATGCGAGTAGGACACCTCCTTATTGGTCCAAACTCTCTCTGGGATGTCAAACGCCAATGGAACTGATGGACTCCTATTGATCAGGTAACAGGTTGTTTGAACTGCTTCACCCCAGAATGACTTAGGTAGTTTAGCCATTCTAAGCATGCTTCTCACCTTCTCCACAATAGTGCGGCTCATCCTCTCTGCTACACCATTGTGATGTGGGGTTCCAGGAACTGTCTTTTCATGTCTGATCCCATGACTTGAACAGTACTCTTCAAATTCCTTTTAAGTGTACTTACCTCCATTGTCACTTCGGAGACGCTTTAGCTTTTGACCTGTCTCCCTTTCTACTAGAGCATGAAACTTCTGGAAAACTTGAAACACCTGATCTTTGGTTTTAAAAATACAAACCCACAATTTTCGTGAAGCATCATCAATAAAAGTAACAAAATATTTGTTACCGCCCATTGATTCAATTTCCATTGGGCCACAAACATAAAAATATATCTAAATCAAGTATATTTAATTTTCTTTCAGACGATGTCTGAAATGAGACTCTATGCTGCTTACCAAATAAACAATAGTCACAGGGTTTTAGTGTTGTACCTTTGGCATAAGAAATAATTGATTTCTTGGCAAGAATCTGCAATCCCTTCTCGTTCATATGACCCATTCTTTTATGCCACAAATCTGCAGAAATCTCATCTTGTGCCGCATTCAATTCACCTTGGCATATTTCTGTATTTGTCGTGTACAACGTGCCACGAGCAACTCTCTTTGCAATCACCAATGATCCCTTGGTGAGTCTCCACTTTTTATTTGCAAAATAATTCTCGTATCCATCTCGGTCCAAAGCAATCCCCGAGATCGAGTTCATCCGCAAATCACGTACATGTCGCTCATCCTTTACAACCAATATGCATCCGACATTTGTGTTGATACAAATGTCACCAATCATCGCAATCTTTGAGTAACTCGTGTTAGCCATTCTTACTGTGCCAAAATCACCTGCTACATATCTGCAAAAAAGATCTCTTACCGGTATGGCATGGTAAGATGTCGTTGTGTCAACCACCCATTCCGACTTTGGACCTGACAGGTGCATGCATTCCTCTTCCTCATTTATGAAAAGGACAACATTATCATTGTTTTGCACCATGACGGCTGTGTTGTCGTCATTCTTCTGGCCACTATTTTCACCTTTGCCCTTCCTTGGATTTGGGCAATCTCTTTTGAAGTGACCTAGTTGACCACAGTTGTAGAAATTTCTGGCTTTTGATTTGGATCGATTCTTTGACTTTCCACGAGCTCCGGATCTACCATAGTTGCTCGAACTCCTTTGATAACTCCTGCCTCTACCTTCTGTGATAAGATCTTGTCCTTGATTTTCAGGCTTCTTTTCTTTCTCATCTTCTCATTGAGTAAAAGAGTCGATGTGACATCTTTCAACTCAACAGTAGTCTTACCGTGCAGGATGGTTGTTGCCAAATTATCATACGAAGATGGCAATGAGTTCAACAGCAAGATGACTTTATCTTCCTCCTCGATTTTTGCTCCAAGGTTGGCAAGCTGTGTGATTAGTCCGTTAAACACATTAAATGTGACAAAAAATTCATACATTCACCCATGTGTAGGGCATATAACTGCTTCTTCAAGTACAATTTATTTGTCAGCATTTTGGACATGTATACGCTTTCCAACCTTGTCCAAATTCCACGTGCAGTGTCTTCATCAATGATGTTATTTACCAGATCATCCGCTAAGTGCAACCTGATTGCATTAGCAGCTCTTTCATCCAAGTCAGCTCAATCCTCAGCTTTCATGGTATCAGGCTTTTTGGCTTCAGCATCTAGTACCTTGTGTAATCCTTGTTGGATGAGCAGATCCCCCATCCTTCTTTGCCATGTTGAGAAACTGTTATCTCCGTTGAATTTAGCTACCTCATACTTTACTCAGGACATTTTTATTTTTCACCGAGTATATTACTACCGACGATGAATAGTATTTTAGTGAACGAGCAGAACCTGTGCTCTGATACCAGTTGTTGGGAATAAACCCCCTAATAAATAATATTCACGGTAATAAAAGCGGAATAATAATGTAGCACCAAGATACGGTAATTAATAAGGATAAAAGAGTAACAATGACACCAAGATTTTTACGTGGAAAACCTTTGTGAACAAGGGAAAAAAACACGGCCCTGAGAGGAGCAACTGATATCACTATAGTAAGGAATTTTACACTTTGTAGGTTCGAGTAAAATACTCCAAAGACCACTACAACACTCAAAAGAAATAACCCTCTTTTGATATTCCACCTCACTACAATATCGCTCACTCTCTATTTCCTCACAGACTATTTTCTTATACCTTGTATGTGAAACCTCACTCTTTCTTTCTCTCTTTGTTGGTGTGTAGAAACAAGAGTTGAAGCTCTCCTTATATAGCCAAAGCTTCACTCTCCAAAGCCTACAATATTTGACAATTTGCACACAATTTTCACAATTCAACAAAGTTGGTTACCAACCCAAAGAAATTCAACAAGGTTGGCTACCAAACCAAACTAATTCAACAAAGTTGGCTACCTAACCAAACCAAGTCAACAAGGTTGGCTACCAAACCAAAGAAACGGCACATGCCTAATATTTATTCATTGATATGGACATCATCACACCAAGAAAATAATTAAGATTTCCCAAATCTTTAATTGAAAAACGAGAGGCAAGGGAAGTTATAACCTCATTCACGGTGATAGAGTTGCTACCGGTAACTATGATGTCATCAATATATACCAAAATAAACATGAAACCAGTGTTGCTATGCCGAGTGAATAAGGAGATGTCAAATTCAGTCTTGACAAATCCTGTGTAGGATAGAGGGACTTTAAGTGCATTATACCAAGCCCGATGTGCTTGCCTTAAGCCATAAATTGCCTTGCGCAGCTTACAAATATCAGTCGGATTATTACCACAAGCAAAACCAGGAGGTTGCATCATGTAGACCTCTTCTTCAAGGTTACCTTGAAGAAATGCGTTGTTGACATCGAGCTGACGAAGAGGCCAATGGAAACAAAGTTCAACAACAAGTATGATTCGCATAGTAGTGGGTTTGACCACTGGACTGAAAGTAGAGTGAGAGTCAACACTCAGCCTCTGAGTAAATCCCTTTGCAGCTAGTCTTGCTTTGTAGCTATCAACAGAACCATTCGATTTCCTCTTAATCCTGAAATGCCACTTACATGAAACAACATTCTTAGAGGGATCATTTGGAACAAGTTCCCAAGTGTGGTTATTCAGTAAAATATCAAATTTATTTTCATTGTTATTCTCGACTCCGGATATTTTCGGACTTGTTTAAAAGTGTGGGGTACGAGTGTAGGTCCCAAGTGCGCGACGTAGTCAAAAATATATTATGGTTTTTGAATGTTATTCCATGAGCGAGTAACTACACGATTGGGATAGGAAGGATTGTGCGGACAGTGGTGGCGAAGAGATTGGGATAGATTTGGTTGATGTATAAGATAAATTTATAGAGAGTTTACAGTGAGGCTCTGGTCGGGCAGAAGATGACTGCAATAGGGATGGACTAGAATAGGGACAATTAATAAGAGGATATAGAGTAGAAAGAGATAGAGACATACCTGATGCAGGAGTTTGTAAAGATCCCAAATCTTCTTGCACCACTGGTAGTAGGCCGGGAATCTCGAGTGGAGGTGTTTGATTTGTATCTGGAGTTCCATTAGGAGATGAAGGATGTTGGGGGAGGGATTCTGTTGTATTAGGATTGGGTTCAAATTCACTTATTTTATTTTCTGTGGGATTTATAATGGGTTAGGGTAATTTTGAGGGAAATTAAGAGGTGGGTTTTGGGATTTCTTTATTTGTGATTTTATCCCATTCCAATTTATGTGACTTAAGTGTAATATTTGAAAATATTTTATAAAGGAAAAATATTCTCAAAAAATTACACATCACGATATAAATAAATTTTTGATAACACAAGATCAAAACATTGGTGGCAATGATGTGTTACAAAGTAATCGAGATAAGCACATGGAGTATACCTGGGTTCAAGTTTATTTTTAGAATAACATTTGAGCCAAGGATAACATAGACAACAAAAAATTTTAAGAGCACCGATTCACCAAATAATTTTTGAAATGGGGGACTAGTTATTTAAAAGTGAGGTGGGAATACGATTGATCAAATAAATAGCATGTTGACACGCAAGTGACCAAAAAATTGATGGAAGGGATGCCTCATAAAGTAGTGTTCTTGCACTTTCAATAATATGGCGATGTCGCCTCTCTGCAAGAGAGACCGTTTGAGGGGTATAAGGTGGCGTAGAAAGATGCTAGATACCGTGAAGGGCGAGATAAGAGTCAAGACTTTTATACTCCCCTCTACCATCAGTATAAAGTGATAAAATTTTGGTATCGGAGTGCTTTTCCATTAGAGGGTGGAATTTTTGAAAAACCTCTTTGACTTCACTTTTATTTTTTGAAGTGTACAATCATGGATACCACGTGAATTGATTAACAAACAAGCAATAATACAATTATTTATCAATAGATAGAACTGGAGAGGATCATAAATCACTAAAAATTATTTGAAGAGGTTTGAAGCTTGACAAACTCAACTGACTAAATGGTTGCTGATGGGCTTTGTTAGATGAACAAGAATTACAAAAAAGAAACTTGTCTCGCTCAGAGAATGGAAGCGAAAATTTATTCAAGATATACTTAAGAACTCTGAAATGCGGATGACCTAGTCTTCGATGCCATGTGGTCATAGAAGCCGTGGTAGAGGAGGATATATGAGCTTGCGAAGGTGGTGGTGGATATGACTTGGGCCACTCATACAATCGATGTTTATTCTAGCCCCATACCAGTGGTACTCGTGTTTTCAGATTCTTCACAAGAAAATCAAAAGGAAAAAATTCGAAAAATGTTAGATTATCTTGGAAAAATTTGGAGACAAAGATAAGTTACGTTTGATGTCAGGAGCACATAGAGTGTGAGTTAGATGAAAAATATTATTTGATGCCTTTAACTGAGTTGAACTTGTATGAGTTATGGGAATTTTGTTACCATCACCCATAGAGACATCCTCATTGCCATGATATTCCTGTAAATTGTGTGGCTCTATTGCGAGATGATGAATAGCTCTAGAATCCATAATCCATGGGTTGGCAGTAGAGGTGAAACCGCAAGCATAATTAGCTTTAGCCTCAAGTGATTGTGAGATTTAGATATGCAGACACTTGCAATGTGGCTAATTTTGTTGCACAATTGACATCGGATAACATTGGTGAAATTATTGTTATTTGAGGCTTGCCACTAGGCCGGCAGATTGGAGCAAGCATTCTGGCGCAATGGTTGAGGATTCTGAGTAGGTGTACCATCATAGTCCTGACGGCGATTGTTGCGGTTGTTGGAATTATTGGCTGGTTTATTGCGAGTGGCCGCCGCATCAGTGATTGGACACGGCGTTTTCTTAGTCTCCTCGTGATGGAGGAAGTGCTCATGGTCAAGCAGCTTCTCATACAGTTCTTTATAGGTTACCGTGGTGTCACATGCACGTATAGCAGCCTAGATCTCGCGAAACTCGGGGCCAAGTCCACTAAGGATTTTGACAATGAGTTCGGAGTTAGTAACAGGGGCACCAGCAGTGGCTAGTTCATCCGAAAGGGACTGAATACGTTGAGGGTATTTACTAATAGGGAGGGAGACTTTGGTGATTCGAGCAAGTTGATCACGAAGGCTAAAGATTCAAGTTTGGGACTTGTTTGCATAAGTAGTATACAAAGAGTCCCAAGCCTATTTTGATGTGTTGGCAACAACAATTGTGGAGGCAATGGTGAGATCAACAGATGCCAGAAGGGCATTTTGAATGAGTTGATCCTGACGGAACCAAAGTGTATAAGCAGAGATGGGAGTCATGTTGGTGCCAAAAGTGGTGCTCAGGTTCAGAGTCAGGGTAGATCCATCAAGGTGATCATAGAGGTCATGTCCATGCATAAGCATAAAGAAATGAGCTTTCCAAGTGAAAAAATTGTGATCGTCACTAAGTTTGATTGGAAATTGGGAAGCGGGGTTAAATTGAACTATGGTGTTGATACCAATAATGTTGTCAGCATTGATAACTATGGAAGTGTTTCCTCTTTCGTCGTTGGAGGATTTGGTGTTTGGAAAGAAAAAAATAAGATCGTGCTCGTTGGAGTTTTATATGCTCATATAACATATGAACACTTGAATAGATAATGGAAAACTGTATCTCTTATTGAATGCATTAATGAGTTTAAATACAATTTACAGTAACCACCTTTCTAGAATTTCATGTAAACCAAATAACTAAAGAATTATATCTGAATCAAATAGATAACTCTGAAAAACTAACTATGATATCATTTAATCTAGAAGATAAATGCAATCTTATCTAAAGAGGTAAATACTAGGAACAACTGACAACTACTAGTAACAAGGACTGTTGGTCCAATAACCACTACCCTCATTTATCTGATTTTAGAACCGGATTTGTGTTGCACCTAGCCAGAATTATGTTTAATAATGGAACTCGAAATTATACATACACGGAAAAGATTTGAAACAATACATTTGAAGTAGACATCTCCTATTCTTTCATTTCAAGTTGAGATTGTGCCGGGGAAGAATGACAAATTCGAAAACGGGTAATGAAAAATGGATAAATTATCTGACCCAACCCATATTTAATACGGACGAAAAAGGGGTTAACCGGCGGATAATATGGGTAACTATATTATCCATGACTTCTTTCATATGATCACTTTTGGGAGAATTGTTAGCCTCACTAACTTGAACCCCCAAGTTGAGGCTATACAAATGTAAAAGTTAGACCCTTTGGTTATCCACTTTGTTTCTTATCCATATTTGACCCGTTTTTGAAAATTTTATTATTCAATCCATTTTTTAATTGGATAATATGAGTGATCAACTGTTTTCTTTCTTTTAGCCATTTTTTCACTCTCTCTCTCTATCAACTCTCAAGACGCTCCCATTGTGTGTATAACGGTCACTGACTGACCACCCGGCGATCGGCAGATCGAGCGCCGGCGATCCCACCCCCAACAAGTAAGCAACCCCAACCCTACCCCCCTCTCCACCCCCTTCCCTTCTCCTCCCTTACCCTTACCTTAGTTGCAATGGTCTTCTGGCGACGTCCTCGTTAGTACCCATTTCCGGCGATCCATTTTCTTCTTCCCTAACTTGTCGATTAGTTTGTATTTCATTTTTCACGTTTTTTTACTCCTTTCTGTGGAATTTAATTTCTCCTAGGTTTCAATCTTTTTTCTAAGTTCTTTCTTTCTATCAAGAGATTGCATTTTTCTCTTTTAATCTCCTGCTTTCTGTCCAAATCTATCTTTTTTCTTTTCTTTTTGGGGCTAAGTTCTTGCTTTCTGTAAAAATACTTCATTTTTATCTATTTAATTACTGCTTTCTGTTCAAAATTTTGTTTTTGGTTCTGTTAAGTTCTTGATTTTTGTTGATTTCATTTTTCTTTCCTAACTTAGAAATAAGACATTCTCAGATTCTATTCCCTTTCCCCTCGCTCGCTTTTTCTCTTTTCTTCCTATTCTCTCTTTTGCTTTGTGGGTGTATTCTGTTTTCTTGGACATGTGCCTTATTTTTCTGGCGAGGATTTCCGGCAACTTGCAGTACTCCCGGCAACTCCCGTTCAGATTTTTGGCAGGACGCAGCAGAACCACCCGTTCCGATAAGCTTCACGAGAACTTTCCCCACGTACTATTCGCGACGGCAAGGATGATTTGCGGCATTTGGAAGTGAGGAGCTAAGCAACACCAGACGGGATGTGCAAGAGTTGGTAGCATTTGACCTCGGGCGCATCAAAGCCTACTTCCAGGTTTTTCCACCGGGAGTTGGTACCTCCCGCTCTCTTGTTTACTCTGTACACCTTTTTACGTATTCTAGCTAGCAGTCCGTGTGAGGTTTACTCTGTTGCTATCTAGTCTGCATATTTTTGTGTATTTCGCTATAGTGCGTGTGTGCGTCACTATTATCCATAGTCGGTTGGAGAGATAGTTACCGCGGCGGGGGATGATAGTGTAAGGTCATGTTCTCGGGGGGTGGGGGCATCGGCGGGGGTGAGTAGGGGGCAGGGAGTGTTCCTGCAGGTAGGGCGGGAGGTAAGGGTGGGAGGAGGGTAGCGAACGCTCATAGATTAAGGATTGGGTCGTGGAATATTGGCACTTTGACGGGTAAGTCCATTGAGTTGGCGAAGGTTCTTCAGAAGAGGAGGGTTAACATAGCCTGTGTACAGTAGACTAGGTGGAAAGGGTCGAAGGCGAGAAATGCAGACGTGCTTATGTTGTGGTATTCTGGGGTCGTGAGAGGTAAGAATGGAGTGGGCATCTTTGTAGATAGGGATCTAAGGGAGTCCGTGGTCGAGGTTAGGCGAGTGAATGATAGGTTAATGTCTATTAAGTTGGTTATTGGAGGTTGCATCCTCAACGTCATCGGCGCTTACGCTCCGCAAGTGGGCTTAGCGAGGAGGTTAAGAGGCGCTTTTGGGAGGGCTTGGATGATCTGGTGAGTAGTATTCCCCAATCTGAGAAGTTAGTTATTGGAGGGGACTTTAATGGTCATATTGGGGCTGACGCTGGTGGTTATGGTGAGGTGCACGGTGGCTTCGGCTTTGGGGTTAGGAACGGTGGCGGCACGTCACTTCTTGATTTCGCCAGGGCTTCCGAGCTTCTGATTGCAAACTCAATATTTCAGAAGAGGGAGGAGCATTTGGTCACATTCAAGAGTTTGGCGGCGAGGACTCAGATTGATTACCTCCTCCTCAGAAGGAGCGATAGGGGTATGTGCAAGGACTGTAACGTTATTCCGGGAGAGTCCCTTTCGACTCTTCATAGACTCCTAGTGATGGATGTCGGTCTCTGTGTGAAGAGGAAGAGGAAGGGTGCTCGGGCACAACCGTGGATTAGATGGGGTGTTTTGACTATGGAGAAAGCTCAGGAGTTGGAGAGGAGGTTAGCTGAGGGTGGAGCTTGGAGGAGTTCTGGGGAAGCGGACGCTATGTGGTAAGATACGGCGAACTTGGTTAGGGAGGTATCACGGGATGTGCTCGGGGTGGCCAAGGGCTATTCAGGCAGACATCAGGGTGACTGGTGGTGGGACGATGTAGTCGAAGGAAAAGTGGAGGTGAAGAAGACGGCGTTTGCTAAGTTGGCAAGGAGCACAAGCGAGGAGGAACGGAGAGCGAACAGGGAGATCTACAAGATGGCGAGGAATGAAGCAAAGTTGGCGGTTACAGAAGCTAAAAACGCGGCGTTTGATCGCATGTACGAGGAATTAGGGGAGAAAGGCGGGGACAGGAAGTTATTCCGGTTAGCTAAAGCAAGGGAAAGGAAGGCGCATGATCTTGACCAAGTTAGGTGCATCAAGGGCGAGGATGGTAGAGTTCTGATGGGGGAGTCCCAAGTCAAGAAGAGGTGGAAGGCGTACTTTGAGACTTACTTAACGAGGAGGGGGATCGTAATATAGATATAGGGGAGTTGAAGAATTCAGAGCAACATAGAGACCTTGGGTACTGCAGGCGCATTAGGGAGGAAGAGGTCATGGGGGCTTTGCGTAGGATGAGTAGGGGTCGAGCGACCGGGCCTGACGAGATCCCGGTGGAGTTTTGGAAATGCATGGGTAGGTGAGGAGTGGAGTGGCTATCAAGGTTGTTCAATGCAATCTTCAGGACCAAAAGGATGCAGGAGGAGTGGAGGTGGAGTACAGTGGTGCCCTTGTACAAGAACAAAGGGGACATCCAGTGCTGCAGCAACTATAGGGGTATCAAATTAATAAGTCACACCATGAAAGTTTGGGAGCGGGTGATCGAGGCGAGGGTGAGGGAGATGTCATCTATATCCGTGAACCAGTTCGGTTTCATGCCGGGCCGCTCCACTATAGAAGCTATCCACCTTGTCAGGAGGCTGGTGGAGCAGTTCAGAGATAAGAAGAAGGACCTGCACATGGTGCTTATCGATTTGGAGAAGGCGTATGACAAGGTCCCAAGGGAGGTGTTATAGAGGTGCTTGGAGGCGAAGAGCGTGCCGGAAGCCTACATCAGAGTAATCAAGGACATGTACGATGGAGCTAAGACTAGGGTTAGGACGGTGGGTGGCGACTCAGATCATTTTCCAGTGGCTATGGGGCTCCATCAAGGATCGGCGCTTAGCCCTCTTTTGTTTGCCTTGGTGATGGATGCTCTAATCCGTCATATTCAAGGAGATGTGCCTTGGTGTATGCTATTTGCTGATGACATAGTCTCGATAGATGAGACGAAGGTCGGTGTTATTGAGAGGTTAGAGGTATGGAGACAAACTCTCGAGTCTAAGGGTTTCAAAATAAGCAGATCTAAGACAGAATATCTGGAGTGCAAGTTCAGCGCCGAGCCCAGCGAAGTAGGTAGGGACGTGATGATTGGATCTCAGGTCATCGCCAAGAGGGACAGTGTCAGATATCTTGGGTCGGTGATTCAGGGGGACAGAGAGATTGACAGGGACGTCACTCATCGTATAGGAGCGGGGTGGTCAAAGTGGAGGCTTGCATCAGGAGTCCTGTGTGACAAGAAAGTCCCACAGAAACTCAAGGGAAAACTTTATAGAGCTGTGGTTAGACCTGCCATGTTGTATGGGGCGGAATGCTAGCGAGTGAAGAAACTCCCATGTTCAGAGAATGAAGGTTGCGGAGATGAGGATGCTCAGGTGGATGTGCGGGCTCACCAGGTTAGACAAGATTAAGAATGAAGTTATTCGAGAGAAGGTAGGGGTGGCCCCGGTGGACGAAAAGATAAGCGAGGCTGAGATGGTTCGGGCATGTGCGAAGGAGAAGTCCTGATGCCCCGGTGAGGAGTTGTGAGCGGCTGGCGATGGTCGGCGTACGGCGAGGCAGAGTGAGGCCTAAGAGGTATTGGGGAGAGGTGATTAGGCATGACATGGCTAGAATGAGGGTTTCCGAGGACATGACCCTTGATAGGAAAGTCTGGAGGTCTAGTATCAGGGTTGTAGGATAGGGGCTCCTAGAGTTTTTTGTACTCCTCACCGGGGTTGGGTGAGGCTTGCTAGAGCTATTCAAAGATGATTTGTGTATTGGACTGTGTCTTCCTTACGGTAGTTATTTATGATAGTTACTGTCTGATATTATTGCATACTATTTTATTTACGGTTCTTATGTTTAAATAATTATTTACGCTTTTTCTGCTGGAGTTACTAATGCTCTTTTGTTTTTGTTTTTGTCTTTCCTTCCCTTCACTGAGCCGAGGGTCGATTGGAAACAGCCTCTCTGCCCTTTCGGGTCGGGGTAAGGCCTGTCTACATATTACCCTCCCCAAACCCCACTTTGTGGGACTATACTGGGTAGTTGTTGTTGTTGTTGTAATCAACTAACTCCATAGTCTATATCTTCCTCATTTTAGTCTCATAAAAATTTTGCTTGAAACAGAGATTCTTCATAGCTCAAATTATTTTTGCAAGTATTAGACGAAAACTTACAAAATGTTGCATTTTCTGTTGCTAAGGAAGTAGAATTCTACAATAAACTTGTCCTGTTCATTTTGGTTTTATCGTTCTCTATTTGGTGTTACTGTAAGCAAACAAGGTAGAATTAAGTGTTGAACCAATATAAGTTAACATAACTGGTCTTATCATTTAGCATACGAAGACATGTCTATAGCCTTCATAATTATCCTTTAATTAAATCTCTGGCACTGCAGTTAGTTATTTCAGAATATTTTCACTTCACTCATGGAGAATTCTATTGTCTCCTTTTTCAAGAATCTCTTCACTGCAAGAAATTAGACAAATCGCATTTCTGTACCCTATATCAATACAAAATAATCAGATTTTTGCTCTTTGCTCCAAATGGCAACAACCACATTAGACAGGCTCTTGCATCACATGATTTGATAACCATAGAGAAATACTACTACCTCTGCTGTACTTTTCCACATCACTTACTATATGAGATATAAGCCAAAATTTAGGAATTTGTTGTTGAATCCAAAAAAGAAAAAGAAAATAAAAATTGGTTGTGGCAGGAAGCTTACACACTTTCTTTCAGGTGAAAAATACGAACATGGAATTGAACTGATTATGCTTACACTATTTCAGCTTGTACTATCCTATCAAAACTTAAAACTAACACTGCAATGAGAAAATTTCAAAGTCACTTGGATTTTCCTTTAATTGAAGTAGGCCCTTTTGTTGATGATTTCTTGTAAGGTGATTTCTTCACCTTCAACTTGCTTGGAGTTGATGACGACTTCCCTCCTTGGTTCCTTCGGTTCTTGTCCTTTTTCACATTGTACATGCTTACGGCCTGTGGTATAGGTGAAAACAGATTAAACACAAATTAGTCAACAAATATTAACAACAACTACGCCACACTCCCAAATAAGTTGAGACACAGGAATCGCTAAGAAATATTAGCACCAAGGGATTTTCTTCGAACGATGAAATGAAAGAGATATACAATATATAGAGATATCAGGAAAAGGTAGCATAAAACATACCTTTTGCACATTGAGTATCTCGTGGGAATTCTTGGACATCAATTTGTTTAGAACTTTTTCGGTTTGCTGTTTCTCTAAGGAGCCCATTCCTGATCCTTCCGCAACTGGTAGGAACTGGTTATAGATAAAGAGTAGAGTTGACTTAGACAATACTATCAGGTTAATACTAAGCAAATTTATGCATGCACTTTCCATAATACAAACCTTACGGTACTTCTTGTCATGTTTTAGGGGTTTTTCCCCAGGTAACTTTTTGTCAAATTTTCCGCCACTAGCTGTTGAATTTGCTGCCATTCCAGCGACATTGCCGAGTTCATCCTTGCTAATTTTCCTCGGTGCAGCTTGTGTTCCTGTTATAGGAAGTGCCGTGGCAGCAAGCTGAACGTGACTGCAAATAGAAACACACGCTCCTTCATCAAAAACGTGATTTTAAGAGAAAAAGGTAGACGCAAGGTTCAAGACAATTGAAATAGAGGTTGATAATTTTCTTGAATGACATCTGCTCCATAAGATACTCAATAGCTAGTCATCAAAACAAAGGATTTGAGACATGGAACAATTAACCTAAATAATCTTCATAGACGGCAGGAATTAATAAAGAATTAAGGTTTTGGCAGAAAAACAATGAGAAGTTTAGATGGACAAGTACCTTGGCAAGGCACCAGCTTTTGCAGCTTCCTTCAAGTTACTTAATCGATTTTTCTGTTGCTTTTCTACTCTCTTCTTCTTTTCTTCTTGTCTCTTAGCAAAAGGATCTTGACCAGGCTCTGAAAAACAAAGAGGGAGAGGACATTTTCAGAGCAATGTCAAAATGCTAATGCAGATATGGTCTTCCCTTCATTCACTAAATTAAGTTGCTTTCCTCTATAGTAATCATCGTACAGACTTGATTGACGTAAGAGAGTACAATCAAAATAACTATCCATTGAGAACTGAAATAATGAACTTTGACATAAAGACAAACATTTATTTTCGGATGTTAAGACCCTTTAAATTCTTGCCGTGCTTGAGACCTAAAAACAAATCAAGATATTGCAAGAGGCAAGAATGGAATTTCTCTTATTTACCATCAGTTTCCTTGGCTTCAATGATTGGCACATCTTTGTCATCATTTACGCGATCATAGCCATGTCGGCGCTTCCATGAACCAGTTTGTTCATCAAAAACAACCTTGTCTTTCTTACGCTTTTGTATACCTGCAAGACATTTCAAACATAAAAAACAATGTAAGTCAATGAAAAAAGGGCAGCCCAATGCACAAAGCATCCCGCGTTCACGCAGGGTCCGGGGAAAATACGCACCCCTAGGGGGTGTGATGTAAGTCGATTAAATTAAGAATTAACTGTTCTAAAACCCACAAGACATTCACACGGTACCTTTCTTCTTCGCGAACACTTCCCATTTTGTTGGAGGTTTAGGCCTTGGAAGCTGAAATAAGCAACTCATAATAAGCTATTGATACCACAAGTTAACTTTCAAGCAACTGGATAGAAGACAAATCAAACAAAATGACAAGATCCAAAACCAACTCAACTATTGTAATATCTAGCATGTATAAGGATATGGTTAAATTGCATGTTCATAGCTTATGTTGCATATAAGATTCAATTCACATTTGGAGATCGAGTCATATATAAGGCTTCACTTATGCTGCCCCCAAGACATTATGAGGTTGGACTATCCTTTCTCAGCAAGTACCAACTAATAGAAAAGACTTTCAGTTGTTGAAAATATAGTGAATGCCCGGAAAAATGAGTTCATTGTTGCAAATACATACTCTAACACACAACTCTTAACTGATTAAGATAAACACGCAATTCTTGCATAAATAATAGAAATAAGGTATTACAGGCTTCTCTCGAGGCAATCTCGTATTTGGTTGAGGCAACTTGACTAGAGGACCATCAGGACTTTCCGTGGAAGGTAAGTTGAAGAGGGCATCTGCAATAGCTTGAACTAACTTGGTTCCCTCCTGTAGACACTCCTTCACAAGCTCCTCCCTACATATTTGGCACAAGAATATAAGACAAATAGAAGAGATCAGTTGAGTGTTCTAGCATTGAAACTTAGTGAAAACATCAAAAGCAAATAAGTATGAGCTAGTTCCATTTCCTTGAGTTAAACTAAAAGGCAACTTTAACAGAAATACTTCTTACATATTAGGAGAGAGAATGTACGAAGCATAGAAGAAATTCCATGAGTGTCATTCTCATTACAACAACAACAATAACAACCCAGTATAATTCCACCAGAGGGTCTGAGGAGGATAGTGTACGCAAACCTTACCCCTACCCTGGGGTAGAGAGGCTGTTTCCGATAGACTCTCAGCAACCCTTCCTCCAAGAACTCCCCACCTTGCTCTTTGGGTGAGTCAAACTCACAACCTCTTGGTTGGAAGTAGAAGGTGCTCACTAGTCACCACTAGAGCAACCCACATGATAGAAAACATCAAATACTTTTCCTTGTTAAATTGAACACAACCCACCCACCCACCTAAACCCCCCAAAAAAGAAGAGAGAGATCAAAAATAATAGAAACATGGCTTATTCAATAATTAGGTGGCAAAAGGCATAAAGCAAATACTTCTTGAAACCATCTTAAATACATAAGTATAAGCTAAAGGGGCACTATAAAATAGCAAGATTACAACTTTTCGTTTCAATTAAATTTGAAGCAAGATTACTAGACGTCTCGCATAGCGAGCGTCCATTATGATGTTGAGACAGTTGCAAAAGAATTGGCTTAATCCGCTTTTAATATCGAACATTTGGAAGTTGGCAATGATTTGCCCCTTGTTCCATTCAAACTGAGCCCGTGGGAGCCTGAGATATTAGGGTATGTCAACAGTGAACTATTAAGGACAGCATCCCAAGAAGGAAACTCGAAAGGAAGCTGAACCAAAAAAAGTAACTAACAAAGGTGACATATCAATCAATTAACTATGCTTCAATCCCAAATCAGCTGGGGTTGACCATCAAAAACCTCTATATACCTACTCTGCTGATACCCAAAATGGTGTAATAAAATGCTCTAAAACCTAACCAAGGTTCAAGCTCAGTAGAAACAAGCACAGAGAATACAGTACATGTTAAAGAAGGGTCTTTTTGACAATTTCATGTGATTTTACATCTATCCCTTTAAGGAATAGAGGGAAAGACAGTGTACTATAGACCTTTATGGTCCAGCCCTTCGCCTAAACCTGTTAGCGAGAGATTAGTGCACCATGCTGCCCTTTTCTAGACCTATCCCTTTACTCCAAATTCACTCTATCACCCCGCAAATAAAAAAATCGTCCAAAAGGGGGTATAAAAAGCTCTAAATCCTATCAAAGATGCCAAATTCCAGTATAAAAAAGCACAGAGAATACAGTACATGTTAAATTCTTAGCTAAACCTGCACGGTTTTATGTGATTTTAGGTCTACCCCTTTACTTTGAAAATCTAACTTTATCAACGCATAAATTAAAATAACATAAATTAAGCAAATATTGTCGAAAGGGTGGAATAAAATTCTCTAAAATCTTTCAAAGATTCAAGCTTTCAACAGAAAAAAAAATCACAGAAAATAACAGTACATGTTAAAAGTAAGAAACTTTTTTAAGAAAGTGAAACCTGGAAATAGGTGGAGAAGCAAAGCTGTGATGTGGGTATGAAGCCATGAGATTTCCCAAGTCCATCTCGTATGATTCTTGAGCAGCCGCCTCCATTTTGTGTGTGTGTGTGTGTGTGTTTTTTTTCTGCTAAATGTCTGAAAGAGAAGCGAGGGTTCAAGGGGCTGTTGGGTTGGGGAGCTGAGTTTAATGAAAACCCGAGGGTAGACAATGCAAATAGGAATGGGCTTTAAGCCGGTCAAAAATAATTTTTAAGTTTTTTTTTTCTTTTTTAGTGTTTGGCAACGTTTAAAAATATTTAAAATAATTAAAAAAACTGCTTAAAATAAGTCAAAAGTAATAAATTGGACATATTAACTTATTGCTTTTTGGTTTAAAAGCTATTTATGCTGAAAAATCACTTTTTTAAGCCAATCCAAACATGCTCTAAGTCAAACTTGATATGTCCTTTATTTCTCTTTTTTCCCCATTTTATTTAGGTTGATGATTTTAAGGGCATGTCCAACTTTGCCTCGATCCTCATAATGGAGATAATTGTTGGGAAAATTTTACTTTAATCCTCTCTTATTTTTATCCCCAAAATAGGGGATGAATAGTGTTCCCTCAAATATTGGGGTAAACTATTCATTTCCCCAATTGCTATTCATCATTTTTTTATTATTTTATCTTTTATTTTATTTTTTGATATACACTTAATTATGTTTTGTAATATTTTTATAATATTAATATTATATTTTAAATTTGGTGTATAATTTAGATAAATTAATTTTCTAGCATTTATTATTTTAAGTAAAATTATTATTTAATTTTATTATAAGTTATAATTGTACAAAAAATATATAACTATCTCAAAAAATAAATGGTGCAAATATAAAATATTAGATGTTGCTAAAATTGAAATGTGCAAATATAAAATATTAGATGTTGCTAAAATTAAAAAGTGGAGTTTAAAAATATATTAAATGAATTCACTTAAATTGAAAATACATGAAAATTGAAAATATATTAAATTAATAATTTCTTACAAATTATGTTATTTAAAATTTTATGAAATTCTTTTAATTATGGAAATTACAATTTTTAATAAAAATAAAAGATAAAAATTGTTTAATTGAAATTAAAAAATAAAATTGAAATGAAAGATAATAATATAATATAGAAGAGAGAGAAAAGTTTGGGGAAAAAGTAAGGGAATGATTGGAGTAAGTTGTTCTCATTTTGGGGACAAAAAAGGGGGTAAAGGTTGGAGATGGCCTAAAAGTGACCTACAATTTTGAAATAGGAAAAACGGCTAAATGTACCCCTTTACTTTAGTATGTTATTTATATTTATCCTCCCTTACATTTTCGGGCCTTATCTACTTTTACTATTAGCTAAATTTTTAAACGGTTAAGGGTTTAATTTACCCTTCTATTATCATAAATATGTCTTATTTATCCTCCGTTTGAGTTTCTTATAAAAAATATCCTCACAGTTATATATTAGTTGGATATTTATCCTCACCCGTTAAAAATACCATCCCAGATTTTTAAGAAGCGCGTGGAATCCTCTTGTTGGACCAACTTATCCACCCCAAATTTTAATTAAAATCCGCCCGACCCAACCAATTAAGTTAGGCCCATCGATACACTTTAGTCCAATTTCTCATGATATTTTCATGAGATTTTTACCTATGTATACCATATAGCAAACCTTATTATCTCTCATGTTTAAGGTTTGCGTTTATTACATTTAAGCATACCACATTTCAATTTATATACCATAATTCAAATTAAGGGTATAATTATTGCTTTATTTATTCTAGGCATGATTTTAGGAGCATATATTCTCCAATTTTAGTTTATCTACCTCTCTCTCCTCCCACCCCCACCCCCCACATTACAGCGAATTTATATAGCCAAATCTGATTATTTTGAGGTTGAAACATAGTTGATTGGTCGATTTCATGAATACGTCATTCATGTAAACTAATGCTATGGAGAAGTCAGTTTATCCCTTCCTTAATAAATGTGTAATGCTCAAAACCAAATTTTCTATCTTGTTAAACTAGTTATCCTTTCGGACCTCAATCCAGCACTATTCCGTTGCAATCCAATTTACCTTCAATTAATTCCATGACAATTTAATTTTATGAAAAAACAAGAAAAGAAATGTGTTTAGTTCTCTAAACACAAGATTAAATATTTCTTACTATTAATTTTATTAAAGATACATACTATAATTCTTGTAGTTTGTATGTAGAAATTTTGTAGATGAAGACCAAATTTTGTTGTCAATATTTTTTTACGACACAAGATTGTAGTTTAATTGTAGTATAAATGTAGTAATTTTGTAGATACTCTTAAAAACAATACAACTTTATACAATACTTAAACTGATTTGTATTTTATTTGCAGAAATTTTATCTACAAGGTATCTACAAACTGAATACATTGAATCTTAATACCTCAATCCCCATTTCAATTGTAGCATAATTGGCATTTTCGACATAATTGTAGAAGACTTGTAGAAGTTTTAGCCTTCCCAATCTACAATTTATCTACAAATGATCTACAATTTATCTACATTACATCTACAATTTATCTACAATTCTACAATTTAACTACAATTTCTGGAAATATGTCTTCTTCTTCTTCTTCTTCTTCTTCTTCGACGAGTTTCAATCTGAAATTCAGTCAAAACCAAGTATAATTTTCACCAAAACCCCTCAAAATTGAGATATAAACTCCTAAACATATTCTGAATTATTTACAACAACAATTAATCCAAACAAATAATGATTTTTGAAAACCCAAATTGGAGTTCAAAGCTTTCAAGCTTTTTACTGGCTATCAATGGTGGAAAATATATGGAGAATGAGAGATTTACGCAGCTACAGATTTACATCCGTTTCAAATTTCGAACTAAAATCACACGCAGATCCTCCCTCTACAATCTTGAGCGTTTTTTGGTAGAATCTCGCTATTTATGAGATTGATATATATTTTGTAGGGAAAATGTGTATAACACGAGTAAATACCAATTGGTGAATATTTTTGGTAATAATGTTTGATATATGGTATAGATACGTAAAAATCCTTATTTTTATCTCCTTCAAAAAGAAAAAACCTAAGGTTGATTCCCATTGTTATTTTCATCTCCATTGTAAAGAGAAGTCTCATTAGGGACCTTGTTGTTTAATAGCCACCCAACAAGGAAAAAAGGCAAATAATGTTTGATGAAGATGAACAAGTGGGGAAACATCCAGAAGAAGAAATCTATGTCATGGATCACCGCTTTCACACACTAACTAAATTTTCCGACGGTACTATTCCTCATTTCTGGCAAAATGTTAGGGCTAGGGTTTCCGTATTGATTAGAAGTTAAAATGTTGAATAAAATCATAAAGCGAGGGCACAAAAAGATGTTGAAATCAGAAGTATCATCAGATTATGGCTACGTGCCTCCGCCTCCGCCTCCGCTGGGAGGTAGGAATTCCGGCAATGTTTCAACGCCTGATATGGTCGTGAACCATCCTTCGAGAGGCAGCATCGTTACAACAAATTCACCTTCAGTGATGATTTCATCGACAGTTTCACCAACTCTTGAAAACATCGAGGGACTTGTTTTGTGACGTGCCGATATCCGAATGGCAAGTGTTATTTTTTAAGAAACTACAGATTTGTTGCTTTCAGTTTGATTTTACAATGAAATTGGTAAGGGAGAAAGAGATTAAGAGAGGAGCACTTGTCGAGCTTGTAGACTATGTTCAATCAGGTGCGGGTAAAATCAGTGAAAATAATCAAGAAGAAATAATAAAAATGATAACAGTGAATGGAGATGAAAATAGCAATGGAAAAATGGACTAAATTGTATAATAGGTCTAACTTAATTGGTTGGGTCGTGCGGGCTTTAACTAAAATTTGGGGCCAGTTAGTCGGTCCAATAAGAGGATGCCATGTGCTTCTTAAAAAATTTGACAGTGTTAAGAATAGAATTCTAATTAGAGTGAATGTCTATCTCGTAGAGAGTTTTACTTTAAGCCAAAGTCATTTCTCTTCCTATAAATAGAGGGGTCTTAACCCATTGTAAACAACCCCAACATTCAATAAGAATCTCTCTCTATTTCTCTGCAATATTGCTCTTGTTCTTTTATTGTTTTATAATACGTTATCAGCACGAAGCTCTACTATCTCAAGCTCGTGATTTCCTGTTGGGGTTCAGCTGTTGTTTCTCTTGTCCGGAGTTTGGGATTCGAAGCGTCGTCAACGATTCTTTGATATCGGAAAATATTGCATCTTTCAGGTTCTTGACTTACCATTTCCTCTTGTCTGATATATTATTCAAATGATAATAAAGAAAAAATATTTTTTTTTTCTGTTGGATTTAGACGAATTAAATGCCTAAAGTTCTGTCGGTTTGATATAATGAATGTGCTCTGTTTTTGTATCTTTTGAATGCATCTTGTTTTTGTTGAGATTAAGAGTGAGTCTACTTTTCGAACCTTCTCCATAAGGCTTTCTGTTTGGGCTCAGCCTCATTCGTTGACTTTAAGGTGCCGGAGATTAAGTATCGCTATTTTCGTTCGAAAATCTGACCCATTTTGAACAGAGAGATGTTAAATGGTTTTAAATCGCTACTGGTACTAGTATGTGTTTGATTTTGTGCCGTTCTATGTAATCACTAGAATATTTTGAGACTCAAAAATCAATTACTGTCATTTGTGCTTAAGTGTGTGATCAAAGCTTTAGCTTCATGTGCACCAGTGTTTCTTCATGACTGTATCTCCTCAATCAAAATATTCAGTTTGGACAGTTGTAATCACTGAAACTTTGTTAATTAAAAATTACAATTCAGGTGCACTTTTTTTTTTTTTACTGTCAGTAGATGATTCCATGTAGTAGTTCTTTTTACTGTGAGCTTCTTGCATCTCGATTCTACTGAGACTTTCATTAGTTAATATGTGCAAATAAAATCATTCTCGAAAAAGGGATTTGATTCTGATAAGATTCTCGTAGCCCCCAAAATGGATTCATTGCATATATATTGGTATATTTCGTATATTTCTTTTGTATGTCAGGAAATACTAATATTTTTCGTTTATTTCTTTTGTATGTCAAACAATTAGAAGCAAATATGAATACCTCACAAAACAAACTTGTGTCAAAGCTCAATTGTAAGAATATTTGTTTAATTGATTCATGTACCACACATACAATATTCAAAGAGAAGAAATATTTCTCTCATTTAAGTATGTGTAAGGCAGATGTTACTATAATTTCTGGTAGTAGTAAATTGATTGAAGGCTCCGGAAGAGCAACTATAACTCTGTCTAAAGGAACAATATTTATCATAGAGAATGCAATGTTCTCTTCCAAGTCCAAGAGGAACTTGTTGAGTTTTAAAGATATTCGTCAAAATGGATATCATATTGAGACAATAGATGAGAATAATCTTGAATACCTCATCATTACAAAGAATGTCTCTGGCCAAAAGAGGGTTATTGAGAAGTTCCCATCTTTATCTTGTGGTCTGTATTGGACAAAAATTAGTGCAATTGAGGCACATTCCACAGTAAACCAAAAGGTTACTGATTCCAATACTTTTGTGCTTTGGCATGATCGATTGGGACATCCTGGATCAATTATGATGAGACGGATTATAGAAAACTCATATGGGCATCCATTAAAGAATTTAAAGATTCTTTTAAATAATGAATTTTCTTGCACTTCTTGTTATCAAGGCAAGTTAATTATTAGACCATCACCAACAAAGGTTGGAACTGAGTCACCTACGTTTTTGGAACGTATACAAGGGGATATTTGTGGATCTATTCACCCACCTAGTGGATCCTTTAGATATTTTATGGTCTTAATAGACGCATCCTCTAGATGGTCTCATGTGTGCCTATTGTCATCACGCAACCTTGCGTTTGCAAAATTAATGGCACAAATAATTCGATTACGAGCACAATTTCCTGATAATCCAATTAAGTCTATTAGACTAGATAATGCTGCTGAGTTTTCATCCCAAGCATTTAATGATTATTGCTTATCAATTGGGATAAAAGTGGAACATCCTGTAGCTCATGTTCACACTCGAAATGGTCTTGCAGAATCTTTAATTAAGTGTCTGCAATTGATTGCAAGACCATTACTCATGAAAACGAGGCTGCCCACTTCGGTTTGGGGTCACGCCATTTTGCATGCAGCAATGCTAGTTCGTCTCAGACCGACGAATTATCACAAATATTCCCCGTTGCAATTAGTTTTGGGTCATGAACCTAATATATTCCATTTAAGAATTTTTGGATGCGCAGTATATGTGCCTGTAGCACCGCTATACCGCACCAAAATGGGTCCGTAAAGAAGGTTAGGAATATATGTTGGGTTTGAATCGCTCTCCATTATTCGCTACCTCGAAACATTGACAGGGGATTTGTTCACTGCACGATTTGCAGACTGTCGATTCGATGAGACACTTTTCCCAAAATTAGGGGGAGAAGTTGGTGAAACCAAACGGGAAATTTTGTGGAAAAATCCATCATTATCTCATCTTGATCCACATACCTCTATTTGTGAAAAAGAGGTGCAAAATATTATCCATTTGCAAAGAATAGCAAATCAAATGCCTGACGCATTCACAGACTTGAAAAGGATAACAAAATCTCACATCCCCGCAGAGAATGTTCCAATCCATATTGATGTCCCTATTGGACAATCTTCTAGTGTCATATCTAATGAGTCGAAAGCACGCCTAAAACGTGGCAGGCCATTAGGTTCCAAAGATCGAAATCCTAGAAAAAGGAAAGCAAATGATCAAAATGACACTAAGAGAGAATCTCATGAGGAAATTCACGATTTAATAAATTCTGAGATTCATGAAGAATCCATTGAGCCCGAGACTCAGGAAAATAAGGAACTATCAATAAATCCAATCGATATTGAGACAAATTTTAATCGAGTGGATATAGTGGTGGATTATGTCTTTGCATATAATGTTGCATCTAGCATTATGCAAGAAAGTGAGGATCTTGAACCTCAATCTGTTGGAGAATATCGACAAAGACTTGATTGGCCAAAATGGCAAGAAGCAATCCAATCAGAATTGAATTCACTTGCAAAACGTGAAGTTTTTGGGTCTGTAGTTGAAACACCTAATGGTGTTAAGCCTGTTGGCTATAGATGGGTCTTTGTACGCAAGGGAAATGAGAAAAACAAGGTACAAAGATATAAGGCATGCCTTGTTGCACAAGGATTTTCTCAAAGACCTGGTGTCGATTATGAAGAGACATATTCACCCGTAATGGGTGCTATAACTTTCCGTTATCACATTAGTTTTGCTGTCCTTGAAAAGCTTGACATGCATTACTGCCTATCTTTATGGCTCACTTGATAATGAGATATACATGAAAATTCCCGATGGATTCAAAATGCCAAACACTCATAATTCAAAGTCCGGGGAAATGTTTTCAATCAAATTGCAAAGATCTTTGTATGGTCTAAAGCAATCAGGACGAATGTGGTATAATCGTCTTAGTGAGTATTTATTAAAGGAAGGCTATATAAATGATGCCATTTGCCCATTTGTTTTTATAAAGAAAACAACATCGGAATTTGTTGTACTTGCCGTATATGTCGATGACATAAACCTTATTGGAACTCCCATAGAACTCCAAAAGGCAATTGATTATTTAAAGAAGGAATTCGAGATGAAAGATCTCTGAAAGATAAAATTATGTCTTGGTTTGCAAATTGAATATTTAGCAAACGGAATTTTTGTTCATCAATCTGCCTATATAGAAAAGGTATTAAAACGGTTTTACATGGATGGAGCATATCCTTTAAGTACTCCGATGGTTGTTCGATCACTTGATGTGAATAAAGATCCATTCCGACCGCAAGAAAAGAATGAAGAGCTACTTGGTCCTGAAGTACCATATCTTAGTGCAATTGGCGCACTAATGTATCTTGCAAATACTACAAGGCCTGACATAACTTTTTCAGTTAATGTCTTAGCAAGATATAGCTCTGCTCCCACAAGGAGACATTGGAATGGAATCAAACATATATTGCGGTATCTAAAAGGGACTACCGATATGGGCTTATTTTATAGCAATAATTGCAGTCCTGATCTTGTTGGTTATGCTGATGCTGGATATTTATCTGACTCACACAAGGCTCGATCCCAAACAGGTTATGTGTTTATCTGTGGAGGCACTGCCATATCTTGGCGATCGACTAAGCAATCAATTGTGGCTACTTCATCTAATCATGCTGAGATAATCGCTATTCATGAAGCAAGTCGAGAGTGTGTGTGGTTGAGGTCTATAATACATCATATTCAAGACAAATGTGGTTTGAAATGTGACAAACTACCCACGATTTTGTATGAAGACAATGCAGCATGCATAGCCCAATTGAAGGGAGGATTCATAAAAGGAGACAGAACAAAGCATATTTCACCAAAGTTATTTTTCACTCATGATCTTCAAAAGAATGGTGATATTAATGTGCAACAGATTCGTTCAAGTGATAATATGGCTGATTTGTTCACAGAATCTCTACCAACGTCAACCTTCAAGAAGCTGGTACACAAGATTGGAATGTGAAAGCTCAAGGATGTGAATTGATGCTCTTTTCAGGGGGAGTTAATGCGCGTTGCACTCTTTTTCCCTTACAAGGTTTTGTCCCACTGAGTTTTCCTTTCAAGGTTTTTAACGAGGCAACCAATAGGCGCATTTCTAAACATGTGTACTCTTTTTCCTTTTCTAGAATTTTTTTTCCCATTGGGTTTTATTTTAGTTAAGGTTTTAACGAGGCACATTATTTATTGAGTAGACATTCAAGGGGGATGTTAAGAATATAATTCTAATTAGAGTGAATGTCTATCTCGTAGAGAGTTTTACTTTGAGCCAAAGTCATTTCTCTTCCTATAAATAGAGGGGTCTTACCCCATTGTAAACAACCCCAACATTGAATAAGAATTCTCTCTCTTTCTCTGCAATATTGCTCTTGTTCTTTTATTGTTTTATAACAGACAGGCTGTTTTTAATGAGTAAGGGATAAACGTGCAAGTAATATATAACGTGGATATTTAAGAAACTCATACGGGATTAAATAAGGCCTATTTATGATAGTAAAAGGATAAATCAGACCCCTAACCATTTTTTAAATATGTAAAACTTGATATGTCCTTTATTTCTCTTTTTTTTCCCTTTTTTTAGGTCGATGGTTCTAAAGGCGACATACAATTTTAAAATAGAAAAACAGACAAATATACCCCTCTACTTAAGTATATTGTTTATATCTATCATCTGTTATATTATCAGGCCTTATCTTCCCTTACTATTAGCCTAACTTTTTGTAAATACCCTTCACCTAACGGAAAACCACCACATTAATTAAATATTCATTTTAAAAAAGTTCATTAACTCATAACTCGTTAAACCCATCATTAAAAGATTCTGAATCTAAATTTTTGAGACGTCTTAACACATTTTATTTAGTTAGAGAGAAATCAAGAATTATGGTAGAAGTAGGATTAATAAAAACATATATTTTGGTTGTTAGTTGTTCAAGATGGCAATAGAGTGTCTTGTTTCGGTTATTATTATTATTGTATGGTTATAATATTGCTTTTCTTTGTCTAATGTAATGCACTTAACAATTAATTTGTATATTGGTGACAGTTGATATATACATTAATAATATTTGTGTTTGGTTAATACATGAAGTTAGAGTACCTAGGTTGGTAAGTTGCTTTCCAACTTGTTGGTGTACTTTCTTTCATTCTTAATGAATTCCTTAGAATATAGCTTGATATTAAATTGCATCTCATCTAGTTATTTTTTAAAATGTTGTTAGTTATAAGTTCATTGTTACTAAGAACTATAAGTATCACATCTCATAATTTAGAATCTAACTTTGGTTCTTAAGGCGTCACTTGGCGATAATTATTTGTTGTCCAAATGCTTAAAGCAGAATAAGAAAATCATGGTGCGTGAATACTCATTAACAAAGGCTCATTGTTGGAGGAAGAAATACTTGGGTAGCTACATTAAGACTTCAGAACTATTAACTTAATAAGATATTATAAATATTCAAGTCAAGGTGGAAAGAGTCATGATGAATACTCAATACAATTCGACATGGTGGGAAAAAAACAAAGAAAAAAATCTAGAAGGAAAAAAAAAGAAATTAGAAAAGGTAGAATATAATGAACATAAAATAAGAATATTAAAAGAACCGGGAATCAATATATAAGTGGATATAAAATTGTCGTTATTTTTATGTCTTTCACTTCTTGGGTTCAATAAATAATTACGAAAGAGATGACTAATATGTGAGGAAGAACTGCAGTAAATGAAAGGGGGTTAACGGGTTATTAATAGTAAAAAAGAACTGGTATTTTTTAAAGTTGGTGGCTTTTCATTAGGTGAATTGTATTTTTAAAAAGTTTGGCTAATGGTAAGAGTATATATGTCGCTATAGTACAATAGAGGATAAATGTGAACAATATATCAAAGTAGATGAATATATTTGACCTTTTCCCCTTTAAAAAATAACTTACTAAAAATGCCCACTAACTTACTAAAAATACTAAACTCGACCAAAACCTTTTACCATATGCAGTAAATTTTTTTATAATAGTATCTTTATATAATAGTCATTTACTATAAAAGTCAAGTTTTTTAGAAACCAATTTTATATTATGGTATAATATATATCCTATATAACATCATTTTACTATAACAACTGAAAAACATCAAAACAAATAAAATTATTATAGTGAGATTTAACTATAAAACTTAAAAAGTCGTTTCAATGCAATTAAGATCTTTGGTTATAATGTGTTATAAATGTGCTTATAAGTCTATATATATGTATATGATCAGTTAATCTCTTCCTGGAATTGTTGATTCTTTTCTTTTTATGTCATCGTGTATGTTATTATCCAATAATATGCAATTTGGTGTTGCAGCCTTCTATATCTCAATTTATAGGAACCTTTTTACTTGGAACCTTTTGAAAAGTTTAATATTATCATACTATATTTACGATTTTAAAATTATTTAACTATTCAAACGTTTAAAATCTTTATTAAAAACATAAAAATGTAGATGGAGGTAAAACCTACTGGGCAAGAGAATAGCAAATTGATAACTTGTCCAATAGGCTACCTATTGTTATAAAAGTAACTTACTAAAAAGTTGCCCAGTAACTTATTAAAGTTTCTAAACTCGGCCCAAACTTTCTACCATATATACCTCAGGAAAACCCTTTCACTATGATTATTTTAGGTACATAGGAAAAATTAATATGGGGCCGACAAAATGCCATTTGGCAAACAAAGACCACCTCTCACAACTATGGCGTGTCATGCCTGACATAGAATAAAAAGTTTCTGACTACACTATCAAAAACTTACTTGTTTTATGTATACTTTTCCAACAATTAAACCATACTTTCTTGGAATTTTTACTATCTAGTCTAAGTAGATATCCTTTTTGGTTTCATTTTACGTTTACATGTGTCAACGAGAGGTTGGAGGTTTGGAGATATGCCCTTGAGCCTAAAGATTTCAAGTTCAACAACACTAAGACAGAGTATTTATAGTGCAAGTTCAACGTCGAGTCAACGAAAGTGAGATTAGACGTGAGGCTTGAATCACAGGTCATCCCCAAAAGGGGCAATTTCAAGTATCATAGATCGGTTATACAAGGGGACTGGGAGATCGATGAGGATGTCACGCACTGTATATGGTGGGATGGATGAAGTGGAGGTTAGCATCAGGAGTCCCGTGGGACAAGAAAACTGCCAGCAATTCTCAAAAGTAAATTTATAGACTGGTGGTTAGACTAACCATGTTGTATGGGGCTGAGCGTCACGACCCAAAAGCTACTAGTCGTGATAACACCTAATTCAACCCGCTAGGTAAGCCAACAACAGAAAATATAACTCCATTGAGATTATAAGGGAATAGAGAATAGATAAATGAATATTTACAAATTTACCCAAGACTTGGTAGTACGACTCATGAGCTTCTAAAACTTGGGAATTTACATAGCTAGTATGAATAGATAGACGTTCTGGTTGAAAGATACATAAAACAAAATAGAAAAAAAATCTAGGCTACTAGGGACAAGAGGCAGCTATACCCAAAATACGCGAACATCTTCCGAATCTGCATCCGACATCACCAGCAGCTCCGCTCCAGAAATCTATTCACATCATACAAAAGTGCAGTATCAGTACAACCGATCCCATGTACTAGTAAGTGTTTTGTTTAACCTCATCGAAGTAGTGACGATGCTTTTGATTAAAAGATGCTTATTGCTATAACCTGTACCATAAATTAATAGTAAAGCGGTTCAAAGTATAACGGATAAAAATATCAAATACAACTCGACAAGATAGTCAATAATTACTAAAAGGAACCACAGTAGAATGTTTACGATCATTTCGGGTATGAGATGTATGTTCCAAAATGTCAAATCATATGGTATGGTAACAACTTTCGTGCTTTTATCTCACCCTCACCATGTATAAATGAATTATGTAACAATTGAATTAGCACGGCAACACCCTTAGTGCGTTCAACTCATCTTTCCAAATGATCGTGTAACAGAACCAACCATATGACAAGAACACTATAATAGGAATTACAATGTAGGAAATACGCAAGTAACAATAGTGGACAAGAATGCACATGTGGGTCACAATAAAGGACTAAGCGAAAATCACGTGAGTAATAATAATAATTGGAAAATAAGGAATATCAACTTCAATTAACTAGCATATTGGAGGCCTAAGTACACGTACAACAATTAAGAAGGAGACACATAATCTTTACAAGTTAACAAGGACGGGCATGAATACCTAGCATGGTGGATGGCTTATACTAAAGTACAACAGAATAGATACAACATGAGTATAGTTATAAAAGCATGAAGTAGGCATGTAATTTGCAAGTTAAGCAAGTAAAAGACATGGACAATGCAACAACAATTGAGATAAAGGTCAAGTATAGGACAATAATAACAAGTCACACAAAATATGTAAATACAACAATAACAGTTCAAGGTAAGGGCACAAACGTCTACATAGGAAACATATGTCACATTATAATGCATGTCTCTCATCCTCACCTGCACAGAAACACCCTTGTGCCATGCCCTCATGATAACATACAAGCATAACAATATAAATAAAATGACACGGCATCACCATTCGTGCTTTTACTCTCAATAATATGATACGACATCACCCTTCACGCTTTTACTCTTAATAATATGGCACGACATCATCCTTCATGATTTTTCTCTCAATAATGTGACACGATATCACCCTTCGTACTTTTACTCTTAATACTGTGGTAGACAATACCTTTCGTGCTTTACACTCTCCCTCACATGATAATGAATATAAAAATGTACGGCATCACCCTTCGTGTTTTACACTCTTCCTTACCAAACATATGAATATCAATAAAATAACAAGGCATGGAGTATAAATGACATCGAGGAGAGTGTTCAATGAATATTCCAAACAAATTCTCAATCACAACTTTATAAGACAACAATGATTCAATGAACCCTCAAGGGCCCTATAATTCAAGTGCTTCCACAAATGTCACAATTTATCAATAACACAAGTATAGAATCTAGCATCTCAAAGTATTGGCCATAGCAATATAGTAGTGATTACGCATAAAGATGACCAAACTAGACACATCCATGTATTCTCAGAATTTTACCAAATTTGATCAAGTTATATTAGGATAAGTCTGGGTCACTAACATTTTTTACTACGTTCTCAATACCGGTAAATCTAGTGAAGCATGAAACAAGGAAGTTATGTAATTCTATAAGACACAATCATAGCATAACCTATCTCCGAGCATGATTAACCCCGGCACATACATATACGCTCGTCACCTCATATATGTATCACCTCCGCATGTAGCAAATAATGAAAAATAGGAGGAAAATTTTCCTCAACAAAGTTAGGCAAAATATTTACCTCGTCGTCTACCTTATCACTCAAATTAGCCTTTCCTCTACCAATTCGCCTCCGCTCGACTCAATCTAGCCAATGACGACTTGAATACATCATAGAATGCAAGAGAAAATAATTTTAATAAATAAAGCTATGATTTTTATGTAATTTCTAAAAAAAGTCAAACCCCTGGCCCGCCCGGTCAAAACCCGAGTCCAAATGTAGTTCTTACTACCCATAGTCCCACTAGTCCAAATATGTGTTTTATTTTCAAATCCGAGTTTTGCTTGACTCTTAAATCCCAAATTTTTATTTTTCAAAACTTTGACAAAATTCCCAAATTTTTCCATAGATTTCCTATGAATTTGATGTTAAATCTTGTATACAATCATGAAATATAGTTGGAAATTGATTAAGGACACTTATGCAATGATTTGATATGAAAATCTCCTCTTAAAATTGCCTCACTTCGGAACTAGGGTCCAAAATATGAAAAATGAAGTTAAGTCTCGAAACGAGAATCTTAATATCAACCTCAGATGCGCATTTGCGACATCAGGATCGCAAATTCAATGTTTTCAAATGCGACAAGGTTATCGCAAATGAGAAGGCTGACCAGCCATAGTCGCAAATGCGACAGAAGACTCGCAATTGCGAGCTCTGAGTAGTTCCCAAAAGTGACAATTGGTGTAGCAAATGCGGGTTGTCATTGCAAATGTGATAATTCAGTTCGCAATTGTGAACTTCCTTGCCCCCAGCCTATCGTTGAAAAAAATGAGAAATACCTCGCAAATGCGAACATTGCAAATATGATGATGCAAGAACAGAGACACTAGCACAACAGAAGATACTTCCAACACTTCAAAATGCGTGCAAACTCATCCAAGCCCTTGGGGCTCTATACCAAACATCTACACAAGTCTGAAAACACAACACAAACTTGCTCGCGTACTCGAGTCATCAAAATAACCTCTAAAACCATGGATTGGACACTAAAATGCATGAAAATAAACTGAACTTCAAGAACTTCTAGAATCGCAACCGAACATCTGAACCATATCAAATCAACTCTAAATGGCGCAAAATTTTGCAAACAAGTTCCATCTGAAAAAACGAACCTACTAAAATCTTCAAACCACACATAACAACCTCGAAACGGTGAATTGCGCCTCAAGTCAAAATCAACGAATTTTGGAATTTCAGCTTCCACAACCAATGGCGAAACCTATCAGATCACCTCTGATTGACCTTAAATTTTGCACACAAGTCATATTTGACATTACAGACCTATTCCAACTTCCGGAATTGAAATCCGACCCCGATATCAGAAAGTTCACTCCCGGTCAAACTTCCCAAAAATCCAACTTTTACCATTTCGAGCCAAATTCAATTACGAACCTCCAAATCATAATCCAGATGCGCTCCTAAGTCTAAAATCACCCAACGAAGCTAAGGAATCATCAAAATTCCAATCCGATGTTAAATACTAAAGAGCCAAACTTGGTCAACTCTTTCAACTTAGAATTCAAATCTTGGAGTTCATTTTTCCAAATCGTTTTCGGATAACTTGAAAACCAATACCGACGACTTGTGCAAGTCATAATACCCCATGCAGAGATACTCAAGCCCTCAAGATACTGAGCGAAGTGCAGATACTCAGAATGACTAGTCGGATTGTAAATTACATCCTCCACCACTTAAACATATGTTCGTCCTTAAATATTCCAAGAGTCGTTCTAAAGCTATCAAGTCATGGTGTAACGTTACTATGTATAACCTGGGGTGATTCCACGTCACCCTGCTTTACATAAGCCCACCAACACAACACCGTTAGAGATCTTTGTTTCGACCTTGGTCCTTAAGCCTTAGAACTCAATCTCTACCATTTAGAATTCATTACTTGACCCGAATCTCGCGTTTACATACTGTATAAGTCTGAACAAGCTATATCAAGTCACAACCATAACACAAGATGCAACCATATGATATACCCCATCACTTTGAAAATTACAGTAGGAATTGATGACCATTATTACTATCCAAAACCAAATCCTATACCGGTAGCAACCCTCATATCGATTAAAACCTCGTCCAAAACCTTCATACCCTACCGATGTAAGGCTGTATCCGGTTCCGGTTGTGGGTCTATTTGGGTAAACGGTTCCGGTTCTGGCGGTTCTCGGTTCTGGCGGTTCCGGTTCTGGCGGTTCCCGGTTCTGGCGGTTCCGGTTCTGGTGGTTCCGGAGCCGGAACCGGAACCATACGGTTCCGGAACCACCCGGTTCCGGTTCTGGCGGTTCCGGAACCGCGGGTCTGGCGGTTCCAGGCGGTTCCCGGCGGTTCCGACATTTTTTTTTTAATTAAATATCTTGTATAGTAGTGATTAGTATATTGTAGAATATATTTTTATATGGTGTACTATGTTCTTACTATAGCATATATTGTGTTTGGAAATTAGTATATATTCAAAATAAGTAGTGTATATTTTGTAAAGAAGTAGTATATGTTTTTGTAAAGTAGTATATATTGTATATAAATAATGTATATTGTGTAGTAGTTAGTATTAATAGTATTATGTGTTGTATGTTATATATTATATGTTATATAAATATTTTATATTCAAGGATTGATATAGAAATAAAGACAAAGAAATATTGAGACAAATATATTCAAGTATATGATAAAAAGCATATTTATTGACCAAAATGGCATATCTTTCTTAGTCTTCCTTCCCCCAATGGAATGAGCACAACATGGTACTAATACCACCATTAAAAGGAAAAAAAACTAAAAGAAGACATGCCAATGTACAAGTTACATCATAATTTATGTATTATTTCTAACAAATCTCATAAAACCTTCAAGGTTTGGAGGTGGTTGTGTTGGCGGTGGTGGAAATGAAGCTTGTTCATCACCACTTCCGGGTGAAGATGATTCTTGAGCAAGTTCTGCTAGCATTTCTTCATAGCACTCATCTATTTCGGGTTGAGATTCAGCTAGCCCAAAGTTTCTTCTTTCAGAGCGGATCCAATCTCGGAAGAGCACTGATTTTTCCAAGCTGTCCCGCATCGACGCTCTATGATCTCCTATTTGTAGTCTGGCTTGACTAAATACGCTCTCCGATGCAACAGTTGACGCTTGAATGGACAGAACATCCCGAGCCATCCTTGCAAGAACGGGAAAATGCTTTTCCCTTGTCTTCCACCAATCCAAAAGGTCGAAAGATCCGTCTGGATTATCATTCTCTAGCCCCTGCGACAAATAAACTTGAAGTTCGTTTAGATGGGAAATATCATCTAAATTCTCACCTTGAGTACCCTGAACTCCGTCCACGATTTAAGAGCTGTTAAGCCAGCAACTCTTTTAGACGATTGTGACGTGGACGAAGTAGGAGTTGGAATATTAGGCCTAGCATGCTCTAAGGCCTATTTATAAGCAATATAAACAGTTTGAGCATTCACTGTAATTGATGCTTTCGCATCAGATAGTGTAGCCATTTCTTCTGGTGAAAGATCTAAACATTGATAAATACTAATATACCAAAAGTTAGGACCTCCTGCTTTCATAGTAGGGTTTAACAAAGCAGCCACACCAAAAATAGGAGGGATTGGAAAAAAATATTTTTTAAATTTCTTTTTCATTTCAAATATTGCATTTTCATAAATTTCCCCTCCCTCGTTAAAATCAGCAAATAAATTAGCAAGTGCGGCAATATATACTAAACAGTTTGAAATTGTAGGATAATATTGGCCAGATAAAGCAGTTGTAGCCACACTAAAATGTTCTAAAAAATCTAAAAGAATCTTAACGTTATTCCAATCTTGATTAGTTAGCATATCATTATCTTCATCCTCACAATCCCTAGAATTATAAGTAGCGGTTATTGGGTTTCTATATTCGTACGCCACTACTAAGCTTTCATACATGTAGTTCCACCTAGTCGGACAAGGTTTAGGAACCTTTCTTTCTCTAAGGCCACTTTCGTCACATTTTTTATAATATTCTCTAAGTCTACTTCTACGGTTTGAATAAAAAAGCCAATTAAGAGCGAATTTAACTTTTTCAATTTCTATGTTTAAAATTCTCATACCATCTCCAACAATTAAATGATAAATATGGCATATACATCTAACATGGAAAATATTTGTAAAAGCAGGATTAAGTTTTCTAGTTAAAATACCTATTGCAGTTGTGTTGCTACTAGCGTTATCCATGGAAATTGACATTATTCTATCACTAAAACAAAAATATCTACAAACATCATAAACAGTGCTAGCAATAAACTTACCTGTGTGCCGTGAATTAATTATTCTATATGCTATAATGCGTTTTTGCATGGTCCAGTCTTCGTCTATCCAATGACTGGTCACGGTTAGATAATCACAATCATTTCCACTTCTACCAATATCAGTTGTAATAGACATACGATTACTTATATGAGTAAATAAATAGCGCAAGTACTGTTCATATTCATGCTTATATTTATAAATGTCGGCCTTAACTGTGGCGCGAGGCCAACCTTTATATGTAGGATTAAATACTCGTCTAATATATTGAATCCAAGCAGGATTAGAAGCAAAAGAATAAGGTAAACACATAACAGTAATCATTTTAGCTAATTCTTCACGATCCTTATTAGGATCGTAGTACAATATACCTCCGGTGACAGTGTTTATTCCTGGTTGAACCATGTTAGAACCAGTACTTTGGTTAATTGTAGTATCAGGACTTGACTTCCCCTCTTGTTCCGCTTTCATTTGAAAATATCTAGCCTTATCGCTAGGATGTATATATATATGTTTAACTAAACTACCTGTTCCGCTACGATCACCCGTATACCTATGAACAAGTTCTTTACCACAAGTTTTGCATTTAGCCCTGTCTTTATCTCTTAGTTGAATAAAAAAATGCCAAACTAATGAAGTTTCTGTACGTTTCCGAGGTTGTCTACTAAAAGTGGGAGTTTGTACGGGTGGGTGTTCTGGGTCATTAGGAGCAGGACTAGTAGGTGTATCATCTAAATCTACCGGAGGTTGGATTTCGTCATCATCATCACCCTCATTTCCCTCTGATATTGGTGCATTAGGATAAAGCAAATTCATAATATCATCATCTATTCTATCAACGACTGCTATATCATGTAGAAAATTAACATCGCTAAATTGAAAACACGGGTGATCACTATCAAGTATTCCTAAGTTTTCATTAGTATTTCTAGGTTGGTTACTACTTTGAACTTGTTTATCTTTTCTAGGTCCGGGAGCCGGGGGAGGGGTAGGATTTTGGCGACTACTTTCACCGGATTTAGATGTACCTTTTCCGAACATTTTTTTCAATGAAAATGCCATACTAATTATAATTAAGGAAAATATCAACACACAACAAATATTCTTAGCACGTAAGAGTTGAAACGAGTTTACCGGATTGACGAACAACTTCTTGAAAATTGACAATCGTTGTAATTGAACACTTGAAAACTTCAATTCAACAACTTCACAATGTTTCACGAATTTGCAACAAAAATTAAGCACTTGCACAGAAAGATTGAAAGAGAGCTTGAGAGAGATTGAGAGAGATTGAGTAAGATTGATGAATTGGTGAATTAAAATGAAAGAATGAGGGGGTATTTATAGTTGAGAAATGGGAAATTGTGTAATTATATAAAGTTTGGGGTTAAATTAAATTTGAGGGGTCAAAATGGCTAAATTTTAAAAATGCCAAACGGCTGATTCTGCAATACCAACGTTCTGATTTTCAGAATTAAAATTTTTTTTTTTTAAAATGGCCGTTGGGAACCGGATAGAACCGGAATAGGAACCGGACCGGTTCTAAACGGTTCCAAACGGTTCCGAATTAAAAATTTTTTTTTTTAAATATCGGAACCGTTTGGAACCGTTTAGAACCGCCTGAACCGGTCCGGTTCCGGTTCCGGTTCCGGTTCCACGGTTCTAAAGGGTGGAACCGGCCCGGAACCGCGGAACCGGAACCGTATAACCGGAACCGTTTAGAACCGCAGAACTGCGGTTTCGGTTACGGTTCCGGTTCGGAACCGTTATTCGTACAGCCTTATACCGATGATGAAAGAAACACGCATAACCACTCGTCTAATCAATAAGCCAAGAAACTCACTTGCCTGACCAGGGCTATGGTTTACATCCTCAACAAGATATAGTGTTATTCTTCCAAACCTCCCTTATCCCAATAGAATAGCACAAATCTCAGGCCAAGAAAATACATCTCAGCCAATACGAGTAGCCACCCCGACAAGCATCAACAAAAATCATATGAGGCCACACACAACCTGGTTCCGTACACTAACAAGTAATAATTCAGACATGACAGATAAAAATAAGGAAACCAAAATAAGAAGACTACTAAGCAAGTTAAGCAGGCAGGGAAATTTTAGCATTTACTATGAACTATTCTCAACAAGGTGAAAGCAAAATACACAAAATAAAAATAAGAACTACATCTCGTCACTGTATGGTGCAACGAGCAAATTAACATCACAAAGTCCAGCTCGCCCATAATACCATGAGGCCTAAACTGAATCGCAATATGCGTGCAAAGAATCATGTAACCCTTACAACCCGTCATAGTATAAGAGAGAATCATATAACATAAACCAAGGAGCGAATAATGTCCATTCCGCCCAATGATATACATGTGATAACAACTGCGCAAGAGCAAACAAATCCAATTTGATATAGAATACACACCCTCACTAGGCTTAAAATTTCCAAACTAAATTCTGATCTTTCTCAAATATGTAATAACCTTCCAAAAGTCTATAACAACCTTTTCATAACACCTACCATCAATCATCCAACTCTCTACATTTCTTCTCAAGTCGAAACCAAGGAATAGTCTGCTAACAAGAACATTCAGCCTTTGAGCCTCGCACATACTAGAATTTTCATACCCAATCTCAGCACCGCTACTCAAATAGATGACACATAATTCATACTCCATCATCGCACAGAGAAATATCCCTAAGTCAAAAGACATTGTATCTGCCAACAGGCGAACTCCCTCCGATGGAAACACATAGTGCCAGCGAGACCTTAAACACCTGAAATCTTTCAAAACATTAAGAAATCATATGTTTCCCTCAGAAACTATCTGCTACCGTACACATGCATATTTTCAACCCCATGCAACATCGTTTCTAACATGCTAACTCGTAGCACTACGAAAATCTCATAATCAACTCTAAACCTTATGCAAATTGAACACTTCATCAATCGAGAATCTTTCATTTATCTCAATCCAGGAGAACACCACGATATGTAATATAGTTTCTATACTTGTAGAAAACATCAACTTCGACCATGGTCATAACCATGATAAATCCTTTAGAACTGAGTAACACAATCGAGTAATCAGAACCAATCGGCTCTAACCCAAGAGAGTCACGCAGACCGCCAACACGAAAGTAACTCAAGTAGATATGACTGCCCTGAAGGAACTTCCTGGGAACCCGAAGCCATTTCTTGTAGCATTTACTTGTAGACCTTTCTTGACAAGGAAATACCGTTGATCCAATTACCATTCGCTACCGCTTTCAAGCCCGCCCACAGACAAATTTAAAAATCCTTAAAGGCTACATAAGAACCAAAGCTCTTTAGAACCTTCTCGATAATTACTCATTTTATCCCGATCTTTAATACACAACTAACATGCTTCGAGCAACATGTGCTTAACCAGTATATGCGCATTCAAAAATAAGCATGAAATATCTCTGTCCAAAAACTGATATGGACTATGATCCGACAATCCGATTGTCATTAGCAGCCTCCACCATTTTGCTCGAAGCCATAGAACACCTCATCAGCAACCTAAAGTACCATATCTGCATAGCATGCCCTTATACTACACGTCTATTTAGATGATTACTTCAAAATTCATGCAATGCATATCATAGAACACCCCAAAGACTTTAACAATCGCTTACCCATCAGTACAATAGTCAAACAACATTCTCCTAATGCCCTGAGATGATAACATATGCACTCCACTGAATAGAAACCCCATGCGAGACACACAATCCAAACTCATCATACAGGAAATGGCCTATCAGTTATACTCATATCGACACATTGCCATGAACTTACCTTAATAACAATAGCCAAGATACCAGCCAATTTTTCCCAAATCTGCACTTACCAACCAGACATATGATCCTGTCTCATACCTTAAATGAACGACTAGAAGTTTAACACTACATCTGCTTTCAAGGCTAGTCAACACATCGTGATGATAATCAAACGTCCATAGATCGTCATAATTTAACTGCATCATCATTGATGATCAATGCATAGCAAATACTGAGCAGATCACATCACATATGAGCAATCAAGAAGAGTAAAAGGCGTAGATTTCAAGCTGAAACAAGGCCACATGATGAGGAAACAAGAAAGGGAAATTTTTCCTGAATGCCACGTAGCCTCCCGAAGATAGGTATGGACGTCATCATACCGATCCACATGACTCTACTGGACACTTGCTCATGACTTGTAGAACCTAAAAACCTAGTACTCTTATGCCACCTTGTCACGACCCAAAAACCACAAGTCATGATGGCACCTAACTCAATCCGCTAGGTAAGCTAACTAACACAAAATACAAATCCACTGAGATTATAAGAGAATAGTAAATGATAAAGGTATATTTACAAATTTACCTAAGACCTAGTAGTACGGCTCATGACCTTCTAAGATATGAAATTTACACAGTTAGTATGAATAAATATACGTTCTATTTGAAAGATACATAAACAAAATAGAAAAAAATATAGGCTGCTAGGGACAAGAGGCAGCTAAGAATGTGCGAACATCTTCCGAATCTGCATCTGACATCATCAACAACTCCACTGTAGAAATCTGTACACATCATATAGAAGTGTAGTATTAGTAAAACTGACCTACTAGTAAGTATTTAGTTACCATGTCGAAATAGTGAAGAGGAGTTTTATTAAAAGATGCTTATTGTTATAACCTGTACAATAAATTAACAGTAAAACAGTTCAAAGTATAACGAATAAAAATATCAAATACAACTCGACAAGACAGTCAATATGTAACGATATGGCTGGTCGTTTTTGTTGAAACACGTTCTCAAGTCGCTAAACTAAACGTGTGTTCATATTTGTAGGTTTGATAAATGACAAACCGACGTGAACGGAACACTGACATATGCCGAAGTCCAAGCACAAGAGAAACAAAGATCAAGATTAAGTAAAGCAACAAAGTTATACATGAGTCGTTCTATAATTGTGATCTTGATCCGACAATTGATTCAAGACTTGGCTTCTCTCGTAAAATCATTTTTATCAAACCATGCATCTTTAATTTAAAGCAAAATGATTTTCAAACATTTCATTTTAAACAAAATGAATTCTAAACATGTCTTTCAAATCCGGACAAACAAAATCGATTATGTACTTTATGATAATCGATTATGTTAAAGCAGTGTACACCAGATTTTACAAAGCTGTAAGATAATCGATTATGTACTTTATGATAATCGATTATGTTAAGGCAGTGTACACCAGATTTTACAAAGCTGCAAGATAATCGATTATGTACCTTATGATAATCGATTATGTTAAGGCAGTGTACACCAGATTTTACAAAGCTGCAAGATAATCGATTATGTTAAGGCAGTATTCACCAGATTTTTCAAAGCTACAAGATAATCGATTATGTGCCTTAAACTAATCGATTATGTGCCTTAAACTAATCGATTATGTTGAGACAGTGAGCATCAGATTTTACAAAGTAGCAAAATAATTGATTATGGCTTTTCTGGTAATCGATTATATTAAAGACTGTTGCCAAAGTATTTTCAAACACTGAAAGATAATCGATTATGTACAATCAGACAATCGATTATGTTAAGCATAAAATCGGGGATTGATTTTTGAACGTTGTCAGGTAATCGATTATACGATTTGGATAATCGATTATTCTGCTTAAAATCTGGGAATGATTTTTAAACGATTGGCAGATAATCGATTATGCAGAATCAGATAATCGATTATCCTAGCACAAAATCAGCAATTTGTGATTGGCAATTAAGCAACGGTTTTGGGTGTTTTGAGCACTATAAATACAACTCAAATTCACTCTTCTAAGTACAACAATTGATTACATTCTTGCTAAAGCTTACATACTCTCTTTGCAATCATTTTATATTCATTTCATAAGTTTTTGAGAGCCAAACTCTTGACGAAGTTGTTGTGTTCTTGAGCGTATTGTTTTTACTCATATCTACTCTATAAAGAGAGTCTTGTCTTGAGTGCTAAGTGTTTGTACACACTTGAAGGGATATTCTAATCCCTTGTTGTAAGAAGGAAAAGTAATTCCTTGGTTTGAAGTCTTGAGGTGCGGTATCCTCGAGCAGGTTGAAGTCTTGTAGAGTGTATATCTACGAGCAAGTGTAACGGTTTGTTAAGCACCCGTAAGCTTAACGAAGTTAGTGTAAAACTCGAGAGAGTCTCTCGGGGATTGGACTAACCACGTGTTGTGGTGAACCAGGATAAAATTCGGTGTGTTTTCTCCTTATCTTTTTAATTACTGCACTTACGTTATTCCTGCAATTTTTAATTCCACAAATTTACATTGTTTTTTATTATAACGCTATTCACCCCCCTCTAGCGTTAAGCGTATATTCTAAAAGTTTTAAGAATTAATACCACGATCCCCTATTAACTAATTCACCATGTTTGTTTCTGCTATTTTGATTTGCCGGGATGATTCATTCTGAAATTCAGAGTGTTTTGGGACACTTAGTCCCTCAATAAGAGCTTAAGCTTTAGAATTTGGACCATAGCCGGAGCAGTGTGAAGACGACCTCGGAATGGAATTCCGTCAATTCCATTAGTTCCTTTTGGTATTTTCGGGCTTAGGGGAATGTTCGGATTGTGTTTTTGAGGTCCGTAGCTTATTTAGGCTTGAAATGTCGAAAACTAAAATTTAGAAGTTTCCGATTCGATAGTAACTATGTAGAGCTGAATGTGACTTATGTGCAAATTTTGGGGTAAATCGGATTTATTTGATTTGTTTCGGCATCAGTTGTAGGTTTCTTGAAGTTTCAAGTTCTTTAGGTTTGGACTGGAGGGTGATTCATGGCTTTTGTGTTGTTTGATGTGATTTGAGGGTTGGAATGAGTCCGTATGATTTTTTAGGATTAGTTGATATGTTTGGTTGAGGTCCCGGGAGCCTCGGGTAAGTTTTGGATGCTTAACGGAGGTAATTTTAGACTTAGGCAAAATCTGAAGGTTGATACTTCTGGTATTTTTGCACAAGTGTTGAGGAGCCCACAGGTGCGGGCCGCAGATGCGATGGAGTGAGATGCAGGTGCGATTCTGGCACTCTTGACCAGTGACTACAGATGCGATTATTGGATCGTAGAAGCAGACATCATTTACGAAGAAAGCAGCACAGGTGCAAGTTATGGCTGTTTAATAAAAACTCGCGGGTACGAGTCCCCAGCAACAAAAGCGGGATCGCAAAAGTGGAACTCACTGGGCAGTAAAAGGAAAAATGATGGTTTGAACTCATAACTTGGAGAAAATGATTTGGAGCTCAGTTAAGGATGATTTCTCGATGGTTTTTGGAGGAGAAACTTTGGGTAATGATTTCGATCTTGATTTTGACCTTCGAACTATAATCTATTGTTGTTTTCCTCTTCTAATCAAGGAATTTGGGGGATAAAAGATTGAAAATGGGAAAAAAGTTCCCCAATTGAGAATCCGAGTTTTGATTGAAATTTTCACGTCGAATTTTATAATTTTTGTTTGAGTGTGTTCGTGAGTGATCAAGGGTTCTAGATTTGTAAAATTTACCCAAATCCGAGACGTGGAACTTAGGGACTTTTTGGGTGATTTTCTTAATTTCACGTGTTAGCTTCGAACTAATTAGTTAAATTGGTTACTTGAAGTTATATTTATATTATGCAATTAATATGAATAGATTTGGGCCATTTTGAGTCGTGTACTCGTGGCAAGAACGTGATTTCAAGTTGATTGAGCTGGTTCGAGATATCTGGCTTGTCTAACCTTTTGGGGGGGGGGGGGGGGGACACCCATTAGGAATTGATATTGTTGTTATATGAGTGTTGTGTACTCGAAGGGATGGGTGCATACACATGCTAATTGTTGAAAAATCTCGTTTTCATTAAGTTAATACCTATGTTTTCTTGTAATGAGCAATACTTGTACTTGAAGCCTCTTGATTAGTTGAGGAAAGCATGCCTATCTGATTTAATTGTCTTACCTACTTTAATTGCCTACTTGTACTCCGTACAACATGCTAAAGTAGAATTTCCTGTTTAATTCTTGAATAGAACTGTAAATTCTTCTAAGACTGCTGTGTGTTTACTTTAGGACTATGGGACGATAACCCAAGAGACCCCCATGTACGTTTACTTTGGGAGTACGGATCTGTATTCTGATAGATCCCCCTGCACATTTATATTTGGGACTATAGGGCAGCACCCGATAGATTCCACTGCACTGGATATTTACTTAGGGAGTTCGGATTGGTATTCTAGGAGTTTCCCCTGCATATTTATGATTCAGACTATGGGATGATATCCAGGGAGATACTCTAGACATTTACGTTTGGGAGTATGGGACGATATCCTGGGAGATCCTCGATTACTATTTCTATGCATTTAGTTAGATTTTTTGTGATTTTTTTTGTTATAGACTATTAGCATTTTAATTATATTATCTTATTCCATACAGTTTTACCTTGTTTTTCATCTCTAATCAGTAGGGACCCGACCTTCTTCGTCACTACTCGATCGAGGTTAGGGTTGACACTTACTGGCTACCGTTGTGGTATACTCATGCCCTTTCCTACACATATTTTTCATCTGCAGATCCAGATTCTTCGGCTCATCCAAACTATTAGTGAGGCGAGGCAGTCTTCAAAGATTTCAAAGTATATCTGTCGCGTTCGCAGGCCGAAGAGTCCCTCTCTATTCTCTCTTTTAGCTATATCCTTCTATATTTTCCTTTGATTAGACATTTTTGAGTTAGAATACTATGTAGTATCTACAACTTGTGATTTCATGAGATTCCATGTTTTTAGGAGTTGATTCAGTTTGAGAGTGTGTATTTGTATATGCCGAGTGATATCTTAAACGTTTTTATTATGTTTTTATCCATAGTTTGGCTATTATCTTTCGTTTCTTTTTCTGCAAATTGTTAGGCTTACCTAGTCGTAGAGACTAGGTGCCGTTATGACAGTTAACAGAGGGCAAACTTGGGTCATGACATAATAAATAGTAAAAGGAACCACAATAGAATGTTTACTATCTTTTCAGGTATGAGATGCATGTTTTAAAATGTCAAAATGTTAAATCACATGGCACGGTAACACCCTTCGTACTTTTATCTCATCCTCACCATGTATAAATAAATTTATGTGACAATTCAATTAACATGGAAACACCCTTCGTGCGTTCAACTCATCTTTCCCAATGATCGTGTAACAGAACCGACCATATGACAGGAACACTATAATAGGAATTATAAAGTAGGAAATACCTATATAACAATAGTAGACAAGGATGCACATGTGGGTCACCGTAAAGAACTGGGCGGAAATCACGTGAGTAAAAAAAATAGGAGAACAAGGAGTATCAAATTCAATTAACTAGCATATTGGAGGCCTAGCATGGTGGAAGGCTTATGCTAAAGTGCAATACAATAGATACAACATGACTACAATTAGAAAAGCAGGAAATAGGCATGGTATTTGCAAGTTACGCATGTAAAAGACATGTATACTGCAACAACAATTGAGATAAAGGTCAAGTATAGGACAATAACAACACGTGACATAAAATATGTAAGTACAACAATAATAGTTCAAGGTAAGGGCACTAACGTATACACGAGAAACAAATATCACATTATAGTGCATGTCTCTCACCTCACCTGCATGGAAACACCCTTCGTGCCATGACCTCACTATAGCATACAAGTATAACAATATAAATGAAATGGCACAACATCACCTTTTGTGCTTTTACTCTCAATAATATGGCACGACATCACTCTTCGTGCCTTTACTCTCAATAATGTGGCACGTCATCACCTTTTGTGCTTTTACTCTCAATGATGTGGTACGGCATCACCCTTCGTGCTTTTACTCTCAATAATGTGGCACAACATCACCCTTCGTGCTTTACACTCTCCCTCACATGATAATGAGTATAAAAATGGCACGGCATTACCCTTCGTGCTTTACATTCTTCCTCACCAAACATATGACCATCAATGAAATGACAAGGCAGGAAGTATAAATGACATCGAGTAGAGTGTTCAAACAAATTCTCAATCACAGGTTTATAAGCCAGCAATGATTCAATGAACCATCAAGGGCCATATAATTCAAGTGCTTCCACAAATCTCACAATTTATCAATAACACAAAGTATAAAATATAGAATCTCAAAGTATCGACCTTAACAATGTAGTCGTGATTATGCATAAAGATGACCCAACTAGACACATTCCATGTATTCTCGGAATTTTACCAAATCTGATCATGTTATATTAAGCTAAGTCTGGGTTATTAACATTTTATTCTACGTTCTCAATATCGGTAAATCTAGTGAAGCATGAAACAAGGAAGTTATGTAACTCTACAAGACACAATCATAGCATAACGTACCCCCGAGCATGATTAACCCCGACATATATATATATATATATATATATATATATATATATATATATATATATATACGCTCGTCACCTCATATATGTATCACCTTCCAACCAGACACCATAAGAAGATTCTTCAACATGCCCACAATTCGGGGATATACATCAAATCACGATGGAAATCAAGCACCAGATAGTCCTTGCTACCCCCAAACAGACCCTTCTCGTCTCATTCAAATCATATGAACACATCTCGCAGTCACATCATACTCATCAAGTTGCTATCTAGTCATCATTTCCCCTAATAGGGGCGCTATCGAACATATAACTCTGAAATCACGTGCTCACACAATCAACACCTCAGTGCTCAAGCTATAAGCAGAGCCCGACCTTACGTCCTCGGGGCTAGCCCAACATCAACACATATAAATCACATCCCACCCCTCAATCAGGGAATCACAAGTTGTCAATGCACGTCTGTACTGAGCGCTCATGTGCAAATACGAATGCGTGGAAGGAATTTCAAGAGTTACATTTTAAGCTGAATCAAGGATGCACGATAAGAATTCATGAATATGGGATTTCCTAATGGTTTTGCAGCCTCTAGAGGATTAGTACAGACGTCTTCATATCGATAAACCTGCTCATGACTCGTCAGACCTATGTAACCTAGGCTCTGATACCAACTTGTCATGACCCTATAATCGATCCGTCCGCGATGGAGTATACCGTAAAACTAGGCCAGCTGAAAATTCTCAAATCAAACCATTATTCTCTAACAGTCATTTTAAGCCATTAATGAATAAGAAATCTCATAATATAAGTCCAAATAATCAGTCTAGAAACATAACACAAGCTCGACATCGGGGTGTCACAAGTCACGAGCATCTACTAAGGTCCGAATATAAACAACATTTTGAAGATATATTAAAAATAGTCTAAGAAAAGACAAGAGGGAGAAGAGTAGAGCTGCAAACATCTGGCAACTATCTTGCTAACTCAGATGACTCTGCCACCGAGCAATCAAGACCCTCTACCAAGTTCAAAAATACCTAACGCTGCAGACCAGGTTTAGGGAGTAATGTGAGTACGCCAACTCAGTAAGTAATAAAAGTAAATGAAATCTGAGTAGTAAGAAAACATGTAAACCACGTCATAATGCTACAAAAGTTAGAGTACGTTTCCAAAATAGTACAGAAATCATTTATTTCGTAAATCGAACTCAGTTTCAGTGAAAACTCTTTCCTTTTTAAAACATCTTCTAATAGTTTCAAACGAGTGATAAAAATAGTGAGTAAAAATTATAAGAACATAAATAGCTCCTCGGGCAAAACATGTACCATACACCGCCCCTCGGGCAAAATATCAACAGATTCAACCCCTCGTGCTACCTCACAATCACTCATAATTAGCCCATCGGACATAACATGAATCAAGAACTGCCCCTCAAGAAAAATATGGATAAAGAACAGCCCCTCAAGAACCAACATGAAACAACACAGCCCCTTGGGCTACATCACTTCACTCACACTGGGTACTTATGGTCACTGAGGGTGTACAGACTCCGAAAGGGCTCCTATAGCCCAAGCAATACAATCTGCACAGATAACTCTCGTGCTATCACATACCTATTCTCACTGGAGGTGTGCAGACTTCAGGAGGGGCTCCTACAGCCCAAGCGCTATAACTAGCCATCTCGTTTCATAATCGCACAGGCCCACGACCTCATAACAAGCCACCTCTTGGTGTAACAAATCAGGCCCTCGACCTCACAATATCATGAATCAGTACAACATGTTGCGGTGTGCAGCTCAATCCCAAAATATCCTCACAACACATGCCCTCGATCTCACTCAGTCGGAAATCGCTCAAGCCACTCGGAAAACAGTAAAACATGATACTCAGCCCAAAATGTCATTTAAAATATCAAAATGGAGTAAATACGGCTGAGTTATGAAAAAAGTAGAATACAACATAATTGAGTACAAATATGAAGCTTAAATAGTGAGGAATAGTAGTAAAAATCCCCTAAAGTTCTATGACAGTTGGCACAAGGCCTAAATATGGCATTTAGCTTAAAACATGGTAATACTTTCTAAAACACAATGATATCAAATAGTTTTCAATCAAATACATGACCTAACAGTCGTACAGGACGGACCAAGTTAAAATTCCCAACGGTGCACGACCCACACTCGTCATCTAGAATGTGCCCCACCTCAAAGTAGCACAACGATGTGAAATTCAGGGTTTCATACCCTCAAAATAACATTTACAATCATTACTTATCTCAAATCGGTCCAAACTCTAGCCCGCGATGCCTTTGCCTCTCGAATCTCCCTCCAAAGTTTCCAAATCTAACCAAAATCTGTATATTGTCATCAATATACGCTGAAGGAACAAATCCAAAGTGAAAATAATCAAATTAACTCAAAAATCCCAAAATTGGCTCAAACTCGGTCCCCCGGACCACATCTTGGAATTCGATAAAAATAACAAAACTGGAAAACCCATTCACTCACAAGTCTACCCATATCAAATTCACCAAAATCTGACATCAAACGGCCATCCAAATCCCCAAAATCAACTCCCCAAACCTTCTTCCATTAATTTTCACCCCAAATTCTCAAATTAAATAATAAGAATCAAGACATTATCATGGGATTTAAACAAATTTGATTGAATAATACTTACCCCAATCAATCCTCTGAATACCCCTTTAAAAATCGCATCAATCCGAGCTCCGTAGTTCCAAAAATGCAAAATAGCCGAAATCCTCGAAATAGAGTACTTTATAATCTGCCCAGACATTTATCTTATGATATTGTGGACAAACTAATGTGATAGTGAATCACTAAATATTCTAACCCTTTCTTTACCCTATGCGGTCATTGACATTCCCCCGTGATCGCGTAGAACAAAATTTTCCAACAACCTTCTCCAACTTTTCCAGACGGCCTCTAGTATAATGGTCATAATGTTTTTTTACAAAACTCCAAATTATAATTGGTTTAACTTACTAAAAACTAGACATCAAGGGCTGCAACCTTCATTTTTGGATCATCTTTAAAATCCTAATGGATTGTGATATATAATCTTCCAAAATCGGGTTAGTGCAGCAGAGATTCTACTCTATGCGATCGCAGGAAGACTTACACAATCGTATAGCACAACTCTATTTTCCCAAATTTTCTCTATGCTAACGTGGTCAGATTTATGCTAACGCACTGTACACCCCTGAAGCCAAAAATCGGCAACTAGAAATAGCTTAGAAATGGTCTGAAACCACCCCGAAACTCACCCGAGGCCTTGGAGACCTCAACTAAACATGCCAATATATCTCATAACGTCATTCAAACTTGTTCCAACCTCCGGAACGCTCAAAACAACATCAAAACATCGAATCACCCTCGGATTGCCTAAGAATTCCAAAACTTTTAAATTCCAAATGTGATCAAAACATCTATCAAACCTCGTCCGAATAACCTAAAATTTTGCACATACGTCACAAATGACACAACAGACCTACTCCAATTTCCAGAATTCCATTCTGACCTCGATATCAAATTTGAAATTGCCAACTGAAAAATGCCAAATTTCAAATTTTGTCAATTCAAGCCTAACATCTACTACGTGATAGGATTTATGCCCGTCACTAGAGGGGGGTTGAATAGCGCGGCACGAGAATATTGATAAATATTGCGGAATTAAAATTACAGGAGTAAAGTAAATGCAGTAATTAAAAGATTAAGGAAAGGACACACCGAATTTATACTGGTTCACCACAACGTGTGGTTAGTCCAGTCCCCGAGAGACTCTCTCGAGATTCCACTAACTCCGTTAAGCTTACGGGTGCCTAACAAACCGTTACACTTACTCGTAGATGTACACTCTACAAGACTTCAACTTGCTCGAGGATACCTCACCTCAAGACTTCACCTTGCTCGTGGATAACGCACCACAAGACTTCACACACTAAGATTGAGGGTACTTAGCAAGCCGACAATCAATGAGAAGATATGGTCTTCTCAAACACCTTTCTCTTTTACAACAAGAACTCTCTAATAAGAGTAGATAAAGAGATACAAAATAAGCTCTATGAACAACTCAAAGTTGTCTCTCAATTGGCTCAACAATAGCTCTAAAATGATGCACAAATAATATCAATATGTATGTGAATAATGAGAGGTGTTGTATGTTTAAAATCAGCTCAAAAGACCTCTATTTATAGGTGTTAGAAGTTGTATGTCCGTTGCTTAATTGACAATCAATTATGCTGATTTTATGCTAGAATAATCGATTATCTGATTTGCATAATCGATTATCTGTAAATCGTTCAAAAATCATATGCAGATTTTAAGCTAGAATAATCGATTATTCAAATTGCATAATCGATTACCTGATAACGTTCAAAAATCAGACGCTGATTTTATGCTAGCATAATTGATTTTTGCCTTGTGCATAATCGATTATCTTTCAGCGTATAAAAATACTTTGGCAACGGTTAGTGAATAATCGATTATGCTATATAGGATAATCGATTATTGACCTCTGCGGAATTTTTAATATAATTCGAATAAAGAGGATAATCGATTATCATATTACATAATCGATTATTTTGCTGTTTTGTAAATTCCGGTTTACACTGTCTTAACATAATCGATTATCAAAAAGACATAATCGATTATTTTGCTGTTTTGTAAATTCCGGTTTACACTGTCTTAACATAATCGATTATCATAAAAACATAATCGATTATTTCTGTCCAGATTTGAAAGACATGTTTAAAATTCATTTTGGCTAAAATGAAGATGTTTGAAAATCATTTTGTTTTAAAATAGAGATGCATGGTTTGATGAAAATGATTTTATGCATATTAATGATGACCTATGTTGAGCCAAAAGACGAGATAACTTAAACGTTGCTCTTACATTGGTTCTACCTAACGACCTACGCCTTGGGTCTTCGGTCTTGAACTTTTGAGCTCGTCTTTGGCTTGTCTACGCAATCCATTCATCAATATGCTTCTCGGCATTCAATCTTGATTGTTTGTCATATAATAACGTTGTTTGACACTTGACTTCATTGTTTGTCATTCATCAAAACCTATACCTGAAAATCATGCTAGTACAACCAAAGGGCACATATCATGGATAGAATGATTTTCTACACTACGGACTTCCAAAATACATTCCGGATGTGCTCCCAAGTCCAAAATCACCTAACGAGGTAGGGTTAAAATTTGGAAAACTAGCGATTGAGATTGGAGGCCTTTGAGCAAGGATTTGAGGGGTCATTTTTTATCGGATTTTAGTACTTTTGATATGTATGAGCTTGTGGGTAGTGGTCAAGACCCGAATTTCTCACCCTCGGGAGTCGTGATGGTACCAACTCACGGAAACTAGGCAAGCTGAGTATCATAAATCATTACCCTTTGTATTGAAATGTAAAAAATTTAAGATAAGAAGTGATTAAACAATATAATAAATTAAATAACCAGAAATGCGGAAGATGAAAACTTAATACTTCAACCAAACACTGCTACCTAATTTGAAGTATAATACTAACCTGAATTTGGTGTCACAAGTTACAGACCATCTAAGAATACTACAAATAAGGTATGAATGAAATTACAGAAATCTGTCTCTAAATAAGTACTTACAGAAAGAGAGGTGATAGGAGGAGACGCCAAGGCCCGCAGACGTCTGCAGGAGTACCTCGGGTCGCCTGAATGGACTAAAGGCAGCACCCTCATTGCGGTCCAAACACTCTAATGTCAGTATCTGCACACAGTGCAAAGTGTAGTATTAGCACAACCGATCCTATATGCTGGTAAGTGCCTAGCCTAACCTCGGTGAAGTAGTAACGAGGCTACGACCAGACTACCAAATACTTGTGCAGTTAAATCATATACAATAAAAATAAAAACAAATAATTGCAGCTAAAGTTGGGCAGGGGAAATATGCTGTGGGGATTAACAGATAATAATAGAATAACAGTAGAGAAAATGTAAGGAATGCCATAAATCCAATACCAACAAAAATTAAAGAAATAAGAAAAGAAAGTACACATGTAATACCGTTGTAGGCGTGCAATCCGATCCCATTTCATATAATACTATTACAGGCGTGCAACTTGATCCCATTTCATGTAGCACCCTTGCAAGCGTACATCCCGCTCCCATTTCATATATTACTGTTGCAGGCATGTTAACCGCTCCTATTTCACATATTATCGTTGCAGGCGTGCAACCCGCTTCCATTTCATATATTACAGTTGCAGGCTTGCTACCCGCTCCCATTTCACATATTACCGTTACATGCGTGCAACCTGCTCCTATTTCACATATTACCGTTGCAGGCATGCAAACTGCTCCCATTTCAAATATTACCATTGCAGGCGTGCAACTCGCCCCCATTTTATATTTTACCATTGCAGGCGTGCAACCCGCTCCCTTTTCACATCTTACTGTTGCAGGCGTGCAACCTGCTCCCATTTCACATATTACCGTTGCAGGCGTACAATCCGCTTCCATTTCATATATTACCATTGCAGGTGTTCAACCCACTTCCATTTTATATATTACCGTTGCAGGCGTGCAATCCGTTCCCATTTTATTGATCAACACCAATCATAAAATAATCCCGTCAAGGGAACAATAGTATAGCAACATCATCCCGGCAAGGGAACAATAATGTAACAACAACATCCCGATAAGGGAACAATAATATAATAACAACATTCTGGCAAGAGAATAATAATATTACAACAACATTCCGGCAAGGGAACAACAATATCACAACAATGTCCCGGCAAGGGAACGATAATATAATTCTCATATGAAGCACGAATAAACCACAACGGAGTCATAAAAATTACAATACAAGACTCATGGGCATGCTTGAAACTTACGTATAAATGCTCATCACCATGACTATACGTCGTACTCCATAGTTAACACGTAGCAAAATAAGACACATCTGTTAATCCCTCAAGATAAGGTTAGACCAAACACTTATCTCAAACTTCCACGGCCAAATCAAGCCCCAAACACCACTTTTCCTTTAGAATTCGCCTCCAAATAACTCGTATATTGTCCAAATTGATTTAACAACATCAATAAATGCTAAAGAATTCATACTCAATGCTTAATTATAGGTTTTCTATCATTTTCCCCAAAAAGTAAAAAATTAACCCAGGCTCGCTTGGTCAAAACATGAGCTTCTGACCAAAACCTGATCACCCATTTACCCAAGAGCCTAAATATGTAATTAGTTTCGGAATTCAACCCCAAAACGAGCTCTAAATTCCAATTATTCAAAAAGCCCTAACTCTACCCAAATCCCTAATTTTCTACCTTTAAGAACATGATTTAGGATTGGAAATCTAATGAGTGTTAATGAATATTGAAGAAAACAAGTTTAAGAGCACACACCTATGGTTTTGTGGTGAAATCCCCGTTCAAAAATCGCCCAAGTTTGAGTTTAAGTGAAAATGTTATGAAGTTTTGATGAAATCCCATTTTGCTACTGTTTTAAAATAACTAGACATGGAACCTATGCATTCGAACACAATTGAATGCGCTCGCATAGGTAAATGGGGGATGTGTATTGCGATGACGGGGCAAGGAGTGCGATTGCATAGAGGAAAATAAATTTCCCTTTCCCTTGGCCTAGTTAACTCAGTGCGATAGTGTGAGAAGCCTTGCGTTCGTATAGAACAAATGGTGACCCCGAGATTAAGTCCATGCGATCACAGAAGTTGCTATGCAATAGTGTGAGAAGCCCTGCGTTTGTATAGAACAAATGGTGACCACGAGAATTAAGTCCATGCGATCACAGAAGTTGCTATGCGATCGCATAGCATAAAACAGGACTCCCTGAGACTATACTATGCGATCACAAACCTACCTATGCGATTGCATAGCACAAAAACCTGGACACCAGCAAACAACAAAAATACTAGATTTTCTAAGTTCGAATCAACCCGACGTCTCCGAAAATCACCCGAGCCCTCGGGGCTCCAAACCAAACATGTACACAACCTCATAAGCATCCTACGGATTTACTCATGCGATCAAATCTCCAAAATAACATCTTAAACAATGAATTTAGCATTAAAATCTAAGAAAAATTCCAAAACATCGAAAGTATCAAACTTCACAACTATGGGTCTGAATCATGTCAAACACCTTTTGTTTCTTACCAAAATTTACAGACATATCATAATTATCATATTGAACCTGTACCAGGCTTTGAAACCAAAATACGGGCCTGGTACCAATGATTTCAAACATTATTTCTTTTCTTTAATTCATAAACATTTCAGCAAAATAATTTCTTTCAAAAATTGATTTCTAAGTCTTGGGACCTCGGAATTCATTTCCAGGCATATGCATGAGTCCCATATCTTACTGCGACCTCCTGAGATCGTCAGATCATAGACCCAGATCCATTTTCTAAAAATGTTGACCGAATTCAACCATAATCAAATTTTAACTCTAGAAATTTCTATTTCTCATATTTTCACATAAAAGCTTTTCAGATATATGTTTGGACCATGCACGCAAATCAAGGTGAGACAAATAGGAGGTTTTTAGGCCTCAAAATACAGAACTTATTTCTTAAATAAGTGATGACCTTTCAAGCATCACATTCTGCACCTCTAAAATAACTGTTCATCCTCGAACAGACGTAAGAAGGAAGTACCTAAGTTGGGGAATAGATGGGGATAATGGCTCTATATATCAGACTCGGACTCCTAGGTCGATGCCTCAACATGTTAACCTCTCCACAGAACACAAAAAAAAGGAAAACTCTTTGGTCTCAACTGACGAACCTGCGGGTCTAGAATAACTACCGGCTCCTTCTTATATGACAAGTCCTTGTCCAACTGGATAGTGCTAATGTCTAACACGTGGGATGGATCATCGTGATACTTCCGAAGCATGGACACATAAAATACCAGATGCATGGCTGATATGCTCATCGGCAATGCAATTCTGTAAGCCACCTCTACCACTCGATCAAGAAGTTCAAATGGGCCAATGAACCTAGGGTTAATCTTGCCCTTATTTTCAAATCTCATCACGCCCTTCATAGGCGACACACAAAGCAACACTAGCTCGCCAATCATGGATGCCAAACCACGAACCTTACGGTTCGCATAACTCTTTCACCTGGACTGAGCTGTTCGAAGCCTATCCTGAATGATCCTGACCTTTTCCAGGGCATCCTGTACTAGATCTGTACCCAACAATCGAGCTTCTCCTGGCTCAAACCATCCGACCAGTGATCAACACCGCCTACCATACAAAGCCTCATAAAGAGTTACTTGGATCTTGTCTGGTAGCTGTTGTTACAGGCAAACTTCGGTAAAGGCGAAAACTGATCCCACGAGCCTCCAAAGTCAATGACATAAGCTCAGAGCATATCCTCTAAAATCTGAATAGTACGCTCGAACTGCCCCGTCCATCTAAGGATAAAATGTTGTGCTCAACCCGACCCGTGTGCCTAACTCTCTTTGAACTGCTCTCCATGATAGACAAGGGCACACCAAGAAGATGAAAAATCTCCCGGATATAGATCTCAACTAATCTCTCCGAAGAATAGGATATTGCCATAGGAAATGAAATGTGCTGACTTGGTCAGCCTATCAACAATAACCTACACTACATCAAAGTTCCTCTTAGTTTGTGAAGTCTAACAACGAAATCCATAGTAATATGCTCCCACTTCCACTCGGGAAGCTCAATACCCTGAAACAAACCACCGGGTTAATGATGTTTGTACTTTATTTGTTGACAATTCAAACACTGAGCCACATATGCAACAATATACTTCTTCATCCTCTTCCACCGATAATGCTGTCGCAAATCCTGATACATCTTAGCAGTGCTCGGATGGATAGAGTACTAGGAACTATGGGCCTCCTCTAAAATCAACTCACGGAGTCCATCTACATTAGGCACGTAAACTCGACCCTGTAGTATCAAAACTACATCATCTCCTAATGTAACTTGCTTGGCACCACTTTGCTGCACTATATCCTTAAGGACACGAAAATGAGGATCGTCATACTTCCGATCACGGATGCACTCAAATAAAGAAGAACGAGTGATGGTGCAAGCTAATACATGTCTGGGCTCAGAAACATCCAACCTTACGAACTAATTGGACAAAGAAAGCGGTCTCTCACGTACCGAAATATACGCAAGCCTACCCATACTGGCTGACTTTCTACTCAAAGCATCGGCCACCACATTGGCCTTTCCCGAATAATATAAGATGGTGATAACATAGTCCTTCAATAGCTCCAACCACCTTCTTTACCTCAAATTTAGCTCCTTCTACTTGAACAAGTATTTCAAACTCTTGCGATCCGTGAACACCTCACATGACATGCCGTATAGATATTGCCTACAAATCTTCAACGTATGAACAATGGCTGATAACTCCAAATCATGAACCTGATAGTTCTTATCACGAATCTTCAATTGGCGTGAAGCCTAAGTAATGTCCTTGCTGTCATCCATCAATACCACACCAAGTCCAATACGAGATGCACCATAATAAATTGTATATGGCCCTGAACCTGTGGGTAAATTTAACACCGGCGTAGTCGTCAAAGCTATCTTGAGCTTCTGAAAGATCGCCTCACACTCGTCCGACCACCTGAATTGGGAATCCCTTCTAGGTCAACCTGGTTATCAGGGCTGCAATAGATGAAAACCCCTCCGTATACCGACGATAATAGCTTGCCAAACACAATAAACTCCGGATCTCTATAGTTGATGTGGGTCTAGGCCAGTTCTTGATTGCTTCTATCTTCTTCAGATCTACTTGAATACCCTTTGTTGATACAACACGACCTAATAACGCAACCAAACTCAACCAGAACTCAAACTTCGAAAACTTAGTATACAACTAACTATCCCTCAAGGTCTGAAGAACCACTCTCAAATACTGTTCATGCTCCTCCCGGCTGCAGGAATAGATCAAAATATCATCAATGAAGAGTATCATGAATGAATCCAAGTAAGGCCCGAACACTCTGTTCATCAAATCCATAAAAGTTGCGAGGGAATTTGTTCAACCTAAATGAAATCACCAAGAACTCATAATGTCTGTACCGAGTGCAGAAAGCTGTCTTAAGGACATCGGATGCCGTAATCCTCAACTGATGGTAGCTAGATCTCAAGTCAATCTTCGAAAATACCTTGGCAACCTGAAGCCGATCACACAAATCATCAATCCTCAGCAATGGATACTTATTGTTGATTGTAACCTTGTTCAATTGCAAGTAATCTATACACATTCACATTGATCCATCCTTCTTCTTAACAAACAACGCTCGTGAGCCCAAGGCGAGACACTAGGTCTAATGAAGCCCTTCTTAAGAAAGTCTTACAACTGCTTCTTTGATTCTTTCAACTTAGGCAGTGCCATACAATACAACAGAATAGAAACGGCCTTCCTGAAGCCAAATCAATGCAGAAGTCAATATCCCTATCAGGTGGCATACCCATCAGGTATGAAAGAAATACCTCAGGAAACTCACGAACAACAAGCACATAATCAATAAAAGAAACCTCGACACTAGAATCACGAACATATGCCAAATAAGCCAAACACCCCTTCTTGACCATACGCTGAGCCTTAATATATGAGATAATACTACGAATAGAATGACCAGGGGTTTCTCTTTACTCTAAACAAGGCAAACCCGACAAGGCTAAGGTCACGGTCTTAGCATGACAGTCCAAGATAGTGTGGTATGGTGATAACAGTCCATTCCTAATATGACATCAAAATCAACCATGTCCAAAGGTAAAAAATCTGCACAAGTCTCTAGATCCCCAATCACAATGATACATGAATGATGGACACGATCTACCACAATAGAATCACCCAGTGGTGTAGACACATATACATGAGCACTCAAGGAATCACTAGGCATGACCATATACGATACAAAATAAGATGACACATATTAGTACGTAGATGCCGGATCGAATAGAACTGAAGTATCTCTACTACAAACCAAAATAGTACCTGTGATAACTGCACCTGATGCCTCAGCCTCAGGTTTGGTTGGAAGAGCATAACATCGGGGTTGGACCCCACCACTCTAAACTATATCTTTGGGTCGGACTGCTGCTGGCTTGCCTCCATCTCTAGTGCCTCTACCCCCACCTCTAGCTAGCTGGGCGGGCTGTGGAACACTCCGTGCCGGAATGATAGCACAAGAAACCTAGTGCTGAGTACTACTCGGTGCTTGAGGGAAAATCTAGTAATATGCATCGTGTCACCATAAGTAAAACAAGTCCTCGACTGCTGTGCCTAATGACCCTGAAAACTCTAAAGCGGTGGTGCACTAATAGAAAGCTGGTGGTGCACTGTTGGATTGCTGATAGGAATATTGCCTATGAGAACTACGACCACCTAGGGTGCCGTGAGAAGCTTGAAGTGCTAAATGATACAGCCTAGGAGGATGTCCCCTACCGAAAGAATTTCTACCTCCAGATGAGGCACCATTGAATCTGCCTGAATGACGAGGCCTCTTGTCAGACCCTGACCACTTCCCTGTGATAGATCATCTCAACCCTCCTAGCCATATTAGCTGCGTCCTGAAAGGAAATCTCTTTCCCTGTCTCCTTAGCCATCTGAAAGAGAATAGGCAGAACGAGTACCTAAATGAACCTTCTCACTCTCTTTCTCAATGGGAAGTATAAGTAGAGCATGGCAGGCCAAATTAATAAACCTGGTCTCGTACTGAGTAACAGTCATAGAATCCTACTAGAGACGCTCAAACTGCCTCCGATAGATCTTTCTCTGATTGATAGGGAGAAACTTCTCCAGGAATAGTTGGGAAAACTGCTCCCAAGTCAAAGCTGGTAACCCGGCTAGTCTAGCCAAACAATAATCTCTCCACCAAGTCTTGGCAGATCCAGACAAGCAAAAAGTAGAAAAGTCGACCCCATTGGTCTCTATTATTCCATGTTCTTAAGAACGTCATGAAAGCTGTCTAAATAATACTGCGTATGCTCAGAAGATGCACCACTAAACATGGTAATGAAGAGCTTGGTGAAACCTATCCAACCTCCACAAAACCTCCAAAGACGTAGCTGGTCTATTATCGGTTTGTGTTGCTATTCGGGTGAAGAACGGTACGTGACCTTACCATTCACGAAATAACAAGAGTAGAGGTTTCAATTTAGCATTGAGAGAACAAAATCGCACGACAAAGAAGAATAAAGGTGAAGTTTTTCCTAACTCTATAGTCTCTGGGGGGGGGGGGTAAATACAGACGTCGTCGTGCCGATCCATTAGACTCTACTAAGCATGTCGGTGAATTGTGAGACCTAAGTAACCTAGAGCTCTTATACAAACTTGTCATGACTCAGATTTTCCACCCTCGAGAGTTGTGATGGCGCATACCGTGGAATCTAGGCAAGCCGAATATTATAAAATCATTACCCTTTTTATTAAACATGTTCAACAATTTATGATAATAAGTCATTAAACAATAGAATAAATTAAATAACCAAAAACGCGAAAGACGAAAACTAAATAATTCAACCAAGCAATGCTACATAATTTTAAGTATAATACTACCCAGAATTTGGTGTAACAAGTCACGGACTATCTAAGAATATTAAAAATAAGGTCTGAATGAAATTACACAAATTTGTCTTTGAATAAGTAAAAATAGAAAGAGAAGTGATAGGAGGAGAAACCAAGTCCCGCGGACGTCTGCAGTACTACCTCGTGTTGCCTGAGTAGATTGAAAGCAACACCCTCACTGCGGTCCAATCGCTCTGGTATCAGTATATGCAGAGTGTTGTATCAGCACAACGGACCCTATATGCTGGTAAATGCCTAGCCTAACCTCAACAAAGTAGTGACGAGGCTAGGACCAGACTACCAAATAAACATGCGTAGTTAAATCATATACAACGGAAATAAAATCAAATAACTAGAGCTAAATTTTGGCGGGGGAAACATGTTGCGGCGATTAACAAATAATAGTAGAATCACAGTAAAGAAAATGTAAGGAACGCCATAAATCAAATACTAGCAAAAACTTAAGGAAATAAGTTATCAAGTACACATGTAATACCGTTGTAGGCATGTAACCCAATCCCATTTCATACAGTACTGCTGCAGGCGTGCAATCCGCTCCTATTTCATGTAGCACCCTTGCAGGCGTGCACCCCGCTCGCATTTCATATATTACCATTGCAGTCCTGCAACCTGCTCCCATTTCACATATTACTGTTGCAGGCGTGCAACCCGCTCCCATTTCATATATTACAGTTTCAGGCGTGCAACCCGCTCCCATTTTACATATTACCATTGTAGGCGTGCAACCAACTCCTATTTCACATATTACTGTTATTGGCACGCAACCCGCTCCCATTGTATATATTATCGTTGCAGGCGTACGATCCGCTCACATTTCATGTATTACCATTGAAGAGGTACAACCCGCTCCCATTTGATATATTACCGTTTCAGCGTTCAACCTGCTCCCCTTTTATTTATCAACACCAATCATAAAAGAATTACGACAAGGAAACAATAGTATAACAACAACATCCCGGTAAGGGAACAATAATGTAACAACAAACATCCCGGCGAGGGAACAATAATATAATAATAACATCACGACAAGGGAACAATAATATTACGAGAACATCTCGGCAAGGGAAGAATAATATCACAACAACATCCCGGCAAGGGAGCAATAATATAATTCTCATATGAAGCACCAATAAACCATAACAGAGTCATAAAAATTACAATACAATACTCACGGGAATGCTTGACAGCGACGTATAGATAGTCGTCACCATGCCTATACGTCGTAATCCACAGTTAACACGTACAAATTAGACACAACTCCTAATCCCTCAAGCTAAGGCTTGACCAAACACTTACCTCAAACTTCCACGACCAACTCAAGGCTCAAACACTGCTTTTCCTTTAGAATTCGCCTCCAAATAACTCGTATCTTGTGCAAATTTATTTAACAACATCAATAAATGCTAAAGAACTTATACCAAATGCTTAATTATAGGTTTTCTATCATTTTCTCCCAAAAGTCAAAAATGGACCCTCGGATCGCTTGGTCAAAATACAAGGTTCGGACCAAAACCCGATCATCCATTTACCCACGATTCTGAATATGTAATCAGTTTCGGAAACCAACCCCAAAACAAGGTCTAAATTCCAATTATTATAAAATCCCTAAAGTTTTTACTGAAATGGAGTTTGATTTATGAAATAAATTATTTTTGTATTGTTTTGCAAACATGTTGTATTTGTTGTAGCGTTGTGTCATGGTTTACGTGTTTTCTTACTGCTCAACTTTTATTTACTTTTATTACTTACTGAGTTAGCATACTCACATTACTCCCTATACCTTGTGTGCAGATTCGGGTATTTTTGAACCCGGTAGCGGGTGTTGATATACTTAATGGCAGAGTCATCAAAGTTAGCAAGGTAGTTGCCTGATGTTCACAACCCCGCTCTTCTCTCTCTTGTATTTCTTATACCTCTTTTAGTATATTTTTAGGCTTTTCATTGTATTCGAACCTTAGTAAATGCTCGTGACTTGTGACAACCCGATGTCGGGTTTGTATTATATTTTTGCACTGATTGTTTAGACTTATATTATGAGATTTCTTATTCATTAATGGCCTAAAAATGACTTCTAGAGAATAATGGTTTGATTTGAGAATTTTGTCGGCTAGCCTAGTTTTACGGTATGCTCCATAATGGACGAGTCAATTTTACGGTCGTGACACATTGGTATCGGAGCCTATGTTACATAGGTATCACGAATCATGAGTAGGTTTAGTAGAGTTTCGCAGATAGGCACATAGACGTTTGAACTAATCCTTGGGAGGCTGTAGAACCTTTAGGAAATCCCCCATTCTTGAATTCTTGTAGCGCGTCCTTGATTCAACTTGAAATGTAACTCTTTAAATTCCTTCCACGTGTTCGTATGCGCATATGAGCACTCGGTATCAGCTGTGCATCGACGACTTATGATTCCTTGATCGATGGGTGAGATGTGATTTTGGTGTGTTGATGTTGGGCTAGTCTGGAAGACTTGAGGCCGGGCTCTGCTTATAGCTTGAGCACTAAGGTGTTGATTGTGTGAGCACGTGCTGGATTTATATGTTCGATAGTGTCCCTATTAGAGGAAGTGATGACTGGATAGCTACTTGATGAGTATGATGCGACTGCGAGATGTGTTCATATGATTTGAATGAGATGAGAAGGGTTTGTTTGGGGATAGCAAGGACTATCTGGTGCTTTATTTCCATCGTGATTTGATGTATAGCCCGAGTTGTGGGCGTGTTGAAGGATCTTTTAATGTTGTCTTGTTGGGAAGTGAAATAGATTTCATGTTGTGATATGAGTTCAGATTCAGGAAGATTCAACGACTGCATGATTTTTATAATGGTGGAAGGTTATAAATATATGTTAGTTTGAGGCGAAACAGGTGGATTATCTCTTGCGAAGTGTTCTGAAGTTTGTGGGGTCCCTGTGTTCTTTTTTTAGTCCTCTTCTACCAGTAATATATATGTGATGTGATTTGCATTTGGATCGTGTATGAGAGTGGGCTTCACTGTTATGAGGATGAATATGAGATTTGCAGATGATTGGAGGTACTAGATGCTTTGTGTTGCACGAGCGTATGAATATTTTAGTTTAATCCCACCATGGTATTATGGTAGTAGTAGAGTATGGGCATTGTGAGTTCGGTGTGTTCTGACTTATGGCTTTGAGCCAAGTGGGGGAGTCTGCTAGTGATTTGTTTATTGCATGGTTATGTGCTGTATTGGTTTCAGTTTGAGGTATACTAGTGAATCAGTTGTGGCTTGCAGGGGTTGAGATTGAAGATGGCTCTAGTAAAGAATTTTTTTTGACAAAGCTTATGTTATGCTGTATAGGTGCGTGAGAATCACAGAATGTCTTGAGTTGTTATTGGTAAAGGATGTATGGTACACAAAGTAGGATTTCATTTAGTTCCATGAAGGTGGGGTTACTTTCATAGGTGTTGCTATTCTGATGGGGCACAGATCGTTCAGTTCATTTGATCAGTCTAATTAAAACCCGGGTAGAGTAGATGAATCTCGAGAAGGCTTCAAATGAATTCAAGATTGGAGCGTGGCAATTGGGAATCTTCAGGATATGTATTTGGCTAGAAGTTGAGATTTATATTGGACGATGTTAGGACTTGTGAAGTTTCTATTTCACTATGGATTCTACATATCAGTACCAGGAAGGCGAAGGTAATGGCTTTAGATTCGCAGAGGGTCTCTTCAGAGTCGTATCTCGATCTTGGTACTTTTGGGGTGATTAGAGAGCATTCAATGACTTATGTGCCTTAGGGTAGTGTGGTTTATGATAGAGTCTCGTGTGGTGAGTTTGGATTGAGGATTGCGGTATTATGTCAAGGAGAAGTATCAATTTTAAGGTAATTCAAAAGAAACTTGGATGAATAGGGCAACTTGGTAGTAGGTCGGCTCGGCATGGTAAGGGATATGATTTAGTTCTTTGGGCGCTTATGAGGTAATGAGTTTCTACAAGTGTTTCATGGCAATGCTCTTAGGTTTTGATGGCTTGCATAGCTTGGTTGAGTTAGAAGGAGTTAGTCCTGATGGTTTGGTTTTGTGCAAAGGGGATTCAGAGAACTTGATGATTTCTACCATGGTTTGCAGGTGTATATTTTCTACTGGCATGAGGAGTATGGGATGAATAGTGATTTTATCCTAGATAGGATCAAATGGAAAAGTTCTTTACGGGTTGAGTACGTGGTTGCTTGTAGCTTGAAGTGGATTATGACGTTCTCATATTTATCATAGGATGACATGGTATATGCGGTAAGTTGTGTAGGGTTGATATTTGCATTTGTAAGGTCAAGATGTTCTGAAAGGAAGGTCATAAATCTTAGGCAGCACATGCGGTTTTAGATGATTAGGTAAATGATATCATTGAGAGGGTATACATTTTCAGAAAAAGGGTGATGTGTTTGAGTTAAGGATACTTTCTTAGTATTGTGGCACTCTCTTGTTGGATCGACTGGTGATATTCAAGTTTACTTGGTAGCACAAAAGAATTATAGGAGTATCCCTCGTAAAATGATCGAGTATCAGATAAGTGTTAGATGTTCGGGCAGTGGAGCTGGGATTAGATATGGTGATTCGTGTGCTTTATGGATTTGGAGAGCTGAGTGGATCCTTTGTTTCTTAGTATGTCAGATTTGGATGTGATATCGGGTATGGACTGGTTGTCTCAGTGTCGCATTATTCTGGAATGTTGCGCTAAGATGGCGATGTTGGCTATGCTGGGGATGCCACGGATTGAGTAGAGAGGTTCGACGGATTTATGTTCCCAGTAGATTGATTTCATTTTTGAAGGACCAACGGATGGTTGGGAAGGGTTGGCTTTCTTATTTGGCCTTTATAAGGGATGTTAGTGCAGAGACTCCTACCATTGATGCAGTTCTGATGGTGAGGGATTTTCTGGTTGTGTTTCCTACAGACTTGCTGGGCTTGCCACCTGATTTCGGTATTGATTTGGTATCGAGCACTCAACTCATTTCTATATCACCATATCGTATGGCACCAACAAAGTTAAATGAGTTGAAGGAGAAGCTTCAGGAATTCCCTAATAAGGGGTTCATTGGTAGGCCAATATAGATGTATGTTCCGCATCGAGTTGGCTTGGTTGACTCCGAGTTGTCATTGTTTAGGGATGTGTTGATTCGATTATTATTGAGCTTATTACTGATATAGGGAGATCTATGAGTTACATTTCTGTGCTGCAAGGTGTTAGGATATTTTGGTTATAGGCATATATGGTGCAGTTTTATTGGGGTTTCTCAGTGGAATTCGAGCGGGAAGAGTATTGGGTATTGTTGGGGGGATAGTGTATCGGTTGTTTCCTTTCAGGTTTGTGTGATGTTATGTCAATTGCTTCGCCGTGGTTATGATGATTTTATTTTGGTTCTAGACATCAAATTGCGCGTGGCATTGATTTGAGCATAATTACTTGAGGTGTTCATGTGGACTAGTGTTTGGATGAGGTCGCACATTTGAGCAAATTTATATGGAGGTATAATCCTTCGGCTTAGATTCCTGTATTCTGGTTCTAAGACGTGTGATGGGTTCTCAGCATTGTGTTGTGGTGGTACTGTTGAGCTTGCGGTACAGCCCTCTCATTTGAGTCATTTTTCATGATTTGAGTACGTTCTGATTGTTGCTTATTGGCGTGCGGATTTTATAAGTTATGGATTTAGATGGTATTGATGTGTCATATCACCAGAGTAGTTGTGTTGGATTAGATGAGATCGTTAGGATCTAGAATGAATACAAACGAATTTGATTTCATCATGTTGGAAGGAAAATATTTTTGTTCGACTTAAAAGTTTGCTATGGTCCTTGCCAAAGGAGAAGTGATTTCACGAATGGTTGATGAGTAATGGTTATGACTTTCTATGTGTTTAATTTATCATTGGCAGTATACGGAAGTGTTGGAATGAGGCTTTATTTGATAAGAGGTTTATTATCGATATTCGGTTGTTTTGAGCAACTGCCGTGATTATAGTTATCGCTACGAGATTTTGAGCTATGTGGTATGTCGTGTAATTGCATCTGAGGCTGCAGGTATGGTTTGTCATAGCTTGTTCAGATTTATTCAAAGTACATATGTGAGATTCTGATCTTATAGATGATTCAGAAGTTGAAATGTGGTTCTAAGGTTTATGGTCTAGGTTGGATTGTAAAATTTTAGTTACATTGTGTCACTGGACCTATATGAGATAAGTATACGTGGGATCACCCCCAGGTATGTGAATGGAAGGGCTACACAGTGATATGATGGTTTTCTGAACAACTCTGGGCACATTCGAGGATAAAAGTATGTTTAAGTGTGGGAGTATGTAACGACCAGACCGGTTGTTTTGAGTTTTTGCAGCCAATTCTCGGACATGACTAGCCTCAAGTGTTGTATTATGACTTATGTAAATTGTCAGTTTTGGTTTTCAGGATAATCAGAATAGATTTAGAAGAACAATTCTCAGTTTGAATCTTCAAATTCGAAAGGTTTGACTAAGTTTTGACTCTTTAGTATTCGATCTCAGATTTGGATTTTTATGATTTGTTTAGCACTGTTAGGTGATTTTGGATTTGGGAGCGCATTCAGAATGTATTTTGGAGTTTCGTGGTATATTTATACTTGAATTGGCAAAATTGGAAATTTGGCATTTTCCGGTCGGTAGTGAAAATTTGATATCAGGGTCGGAATGGAATTCTAGAAATTGAAGTGGGTCTGTGGTGTCATTTTTGACGTGTGTACAAAATTTCAGGCCATTCAAACGAGGTTTGATGGACTTTTTGATCGAATTATGAATTCAGAAGTTTTGAAATTCGTAGGCTTGAATTTGAGGGTGATTTGATGTTTCAATTGTTTTGACCGTTTCGAAGGTTGGAACAAGTATTAATGATGTTATGGGATGTGTTGGCATATTTGGTTGAGGCCCCGAGGGCCTCGGGTGAGTTTCGAGGTGATTTCAGACCATCTCTAGGCCATTTCTAGCTGCTGATTTTTGGATTCAGGGGTGTACAGCGCGTTAGCATAGATCTGACCGCGTTAGCATAGAGAGAAATTTGGAAAAATGGAGTTGTGCTATGTGATTGCGTAAGTCTTCCCGCGATCACATAGAGTAAAATCTCTGCTGCACTGACGTAATTTTGGAAGCTTATATCTCATAATATATAAGGATTTTGAAGATAATCCAAAGACAAAAGTTGTAGCCCTTGATGTCTAATTTTCAGAAAGTTAAACTAATTATATTTTGGAGTATTGTATAAAAAATTATAACCATTATACTAGAGGCTACCTGGAAGAGTTAGAGAAGGTTGTTGGAAAAAATTATTCTACGCGACCGCGGGGAAATGACAGCAATCGCATAGGGTAAAACAAGGACTTGAAAATTTTGTGCTTCGCTATTGCATTAATATGTCTGCAATAGCATAGGATAAATGTCAACAAAGATTATAAAGTACTCTATTTCGAGAATTTCAGCCATTTTTGCACTTTTGGAGCTATGGAGCTCGGATTGAGTCGATTTTTGAAGGGATTTTTAAAGGATTGATTGGAGTAAGTGTTCTTCACTCATATTTGGTTAAATTCCATAATAATATCTTGATTCTTGTCATTTAATTTGAGAATTTGGGGTGAAAATTTGAAAAATGGAAAAAGGTTTGGAGAGGTTATTTTGGGGATTTGGATGGCCATTTGATGTCTGATTTTGGTAAATTTAATAGGGGTAGACTCATGAGCGAATGGGTTTTCCAGTTTGTAATTCTTAACGGATTCTGAGATGTGGGCCTGAAGGCCAGGTTTGAGCCAATTTCAGGATTTTTGAGTTAATTTGATTAATTTCACTTGGGCTTTGTCCCTTTTAGCGTATATTGATGATAGTACACTGATTTTGGTTAGATTTGGAGCATTTGGAGGCCGATTCCAGAGGCAAAGGCATCACAAGCTAGAGTTTTGATCGATTTATGGTACGTAATGATTGTAAATATTGTCCTTAGGGTATGAAACTCCGGATTACACATTGTTGTGCTACCTTGAGGTGACACACATGCCAGATGACGAGTATGGGGTCATACACCATTGGGGACTGTGACTTGGTCCATCCCATACGACTATTAAGTCGCGTATTTGATTGAAAACTATTTGATATCATTGTTTTTTTGAAAGTATTACCATGTTTTGGGCAAAATGCCATAGTTGGGCCTCGCGCCAACTATCGTGGACCCTTAGAGGATTTTTACTACTATTCCTTACTGCTTTAACTTCATAGTCAATCATGTTGTATTCTACTATTTTTATAGCTCAGTCATATTTACTCCGTTTTGATATTTTAAATGACATTTTGGGTTGAGCATCATGTTTTTTTTTGGCAAAACACTAGGCAACGCCTAGGGCTAGTTTTCATTAATATAATAAAATAAAATTATAGCAAATAGGAAAAAATAAAATAAGGGGGGGATAGCACCGTTATTGTTACCCATATAACAATAACCGGCAAAAATCTTACCTTATTAATCCTAATGAAGCCAATAAAAGCCTCACTAATTAAGAAAAGTATGATCATCCCAGAGTTTATAACATGCTCTGTGATGATATTACATTTAAAATTACTAAAGCGATGGAAATATAAAAAGTTTAAGAAACCATTATGATGCTCTCTCTTTTCCAATTTTGAAACAATTTTAGTAGGTAGATTAAGTTCTTCAGCCTCAAATTTTCTCAATATTACATCCAAACTCATGCTTTGTTCCTCGATCGATTGGCCTTTGTAATAATAGTTTGAGTGACATGTTTTTGTTTTGCATTTCTCATTGGAGGTCTTCTTATGTTTTCTTCTTCAAGCATCCTGCCATCCAACTTCTATCCCTTTCACGAGACTTCTTACTTGTTTTACTATGCATTGGTGACAAATCACCTTTTCTTGACGCGACTGCCCGGCATTGATTTAATATATCCTCTTCCTCCCCTTCTTCATATATATGTCTTTCTGCCCTCGCATCCAGTAGATTATGGGAAGGTTGCATCATTGCACCCAGCATTTTTGTCTCCTCCAAAGTAGTGATTGATTTTATTTGAACAATCTGATTTTATGCACATGTTGGCATTGCTGTTGCGATGCGAACAACAATAGTTGTTTAATCTGATTTAGAAGTATTTCGTCGAATAAATACTGGAGCGTTATGTTTCAAGTTGCTGTTTGAGTTTGCTGCAGTTTTCATATTTGCAGGACCCCTGATTGTCACTGATTTCCTTTGAAATTTTGGCTTGAATTGAGCATCAATGTCCTCTCCTTCACTATCATCGTCAAACTCTTGGTCGTCTTCTGAAGATGAATAACCAGCAAGTCCTTCTCCCCAGCCCTCGTCATCGTCAAATTATCTTTGGTCTTTCCACAATTTCGATTTAGTGACCATGTCCTATCATCTTAACAAAGACTAGTTTAATATTTCCAGAGGAAGTTGATGGTTTTCCATAGTTTTTGAGAGTTGTCTCGGCATGTGAATTGGAGGAAGATATGATTGGAGAAAACTGCACATTGGCCTGCCTATTCTATTAAGTGAAAATTGCATCTTCATTATTGACTTTTGAAAGCGCTGCAAATGAGTTTGGAGATGTTTGTAAAGCTGGACTGTTATCTGCACTGTGAGTTTTGAATTTGGATTTTGAAATTCCTTTTTTGTTGGGAAAAGATGAGCAGTTATTTACAAACTGTTGAGCATCTTCAGTTGTATGTTGAGTAACAGCAGAAGGATTTGAATCAGCACGCTGTTGAAAGGCTTCATTAGAAGCTGCATCTGCTGTATGTATCAAAGAGGTCTCACTGCCTTTTTAAGGCATATCAGGCTGATTAGCGTTATCTTGTCGAAATGTGTTCTGCGCAACCTCATCATCTGTAAGACTTGCTGATATTTGCAAATTTGTGTTGAGAGTTTGATCTACACAATCTGGAACATTATCCTCATCTGTTGCCCGGTGCTGCACATTGCAGCTGAGATGCTGTCCTTTTTGAGATTCCTCTTTTCTGGTATGCTCAGATGTAACCAAATCTGCTTTTTTATTCGAATCTTTACAATGCTATTGTCCCGTACTAGGATCTAAAGAAAATCTGAAGTTATCCGAAGCCTCCACATTAGTAACATTTGCTTGACTCAACTGTATTGTGTTTATATAGATAGAATTCTGCAATTTATTTTTGTGTTGTCGTATGGTACCTTAGATGACATAGAAGATTGCAACTTAGTTACCATATTTTCAGACAGAAAATAAGAAGGCAAGATCATTGGAACATAAGATGCCATTTTACAACAGTAGACTGAATCACCCTTTGGCCTAGGGAGAGTTTCTGCAAGAGTAACCTCTGAAACAGATAAGGATTGAGCTACATCAATAAGGTACTCCCTGTCCTCACCTCCTAGCTGCTGCACATTGCAGCATTGATTCTGATATTTGTGAATATCATCTGCTTTGGTATGCTCAGAAGTAACCGTCACTGATTTTGAATTCAGATGTAATGACTCGTCCTCAAGAACAACCACCTGCCCAGTATGTATACTGGAAGAAAAACTATCTGCATTAGACTGCATTGCCCCAGCATTAGCAATAGGAACAACTGTAGAAAGCTTAGGAGGTCCTTTTTCCAATTTCAAAATATCCTTCATCGACTCAACTGGAACTGCAACATGTGATGCATCATCACTCCCATATAAATCTGGATCAACCAGACTTAAAGAAAATGTAGAATCCAACTTTGGCAAACTAGAAACTTCAGTAGCTGCTTGATTATGCAATGTGCAGTTGGTATTCTTCTTGCCCTTTGAAACATATGTTGCAAATTCCAATTCCATAACATCACATCGATCATCCACCTCTTCATTTTGCCCAGTCATATTAATGCCATCCAATGCAAGAGTTGGCTTAACAGTAGCTTGTACATGTATCTCTTCTGCTACTAGTTGTTGTCCAGTATGAGTGGTAAAATTAAGCAAAACTGAAGCTTTACTCAATTCATTGTTATGTTGCTGCCCAGGTATTTTTGAAGCAGCAGATAAATTTGTTACTGTGGACCTGTCAGCTGGTTGAATTAACAAAAATGTAGAATCTGTAACTGGTTTGAAATCATCTGAAGCCTCCAACGTTTTACCAGTTGCTTGATCAGCCAAAAAAGAGTTCTGCAGCATGTGCTGCTGGTCGATCAAACTATGATCCTTCCTTTTTGCATTGTCAAGTGCTGACACAGAAGATAAATTTAACATCTCCTTTTCAGTTAAATCATTCAAGGGCAGCTTCAATGAAACACTAGATTCATTATACAAGGCTGAATAAAAGAGTTTCTGTAGCTGTATCATTTGAAGTAGAAGCAGTTTTAATAACCACTTCACTCCTAACCATTTCATATTGAACATGATCTCCCTTATCATTCACAGAAGGATGTGTAGTGTCAGCATTCATTTTCATAACATCCTCTATCATACAAGTTTGTGCTGCAGAATCAATTGGATCAACAACATCTGTCAGTACATCTTTTTCTTATATATCCTTAGCTCCTTGTCCAGATCTTTTAGCATTTAGATAATCCCTTGAATCTCCTTGTAATTTGTCCAAAACATCGACATCGGGACCAAGCAGATCACTGACCAATTTTTCTTCTGCGACCACCTCTGCTCCATTTTTTTCTTTTTTAATTCTGCACGTCTTCTCATCATGACCTTGATGCTTTCAATAAGCACAATATTTAGGCAGGTTGTCGAAGACTATTTCTTGGTGAAACTCGACAGAATTACCAGAAACTCTATCTAAAATATGAAGCTGGACCTTTTTAGGATGTTTATACAAAAGATCAACTATAATCTTAATTCTTGCCGTGCTAGGTCTCGTTCTATCCTGAGTTTCCTTGTCTACAGCCAGAGGTTTTCCCACAGCTGAGGCAATAGACAATAACGACCTCTTAGCAAAATAATTTGGTGGCAGACCTGGAAGAGAGATCCACACGACTTCCATCGACGTCTCCTCCTTCGGATGAATTCTAAAAACCATGGGAATGTTCTGAAGAAATATTCGTGGCCTTTGGATTTCAGATATCCAGTCGACTTTGAAAGGAATTGAACATAATCATTGAAGAGATCAAACCTGATTAACAGATGACGAAACTCCAACTGCCCAATGTTACAATGACCTTGAATATCAAATTGCGACGAAAATATTCTTCGCACTTCTGATAGATCAGGTCTGCAATACGAGAATTTTAAAACTGCTGCCTGATGCAAACCTTCTTCCCAAATGAAGTTGTTATCCTCTTCCTTAGTGAATTGAATTACAGGATTACCATGCTGGATGATAACTGGACAGAGCTCGATTTTTGACGGAGTAGATTGAATTCTTTTGGAACAATTTTTAGAACGTTGGGAACCTCTCCCACAGCCAGATGCTGGGGAGAGGGCGTATCATCCATGGTTGCATTTTACTTCAGGGAAGATCGACCATATCCACGCTCTGATGATGCTACAAAAATGCTGGAAACTGAAAAGAAACTGTCGAAGCTGCAGTTCCTTCCAAGAAATTATTACGATATGTTCTATCTTATAATAGCAAAACTGAATCCAAACAAATCAATCTATGAACAAACCATAAACTTCACATCATAAAAGCGTAATGTGAAAGTTTGCTGAAAATTCGAATGAGCAGTGAGTTCAAACAGAAAAATCACAATCTGTTGCGATTAGTTTAGGATTTTGGAATAAAATCAAAGGGAGTTTTTTACTACCAGAAGGATCTTGTAGAGAGGCAAATAACGTGATGAAAAATGATGGAAAAGTGTCCGATGAATAGTGACGGATTCACTATTCACATTTGAGATCTAGGAAGGTGAGTTGCGAGAGAATGGGCTTCACACATGAATTATCAATGTTTGAGCATCATGTTTCACTATTGCCCTAGTGGCTTTTGAGATTTCTGACTAAGTGAGGCTGAGGGTATGTGTTGTGAGAATATTATGGGATCGGGCTCCGCGCCGCAACATATTATACTCATTCATGATATTCTGAGGTAGAGGACCTGATTAGTTACACCTCGAGGTGGCTTGTTATGAGGCTGAAGGCTTGCACGATTATGCCAAGAGATGACTTGTTATAGCGCTTGGGCTGTAGGAGCCCCTCCAAGAGTCTGCACACCCCCAGTGAGCGAAGGTATGTGATAGCACGAGAGTTATCCATGCAGATTGTAGCGCTTGGGCTATAGGAGTCCCTCTAGAGTTTGTATACCCACAGTGATCGCAAGTACCCAGTATAAGTGTTGTGATGTAGCCCGACGGGCTGTTGTTGTTTCATGTTGTTACCCGAGGAGCTGTTCTTGATTCATCTTTTGCCCGAGGGACGATTCTTGGTTCATGTTATGTCCTAGGGGCTCACTACAAGTTATTGTGAGGTAGCCCGAGGGGCTAGTTCTGTTAATATTTTGTCTGAGGTGCGATGTATGGTACATGTTTTGCCTAAGGGGCTATTTACGTTTCTATCATTTCTTTACTCACTATTTTTATCACTCGTTTGAAGCTATTGGAAGATGTTTTAAAAAAGGAAAGAGTATTTGATGAAATTGAGTTTGATTTACGAAATAAATGATTTGTATACTGCTTTGGAAACGTATTGTATTTTTTGTAGCATTATGACATGGTTTACATGTTTTCTTACTACTCAACTTTTATTTAGTTATATTACTTACTGAGTTGGAGTACTCACATTACTCCCTACACCTTGTGTGCAGATTCAGGTATTTTTGAACCCGGTATCGGGTGTTGATTGCTTAGTGACAAGAAAGGTAGCTGCCCGACATTCGCAGCCTTGCTCTTCTCCCTATTCTCTTCTTTAGACTATTTTTAGTATATTTACACTCTTCATTGTATTCAGAACTTAGTAGATGCTCGTGACTTGTGACTTCCCGTATCGGGCTTGTGTTTTTCTCACTGATTATTTAGACTTATATTATGAGATTTCTTATTCATTAATGGCTTAAAAATGACTGTTAGAGAATAATATTTTGATTTGAGAATTTTATCGATTGACCTAGTTTTACGATAGGCGCCATCACAACCGGCCGATTTTAGGGTCGTGACACCCCTATTCTTAAGCTTCCCAACCATACCTCCATTTTTTAACGGAAAAATTGAATCAATAACACACCAAATTTACAATAAACTACTATAAGTATTACCACGTATTTAATAGGGAAAAATTTTCATTTTTAGACGCTAAAATATTGACGAATTTTGATTTTGATACCTTGCGATAGCTGGTCACGCACACTTAACCTTCAATTAGTTATCCTTTTGCTCGTGAATCTACATTAAATTTAATGAATTATTAACATAAATCAGCTATATATATATATATATATATATATATATATATATATATATATATATAGAACCTTAAATGCTGCTCTAGATCTAAAATCAGTAAATTATGGCCATAGGAAATGCTTTTTTGAACTCTTAATTCTTATGGCACCGATTATTGTCATATGACGATCAACTAAGGTGAATAAACATAAGAATTTCACAGTTTCGTCTTCATTTCATAGGGAAGTGAATTTCGCTGATCTGCCGTCCGACATTATAATCAACGTCGTCAAAAGATTGCCATTTAAATATCACCTCCAAATCTATCTCGTTAGTAAATCATGGCGTTCTCTATTATCCACACCCGAATTCGCCACTCATATTAACGTAGTTTCTGATAAAAATTATACGTTACTGCGTTATAATGATGTTACAAGCCCCAATGATGTGATTTGGAAATTTAAGATTCCAATAGAATTGCTACCTTTTGAGTATGTGTTATTAAAACTTGTTAATGGTATACTTTGTATTTGTGGACTTTTATATTCCCATGTTTCTTATGTGTACTTGTGGAACCTTTTAACTAAGGAATTCTGTGATGACCGTCACTATTTATTTTTAATTGAATTATGTATTTTTAAGATCTTAAAAATATCATTATCATCACCTCGATTTGTGCGCACAATTTGGACGCATAGCCAAAAATCTTAAATATGAAAATATGTGAAAAGTAATAAAATTTGATTATATAATGAGTTAATTTGACTTCGGTCAATATTTTGAAGTAAATGGACTCAGATCCACGATTTGACGATTCCGAGGGTCCGTAGGAAAATAGGAGACTTGGGCGTATGCCCGGACTTGAATTCCCAGGTCCCAGGCCCAAGAAGTGAATATTTAAAGAAAATTATTTTTTGAAATTGTTTAGAAAATTTGAAATGAATCCGATTAGAACACGATGGTATCGAGCCCATATTTTGGTTCCGACGCCCGGGACATGTCATATATATCGTTTAAGTCATTTATGTAAAATTTAATGAAAAACGGATATCATTTGACGTGATCTGGACCTAAATTGCTCATTTGATACTTGATGAAGTTTGAGAAAATCTCCTTGATTTTGAAGTTTGATTCGTTGTTGTTGAGGTTATTTTAGTGATTTGATTGTACAGATAAGTTCGTATGATATTGTTGAGCTAGTATGTGTGTTTGGTTAGGAGCCCCGAGGGCTCGGGTGTATTTTGGATGTGATTCGGGAAGTTTTGAACTTAAGGAAAAGTTGCAGATTTTCTGCTACAGGTGCTCATGCCTGTTGTTCATCGCGATCACGTAGTCACTCTCGTGATCGTGTAAGGTAAATGGGGACAGGGGTGGATTTGTCCATCGTGAACGCGAAGCCATAATCGGGAACGCTGAACTTTGGGGATTGCTCATCGCGAACGCGTAGTGTTAATTGGAGGGGGCTGAGATTTTGTTCGTTCTTCTATGTGAACGCGTATGTGTGTTCGTGAATGCGAAGGTCAGGGGGTTCAACCCTTCATGAACATGTGGAAGAACTTGCGATTGCATAAGTCCACTTACTGGCAGCCTTCGTGATCGCGACAGTGTTATCACGAACGCGATGAACAAACGCCTAGCACTTAAAACAGTAGCTAATACGGGATTTGAAAATTTCATAACTTCTTCATCTCAACTTCAAGTTGGGAGATTTTTTAAAGAGGATTTCACCACAAATTAATAGGTACGTAACCTTAGATTCACCTTATTCAATTTCCATTAACACCCATTAGATTTCAAGGCTTAAATCATGTGAATAAGGGTAAGAAAATTAGGGATTTGGATAGAGTTAGGGATTTTTGATTTAAACCTCGTTTTGGGATCGAATTCTAAAAATAATTATATATTCAGGTTTGTGGGGTGAATGGGTGATCAAATTTTGGTTTGATCCTCATATTTTGATCAAGCGGGTCCGGGGTCAATTTTTGGATTTTTGGGAAGAATGATTAAAAAGCTATAAAATAATATTGGAATTGGATTGTTTAGAATTTATTGATGTTATTAAATCGATTATGCATAGATACGATTGTTTTGGAGCCAAATTCGAAAGGAAAAGCGATGTTTGAGGCTTGAGTTGGCCGTTGAAGTTTGAGGTAAGTGTTCAGTCTAACCTTAGTTTGAAGATTAGAAGTTGATTCCTATTTGCTAATTATTTCTTGTTGAGAATGAAATATAGGCATGGTGTGAAGTATCTATACGTTGGTATCAAGCATGATCGTGAGTCCTAAATTGATACTTGTTGTAGTCTTAAATGATTCTACGAATGCCTTAGTGGGTAAATTCTTGAAAAGGAGTAAAGGCTTAGTTTATTTTGTGGAAGTTACTTATGATTGAGAAACGTTGATAACTGTGATGAGTAGAAATTGAGCTAAGACTGGTTATAGCTGATTCTCCCTTGCCAAATGTATATACTTGTACAGTAGAGTTTTCTTGTGAGATAGTGTAGTTTATTATTGATCCCTTGTCGGGATGGTTATTATGATTATTGCTGACTTTATATTTGGAAAGGGTTACACGCCGCAATATTATTTTTATATATATGGATCGGCTTGCGCGCCATAATATTATTATTATTATTTATATGTGGATCGGGTTGCACACTGTAACAGGTATATATATATATATATGGATCGGGTTTCACGTCGCAACAATGTTAAATAACAAGGGATCGGGTTGCGCGACGCAACAATAGTATTACTGCTTTGTTGTAGATATTGAACTGTCTTTCCCTATTTTATTAAGTTCCCATTGGCTTTGATATGTTACCCGAAGCATGTACCCCTTCCCACTTAAACTGTTTATTCCTTTTTAGTTTTCTGCTATTTGTTATATAACTGCACAGGTTTATCTGGAGTCTGGTCCTAGCCTCATCACTACCTCACTGGGGTTAGGCCAGACACTTACTAGCACATGGGGTCAGTTGTGCTAATGCTACACTCTGCACTCTGTGCAGATACCAGAGCAGCACTGGGAAAGTAGCACTTGGGGAGCCAGCCTTCAGTCCACAGAGATCCCGAGGTAGTCCTGTTGGCCTCTACAGGCCCGGGGTCTCTTCTATCTACTCATATGTCTATTTTCATTTGTATCCGAGATAGACTGTATTTCTTTTCTTCAGACATATGTATGTAGCATTCATAGTTAGTCAGTGAATATTGTGACACCGATTTCTGGTAGAGATGTATGTTGGCATTTCCATATTTATTTTGGTACTATATTAGTTTAAGTCTTCCACTTAATTTCATATTCTGCTATTATTTAAGTGTTGATCATCTGCTAATACAAGTTGTTAAAAGGATTAACATAAAGGAGTTAAGAATTTCTAAATTCATTGCTTGCCTAGCTTCCACAAGTAGGCGCCATCACAACTTCTGAGGGTGGGAAATCCGGATTGTGACAAGTTGGTATCAAAGCTCTTAGTTACATAGGTCTCATAATTCATGGACAAGCTTACTAGAGTCTAAAGGATTGGTACAAAGACGTTTGTATTTATCCCTAGAGGCTATAGAGTTAGGAAACTTCAGATTTGTTCTTACTTTGTCGTGCGATTTGGTTTCTCAATGCTAATTGAATTTCTACTCTGTTCTTTCGCATATGGCGAGAACACGCGCTTCCTAATCTATCGATTAGCAGCTCGAGCACTAGAAGCAGCTCCTACTAGGGATAGAGGGCGAGGCCGAGCCGTGCTAGGGGCCGAGGCAGGGGCAGAGCTCAGCCCAGGGCAGTAGCACCCATAGCGGGAGCCTCAGGTTGATTTTGATGACGAGGTTCCAGACCCAGCAGTTCCAGTGGGCCCACCGCAGGTCCCAGAGGGGTTTATTGCTTCCCTAGTTCTTCAAGATGCTCTGGTCTGTCTAGTAGGCCTTATGGAGAGTGTCACTAGGGCAGGTTTACTCCCTATAGCACCAGCCGTCTCTGAGGCTGGAGGAGGAGCCCAGACTCTTGCTAATCGCACTCCGAAATGGGTAGCTCCTTAGTTCCAGACTCTAGCGGCTCAGCTAGTTAGGGTAATTCAGCCAGTTGCGGTAGCTCATACCGGCGATGGTGCAACCATATCTGCCGATGCTTTTTGGAGATTGGACATGTTTACCAAGCTCTTCACTACTACCTTCAGCGGTGCATCTACTGAGTATCCCCAAGATTATCTGGACAGCTGTCACGAGGTTCTTCGGAACATGGGTATTGCTGAGATCAATGAGGTTGATTTTGCTACATTTCGCTTGTCTGAATCTACCAAGAGTTGGTGGAAGGGTTATTGATTAGCTAGACCAGCAGGATCGCCATCCTTGACTTGGGAGTAGTTTGCACGGCTATTTCTGGAGATGTTTCTCCCTATTACACAGTGAGAGGACTATCGGAGGCAGTTCGAGCACCTTCAGCAGGGATCCATGACTGTCACCCAGTACGAGACCAGATTCATAGACTTGGCTTGCCATGCCCTTATTATACTTCCTACTAAAAGGGAGAGAGTGAGGGTTTATTGATGGACTCATTCAGCCGATTCATCTCCAGATGGCTAGAGAGGCTAGGAGTGAGATATCCTTCTAGGAGGTGACCAATGTGGTCCGAAGAGTTGAGATGGTACTATCACAAGGGGGTAGACATGGAGCAGACAAGAGGCCCCATCATTTAGGGAGATTCAGTGGTACCTCGTTTGAAGGTAGAGATTAATATAGTAGAGGCCATTCTCCTAGGCCCTTTCAGTCAACCCTTCAGGTTTCTCATGGTGCTTCAGGTTTCCGAGGCGTTTAGATGTAGTATTCTGATCAGTAGCCTTATAGTGCACCACCAGATCCTATTAGTGCACTACCTATCCAGAGTTTTCGGGGTGGTCATTTAGGTCGCCAAGGTCAGTCTCAATTTCCTCAGCCGCAACATTCAGGTGGACGTTATGAATGTTGTGAGTATGGTCATATCCAGAGAGCTTGTTTGAGGTTATTAGTTACTCAATCGTAGCAGCAGGGTTCCCGTGCTATGGTTCCGGCACCAGGTGTTCCACAGGCTGCCCAGCCAGCTAGAGGTAGGGGTAGAAGTGCTAGAGGTGGAGGTAGAGGATTTAGAGGTGGAGCTCAGGTTGCTAGAGGTGGAGTCCAGCCAGCTGTAGGCTGTCCCAGAGACATAGTCCAGGGTGGCGGGGTCCAGCCTTGATGTTATGCTTTTCCACCTAGGCTCGAGGCTGAGGCTTTAGATGCGATTATCATAATTACTGTTCTGGTTTGTGATAGAGGCGCTTCAGTGTTATTTGATCCAGGTTCTACATACTCGTATGTGTCATCTTATTTTGCAATGTATCTATTTATGTCTAGTGATTTCCTGAGTGTCCCTGTATATGTGTCTATATCAGTGGCTTATTCTATTATGGTAGATCGAGTCCATCGTTCTTGTAGAGGTGTGATTGAGGGTCTTTAGACTCGTGTGGATTTGTTGCTTCTAGACATGGTCGACTTCTATGTTATATTGGGGATGGATTGGTTATCACCTTACCATGCTATCTTGGACTGTCATGCCAAGACTCTGACTTAGCATACCGGGTATGCCTCATTTAGAGTGGAGAGAGACTCTTGGTTATTCTACCTTCAATGTTATCTCGTATGTGAAGGCTCGGAGTATGGTCGAGAGAGGGAGTTTGGCCTATTTCGCATATGTTTGTGATTCTAGTACCGAGGTCCCTTTTATTGGTTCTCTGCCCGTTGTGTTGGAAACACGTTCTCAAAGCATTATACTAAAACATGTGTTCATATGTGTAGGTTTTGATGAATGACAAACGATGCGCAGATTGATATATGACGAAGTTCAAGTACAAGCGCACAATTGATATATAACGAGATCAAGCACAAGACCAAGTTTTATAGTTTTACATGAGTCGTTCTTAACTGTGATCTTGATCCGACAACTTGACTCATGACATGGCTTCTCTCGTAAAATTATTTTTACAAAATCATGCATATTTAATTTAGTGCTAAATGACTTTAAATCATGCATATTTACTTTAGTCAAAATGATTTTTAAACATGCCTCAAAAATCTGGACTAAGATAAACGATTATGTACTATGAGAATCGATTATGTTAAGCCAATACTGCATGACAATCGATTGTGAACTAATGACAATCGATTGTGTTAAGGCAGTGAGTATCAGGTTTTTCAAACCTGCATGACAATCGATTGTGAACCTTATGAAAATCTATTGTGATGAGGCAGTGTCCATCAAAGTTTTTCAACGCTCAAAATAATCGATTGTGAAGTTAATGACAATCGATTGTGAAGAGACAGTGTCCATCAGATTTTTCAAAGTCACAAAATAATCGATTGTGAACATATGACAATTGATTGTGTTGAGACAGTGTCTTCCAGACTTTTTCAAAGTTATTAAATAATCGATTGTGAGTATATAACAATCGATTGTCACGAGGCAATGTCTAAATTGATTTTTCAAGACTGATATATAATCGATTGTTAACTTAGTATAATCGATTGTATAACTAACCGTTGCCAAAATATTTTCAAATACCGTCAGGTAATCGATTGTTGATTTTGTACAATCGATTGTTGAAATTAAAATCTGGAAAAGATTTTTTGAACGTTGCTGAATAATCGATTGTTGATTTTGTATAATCGATTGTTGAAATTAAAATCTGAAAAGGATTTTTTGAACGTTGCTGAATAATCGATTATTGATTTTGTATAATCGATTGTTTTACGTAAAATCTGGAAATGATTTTTTGAACGTTGCCAATAATCGATTGTTGATCTTAGATAATCGATTGTTAAGCGTAAAAACTGGGATTGATTTTTGGAACGATTGGCAAACAATCGATTGTGGCTTCTTGACAATCGATTGTCACAGAGTAAAATCAGCAGTTCTTAATTGGCAAGTAGGCAACGGTAATGCCAAGTTTTTCAACTATAAATACAGCTCAAATTCAGTTTTTTGAGTACACAACAACACACAACAACTGATCATTCAATTGCTAAAGCTTGCATACTCTATTGCTTATTATTTTATATTCATTACATAAGTTTTTGAGAGCCAAAATATTGTTCAAAGTTGTTGTGATCTTGAGCGTATTCTTTTACTCATCACTACTCATTAAGGAGTGTCTTGTTTGAGTGCTTAGTGTATTGTACACTTGAAGAGAATTGCTATTCTCTTGTTGTAAGAAGGAACTTGTGTTTTCTTGGTTGAAGTCTTGGAGTGTTGTATCTCTGAGCAAAGGTGTTGAGGCTTGTGTCCTCAAGTTGTAAAGGTTTGTTAAGCACCCGGAAGCTTGACAAGTTAGTGGAAATCTCGAGAGAGTCTCTCGGGGACTGGACTAGCCACGGGTTGTGGTGAACCAGAATACTTCGGTGTGTTCTTTCTTATTTATCGCACTTATTTATTTCCTGCAAATTTTAAATTCCACAAGTTTACGCTAATTTTTATTATAACGCTATTCACCCCCCCTCTAGCGTTAAGCGTATTATCTAACAATTGGTATCAGAGCCCAACTCTCTGAAGACTTAACAGTTTGAGAGAAACTTCCATGGCTTCTACTCGTGATGCTTTTGCAGGAAATGATGAAGGACAGTGCTCCACCCGACCACCTCTATTCAACGGTACAAATTACACGTACTGGAAGGAGAGGATGAAGATCTTCGTTCAGTCCAACAGCTTTCACCTTTGGAAGGTGATAATAAAGGGAAACCAAATTCCAACAAAGAAGGTGGAAAACGAATGGGTTCCCAAGTCCGAGGATGAGTATAACGCGGATGACATCCGAAAGGTTCAAAATAATGCTAAAGCAATTAATTTATTATATTATGCTGTAAATGCTGACGATTACAGGAAAATATCGTGTTGCACAACGGCGAAGGAAATGTGGGACAAGCTAGAAATTACGTACGAAGGTACGGACCAGGTAAGGGAAGCCAAAATTGATTTCCTAACCCATGCTTATGAATTATTTCACATGAAGGAAGGTGAAAAGGTGGATGAAATGTTTGAACGATTTTCAATAATCGTAAATGACCTACATGCTCTCAAGAAGACTTTCACGGATAGGGAACTTGTCCAAAAAATCCTTAGAAGTCTCACTCCGGCATGGCGATCAAAGGCCGACGCGATTCAAGAGTCCATTGGCGTCTCAAATGTTACCATCGACGCATTAAGAGGTAATCTTAAGACTTATGAATCTACTATACTTAACCCTCTTGTTGATGATCAAAGGAGGCAAAGAATCGCTCTAAAGGCAAGCACAAGCCAACCGCAAGTTGATGAGGATGGAGACAACGAGTTTGGACCCGTTATCAAAAGATTTCAAAAGTTCATGCGAAAAGAGTATGAACGAAAGGGCAAAAAGCAAGGAGAACAAATAAAGTGCTATGAATGCGGAGAAACCGGGCACGTCAAATCAAATTGCCCAAACATCAAAAAGGAAAAGAAACCTTTCAAAAAGCAACGTGCATATATATCTTGGGGAGGATACTCCGGAGATGAGTCAAGCGAAGGAGAAGAAGAGGAAAGCGCAAACCTTTGTCTTATGGCACAAGAAGACAAGCAAGATGAGGTATGTCAAATCTCTTCTAAAAATTTCTTTTCCCTTGAAGAAATGCAAAATGCTTTTGATGAGTTATATAGTGAATTTATTAAAGCTTCAAAAACTGTTAAATGCATAAAGGAAAATGCTTCTTCAAAAGAAAAAGATTTTCAAAAACAACTCTCATTGAAAGAAAAGGATTTGGAAAAACTGGTTTTAGAAAATGAGAAGTTGAAAGAGGAAAACAAGTTTTTCGGAAAAAGAAGCGCCGACAAGCCCGAAAGCTCTATTAGAAGTTGTACTTCTTGCATGCATCTCAAAAATGAAGTAGAAAGGCTTAAGGGCACCTTAGATAAGTTTAATTCTTCTCACAAAAATTTGAATGAGGTCCTTGTTAGTTTGAAGTCAACCAAGCATGGCATAGGTTTTAAGAATGAGCCTAAAGAAAAGGTTGAAGCCAAACCCCAACCACCTAAGGCTCAACCTAGGATTAATAAAACAAATGCTCATCCTAGAAATAACAACCCTAGAACCAATATGCATGCTAGATCAAATGTTGAATACTTTAGAAGACCTAGAAATGACTTACCACCTAGAAATAACTACTCTAGAAACGATGCATATTCTAGGCCACACACTAGAAGGAAGTTTGAACCTTTTAGAACACCTAGAAATGGCCCTCAACCTAGAAACAATTATTCTAGAAATGCTGCTCATAATAGTAGGAGAAATTACTTTCATGAAATGCACAATAGCCATAGTGTCGAAAATAGAATGAACAATTTTCGTCCGTCTAATTACTATGAACCTAGAAGGATGCATAATCCCAACGTGACTTGTCATTATTGTAGACGAATTGGCCATATTGCTCCTGCATGTTTTACACGACATAGACATATCACTCAATCACATCATTATGATATGCCTAACCCTCAAGGACCCAAAATGGCATGGGTACCTAAAACGCATTAATTTGTTTTGTAGGTGTGTTTGAAGGGATCAAGTGTACTATGGTACCTTGATAGTGGATGCTCCAAGCACATGACGGGAGAAGAATCCAAATTCCTTCAACTAGAACACAAAGAAGGAGGAAGTGTTATTTTTGGTGACAACAATAAAGGAAAGATTATCAGCATCTGATCGGTCGGTAAGGATGAAAATTCTTCTATTAAGCATATATTACTTGTTAAAGGTTTAAAGCATAATCTCTTGAGCATAAGTCAATTATGTGACAAGGGAAATCTTGCCTTATTTGATTCGGATGAATGCTTAGTATTTAGACGTAGTGATTTCAAAATTATCCTTCGTGGTTTTAGAGTGGATAATATTTATATGGTTGATCTTGCTAATTCCTCACCTGAATATGTGGATTGCCTTATGAGCAAAGAGGATGATACTTGGCTATGGAATCGTAGAGTAGCACATATAAACATCCATCTTTTGAACAAATTGATTTCGCAAAACTTAGTTATTGGTCTTCCCAATTTGAAATTTGAAAATGACTTTATTTGTGATTCTTGTCAAAAAGGGAAGCAAACAAAAGCATCTTTCAAATCGAAAAACATTGTTTCAACTACTAGACCATTGCAATTTCTTCACATGGATTTATTTGGACCATCTCGCATTGAAAGTCTAGGAAGAAATCGTTATGCTTTTGTTATTGTTGATGATTATTCCAGATTTACTTGGACTTTATTTCTTGCCCATAAAAGTGATGCTTTTTAGAATTTTAAATATTTCCTTAAACGTGTTCAAAACGAAAAAGAAACAATCGTCACTTCAATTAGAAGTGATCATGGGGGAGAGTTTGATCACAATCTATTTGCGGACTCTTGTGACGAACTCGGTATCGAGCATACCTTTTCCGCTCCACGAACACCACAACAAAATGGGGTGGTGGAAAGGAAAAATAGATGTCTCGAAGAGATGGCTAGAACCATGCTCGAAGAGGCTAAGATTCCCAAACATTTTTGGGCGGATGCCGTGAGTACCGCATGCTACATCTTAAATAGAGTAGTCATAAGGCCAATACTCATGAAGACCCCTTATGAACTCTACAAGGGAAGGAAACCAAATATCTCCCATCTTAGAATATTCGGTTGTAAAGTTTTTATTCATAACAATGGAAAAGATCAATTGGGAAAATTTGATGCTAAGTCCGATGAGGGAATTTTCATTGGTTATTCTTCACGTAGCAAAGCATATAGGGTTTTTAATAAAAGAACCGAAACTGTGGAGGAATCCCCTCATGTTGTGTTTTCCGAAAATAATGCTCGCTTGGCGAGAAAGGATTCCGGTTTTGATCTTGCAGGTATTTTAGATAGCTTGAAAGACAAAATACAAGAGGAAACACCTAAGGAAAATCAAGACGAAATTTTGGAACAACCAACGGAGGAAGCGCCACAATTGGAGAAAGAAACAAAAATGCCTGACGAGTGGAGAACAATCAAAGATCACCCTCTCGAACAGGTAATTGGCAACGTCAGAGAAAAGGTAAGTACCCGAAACTTCCTTAAGAACACCTTAGGACATACTGCTTTTGTTTCTCAAATTGAACCAACAACCATCTCCGAAGCAATTGGGGATGAATTTTGGACCTTGGCAATGCAAGAGGAGCTTAACCAATTCAAACGGAATGACGTTTGGGATTTGGTGCCAAGACCCGAAAATCATACCATAATTGGTACGAAATGGGTTTTTCGAAACAAGGTAGATGAAAATGGTGTAATCACTAGAAACAAAGCTAGGCTTGTAGCAAAAGGCTATAATCAAGAAGAGGGTATTAACTATGAAGAAACATATGCTCCCGTAGCTAGATTAGAAGCTATTCGTCTATTGCTCGCATTTGCCTCTTCTATGAATTTCAATTTATATCAAATGGATGTGAAAAGTGCTTTTCTAAATGGTGTTATTCAAGAAGAAGTTTATGTTGAACAACCCCCCGATTTTGAAGATTTTAAATCTCCCGATCATGTTTTCAAACTCAAAAAGGCTCTTTATGGTTTAAACAAGCTCCCCGAACTTGGTATGAAAGATTGAGTAAATTTCTATTGGAAAATGATTTCATTAGGGGGAAAGTTGACACCACCCTTTTTGTTAATCATAAAAACAATGATATTTTATTAGTTCAAATATATGTGGATGATATCATATTTGGTGCTACTAACAATGTCTTATGCAAGGAATTTTCCGATTTAATGAAAAGCGAATTTGAGATGTCTATGATGGGTGAGTTAACATTCTTTTTGGGATTACAAGTAAAGCAAATGAAAGAAGGTACGTTCATTTGCCAAGCCAAATATTGCAAAGAATTGCTGAAACGATTTGAAATGAACAATGCAAAAGCAATGGCGACTCCCATGAGCACATCCGATCGTCTAGACAAAGATGAGAAAGGTAAGAAAGTCGACACTAAGAAGTATCGAGGTATGATTGGCTCTCTTCTTTATCTTACTGCTAGTCGTCCGGACATCATGTTTAGCGTGTGCTTATGCGCCCGTTATCAATCGTGTCCGAAGGAGTCTCACCTTACTGCGGTAAAACGGATTTTGAAGTACCTTGTTGGTACTACAAATGTGGGTCTATGGTACCCCAAAGGTTCTTCATGCCAACTCGTTGGCTATTCCGACTCCGATTTTGCTGGATGCAAATTGGACCGCAAGAGCACTAGTGGCACTTGCCATTTGCTCGGTAGCTCTCTCGTTTCTTGGTTTAGCAAGAAACAAGTAAGTGTTGCGTTGTCCACAACCGAGGCTGAATATGTAGCCGCAGGGAGTTGTTGCGCTCAAATCCTATGGATGAAACAACAACTCTTGGACTATGGCCTAAGTCTTGATCATATCCCTCTTAGATGTGATAATACTAGTGCCATATGCTTGACGAAGAACCCCGTTCTTCATTCGCGAACAAAACACATTGAAATTAGACATCATTTTATAAGAGATCACGTTCTCAAGGGCAATGTCGAAATCGAATTTGTTGAAACCAAAGATCAATTGGCCGACATCTTTACAAAGCCCTTAGAGAAAGAGTCCTTCTTCCGAATTCGTAGTGAACTCGGGATTCTTGACTCCACGTTGATCTAAGTCATGCATTGCATCTTTTTTTTACATGATTTCTAACTTGAGCGTCGGAGACGTCTAACGAATTTTTGCAGGCATCGCCCTAAAGGTAGGGGGAATTATAAAGCATGACGCGCAATAATCGAGTCTTCTTCAGAAAAATCGGTTTCTGTCGTCTAATAATCGATTATCTCGTATCAATAATCGATTGTACTACTATTATTTGAGTTATTGTACTTTCTTTAAGAAATCACGCTTTATTTTAAATAAACAAGTTTTTTTTAATCCTCGCCATCTTATTACATTTTTTTTGCTAATGGTAAAAGGGGGAAGATAACGGGTATGCACTCTCAATACTTATCGGCACAAATTGAGGGGGAATTCATATATTGAGGGGGAACAAATTGCATATCCATATACTTGTTGCATATCTTTACTTGTCTTGAATCGTCATTATGAATTGTTTAATTTGCATATCCCGCTTAAAGTTTGCCATTATCAAAAAGGGGGAAATTGTTGGAAACACGTTCTCAAAGCATTATACTAAAATGTGTGTTCATATGTGTAGGTTTTGATGAATGACAAACGATGCACAAATTGATATATGACGAAGTTCAAGTACAAGCACACAATTGATATATAACGAGATTCAAGCACAAGACCAAGTTTTAAAGTTTTACATGAGTCGTTCTTAACTGTGATCTTGATCCGACAACTTGACTCATGACATGGCTTCTCTTGTAAAATTATTTTTACAAAATCATGCATATTTAATTTAATGCTAAATGACTATAAATCATGCATATTTACTTTAGTCAAAATGATTTTGAAACATGCCTCAAAAATCTGGACTAAGATAATCGATTATAAAATCTGGACTAAGTCAAAATGATGTTAAGCCAATACTGCATGACAATCAATTGTGAACTAATGACAATCGATTGTGTTAAGGCAGTGAGCATCAGGTTTTTCAAACCTGCATGACAATCGATTGTGAACCTTATGACAATCGATTGTGATGAGGCAGTTTCCATCAAAGTTTTTCAACGCTCAAAATAATCGATTGTGAAGTTAATGACAATCGATTGTGAAGAGACAGTGTCCATCAGATTTTTCAAAGTCACAAAATAATCGATTGTGAACATATGACAATCGATTGTGTTGAGACAGTGTCTTCCAGACTTTTTCAAAGTTATTAAATAATCGATTGTGAGTATATAACAATCGATTGTCACGAGGCAGTGTCTAAATTGATTTTTCAAGACTGATATATAATCAATTGTTAACTTAGTATAATCGATTGTATAACTAACCGTTGCCAAAATATTTTCAAATACCGTCAGGTAATCGATTGTTGATTTTGTACAATCGATTGTTGAAATTAAAATCTGGAAAAGATTTTTTGAACGTTGCTGAATAATCGATTGTTGATTTTGTACAATCGATTGTTGAAATTAAAATCTGAAAAGGATTTTTTGAACGTTGCTGAATAATCGATTATTGATTTTGTATAATCGATTGTTTTACGTAAAATCTGTAAATGATTTTTTGAACGTTGCCAATGATCGATTGTTGATCTTGGATAATCGATTGTTAAGCATAAAATCTGGGATTGATTTTTGGAACGATTGGCAAACAATCGATTGTGGCTTCTTGACAATCGATTGTCACAGAGTAAAATCAGCAGTTCTTAATTGGCAATTAGGCAACGGTAATGCCAAGTTTTTCAACTATAAATACAGCTTAAATTCAGTCTTTTGAGTACACAACAACACACAACAACTGATCATTCAATTGCTAAAGCTTTCATACTCTATTGCTTATTATTTTATATTCATTACATAAGTTTTTGAAAGCCAAAATATTGTTCAAAGTTGTTGTGATCTTGAGCGTATTCTTTTACTCATCTCTACTCATTAAGGAGTGTCTTGTTTGAGTGCTTAGTGTATTGTACACTTGAAGAGGATTGCTATTCTCTTGTTGTAAGAAGGAACTTGTGTTTCCTTGGTTGAAGTCTTGGAGTGTTGTATCTCCGAGCAAAGGTGTTGAGGCTTGTGTCCTCAAGTTGTAAAGGTTTGTTAAGCACCCGGAAGCTTGACAAGTTAGTGGAAATCTCGAGAGAGTCTCTCGGGGACTGGACTAGCCACGGGTTGTGGTGAACCAGAATACTTCGGTGTGTTCTTTCTTATTTATCGCACTTATTTATTTCCTGCAAATTTTAAATTCCGCAAGTTTACGCTAATTTTTATTATAACGCTATTCACCCCCCCCCCCTCTAGCGTTAAGCGTATTATCTAACACGTTGTTCGTGAGTTTGCTGATATTTTTCCTTTAGACCTACCGGGTATGTCTCCCCATAGGGATATTTACTTTTGCATTGATTTGGCTCCCGGCACTCAGCCCAATTCTATCCTTCCGTATTATATGGTCCCACCGGAGTTGAAAGAGTTTAAAGAACAGTTGCAAGACTTGCTTGAGAAATGTTTAATTAGACCTAGTGTTTCTCCTTGGGGTGCACCGATGTTGTTTGTTAAAAAGAAGGATGGGTCAATGAGAATGTGTGTTGATTACCGACAATTGAACAAGGTTTCAATGAAGAATAAGTATCCGCTGCCGAGGATTGATAATTTGTTCGATCATCTTCAGGGTACCAAGGTATTTTCAAAGATTGACTTGAGATCTTGCTACCATCAGTTAAGGGTTAGGGCATCCGATGTCCCTAAGAAAGCTTTCCGCACTCGGTACGGGCATTACGAGTTCTTGGTTGTGTCATTCAGGTTGACAAATGCCCCAGCAAATTTTATGGATTTGATGAACTAAGTGTTCAGGCCTTATTTGGATTCATTCATGATAGTATTCATTGATGATATTTTAATATATTCACACAACCAGAAAAAGCACGAGCAACACCTTAGAGTGGTTCTTCAGACTCTAAGGGATTGAGAGTTATATGCTAAGTTCATGAAGTATGAGTTTTGGTTGAGTTCAGTTGTATTTCTCGGTCATGTTGTATTAGCAGAGGGTATTCAGGTGGATCCGAAGAAGATTGAGGCAGTCAAGAACTGGCCTAGACCGGCATCAACTACAGAGGTTCGGAGTTTCTTAGAATTGGCATGCTACTATCGTCGCTTCATGGAGGGGTTTTCATCTATTGCAGCCCCGATGACCAGGTTGACCCAGAAGGGTGCCCATTTCAGGTGATCGGATGAGTGTGAGGAGAGCTTTCAGAAGTTCAAGACTGCTCTCACTATGGCACCAATGTTGGTTTTACCCACAGGTTCATGGCCTTATACAGTTTATTGTGATGCTTTCCGTATTGGGCTTGGTGCAGTGTTGATGCAAGACGGGAAGGTCATTGCCTATGCTTCACGACAGTTAAATATTCATAAGAAGAACTATCCAGTTCATGATTTGAGTCGGCAGCCATAGTTCATGCATTGAAGATTTGGAGGCATTATCTGTATGGCGTGGCATATGAGGTATTCACGGATCACAAGATTTTTAGCATTTGTTCAAGAAAAAGGAGTTGAATTTGAAGCAGAGGAGGTGGTTGGAGTTTTCGAAAGATTATGATATCACCATCTCATATCATCCAGAAAAGGCCAATGTGGTGGTTGATGCTCTGAGTAAGAAGTCAGCCTGTATGGCAGTCTTGCTTATATTCCTGTCGATGAGAGGACGCTTGCTTTGAATGTTCAGGCTTTATCCAATGTGTTTGAGAGACTGGATATTTTTGAGCCCAATCGTGTGTTAGCTTGCACGGTTGCAATGTGATTATCCCCATTTGTGTATCCTTAGAGACACGGTGTAGTGCGAAGGTGCCAAGAAGGTTACCTTAGATAAGGATGGAGTTTTGAGATTGTATTGTGTGCCTAATATAGAAGGGCTTTGAGAGTTGATTTTAGAAGAGGCATGTAGCTCCGGGTACTCTATTTATCCAGGCACTGCAAAAATGTATCAGGATTTGCGACATCATTATTGGTGGCAGAGAATGAAGAAGGATATCGTAGCATATGTGCCTCGTGTTTGAATTGTCAGCAGGTCAAGTACGAGTATCAAATGCCTGGTGGGTTATTTTATAGGATTTAGCTTCCCGAGTGGAAGTGGGATTGGATCACTATGGACTTCGTTATTGGACTCTCGTAGACTCGGAAGAAGTTCGATGGAGTATTGGTCATTGTTGATAGGCTGACCAAGTCAGCACGTTTCATTCGTGTGGCAGTCTTCTATTCTTCTGGGAGGTTAGCTCAAATTTATATCTGGGAGATTATTCGTCTTCATTGCCCATATCTATCATTTTGGAGCGAGGTACACAATTTACCTTGTATTTCTAGAGAGCAGTTCAGCGAGAGTTGCACGCGGGTTGAGTTGAGCACATCATTTCATCCCCAGACGGACGGACAGTCCGAGTGGACTATTAAGATTTTGGAGGATATGCTTCGAGCTTGTGTCATTGACTTTGGAGGCTCGTGGGATCAGTTTTTGCCCTTAGGAGTTTGCCTACAACAACAGCTACCAATCGTGTATCTAGATGGCTCCTTATGAGGCTTTATATGGTACGCAGTATCGATCTCTTGTTGGATGGTTTGAGCCGGGAGAGGCTCGGTTGTTGGGTACAAATCTGGTTTAGCAGGCCTTGGACAAGGTCAGGATCATTCAGGATAGACTTCGTATGGCTCAATCCAGGCAAAAGAGTTATGCAGACTGCAAGGTTCTAGATGTAGCTTTCATGGTCGGTGAGCGGGTATTGCTTCGAGTGTCGCCTACGAAAGGCGTGATGCGATTCTGGAAGAAGAGAAAGCTTAGCCTTAGGTTCATTGATCTATTTGAGATTCTTGATAGAGTGGGAGAGGTTGCTTATAGACTTGCTTTGTCGCCGATCTTATCAGCCGTGCATCCAGTGTTTTATGTGTCCATTCTTCGGAAATATCACGGCGATCCATCCCATGTATTAGATTTCAGCATTGTCCAGTTGGACAAGGACTTGTCTTATGAGGAGGAGCCGGTGGATTTTCTAGACCAGCAGGTTCGTCAGTTGAGGTCGAAGGGTTTACCTTCTGTTCCTGTTTAGTGGAGAGGTCAGCCTGCTGAGGTATTGACCTATGAGTCCGATATGCGGAGCCGTTATACCCATCTTTTTCCCGACTCAGGTACTTCCTTCTTATTCGTTCGAGGATGAAAGGTTGTTTTAGAGGTAGAGAATGGTCATCACTTGTTTTTAATTAAATTCTATGCTTCCGAGACCTTAAAAACCTCATTTATCATCACCTTGATTTGCGTGCACAGTCCAGGCGCGTGGCAGGAAAGTTTCAATATGAAAGTATGTGAAAAATGAGAAAATTTGGTTATATAATGAGTAATTCGACTTCGGTCAATATTTTAGGTAAATGGACCCGAACCCGGACTTGTGATTTGACGGTCCTGGAGGGTGCGTACGAAAATATGAGGCTTGGGTGTATGCCCGGAATCGAATTCCGAGGTCCCAAGCCCGAGAAATGAATTTTTAAGAAAATTATTTTTTGAAATTAAGGAAATTTGAAATTAAATCTGATCAGAACACAATGGTATCGGACCCGTATTTTGGTTTCGGTGCCCGGTACATGTCTTATATATAGTTTTAGTCATTTATATAAAATTTGATGAAAAACGAATATCATTTGACGTGATTCGAACCCCAATTGCTAAATTTGATACTTGATGAATTTTGAGAAAAACTCCTTGATTTTGAGGTTTGATTTGTTATTATTGAGGTTATTTTGGCGATTTGATCGCACGGATAAGTTTGTATGATGTTGTTGAGCTATTACGTATGTTTGGTTAGGAGCCCCGAGGGCTGGGTGTTTTTTTGATGTGATTCAGAAAGTTTTGAACTTAAGAAAAAGTTCTAGATTTTCTGCTACCGGTGCTCAGGCCTGTTGTTCATCGCTATCAGGTAGTCACTCTTGTGATCGCATAAGGTAAATGGAGATAGGGGTGGATTTTTCCATCATGAACGCGAAGCCACAGTTGCGAACCAGAGCTTTGGGGGATTGCTCATCGCGAACGCGACCTGTGTGACGCGAACCAGTAGTGTTAATTGGAGAGGGATAGGATTTTGGTCGTTCTTCTATGCGAACGCAAAGGTCAGGGGTTTCAACCCTTTGCGAACACGTGGAAGAACTGGTGATTGCATAAGTACACTTACTGGTAGCCTTCACGATTGCAACAGTCTTCTCGCGAACGTGATGAACACTGTCGCCCAACACTTAAAATAGTAGCTAATACGGGATTTGTTCAAAATTTCATAACTTTTTTTTATCTCAACTCCAAATTGGGTGATTTTTGAAAGAGGATTTCACCACAAATTCATAGGCACGTAACCTTAGACTCATTTCCTTCAATTTCCATTAACACCCATTAGATTTTTAGACTTAAATATTGTGAATAAGGGTAGAAAATATCATTTCCCTAATCATCTGAAGTTACTCGTGCTGCCGAAGAATTTTATGACCTTCCTTTCAGAACTGAACCGTGACCTTACACATGCAAATCTCAATCTTACACAACATACCGCGTATACTACACTATCCTAGGATAAACATGAGAACTTCATATCATTTCCGAGCCACAAGCAACTACGTACTCAACTAAACAAGAATGTTCCATTGCTCCAATCTAGAAGAAAATAGCTATGCATCCCATGCTCCTCACGCTTGTAGAAAATATACATCTCCAACCGTGGTAGAAACCATCAAGAACTCTCCAAATTCCATTTTCAGAAAACTAAACCGTCAGAACTGAGTCCTTCTAACTCACCAAGCTATGCAGGCCACTAAAACTCAAGAGCATTACCGCGAAACACCTACAGGAACTCATTACCTTGTAAGCATCCAAAGAACTAATCATATCCTCACCATGTTGATCCGTCCTACTACCAAGCTATCCCATATATCCAAGTTCCTTCAACTTGATACTTCTTCTTGCTATAACACCATAATTCCTCAACCCAAACTCACCACACGAGACCCAAGCATAAAACCACACAGTCTAAGGCTCATAAGCCGATGGATACTCTCTCAAATATTCCCAAAAGCACCACATTCAAATACTTACCATGAAGAGACTTCATAAGAATCTAAAGCCATTACCTTCACCTTCCTGATACTGATGTGTAGAATCCATAATAATATAGAAATACATGAGTCTTGACACTCTCCAATGAAAAACCTCAGTTTCTAGAAAAATATACACCCGGAAAATTTCCTATTATTACATGTAAAATCTTGAACCCATTAGAACCATTCTCGAGAGTCCTCCACTCTACTCAAACTGTAATTAGGTCAATCAAATGGACCAGACGACCTGTGCTCCATTAGCACTCTAACACCGTAGAAAGTAGCCTCACTTTAATGCAACCAAGCAACTTCATGTTCTATGCACCGCACATCCTTTACCAATAACAACTAAAGTCCTTTGGGGATTCTCATTCACCCATAAAGCATAGCATAACCTTTATCAAAATTTTCTTGACTCGAGCCATCCTTTGTCTCAACCTCCGTAAGCCATAACTGATTCACCAGTACACCTCAAACTGGAACAAACATAGCACATAATCGTGCAATCAACAAATGAATAGCAGACTCCCCCATTTAGCTCAAAGCTATAGATCAAAACATACAATAACTCATAATTCATATACTCTATTACTGTCATAATACGGTGATGAGATTAAACTAAATACTTCATAAGCTCGTGCAACACAAACCATCTAGTACTTCAAATCTTCTGAAAATCTCGCATTCACCATCGTAACAGTCAAGCCCACTCTCTTAAATGACCCAAATTCAAATTGCAACACATATATTTCGCTGGTAAAATTGATCTTCCAACAAACAACATAACGATCACACAAACTTCAGAACACTTCGCAGGAGATAACCCACTTGCTTCGCCTCAAACTAATATCTCTTTATACCTTTCCACCGTCATAAACATTACGCAATCACTTAATCATTCAACACACCCACAATTCGGGGCTATACATCAAATCATAATGGAAATCAAGCACCAGATAGTCCTTGCTACCCTCAAGAAGACCCTTTTCATCTCATTCAATTCATATGAACACATCTCGCAGTCACATCACACTCATCACATAACTATCCGGTCATCATTTCTAATAATAGGGACGTCATCAAACATATAAATCCAAATGCACGTGCTCACACAATCAACGCTTCAGTGCTCAAGCTATAGGCAAAACTCGGCCTCAAGTCCTCCAGACTAGCCCAATATCAACACACAGAGATATCACCTTGCCCCTCGATCAGGGAATCACAAGCCATCGATGCATATCTAATACTGAGCGCTCATGCACGCATATGAATGCGTGGAAGGAATTCAAAGAGTTACATTTCAAGCTGAATCAAGGACGCATGATAAGAATTTAAGAATGAAAAGTTTTTTCTAACGGTTCTGCAGCCTCCCCAAGGATAAGTACAGACATCTTCGTACTGATCCGTGAGACTCTACTAAAACCGCTCATGACTCGTGAGGCCTATGTAACCTAGGTTCTGATACCAACTTATCACGACCCTTAAACCGACCCGATCGTGATGGTGCCAATAGTGAAAATAGGTCTGTCGATACAACTCTCAAACTAACCATTAATCAATATAAATCATTTTTTAAACCTTTAATTAATCCAAATATCTCATAATGTATGTCTAATTGAATAGTGTGGAATAAATACATAAGCCTGATATGTCACAAGTTATGAGCATCTACTAAGAGCTGAAAATATACTAAAAACAATCTAAAGGATACAAGAAGGAGAAGAGTAGGGCTGCGAAAGTGGGGCAGCTACCTTGCTAACTCCAATGACGCTGGTCATTGAGCAATCAACACCAGCTACAGAGTTCAGAAATACCTGAATTTACATAGAAGATACAGGGAGTAACGTGATTACTCCAACTCAGTAACTAAAATAATTAAATGAAAGCCGAAAGTAAGAAATCACGTAAGTCACGTCATAACATTACAGCAAATAGAATACATTTCTAAAATAGTACAGAAAATATTTACTTTGTAAATCAAGCTCAGTTTCAGTAAAACATTTTAAAACAACTTTCAATAGTTTCAAATGAGTGATAAAAGAGTGAGTAAAAATGATGGAAAACGTAAACATCCCGTCGGGCAAAACATGTACCATAAACCATCCCTCGGGCATAATATCATCAGAACCATCCCCTCGAGCAACCTCACTATCACTCGTACTCTACCTCTTGGGCATAACATGGATCAAGAACAGCCCCACGTGCAACAACATAAAACAACAACAGCCCATTGGGCTACATCATATCACTCATACTGGGTACCCGCGCTCACTGGGGTTGTACAGACTCAAGGAGGGGCTCCTTACAACCCAAGCACAATAAAAGGCCATCTCGTGGCATAATCAAACAAACACTCAGCCTTATAACAAGCCACCTCGTGGCGTAACAAATCAGGCCCTCGACCCCATAATTATGAATCAGTATAACACTGTTGCGGCACACAGCTTGATCCCATGTATCCTCATAACACGGGCCCTCCGCCTCACCCAGTCAGAAATCTCACAAGACACTCAGGCACAACAAAACATGATATTCAGCCCACAATGTCATTTAAAATGTCAAAACAGAGTAAATATGGCCGAGTTATGAAAATAGTAGAGTGCAACATGACTGAGTACTAAGTCAAAACGGTTAAGGGTTCAAAAGAGTTGGCACGAGGCCCAAGTATGACATTCAGCCCAAAACATGGTAATACTTTCCAAAATACAATGATATCAAATAAGTTTTAATCAAATATGCAACTTATTAGTCATACTGGATGGACTAAGTCACGATCCTTATTGGTGCACGACCCACGCTCGTCTTGTCACCTCGAAGTAGCAAAACAATGTAAAATTCAGTTTTATACCCTCAGGATAAATATTTATAATTATTACTTACCTCAATCTGATCAAAACTCTAGCCCGTGATGCCTTTGCCTCATGACTAGGCCTCCGAATGCTCCAAGTCTAACCAAAAACAGATTCATACCATCAAAATATGCTAAGAAAACAAAGCCCACTCGAAAAGTAACCAATTTAATCCAAGAATCCCAAAATTGGCCAAACCCAACCCATGGGCTCACACCTCGGAATCTGATAAAAATCTCATCAATATAATCCTTATCCTCCCACGAGTCAACACATACCAAGAACATCAAAATCGAACCTCAAATAGCCCTTCAAATTTCCAATTTACACTCCAATTTCAAGCCCTAATTCCCCAACTTTAGGCTTTAAATTCCACAAATGTCATGTTTAAACAAGTAAGAATCAACATAGGATTGAGTATTGAGTTCAAAAATCTTAGCTTCAAGTATTTTCCTTCGATTCCCTCTTCAATCCTTCTCAATAGCTCCAAAAATTGTTCAACAATGGAGAAAATAGACCAAAAATCACGAAACCCACTTTTAAACATTCTGCCCCAGGTAAAATTTCCTTCTTCGTGAACGCAACCGCCCTTTTCGCATTCGCGTAGACCAAATTACACTGCCTCTCAACTTTTCCCTTCGCGAACGCGGACGCTGCCACTCGAACACGATGTTTCTCCAGTCCAGCCTATCGCGAATGCGATACTAATCTCGCGAATGCATAGCACAAGGGCCTAGGTGCCCAATGACCTCACTCCTCTTCGTGAACGCAACCCCAATCATGTATCCGCGATGCACATGTTGCCTTCACCTTCGTGTTTGTGTCCTCTCCTTCGCGAATGCATAGAGCAAAATCATGATCAAAGAAAACACCCTTCGTGAACGCGATGTACCCTCTGCAAACGCGATGAACAAAAATCTCTACAACAAAAACCAGCAAAACTGCCAAGTCCAAAGTCCAAAAAATGATCCGTTAATCACCCGAAACTTACCCGAGGCACTCGAGACCTCAACCAAACATGCCAACATATCTTATATCATTATTAAAACTTGTTCCAACATTCTCAATGCTCAAACCAATATCAAAACTTCAAATCATCAACGGATTCAAGCCTAAGAATTCTAAAAACTTCCAAATTCCCTTTCGATCAAAAAAGTCTATCAAACCTCATCTGAATGACCTAAAATTTTGCACACACGTCATAAATGACATAATGGATCTACTTCAACTGCCGAAATTCCATTCTGACCCTTATAGAAAAATCTCACCTATCGACCAGAAACACCAAACCAATTTCGCCAATTCAAGCCTATATCTACTCCGGACCTCCAAAACACATTCCGATCATGCTCCTAAGTCCCAAATCACCTAACGGAGCTAACCAAATCATAAAAATCCAAATCCGAGATCCAATACTAAAAAGTCTAAACTTGGTCAACTGTTCTTCCAAATCCATTCCGATTACCCTGAAAATTGAAACCGATGATTTACATAAGTCATAATACATCACATGGGGCGAGTGGGTGATTTACCAAGTAATTGTCTTTCTAGAAGCAACTTCTTTATTCTACTCGCTACCGATTTTGGGTCTTATTAATCTATAATAATCGATAAGAAAATTACTGCCGCTGTCAACTACAGACCTAGAGTAGGACCTAAACAATGAACTCTTCTCTTTGGCAACAAACAATCAAACTCAAACCTTTATGAAGATGAACATACGATGTGACTTGAACCACGCCCTCACTTCACGTCTTCTGACAGCTATTTGAACCTCTTTCATGCTGTTCTCTAGAGTTCAAGAATAGATCCTTGCATATCCCTTATTTGTCCATTAAGTCTGTTTTCGCTCATTTCCACGATAGTCTTTTAACTCGTACATTTTATGCTTCCTCATCACCGTTTGGAAGGAGTACTTGCCGATCTGAGAAGTAAAAGCTCTCTTTACTATAATGCCATCGTATCGTGAAAAGTTATTGAAATAGACCATTCGAATTTCTTTTTCATCTGATATCACAACCGCTAAACGCTCTATAAAGTCGAGCATCATTATGTTCACTAAATTTTTTGAAATCTGATATTGAGAAATCGTTATCTTCACTGAAATATGTTTTAATATAATATTCAGACTTGGAAGCAAGATGTTTACCCGGCTTAACCACTAAGAACCCCATTGCGCAAGGAACATGAACCTCGTCATGGAGAGCAAAGAAGATTTCTATAAGTGGTAGTACCTAGTTGGGGCTTTGTGGTATAATTCTTTGCCGAAAGAGGTCTCCACCGACCCAATGAATTTCCGATGTGATTGACAAGCAGGGGGGCATGGAACGGAGTTTAATTCATCTCGACATGAGTTCACCAAGTCTAAGAAAGGACCAGATATCCAATGAGAAGAGGTATATCAGGTCACCGAGAACTGACGTGTAAAATGCAAAAATTTAAAACGATCGATCTGTTGGAAACACGTTTTCAATGCAATATACTAAAACGTGTGTTCTTTTGTATAGGTTTTGATGAATGACAAACGAAGCGAAAATTGATATATGACGAAGTTCAAGAAACAAGCGCACAGTTGATATACAAAGAGATTCAAGCTCAAGACAAAGTTTTATAGTTTAATTGAGTCATTCTTAATTGTGATCTTGATCCTACAACTTGACTCGTAACATGGCTTCTCTCATAAAACTATTTTCCAAAATCATGCATATTTAATTTAATGTCAAATGATTTTAAATCATGCATATTTACAGTAGTCAAAATAATTTTTAGACATGCCTTAAAAATCTGGACTAAGATAATCGATTATGTACTTATGATAATCGATTGTTTTAAGCTAAGACTGCATGACAATCGATTGTGAACTAATGACAATCGATTGTGAGTAAGACAGTGAGCATCAGGTTTTTCAAACCTGCATGACAATCGATTGTAAACTAATGACAATCGATTGTGACTGAGGCAGTGTCCATCAAAGTTTTTCAAAACTCAGAATAATCGATTATGAACTAATGGTAATCAATTATGTTGAGACAGTGTCTTCCAGTGATTTTCAAATTTATTAAATAATCGATTGTTACATTGGACAATCGATTGTCAAAGAGACAGTGTCTAAAATGTTTCTCAAAAACTGATAAGTAATCGATTGTTGACTTTGTGCAATCGATTGTGAAGCTGACCGTTGTCGTAAAGTTTTCAAATACCGTCAGGTAATCGAGTATTGATTCTGTATAATCGATTGTTTTGATTGAAATCCGGAAAAGATTTTTTGAATGTTATTGGGTAATCGATTATTGATTTTGTATAATCGATTGTTTTGATTAAAATCCGGAAAAGATTTTTTGAACGTTGCTGAGTAATCGATTGTTGATTCTGGACAATCGATTGTTTGTGGTAAAATCTGGAAAGGATTTTTTGAACGTTGCCAGTAATCGATTATGGATTGTAAGTAATCGATTATCAAGCGTAAAATCTGGGATTGAATCTTGATCTGACTGGCAGACAATCGATTGTTGGGGTTTGACAATCGATTGTCAGTGAGTAAAATCAGCAACTCTTAATTGGCAATTAGGCAACGGTAGTGCCAAGTTTTTCAACTATAAATACAGCTTCATTTCAGTGTTTTAAACACAACAACATACTACAACTGATCATTACATTGCTATAAGCTTGCATACTTTTGTTTATCATTTTATATTCAATTTCATAAAGCTTTTGAGAGCCATATTCTTGTCCAAAGTTTTTGTGATCTAGAGCTTACTCCTTTTACTCATATCTACTCATTAGGGAGTATTTTGTTTGAGTGTTTAGTGTTTTATACACTTGTAAGAGAATTGTGATTCTCTTGTTGTAAGGAACTTGTGTTTCCTTGGTTGAAGTCTTGGAGTGTTGTATCTCCGAGCAAAGGTGTTAAGGCTTGTGTCCTTAAGTTGTAAAGGTTTTTTGAGCACCCGTAAGCTTAACAAGTTAGTGGAAAATCTCGAGAGAGTCTCTCGGGGATTGGACTAGCCACATGTTGTGGTGAACCAGAATATATCGATGCGTTCTTTCCTTTTTGTTTATTTAACGCACTTATTTATTTCCTGCAAATTTTAATTTTCGCAAGTTTACGCTAAATTTTATTATAACACTATTCACCCCCCCCTCTAGCGTTAAGCGTATTTCCTAACAATTGGTATCTGAGCCATACTCTCTGAAGACTTAACAGTTTGAGAGAACCATCCATGGCTTCTACTCATGACGCTTTTGCAGGAATTGATGAAGGACAGTGCTCCACACGACCACCTCTTTTCAACGGTACAAATTACACGTACTGGAAGGAGAGGATGAAGATCTTCGTTTAGTCCAACAGCTTTCACCTTTGGAAGGTGATAATAAAGGGAAACCAAATTCCAACAAAGAAGGTGGAAAACGAATGGGTTCCCAAGTCCGAGGATGAGTATGACGCGGATGACATCCGAAAGGTTCAAAATAATGCTAAAGCAATTAATTTATTATATTGTGCTGTTAATGCTGACGATTACAGGAAAATATCGTGTTGCACAACGGCAAAGGAGATGTGGGATAAGCTAGAAGTTACGTACGAAGGTACGGACCAGGTAAGGGAAGCAAAAATTGATTTCCTAACCCATTCTTATGAATTATTTCACATGAAGGAAGGTGAAAAGGTGGACGAAATGTTTGAGCAATTTTCAATAATCGTAAATGACCTACATGCTCTCAAGAAAACACGGATAGAGAGCTCGTTCGAAAAATTCTTAGAAGTCTCACACCGGCATGGAGATCAAAGGCCGATGCAATTCAAGAATCCATTGGCGTTTCAAACGTCACCATCGACGCACTAAGAGGTAACCTTAAGACCTATGAATCTACTATTCTTAACCCTTTTGTTGATGATCAAAGGAGGCAAAGAATAGCTCTAAAGGCGAGCACAAGCCAACCGCAAATTGATGAGGAAGGAGACAACGAGTTTGGACTCGTTATCAAAAGATTTCAAAAGTTCATGCGCAAGGAGTATGAACGCAAGGGCAAAAAGCAAGGCGAACAAATCAAGTGCTATGAATGTGGTGAAACCGGGCACATCAAATCAAATTGCCCAAACATCAAAAAGGAGAAGAAACCTTTTAAAAAGCAACGTGCATACATTTCTTGGGGAGGCGACTCCGGAGATGAGTCAAGCGAAGGAGAAGAAGACGAAGCAGCAAATCTTTGCCTTATGGCACAAGAAGACAACAAAGATGAGGTATGTCAAATCTCTTCTAAAAACTTCTTTACTCTTGAAGAAATGCGAACTGCTTTTGATGAATTATATGCTGAGTTTATTAAGGCTTCAAAAACTGTTAAGGGCATAAAAGAAAATGCTTCATTAAAAGAAAAGGATTTTCAAAAACAACTTTCTTTGAAAGAAAAGGATTTAGAAAAACTGATTTTAGAAAATGAAAAGCTGAAAGAGGAAAACAAGTTTTTTGGAAAAAGAAGCGCCGATAAGCCCGAAAGTTCTACTAAAAATTGTTCTTCTTGCTTGCATCTCAAAAATGAGGTAGATAGACTCAAAGGTACCTTAGATAAGTTTAATTCTTCCCACAAGAATTTGAATGAGGTCCTTGTAAATTTGAAATCAACCAAGCATGGCATAGGATTTAAGAATGAGGTTAAAGAAAAGGTTGAAGCCAAACCCCAACCACCTAAGGCTCAACCTAGGGCTAATAAAACAAATGCTTATCCTAGAAATAGCAATCCTAGAACCAATATGCATGCTAGACAAAATGTTGAACATTTTAGGAGACCTAGAAATGAATTACCACCTAGAAATAGTTATCCTAGAAATGATGCATATTTTAGGCCAAATGTTGAACCCTTGAGAAGACCTAGAAATGGACTTCAACCGAGAAACAATCACTCTAGAAATGCTGCCCATCCTAGAGCTCATAGTAGGAGAAATAATTTTCATTCGTCTAGTTACTATGAACCTAGAAGGATGCATAACCCAAATGTGACTTGTCATTATTGTAGACGTATTGGTCATATTGCTCCTGCATGCTTTACACGTCATAGACATATTACTCAATCGCATCATTATAATATGCCTAACCCCCAAGGACCCAAGATGGCATGGGTACCTAAAGAACATTAATTTGTTTTGTAGGTGTGCTTGAAGGGATCAAGTGTACTATGGTACCTTGATAGTGGATGCTCCAAGCATATGACGGGAGATGAATCCAAATTCCTTCAATTAGAGCACAAAGAAGGAGGAAGTGTTATCTTCGGTGATAACAATAAAGGAAAGATCATCGGCATCGGCTCGGTCGGTAAGGATGAAAATTCCTCTATTAAGCATATATTACTTGTTAAAGGATTAAAGCATAATCTCTTGAGCATAAGCCAATTGTGTGACAAGGGAAATCTTGCTTTATTTGATTCTGATGAATGCTTAGTGTTTAGACGTAGTGATTTCAAAATTATCCTCCGTGGTTTTGGAGTGGATAATATTTATATGGTTGATCTTGCTAATTCCTCACCCGATTATGTTGATTGTCTAATGAGTAAAGAGGATGATACTTGGCTATGGCATCGTAGAGTAGAACATATCAATATGCATCTTTTGAACAAATTGATTTCTCAAAACTTAGTTGTTGGTCTTCCCAATTTAAAATTTGAAAATGACTCTATTTGTGACTCGTGTCAAAAGGGGAAGCAAACAAAAGCATCTTTCAAATCTAAAAACATTATTTCAACTTCTAGACCATTGCAAGTGCTTCATATGGATTTATTTGGTCCCTCTCGCATTGAAAGTCTAGGAAGAAATAAATATGCTTTTGTGATTGTTGATGATTACTCGAGATTTACTTGGACTTTATTTCTTGCCAATAAAAGTGATGCTTTTCAAAATTTTAAATATTTTCTTAAGCGTGTTCAAAATGAGAAAGAAACAACCGTCACTTCAATTAGAAGTGATCATGGGGGAGAGTTTGATCACAATCTCTTTGCGGACTTTTGTGACGAACTCGGAATCGAGCATACCTTTTCCGCTCCACGTACACCACAACAAAATGGGGTGGTGGAAAGGAAAAATAGGTGTCTCGAAGAGATGGCTAGAACCATGCTCGACGAAGCTAAGATACCCAAACATTTTTGGGCGGACGCCGTGAGTACCGCTTGCTATGTTCTAAATAGAGTAGTAATTCGGCCGATACTCATGAAAACCCCCTATGAACTTTATAAGGGTAGAAAACCAAATATTTCCCATTTTAGAGTTTTTGGTTGCAAATGTTTTGTTCATAACAATGGCAAAGATCAATTGTGTAAATCTAATGCTAAGTCAGATGAAGGTATTTTCATTGGATATTCCTCACGTAGTAAAGCATATAGGGTCTTTAATAAAAGAACCCAAATTGTGGAGGAATCCCCTCATGTTGCATTTTCCAAAAATAATGCTCGCTTGGCGAGAAAGGATTCCGGTTTTGATCTTGCAGGTATCTTAGATAGCTTGAAAGACAAAATACAAGAGGAACCACCCAAGGAAAATAAAGATGAAACTGAGGAACAACCAACGGAAGAAGCGCCACAATTGGAAAAAGAAACAAAAGTGCCAAATGAGTGGAGGACGATAAAAGATCACTCTCTTGAACAGGTAATTGGAGACGTCGGAGGAAAGGTAAGTACCCGAAACTCTCTTAAGAACACTTTAGGACACACTTCTTAAGAGCTCACGTTCTCACTTGGCAACACTAGTTTAAGTTATTACTTTGTTACATGATTTCTAACTTGAGCATCGGAGACGTCTAACGATTTTTGCAGGTATCGCCCCAAAGGAAAGGGGAATTATAAAGCATGACGCGCAAGAATCGAGTCTTCTTCAGAAAAATCTGTTTCCCTCATCAAATAATCGATTATCTCGTATCAATAATCGATTGTAATGCTATCATTTGAGCTATTATACTCTCTTTAAATAATCACACCTTCTTTCCAATAAATAAACAAGGTTTATTTCATCTTTGGCATCTTATTATTATGTTATTTTGCTAATGGCAAAAGGGGGAAGATAACGGGTATGATGCACTCTCAAATTATAAGCTTAAATTGAGGGGGAATTCTCAAATTGAGGGGGAACAAATTGCATACTTGTTGCATGTATATACTTGTCTTGAATCGTCAATATAAATTGCAATATAAATTGCTTGTCTTGCATATCCCGCTTAATGTTTGCCATTATCAAAAAGGGGGAAATTGTTGGAAACACGTTCTTAATGCAATATACTAAAACGTGTGTTCTTTTGTATAGGTTTTGATGAATGACAAACGAAGCGAAAATTGATATATGACAAAGTTCAAGAAACAAGCGCATAATTGATATACAAAGAGATTCAAGCTCAAGACAAAGTTTTATAGTTTAATTGAGTCATTCTTAATTGTGATCTTGATCCTACAACTTGACTCGTAACATGGCTTCTCTCATAAAACTATTTTCCAAAATCATGCATATTTAATTTAATGTCAAATGATTTTAAATCATGCATATTTACAGTAGTCAAAATAATTTTTAGACATGCCTTAAAAATCTGGACTAAGATAATCGATTATGTACTTATGATAATCGATTGTTTTAAGCCAAGATTGCATGACAATTGATTGTGAACTAATGACAATCGATTTTGAGTAAGACAGTGAGCACCAGGTTTTTCAAATCTGCATGACAATCGATTGTGAACTAGAGACAATCGATTGTGACTGAGGCAGTGTCCATCAAAGTTTTTCAAAACTCAGAATAATCGATTATGAACTAATGGTAATCGATTATGTTGAGACAGTGTCTTCCAGTGATTTTCAAATTTATTAAATAATCGATTGTTACATTGGACAATCGATTGTCAAAGAGACAGTGTCTAAAATGTTTTTCAAAAACTGATAAGTAATCGATTGTTGACTTTGTGCAATCGATTGTGAAGCTGACCGTTGTCGTAAAGTTTTCAAATACCGTCAGGTAATCGAGTATTGATTCTCTATAATCGATTGTTTTGATTGAAATCCGGAAAAGATTTTTTGAACGTTATTAGGTAATCGATTATTGATTTTGTATAATCGATTGTTTTGATTAAAATCCGGAAAAGATTTTTTGAACGTTGCTGAGTAATCGATTGTTGATTCTGGACAATCGATTGTTTGTGGTAAAATCTGGAAAGGATTTTTTGAACGTTGCCAGTAATCGATTATGGATTGTAAGTAATCGATTATCAAGCGTAAAATCTGGGATTGAATTTTGATCTGACTGGCAGACAATCGATTATTGGGGTTTGACAATCAATTGTCAGTGAGTAAAATCAGCAACTCTTAATTGGCAATTAGGCAACGGTAATGCCAAGTTTTTCAACTATAAATACAGCTTCATTTTAGTGTTTTAAACACAACAACATACTACAACTGATCATTACATTGCTATAAGCTTGCATACTTTTGTTTATCATTTTATATTCAATTTCATAAAGCTTTTGAGAGCCATATTCTTGTCCAAAGTTGTTGTGATCTAGAGCTTACTCCTTTTACTCATATCTACTCATTAAGGAGTATTTTGTTTGAGTGTTTAGTGTTTTATACACTTGTAAGAGAATTGTGATTCTCTTGTTGTAAGGAACTTGTGTTTCCTTGGTTGAAGTCTTGGAGTGTTGTATTTCCGAGCAAAGGTGTTAAGGCTTGTGTCCTTAAGTTATAAAGGTTTGTTGAGCACCCGTAAGCTTAACAAGTTAGTGGAAAATCTCGAAAGAGTCTCTCGGGGACTGGACTAGCCACGTGTTGTGGTGAACCAGAATATATCGGTGCGTTCTTTTCTTTTTGTTTATTTAACGCACTTATTTATTTCCTGCAAATTTTAATTTTCGTAAGTTTACGCTAAATTTTATTATAACGCTATTCACCCCCCTCTAGCGTTAAGCGTATTTCCTAACACTATCGAGTTTTTACATCAATAAAAGATTGAGCTAATATTGTATATATGAGTAGTCTTGCGAACTAACCTTCCTGCAGAATATTGGTATCATACTTTTGATGACTTTGGTGCCAAAATATTTTGTGAAAATGAGATTGAAGTGCTATAAGTCACATTCCTTGCCATGATGTACAGTCATAAAATTTTCACGATTAACAAGAAAGTACACAAGTAGTTGCTTGAAAGGTTAGCTAATAAAATTGCAAAATCAAACCTTCTCCCAATAAAGGATTTCGTGGGCATAGAGTCCCGACTAGTAGTTTTGTAATACTATGCCATTTCAACACAGAAACAACATATGCATCTCTTGCTATCAATCGATACATTAGAAAAAGGATATCGTGCCTTTGAATTACTTTACATTCCTGAAATGGAAAGTTAAAATTCAAAATAAGTATTTAAGAGGATAGAGTTTTGTGGTGATAACGTGTTATAAAATAAAAATTATAAAGTAAAGAAATCGAAGATAAATATAGAAAGAGATTGATATATTATTTAACTTAAAACTGATGTACATAATGAAATGAAATCTCCTCTGTTTATAGAAGAAAGGAAGCAACTGCAAAGCTTTTCAGGAAGCATCTTCGAGGATTTTCAGGAATCAGTTGCAAAGCTTTTCTCAAAACAGATACGAGGCTTTTCTTGAGCTGATTGGAAGCTGTCTGCATAAGATACTCACAACCTACCTATTTAATAAGAAGCTGACACAAATTATTTCATTGAGTCGCTTGCAACTTACCTGCTTGAAGATAAACTTTAACAAAATACTAAATAAATAATCTTTTTCAAAAAATTTATCTACATTGAAGTGATAAATGAACATCTATAATAATATTTCTCTCCCTATCTCTCTCAATGATTTCTTTGTGATTTGGTTAAGTGGCAATGACGCAACATTTGATGTGTAAATTAGGTGTAAGTCATGAATTTTTTTCCTTTTTTTTTTGAGATTTTGTTTTATTTAGGGGCGCTTTTATTGCAATTTTGGCGCTTTGGTAAAATGAATTTTAAAATTAAAAAATTGTAGAATAGTGGCGGTTTTGTTGCATTTAGCGACGCTTTAGTAAATAAAATTTGAAATAATGGCAATATTTTTGTTGAATGCGTATTTGTAAATAAATTTGAAAATTAAAAAAAGTGAGAATTTTTTGAAATATTGGCGATTTTGTTGCATTTAGCGGTGCTTAATTTTGTTACATTTAACAGTTCTTTTGTAATATTTTTTTAATAATAAAGGTCTTTTTGGTTTTATTTCACGTTCAACTTGTTAATAAAATCCCTATTCTTAGGCGTCCCTACCAAATCTCTCTCCATATTCTAACGGAAAAAGGGAATCAAATAACACTCCAAATTTACAATAAACTACTATAACTATTAGAACATATTTACTTTGGTATCTAATTTTATTAACGGTTAAGGGTCAAAACTGTCCTCAACCTATCGACTCCGGAACAAAATTGCTCTCCGTTTACCTTTGGCGAAGAAAATGTCCCCTCCGTTAACTTTGTGGCCTATTTCTACCCCTAAAATCTAACAGAATCTTGAATTTCATTTTTAATTTTTTTTAATGCCACGTGTCACGTTTTGATTGGGACATATAAAGAACGGAAAATTGGGACATATAAAGAACGGAAAAAGGGTCAAAACTGCCCTCAACGTATTGACTCCGGAATAAAATTGCCCTCCGTTAACCTTTTTTGGGTCGGGTCGGTCGAGTTGAAGTGTAATGTGATTTCTCGCTTTCCAACAAATGTAAAGAGCTTGATATATCACATATATTCATCTTCAGTTAAAGTGGATTGGTCATTCCTATCCAATGGGGGCTGGTTTTTCATGGCTTGGTTATGGGGGACGGGTTGGACGCCTGGTTCGTGATGGAGGGGGGCTGTTTGGTTGTGAAGTTTTCCGGCGATGTGAAGGTGACGGGCTTGACGGGGAAGATGAAGCAACGGGGTAGCCATGAGAGGTCGTTTGGTGGTTTAGGGTTAGAGAGGGTGTGTTGTGAGGAAGATGAAGACAGGGTTGGGTGTTTTTTGGGTCGGGTCGGTCAGGATGCTTGTATTTAATTTTTAATTTTTTTTAATTCCACGTGTCACGTTTTGATTGGTCATTAAATAAACTTGACCCAAAATCAATTCTCACCCAAATCTGACACAACCCGACCCAACCCGACCCAAAAAGGTTAACGGAGGGCAATTTTGTTCCGGAGTCAACACGTTGAGGGCAGTTTTGACCCTTTTTCCGTTCTTTATATGTCCCAATTTTCCGTTCTTTATATGTCCCAATCAAAATGTGACATGTGGCATTAAAAAAATTAAAAATGAAATTCAAGATTTTGTTAGATTTTAGGGGTAGAAATAGGCCACAAAGTTAACGGTGGGGGCATTTTCTTCGCCGAAGGTAAACGGAGGGCAATTTTGTTCCGGAATCGATAGGTTGAGGGCAGTTTTGACCCTTAACCGTTTTATTAATAGGGAAATTTTCGCATTTAGTCTCTAAAATATTTATGAATTTTGATTTTGATACCTTAATATAGCTGGTTAAGCACACTTAATCTTCGATTAATAAAAAATGCACTCTTGATCCACTAAATTTAACAGATTATTAACAATTAAATCATCTAATTATCCATACATTATGCTAAATTTGTGTAATTACTCCATGTTTGAGTAATATATAGCCTTTAAAAATAATCTAATATATCATATTTTCTATTACATAGAAAAGGCAAATATGGTGCAAACTTATCATTATACCCGACCATTTTTTACTGGTATATAGAAAAGCGAAGATGATCGACCATTTGAGGGCTTTTTTGACTTTTCATAACTTATAACAGACGTGTCCTTTAAAAGTGACATATTTTGAATATAAATGGACCAAAGACAACATGTTAATAAATTCAAGGTTAATATGCTTTTTTTTTAAAATTACAAGGACCAAAATATGATTAAATATTTTTGATGAATTATACATATACCTCAAATGCTGCTCTAGTCCTAACATCAGTAAGTTATGGCCATGGGAAATTATTTTCTTGAGTTCACATTTCTTGTTGCACCTTTCATTGTCTTATGGCAATTAACTGTAGCGAATAAACGCAAGAATCTCATAGTTTCTTCTTCATCTGAAAAGCAAAAAAAATCTCACCGATCTTCCATTTGATATTATAATCAACATCATCAAAAGATTGAGATTCAAATATCACTTTCAAATCTGTCTCCTTAGCAAATCATGGCGTTCTCTATTATTCACACCCGAAATCGCCACCGTATCAACATAATTTCTGATAAAAAATACACAATATTGAGTTACAATGATGTTATAAGCCCCAGTGATGTGAAATGGAAATTCAAGATTCCAATAGAATTGTTATCTATAGAGTATGTTTTATTGAAACCCATTAATTGTATACTTTGTATTTATGTTACGGATTCATAAAATTTACTCTTTAAATCGCAATTCTTGGAGAGTGGTTAAGAGTTCGTGCTCAGATAGTTATGTAGCTATCGATTTGGAGAAAGAAGTGATCACTGGGGTGAGTTATTCATATAATAGAAGAAAAGATCAGGAATGTGAAGATCAAATAAATTGGAGAAATGAAAGTGATAACGCTATGTTATTGACATGTCCTGAAGATGATCTGGTTCTATGTTGCAAGGGATATGAAGCGAAATGTTGGTATTACTATTCTGTAAGAAACTTTGCTTTTGCTGGGAGCCTTGTTTCACTCAATAGAAACTACGATAATCATGGTTAATAGTTGGGAATCCTTTAAATATTCTTGATATTTGTGATTTTAAGTTATATGAACTGACTTTATAAATATTTTTTATAATGTCAGTGCATAGAACTTAAACTCTTTGCATTTTACTTTTCTTACCAAATTTTACTAGAGTATAGTGAAAAAATGGCATGTTAGGCCTTGAAGAGCATAATCATTGTTATTCAGTAAGAAGATTTTAGTAGTGTTTTTCTATTTGGATATTAAATGTAGCTAATGATCAAGAACAATAAAGAATGGATCTTTTTGGCTTTTTATTTGTAGCTTTTTAATATAGATTAATGCTTTTCAGGCAATGTCAAAGAAGCTTTTAGCATCTCTTGATCATTTCTATATACTTTAGTTGGTTAAAATGTTGATGTTGAATATTCAATAGATTGTAATATTAATTTGTATAATTATCATTTTTGCTTTTAAAAAGTACGATATTTTCCTGAACCCTGCATAGAATGTGGAACTAGTAAAGTAAGGGCATTCAAATTTCCACCAACTTCAGAATTTCTTAGAAAAGCTGTACCAACCGCGATGTTTTCTTTCCCTTTCTTGCATTCCACAACAAAGTCAAATCTCATAAGCTAAGCGAAGCAATAGGTTGTTGTTGTCTTAAAGCTGCACCAATTCCCGATATCGAAATACAAAGTCGGAGTCAGAATTTAAAGTTTATGTAATTTGAATTTACCCACAGACCATAACTTCTCTTAGTTGTTGGGTTCGCAATTAAATATTTAGTAAATTTCTCAAGACAAATATAATTTTTTAAGCAAAAGAGACTTAGCTCCGCCTTTGCCAAAGCATCACATTCAAATACAAATGCTTTTGAAAAATACGACAAAGCAAGAACAGGAGCTAGTCTCCAGGGACGAAGCTACACTCTGGTAAGGGTGGTTAATTGACCACCTTTAATTGACAATAAGAGAGTGGAAAGTAGATGAAGCATTTGTAATGATGCATAACATCACCAAGAACTCATAATGTCCTACTTTCTCGACGTCAGATGGATGAACTTTTACTTGGCGATCATTGCTTGAGCAAAAATTTAACTTCGAAAAAAAATGTGCCCTGCGCAACTCGACTAGTAGTTCATCAATAACATAAATGGGAAATTTTCCTTAACCATAATGGTTAGCGCCATGTATTATCCTGCATAAAAATAAAAAAAAACCACAAATCAAATATGAAAAATGAAATGTCCGATTTACCAAAAATTAAGGAAGTAGAAGAAATTATGGCAAGAATGAGCACAAGGCATTAACGGATGGATTTAAATTATACAATTACGATGTAAAGAAGTTTACACTATTGGTGCAATTAAACTTATTAATTCATGTCATTATTCTATTATTTTATCTAGTAATATATCGAAATTGCTATGGAAAACTTATGTTACGTTGTTATATATCAACTTTACAGAGACATGCCTGAAATTATAAAAGCATTATACTAGACATGCCTGCTAGTGAAAGTATGGCTACTAGAACAACAAACTAAGAATCATGAACATTTAAGAGGATTATAATCTAAACATACTACTGCAACAACATCCCAGTATAATCCCACTTAGTACGATCTGGGGAAAGTAGTGTGTACGCAGACCTTACCTCTACCCTGGAATAGAGAGGTTGTTTCCAAATAGACCCTCGGCGTCCTTTCCTCCAAGAACTTCCCACCTTGCTCTTGGGGAGACTCAAACTCACAACCTCTTGGTTGAAAGTGGAGGTTGCTTACCATTAGACTATTTATTTCCAAACATAAGACTATATTTCCAAAAATAAAATAAAGAGAAAGAAAGAATCTAACTTAAGACTATATTTTGTACAAGGCAGAGCCGTAAAAATTACCCACTATTCAAGAAATTTACAAAGTCAAAAAGTAGCCCGATGCACTAAGCTCGGGATCCGGGGAAGGACCGGACTACAATGGTCTATTGTATACAGCCTTACCCGAAGGCCGTCGAAAAGGCTCTTCTGGTGTACAAAACATTCCGCGTTCATGCTAGGTACGGGGAACGGCCGTACCCCAAGGAGTACGATATTGGCAGCATGCAAGCGCCACTTTCACAACTTGAACCCGTGACCTTTATAGGTCATACGGATACAACTATACCGTTGCTCTAAGGCTCCATTCATGGAAGAGCATGAATAGTTACAAGTTCATTACTCTATTTCATACTTGAACTCAAACATATAGGACACCAAGAAAGAAGTAAATCAAGGAAAAGATGTCTTACAATCTCAGAGATATGGACCTCAACAGAACTTGCATAGTTTTCTTGCATGTCCTGCTGAATTTGCTCAGCAGAATTCCCAACAGACTCTTTACACCTCCTTATATCAATCAGAGAAAGCGTGATTATATCTGCAAAATCTTGAGGAATTGAATCCAAGAACCTACAACGTTCAAGAAATAGTCGTTCAAGGCACGGAAAGTGATCACAACTTGCTCTCCAGTGCACAAAATCCAAATCTTCCAGGAGCAAGAGTTTCAAGCTAGGAAAGCCTTCATCTACTACTTCCCATGTCTTGCCTATGCAGGCACGATATGTTAGTTTAAGGGCCTCGAGTTTGGGCAGCTTACCAACAATGCTCAAATCATCCCATCTCAAAAAAGTCCGACTAAAAGCTAACTTCTTGAGGTTTTGTGGAAAAACATCTGCTGGTGGAAGGAGCAAAGGTAGCAAAAGATCTGAATGTGGTTGTTTTTGCCCAGTAAACCTTAAGTAATCTGAAGGTCTGCTTTTTAGAAAGAAAGGACGAACTGGAAGATAGTTATAATACAGATGAAACTCCAATTCCTCTAGCTGATCTAAGTAGCGAAAATCATAGATGCCCCTGCAACTATAATAGTCTTCCGCGATGCCATATATTTGCAACTTCCTTAAGTTAGGAAATAGTCTAAAGACAGAACTAGTACAATTCCAAGGATTCCATCCAGACAGATGTTGTAAATTTTTCAGGACCAAACGTTTCTCTGTAGGCTCATGATATCGCAAGTAATTCCAGTCCAAACAGAGGTGCCTCAATTGCTGCATTGCCAAAATTTCTGATGGTAATATGAAAGGATATGGCCGTTCCCATTGCCAACGCTTGAGATGTGGAAAATTAAGTATAAAAGTTTGCAGATAACATAGGCTAGATATTGATGGAGGAATGTCTATTGATGAGGGAATTTCTTTTCCTATATACTTCTCCAAGGCAGGAGAAAGAGTCAAAGCAAGGTATCTCAAATGAATTAAATCAAGTATTCTGCTGGGGAAAGTAACACATCTCAGTAAAGCAAGATCTAGTATTCTTACTAGCTTGAAACGCAACGACTTTTGAACGAACCAGGTCCCTTTAAACAGATAATGGAATGGACCTCATTATCAGGATACATATCCAGTTTTTTCTCAATTATACCATGAAACACTTGGTTCAATTGGATACTGATCCGACCTTGACTGTTAGAGGAAAAATGCATGGAGCGCTCTAATGGATTTTGATCATAGTCTTCTCCAATAACATTCACAAAATTCACATTTCGAGCTTCCTTCAAGCAGAGTTCACGTGTCACATCATGCATTCCACAACTCTCGATTTTCCCATCAAAATTCAAACTGTGGATGAAAATTAAGCTTCTATCTATAAGATCTTTTAGATATTTTTCTGCCACTTGTTCTAGGCTTTTCATCTCTTCTACCTTCAAAAATCCCTCTGCTGCCCATAATTCCATCAGTTTATCGACAAAAATTAGTTCATCCTCTGGGAAGATTGCAAAATATAGAAAGCACGGTTTTAGGTGATTAGGCAAGTAATGGTAACTCAATGCCAACACCGTCATGCATTGGGCATCAACATCTGTGGTTACCACTGAACTTACACTCTCGGCAACGCTTTGCCACTCATCCAATGCTTTACCTTTTTTGGAGAGAAGTCCAGCAATCAGGGTAATCGCTAGAGGTAATCCTCCACACTTTAATGCAATTTGTTTCCCGATTATTTCAAAATCGAGAGCAAAAAATTCCTTCTCAAAAACCTTTCCGCATAGTAAATTCCAACTTTCATTAGAATTCAGAAGGCGCATTTGGTAAGGAGGTTTACCTGAGCTAGCATATTCAGCCACATCCACATTCCGAGTAGTCAGCAGTATCCGGCTTCCATTATTACAATCTGAGAAACATAGTTTTATATCGTCCCAAGCTTCTGTAGTCCATATGTCATCAATGACTACCAAGTACCTCCCGCCTTTTAGAAGCTTTTGGAGTCGATCTGCTAGCTGCCCAACATCTTGCTGATCATAAAATTCGTAAGTCTTTCCACCTATAGAAAAAAGAAGGCCGAGGAGTACATTTATCGCCCGATACTGTAGTGACACAGTAGCTTTTGCACGAATGTCAAAGTGAGACGTAATGAATGGATCATTGTAAATTTTGTTAGCCAAAGTTGTCTTGCCTATGCCGCCCATCCCTACAATCGAGACAACTTCTAGTTCACTTGCTCCTCTGGTAAGTTGATCCTGCAGCATCTTGAATTCAGTTTCATGACCAACCATTGTATTCTCAAGTTCTAAGGCAGGTTGAGATACATCGGCAAGAGACAAATTTTGTGCTTCCAGATCTTTGCTATTTGTATACATGTTCTGCACTGCCATCCACTTGTTCATCGCGGAATCAATATGTTCTACTGCTTGTTTCAAGAGGGAAAAAAGTTCCCAAGAATCTATTTTTCGTGTAACTGCGTCTTTTGCTAAGAAAACTTTCCTTGATTCAGATTCAACCATATCTTCCGCGCTACACGCTAGCTCTATGATTTCAGCTTCCAAACTTTTCAATACCTCAATATCATCGCCTACTACTTTCAATGGTTTCTCCAAAATAGATCTCAAGTATTCAAGCTTTTCGTAGAACGATTGCAAATTACATCCAGTAAGTTGCATAGATTGTTGTATGGTGCTCATAAGGGAAGTAACAGCAGCATAAGCCATGTCCCTCTTTCTCTCTTTTGTGTGTGATAGAAGGCAGAATATCTCTTAGTATGATTACAGATGATTCATCTGTAATGGAGTTGAGACTGGGTGAAGCAGGTAAATCTTACTCAGAATGGGCAGCAAAAATGGCGTTGGATCTTGAAACAGGTGTGTGCCATGGCCACATGGCCGGCTTTTGGGTAAAGCCTCTAAAGCCCAAGCTTTACCCAATAATTTTTTTTTTAATTGTAATTTTACTCTTGTTACATATTTTGGCAAAAAATAAAAAATACAAACATATTTTTGTTTCGTAAAAATGAGCTCCTAACATATAAATATAAAATTTATTAAAGAAATTTAGTAATTATTTTTTTAGTCTTTTCCTTATTAAATATTATGTAAATCTTTTTCCATTTCCGTTCTTGGTTTGCACAATATTTAATTTCCTTTTTTAATCTTTCTTATTTCTCACCAAACATTACTATAATTATAGTTTTTTGGTGACTCCGGAGATCATATTATTCCGTATTTTTCATCAATCAAGCAAAAGCCTACCAAAAGTATATTGAAAGCAACAAATATTTATTTTCATATCAAATTAATGAATTGGGTTCTTCTATTCCAACTTCTTAGTACTAGTTTTTACCTACATTTGTTTTTTTTTATATTTTCAATATGTACGCATATGTTATCCTTTTAGTATTTATTAAAGTTTAAATATGCCAAAATATATAGTATGAATTCGGTTACTCAAACTTTAAGGGAAAAAAAGTTGAATCTTTGGCACAATTTCAAAAAGACGAAATGATGGTTCTCTAATTGATATATTAAGCCTAATAAAAAGACTTGATTCTTTTTCAAATGTTTATATTGCATATAGAATAATGATAACAGTTCCTAACAGATGTTTCGGGTCGTCCTCGATTACAAACTAGAAATTTGAAAGATTATTTTTAAATTAAAATTGATAAAATATTACTTAAGATCAATCATGGCGCAAGAGATGAATTGATTAACTATAATATAAATTTAAAAATAGCTTTTAGAAGAAATTGATAATAAAATAAATATTCATAATTTTGCATCTGAAAAAGCTAAAAATGTTATAAATAGAACTCTGTTTAAGGTGAATGTCTATATTTAGAGAGATTCTAGGGTTTACTACTTGGTAGCTTAGTCACCACCTCCCTATAAATATAGGGGTTCTATTCCATTGTAAACCATCCCAAGTATCAATAAGAATACTCCTCTCTCTCCATATTCTCTCTATATTGTTCTTGTCTTTTATATTATTTCATAACACGTTATCAGCACGAGTCTCTAACCAATTGAAATTTTCGATTATTTTAACTTTTGTTTGTGTAGGGTTTTTGCTTCATAGCCGATTCGGCTCTCTCAACTCAATCGCCGCCTTTTTCTAATTTCTATACGGAAAAATAGAAGAGATGGTATCATCATAAAGTAATGCAACGGGATGGAACCTCAAGAGGTATATTTGATATCACAACATTTATTGGTATACCTTAAAGGTAAGTAATTTACTTTTCCCTTTCAAATTCTTGAAATTCTACGATTTGATTTTATATACAAACAAAGACAACAAAGTTTGATTATAACTCTAATGGAGTTCGTAAGAAATTACACTCACATGAAGTGGTAAAATTTCTATGCCTTGCCATGATCAAATTCATGTATGATTGTGGGCAAAGAATTAAAATTCCGTCCCATTGAATTTGCTCCATTCCCTTTAGAGAATGTGGTAGCAGTATGTGATAAGTCTGAAAGAAGACAAAATTATTACCATGATGGTATCAATGAATGTGGACGTGGCAATAGACGGAATTATAATCGTCATTATGATCCATTCCCTGAAGTGAATGTGATAATTGTAATAAAGCCTGTAAGTATGAACACGCTCTTGATGTAATTGTGTCTTATGTCTGACATTATGAAAAGAAGTTCGTTGCCCTTGAAATTTCGGGCAAGAACTATATGGCATGGGTGTTGGATGCTGAAATCCACTTAGATGCTATGGGTCTTGGAGACGTCATTAAAGACAGAAATAATGCATCCACCCAAGACTATGCTAAGGCCTTGATTTTCTTGCGCCATCGCCTTGATGAAGGTTTGAAACTGTGCTAAGGCCTTGATTTTCTTGCGCCATCGCCTTGATGAAGGTTTGAAACTGTGCTAAGGCCTTGATTTTCTTGCGCCATCGCCTTGATGAAGGTTTGAAACTGTGCTAAGGCCTTGATTTACTTGCGCCATCACCTTGATGAAGGTTTGAAAATTGAATATATCACAGTCAAAGATCCACCTATCTTGTGGAATGGCTTAAAGGAGAGATATGACAACCTGAAGTTGGTCACTCTGCCACAAGCACGATACGATGAGAATCCAAAAGCAAATAGTTCATAAACTATATGTTATCGTTGCAGTGGAAAAGGGCACTAGGCGAAAATTTGCCGTGTACCCAAGACATTTGGTTGAGCCTTGTCAAGCATCTCTAAAGAGTAAATGCCCTGAAACAAATTTTGTCTCTGACGACAATTTTGACATCACCCACTTGAATGTGGCAGACTTCTTTGAGCACCCTGAGGGGAAAATAGACCACCTAATCGGTGATGGATCTGTAATGAAAGAAGATGGAATTGTTTGATTTTATTTCACTTATTTGTAATAGTTAGTGAATAAACTAATAGTCATTAGTATCAGCTCGTATTAGTTAGTTTATGATATAATGTTAGTATTAGTTCTTTAGAATGTTTCAATATGCTCAGATTTCAATAATATTTTTATTTTCCAGTAGAGGTAATCGACTAACCTAACAGTTAATCGATTATTTAATATTTCGCATTAAAACTGCAAAACAATCGATTGTGTATGTTCAACAATCGATTGTGTATGTTTAACAATCGATTGTCTTAAGACAGTGTGATCTGAAGTTTTTCAAAATAGCAAATAATCGATTGTATATGTTTAACAATCGATTGTGTATGTTCAACAATCGATTGTTTATGTTTAACAATCGATTGTCTTAAGACAGTGTGATCTGAAGTTTTTCAAAATAACAAATAATCGATTGTGTATGTTTGACAGTCGATTGTGTATGTTCAACAATCAATTGTGTATGTTTAACAATCGATTGTCTTAAGACAGTGTGATCTGAAGTTTTTCAAAATAGCAAATAATCGATTGTGTATGTTAACAATCGATTGTGAATGTTCAACAATCGATTGTGTATGTTTAACAATCAATTGTTTTAAGAAAATGCTTAAACTGAAATTTTCAAACTGCAAAGTAATCGATTATGGAAAACATATAATCGACTATCTGATTTAGCTAGTCGAATAACCTCAGCAGATTTCGAAAATATTGTTTAAGTATGAAACAAACGGATTGAATTTGTTTATTCTCATGTTCGTATATTTTCTTTTGTATGGCAAACCATGGGAATTAAATTGATTGAAGGCTCCTGAAGAGCAACTATAACTCTGCCTAAAGGAACGATATTTTAGAGAATGCAATGTTCTCCTCCAAGTCTAAGAAGAACTTGTTGAGTTTTAATGATATCAGTCAAAATGTTCTCCTCCAAGTCTAAAAGGAACTTGTTGAGTTTTAAAGATATCATTCAAAATGGATATCAGATTGAGACAATACATGAGTATAATCTTGAATACCTCCTTTACTCATGAAAACGAGGCTGCCTACTTCGGCTTGGGGTCACGCCATTTTGCATGCAGCAATGCTAGTTCGTCTCTGACTGACGAATTGACACAAATATTCCCCGTTGCAATTGGTTTTGGGTCATGAACCTAATATATCCCATTTAAGAATCTTTGGATGCGCAGTATATGTGCCTATAGCACCGCCATCCCGCACCAAAATGGGTCCGCAAAGAAGGTTAGGAATATATGTTGAGTTTGAATCGTCCTCCATTATTCGCTACCTCGAAACATTGACATGGGATTTGTACACTGCACGATTTGCAGACTGTCAATTTGATGAGACACTTTTCCCAAAATTAGGGGGAGAAGTTGGTGAAACCAAGCGGGAAATTTTATGGAAAAATGCATCATTATCTCATCTTGATCCACATACCTCTATTTGTGAAAAAGAGGCGCAAAATATTATCCATTTGCAAAGAATAGCAAATCGAATGCCAGACGCATTTACAGATTTGAAAAGGATAACAAAATCACATATCCCCGCAGTGAATGTGACAACATCTGACTCACGAATACATATTCATTATCGGAAGAATATGAACATGAAGTTGGTATTGAATATACCACCCTCACCCCTAGAAGGAGGTTTGAGATGATACCACACTCACCCCTAGAAGGAGGTTCTAGATGATATATGGCATGAATGATCGTTGGTCACGTACCTATTGTACGCCAAAGTATTTTGGAAATATGACTATTAAAGGACAACGATAATGCAAGAAACATATCTTGCATATAATTTTGACCATGACCATAATGGTATAACTTTCTCTTTAAAAGAGATATTCACCACATGGATGTTGATGAATCTGTGGTAGTACAAAATTAATTGAGAGCTCTAGAAGAGCCAATTACTATGTTGGAGAAACACAATTGAGTATTGTGCTGTAGTAAGTCTCAAAGAAACTTATTCAGTTTCCAAAGTACACGCGAAAGCGATTGATTATATTGAGACTATAAATGAAGGAAAGATTTGATATCTCCTATTACTACGACTTGTAGCGGGATAATTTGTATATGAAAAGCTACCCGCTTCATTCTCCAGTTTGTACTACACAAACAAAAGAATGCCACAATAAAGTGAATATCTATTGGTATAAAAACCCATGTCATAATAAACCTGAAGTTTATTGATAAGTGCACATGTCTTGGTGTAAATTTGAAGTTTACCAATATTGATAATTTATTCAGTTGGCATTCGGGTTAGCCATCTCATTTTAAGTATGATGTGCAATAATAGAGAATTCACATGGGTGAATATTAAAGAACTAGAAAGTTCTTTACGAATTCTCTTGTATCACTTGTTCTCATTAAATGAACTGACCAACTAAAGAATTCGGGTTGAAGCCCATAAATTCTCGAAATATCAAAGGTGAATATGGGCCCATTCACCTGCCATGTATACCACATATGATGCATCTATGAAATGGTTACATGCGCGATTGTTATTAACCCGCAGCCTGGTCGGTGCTTGCGAGGTAAATTGCTCAGTAATCTAACTTCGAGCATAATTTCCAGATTTTCTACTCAAGATAGTTCATCTTGATAAGTTGGTTTATATCATAGTTGGTTTAGCAAGATAATTATTGAGTGCCTCCACTTAATAGCTAAACTGTTTCTTATGAGAACAAAGTTATATATATCAGTTTGATATACGTTATATACGAGAGTATATTCTCCCCTCACAAGTGGTTCAGGGTCAGGAACCAAATAATTTCATCTTATTATTAATGTGCTGTGTATATTGACATGATAATGCACAAAGATGATTTCCCAAAGTTGAGGAAACAAGTTAGCTTTTCTAACATGAGGGGGAGACATGATAAACACTTGAGAAAAGGTTACATGGGATGAATTATCATTTGTATATGTAAATCCCCGAATATCATGAACCTGAAGTTCATAAAATGGATAATTCAATTGCAACATATTGCAAAGCATGCTATACGCATTTGCTGACCCAAAGAAAGTAACTATATTCTCACTACAAATACTGATATTAAGTCCCAGAAGGACAAAGTCTTTGATACGCTTAAAGCGTATAGACAAATACTTGATTCCATATGAAAGACATGTAGATTTGGACATATAGTTCAAATACTTGAAAGTATAAAGTCAAAGGTATGTATAATCAGTTTTCGATATCTTATTTGTTTAGCATGACATGAAAACTTGATATGCATCTAAAGTCTATTATGTGATTTATATGACTTAACTTGAAAGATTTAAGTTGCTTAAAGCATACACAATTCTTGGTCCTGAAGTACCACATCCTAAGTACAATTTGTGTACATATGTATCTTGCTATAACTATAAGCATGATGGCATTGAGAATACATCTATAAAGATATTGAAGAGTCATTCCACGACATTATATGAAGATGTTCATATCTATCAAGAATAATGATTTCAAGGTGCGGAATATTTATTCAAGTCAATATGGTTGATTTATTTATCAAACATCTATCAAAGATTGTTTTGAAGATGGTGCACAAGATTGGAATGCAAATGCTCAAGGATATAAATTGATGTTCTTATTAGGGGGAGTTAATGCGCGTTGCACTCTTTTTCCCTTACAAGGTTTTGTCCCAACTGGGTTTTCCTTGCGAGGTTTTTAACGAGGCAACCAATAGGCGCATATTCAAACATGTGTACTCTTTTTCCTTCTTTTTAATTTTTCCCATTGGGTTTTGGTTTTAAGGTTTTAACGAGGCACATTATTGAATAGACATTCAAGGGGGAGTGTTATAAATAGAACTCTATTTAAGGTGAATGTCTATATTTAGAGAGATTCTAGGGTTTACTACTTGGTGGCTAAGTCACCACCTCCCTATAAATATAGGGGTTCTATTCCATTGTAAACCATCCCAAGTATCAATAAGAATACTCCTCTCTCTCCCTATTCTCTCTATATTGTTCTTGTCTTTTATATTATTTCATAACAAAAAATTATATTTCAAATAATATATATATATATATATATATATATATATATATATGTATATGAAAATTTTTTATATTATAAAAAATAATTAAAAATATCTTATAAAGTTTGGCTTTAGGCTCCAATAATATTGAGCCGCCATTGCCCCTGGGTCGTTTTTATTTTGTTTTTTTCTCATTATTGATAGTTTAATTCCGGCACATGGTGTCTTTTGTTTACAAAAAAATACCTGTCTGTTCTCCTGTCGTTTCATCACAGAATTGAGACCATGTTGATTTGTCTCTTACCAAATATGAATACACCTTTCTAACTTTCTTCCCATTATTGAATCACAGTTACAACCAAAATTAGTACCAGTAATTCTTTATCTCGCAGTCTGGTTAGACATTTATATCTGATTTCTTTCTTTATTTATAGTGTAAATGTAAAAATATTTAGTCGAATAAGTTCTATACTACTACTTTGTTTTCTTATTTTTTGTTTGTGATTTTATATTTTTTATTAGTGGCATAACTTTTGTTCTGCATGTAATTAGTAAAAAATAAAATGAATAAACAAGGGTGAGGCGGAGGCTGATCTGAAATGAACACAAGATCCAAATTTCTATCCTAAAAGTGTCCCACTAACCTATCTTGTAAACCAAAGAAAAGACCAAAGGTCTCGCTCTCTCTTTTTTCCAACTTTGTCTAAAGATATGATTCTAACAGGGAAAAGCAAAAAATAATGTGATCGTTAATTATCTTTGTTACTGTTATCTTCTTGAATGGGAGCCTTAGCACAACTGGTAATGTTGCTGCCATATGACCAAGAGGTTAGAGGCTCGAACCGTGAAAACAACCTCTTGTAAAAATACAAGGTAGGACTCTATATAATAAACCCTTGTGATCCGACCCTACTCGAGATCCCGTGCATAGCGAAAATTTAATGCACCTGGCTAAGACTGCATATAATAAACCCTTATGGTCCGGCCCTACTCGAGATCCCGTGCATAGTGAGAACTTAAGGCACCTGGCTGCTCTTTTTCCTGTTATCTTCTTGCTTCTCCTGCAATTTGTTCAATAGGATGAATTCGGACCCCCAATGCTGTGTTAATAGATGTTGTTAATCTTAGTTTAATATGCAAGTCCTTGATATGCTATTCTGCAAAATTTGTTTAAACTTTGTGTTTATTATCTTCAGTGTGGAGTAGAGCGCCAAATCTGGTTAAGGGGATTTAGTGGTATTTGCTCATATAATAGCATATTTTCTGAGTTAATTCACTAGTCATTTCTGCGGGCATATCACAGAGAGAAAGAGAGAGAGAGAGAGAGAGAGATCATGTTTAGAAAGAGTATTCTATTTGTCCAAAAATGAGTGTTGATTCTTGAAAAAGGCAGATACATAGTTCTCTTTAATTTCAAGCTATCATTGTGCCAATGATGTGAAGCCACGGTCCACTAATCTTTTGATGTGATGACCAACAATCCCAGCGCACCTATCAATATATACTGCATAAGGGGGAGAAAGGCCTAATATTAGAATTTCATTGCATCTGGATTCTGGCTAGTCAATCTAATAAAACTCAAACACTTCATTGCATTTAGAGAGTGCAGAATCAGAAGTTTGATTCATAACAAACCTTGATAATTGGCTTTTCCGTCATGATTATGGTCACCCATCCAACATAAGGCAAGAACCTGAAATGGACAAGCCACTAGTTTAGCATACAAGGGATAAATAGGTAATGCACAAAGAGCTGACAAAACACCCACCCACAAAAGAGGGATCATTATACGAATGAATGTGTGTCTGCAGTCTATATGCACACACAAACACACAGAGCTTATACTCGAGAAGTTCATAGTGGTCGAAAATAATGATAAACTTCTATACCAATTTTAATTGAAGAGGAAAACTTCACATGGCAAATGGTTAACAGTATGAATTCTACAAACTTATTATGGATTTGGTGGTACGAAATAATGATAAACTTCTATACCAATTTTCATTGAAAAGGAAAACCTCACATGGGAAATGGTTAACAGTATGAATTCTACAAACTTATTAACGATTAGTTGTTCAGTTGTTGAAGTTTGCAATATTGCATTGCGTGGGATGGAAAAGGAGTGAATATTCAAACAAGATAAAGCTAAGAAGGCAACGAGCATCGAGGCAACACCACTAAAAGAACCTCAACCGGGAACCCAACCTAAGCACAGAGCCACAGACCTCAAAAGATGAGAAACCAAAGATCTAAAGAGCACATTAAATTTTCAACTCACCCAACAGCTCTCCCCATAATGTGATGCCGTTGCAGCCACAGTTGACCATGAGCATAGAGAAGTCTGTCATCACCAAAGTTGTTGTCTCCTAAAGATATGAATCATATACAAACAAGAAAATTTAATAGTCTTCATTGAGGACACACAAGGAAGGCATTTTCATTTGACAAGTACAAAGAAACAGAGCACTATCTGAAATAAACTCTTTGATAGTTGAAAAACTATAAAATGATTGATGTGCACCTCATAGACCGTAATTAATTTATGATCATTGATGCAGAGAGAGAGAGAGAGAAAGAGAGAGAGAGAGAGATATCCATATAACACATCCTTGACCTCGACTTAATATGCATCATACAATTGAGTACCTTTTGTAAGGACATCAACTTCTCCAGTGTCTTGGCGCTCATGAACCTACAGTGGGCACAAAAGATTAATGGTTTTTAATTTAACAAGAGGAAAAAAAAGTGGGCAGACAACAAGTGCAGCTCAGAAGCAAAACTAGTCAGTACAGGATTCACATTCCTTTTTATCATTATGATTCAACAATGTCTTAGTTCCTTCTCCCTTCTCCTTTAAAGGGCTCGTACTTGGATGGGGTTGGAGGTAAATAAAACCAAGTGTTACTACAAATTGAAGGAGCAAGTGAAGAAAACGATAGGAAGTTACTGATAGTATTTGCCAAATGCTATCATCTGTTCTCTGGTAGACTCATTTAGCAGTTCCAGAATTTCGCGTTCTCTCAATAATCAAGAAAGAGAAAAAGGGCAAAACACCAGCCAGACTCTATACCAATCCTACTTGGATTGGTTACATACATAAAAAAGGAAGAAGGTCATAAGTCACTTGATTCACTTCAGAATGCCACTTCATTTATCAGTCCCTTATTCTTCTTTTCCTTGTGAAAGTCTGATAGACATTTGCACATTCCTTGTTTTACTACCAGTACACATAGAAATTTGATGCAGGCAATCAAGATTCAAGATCCTATAATGAAGCACAACCAGATGAAAGAACATTTTGTATAGAGAGACTACTTCTCAACATACCTTTATGACGCGATGAACAATTGGAATTTCACGTCCCTGTGCAACATAAAACATGCCATCAGCAAAAGTAAATTTCAAAGGTCAATAACAAATAACGGCACAGATTTCAGCTAGATGATTTTGAAAGATTGAAGTCCAATCGACAAAATAGAAGCAATCATGAGCAAAACTAAACGGGATCAATCTTGGACTACATCATTACAGTTGTGTTTTCTAAAAGAATACCATGTTTGATGATCCTCCACCATTGTTTCAGGCGTTATATCATACTTAGTGCCCCTTTTTCTACAAATTTCATCCTTGTGCACTTCACAGTACAACTGAATTAGAGTTGATGAATTAAACACATCACAAATTGATCTCTCTATCTCTCTCTCGTTAATTTCTTTCTCCTTTTTTGCTCATTTCTTCCACTAACTTCTCTCCTATCTCTTTCTTATAAGATTTTTCTTCTTTTGTTATGGACTTCTCTCCTATCTCCTATTTTAGTACTAAATCATCATCACCATCGGAAGCCTCTCAAATAATAGTTGTCAATTTCTGAGTATCTATTGATTCAGGTCTATCATATCCTATTTAATAATCATTTATTCCTAGTATCAGATTCCTAAATTTCCATTCATCCCAAGTCTACAATAAAAATATATATATTGATTTCATTAGCTTATTTCATTAGTATATCCTCAGCAGCCATCATAACCATATCTAAGCAAATATAAAACGGAATGAATAAAGTCTACCATCAGTTAGGCTTTTAAATAAGGAAGTCATCGAAAAAGCTGACACAAAGAAAGTTTGTTTATCGTGTACGTGTAACTTCTCAAAAGCCAAAGTAACTCAAGCAGAAAACAGGTCAAAACAGAGGACGCTGTAAAGCAGTACTTACATCAACATTAAACACGACAATTTCTCCCGCACGAATAGGATCCTTACTCATATGCAAGAAAAGAATGTCACCCTGCAAGAAAGTAGACAATGCTTTCAGTAATACAAAATCGAAAGAGAAACTAACACTCCAATTATAGAAGTAAACCTTTTCACAGCATTGGATATTTGAAGGCCCATTATATATTTCAATAACAAGTTGCTACTGAACCCTGAAGTCTATATCTGCAATAAGCCGTCCATAAGAAGATAACTGGCATAAATCATGCATGTTTAGCATATAAACCAGATAGTTAAGCCAGAAACTTTTTTAATCTTCTTTGACTCCCTTCCCTTAGTTTCATTACTTAATTTCTTCTAGTCTTCTACCCTCTGGTAAAGAATCTTTAAGCAAAGGATAGCTTGAAAAAGCCAGTGTTGTTCGTAGTTTAGACACCCCCCCCCCCCCCTTCCCTCCTTGTGAACAAATTTCTTTAACTCACCCTTTTAAAGCCAGGTTCCATACTTCCAGAGAGCACAACCACCACCGGTGACTCGCTGCCAGTTACACACATCAATGCTTTCCATATTATAAGTGCTGAAGTAACAATCATCCCTGAAAGTGATTATGTGAAAGAGGGTCAGAGTACAGCATAATAACCTTTACAATAACGTAAAGAACACAATCTTTCAGCTTCCACTTTCGAACTATTTCTCACAACAAAACAATTGATTACAGATTTCACATTTCATAATGAAAAATTTTAACGAGAGAGAGCGAGTGAGAGAGTTATTTTAGAACATCATCTGCATTTAATGCTGTTTAGCATTTGATTGGAACAAAATTGAAGAACTCCGTTTGAAACTTGAATTTTCAATTATTTTTCAAGTGTTCGTTTGAACTGTTTGAGATTTCAATACAGTTTCTCAAATCTTTTAAAAACTCTAAAACTCAGTTCTTCACGTTTTTTCAAGAAGCCAATTTTGAGTTCTTGAAAGATTTGAGAATTTGAGTTTGGAAATCTTTTTTCTTTTAAAAGATAACTTTATTTAAGAAAACAACTCAGCAAATGCTTCCTGAAGAAATTGGAAACTTGAACTTCAAACTCACTTCTTCAACTTTTTTAAACAAACACCGCCTACATATTCCCTTTTTCCCTGACTAAGAGAGTAGAGATATTTCATGTTCTACAACTTACCTCCATACAGTGAGTAGGTAGTTAGATCCTTCATTTGATTGTATTTCATTAGCTAGATAAAGAAGAACTAAGGTATAGTCCTTCTTGGGGACCTAAGTCTCCACAAACTGCACAACACAAACAAGCAACAGTACTAGACATACTTAACTACCAAATAAACGCCTGACAAGTAACGTCTCAGGACAATCCTATGAACCAACTGGACTTGGTGATTGGTCCCGGAACAAGCTTAACAATCCTAAATAGACATCTCAATTCGGCTCCTTTGGAATTAAAAGCTAAATTTAAAAATGCACATGAAACTAATGAAGACAAAGATACAACCTTTTTATGCGTCTAAAACAAAAAATCAATAAAATGTCAAATTGAATTCTCTAGCCAAAAAGAACTTGCTTATACTCATAAAAAGCAGCCTACATTGACCAACATGAAAATAGTCGAATTATGATGAACCGTCCGAATTCTAAATTCCTCGGAACATTCCCACCCAAATGGGCCTGAATAGAGCTGAATAGATACAAATGCCCTAATTGACTGATTAATAAGCCTGACAACAGACAAATGAGTTCAAAAATCAGACAATTCCAGCAAGGGATCAGTCAAGCTTGTACAAATTTATATACTTATAAGCAGGGGATAATACATATAAATAGATCAATTGAACTGTGTTGAAACAACAAAAAATAAAAGATGATATAAAAAAAATTAAATGATAACGAACCGAGACTAATAGCTTGGGTAACGAGTTGTCTGAATTGAATTGACTTTATTGAATCGATTTGCTCTCCGATCCATCCCATTTTCCTCTCTCTCCCTCTCTATCTCTCTCTCTCACACACACACTCTTCTCTGTGTTTTCTTGGTCTGGATTCAGAAAAGCGAGGCGGATACAGCGAAAGGGCGTTTTCGAAATTATATAAGACGAAAAGTTTGTGCCGAATTTAGAAATTTTAGGAAGTTAGTGGGCCCTTTTAGTAAGTTATGTTTAGGTCAAATACATACCGGCACCGCAACTTGGCATCAATTTTCACGCGGACACATAAAATTTGGCCCTTCCCTATCAAACATGCAAACATCCTCCTATGTACTAATTAAACACAAACTTCATATCTGGTCTTAAAATTTAGGAGCTTGTATGTAACACGGTTGATGTATAATATGTAGCTAATAAAAATTCTTTACTTGTCTAAGTAGTCCATCGTAAGCTTTATTTATCTTAAAATAGATTTACTCGCTTCATTTTTATCCTAAATCAAACCAATTTATCAACCTATCTCCTATTTATAGGTTTTCCCACTACCCATCTTCTCGTCGTCTCCTAGCGTAAGACCCTAAAAATTATAGGCCGACTGGCGTTCAATTTCAATTTTCTTCCAACCTTGCAAGTGTATTTTGTTATTTAACCAACTATTAAGCGAGGTACTTGTTAAGGGGTCAATTGCACATACACAATCTAGATGCCCATATTAATGAACTACTAATTTTTCAGGAATAATCAAGAATTTTAAGTACAAGTAAGCTTGTATATTCTTTATATTTATAATTATTATAGTTATAGTGGTAATTTTAAAATTTTTCCTAATAAGTTTGGGTTTTACTGTCCGATTGAGAGAATTTGAACTGGGCTTTTTGTCTTTTGTTTTGTTTTGCAGTGTAAAATCGTGTCTAGGGAATTTATTCAAGCCCGATTTCACCATGGTGATACTTTTACCAATGAAGCCAGCTCAGATACATAGGTGAAAGAGACGTGAGAATATACAGTATTGAAAAAAGATCACGTTTCCTTGGTTGAATTGCAAGTTTATTCTAAAGATCATGGGTAAAATATTGTTGTTGGTTTCTATGTTTTGAACCAAGAGACAAAAGACTTTGTTTTGTTGCAAAGTGACACTCATCTTTATAATATTGTCTCTCCTCTTAAACATTTACAGTACTTGAACTTATTTATTGAGCATGTTATTAATGACCTGTTATAGTGGAAGGGATGATCCTATGTGGTCCTACTAGCGGGGCAGATGTTTAAGACAACCTTTCAATTATTAGGTCTAGGGCAGGATATGTTGGGTCAAACAATAAAAATACTTGCCGAAGATAACTTAAGTGTGGTTAAAGGGGCACCAACAATATAGGACTTGACATTAGAAGATGTTGTAGTTTTGAAGACTTAGATGGTATTGAAGACCAACAGATCTTGGTCTTCTGTCAGATCTGGACAGTAATGAGTTTGAATTGGATGTCATACCTCATGTAGATGATAGTGAAGTTCATGAAGACCTAAGAGAACCAAGAAATGAAAGAAGGAATAAAAAACAGCAGAAAAGAATAGAAAAAAATCTATTGCAATACATGAAGTACCAATAGGAGAAGCTGAGCTAGATAAAGGGTTTGAAGATATTGGAATAAATAAGAGAGACAAATATGTAGGGAACATAGGTGGGGACGAGGTATCTTGGTAGTCCAGACCATAGGTGGGGATGAGGTATCTTGGTATTCCAGACCTCGGAACTGATAATTTTGAGGATGAGTTAGATGTTGAAGCTGAAAAGGGTGCTGATTTACCAGCTAGAAGGAGAAGCAAAAAGGTTAGACATGATCCTAAATGTGAAGCTACTATTTTTGAACTTAGGATGGTGTTTGAAATACTATAGAGTTTAGGAAGACAGTGATTAATTGTTCTATTGAGTACAAGGTGCAGAAATTGAAACCAAATAAGAGCCACAGAGTACTTGTGAAGTGCAAAACTAGTAGATGCAAATGGCCACCGTATGCAAGCAAAGACAGAGATTCTGGTGATTCTCCATATATTTTCAATACATACACACACACACACACACACACACACACACACACACACACACACACACACACACACACATATATATATATATATATATATATATATATATATATATATTCAAAATAGCACATATGCAGTTATAAGCATGCGTAAATATTTTTATAATTTTTCTATAATTTTAAAAGCTTCAAATCAATATATTTCCTCTCTTTCATTTATAAAATACCTAATAATTATCCTTCAAATTGCTTTTGTGATGATTTAATCATATAAATTCATTATTTATACCAACATAATGTTAAAATATTTTTAGTGCATTTTTTTGTAATTATATTTATATTTTAGAAAAAATTACACATCTTTGCAGTAATAGCCCGTACTAGTGTATAATTATATTGTTGATGCTAAAATAATCTTCTATATTTTTAAATGTTAAATAGCTATTTTAAATTATTTTAGTATACAAAGATATTTTTGGAAATTCATTTATTAATTTTTTATTATTTAGTTATTAAAAAGGGTTAATTAAAACATAGTCCTATTTTATTTAAATTATGGCCTATTTTTATTTCAATTCCAGCCTTATTTCAACTCAATTACCAGCCCAATTCCAATTAAATTACCCATCCCAAACCCAGCTGCCTGATTCGGCCCCAAAACATTTTAATCTCGATCGTTGATCATAGAGATCAACGGTCACAAATGGCCATTCCTAAAATAAGCCAAACGACCCCCCTTACCAGACCTTTTCATTTCCACCATCCGCGCCCTGAAACCCAGACTCTTAAACGCTCTCAAACCTAACCCTAATCAAACCTCACTGACACTCACCTATGGCTATCTACGATGATTTCTCCCTACCGCCAGGGCTCCAATGGCCTCCCTCACGTTAGTCTTTCCATCTCTAGGGTCCTCAAGGGACCAGGGCTAGTTGGCTCGCATTTATGGCCCCTTTCTCTCCCTTTTCAGATTGTTCCAGTGTGATTCCGAGTAAGATCATCTTATATTGGCTACGATCTATAGGTTTCTAAGCAGGTTTCTTCACCTTTGTATTGTTCTCCTAAAAACCCTAATTTCTTTCTTATGAACCTTTTAGATTTGTACAGATCAGAGATGACTTAAACTTGTTTCTTATGAGTTTTACAATAACTTTGAGATTTTTATATGATTTTCATTTTTTTCTAAACTAGGGTTTCCAAAAATTTCTTTTACAAAATGTTTGATGATTTTTGAGTGCTTGATCTTCTACTTCTCATGTGTTTCGAACTGATTTTGTAATTTTGCTACAACCTTAACTCGCTTGTACTAAAAGCCTAAATTTTTCGACTCTTTTGTTTGGGATCTGAGTTATTTGAGTACTGCCTTTGTTCTTGCCTGAGCTCCTGTGATTTTTCTTTAGCCATTTGAATGTCTCATGATTTTCTTACCCTAATATGCTCTACTGATATTGTTGGTTTAACTTTTCTACCGATCCTCCATGTCTATGTTCATCCAGACTATTATTTCTTTCTTTATTTAAATTGTTTGTGATACTTGCTGACTCTTTCGTCATTTTCTCTCTAATTAAGCCCTATTAGGGTTCTAACCTAATTTTTCGACTAAGTGTATTGTCTATTTATGTGAATTGATATATATATATATATATATATATATATATATATATATATATATATATATATATATATATATATATATATATATATATTCTTTCTAGAAATCAGTATTACTTTGAAATCCCGGCTGATTGATTACTCCGTTAAAGATTGGTATGCATAGACTTTATTTTGTTTCCTTGTTTACAACTTTAATTGGTCGTCTCTGCCTTAATTGCTTGCCCATATAACTTTGGGATTCTTACTGACTTTTTATTTGGTATGATTTGGTTTTCTGCCTTAATTAAACCCATGTTGTTACTGTTTGATTAATTGCCCCTAATTAAAGAAGTCTATTCTTAACCCCTTATATGATTGGATTGATTGCCCTTAATTGTTGATTTCTGATTCTTTTACCTTATTTACTCTACCCTCGAACTGCTATATAATCACTCTCCTATTCTCACTTCGAAATAAGAACATTAGTTCACAAAAGCGCACTTACACTCTAAAAACTCTCTTTTCTTCACTGCTACTTGTGATACTCACTTGTCTAGTTGGCTGAAAGCGAAGGCTAGATAATGGAACTGCATCTACTTTATATTCTGCAATATTTTCTTCAACTGGTATGTCTCTAGTTAAATTTTGAAATCCAAACCCTATGTGTTTCATTCCTGTCCTAGTTCATCTGCTATGAATTTAACCTGTCTTCCTGCTTTCTTCTTTGCCTAGCATATCTAAATTTTGTCCTGTTAAATGTATGATTAGCATGTATATGATTCACTTAGTTATTTGATACCTAACCAGCATGTTTGTGAGTATATGTTAAATCCCTAAATTATGTGATCATATTAGGTTTTCCATATGTGACTCTTATGTGTCCCAATCCCTTTATCCCCATGTGAGACCTGTTTGTTGAGTGTTTCTGAGTCTGAATACTAATTGATTATCTGTTGTTTTCAAAAGAGTTTTGGTGCTCTTCTCAAACTATATTTTACTACCAAACTATTTCCTGTTTCTAAAAACATTTTTCACTCTTAAAGTCATCTCTGTTTCACAACCTTTTCAAACTATGTCAAACACCCTCATTTTACTCTTAGATTACTTGGTTCTGCCCCTCTGATGTGTGTACTGCCTTGAGACCTAGAGATCTCTCTGAACTCTGGCATGTCAGAGATGGCATTTCTACACTGCACAATAATCAATTACTATTTGAGAAAGTCTGGATGTGAGCACTGGCGGGGATCCTTGAGGTCGTTTGGGAACTTTGACACACATGAACATGAAATTGGCTATGTCACTTTAGCATTTGAGACTACCGAAGGCTTGGAAATCATTTGAGCTTGTTGAAGGCTCCCTATAGATTAAGTTCTATTTATTTATGTATTTTTTTCATTCAATTCATTAGTCTGTAATACTTTTTGTAAACAAACTGTGGGGTGCTTAGCGAAAATGGGAGGGTAGTATATATATTGCGGGTAAACTTGATAGATACCATGCCTATAGGATCGGGGTTGATTCAAATGTGTTTGTTATTATTTGCCTTACTTCCACATAATTAGATATCATGCCTATAGGATATAAAATAGTTTTAATAATAGATATCATGCCTATAGGATTAAAATTTAAACTAGAAATCATGCCTATAGGATTTAAAATAGTCAGTTAGAAAAGCCAGTTCAATCCATGTTTGTTTATTTTGAACCTGCTTAATTAATCTGTCCGCTTCTTTAAATAAGTCTTCAAATGCTGCCTTAAATTAATACTGATAGAAAGCATGCCTATAGGATCTCAAGTTATCGTCTAGACATTGTTTTACTATTTTACTGCATTCCTAATCAATATAGATACCATGCTCATAGGACATCGCTGTGATGACCCGACCCGTCCTCTCTTGTATTTCAGCCCCATTATTCCCATTATATGTTTATCTGTGCGTTATTACACGTGTCTGGTAAGTTTGAAGTGGTTTGGATTGAAATTGTATAAAAATGAGACAAATATTCTCTTTAAGGAAAGCTTAAGTTGGAAAAGTCAACTGGACGTTGACTTATAAGTTAGAGGGCTCGAAACGGATTTCCGATGGTTCGACTAGTTTCGGGGGATGATTTGTGACTTGGGAGTGAAAGCGAAAGTGAATCCAGAGGTCCGAAGTGAAAGACAGCCTATTTTGGCGAAGTTAGAATTTTGGAGAGATTCAGTTGATAGGTGAAAATTTGATCCGAGGGTTGGAACGGAATTCTAAGAGTTGCCGTAGCTTTGTTAGGTGAATTTGGATATGTGTGCAAAATTTCAGGGCATTCGGACTTCGTTTGATTGGTTTCGGCATTGAATGTGATTTTGGGAAGTTTTAGTTCATCTAAGGCTTGAATTTGATGATTTTGGTGTTTACGTTCGTGTTGTTATGGCCCCAGCAAGTTTGAATAAGGTAATAGGTTGTGGTTGTGCTTTTGGTTGAGGTCCCGGGGACCTCGGAGTGATTCCGGATGATTGGCGAGGAATTTTTGAAGTTTGGGATGAAAGCATGCCTGCTGCTTCTGGTATTTTCGCGGAAGCAGGCTTGGGACCGCTTAAGCGGTGTCCGCAGAAGCGTACGGGTAGCCGTAGAAGCGGTCAATGGTGAAGGCAGGGACTGCGGAAGCGGAAGGTCGACCGCTGAAGCGGGTCCGCAGGAGCGGAATTGTGACCGCAAAAGCGGTCTTGGATTATTTGGTAAAAAACCGCAGAAGCGGACTATTTGCACAGAAGCGGAAGTCGTTGAGGCGACTTGGGGACAGCAGAAGCAAAAACTGGGCAGATTTTATATGAACAGTAACTTTGCGATTAAGTGGAGAAGAAAAACATTTTTTACCTCAGCGATTTTGGAGGGGATTTCGAGAGAGATCATCAGGTATGGACCCTTAAACCTCGAATATGTGATTATTGTGCAAAAAATTGGATTAAACACTTAGAAATCAAGGTCTTTAATGTCACAAATGGTGGTTAGGGCTTGAAACCCAAGTGGACCTTAAAGTGTAGATTTCAAGGGTCAAATGGACTCCGATTCTTGTAAATTTGATATGTATGGACTCGTGGCGTGACAGGATCCTGAAAATGTGAATTTTGTAATTTTTTGAGAAGCGGGCTTGAGGCTAGGGTTTTGCTAGTTTCGAGATTTTGGCTATTTCTCGGTTGTTTTCGATTGGGTATTGTCCCATAGGCATTTTGTGATGTATTCACTCTGTTTTTGTTTAAATTCGACTCACGAGGAGGCTAAATTGAGAGTCAAAGGCGTCGCGAGCTTGATATTTCGTCGGTTCGAGGTGAGTAATGCAAGTAAATGCTGTTCTGAGGGTTTGAAACCCCGGACTTTCACATCGTAACGCTATGTTGAGACGTGACACGCACTCCATGATAAGTGCGGGGCCAGATATTATTGGGGATTGCGACTTGGTCCACCCCGTGTGAGATTTATGCTATATTGGCGTATGATACGCATATTTTGATGATCGTTATTGGGCTTTATGCTGTGTTTGGGGCCTAGTGCCGACCTGTGATATCCTTCGGGAGTTGGTATTAATGTTTTAGCATGATTGCATATCATTTACTCTCAGTCCATGGTTTTAAACACTATTTTTCATAACTAGCCGTATTTCTAAGTTCAAGTAACTAAAAATGATATTTTAAAAATGTTATTTCGGCTGATGATCATTGTTTTATAAATGCCCAAGAGGCTTATGATATTTCTGTGGACTGATTATAGGTGCTCAGGCTGCGCACCACAGCGGTGATTGGAAACAGTGTAACATGGACACTGTGTGATATGAGCAGTCAGGTAACATGGACTGACCTGGTTTGATTGTCACCACGAGATGGCTGGTTATTGCGCTTGGGCATTAGGAGCCCCTTCGGAGTCTGTACACACCCCTAGTGAGTGCCGTTGACGATAAATGATATGGGTGGCTCGGGCTGCACGCCACAGTAGGTACTGGATTGTACCATCATATGCATTGCATCGCATCCCCGCATTTGCATCACACACACACACACAGATATATATATATATATTGCTGTTCAGCCGTTCAGTTGCAGATACTGTTATACACTGTTTTAGCTTACTTTGTGTAATTATTGGGTTGTCTTGCTTTTGGAGCTTTATTTGCTGTTATTACTCGCTCAGTTGGTAGACTCACCCCTTACTACCTGCACCTTGAGTGCAGATTCAGGTACTCCAGAGGATATGCGCGTGCGGTTGTTGATTATTAGTATGACAGAGTATTGAGGTAGCTTCCAGCGTCCGCAGGACCCATGTCTCTGATCTTCTAGTTATTTTCTAGTTATTCTGACATGTATTCAGTATTTTTAGTCTCTAAATCTCGTGATCCCAAGTCTTTTGGGAAGTTATGTTGTTTTGTGAGATTTTCGGGATACTTTTATAACTAACAGTTTATTTTGGTTTCCTGCACTATTAATGGCTTAAAATAAATGGTTTATGAGCTCTAAGCTCGGGTTGAGAGCACATTTGGTCGGGCTTGCCTAGTCGTTGGGTTGGGCGTCATCACGACCGGGTTTGGGGTCGTGACAAGTTGGTATTAGAGCCTAGGTTACTAGGCGTCACGAGTCATGAGATGGTTTAGTTAAGTCTTGTTTATGGGTGTGTCGTGCAGCGCACTTATGAGCAGGAGGCTACAGAACCTTTAAGAAACACTCCACTTTCTTGAAATCTTATCGTGCGTCCTTGATTCAGCTTGAAAGAGTAACCCTTGAAATTCCTTCCTCATGTTGTATGCGTCCGTGAGCGTCCAGTATTAGACGTGCTTTGATGGCTGGTGGTTCCCCGGTAGATGGGCGAATTATGATTCCTATAAGTTGATGTTGGGCCAGTCTGGAGGACTTGAGGCTGAATCTCTGTCTATTGCTTGAGCGCCAAGGTGCTGATTGCGCGAGCTAGTGTTATGAGCTTATAAGTTCAGTATTGTCTCTAATTGTGGTAATGGCAGCTGGATAGCTTCATGATGAGTACGTTGGCACCGTGTGATGTATTTTTAGTACTTGGTAGTGTCGAGGGAGGTCTGCTAGGTGATTGTGTAATATGTATGACGGTGGATGATGTACCAAAGTATTGTATTGAAGCAAATAGGTGGGTACCTCCTGCAGATTATTCTGAAATGGTATGATCATTATAAATATGTTAGAAGATTTTATGTGTAATTAAAAGGTATTTTCTATATGTTATGATTGACAGGTGCAACGCATGTTCGTGTGTCAATTTTGATAAAATAATGCGTGTAGCATTGAGATTTCTGTTATTGATATACATTGTGATGCTACGTCGAGTTGTGGACGTGTTGTTAGGATGATTTTGGCAATTCTCTGACAGGTGGATATGCTCAATTATAAAGGAAACTATGCCGAAGTTTTTGGAAAAATTTGGGACTTAGTAGAAATTTTGTCGCCTAAAGAGTGGGCTTGTCGGTAGCGTGAATGAATGCAAGAATTGGAGAAACGTTAGAATTTCTGACGATTCGTGTTTCCACAAGCTTATGAAAGAGCGAGTTTAATCTCGCCACGATGTTTCAAGGGCTATAGAGTATGTGTGTTTTAATATATATATGGCTTCGAGCTAAGTTGGGGAGGTTGCTGTTGTTGGGCTGGTGATACTGTTATGTACTATGTTAGTTCCGATTTGATGCATGTGAGAGAATCAGTTCTGGTTGCAGAGATTGATCCGAGGGTGGCACAAGCAAAGTAAAAAAAGTTTTTGCCAAGGTTATATGGTGCATCGTAAATGCGAGAAAATAAGAGAAAGTCTTGAGTTATTGATAAGAAGTGCTTAGAGTAAAGGGAATGAAGTTGTTCGGTTGTATCGGAATGAGCTCTCGTCTTGTAGTGTCAGAGTGCTGATAAGTCCCATGTGGTTCGATTCATTAAGTTAAGTGATTTGCAGTGTGTATAAGAGTGGATGGCTTCTGAGAATGGCTTTTGGGGAGTTCGAGATTCGATATGTATCACTCAGGTGTTTTAAGGTTGAGTATGTGACTAAGGCAGTGTTTTCTTTGGAATGGGTCAAGACTCGTGGTATTTTCATGTTGATTATAGGAATTCGAGGTATCAGAAATTGGGAAGTAATTTAGGGTCGCAGGAAGTCCTTCGGGTAAGGTACTTGGGAACGTGGTATTTCTGAGGACGTTTGAGGAAGTATTTAGTAGCCTATGGGTATTAAACAGTGTGGTCTGGTGTTCGGGTCTCATGTAGTCAGCTTCGGTTGAGACATTGTGGTGCTGCAGCAAGATAGTATATCTAGTTGAAGATGAATCAGGTGGGAATCTAGGCAAATGAAGTAGCTTGTTAGTGGACTAGATTCGGCATGGTAAGAGTGTGGTTAGTTCTCGCTGTGTATTCGAGATAATGGATTAGGATTAGCACATGCAATTTTTGCAGCAATGTTCGTGGGTATTGGCGATTCTCTTAGCCTGCTGTAATTAAAAAGGATTCAGTCACGTTGGTTTAGTTGTGCAGATGGAATAGGGAGAGTTCTTATTGATTAAGACTAGGTTGAAGGGATGCATTTCTAAGGCTCTAAATTGCCATGAGGGTATAATGATTTTTCTTTTAATTGGGATCAATGAAAGTTCTAGACTAGTTGGGTTCATCGATGTCTACAGCGTAGAAGGGAGATGAAAGTTCTCGTGTTATCCTTGGAGGATATTGTGTATGCGGTATGTTGTAAAGAACCGAGATGGGTGTATGCGAGATTTCGACTCAGTTCTGAAAGGTATGGTGGGTTTTGCTATTTCTTAGGTAATGAGTAGCTTTAGGTAATCAAGAATTGGTACTGTTAATTGGAAGTGATTTGATGATGGCTTATGTTTCGGAAAGAGGGTAATTCGGCAAATGATACGTCAAAACTGTTACATTATTTCCTTATGGGAATGACTGCGGGTATCTGAGTTGTTTGATGGCAAGGGATTTTTAGAGTATCTTTTGTGGAATAGTTGGGTACTTGAGATGTAATCAGTATTTCGCATTGTGGAAATTTGGATCAGGTATAATGATTCGTGTGCTATGAGTAGCGGAGACTGAGAGTTCTCCGGTGCAGTCTATGTGGTTATTGAGAATCGTGTGTGTTGTATTGGTACTGTCAGCGGCTATCGGAAATTCGGAAGCCGAGTGGATCTTTCCGTGCTTAGTATATTAAATTCTGGATATGTTATGGGGATGTAGAGTGCTTGTCTCAGTGTCGAATTATTCTAAATACTTGTGCTATGAGTCATGTTGGGAAATGCCACAGGTTGCGTGGCGGGGTGTATCAGACTATGTTCTATCTAGAGAGTTGTGTTCCAGAGACTAGCGCTCAGCTGGGAAGGATTGCGTTCAATAATTGGGCCTTCGAGGCGGATGTTGGTATAGAGGTTTCTACCATTTATTTCGGTTCTAGTATTGAGGGACTTTTTAGATGCGTCCTTGTGGCCGGGTATGTTGCCGGGCGAGACTCTGGGTTTCAGTAACTATTTGGTGCCGGGCACCATATTTTATGGCTCCGGTATGAGTATAGTAGTGGAAGTGGAATTTGTAGCTTACAATGCTTATATGAATATCTTTCTGCACTCAGTTGCGTACGACTGATGTTGGTATTTTGTTATTATGAGCAATTTTGCTCGATGTGTACCTCCCTATGTGATGCATGTTGTGTGGATCGGGTGGCAGCCGCCACGAGTATGTTATCTGGATCGGGTTGCGCACCGTAACCTTGTGATGATGAGAATAGCTATCCACGTGATGATTTGTATTCCTTGCTTACTGGCTTCCGAGGGAATGTATTTATTGAGAATTGCTTGGCGGGTAGCGTATCGGTTGTGTCCTTTTAGGATGAAATGGTGTATATTACTTGTTTCACCGTGAGTGTGATGCGTGATTGAGTATCGGGCATCGATCTTTGCATGGTTGTCTACTTTGCGCATGGTAGCACAAGGTGATTCATGTGTTATAGAGTTGAGTTAGGATCGCGCGTTGTGGCAAGGCCACATGGAATTAAGACCCCTCGAGGAGGAGTCAGGTACTCTATCCCTATGATGTCAGACGGGGTCTCAGCTTGGTTTTGTAAAGGTATTGATGAACTTGAGGTATAACATTTCTGGTTGAGTCATTGGCCCTGATTTGGGGAATGTTTAGACTGATACTTATTGGCGCTTGTGTTATGCAATTGTGACTTAGGACTGTATTGAGGTATCAGATCACCAGAAGCAGTGTGTTAGACCCGAGGTGATCATTGGGTTAAATGAGCATGAGCAGATTTTATTTCAGCGGGTTAGAAGGATAATATCGAGGTTTGACTCGAAAATCTATTGTGGTAATAGTCAACTTGGAAGTGACTTCATGAATGATTGATTTGAAGGACTGCTACTGTTCGTTGCATTTAGTTATCGTTGGTAATATACGGAAGTGTTGAAATAAGACTCTAGCTAATTAAGATGTTATCTATTGATATTGAGTACTGTGGGCAACTGCCATGAATAAAGACTATCGTTCCGAGTGCTGTAATGTGTGGTATATTGCATGAACGCACCTGAGGCTGCAAGTGTGGGTTGTGACAACTGGTTTGGATTGATTCTAAGTATACATGTGAGGTTCTGATCTTGTGTATGAATCCGGGTGAGGCAGTGTGGTTCTACAATTTATGGGCCAGATGGATTGTGAAATTTCAACTGTGTTGTATTTTCGGTACCTGTGTGAGTTAGGGTGACATGAGATCACCCAGGGCATGTGCTAGTAATGATATTTGGTTATAGGGTTGCTTCTAGTACATCTCTGGATACGCTCGAGGACGAGCGTTTGTTTATGTTGGGAGGATGTTACGACCCGACCCGTCGTCCCTTGTATTTCAGCCCCGTTATATGTTTCTAGTGCGTTATTATATGTGTCTGGTAAGTTTGTAAGCGGTTTGAATTGAAATTGGATATAAATGAGACAAATAGTCTCTTTAAGGAAAGCTTAAGTTGGATAAGTCAACCAGACATTGACTTATGAGTTAGAGGGTTCGAAACGGATTTCCGATGGTTCGACTATTTTTGAGGGATGATTTGTGACTTAGGAGTGAAAGCGGAAGTGAATTCGGAGGTCCGAAGTGAAAGATAGACTATTTTGGCGAAGTTAGAATTTTGGAGAGATCCGGTTGATAGGTGAAAATTTGATCCAAGGGTCGGAATGGAATTCCGAGAGTTGCAGTAGCTTCGTTTGGTGAATTTGGATATGTTTGCAAAATTTGAGGGCATTCAGACTTCGTTTGGTTGGTTTCGGCATCGAATATTATATTGGGAAGTTCTAGTTTATCTTAGGCTTGAATTTGAAGATTTTGGTGTTTACGTTCGTGTTGTTCTGGCCCAAGCATGTTTGAATAAGGTAATAGGTTGTGTTTGTGCTTTTGGTTGAGGTTTCGGGGGCCTCGGAGTGATTCCGGATGATTGGCGAGGAAATTTGGAAGTTTGGCATGAGAGCATGCGTGCTGCTTCTGGTATTTTCGCGGAAGCAGGCTTGGGACCGCTTAAGCGGTGTCCGCAGAAGCGTACGAGTAGCCGCAGAAGCGGCCAATGGTGAAGGCAGGGACCGCGAAAGTGGAAGATCGACCGCTAAAGCGGGTCCGCAGGAGCAGAATTGTGACCGCAGAAGCGGTCTTAGATTTTTGGTGAAAAAGCGCAGAAGCGGACCTTTTGCGCAGAAGCGAAAGTCGCTTAGGCGACTTGGGGACCGCAGAAGCGAAAACTGGGCAGATTTTATATGAACACTAGCTTCGATTGAGTGGAGAAGAAGAACATTTTTGACTCGGCCAAGGCGATTTTTGTGCGATTTTGGAGGGGATTTCGAGAGAGATCATCAGGTATGGACCCTTAGACCTCGAATATGTGATTATGGTGCAAAATCATGGATTAAACACTTAGAAATCAAGGTCTTTAATGTCAAAAATGGTGGTTAAGGCTTGAAACCCAAGTGAACCTTAAAGTGTTTATTTGAAGGGTCAAATGGACTCCGATTCTTGTAAATTTGATATGTATGGACTCGTGGCGTGACGAGGATTCTGAAAATGTGAATTTTGTAATTTTTCAAGAAGCGTGCCTGAGGCTCGAGTTTTGCTAGTTTCGAGATTTTGGCTATTTCTCGGTTGTTTTCGATTGGGTATTGTCCCACATACATTTTTTGATGTATTCGCTCTATTTTTGTTTAGATTCGACGCGCGAGGAGGCTGAATTGAGAGGCAAAGGCGTCACGAGCTTGAGATTTCATTGGTTCGAGGTGAGTAATGAAAGTAAACACTATTCTGAGGGTTTGAATCCCCGGACTTCCATATCGTAACGCTATGTTGAGGCGTGACATGCAATCGATGATACGTGTGGGGTCGGATATTGTTGGGGATTGTGACTTGGTCCACTCCGTGTGAGATTTATGCTATATTGGCATATGATATGCATACTCTGATGATCGTTATTGGGCTTAATGCCGTGTTTGGGGCCTAGTGCCAACCTGTGATATCCTTCGGGAGTTGGTATTACTATTTTAGCATGATTGGTATCATTTACTCTTAGTCCATGGTTTTAAACACTGTTTTGCAAAACCAGCTGTATTTCTAAGTTCAAATAACTAAAAATGCTATTTTAAAAAATGTTATTTCGGCTGAGGATCATTGTTTTATAAATGCCCAAGAGGCTTATGATATTTCTTTGGACTGATTATGGGTTGCTCGGGCTGCACGCTGCAGCAATGATTGGAAACAGTGGTAACATGGAAATTGTGATATGAGCGGTCAAGTAACATGGACTGACCTAGTTTGATTGTCACCACGAGATGGCTGGTTATTGGTTGTCGCCACGAGATGGCTGGTTATTGATTTTCGCCACTAGATGGCTGGTTTGATTATTCGCCATGAGATGGCTGGTTATTGCGCTTGGGCTGTAGGAGCCCCTCCGGAGTCTGTACACACCCCCAGTGAGCATCGTCGATGATAAATGATATAGGTGGCTCGGGCTGTACTGCCGCAGTGGGTACTGGATTGTACCATCATATGCATTGCCTCGCATCCCTGCATTTGCATCACACACACATACACACATACACATACACACACACACACACACACACACACACACATATATATATATATACTGTTGTTCAGTCGTTCAGTTGCAGATACCGTTATACACTGTTTTAGCTTACTTTGTGTAATTATTGGGTTTTCTTGCTTTCAGAGCTTTATTTGCTGTTATTACTCGCTGAATTGGTAGACTCACCCCTACTCCCTGCACCTTGTGTGCAGATTCAGGTACTCCGTAGGATTTTGCGTGTGGTTGCTGATTATTAGTATGCCAGAGTATTGAGGTAGCTGCCAGCGTCCGCAGGACCCATGTCTCTGATTTTCTAGTTAATCTGCCATGTATTCAGTATTTTTAGAGGCTCTAAATCTCGTGACCCCATGTCTTTGGGGAAGCTATGTTGTTTTGTGAGATTTTCGAGAAAGGTAAGGTTAAGGTGAAGTGGTGGTTAAATAGGTTTAGGATGATAAAGGTAAGGCAAAGGTGAGTGAACAAGATGTAGAACAAGTGGTACCTCTTGTTCCATAAATTCCCAACAAAGAGAAGCCAGCAAGCAGTGCACAAAGGGTGATACTTGCACCATTCCCGTATAGACTGGCAAAACAAAAGAAAGAAGATCAATACAGGAAATTCAAGGAGATGCTTCGTCAAATTCAATTAAATATTCCTATGATGGATGGCTTGAGGGAGATTCCAGGATATGAAAAGATGATGAAGGACCTAATGTCATGAAAATTTAACTTTCAGGACCTATCAACAGTAACTATGACACAGACATATAGTGCAGTAGTGATAAGACCCATGGCTCAAAAGATGTCTGACCCAGGTAGCTTCACTATTCCGTGTACTTTCAGGGGTTTTGTCTTTGCAAAAGCATTGTGTGACTTAGGAGCCAGTATAAACTTGATGCTTTTCTCAATATATACAAAATTGGGCATTGGTAGAGTTAGACCGACTTCAAAGCGGCTGCAACTGGCTTACTGCACGGTTAAAAGGCCGACATGGATTCTTGATGATGTACTAGTACAAGTCAGAAAGTTTGTATTCCCTATTGACTTTGTCATTCTAGATTTCCAGGTAGATGATGAGATACCCATCATTATAGGGAGGCCATTCTTAGCCACTGGGAGAGCATTGATTGATTGTGAAACTAGGGAACTAAAAATGAGGTTGAACGATGAAGAAGTTATATTCAATGTTCAGCAATCCATGAGGAGATCCAGTGAATATGCTAATTGCTCCTTAGTGGAGGCAGTGGACGTGATATTGCAAGAAGATGATGAGATCCTAAATGCGAAAGATCCATTGGTAGCTTGCTTGACAAATTTGGAATACATGGATGGTGAAGTGTTGGAAGAGTGGGTCATGGCACTTGAAGGTCAAGGATTCTGGATGAGGGAACCTTAGTTCGAGTCGCTTGAGTTAGAAAAGAGAACTACACCACCAGCAAAACCATCAGTAGAGGAACCGCCCAAACTAGAGCTGAAACCGCTTCCAGCTTACCTTAGGTACGCTTTCTTAGGGCCTAATTCTACTTTACCTATTATTATACATCTGTTTGCTGGCTGTGCAGGTTGAGCAACTCCTAATGGTGTTATAGGAACGTAAGACTGCCATTAGTTGGACTATGGCAGACATAAAAGGTATCAACCCAACTTTTTGTATGCACAAGATTCTCCTGGAAGAAGGGAACAAACCTTCCAGAGAACATCAATGAAGGCTGAACCCGAATATGAAAGAGGTGCTGAAGAAGGAAGTGATCAAATGGTTAGATCCGGGTATCATCTTCCATATCTCTGACAGTAATTGGGTCAGCCATGTTCAGTGTGTGCCGGAAAAAGGAGGAATGACAGTTGTACAAAAGGAGAATAATAAGTTGATCTCGACTCGTATAGTCACGGGATGGCGAATTTGTATGGATTACACCATTTCCCCTTGCCATTCATTGGCCAAATGTTGGTCTGGTTGGCTGGGCGATCTCACTTCTATTTTTGGATGGATATTCGAGGTACAATCAAATATCAATAGCCCCCAAAGACAGAGAGAAAACATCCTTCACTTGTCCGTATGGCATCTTTCCCTTTCGGAGAATGCCTTTTGGGTTTTGTAATGCACCGACTACATTCTAACAGTGCATGTTAGCCATTTTCACATATATGGTGAAGATATTATGGAGGTATTTATGGATGATTTCTCAATCGTGAGGGATTCATTCGAGGACTGTCTTTACAATTTAAGAAAAGTGCTCAGAAGATGTGTGGAGACAAATTTAGTGTTGAACTAGAAAAAATATCATTTTATGGTACAAGAAAGGATAGTCTTTGGACATCGAGTGTCCAGTAAAGGAATTGCGTTTGACCATGACAAGGTTGACGTGATTGAGAAGTTGCCACTTCTTACTTCAGTCAAGGTAGTGAGAAGTTTCCTTGGGCGCGCCGAGTTCTACGGGCGATTCATCAAAGATTTATCTAAGATTGCAAACCCCTTATGTAAACTCCTTGAGAATGATTAGCCCTTAATATTTTCTAATGATTGCAGGTTGGCATTTGAGGAGGTGAATAAGAGATTGGTGACTACACACATCATTGTTCCACCCAACTGGAAGCAAGCGTTTGAGCTCATGTGCGACATAAGTGACTATGCTATAAGAGCATTCTTGGGGCAGCGAATGGATAAACTGATACGCCCAATTTACTATGCAAGCAGAACACTAAGCGGTGCATAACTCAATTACACCGTAATAAAAAAAGAGAAGTTGACTGTCGTTTTTGCATTCGACAAATTTAGGTTATACTTGATTGGTTCAAAAGTTATTGTTTATACTGACCATGCAATGATTAGGTACCTGATAGACAAGAAGGAGTTAAATCCATGCTTGATTCGCTGGGTTCTTCTGCTATTATAATTTGATTTGGAGATCAGAGACAGAAAAGGGACAGAGAACCAAGTAGCTGACCATCGCTCAAGGTTGGAAGGAGCTGAAAAGAAGGTAGAGGTTGAGGATATAACAGAGATATTTCCGGATGAACAGTTACTAGCAATGACATTGGAGGAAACACTGTGGTATGCTGACATTGCTAATTATTTAACAAGTGGTATTGTACCTTATGAACTCTCTTCAATTCAAAAGAAAAAGTTCTTTCGTGATTGTCGGTCTTATTATTGGGATGAACCTCTACTGTTTAAGATATGTGTAAATATGATTCGGAGGTGTTTCCCCGAGAAAGATCAACACTCTGTTTTGCAGTCTTGTCATTTTTCACCATATGGTGGACACTTTGGAGAAATTCGGACAGCAACTAAGGTGTTGGAATCGGGTTTGTATTGGCCAACTTTGTTCAAGGTTGCCCATGCTTAGGTCAAAAGTTGCGATGAAGGCCAAAGAACGGGCAACATATCTCGCGGTCACAAGATGCCAATGACCATAATTCAAGAAGTGGAAGTTTTTGACATGTGGGGAATCGACTTTATGGGGCCATTTGTCAGCTCGTATGGTAGCAAATATATCTTGGTAGTGGTTGACTATATCTCTAAGTGGGTCAAAGTGGTGTCTCTTCCAACAGCTGATGCAAAAGGGATAACAACCTTTCTGAAGAAAAACATTTTCACACATTTTGGCACCCCGAGAGCAAAGAAACCCATTTTTGCAATAGAGTATTCGCAAGGCTATTGGAAAAAATAAAAACAGTGAATGCAACAAGGACAGATTGGGAAAAGAAGCTGGACGATACATTGTGGGCATACCGTACAACATTCAAAACTCATATTGGTATGTCACCATACAAGTTGGTTTTTTGAAAGGCATGCCACCTTCCGGTAGAGCTCGAAGATAAAGCACTTTGGGCATAGCGGCAGTTGAACTTGGACATGGAGACAACATGCACCAACAGAGTCACTGGGTTACATGAGCTCGAGGAATTCAGGTTCCAGGCATTTGAGAGTGCTAGATTGTACAAAAAAAGGATGAAAATGATAAGCACATCTTGGATCAGAACTTCAAATTTGAAAATCTAGTGTTTTTATACAACTCGAGATTGAGATTGTTTCTGGGTAAGTTGAAGTCCCGATGCTCAAGACCCTTTTAGATTGGTGCAAATGTTCTCAATTGGAGCTGTTCAGATTGAATCAGAAGATGGGACAAATATGCTCACAGTAGATGGGCAAAGATTGAAACATTGTCTTGGAATGGCAAAAGAGAAAGGAGATAGAGAGATAATAACATTGGAAGAGCACTAATACGTGAATGAGGAGTGATGACTCAAGCCTGCATCGTGTTGCGACGTTAAATCAGGTGCTATGTGGGTGGCAACCCACAAAAATATTGTTGTTGTTGTTGTTGTTGTTTTCTCATGTAACCTCCTTATCAAAAAAATCACCTTACCGCGACCGCGGTAAAACGGGAGCATTCTGCCTCATGGTTAATCGTTTCACCATGACCACAGTAAAACGTGGGCATTCTTCCTCGAGGTATTTTTTCACTGCGATCGCGGTGGGACCGAGGTCAACCTCGGTGAGACGCAACGGTTTTGTTACCCGGGTAAGTTAAATTCAATTTTTTTTTCTTTCTTTTTTTTCTTTTCTCAATTCCCCCCCCCCCCCCCCTCCAAATATCCCTAAAACACCCACCGCCCTCCTTTAATTTCCATTCATCTATCTCTCTCTAACACTAACATTTTCTCTCCTCTCTTCTTCTTCTTCTTCTTCACCTCTCTCCCACATAAACCCATCTTCCCCAACCTCCATTCCTCTCACCCTCTTCTATATCCAGGTATGGCAAGCTTCTCCCTCTCTTCTCTTGTATTTTTGTTTTAGTGTTAGGTTAGTTCCTAATTTTAATTGTGTAGTATTTTTAGTAGATTTTTTATTTATGATAATCTTTTTGCTTATTAATGGATTATATCCACTATATTGTAGAGAGACGTGTGCACAATGTTGTAAAGAAGTGTGTGTTTGTGTGAGTAGGACTAATTATTGAGGGGTGAAATGGTGAAGTACAAATTGTTGTTTTGGGGAAGGATTGATGTTTCCATGAGGGCTAAATGTGTTAGGATAGCGCCTTGCTCACGAGGTGTTTGTGGAATTGTCCCAATGTAGTTCTACGGGCTAATATGACTTTGGTAGTGGTGAAGTATGATTAACCACCTAAGGTTCATGATCGCGACCTACTCCGTACTATATTTAAGTAGTGAGAGAGGGTCGAACAGCTTTACCTGATTTAGGGTCGGGATCAATTTTCACAGATAGTTAGAATTTGGAATTGAGTATCTATCTAGTGTAGAATTGTGTATGTGTTCTTAATTACACTTCTATTCATTTTTATTGTTTTTTTACTTCTACTATTATCAAATTACAAATGGTAATTGCAACCAAATTATGCTAAGAGTTATAATGTTATGGGTTGTTTCAAATAGGTTTAAAAGACACTAGGGTAGTGACATCCACCTAGGTAGTCAATTGACGTGTACTTGAATCTAAGGTATGTTTGACATATTGGGGGGGGGGGGGGTATGATATAACCGTTGCATGACTTTACCCACTCTACACCTCTCGGTGGTTCGAGTGATTTTGCCCAAATTGGCTTTCTCAAGACCAATTGGGTATGCCAATTTGCACAAACAACTAGGGTTCAATTCGGGTATTACTCTCTCGAGATTTAACCTTTTAATTGGGGCTATCAATCTCTTTTGTATGCTCCAATTAATTATTTGACCAATTTTGGAGACTTAGGCTCTCTTTCTCAATAAGAGCTCAAGTCAACTCAACACAAATTAGTGTTTGCAACCACTAATTCAGAAATTAACCATGAAATTGACCAAAATAACAAACACCCATAGTCAATTTAGCTCTAAATTACAAGACCCATCAATTACCCATAATAGGGTTGAGCCACAATCTTAGCTTATGGGTCTAAAGAAGAAAATCAAGAAATAGATGAAGATAATCTCATATTAATTATAACTAAGTTAAATAACAAGATTCAATGATGAAAAGTAGACAAAATTGTCCAAAATGGCTTTAAAAATTCGAACCCACGAGCGCAACTTCTTAATTATAATATCTGATACCCTAACAATGGAAAAAGAAGCTTCTTATACTAGGCTGAAAAATCTGGACAAAAATACCCTTGTGGGGTTAGTGCGGACCACACAGAATGGACAGCGGTTCGCACTAAAGCTTTGGGCTTAAAAATATCTCTCTGAACCTTGGAATTGCAGATCGCAGAGAGTGGAGTGCAGCCGCGGGGGCTTCTAGTGCGGTCCACATTAAATGGATCGTAGACCGCATTGTATTGACACTAAGAAATTTCAACTCTATGATTCTCCTCATTTCGGACAACAGAGAACGAACTGTGGCCGCATTGATCTTAGTGCAGACCGCATAAAATGGTAGTGTGGTCGCACTACCCCTTTGCCTGAAAATATACCTCTCTGAATCTCCTAGTGCGGACCGCACAAAGTGGTATGCGGCCGCACTGGGTCTGTTTTGCCTGAGCTTGTCTTGTCTTTGGCATTTGTAGCAGGTTTCACTCCTTTTGAGCTATTCTTTGACATCTTGTCCTTCCGTTGATCAAACCTGCAGTCAAGTACAACTTGTGAGCCTTTTTAGGACTATTTCATATGAATTTCTAATCAAAGCATAAGCACGAAAGAGTATAAATATGCCAACATCCCTAGTTATCAATTCCCCTAAACTTAAGCTTTTGCTTGTCCTCAAGCCAAAAAAAAATGAGACCCACCCCTTGAGGGAACATCCAAGAAATTTTGAGCTGTGCTAAAGTAATCCCATCTAGCATCAATTGGTACTAACAATTGCCTTTAATATAAATGAATCAGCGATACAAGAGCATCAAGATATGACTCAACATATCAAAGAACTCGTTTCTATTACTTTGGCCATTGTGGAACCCAAACTCATACATCCTCAACTCTCCTTAAGCAATCCTCAACATTAGGATAGTGGCACTCAGAAGGAGGATAATGGAAATTCACTCATCTTTCTCAATATCATATAGGGCTTTTGTGGAGACATTGTGAAGGCTTTTAGTTTAGGATAGGAAATGTTTTGGTCTAAGTAGGTTCCATCTTCCCTTAAGCACTTCTTTTGATTCATTTGGCATCCATTCACTTGACTCTTTGAGTCATTTCACTTCTTTCTAAGGGGTTAGAGAGACACACTGTCACTCTTTCTTATGCATTTCAAACCTTTTCTCCTTTTTCTACTTTGCACACCTTTCATTCTTTGCTTTTCTTTGAATCCCTTTTTATTCTTTTTCACATTGAACTTTCTTTTTGTCTTTTTGCTTTTCTTTCTTTTTCATTGCGTTTTTACCTCTTTGTTGCAATCCTCGTCTCTCCCGCCAAACTTATACTTTTTTCATGTGCTAAAGGAAAGATTAGTTGCCAAGAAAGGGTATCTTTTAGAACTGGTATAGGCTTGTATCATGGTTCTTGAAAGAAAAAGGTCTAAGACTCAAAAGGGTTGACTAGGGATCTTGTCATTGGTAGGTTATGAAAATGTTCAAGCTATCATTTGGACCAAGGAGAGCTGATCACGGCCAACTCTAGTCCAGAAAGGGATAAACGATCGCTGTAAATATAATCCGATCTAAAAGTCCGGAGTCGAATCCCACAGAGAACTAAGGCTTAGCTATATCTGTTTAATATCACTAAGAAGAAAAGATTGAACAATTTTCTAAATTATAAAGATTGAGATTTATATTTCTAACTAATTAACTCGAAAATACTAGAAAATGGTAAAATTATCAACTAACTAGACTAATGGTTGGAGACTAAATTAAGGAGGTCTAGAGTTATGATTCCCCTAATTGTCGGAATCCTGCTAGCTATGTTCCCTACAATTTTTGTCAATGTATTCTCTACTGATCGTGTGCACTTTAGATGTTGTAATTCTCTCTCGAGCAACTACAACAATTTACTAGACATATTCTCTCGAATGACGCTAGTTGGCTTTATTTGATCGCTCATTATGACCACGTCAAGGCTTTGTTATTTCTAAACCTGCCTTTAAACCCAATATATTGATTTCTCATATACATTACGAGTGACATTGACCTAAATATGTACTCTCTCTCAAGAGGTACACATTAAATAGACACAGTCAATTGATGGACATTCAACCAACAACAACAAACACGTAGTTGAACAAGTAGAGAAATTCAATGGCTCAATTATATAAAAACATAACAAGAATTTATCTTTCAAAAGGTTCTATCAAACCCTAGAAAACTGATTAGCTATTCATAATAGTATGTAAAACTAAAATAGTAAAAATCATAACCAACAATGAGAAAATAGGAAGAGGAAGGAAATATTTGTTGAAGAAATCCCCGCCTTGCTCCTATTGTGTCTCTGCCTCCTTAGGTCGAATCTGTGTCAAAAATATGTCCAACTTCTAAAAATACAATTTTTTCCATGTATATATACCAAGTAGGGCAGGGCCCAAATAAATATACCGTCTCCTATGTAAAATAAGACAATGTTTCACGTTTGTATTGCCGCCACCGCGGTCAACCGAAGTATATGGCAGTTATAGTACATCAGCTCCGCAGTCGCGGTTTCGACCGTATTTTTCACACTGTTTCATTTGAAATTTGGAAAAATGTAAAATATAAAAGTTGTATCCCTTTAAGTTAGCTTTACAACCATATATTTTAGAGCCCACATGGAGTTTTGAGGAAACATGTATATATATTTTACTAGACAATGCGCAATATACCTACATGATTCTTCGTTGTGTTGCTCTATCATCTGTTGATCCCCGAATATGATCCCAGCTTAATTCCTTGGGCTTTTACTCAGAATTCAAAACTATGAATCACTTGAATTAATTTTATAACATCTATATAGCTTGAAATCACTCCTACAAGGCATAAAACCTACCGTTAGTGCATAACACTAGCGATTAAAGCGCAAACTCAATGGAAGTGCTATAAATTAGAGTGTAATAATCGACTAAAATACGTAATTATAGCCTATCATCAACACCCCACAGTTAAACCATTTCTCTTCCCCGAGCAATCAAATTACACTTTTTTATAGATACAAACTTTTTAAACAATTCTCCTAACTCATCACACCAAGAGTATTTAAAATAGACTAAGCACAAAAGCGTAATATCTTCACCTCAAGATTTGACACACAAGTACCACTTGATATTCACAACTCACCCGCTTACTCAAACATAGAGGTCACTTACATTGCCTTTCCTTCATGAATCAAGTGCCCCCACACAACAAAAGAGAGTAGTTCCACACAATAAAATTTAAGAACACTTAGGAACTCATGATAGAAAGAATTCAGTCACTCTCAGAAATAACATTCATACGCCACAAAAGATACACCATAAGCGTGCCGTAGTATATTACTCCACTAATCGAGCTCATTAAATCTAGGATTAATTAGGACTTTATTTGGTTGTAATGTAGGCTATGGGACGGGTAGGACACATTTAGATATAAGAGTGACTATATATCCCTAAGCACTTTAATACATATTCTTTAACATCAAACCCCGTACTTATGTTAAACCAAAACTCCACCTTCACATTAGTGTATATTACCTCATTCTTTTTTAAGCACACTTACATCAAGAGCCACCACTTATCAAGGATTTTTTTCCACAGCAATACAACTATATTTGTTTTCAATTCAAGTGGCTCTTACTTGTTCAAAATAGTGCACCTTTCTCCTCATTTCATTAGTTCCACTCAAAAGAAAACCACCCCACACTTTAACATTTAGATAAATCATCACAATTCAAGTGCTTATGAGAGGTTAGAAGGTTCAAATAGATGGTTCATGCAAACAAATGGGTAAGGCTTGTAATGTGGTTGCCAAAGAAATAGGATTACAGGCTCAAATGGGTTAACTACGATACATAACAATTAGGTTGGTAAAATATGCATATCTAGTTCAACAAAGAAACACATATATCACTTCCAAGATTGAACAAAACTACTATTTCGCTTTGCAAGCACACATGGGAAGTTCTAGGCATCAAATGCAATGCACAGAATATAACAAATCCTTACAGACACATGGCACATAACTCGCTCAGGATTGGTTTCTTCAAGACACTCTAGCCAGAGAAGTTAAGCAAAGTTAAGATCATACAATATAGGGTAATTATATAAGAGTCAAAAACTGAGCCTAAGCGTCACAACTAAAGTACTCACTATTTTCAAGGCATAACAAAGTCAAGAGATATTGCTTCAATTCAAAACACAACGCAGTGACTCCTACTCCAAAAAAAACTAACTACACCCAGTTCAAACAAAACTCTTGGAAAAGAACTGTGGTTTAAAGAAAAACCAAGGGGTAATTGTTACACTACCTAACAAAATAAAATTTTTGTTTTTGTTTTTTTTTCTTTATATTTAAATCCCTCAAGAAAATTGCCTAATAGATCCATCGTCCGGAAAGTCCAATATTTGCTTTTAAAAAAAGTTTATTCAATTAAACTAACACAACTAAAACATCATAGAAAGTCACTCAAATAATCTCCTCACCCCACACTTAAAATTGTACATTGTCTCCAACGCACACCATAACTAATTAAAGGGTAAAAGAGACTCCATAGTAGGCCAAAGGCCAAAGTACTAACAACTCATGGGGTACTCAGACTTCTCCCAAGCTTGGTCCTTCGTGTAGGTACCTTACACTTAATTCCAACCATTTGGTTTGCTGTTGCATCCTTCCAATACCTTTTCTTTCCGTTCTCCTAGAAAATAAATAAAATGACACTACAAAAATAATACAATTAAAAAATTAAAAATAAATAAAAGAAAGTAATAAAGCTGGGTTGCCTTCCAAAAAGCCCTTGATTTAACGTAACGAATCACTTTTTGCCTCCACCTCGAGCTTATGAATTGAATCCCAAGTTTTGCTTCAAGATTATGATTATGGTCATGGGGCGGTGGAACAGATCTAACTATCCTAAGAAAATAATGCAGTATTCTGCACTCCTTGGCCTTTGTATGAGGCATGTAATCCTCACTTTCTGGCAAGAAAAATTCCATAATATATGCACCTTGTTCCTCATTCCTTGACTCTTCGATTGGTTGAAATGACTATATTTCATATCATCATCCAAATATAATGTGAAAAATGCTTGGAGTGTGGACCAATGTGCTCAAACATATGAACTTTAGAATTTTCAACATCCTCAACATCTATGATACTAGAGTCAACATAATTTGTATCCTCAATGTCCTTGGCTAACTCTAGTATCACTTCTTCAACATTGACATCCTCAAATTGTAGTTGGCTAGGTTGATGGTGTTCTACTATGACCTCCCAATTAACACCTCAAATTTCCGCTTTTCTTGGTTATCCTCAATATTGGCGTGATGAGTATTAAAAGCTCCAACCGATTGACTCAATTGAGCCTCCAACTTGCGAATAGTTGACTCTTGCATTTCTATCTGCAATTGTTTCTCATTGTTTTGTTCCAGAAGGCTCTTTAGCATATCCTTGATCTCCTTCAGATCTGCATTCCTAGGTTCTTCGTTCCTATTAACTTCACAAGAAAAGGTTGAACCATCATAGTAAGGGGTTGGGGAAAATAAGAAATATAAGCACAACCATAAAAGTGACAATTTTTACCACCACACACATCACACACATTTCACAAATAATATTGAGTTGGTACACACAACTCGCTCTCAAGAATATTTTGATAATTTTTATACGGGTTGTTTCCTTCACAATATGTATGAGGATCAATAGAAGAACTATCTACACCTAAATTTCCATAATTCCAAGATGTCATGTTTCTTAAATCATCAGTTATACAACAACAACAACAACAACAACTACCCAGTATAGTCCCACAAAGTGGGGTCTGGGGAGGGTAATATGTAGACGGGCCTTACCTCTACCCGAAAGGGCAGAGAGGTTGTTTCCAATCGACCCTCGGCTCAGTGAAGGAAAAGAACAACAAAAACAAAAATAAAAGTGCATTAGTAACTTCAGCAGAAATAGCGTAAATAATTATCGAAACATAATAACCATAAGTAAAATAGCATGCAATAATATCAGACAGTAACTACCATAAATAACTACCATAAGGGAGACAAAACCCAATACAAAAATCATCTATGGATAGCCCTGCCAAGCCTCACCCAACCCCGGGTGAGGAGTTTGAAAAACTCTAAGGGCCCTTATCCTACAACCCTGATACTAGACCTCCAGACTTTCCTATCAAGGGCCATGTCCTCAGAAACCCGCATTCTAGCCATGTCATAACTAATCACCTATCCCCAATACCTCTTAGGCCTCCCTCAGCCTCGCCGTAAGCCGACCATCGCCAGCCGCTCACAACTCCTCATCGTGGCATCAGGACTTCTCCTACGCACATGCCCGAACCACCTCAGCCTCGCTTCTCGCATCATCTAATCCACCGGGGCCACCCCCACCTTATCTCGAATAACTTCATTCTTAATCTTATTAACTTGGTGAGCCCGTACATCCACCCGAGCATCCCCATCTCCACAACCTTCATTCTCTGAACATGAGAGTTCTTCCTTGGCCAGCACTCCGCCCCATACAATATGGCAGGTCTAACCACAGCTCTATAAAATTTCCCCTTGAGTTTCTGTGGAACTTTCTTTTCACACAGGACTCCTGATGCAAGCCTCCACTTTGACCACCCAGCTCCTATACGATGAGTGACGTTACCATCAATCTCTCCGTCCTCCTGAATCACCAACCCAAGATATCTGACACTGTCCCTCTTGGCGATGACCTGAGATCCAATCATCACGTCCCTGCCTACTTCGCTCGGCTCGGCGCTAAACTTGCACTCCAGGTATTCTATCTTAGATATGCTTATTTGAAACCCTTAGACTCGAGAGTCTGTCTCCATACCTTTAACCTCTCATTAACACTGACCCTCGTCTCGTCTATCAAGACTGTATCATCAGTAAATAGCATATACCAAGGCACATTCCCTTGAATATGTCGGGTTAGAGCATCCATCACCAAGGAAAAAAAGAAAGGGCTAAGCGCCGATCCTTGATAGAGCCCCATAACCACTGGAAAATGGTTTGAGTCGCCACCCACCGTCCTAACCCTAGTCTTAGCTCCATCGTACATGTCCTTAATTACTCTGATGTAGGCTTCTGGCACGCTCTTCTCCTCCAAGCACCTCCCTTGGGACCTTGTTATACGTCTTCTCCAAGTCGATAAGCACCATGTGCAGGTCCTTCTTCTTATCCCGGAAGTGCTCCACTAGCCTCCTGACAAGGTGGATAGCTTATGTAGTGGAGCGACCCGACATGAAACCAAACTGGTTCACACATATAGATGTCATGTCCCTCACCCTCGCCTCGATCACCCGCTCCTAGACCTTCATGGTGTGACTTATTAATTTGATACCCCTATGTTGTTGCAGCACTGGATGTCACCTTTGTTCATGTACAAGGGCACCACTGTGCTCCACCTCCACTCCTCCAGCGTCTTTTTGGTCCTGAAGATTGCATTGAACAACCTGGAGAGCCACTCCACTCCTGACCTACCATGCATTTCCAGAACTCTAACGGGATCTCGTTAGGCCCGGTCGCTCGACCCCTACTCATCCTATGCAGAGCCCCCACGACCTCATCCGCCCTAATGCGCCTGCAGTACCCAAGGTCTCTATGTTGCTCTGAATGCCCAACCTCCCCTAGCTCTATGTTACGATCCCCCTCATCGTTAAGTAAGTCACGAAAGTACGCCTGCCACCTCTGCTTGACTTGAGACTCCCCCATCAGAACTCTACCATCCTCGCCCTTGATGCTCCTAACTTGGTCAAGATCACGTGCCTTCCTTTCCCTTGCTTTAGCTAACCGGAATAACTTCCTGTCCCCACCTTTCTCCCCTAATTCCTCGTACATGCGACCAAACACCGCGTTTTTGGCTTCCGTAACCGCCATCTTTTCTTCTTTCCTCGCCGCCTTGTAGATCTCCCTTTTCGCTCTCCATTCTTCCTCGCTTGTGCTCCTTGCCATCTTAGAAAATGCCGCCTTCTTCACCTCCACTTTTCCTTGGACTACATCGTTCCACCACCAGTCACCCTGATGTCTGCCTGAGTAGCCCTTGGCTACCCCGAGCACATCCCGTGCTACCTCCCTAACCAAGTTCGCCGTCTCTGACCACATAGCATCCGTTTCCCCAGAACTTCTCCAAGCTCCTCCCTCAGCTAACCTCCTCTCCAACTCCTGTGCTTTCTCCTTAGTCAAAGCACCCCATCCAATACGCGGTTGTCCCCGAGCACCCCTCCTCTTCCTCTTCACCCAGAGACCGACATCCATCACTCGGAGTATATGAAGAGTCGAAAGGAACTCTCCCGGAATAACCTTGCAGTCCTTGCACATACCCCTATCACTCATTCTGAGGAGGAGGTAATCAATCAGAGTCCTCATCGCCAAAATATTTAAGGTGACCAAATGCTCCTCCCTCTTCTGAAATGTCGAATTCACAATCAAAAGCTCGGAAGCCCTGGTGAAATCAAGCAGTGATGTGCCTCCTCCGTTCCTAACCCCAAAGACGAAGCCATCGTGCACCTCACCGTAACCACCAGCATCAGCCCCAATATGACCATTAAAGTCCCCTCCAATATCTAACTTCTCAGATTGGGGAATACTACTCACCAGATCATCCAAATCCTCCCAAAAGTGCCTCTTAACCTCCTCGTCTAAGCCCGCTTGCGGCGCGTAAGCGCTGATGACGTTGAGGACGCAACCCCCAATAACAATTTAATAGACATTAACCTATCATTCACTCGCCTAACCTCGACCACGGACTCCCTTAGATCCCTATCAACCAAGATGCCCACTCCATTCTTACCTCTCACGACCCCAGAATACCACAACTTAAACCCGTCTGTTATAATAAAATAAAAATAAAAATACAAAAACAAAACAAACAAAATAAAATAAAAGTTCAAACAAAAAACTTAGCAATATATACAACTACTAATACACCGTTAGTTCCCCGGGAACGGTCCAAAATTTGATCACGCCAAACTCTAGTCCTAAAAAGGATAAACGATCGCTGCAAATATAATTCAATCTAAAAGTCCGGATTCGAATCCCAGAGAGAACTAAGGCTTAGCTGTATCTGTTTAATATCACTAACAAGACAAGACTAAATAATTTTCTAAATTATAAAGATTGAGATTTATATTTTAACTAATTAAATAGAAAATACTAGAAAACGATAAAATTATCAACTAACTAGACTAAGGGTTGGAGACTAAATTAAGGAGGTCTAGTGTTAAGATTTTCCCAATTGTCAGAATACTTCTAACTATGTTCCGTAAAATTTTTGCCGATGCATTTCTACTGATCATGAGCACTTTACATGTCCTAAGTCTCTCTCGAGAAACTACAACAATTTAAAAGACATATTCTCTCGAACTACGCTAGTTGGCTTTATCTAACCGCTCATTATGACCATGTCAAGGCTTTGTTATTTCTAAACATGCCTTTAAACCCAATATGTTGATTTCTCACATACATTAGGAGTGACGTTGTTCAACAACTACCTAAATATGTACTCTCTATCAAGAAGTACACACTAAATAGGCATAGTAAATTGATGGTCATTCAATCAATAACAAAAAACACGTAGTTGAGCAAGTAGAGAAATCCAGTGTTTCAATTATATAAAAACATAACAAGAATTTATCTTACAAAAGGTTCTATCAAAACCCTAGAAAACGAATTAGCTATTCATAATAGTATGCAAAACTACAATACAAAAAATTATAACCAACAATGAGAAAATAGCAAGAGGAAGAAAAATTTGTTGAAGAATTCCCTACCTTGCTCCTATTGTGTCTCTGCCTCCGTAGGCCGAATTTGTATAAAAAATATGCCAAATCCTCAAAAATGCCATTTTCCATGTATATATATCAAGTAGGGTCGGACCCAAAGAATTATACCTTCTCCTATGCGAAAATGGATAATATTTCACGTCTGGAGTATTGCGGCTGCGGTCAACTGCGGTATATGGTAGGTATACTGCCTCAGCTCTGCCTCAGCTCCGTAGTCGCGGTTTCGACTACATGTTTTACCCTGTTCTATTTAAAATTTCGAAAAATATAAAACAGAAAAGTTGTAGCCCTTTGAGTTAGCATTCCAACCATATATGTAGAGCCCAAATGGAATTCTTAGAAAAACGTTATGTTTATATTACTATACAGTGTGCAATATGCTTACTCGATTCTTTGTTTTGTTGCTTTATCATCTGTTGATCCCCGAATACGATCCCGGCTTAATTACTTGGGCTTTTACTCAGATTTCAGAGCTCTAAATCACTTGAATTCATTTCATAATATCTATATAGCTAGAAATCATTCCTACAGGGCATAAAATACACAGTTAGTGCAAAACACTAGCGATCAAAGCGCAAACTCAACTAAAGTGCAGTAAACTAGAGAGTAATAATCGACTAACATACATAATTATAGCCTATCATCAAAAGCCTGTAATCATATAGTCAGAATTCACTTAGGGTTTCGCCTCAACAAACATTCAGTGCAAGTTCTAGACCAATAGCTCGGGACATAGACTTGCAATACGATTACTCACCACACAACCTATGAGATTGCTAAAGACACAGAGTTGGGGCCCATAAATACCTTAGATAAGATTTAAGCTCACAATGTTCCCAAAAAACCACTTGATGATTATCGTCCAACATAAGAGTCTCAAAGTTACGACTTTCACCATCCTAAACACAACAAATTATTTTTGACCATAAAATCAAAGGCAAATGTGCTAGGCCCAAGTGAAGCTTTGCTCGAGGTACCCTTAACTATTAACTACTAAAAACAAAAAGAAAAACGGACTCAGAACCTTAAGAAAGTTGTCAAGCGATCTATCATTGGGAAGAGCTGCCCGATTTACACAACACTCCATCTTTGGAAAGAACCATGGCATTAAGAAAACCAAGGCTTATTGAAAATTTCAAAACAAGAAGCTACGAATCACAAATAAGAAGCTAAAAATGAAAAATTTATGGAAAGTAAAATGAATATATACAATAGGGAATTTGTCGACTATATAATAGATGGGATAAATATCTATAATGTAACATTACTTTATATACAGACCCAAAGTAAAATAAAAGTGCGTGAAATATAGCTAAGTGTTAAAAATGTATACAGACCAAAGATGAAAAATCAAGACAGTATAAAAATTGCTAAATATATACAGTCATCCAAAATATAGGGCCTATTCCCTCAAATAAAAGTTGGCATTGTCCCCAATGCCAACTAGTCTAAATAAAGTATCAAAAAGAGAAAGGAATAAGGATATAAGACAACTCCCTATGGCCTTTCTGTATACATGGGCTCTTGAGTGGTTCCAGGGTCCTCAATGTGCTCGGGAACCTTATACTGGTTCCCTGTATCCTGCTGCTATACTGTTGGGACCTGGGCCTGGACTTGGACAGGCTCTCGAAGTGCATTATGTGGCTGACTGGAGGAAGCCTCCACTGGGCCTGCTAGCTGGATGACTGTATCATCAGCTCTAGGGATCATCCGTCTCCTCTTGGGAGGTCTCTGTGACTGCTCCGGCTGGGGATGCTCTGCTGGTGATGGGCCTTGGAGCTATAAGTCAAAATAGAGGTGATCTGCCTTCAGCCTATCAACATCCGCTCTCAGCTCCTCACGAAATCCTTGGAGGCCCGAGTCTTCCTTAGCTTCTTGTGCTCCCTAGCAAGCTCCTTGAGTGCCTTGCTGTTTGAATCAACTGCCTCAGCAAGTTTCTTCTTATTGTCGAGGATTTTCTTCTGGTGTTTAAACATTTCCTTAAGAGCAGTCTCTATGGACTGGGGAACCTGTGGGGTGGAGGTGCTGACTGATCCTCTATAGTGGTGGTTAGGATAGACAACTTGGATGAGGTAGTCTGCATCCAGTTGTTAATACTCAGAAGTGCCAGGCTCAGCCGGTGGGCAATAATGGGATGGGACCGGGAAGATGGAATCTCTGGGCCTGCTTAAGTGGATGGACTAGTAGGAATAACTGTGGATGTGGATGGATCGGGAGGGATGTATGTGGAGCTGGAGGTAGGCTCAGCAAGAGCCACTACCACAACTTGCTCTTCAGAGTGGCCAGATGGAGCAGTATCTGTACCTTTGAAGTTCTTGCTCTTAAGGTTGTCATCCCCATGCATGCTATACCAGGAGAAAGGGGCCTTCGCTTTGATTTTGACGTCGAAGGGCCCCTTTTCCACCTTCAAATCCAGGAAATACTTCGTGAGGAAACTGGGGAATGGATAGTTTCTGTCATTCTCCGCACCCACAATTGAGATAATCCTTGACATCAGTTCTCCACATTCAGTGGGTAGCCTACCATGATCGAAGCCACCAACACAACCCGGTGAAGAGGAAGGGTGTTGTCATGTGTCGTGTGGTCCAACCTACCACATACAAGTCTCCCACCCCTGCCTCAAAGTTCAAACTCCATCTCAAGATCTTTACTCCAGCAGTCAACCAGTCAAGCGTAGTACCTGGGATTGCCAGGTATTGTGCTAGCTAGGGACAAACCTCCTCGCCCATTTCCATATTTTCCAGGTACAAGGTCTAATCCTCCTCATTAAAGCCAAGGTATTTGTTGATGTACTTCCCATCAAATAACGCTGTCATATTCCAAACCTTGGTCACTTTGGAGCCCTTTTTGATAGGGCTACATTACAGTAACAATCTTTGACCAGGTGTCCGTTAGCATCCACAAAATTATCTAGAAAATGTTCACAACCCACTCTTGTCCTAAACTGCCTCAGTACATTGGGATTGTGAGGTAATAGGTCTTTTATCAATAAAGCTTCGCTCCGAGATCAACTTTCTCACCAGCTACCACTCCTGAAATTTATGATATGCAACCTCACTAACAAATCTATTTTGCCAAACCTCCGACTTTTTGGTTCTAGAAATCCCCCCACCTGAGGCTCACCTCCTTCTGATGCTTCCTCATCATCTTCTAGTACATCCTCCCCGGATAATGAAGCTGTATGAGAGGTGGAGTATTCTTCACTACCTATTGCTGAGCCCTCATGCGACTCAAAAATGACATTTGTTGGTGCTTGGGCAGTGGGTGATGGTGGAGTGTCTCTTAGCCTAGGTCTCTCCGGCCAGTATTCCATGTACTTTGGCACGGAGTCAGCGGAAATCTCCTAGGAGGGCTCATACTCACTCCCTGACTGATCACAGGCCATGTCAGCTACTTTTATTATCTTTCTTGTTCTTTTTATATTTTCCTTGACTTGGGGAATGAGTTTGATTATTTTCTGCTTCCTTCCCAGGGAAGATTCACCCTGCTTAGTTGTTTAGACCCTTTACCCCGTTGTTTAACCATCGTCTGCAATCACAATCAAGTAAACTTGTTAATATCAATGTAATCAGTTAAGAACCAAAGTTGCAAAACAGACATGAAAAGTTGCAGACATTTCTCAGAAACTACCTAGTGCAGACCGTACAAAATAGTGTGCGGCCGTACAGGGGTCACTGCGGACCGCACAAGGGGTGTGCTTCATACTACGCACCCTCTGTATCTAGGAAATGTGGACTCCACAAAATGGTGTGCAGCCGCACAGGGGCCAGTGCGGTCCGCACTATTCAAAGTTCAGCTTCCCAGAAGATTATCAATGCGGTCCACACAAAACTGTAGTGCAGACCGCACAGGGGCACCGAGGACCGCACATAATCGACTGCGGTCCGCACTGAATGCCCAATTGCGACACTAAGTTAGGGTTCATGAATCTTTGCTTTTAAGTCCCATTTTTCACCTAATTGGTGTCCCTAAGTGATTGCCCAGTGCATTGTACTAACTAAGTCTACATGAAACACAAATTTAACTAACCTAACATAACCAATTGAAGAAAAATATGAAAGGAAGAAAAACATCTAAGAAAAACAAAAAGAAGAAGAAAATAACAAAAATTAAAGCAATTAGCTTGACATTTGTGTACCAGATATGAGATGTGGAGAAGATTACAAGTCCAGATGATTAATTACGAGCAAGATGAGTATTGAATAGTGTTTTGGTGAGTCTGAGAGTCAATAGTGCGAAAAAGGTAAAAGGCCGCCCTCAGGCCTATTTATAGAAAAACCCTGGGAGCCAGTCTTACCTACCAGTGCGGACCGCACAAAATGGACCGCGATTTGCACTACACTTTTTGTTCAAGTTCACACAGGCACCCCACTACGGTATGCATAAAATGGACTATGGCTGCAATGGTCCACTGCGGACTACACAAAATGTAGTGCGACCACAGTGACAACTCTAAAGAGGAGGTTATTTAACCCTTCATGAGTGCGGTTCGCACAGAATGTAGCACGGTTGCACTAGCAACTTCAGAGACTTGTGCCTTTTTCCACAATATCCAACCTTGTAACATCTCACAACCAGTTAGCCCAAGAATCAATCCTATACTACAAAGAAAATCAAATAAAAAGAAGAAGAGAAACACATAGGTTGCCTCCCAATAAGCGCGTGATTTAACGTTACAGCACAACACATGTTACCTTCCAATCATATGAAATGCACAAGAGCCACCATATGGATATCATCAATCTTCCCCATATAGTGCTTGACCCTTTTCCCATTCACTCTAAAACTTCCCCACTTTTGTTCTTTAAATCAAAAGCAGCAAATGGGGTCTCACACACTACTTCAAACGGTCCGCTCCACTTTGACTTCAGCTTTCCCGGGAACAACCGTAGCTGAGAATTGAATAAGAGCACCAAATCTACCACCTTGAAATCTTTCCCCCGAGTATATTTTTCATGAAGGTATTTAATTTTATCCTTATACAGGGATGATCTAGAGTAGGCATGGAACCTAAATTCATCAAGCTCATTGAGTTGCTCCACTCGAATATTAACATCTATATCCCAATCGAGATTAAACTTCTTCAAGGCCCACATGACCTTATGCTCTAGCTCCACTAATAGATGGCATGCTTTCCCAAATACCAGCCCCTACGACGACTTAACAATTGGCATCTTGTAAGCAGACTAATAAGCCCATAAAACATCAACTAACATTTTAGACCAATCGATCCTATTGGCATTAACGGGTTTGGAAAAAATTCTCTTGATCTCCTTGTTGGACACTTCAACCTGGTCACCTTTTTGAGGATGATAAGGTGTAGACATTTTGTGGTTGATACCATACTTGGAAAGCGAGCCATCAAAAGCTCTACTACAAAAATGCGAGCCTCCATCACTAATAATTGCCCGAGAAGTGCCAAACCTTATGAAATTCTCTTCTTTAGAAATGCCACCACACTCCTAGCTTCATTTTTGGGCAAGGCAATGGCCTTAACCCATTTTGAGACATAATCAACTGCTACAAGAATGTAGGTGTTTCCGTACGAGCTTACAAAAGGGCCCATAAAATTGATACCCCATACATTGAAGATATCCACTTCGAGAATGGTGTTTAGAGGCATATTATCTTTCTTGGAATCCCGCTCACTCGTTGACATTGATCACACCTTTTTACTAGATCACTTGCGTCTTTGAACAAGGTTGGCCAATAAAAACCACAACTTAGAACTTTTAAAGCTGTCCGTACCCCTCTATGATGGACACTATAGGGGGAGGAATGACAAGCCTCTAGGATGCTAAATTGCTCCTCCTCAGGTATACACCTCCGGATCACTTCGTCGGTGAAAATCTTGAACAAGTATGGCTCATCCAAATAGAAGTCCAGACAATCCCATTTAAGCTTCTTCCTTTGGTTAGAAGAGAGATCACACGGGATGATGCCAGTCACAAGAAAATAAGCAATATCCACAAACCATGGCATATCACTCATCGACACAGAAAGTAGCTGCTTATTAGGAAATGCATCATTGATCTCTAATCCATCACATAGCCTTCATTCCTCCTCCAAGAAGGACAAATGATCCGCAACGTGGTTTTCACCACCCTTGCAGTCCATAATTTCTAGATCAAACTCTTGAAGTAGTAACATACCGTGGCATCAACCTTGCCTTGGAGTGTTTCTTTGTGATCATGTACCTAAGGGCGGCATGATCGGTGTGCACTATGACCTTGGCCCCATATGAAAAACTTATCCATTGAAAACACTATGGCCAACAACTCTTTCTCGGTTCCCGTGTAGTTCCTTTGAGCCTCTTTCATAGTCTTGCTTGCATAGTATACCGGATGAAATATTTTATTAACCTTTTAACCGAAAATAGCCCCAACCACAACGTCTCTTGCGTCGCACATGATCTCAAAAGGCAAGCTCCAATTTGGTGCGGTAATGATAGGGGTAATGGTCAACTAAAGCTTGAGAAGCTCAAATTCTTGCATACATTCCTCATTGAACACAAACTTGACATCCCACCTTCGAAAAATCTTTTATAAATCTTCGATAAAACCCTGCATGCCCGAGAAAACTCCTCACCCCTTGACAGAAGTGGGGGGAGGAGGCCTTGAAATCACCTTTATCTTGGCTTTGTCAACTTCAATCCCATGCTTTGAAATTTTGTGGCCCAACATTATGCCCTTCTCAACCATGTAGTGGCATTTTTCCAATTGAGTATGAGATTGTGTCTTCACACAGGCAAAAACTCTATCCAAATTTCCCAAAAACTCTTCAAATGAATCACCAACCATACTAAAATCATCCATAAATACCTCCAAAATATCTTTCACCATATCGGTGAAAATAGTCATCATGCATCGTTGGAATGTCGTCGGGGCATTACACAACCCGAACGGCATCCGAGAGAAAGCAAAGGTGCCATATGGACAAGTAAATGTGGTCTTCTCCTGATCCTAGGAAGCGACCAAGATTTGATTATATCCCGAATATACATCCAAAAGCAATAAAAGGCACGCCCCACAAGGCGATTAAGCATTTGGTCAAGGAATGACAATGGGAAATTATCCTTGCGGGTCAGCTTGTTCAGCTTTCAGTAGTCCATACATACCCTCCATCTGGTAACTGTCCAAGTGGTAATAAGTTCATTGTTGTCATTTGTCACCACAGTCATACCACCCTTTTTCGGCATACATTGCACCAGAGAAGTCCATGAGCTATCTTAAATGGGGTACATAACCCCGGCATCTAACCACTTTATCCCTTCTTTCTTTACCACTTCTTGCATTGCTTTGTTCCACCTCCTTTGATGTTCCAAGGAGGGTTTTGCATCATCCTCCAGAAGAATCTTATGCATATAGAATGCGGGGCTTATTCCCCGAATGTCGTCTAAAGTCCATCCAGTTACATTCTTCCTCTTTTTGAACACCACCAAAGTGATGTCTACCTTCATGTTAATAAGACAAGAGGAAAGAATAACTGGTGAAGTAGAACTAGAGCCTAATAATTCATACCTGAGATGTGGCGGCAATGGCTTCAACTCCAACACCAGAGGTTCTTCGATTGAAGGCTTTGTAAGAGGAGTCTTTCTATTTTCAAGGTCCAAGGATAGCTTCCTAGGCCCATAAGAATAAGAGCTCATTCCATGCAAAGCATTCACGCACTCCACTCAGCTCTCATCATCATTGACATCAAGATTTAAAAACATGACCTCCAACGAGTCCTCCACATTAATCATAGCACTTGTATCATCAATTATCACAGCCGTGACTAGATACACAAATGAGCATATTTCGGTACAATTGGGATGTTTCATTTACTTGCACATATGGAATACTACCTTTTCATCCCCCACCCGAAAAGTTAGTTCCCCTTCTTCCACATCAACTAGAGCCTTTTCCGTAGCAAGGAAAGGTCTCCCCAATATGATCAGGACTTCATAGTCCACCTCGCAATCCAATATCGCAAAATCAGCTAGCAAGATAAATTTGTCCACACGGAGAAGCATATCATCAACAATACCCAAAGGTCGCTTCATTGATCTATTCGTCATTTGCAATCTCATGGAAGTTGGCCTTGGTAACCCAAAGTCTTGAAAACTGAGTAGGGCATCAAATTGATACTAGCCCCTAGGTCACAAAAAGCTTTATCAAAGTTTGCACTTCCAATATTGCAAGGGATTGTGAAAGCACCGGGATCCTCTAACTTCGGATCCATTGAATGTACTATAGCACTAACTTGGTAGGTCATCTTGATAGTCTCACAGTACATGGATATTTTCTTTGTAACCAAATCTTTCGTGAATATGGCATAGCCAGGCATTTGCTTCAAAGCCTCCACCAAAGACACATTAATGGATAGACTCTTCATCATGTCAATGAACTTTTTAAACGGATTCTCATTCTTCTGCTTGTCTAGCCTTTGAGGATAAGGTGGAGGTGCCCTAGGCAAGGGTGCCTCGGCTTTTGTCACAACCGGCTCCATCATGTCAATTACGTGTTCCCTAGACGGGTTCACATCATTTTGTGTTTCTACCTCGGCATCTTGAATATCATTCCTCATTTTTTATTCACATTCTCATCAACCACATTCTCAACCACCAAAGGAACTTCATCTTCTTGCAACTCAACTTAATCACCCAAAACTTGCTTTTGTTTGGAGGCATTTACATCACCGCCTCTTCCACTCATTGTAGTTACCACCATAGCATGATTGTTCCTACCCTTTGGGTTCACTATCTTATCACTTAGTAGAGCACCCTTAGGGCGTGTATTTAAGTACTGAGAGATTTGACCTAGTTGCACCTCCAAATTCCTAATTGAAGTATTGTGCGAAGCCAATTGCGCATTGAAATCCACATTCTTTTTCATCATTTGTTCGAACATCATTTCAATTCTACCCATTTCATTATTGGATGAACTAGGAGCCTAGGATGGAAAAAGGAGGTGGATTGTTCAGTTGTTAGTACGTTGGGGGCCTTTGACACCCTTGCCCCTGATTTCCTTGGTTATTGTTCCACCCGCCTTGGTTGTTGTTGTTTCCACCCTAATTGTTGTTGTTGCCCCAATTTCCTTGATTGTTGTGGTTATTATTTTGATTTCCCAATTGTTGTTCTCTTGATGTTGATTGTTCCAATTATTGTTGCCTTGTTGTTGATTACCCCAATTTTCCTGGGATCGCCATTTTTGTTGTTGGTTGTAAGAATTGCCTCTTTGGTCTTGATAATTGTTCATATATAACACCTCTTCATTTTGCTCATCATATCCATCATCTTTAAATCAACTACCATCATTGTCAAATTTATTCGAATTCCCTTGGTTCTGTTGACCTCTTCGCCTTCTTTGGTTCACTAGCATGTTAGCACCCTCCATAGAATTCACTTGGCGAGGATTTTGGACTTGTTGCAACTGAGCCTTTGCTAGGGGTTTAATGGTAGTTGTCAACTCCACGATTGCTGGCCCACAATCATGTAATTCTTTGTGCAAATGATAACCGTGGGGTCACTCTGGGGCACATTAGCTCTACTTTTCCATTCAAAGGATGTATATCTTATCAAGAATGGTACAAGCCTCATCATACGTCAACTTTATAAATTACCCCCATCCAGTAGGTTCACTATGCATTAATTCATTATATTGATGCCCCGATAGAAGGTTTTTGTATCATCGTCTCAGTCATATCATTGTTGGGAATTCCTTTACCATAGTTCTATATTGCTCCCAAATATCATACAATGGTTCAGTGGGCTCCTGCTTGAAGGCTAAGATCTCATCATATAGTGCTGCCATGTTCCCTGGTGAGAAGAATGCCATAAACTTGTTCGCTACCTCATCCAAAGTTGTGATGGAATGGTTGGGTGATCGCTCAATCCAGTCCAATGCTTTCCCCCTAAGTGAGAAAAGGAAAAGCCTCAACTGAAATGCATCCTCGAACAGATTGGTTTGCTTGATCCCCCAACAATTATCCATAAACCCTTTGAGATATTTGTAGGAATTATGAGTGGGAGCGCCCGTTAAGTACCCACGCTGCTACGACAATGTTAGCATCACGTTTGTTATTTGAAAATTTCCCGCTTGGATCCGAGCGGAACAATAGCACTCGCATAGCCTTGGTCGGGAGGAAATCTATGCGCCACTTTTAGAGGTGGCAGAGAGGGTCTGGAATACTGTCATTTGCATTGGCATGACGACCTCTACGTTATCCTTGAGGTACAAGAGGCGCCTCTTCATCTCCAATGTTATCTACCTCATCCCTGACATTCATATTTCCAAGAGGATCATTAGCATTTAAAGCCATTTTGGTACCTATAGATTGACACACACAAATTAGTAACAAGAAGGAAAGAAGAACCAAACACAAATCTAACTATATATATAGCCAAAACCGTTAGCTCCTCAACAACGATGCCAAAGGCCTACTCCGCACTACTATTTAAGTAGCGAGAGAGGGTCAGAGCAGATTTTAGTCGATTAAGGGTCATGATCGATTTCTACAGAGAGCTAGAATTTGGAATCGAGTATCTATCCTGTGTAGATTTGTGTATGTGTTCTTAATTACACTTCTATTCATTTTTAGGGTTTTTGTTTACTTCAACTATTATCAAACTACAACTGGTAATTGCAACTAAATTCTAATAAGAGTTATCATGTTATGAGTTGTTCAAATAGGTTTAAAAGGAACAAGGGCAGTGACTACCACCTAGGTGGTTAGTTGACGGGTACTTGAATCTAAGGCACGTTTGACATATTTGGGGGGTATGATATAACTATTGCACAACTTACCCACTCTACGCCTCTCGGTGGTTCGAGTGATTTTGCTCGAACTGGCTTTCTTAAGACTAATTGGGTATGCTGATTTGCACAACCAACTAGGGTTCAATTCGGGTATTACTCTCTCGAGGTTTGACCCTTTAATTGGGGCTATCCATCTCTTGAGTATGCCCAATTCATTATTGGACCAATTGTGGAGACTTAGGCTCTCTTTATCAATAAGAGCTCAAGTCAACTCAACACAAACTAGTGTCTGCAACCACTAATTCAGAAATTAACCATAAAATTGGCCCAAATAACAAGCACCTATAGTCAATTTAGCCCTAACAACACCCATCAATTACCCACACTAGGGTTGAGCCACAATCCTAGCTTATGGGTCTAGCTATTCATATTTAGAGAAGAAAAGCAAGAAATAAATGAAGATAATCTCATACTAATTAATCACCAAGTTAAATGACAGGATTCAATGATGAAAAGTACACAAAATTGTCCAAATTGGCTTAGAAAGTCGAACCCACGAGCGCAACTCCTTAATTACAATACTTTATACCCTAAAAATGAAAAAAGAAGTTATTTATACTAGGCAAAAAAATCTGGACAAAAATGCCCATACGGGGTTTGTGCGGACCGACAAAATGGACCCCGGTCCGCACTAGTGCTTTGGGCTTAAAAAATAGCTCTCTGAACCTTGGCATTATGAACCGCAGAGAAAGGACTGCGGCCGTGGAGGCTTCAAGTGCGGTCTGCATAAAATGGACCGTAGAACGCACTAGATTGACAGTAAGAAATTTCAACTATTTGATTCTCCTCATTGTGAACCGCAGAGAATGAACTGCGGTCGCGTGGATCTTAGTGCGGACCGCACAAAATGGTAGTGCAGCTGCACTGTCTCTTGGCCTGAAAATCCACCTCTTTGAATCTCGTAGTGCCGACCGCATAAAGTGGTATGCGGCCGCACTAGGCATGTTTGCCTGATCTTGTCTTGGTTTTGGCACTTGTGCAAGTTTCACTCTTTTTGAGTTGTTCTTTGACATCTTGTCCTTTTTGTTGATCAAACCTGTAATCAAGTACAACTTGTGAGCCTTTTGGGACTATTTTGTATGAATTTCTAATTAAAGCATAAGCAAGAAGGAGTATAAAATGCGCTAAAATCCCTAGTTATCAATTCACATAACTCAAACCCTCACTGATAGGAGCCTCTATTTGTTTTTGCAGGTACAATGCATCCATCTAGGAAGAGACGCACCACAGGGTCCTCCACTAGTGGACCGGGCAGCTCTTCTAGAGCTAGGGGTTAAGCTACAGTGGCTAAGTTTAACCGCGCTAGGTTTGTCTCTAAACCAGCTGAGGACTGGTATAATAACAAGGCGTCCAAGAAATTGTTACTTGAAGTACATATTGACCAGCAAGCCTCGCAAACGGAATGCCCAAGTATCTTTGCTGAGTTGAGGAGGTGTCAGCTGGACATCTTATTTGATGAATCTGAGGAGTCAAATGTACATATGGTTAGGGAGTTCTATGTGAACTTCCTGGAGCATGTCAATGGGGTGGTTACAGTACGCAACACCAGTGTAGGTGCGTCACTTAAGGCCATCCACCGAGTGTACCGGCTGTCAGTTTTCATGGGGGACACAGATCATTACTTTGTTTATCGCCACCCCATTGTCTAGTGGGCACAAATTCTTGAGATAATATGTATGCCAGACAGAGGGTATCTATGGATAAAGCACCATATCACACTGAACTCACAGTCTCTCAATTGGGAGGCTAAGTGTTGGCTCACAATTATTAACAGCCAGTTGCTGCCCTCCAACAACACTACTGATGTCAATGCGCCACGAGCATCAGCTATCTATTGTTTTATGACCCACCAGGAATTTGATATTGCCTTCATAATGAGATGTTCATCCGATCCCCAGAAGTACTCAAGGGGTTTTACTTCCCCTCTCTCGTTACCAAGTTGTGCAACAATGCATGACTCCCTGAAAATCCTGAAGTAGATGTGACATTTCCTGTGAAAGCCTTAGTTCGGGCTAGCAAGATAACAGTAGGGAGAGAGCTAGTAGTGGTAGTTGATGATTATGATGAAGCTGATGAGGATTCTGAAGGAACTATTGTCCCACCACCACCGAGAGCTGATGAGGCGGGCCCATCACAGGCCCATCTAAGTACTCGCATTACCGCCCTAGAGCAATAAATGGCTGGACTCCACACTTCTATCCCCAACCTGGGCACCCGAGTTGACATATTTGACTACCCAACAGACCAAGTCGGAGAAAAAGATCATGGGCTTACTTCGGGCACTAGGATGAGCATGTCACCTCAATCCTAGAATTGTATCTGCTCAGGATTGAGCTGTTGGGAGGTCCCTGTACCTTACTTTGCTTTATAATTGTTGACATGGGACATGCAAAAGTTTTAAGTATGGGGTGGGGGTGGTTATTGTTGCAAGATTTGTATAACTTTGTATGGTGTTGTTTTATTGTTTGGTATTGTTAGTTTATGTTAGTTAAATTCGACTTGGCCCAAAGATGGACACCTCTAGACGGTTCTCTTGAGGGACATAAGTCGAACAAATAAAAAATATTTTCATTTGATTAGGTAGTTTATCAACTCTACCTTGGTTTTTCTTTTGATCACGATTCTTTTCCAAGGGTTTCTAGTTGAACAAGGTGTAGTTAGTATTTTTTAGTTTAGGAAGTCTTGGGAGAGAAATGGAAATAGGGACCCTTACTCTACGGTACCTTGAATAAGACTGCTTTAGTGTGACACTTAGGCTCTTTAGTTGACTCAAAGAAAGCCTTAAATTTTGTGTCCCTGAATGGTCAAGTTCTTAGAACGGAGTGTCTGATGATCCTAACTGAATTGAGTCTTGTGTCGTGTGTGAGTTAGGTTTTCTATATTTTGTGTTAACATTCAATGCCTAGAACTTTCCCTGTATGTATTTAAAGAGAAATGATAGCCTTGTTTGGTCTAGAAAGTGGTAGAGGTATTTCTTTGTTTAACCCTTCTACGCATGCTTATTCCTACCTAAATGTATATACCCTAGTCAACCCTGTTGAGCCTGTTGGCTTGTTTTGTTGGCAACCACATTACAAGCCTAACCTGAGTTTAAATAGTCTATCTTGTTGAACCTTATCACCTCTTAGAAGCACTCAAAGTATAATGTATATGGAAAAATATAAGTGTGGAGTGGTTGGTTGGGGTTTTAAGTGGAATTAATGGGACAAAAAAGAAAAGTGCACTTTTATTTTTTTATTTTTCTGGTGGCCTCTCATATTGTTTATCAACCAAAAATATATAGAAGCATCAAAAGTGGTCGCAATTATCAAAAGAAAAAGTGTTCTTAAAAATAAAAATAATGGATGAACAGGATAATGTAATGGTGGAAGGAAGGTGTGATAAAGTGAAGAGTTTAAAAATAAACAATCTAGTGGAGTTTTTTGGGAGGTGTAGTCGCTATATCCAAATGTATCCTACCCGTCCCGTAGCCAATATTACAACCAAATAAAGTCCTACTTGATTCTAGACCGAATAAGCTCGATTAGTTGAGTATTACACTATGGGCAAGAATATGGTGTGTTGTTTGTGGCATAAGAATTTGTTCCGAGGGTGAGTGAAGTTTTATATTCGAATTCCTCAGCATGTGATTTTTGAACGGTATAATCCTCTTTTGTAGTGAGTAGGCATATGACTCTTAAAGAGAAGGTAAGTCTGAACCTCTAAATGAGAGTATGAGAGTGTTTAGGGGCATTGCGTGGATAGAAGAGAGTCCACTCTTGAGGCGATGAGGTTGCACTGAAGTAGTCTACCCATGTGAACTATTTCTGGTATGGGGAGTAGGGAAGTGATCAAAAGATGATTAGGCTTATAGATTGTGGTTTGTTGCTAGAGGACAAGCAACGATTTAAGTGTGTGTGTGTGTGGGGGTGATAATAGGCTATATAAATGTTATTTACACTCCAATTGTGCCATGCTTTATTGTAATTTTAAAGCCTAAATGATAATAAAATACTCTAATTAGTGTTCTTTTATATTGCAAGGACTAAAACAACTTAGGAAGAGCCTATGGAGTGTTTTGGAGTCAAGAAGGTGGATAAAAAACCAATCAAGAAGACCCCGAGCAAAAATAAGCAAAAAAGAAGCAACGAGGAAGGGAATGAAGCCACCGCGGTCGACCGTGGCTGGACTGCGGTATGCTAAGGAAGTGACACAGAATGATTGCCTTTCACCACGGTCGCGCCGTGTTTTGCCTCGGCCGTGGTGGATCATGTAACTGCCCAAACATTTGGGACTAAAGTTTAAATCAGGGAAAACTTATCACAACCCTTTTTAAACTCAACAAACTCGCCCAAGCAAGGTTTAAGCTTGTTTTTAGATTGATTTGGAGGCAAGTGTGAGAAGAACAACCAATTATTAGAGTTTTTCTCCCTTCTCCTTGTTATTCAATTGCATGTTATGAATACTTTTGTAGTTTTATCGTGCTTTACTATGAGTAGCTAAACATTTAATTTAGGGTTGATGGAACTAATTTTTTGATAAATTTTAGACTTAATTTTGTTATAATGGAGCCGGGTTTATTATATGATTGTTCAATTATGTTTTGTATGGTGATTAATTAAATGTGCCCTTGATTAATCGTGTCTATTTGCCTTGTGTTTCTTAAGAAAGAATACTAGGTTAGACTGTTGTTGAACAACACCACTTTTGGGTAATTAAAAATATTCATTATTTGAACTTAAAAGTGGGGTTAGAGATAACGAAACTTTGGTGGGATAATTCTGAGCTGCATAAATTATCAGCTAGAGTAGTTCGAGAGAATAATCTAGTAAATTATTTTAGTTGATCGAGAGATAATTGCAATAGCCCATAGCTCATATCCTAATAGAGTAATATGGCGAGATTATAGAAAAGAGTTAAGTCTTAAACTAGCAATTGGGGAAATCAATAACCTAGACCTTTTTATCATTGAATTATCTTTGAATTAGCATATTGTTAGTTTTAAAATCATCTTGAATTATTTAAATAAAAACCCAATATTTATTGATAAAAATCTTACATCTGGAAATTGTTTGAGTTGATAATAACATCACTGAGAGTAGATAGGTTAGTTTCCTGAGGATTCAACTCCATACTCAAAAACTGGATTATATTTGCAACGACGACTTTATCTTTTATAAGGCATAGTTGAGCGTGATCAATTTCCATAATCTTAATGGACACAACCACGTTATGTGCATTAATTTGGAGAACTAAATGCCAATATTCTAATCATTAATGTATAAATAGTCAATTCTGGTGGGGGATAAGGGACTAACCCTTTTGTTTTGCAGCATATGAGGCACGAGGTCCCAGATTCGGTATGGTCAGCACTATTCCGTCGTTGCTACTAGATTGGTGGGAGGACCTTTCCTCAAGTGACAAGAAATATGTAGCAAAGTACTTGGGAATTACTTTCTCTACTAGACTATTAAGCCAAATAACGGGCTGATCGAGACTGCCACTTTATCCTAGGATAGTGAAAGGGCTGTGTTTCATTTTGGCGATGTAGAAATGACACCACTTTTAGAGAATATTAGAGGGCTTGCGAGATTGACTTGGGATAGCCCCGGGTTATTGGTGCTGGTGAACCGTACTGGTAAAAGGTTTTTAAAGATGATGGGATTGAAGAAAAATTATGACTTAGGATGCTTGAAGGAATCATTTATACCCTTTGAGTATTTGTATGAGAGGTATGGCCATAGCAATTCCTTCCGTACTTGCCATGACGAGATCTCTCTCCTTATTTGGGCCACATCCACTGCAGGGTGTTCATGTTCATTCTATGCTTCTTGCGACTGATAGTGTTCCCAATGGAAAGGGAAAGAATCCATACTAGGGTGGTCATGGTCGCCAGGACATTGATGGGAGGAATCAACAGACAGACATACACCATAGTCCCCATGATCATAGCCGACTTCTACAGAGCTCTAGAACATTGCCAAAGAGGGGTCAATCATTTCGAGGGTTATGACATATTGCTGCAGTTGTGGTTATTTAAACATATTCAAAAGGGTCAGTATCGCCAGGAATTTCCGCGAAGGGCTTGGAATGACCATATTGCCTTCCATCATCCCAAAAGGATGACCTACTTTCCGGACAGATTTGCTTAGCCGGAAAGTGCCAAAGAGTGGGTGGAATTCTTCAACAATCTGACCGATGAACAAGTGCAATGGATGTTTGAATGGTTCCCCACAAATGAATTCATCATGAGATCCAGGGACGCTCCACACTTGGTGCTAATTGGGTTGCCATCGATATACCCTTATGTCCCTATCCAATTTTTAGACAAGCAGGCAGAAAATAGGTTGTGCCAAGGGTTTCCAAGATGAGTCATTTCAGAGCCGACTTTCAAGAAGACGACGTTCCTTACAAGTGTCAAGCTCAGCATATGTGGAACTGCAAAATCATTGTAGAAAAGAACACCATTGAACCCTACAAGTATCATGCAGGGTGCGAACCTCTCTACCCAGCATGCTTAGAAGACATTCTAAAAGGAATGGTGATGCCAGAAGCCAGTCAAGGGAATAGAATCATAGATGAAGAAGCTAAAGCTTAGGTCAAATACAACAGGCTGTGCAAGACGGTCCACGACTCTGAGAATGAGAACCGAGAAACACATAAGAGGAATGTGAGGTTGATTGAATAATGGAAAGAAATGGTAGTCACTTCCAACAAGAACTTGGAATATCTAGAGCGAGGAATAGTGGAGCTGGAAGGTAAAGTCACAAAGAGGATTGAGGATTGCCAGAACGCTGAAGGAGGACATCTGGCCAAAGCCTACTTGCTGATGTGTCTGCACGAGCTAGGGGACTTGTAAGATGGAGTCAGGAAGTTAGGATCTGGGGAAGGTGCTTCTGGGACCAAATAGGCTAGATTTATTTGTTTTCCTAAAATGTAATAAGGCCAAGTGCTAGTAGTGACTTATCTTTTCTATTATCTTAGTGTCATTTTGGGATTCATTTATTTTTATGTTATGAAATGAAGCATATGTTGGCATCTAAATTTATTTATTGCTAGGTCTACCTCGGGCATAACGAGGCTCTCAAATTTGGAAGTGAATTTACATTCCCCCAATACATGTTTAAATACTGCAACACTTCAAAATCCTCTCTAACTTGTTACCTTTTTTATTTTTCCTTATTTTTCATTACTCCCATCCCCTTAGGTTGGTTCACTCATACTGGCATCATCAACGTATCATACCAGATCTAGAGGCCGTCCACCTCCTCCTCCTCGAAGCAATACAAAAGGCAAAGGAATAACAAAAATGGACGACTTAAGAGGTAATCGAAAGGAGAATGTTGAGAATGCATAACCTTCAAACGGTCGGAGTACTCCGGCACCAAATGATCTAGTCTTGAGATTGGAACAAAAGATACTGGCTACAATGAGCAGGTTTGCAACTTTAAAAACTTATAGCTCACCTTGAATGTCCCCGAAATCAATCAGCAAAACATAAAGAACCCAGCATCTCCCCAAAACACATCAAACCAAACGCCTCATGCACCACATCAATACATAACCCCACCTCAAAATCTCAATCCCTTAACAATACCAACTCTACCACAACATCACCACCACCCAACCCAATACCCACCAACCGCCACTTACCACACTCCCCAAAATACACCACAACCCATTTTCGACCCTCAGAACTCAACCAATGACCATCACTACGCCCAAGTCCCTGGAACTCATAAAACACAACCATATATATATGTGGAGACCATACCTCACTCTACTTGGCCAAATTCCTATGCACCAGAATTCTCCGAGAAGGACCAGCTCATTAAAAATATGGCTGAAGAACTCAAGAAATTAACAAGCCGGGTTCAGGGTATCGAAGGCGGCAAGGGATAGAAGGCTTGAATTATGAAGACCTATGCATACAGTCAGATATGGAACTATCGGAGGGGTACAAACCTCCTAGTTTGAGATGTTCGACGGCACATGTGATCCTAGGGTTCATCTAAGGACCTATTGAGACAAGCTTGTTGGGGTCGGAAAGGACGAAAAGATCTGGATGAAACTCTTCATGAGGAGTCTTACTGGTGATGCTTTGTCCTAGTACATCAGCCAAGATCCTAAGAAATGGTCTAATTGGGTAAGTATGCCATTGGATATTTTTGACCGATTCAGGTTCAACTTAGAAAATGCACACGATGTTTTCTATATCCAGAATCTTAAGAAGAAACCCACAGAGACTTTCCATGAATATGCTACCTTCTAGAGGTCGGAAGCGGCCAAGGTCAATCCATCCTTGGATGAAGAACATATGAACAAGTTCTAAGACCTGCAGTATTACGGAAGGTTAAAGGTTATTGAAAACCATAAATTATTCGATATCATCAAGCTTGGGGAAAGGATTGAGAAAGGCATCAAGATCGGAATGGTAATAAATTTTGAGGCATTACAGGCCACAAATAAAGCATTATAATTTGGCGGCATATCAAAGAAGAAAGACGTTGGGGCAGTAATGGTGGTTCATGGTCCAAAATCTCCACTTATCTATTGAACACCTCCACCCACATATCAAACACCTCCACCCATATATCAAACGCCTATATCCACATACCAAGAACCAATACTTACGTATCAACCATCAAAACCCAGATACTCCCAACTAGCCACTATCTATCATACCTATAACTCCCAACCACCTCACTTCTAATCGCCCCCGACTCGCCAAAATTATCCAAGACCAAGACCCAATTTTGACTGCAAGCCACTCAGACATTACACTGCCATCACTATACCCATTGACTAGTTGTATGAAAGGTTGAAAGCCACAAGTTACGTCAATTCTATTCCCACTGTGGCACTAGACAATCCATCCCAATGGGTCAATTCTAACAAAACTTATGCGTACCATTCTGGTATAAAAGGGCATACCACTAATGAGTGCTTAGCATTGGAAGATAAAATCCAGATACTGATTGACAACAAGGTTATACAGGCAAAGCATGCCACAACCAATGTTCGCAACAATCCTCTCTCTGATCATAGAGATGGTGGAATACATATGATAGAGATGAATGAAGAATGGGACCCTGAGGGGTCGATTGGGCTTATTCGGGAAGGTGATGACTTCAAAGCCCTAGTCACACTTACTCATATTGTTGTCCAGACTTTGTCATCAATCAAGGTTGAGGTAGCTGCATCAGTTTCATTTGAGGTGGAAGTGGCTCCGCATGTAGCCAACTCTGTTTCGTTCAGAGTGGAAGTGGACACACATTTCATAGTAACGGTATCAACCATACCTCCTTTCCACTCAAAAGTAATACCCTGGGATTATGTTGCTGAAGCTAGACGGAAAGGAAAGGCAAAGATAGAGGAATCCAATGCTGCAAAAGGAATGACTTAGACCAGGAGAATCTATACATTTGAGCTTGGGAGGACCAAGTAAGGATGCTAATCCCAAGAATCCTGTCATTGAAACGGGGCCAGATGACCTTTGGAGAAAAGTAAAAGCAATGAGTATTCTATCATTGATCATTTAGACAAAACCCCAGCTCAAATATCCATCCTGCCACTATTGCAAAATTCAGAAGCACACAAGAATGCATTGACTTAACGTGTTGAGCGAAGCTTACATGCTCAATAACATCACCAACGAAGAGAGGTATAACATGGTAGGATAGGTGTTGGAAAGTCACAAAATCACATTCCGCGAGGATAAGTTGCCACCTAAGGGCCTGAATCACAATAGGGCACTGTATTTACAGTGTGATGTGAAGACTACTTCATTGTCGGTTATTGGTTGGCAGGGATTCAAGCCTTAATATTTGTCTGTTAGATACTCTAAAAAGATTGGACAAAGGTTTTCATGAAATACTGATAGGAATCATGAATGTGAAAGCTTTCGATGGGTCTCAAAAGACCACGATGGGGAAATTAACTTGTGCTTGTAGATGGGGCCAACTTGGTTCGACATCAAATTTCAGGTGCTGTACATACCGTTCTCATACAATCTTTTGTTAGGCTGATCATGGATCCATGCCACTGGGGCTATGGCTTCCACACTACAAACCATGAAATTCAAATGGAATCGTCAGAATGTGATCATTTATGGAGATGGGAGTAACCCCATTTACACCAGTCAAAACCATCCCAGTTATTGGAAATAGAAGAAGGCTAGGAGGGGAAACCTATCATCACATTGAAAGTGTGGAGCAGTAAAATAGAGAGCATACTAGCATGATCTAGGTATGAACCCGGTAAAGGACTTGGGAAGAATCTCTAGGGTATCACTAAACCGATACGATTGAAGGTTCATGGTACTACCTTTGGGCTCGAATATCAGTACACATGGAAAGAGTATAAAAATTGGTCGCCTCCATGGTGTGGATTGTACTACCCTCTTGAGAAGCTAGTGCCACGACTGGATCAAGCCTTTCACCAAGCTGATACAATATACGGAACTGCAAAAGAGGAAGCATTAGTTAGGTTGAAGAATCTATTCTTGGAGGACGAAGACATAGACTGCAGTGCAATAATTGAGGAGGAGGAGGATAAATGACTCACTATTCAGGTTGTGCAGAAGGGAGTTGTTCTCCGGAACTGGACCACCACACAATCCCTAGATTACCGAGTCCTTGGGTAGCTTGGCATATTTTATTTTTTATAACCATTCTAGGCAATTGTAATTTTCAATAACTTTGTTTTAAAGACATGCTTGTTTAAAAAATGCTCAATTCATCGAGCCGTATTTTTCTGGATATTGTTTAATTTTAATCAAATGCATTTGCTCTTTATTATTCATTACTATTTTCTACACTTTCTCTTTTTACAATGTTATTATTACTTTTCCTAATGAGCCGGTAATTGTGATATGTAATGAGGCAACTCAACATGAAAAAACTAATCCAGATGAAGAAGAAAAAAATATCCGAGGAAGTTGTAATGGAGGTGGAAAACTTTGAGAATAAGCCTAGGTCCAATCTGGACAAAGCTGAAGCAATAAGCTTGGGGAACGCCAAGACCGTCAAAGAGACTCACATCAACATTCACTTATCACCAACAAAAAAGAAGAGTACATCCCTTTCCTAAAAGAATATGAGGAAACTTTTGCATGGTCATAGGATGACATGACAGATTTGACCACGTCCATAGTGTCTCACAAGTTACCTACCAATCTAATATGCTCGCCGGTAAAGTAGAAACTCAGAAAGTTCAAACTAGACATGAGCTTGAAAATCGAGGAGGTTACTAGGCATATCAAACCAAAGTTCTCAGGGTGATTGAGTACCAAATTTGGTTAACCAATGTTGTGCAAGTTCCGAAGAAAGATGGGAAGGTCAGAGTATGTGTTGACTATCGAGATATAAGCAAAGCAAGTCCCAAGGACGACATTCCACTACCAAACATACATATCCTGATCGATAATTGTGCCAAGCATGAACTTTCTTTTGTAGATTGCTTTGCGGGTTATCACTAGATCTGGATGGACGAAGAAGATGTGGAGAAAATAGATTTTATTATGTCCAGGGTTTATACTGCTACAAGATGATTCCATTTGTTCTAAAAAATGATGGGGCTACCTACATGAGAGCCATGAAAACCATCTTCCATGATATGATACACAAGGAGATAAAGGTATATGTGGACGACGTCATCATCAAATCCAAGAAGGTCGCAGACCACATAGCAGACTTGAGAAAGTTCTTTGACAGACTAAGGAGGTACAACTTGAAACTAAACCCCGCCAAATATGCATTTGGGGTCCCCGCAGGAAAATTATTAGGATTCATTGTCAGGCATTGAGGGATCGAGCTAGATCTATCTAAAATCAAGGCTATTCAGAAGTTACTATTACCTAGGAGCAAAAAGGACGTGATGAGCTTCCTAGGACATCTCAATTATATCATTCACTTCATAGCATAGTCCACAATCATATATGAACCCATCTTTAAGATACTGAGGAAAGATACTGAGACAAGCTGGACCGAATATTGTCAAAAAGCTTCTGGCAAAATCAAGGATTACCTTTCCACACCATCGGTTTTGGACCCACCAAAACCAGGACGACCTTTGCTACTCTATCTATCTGTATTGGATGGAGCCTTCAGATGTGTTTTGGGACAACATGATGAGACAAGGAGAAAGAAGCAAGCCAAATACTACTTGAGTAAGAAGTTCGCACATTACGAAGCACAGTGCTCTCTACTAGAATGTACTTGTTGTGCTTTGACCTGGGCGGCCCAGAAGTTGAGGCACTACTTCTGTGCCTATACCACATACCTTATTTCAAGGATGGATTCTCTAAAGTATATATTTCAGAAATCCATGCCGACTGGAAAGTTGGCCAAACGGAAAATACTGTTGAGTGAGTTTAATATCATCTACGTAACTCAAAAGGCGGTCAAAGGACAAGAATAGACAGACCATCTTGCTGAGAATCCATTAGGAGTGTAATACAAATATTTGAAGACGTATTTTCCTGATTAAGAGGTGTCATTCGTAGGAGAACACATTACTGAAGCATATGATGGTTGGAGGATGTTCTTTGACAGAGCTGCAAACTTCAAGGGAGCGGGCATTGGAGAAGTTTTGGTATCAGAAATAGGTCAACATTATCCAGTATCTGCTAAACACAGATGTCAGTGCACTAACAACATAGCAAAGTATGAGACCTGCATAGTAGGACTCAATGGCAGTCAACATGAACATTTAGGAGCTGCGAGTAATTGGTTATTCAGATTTCTTGTGCACCAAGTAGAAGGAGAGTGGGCCACCAAGAATTCCAAGATATTACCATAGCTGCACCATGTCTAAGAATTGAGAAAGTGGTTCACCAAGATAGAGTTTCGACATGTACCCAAAATTCAGAATCAGTTTGCTGATGTATTATCCACTTTGTCATCTATGATACAACATCTGAAAAGAACTTCATTGATCCTGTCCCACTATAGGTCCATAATCAAACGGCTTATTGTGTCCACGTCAAGGAAGAGACAGATGGAAAGCCTCGGTTCCATGACATCAAGGAGGGCAAAACGAGAATATCCGGAGCATGCAAACCACACTCAGAAACACACACTTCAGAGGTTGTCCAATCACTTCTTCCACATCAGAGGAACTTTATACAGAAGAACTCCTAATTTAGGATTGCTAAGATGTGTCAATGCAAAGGAAGCTTTTAAGCTACTTGAGGAGATACATGCTGGGACTTCCAACCCACATATGAATGGTTTTGTCCTGGCAAAGAAGATACTCAGGGTCGGTTACTTTTGGATGACCATGGAGACTGATTATGTCCAGTATGTCCAAATATGGTACCAATGACAAGTGCATGCTAATATGATAAAGGTGCCGCCAAACGAACTCAATGTAACAAGCTCACCTTGTCCATTCACCACCTAAGGAATGGATGTCATTGGTCCGATTGAGCCCACTACTTCAAATGGACACAAGTTTATTCTAGTAGCCATTAATTACTTACATAATGGGTAGAGGCTGCATCTTACAAAGTGTAACCAAGAAAGTCATCATAGAATTTGTCAAAGACCGTATTGTTTGCCGATTCGGAGTTCCCTAGTCCATTGTCACTGATAATGCCGCCAATATCAATAGTGATTTGATGAAAGCCATGTGCAAAATATTTTATATCAAGCATATAAATTCCACACCTTATAGACCTTAGATGAACGAAGCCGTGAAAGCCGCCAACAAAAACATCAAAAAGATACTGAGGATGGTGGTAAAAACCACAAACAATGGCGTGAGAAGCTACCTTTTGCTCTTAGGGATATCGCACTACAGTTCGCACATCAACTTGAGCAACTCCCTACATGCTAAATTACGGTACTAAAGCTGTTATCCCAACCAAGAAAGAGATTCCCTATTTAAGAATCATACAATAAGTTGAACTCAACAATGCGGAATGGATTAGGAGTCGCTACGAGCAATTGGCCCTTATAGAAGGAAAAAGGATGAACACAGTATGTTATGATCAGCTTTATCAGAATAGAGTTGTAACGATCCGACTAGTCATTTTGAGAAATTAAGCTTCGTTCAGTGGCGTAAGGTCTAGAAAAACTTCAGAATATGAGAATCGGCTTGTGTGCATGGTGGAATTCAGTTAATGGATGGTTTAGAGTCAAATTGGAAGATGGAATCTAGTTTTGGAAGTTCGAACAGTGAAAAAATGATCCAAATGGCACTTAGTAATGGTCCTGGAATGGGTCATGAATGATCTCTACAGATTTGTATGGTGATTTTAGAGTTAGACGCATGTTCGGAATGTGTTTTAGAGGTCCTTAGTTAATTTAGGCTTGAAATGCCAAAGTTTGGATCCTGAAAGGTTTCGGTCTGACAGTGAGATTTTTATTCGAGGGTCAGAGTGGAATTTCGAAAGTTTCAGTAGTTCCATCATGTCATTTGGGATGTGTGTCCAAAATATCAGGTCATTCGGACGTGGTTTGGTTAGGCTTTTTATCGAAAGCTTATTTTAAGGAAATTTTGAGTTTTTATACTTAAATCGGTGATTCATTCGAGTTTCTGATGTTGTTTTTAGGTGTTTTAAGGATTGGTGCAAGTTTGAATAAGGTTTTATGATATTTTGGTGCTTTAGGTGGAGGTCTCGGGGGCCTCGGGTGAGTTTCGGATGGTCAATCGGACCATTTTTGGCTTTGAGAAGTTGCAGATTTGATGTGCAGATGTTGTAGTCATTTAAGGCTTCGCAATCGCATGGGGTATATTGCAATCGCATTGGAGGAATTTGGAAGGCAGAAAATTTTTCCTTCGCATTCGGATAAGTGGTCTCGCGTTCGTAGAAGGCTAAGGGTTTGTGCTCCGCGTTCGCGTGAGGCTTCCCACATTCGCGTATAAGGATTTGGGGTTCAGAGGTTATTACTCTTCACGTTTGCAGCAGTGTTCTCGCATTCGCATAGTAATTGGAGTGGAGTCATCGGGCTCGCAGTGCATATGTCGCGTTCGTGTAGCGTGTTTTTGAAGTATTGGAATTTTGCTCTTCGCGATCGCAAGGCTTGGGCCGCGATCGTGATGAAGGGAGATCAGAACTGGGTAGAAAGTTTATAAGTTATTTCATCCGCAATTTTGAGTCATTTTTCCTCCACAACCGAGCATTTTAAGAGCTTTTTGAAGTGGGTTGAAGAAGGATTCAAGGGGAATCACTTGTAGGTAATATTTTTGACTTCATAACTTTTATGTGATTAAATACCTAATTAATGTTGAGAAATTTGGGAACACGGGGTAAGTAGGGCTTTAGTTTAAGAGGTCTTTAAATGAGGATTTGAGGGGTCATTTGGACTCCGATTTTTGTGTTCTTGTTATGCATAGACTTGTGAGAGCATGAGGTTTCCGAAGGTATAAATTTCACCCGATTTCGAGACATTGGCTTGAGGGGCGTTTTGGTTATTTTACATAATTTTGCGTTTTAGTTTAGAATTAAATTATAGAATCAGTTACTTGAGATGCTATTTACAATATGTAATTAAATTGAATAGATTTGGGCCATTTGGAGTCGGATACACGTGGCAAACATGTGGTTTCGAGTTGATTTTCGAGCTGGTTTGAGGTAAGTATCTTGTCTAACCTTGTGTGGGGGACTTCTCCTTAGGATTTGAGTCTTCTCTGTTGATTGTAATCCGAGTACTCGAGGTGAAGAGTGTGTGCTCGGACTTATTTGTGGAAACTTGGCCTTTCACGATTCTTAGGTCCGTATATTCACTGAGTATGAAGTTGTTCTTGATATGATTGAATTCCCTATTACTTGTTTCACCTCTATGTGCTTACTTGGAAGTAATTGCTTTATGGTTCATTCTTATTGCCTAATTGTCTCTTACCTTACTTAACTGAAGATCTTTACCTCCTTCATTGTCACATTATCTTTCGTAACTTCTTGTTTTTGTTGGAAATAATTATTATCTCTCAAGTAATTATTTAGTCTTAATTTAAATTGTTGTATATTCTTCGTAACGTTCCCAATCTTAAAAGAAAAGTAGATATTCTATGTTTAATTGATATTTACTTATTTGAAATTTACTTGATTCTTGTTAACTCCCTTGTTGATGAACTACATGCTATGGTGTCGTTGCTTCATGTTATTTTCTCCCTTGTTGAGTTGTTCTCATTACGTTTAGTATTCTTTATTGTGGTTATTCCTTATGAGCTAGTCTTACCATCCCCTGGTGAACGAAAGATTCTTGAGTTAATTGACTTGTTGTGCTCTTATATATATTGTCTTTTTTGTTATTGTACTTGGGGTGTTGATGCACGAGGTTTCTACCGTGCGGGGGCCGAGATTGTGATGTACGAGGTTTCTACCATGCGGTTGTCGATATTGTGATGCATGAGGTTTTTGCCATACGGTTGTTAATATTGTGATGCACGAGGTTTCTGCCATGCGATTGTTATTGAGGGGTTGCACATGGTCTTGTCGTGCTACTGTTGCTATTGATATATTGCACATGCTGCATAATAAGGCGGGATATGTTTATATGCTTATATGTGGGTTGCTGATTTGGCGAAATAATGTGGGAACACTATGATGCACGTGTGGAGAAATAAGGCGACATTTATTATGTTATTAGTTGTACACATGGCGGAATAAGGTGGGCTATGTCAGGGATTGATTGTAAGGATTTGTGATGGCCTGTGGAGGCATTCCTATTTTCGTTTAATACTGTGATTGTGGCTTGCTTTCCTGTATGAGATTTATCTTGTGGATATGGTGAGGGTACATTGTGCGTGCTGCCCGCTCTTCTTCATATGTTTATTAGCTGGTAGAAATATTTTTAAAGCACTCGCACAAACATACACGTAGTTGAAACACTCCTATTGGATATGAAGTCCTCTTGATTTTGCTAAACATAGAGGTATGTCCTCGTTTAATCATTTTATGTCTGAGAGTGGCCATAGTTAGCCAATTAGTTGTTAGTATGACTGTAAGACTGATGGAGGCACAAGATGCCAAGTGTAGATTTCAGATGCTGGGACTCGTGAGTTGTGATTTCACTGAGGTTCGGTAAATTCATGGAAGTTATTAAATAAGACCTGATGTGACCACCATCGTGGACCCGAGTTATTATTTTGTGTTTCTTTTTTGTATTGTGATCTTAGGATTTGGATTGTATTTTGCCGTGATTATATGTCATCATTCTTTATATTCTCGTGTTACTTGTTGTTTCTTCCCTCATTGTGATTGTAGCATTATTGGTTATTTCATACAGTCTTCACATACACACACACACACACACACACACACACACACACACACACACACACACACACACACATATATATATATATATATATATATATATATATATATATATATATATATATATATATATATATATATATATATATATATATATATATATATATATATACATATATATATATATATATATATATATATATATCATGTTCAGTTGCTCTTATAATTATACTATTTATTTGACCGGTAGGTATCTTGACTGTTCATCGCCACTACTTCGCCAAGGTCAGTCATGATACTTATTGGGCACGCCGTGGTGTGCTCATGCTACTCTTATGCATATTTTTGTTGTGCAGATCCAGGTATTTTCACTCAGTGCTATCAGCCATGGAAGGAGGCATTTTTGTAAAGACTTCGAGGTAAATCTTCTACGTCCGCAAATCGAGGATTCCCTTTCTAGTTTTTTTTGCAATAAGCATAGCCCTCTTAGTATTTCTCCTTGTTTAGAGATTCCTAAGTTGGAGCCTCTTATGTATCGCTTAGCTTGTGATTAGTGAGATTCCATGTTTTGGGAATTTTATTAGTTTCAAGAGTTGTTATTGTATGTGCTAAGCAACACCTTAAACACTATTTTACTTTACTAGTTTAGTTTTAATTAATTTTTCCGCAATTATGGTTTATATTCTGCATCATTAGGATTACCTAGTTGTAGAGACTAGGTCACGATTGTTCATGGAGGGCGAACCGGGTCGTGACAAGTTGGTATTAGAGCTTTAGGTTCATATGAGTCACGAATCACAAGCCGGTTTATTAGAGTCTCATGGATCGGTACGAAGACGTCTGTACTTGTCTACGAGAGGCTATGTCACTGTTAGGAAAATTCCACTTCATTTGATTTCCCTGTCGTGCGAGATTTTTGACATTGCAATCCTAAAACCTCTATTTTCTACTCTCTCACAGATGATGAGGACACGTACAACCCAAGGTGATCAGGCACCCGTGTCACTTTCCGCAACCGTCAGAGATCGGGGCCGGGGTAGAGGCCGAGGAAGCACATGTGATGCACCTAGATCACCTGCGTGAGCTGCCGCCGAGGTACCACCAGTAGATCTAACTGGAGCTCAGGCACCTAACACACATATTGTTACTACTACTCCAGTCCTTCAAGAGACCTTTGCACAATTCATGAGCATGTACACTACTTTGGCTCAGGCATGGCTGCTTCCCCTTGCTGCAGCCACATCCTAGGGCGGGGGAGGAGCGCAGATTCCCGCTGCCCGCACTCTTGAGCAGCGAGTGCATGTTGAGAAGGTCCCTCAGATTATTCTTACACCGCCTGAGTGCCAGTTTAGCTTGAGGGCATGGCAGCGACTTCCGAGCAGGAGAAGCTGAGGCTTGAGAGGTTCAAGAAGTACAAGCCTTCTATATTTAGTGGTCTAGCATCGGCGGATGCTATGGGTTTTTTTGATGTGTGTTACTGCATTCTCTGTACTATGGGCATCACAGGATCGAGCGGGGTTTCCTTCACTACTTTCCAGCTTCAAGAAGCCCCCTATGATTGGTGGCGTACCAATAAGTTAGACAGTCCAGACGAGGCAACTTCACAGACTTGGACCCAGTTTTTAGATTTGTCACTGGGAAAGTTTATCCCTCAGAGCCTTAGGGATACGTGCCGCGTGGAGTTTGAGTATTTGTGCTAGGATGCTATTACCGTCTTGCAGTATGTTGTCTATTACACTAGCTTGACTAAACGTGCCCCATCCTTGGTTTAAATTGTTTGCGAGAAGGTTCGCCAGTTTATTGATGGGCTTATCCAAGCATCAGGTCTAACATGGTTCGTGAGTTGGATATGGATATTTCATCCCACCAGGTGGTGAACATTGGTAGGAGGATAGATGGTATGCATGCCAGGGAGAGATAGGGCAAGCAAGGTCACGAGAGGGAGAGAGCATACGATATCAGTAGAGGGAGATTGAGGACACGAGGAGGCCCCGTAGGCTAGGGAGGTATACTGGACCTTATTTTGGAGGTAAGGTGCATCATGGTAGATATTTTATGGGTCAACCAGTTCAGTTTGCACTTCAGGCTTTGCATGGTGACTCAAGTGTTCATGGGTCTCGAAGTACTCGTACCGCACATTTCCCACCGCCTCATCGGCAGAAAGGGTGCTTTGAGTGTAGAGATACTAGCCTCATGGTGAGAAATTATCCCAGACTTCGGACCAATGTGTCACAACGAGGTATTCAGGCGAGTAGAGGGTGCCTAAGAGGGGGAGGCCCAACCAGTTGATGTGTTTCATATAGTACGCATAAGGCCACTATACCAGACGATTTCATTCAGGTATGGATTCGGGTTGTTATAGAGGGGCACTATCTGTAGTTCATTATAGTTATGCTTATCGGGGTGGATTCCCTTATTTGTTGTTCCATCTATGGGTGCGTTTCGTGATTTTCACTCTATTTAAATGATTATCCTGTTGGGAGCTTCTATAAGTGATAATCATATCTATCGTTTGTTTCTAGCCGTTGTCGAGAGTTATGAGACTAGTAGTAAAATTCTTGTTGTCCGTTTTGGTAGGTTTGATCTGTTTCCAAGTATTCTTGGTTGCGAGTTGTGATTCTTATGCTCCACTGGTGTGGGAGCCAGTCAGTGTTGTAATTTTGTCGAAAGAATTGATCTAGTGAGATTTTCTAGATGGCTTGATGTGTACCCTACATGTGATTTAGAGTTGAGGGCGGGACCCTCAAGAATTTAGGTGATTTGATGTGTTGAGACCAGGCTGTGTACTGTAGTGAGAGTTATATCAGTATAAGAACCTTGTAAATCTTTTATACGCTTTCATTCTTTCTCGTTAGATTTTTTTGTAGATTTGTGTTTTAGAAAATTTGTGCTTGTCTGACTTGTTTGATAGTATCTTATGTGTTTCCCTTCCCATATTTAGTCATTTCCGTCTATGCTTCTTGAGTTCGAGCTTGTAGGGTGCGTGCCCATTGGTATTAGCTGAGATTCAGTTATTCAGGTGTTTAGTTATGTGGTTTTTGTGGTTATTATATCATCGCCAGTGTTGTAGAGGTTTGTAAAGAGTTCCTGTTGAATGTTAGGCTTATGGCCAGTACGGATTTGATCTCAGGCAACTATTATTATCAGAAATGTTATTGTGGGCCTATGTATAATGTGTTGTGTGGTTTTACCCTGTGGGTGTTGGCATGAATTGAAGTAGCTGGTTGATACTGATACCGGATATGGATTTAGAATTGGGTCTTTTAGAAATGGATGAAAGGTGAGAATTTCATGCTTTGAGGCTTATTGGTATTGCTAGAAAGGGTACGCTTCAGTTGAGATGGTGTCGTCATACTTATGTGGATTGGGGTGACGTGGGGTCACCAGCGCGTGAATGTTGGAAGTATGCATTCGGTGACTTGAGGACTTTGAGGCAAATCTTAGCACGTCTCCGGACTTCCTAACGTTGCCGTCAACCGCCACGTCCCGGTTCAGGAATTTTAACCCGATTCCCTTTCGGAGTACGCGCGAAACGCGCTATCTGTCGGGGTTCCCCCGACCAGAGATTTATATGGTAGAGACCATCCTCCTAGGCTCTTTGAGTAAGCTCTCTAGGTTTCTCACGGTGCTTCAGGTGGTTGTGGTTCTAGTATGCAGTATTCTGATCAACATCCCTACAGTGCACCACCAGCTCCTATCAGTGCACCTCCACTCCAAATTGTTTGGGGTGGTCATTGAGATTGCCAGAGCCAGTTTCAGTTTCCTCAGCCACGCATTCAGGTGGATGTTATGAATATGATGAGTATGGTCATATCCGGAATTCTTGTCCGAGGTTGGTGGGTACTCAGTCCCAGCAGCATGGTTCCATGCTATGATTCAGGCACCAGATGTTCCACAGACCGCCCAGCCATCTAGAGGCAGGGGTAGAGGTGCTAGAGGTAGAGGTAGAGCATAGATCGCAAGATGTGGAGGCTAGTCAGCACCAGGCCAACCTAGTGATGTTGTTCAGATTGGTGGGGCCTAGTCCCATTGTTATGCCCATTAGGCCAAGCCCGAGGTCGAGGCTTCAGATGCAGTTATTACAGGTACGGTTCTGGTTTGTGATAGAGATGCTTCAGTGTTATTTGATCCAGGGTCTACGTATTCGTATGTGTCATCATATTTTGCACCTTACCCGGTCATGCCTAGCGATTCATTGAGTGTTCCTGTTTATGTGTCTACACCGGCGGGTGGTACTATTATGGTTGATCGAGTCCATAGTTCCTGTATTGTGGTGATTGGGGTCTTGAGACTCGTGTAGATTTGTTGCTTTTACAAATAGTTGATTTCGATATTATATTGGGGATGGACTAGCTTCAGGCACTCAGACCATTTTTATTCGGCCGTATCGTATGGCCTCGCTTGAGTTGAAAGAATTAAAGGAACAGTTGCAAGGCTTGCTTGAGAATGGTTTTATTAGACCTAGTTTTTTTGCCTTGGGGTGTGCTTGTGTTTTTTGTTAAGAAGAAGGATGGGTTAATGAGAATGTGTATTGATTACCTACAATTGAACAAGGTTACAATCAAGAATAAATATCCCCTACCTAGGATTCATGATTTGTTCGATCAGCTTCAGGGTGCCAAGGTATTTTCAAAAATTGACTTGAGATTTGGCTACCATCAGTTGAGAATTAGGGCATCCGATGTCCTTTAGACAGCTTTCTGCACTCGGTACGGGCATTATGAGTTCTTGGGGATGTCATTTGGGTTGACAAATACCCCAAAAACTTTTATGGATTTGATTAACCGAGTGTTCAAGCCTTATGTCGATTCATTCGTGATAGTCTTCATTGATAATATATTGATATATTCCCCCAGCCAGGAGGATCACGAGCAACACCTTAGAGTGGTTCTTCAAACTCTGAGGGATAGTTAGTTATATGCTAAGTTCTCGAAGTGTGAGTTCTGGTTGCGTTCAGTCACATTTCTGGGTCATATTGTACCAGCAGAGGGTATTCAGGTTGATCCAAAGAAGATTGAGGTAGTCAAGAACTGGCCTAGACCAGCATCATCTACAGAGTTTTAGAGTCTCTTGGGATTGGTAAGCTACTATCGTCGATTCATGGATGGGTTTTCATCTATTGCAGCCCCGATGACCGGGTTGACCTAGAAGGGTGCCCCGTTAGATGGTCGGATGAGTGTGAGGCGAGCTTTCAGAAGCTCAAGATAGCTCTGACTACGGCACCGGTGTTGGTTTTGCCCATAGGTTTAGGGCCATATACAGTTTATTGTCATGCTTCTTGTATTAGGCTTCGTGCAATGTTGATGCAGGATAGAAAGGTCATTGCCTATGCTTCACGGCAGTTGAAGATTCATGAGAAGAACTATCCAATTCATGATTTGGAGTTGGCAGCCATAGTTCACACATCGAAGATTTAGAGGCATTATTTGTATAGCGTGGCATGTGAGGTATTCATGGATCACAAGAGTCTTCAGTATTTGTTCAGGAAAAAGGAGTTGAATTTGAGGCAGAAAAGGTGGTTGGAGTTGTTTAAAGATTATGATATCACCATTTTATATCATATGGGAAAGGCCAATGTGGTGGCCGATGCTTTAAGCAGGAAGTCAGCCAGTATGGGCAGTCTTGCTTATATTTTGGTCGGTGAGAGGCCGCTTACTTTGGATGTTCAGGTTTTAGCCAATCAGTTCGTGAAACTGGATGTTTCTGAGCCTAGCTATGTATTATCTTGCATGGTCGCTCGTTTTTCATTATTAAAGCGTATCCGTGATTGGCAGTATGATGATCCCCATTTTGTGTCCTTAGGGACACGGTGCAGCGCGGAGGTGCCAAGCAGGTTACCATAGATGATGATGGAGTTTTGAGATATCAGGGTCGAGTTTGTGTACTTAATGTGGATGTGCTCCGAGAGTTGATGTAACGACCCGACCAGTCGTTTTGAGCTCTAGCACGTTTTTCAGCAATCTGAGGCCACGAACAACATCATTTCAGGTATTATGACTTGTACGCGTGGTCGGAATTAAGTTTAGGAAAGTTCAAAATTGATTTGGAAAGAGAATTCTCATTTCGGAAGTTTAGCGTTGAAAGAATTAACTAGGGTTGGAATTTTGAGTAAACGACCTCGGAATCGGGATCTGAAGCTTTCCAGCAGGTTCATATGATGATTTCAAACTTCGGAGTATGGCCGGATCGGGTTTTGGATGACCCGGGAGAGTTTTGGCGCCTATTGTTGAAGTTAGCATTTTAGAAAATAATTTATAAGTTTGGCTTGAAGTGCATTTTAGTGTTATCAATGTCCGTTTGGGATTTCGAGTCTGGTAGTAGCTTCGTATTATGATTCTAGTGTTGGGAACACGATCGGAAATGAATTCGGAGGTCCGTAGGTCATTTGGGAGCCATTTGGCTAAAGATAGAAATTTGCAGGTTTTTGAGAAGTTTGACCGAAAGTGAACTCTTTGATATCGGAGTCGGAATCCAATTACGAAAGTTGGAGTAGGTTCGTAATCTCAAATTAGACTTGTATGAAAATTTTGAGGTTAATTGGACGTGATTTGATAGGTTTAAGAATCAAAAATAGAAGTTGGAAGTTCTAAAGTTCATAAAGCTTGGATGGGGAGGTTGATTCAGGATTTTAGCACTGTTTGATGTGATTTGAGGCCTCGACCAAGTCCAAAATGTATTTTGGGACTGTTTGGTGTGATTGGTTGGGGTCCCAGGGGCCTCAGGTGTGTTTCGGGTTGTTATCACGCTCTTCTTTGATGATTCACATTGTATTTATGGACATAAAGGGGTACCATATTAAGCACATGAGCTCTAAATTAAGTTTTAATTGAATCATTATATCCGTATCGAAATTTTGGAGCCGTAGCAAAAACAATCATTGAATTTGGACATCGTATGAGGAAGATATGCTCATTTTTGTGTCGGAAAAAACTGCTACTTCTGGTATGGTCGCAATTACGAACATATCCATCGCAATTACGATTCCTAGTTCGCAATTGCGAACTTTTTGTCTCAAATGCAACCTTTTCAAGTCCTTCTTTGTTCGCAATTGCGAATGCTTTCTTCTCTTTTGCGAGGGTTCGCAATTGCGAACCCTGGATCGCAAATGCGACATCTACAGCTTGATTTTAGCTGTGTAACTCGAGTTTTTGCTTCATTTTATCATATTTCGATCCCTAGACCCGAGAGTGGGCAATTTTGAGAGTGGATTTTCATATCAAATCATTGGGTAAGTTCCTCTAACTAATTTTCAATTATATTTTGTGATTATACCTTAGATTTAACATCAAAATTCATGAGAATCTAAAGGAGAATTTAGTGTTTTAAAGAAAAACATAGAAATTGAAATTTTTGGTTTTTAACCATGATTTTGGGCATGGAGTTGAGAAAAAAAATTATATATTTGAGTTCGTAAGGTGTGAACTTTATCTTCGAAAAATTTCGAATTCGGGGCACGTGGGCCCGAAGGCGTTTTTGCCAACTTTTTGATCGGGGTTGGAAATTGTTATAAATTGGATATAATGAGTACCTTAGCTTATATTAATGGGTTTATATAATTATTGGCTAGTTTTGGAGCATTTTTGCATCAATTTGAGTCTTCGAAAGGGCGTGGAATGCCGGTTATGGACCTTCGGAGCGAGGTGGGTCTCCTTTCTAACCTTGTAAGAAGGAATTGTCCCCATAGGTGAAATAATTGGTCATGTGCTCCTAATTGTGGGTGCTACGTACGCACGAGGTGATGAAAGCCCGTGAGTAGCTACTATTATGCTATTGTCCGGGTAGTTAGGACCCCAAAGCATGCTATACTTGGATTACTTGTGAACCTATTGATAGCTTGACTTGCTTAAATCACATTAAATTAGTAAACAAATTTCTAAGAGGATTTAAAATTTACTTTCTTAAGTTATTAAATGAGAATTGGCTTTTCTTCGAAAATATTTTCCAAGGTGACTTCTTGATTGACTGCATGTTTGACTTTATTTCCTGTTGGAGTGGGTCGAACGCCTCGGCAGATTAAATAGATGCATCTATGGTTCGCGTTGTTCGACCCTCAACAGTGCGCAATTTATTTTCTGTTTGAGTGGGTCGTCGACCTCGACATGATTTACGCATGCTTGTAATGCTGCCATGAACTTATTAAAGTTGTCATAGCCTCTTCATGACTTGAGAATATTTGGATAGTAACGAAAAGAAATTTTGAAAATTTCCTATTAAACAAATATTTGTTTATTTGTTTTTTTCTATTAGATAAAAATCATATCTATAGAAATCCACAATTTAATGTGTTATTGACATTATTATTAGACCACTAGTAAGTATCGAAGTCGACCATCTCGTCTGTAATTCTTCGAGATTAGACGGAATACTCGTTGAGTACACGTTGTTTTTGTACTCATACTGCACTTCTGTGCATTTTTGTTGCACATGTATACATAACTCTACTTGCCTATTGGGCGTTGCAGCACAGATGATTCGGGGACTAGGTGAGTTTCATTATTCAAGGCGGCCCGCAGTTAGTAGTCCCTTTTGGTATATTGTATTTACTTTATGTCCAATGTATTCCGGATGGATGTTATATTTTTATTTCCTTCATAGAAAACGCTCATGCACTTGTGACACCGAGTTCTTGGATGGTTATAGGATATTCAATATTATGTTTGTTAAAGACTCCATGGTTATTTCTATAAAGTTCATTATTTGTTATTAATGTATAAAGGAAAATGACTTCAGCAAATATTAAAATTGGAATTTAATTAAGTATTTTGGTTGGCTTGCCTGACAGCGGTATCCGACGCCACCACGACCCTTAGTGAATTTTGGATCGTGATAGTTGATTTTAGAGGAGGCTTATAGCTCCTGGTACCCTATTCATCCGGGCACCGCAAAGATGTGTCAGGATTTGCGACAACATTATTGGTGGCGTAGAATGAAGAAGGATGTCGTTGAATATGTGGCTCGATGTTTGAATTGTCAGCAGGTTAAGTACGTGCATCAGAGGCCTGGTGGTTTATTTCAGAGGATTGAGCTTCCCGAGTGGAAGTGGGAGCGGATCACTATGGATTTCGTTGTTGGACTCCTGCAGACTTGGAAGAAATTCGACACAGTATGGGTCATTGTTGATAGTCTGACCAAGTCAGCATATTTCATTCATGTGGCAATCTCCTATTCTTTTGAGAGGTTAGATGAGATCTATATTTGGGACATTGTTCGCCTTTATGGTGTACCCGAGTCTATTATTTCAGACCAATGTACGCAGTTTACGTCATGCTTCTGGAGAGTAGTTTAGCGAGATTTGGGCATGCGAGTTGAGTTGAGCTCATCATTTCATCCCCAGACGGACGGGCAGTCCGAGCAGACTATTCAGATTTTGGAGGGTATGCTCTGAGCTTGTGACAGACCTTAGAGGCTCGTGGGATATGTTTTTTCCTTTTGCGGAGTTTTCCTACAACAACAACTATCAGTCGAGTATCTAGATGGCTCCTTATGAGGCTTTATATGGTAGGAGGTGTCGATACCCAGTTGGATGGTTTGAGCCAGGAGAGGCTCAGCTTTTAGGTACGGATCTGGTTCAAAAGGCTTTGGACAATGTCAGGATCATTCAGAATAGGCTTTGTACAGCTCAGTCCAGGCAAAAGAGTTATGCCGACCGCAAGGTTTGAGATTTGGCTTTCGTGGTATGTGAGCGAGTATTGCTTCAAGTGTCGTCTATGAGCATTATGAGATTTGGGAAGAAGGGCAAGCTTAGCCCTAGGTTCATTGGTCCATTTGAGATTCTTGATCGAGTGGAGAGGTGTCTAATAGACTTGCTTTGCCACCAAGCTTATCAGCCGTGCATCCAGTGTTTCATGTTTCCATGCTTCGGAAATATCACGGCGATCCATCCCACGTGTCAGATTTTAGCACTGTCCAGTTGGACAAGGACTTGTCTAACAAGGAGGAGCCGGTGGCTATTCTAGATCAGCAGGTTCGTCGGTTGATGTCGAAGAGTTTGCCTTTTATTCGTGTTCAGTGGAGAGGACAGCATGTTGAGGCATCTACAGTCCGAGTCCGATATGCAAACCCGTTAAGCCCATCTTCTTTTCGACTGAGGTACTTCCTTCTTATGTCCGTTCGAGGACAAACAATTGTTTTAGAGGTGGAAGATGTGACAAGCCAAAAGGTCATTACCTATTTTTAATTGAATTCTATGTCTTTGAGTTCTCGAGAAACTCATTTGCGTGCGCAGTCCAGGCGCGTAGCCAGAAATCTTAAATATGAAAATCTGTGAAAAATATTAAGTTTTGATTATAAAATGAGTAAATTTGACTTCGGTCAACATTTTGGGTAAACGGACCTGGACCCATGATTTGACGGTCCCGGAAGGTCTATAGTAAAATATGGGACTTAGTCGTATGCTCGGAATTGAATTCCGAGGTCCCGAGCCAGAGAAATAAATTTTTAAGTGAAATTATTTTCTGAAATTGTTTAAGGAAATCTGAAAATGAAATTTGATTAGAAAGCTACGGTATCGATCCCGTATTTTGCTTCCGGCTCCCCGGTAGAGGTTTCATATATGACTTATGATATTTCTGTGAAATTTGGTGAAAACAGATATAATTGGACGTGATTCGTACCAAAAAGCTAAAGTTGATGATTTATGAAGTTTGAGAAAGACCCTTCGATTTTGGGGTTTAATTCATTGTTATTTTGGCGTTTGGATCGCACGACTAATTTGCATAATACTGTTGAGCTAGTACATACGTTTGGTTGGGAGCCCCAAGGACTCAGATGAGTTCTAGATAGGTTCCGGAAGGTCTTAAGCTTAATAACAAAGATAATGTAGGATTCAGATCAATCACAGTTCTCTGAACCCTCCAGCGGGAAGAGCGGTCACCTTTGTGCGGTGCGCGGGGGAGGGGCCAGCGTGATCCACAGTCGCCTTTGTGCAGTGCACGATAGGTGTTGTGAAGCCACACTCCCTTTTGTGTGGTCCGCATAGTGTCACAGGCCCTCAGGTTCCCTGGGCTGTGCGGCCGCGGTCGGTTTTGTGCGGTCCGCACAAGGGGTTTGTTAGGGGTATAAATAGACGAGATTTTTAGTTAGTTTTTATTTTTCAAAGCCCTAAAAATATAAGAGGCGATTTTTCAAATAACATTTCTTTTCCAAATCAATTGTAAGTTGTTTTTAACTAGTATTCTTCAATCATTAACAACCTTTAACATGATTTCAACTTAAAATCAAATGTTTTCATGGGGAAAATTGTATGTTTTGGGTAGGACCTAGGTTTTTCAAAAATTGGGGATTTGGACCTTGATTTATGGTCTGATTTCAAAACGAAATATATATTTGAGTTTGTGAGGGAATGTGTAATCAGGTTTTAGTTCGAACCTCGGGTTTTCACCATGTGGGCCCGGGGACAATTTTTGACTTTTTGGGTAAAACTTTGGAAAACTCATTCATGCATTCAAATTGTTTCACTTAGCACTTATTGATGTGATTAAGTAACTTATGCCTAGATACGAGCGAACTGGTGGTGGAGTCAAGGGGTAAAGCTATAATTGAAGCTTGAGTTGGTGTTCGAGACATCGAGGTAAGTGTTCGGCTAACCTTAGCATGAGGGATTAGGAGTTGATTCATATTTTCTAATTGTTTCTTATTGAGTACGACGTAAAGGCATGAAGACGAGTATCTATACATTGGTGTCGATCATGACCGTGAGTCTTAAATTGATACTTGTTGTATTCTTGAATGATACTATGGTTGCAATTGTAAATAAATTTGTGGCATTGCGCAAAGACTTAGTTTATTTTGTGGAAGTTACTTATGAGTTAGAAATGGTGATAATTGAGATGATTAGGAGTTGAGTTGAGATTAGTTGTAGCTGATTCTCCCTTGCCGGGACATACATATTGTACTGTTGAGTTCCCTTGTGGGATAGTATAATTTATGGTTAATCCCTTGCCAGAATTGTTGTCATGATCATTATAAGTTGTATATTTGGAGCGGGTTGCGCGCCACAATATTTTTTTATTACTATTTATATATAGATCGGGTTGCACGCCGCAACAGATATTATATTGTATCGGGTTGCACGCCATAATAGATATTATATTGGATCGGGTTGCACGCCGTAACAGATATTATATTGGATCGGGTTGCATGCCATAGTAGATATTATATTGGATCGGGTTGCATGCCGCAACATATATCATATTGGATCGGGTTGCACGCTGCAACAACTATATATATATGGATCGGGTTGCATACGGTAACAATGTTAATTGATAAAGGATTGGGTTGCGCGCCGCAATAGTAGTGTTATTGTATTGTTGAAGATACTATACTATTCTTTCATATATCTATTTGCTTTCTCTTGGGTTGATATTGTTCCCAAAAGCATGTACCTCACATCCCTTTTAAACTGCTTATTACTTGTTTATTGTTCTGCCATATGTTATATAATTGCACAAGTTTATCTGGAGTCTGGTTTTAGCATCATCACTACTTCTCCGGGGTTAGGCCAAGCACTTACCAGCACACGGGGTCGGTTGTACTGATACTACACTTCGTGCTCCTTTGCACAGATCCAGGTACCGGACAATAGCAGTAGCTCGGGAGTCAGCCTTCAATCCACCGAGACACCAGGTAGCCTTGCAGGCGTCCGCAGGCCTCGCGTCCCCTCTATCTTTATTTATGTTATATTATCTCTTGTATTCGATATGGACAATGTTACTTTCTTCAAACGATTTTATATAGTAGTTGTCCTTGAATAATGTGAGATCAGTTTCTGGGTAGAGGTATATGTGGATTCTCTTATTATTTGGGTTCATTTTATCTAAGTCTTCCGCTAAATATCATATTCCGTTGTTATTCAAACGTTTATCGCTTGTTATTAATTTGTTAAAAAGAGAATTAAGAATAAATAAGTTTAAAGATTTTAAGTTAGTGGCCTGCCTAGATTCTACGAGTAAGCGCTATCACGACTCCCGAGGGTGAGAAATTGGGGTCGTGACAAAATATTGTTGCACATATTTATAGTGCAGTCAGCTATGAAAAGACTGACCCTCCATCCCAGAATTTGCCCATGGTGGAGTATGCATTAGGCTTGTTATGGAGCAAGCACTTGGTCATGGCTGCTATTGCAACTGGTGGGAGAATACAAGGATTGGAACATATCATTAAAAATACGGATAATATTACCTTAATATTCACTATTAACAAATAAATTTGGTCCAAACAATTAATCAATCGGTTGATCATTTGACCAAATCTGAATCCAAATCCAAATGGTGTTAATGAAATCCAATCTGGAAATGGAACTTCACCTGTCAAACCTATTGTTTCTATTGCAGTAGCTGACATTGAAAACATCTCTGTCCAGAAGTTGGTAGAGGCTAGTAACCAAGGTAAGAATATTGAGCAGCAGCTAGTTCTTAACAAAGAGGTCAACCACTTGAGTTTTTTGGATGATAAGGCAAAAGGTTCTACTATGAATGTCAGTTCTGATCCCTCTAGTAGTTCATCTGAAAATAATTCTATCAAGAAGCTGGTAGATGTTCATAGGCAAGAAAATACCACCGAGAAGCAATTAGTGTTAAAAGCTAATAACAATACTTCTATCAAAGCAAATGACACTAACATTGGAGAGTCAGGGGCTTTGAATGTTACTGCTAATCCAATTGATGCTTCAACTGAGTCAGTAGACAATGAAACAATTCCAAGTTATTGTGATGATTCCCCAATTGATGAATCACAACAATGTAGTAAAATGTCTAATCTAGCAGCTATGCCTTCTGTCAAAATGGCCAATGTAATGGAGTCCAAAGAGAAAAGAACTGGACACTCAGATACAACAGTATTACTCAAGGCAGGAGTGAAGGATGTAGTTGCTCAATCTGATATTGCAGAAATAACTGGGACATTGTAGGTAATAACAGACCACAAAACTGATTCTGCACAGGATGAGCAAATGGTTGCTCTTGAAGTTCAACATAGCATATGCAACAACCAAATGGTAGGAGGCCAAACAACTGAGCCTGATCCTGCTCAATCCCTATCAAGTCCAAAGGGGGAACCTGCATTCTGTAAAAATGACAATGAAAAAATAAACCAACTGAAGCTGTTCGACCAAAACCAGATAGGCAATAAAAGCTCAGTGGTTGGACAAGCAAAAGGTGAACTGTCTAAATCATCTGATTTAGATAAGCTCACCAAAATAGACGCGGCTGCTGAAGATAACATCAGTTCAAACAGGTCGATACTAATCGAACCACTTGATGCACACTCTATTTCCTCACATCTGGAAAATCCTTTGCAACATTCTACTGATCGAGCTAATCTTGAGGCTGAGAAACAGTTAAAAAAATCAACAGAAGAAGAGGATGCACAGAATTCAGATCATCAGCAGACATATAGTCAACTAGAAGGATCAAAAAAAGGCAGCAAAATCACTGTCCCAACAGTTTCAGTCTCGGCTGAAGTTTCAATTCCAAATGGAATACAAATACATCCTGAAGAGGTATATCAACAAACTCTTGAAGTCAGTCAACATACAACAAACAAATGCCCATCCTTGGAGAAGGGACATCAACAGATTGTCTTAAATGCTTCACAAGTCAACATCCACAATAGCCAATTTCTGAATGAGGAAATAGGAAGACATATCTATGAAGAAGGGGAGGAAGAAGAAATCTTATCACATTGCCGAGCATAAGCGGCGAGAAATGGTTATTTATCACCAATTCATGGTAAAGCAAATAAGAAATTTTGTGAAAGAGAAAGAGTTTGCGACAACAGGATGGGCGTAGACGCTAACATTCGAAGGCCCCTGATGAGAATCGCAAAGCAAAAACAAGCCATGCAACCATCCGTCTTAAAACCTATTCGGTCGAGGAACAAGCATGAAGGTTAAAGACAATTGGAGCTAACAGTCCACAAATATGAAGAAAAGAAAGCAAATCTGCTTTCTTTACCATCACATTAATGTTCATCGTTTCCTTGCTTTTTATTTCATGAGGCATTTTAGGGCCTCGATAGGATTTAAAGGTAAGGTTGCTGCCGGTTATTGTTATATGGGTGACAATACTGGCGTCCCCCTCCTTATCATATAAACCTATCTTCTTGTAATTTTTCTTTTGCTTTTTTGTAATATTATCATAATAGGTTGAATACGGTAAGGTTAGACCGGTTGTGTTATATGGGTAACAACTCCGGCGATTTGACTCCCTTACTTGTATTTCACCTATTTGTGGTAACTTTATTTTCTTTATTATTAAAATCTAAAATTTGCTTTAAAAAAATCTGAATCCGAAGCCGTAGCTGAATCCGAAGCCAAGCCTAGCCGAGTGACAGCGATGACAAAGGCGACGCGATGCTTGCCCTCTTCTTAACTCTTTAAGAGCTACAAGAAGAACAATTGTATATATACCCTCCAAAATACTTTTCCTCTTTCAATATGGGACAATGTCTCATTGTCAAGAGGGGAAACTTAAAATTTCACTCAAAAAATTTATTTTTCCTCCATTTTCCATTTACCCTCTTTTAAGCTTATTCTTTTGCTTAAAAAATGTTTTAAGCTTATTATTTGCTTAAAAATCTCAACAATCCCCCACATGAATGGGGAATGGATATATCACGGAAATATGCATGGAAAACTGTGTGATTCGCAAGCAAGGATTAATTGCATCTGGATAAGTAGGTTTTCCTTTGAACTTTTCATAGTGAACTTATATCGGATATACTCGGTTAATCGATAGATTTGAGATATCTTTGAACCTTTGATCATTGGTGTATACCCAGATAATCATAAGTCACACAATCAACCATTAACCGTCTTTGGTTCTCATTGTTGTTTTCATTTCAGCCATGAACACTGCCTGGTTTCATTAGCGCGCAGAGAACTGGCCTCACAAAATTCTCCTTGAAGCGGATAACACTTCACTCTTACATAAGTGATTCCTAAACGTGTCATCCCGTAGATGCACTATTTGATATACGCCGTATCAAACTTAAAAATCATTAAAAAACTCTTAATGCTTTATCCTTGGTAGTGAACATTGTCTCATCATGAGAATTGACTAAAAATTTTAGTTGTCAATGTTGAACCGTCATTAATGATTTTATTTGATCTCCTTGAACCTAGATCTTTAGGTCTCCAGTCTTCTAGGTAGAGTTGCTGCCACAATGACTTGTTCTCGGCCATAGTCCTATTCCCTTTGATGATTTCTCAACTACCTATCTAGTTAGGCCTTTTGTAAGTAGATCTAATACATTATCACTTGACTTTACATAATCAATTGTGATAATTCCACTATAGAGTAATTGTCCAACGGTTTTATGTCTTCATCATATATGACGAGACTTACTGTTATACATCACGCTCTCAGCCCTTCCAATTACCGCATGACTATCACAATGTATGCATACTGGTGCCAACGGTTTGGTCCAAAATGGAATTTCTTTCAAGAAATTCTGGAGTCATTCAGCTTCTTTACCGGCTTTATCTAAGGCTATGAATTATGCCTCATTGTAGAGCGGGCAATTTGTTTGGACGACTTCCAAGATACCGCTTCTCCACCAATAGTGAATACATATTCACTTGTGAACTTGGAATCAGTTGATCCGGTGATTCAATTTGCATCACAATATCCCTCAGTGACCGCATGATATTTACTGTAGTCCAAAGCAAAGTCTTGGGTATGTATTAAATACCCCAAAACTCGTTTCATGGACATCTAATGAGATTGACCTGGATTGCTCGTATATCGATTCATTTACTTATAGCACAAGCTATATCTGGTCGTGTTCAATTCATGATATACATTAAGCAGCCCAACGTACGAGTATAATCCAATTGTGATATACTTTGGCTTTTGGTCTTTACTAATGTAAGATTCACATCAATTGGAGTCTTTGCAACATTAAAGCCCAAGTGCTTAAAATTTTCAAGTATTGCCTTAATATAATGAGATTGTGACAATGCTAGACCTTGAGAAATCTTATGGATCTTAATTCGCATAATTAAATCATTAATTACTAAGTATTCCATATCAAACTTGCAGTTAGCATGTGTTAGTCACATTTGTGTTGACAACGTCATTATTCGTTATCAGCGTATCATCCACATATAAGCAAACAATGACTATGTGATTTGGAACATTTTTAATGTACACATCTTTATCACTTTATTTATTTTAAAATCTTTTGACAACATTATTTGGTTAAATTCACATGTCATTGTTTGGGTGCTTGTTTTAGTCCGTAAAATGACTTAACAAGTCTAAATACCTTCTTTTCTTTACCTGAAAACACAAACCCTTCAGGTTCTTTCATGTAATTTCTTCATCCAACTCTCTATTTAAGAAAGTTGTCTTAACATCCATTTGATGAATTTCAAGACCATAAACTGCAGCTAACGCTACTAACATTCGTATGGACATAATTCTTGTAACTGGAGAGTATGTATCAAAATAGTCAAGACCTTCTTGTTGTCTATACCCTTTGACCACAAGTCTTGCCTTAAATTTGTCAATAGTTCCATCATCTTTCATCTTCCTCTTAAAGATCCATTTAGAACCCAGCGATTTATTTCCAGGATAAAGATCAACCAATTTCCATATATGGTTGTTCAATATGGATTCTATTTCACTATTAACTGCTTCTTTCTAAAACAATGGTTCCGAAGAAGACATAGCTTCTTTAAATGTTTGAGGCTCGTTTTCTAATAAGAAAGTCACAAAATGTGGTCAAAATGAAGTGGACGTTCTTTGATATTTACTATGTCTTGGATCTTCCTGATTAAATATACTTCCTTTTATTTCTTCCTGAAGTTGTTTAGATCCTTAACCAAACGACTCATAATCCTTTTTATACGGATATATACTTTCAAAAAACTCAACATTATCTGATTCTATAACCATATTAGTGTGAATGTCTTATGAACCAGAAATCGATATGCTTTACTATTGGTCGCATATTCTATGAAAACACAATCAACTATTTTCAGTTCTATTTTTTCCCTTTTGGGTTTAGGAAATTGCACTTTTGTCAAACACCTCCAAACTTTAAAATAATTCAAGTTATGCTTCATTCCTTTCTATTTTTCATATGGAATGGATTGTGTTTTGCTATGAAATACTCGATTTAGTATTCGGCTAGCCGTAAGAACAACTTCCCCCACAAGTTCTATGACAAACCAGAACTTATCAATTATAATTTATAGCTACACAGGCTGGACCATAGACTTCAAAAATTCAATGAGGTTGAGTTTATCAACTAAAGAGTAAGCTCACAATTTGTCTAACTGTGAAAATGAAAAAATGTAATTACTATTGAATATTATCAATGAAAGTAAAACGATTTTTGCGAATAAATTTATAAGAATTTATTTTTAGTACTTAATCTGTTTCTTTTCAAGTCGGTAGTTCTAAATTTTTAAGGATGGTGCGAAGTTTGTTAATAGTAAAGTGACAGAAAAAGATGTTTTTTGTATTAAATAATATATTCTTTAGTGAAGACCCATTACTAAACAATGCGAATTTTCAACATATTTTTTTAATAGTTACATAGACAACTTAAATCTGAAAAGTAAAGCCAAGACAAAAGGAAACCAACATGTTTGTTTTAAAAGTTCCTATATTTGTACACTTCAATTAATATCTCAATTAATAAATTACCAAAATAATGTTACTAAATTATATTTATGTATAATAATTCTGGAGAAAAGAAATTATCGTATAAATATAAATATAAACGAAACAATATTTAATTTGAGCCCACTGAATTCACAGTGTTTCATTAAAGAATTTAATTCCCTCCTAGTATCTAAGGTTATAGATTATTTCATCCCAGGATAAAACGAATTACAGACTGGTGTAGCGGTACATCAAACTTCAGTGTTTCAGTGAACACAAAGTTCGACAGCAAATCACACTTACGATTGTTTTGTTTGTAGTTAAAAATTAATGCAGAACAAAGGAGGAAAGCTCAGAAGTCGAATGAAAATTCTGAGAGGAAGAAATGCAATTTATAGCCAAACGTCGAGTTTTAATTGAAAAGGAGATCAATAGCTCCCAATTTTCGTTGTTCTTTCTCTAACTGATGCTGCACATATTTGTAGTGTAGTCGGCTATGAAGCGACTGACCTGCCAGCCCATGGTAAAGCACGCATTAGGCTTGTTATTGAGTAAGCACGTGACCATGGTGGGAGGAGCACTAAGCTGCTATTGTAATTGGTGGGATAAATACACGGATTAGAACATATTCATTACAAACGCGGATAATATTACGTTAATATTCACTATTAACAAATAAATTTGGTCCAAAAAATTAATATATCCAAAGCCAGCAGAGCAATAACGACAACAGCGCGAGGCTTGCCCTCTTGTTAACTCTTTAAGAGTTACAAGAAGACTAATTGTATATATACCTTCCAAAATCCTTTTCCTCTTCCAATATGGGATAATGTCTCATTGTCAAGAGGGGAAAACTTACAATTTCACTCAAAATTTTCATCTTCCCTCCATTTCTCATTCACCCTCTTTTAAACTTATTCTTTTGCTTAAAAAATCTTTTAAGCTTATTATTTTGCTTAAAAATCTCAACAAATAATACACTTCATATAATCTCTTATAGATTACAAAAATCATATATATTTATTAGAAATATTAAGTTGACAGATATACACAACAGTGATTGGCAAAAGACGAAATGAAACTTTAGTAAGGAAAAACTTTATATATGTTTGGTATATATGTAGAACTCTCTATTAATTTAATTAAAGTGAAATTCAAAAATAGCAAAATGGTAATTAAAAAATAGCCATAATTTCAAAAATTATTAAAATTTAGTTAATTTTCATGTAAAGATAAATTTGAATGAACTGTTCAAAATCCTAAAATATTCCAGCATATAACATATTGGAGTTCAAATTTTTTACATATGAACTTTCTGCATAATATACTGGAGTTCTGACATAGTATATTGGAAGTTCATACACAGGTGCTTCAATCTCCAGCATATTATGTTGGAACTTTTAGTGTGATCATACACATGTACACCAATCTCCAATATATTATGTTAGAACTTTTCATAATTTTACAAATACTGACTATTTTTCAATTACCAATCCAAAAATTAACTAGCTAGTCTATTTTACAAGATCTAAATTCCATTTTTAGAGGTATTGGAATTTTAGATAAAACAAATTTGTAGCATATAACAACTGAAAGACAACATTATAGTCATCTAGTCTAGTATAAAACAAGAGCAAAGAATTTACTGCGTGTATCCCAACCACTTACCTTATTAAAGAATAAATTAGATTAACATGTTGTTTTGCAGATAATTTATTATAGTTTATTCCAAATTATCTTTCGCCAAAACTGACACGTAATCACATTGATGTTGTAAGATGAATAAGCAATATTTTATTTTACTTGTGATAGCACCAAATACTAAAACTAATTTTCAAAATAAGTAATTAGTTACATACTTAAAATGATTAAGTAGTCTAATAAAAGAGTATTTGGACATAAAAATTGTGAAAAGTCAAAAAAGAAAATCTAGTGAAAATGATATTTGAAAATTAGGGCTATATTTAAATATGAATACAAACATAAGTAAAATTTAAAATTTACATGATCAAACATTAATTTAAAAAAAACAAAATTGAAAAAGAAATCATAACTGTTTAATAAGAAATCAATAAATAATTTTTGTTGAAATATCCTAAATGCCCTTAAGTTATTTACGTAAAAATATTTTACATGAAAAGACACGAAAGGGAAAAAAATTAGTTTCTCTTTCCTTTTCGTGTCTTCTTCAATATCCTTATTCTTTCTGTGTAAAATGTATGCAGGGACCAAAATAATTTGGGGTTTTATCACTTTAAGTCGCGCCAAAAATTATTTATATTTTATAATAAATAATAATATTGAGTGATGGGTGCTCATTGCAGTTATGGGTGCTCAAGCACCCCTTATCTTTAACCAGATTGAGTAAATTTGCATAAGCAATTAAAAAATATTTAGAGAAATATTTAGTGAGCGTCCACAACTTAACTCTTTTTTCCTTTTATTTTGAATTTTCATCGGCGAGAACCCATAATTTTAAAATCCCAAATTCATCACTGATTGTTAACATACAATTCTAGATAGTACTTCTTTTTTGAATTTCCACTCAATGTCTGATAGCTCTTTGGAAGTTCGACTAATTCGAATTCACACCGTTTAAGATTTCCACTCAAAACTGAGACATCTGACTAAGGTGGCACAGATGTCAATCGACATCCCCTATAATGCTAAGCACATTATTAGCCTCAAGCCCTTTTGTTTTGTTAAAAAGTACTAGAGGTGGAAATAATATAGATAAAGAAGTCAAATTTCGATACTCTAGCATAAATATATTTTAAAAGACCTTTTTTTTTTACTTTTCGAAACTTTTAAGACTAAAAAGTCAGACAATAAAAAGTTAGGTGGTTAAGCATAGAAAATTTTGTGATCTTTTAGGAAAATATAATGGGAACACTCCAAATTCCATAGAGCTAAAAGTCATTTTCAAGTGCAATATTATGATGACCCAAATGAAAGAGGATTATGACATACTAACACAGATATAGACTTGTGATTTGTGAAGTACTTAGATAAAGACATGAAAACAGTTCTAATAAAAAAGCATTGTGGTTCATTATTTTACAAGAGTATATTGTACATTAATTATAAAAAAACTCCTGCCTCAATCTCCTTAAATCGGGGTTAAGAAATAACACATTTACAATTCATAATTGAAAAATAGATACAACTTTTTAAAATAATTAAAATTTAGCCATTTATCATGTAAAGATAAAATTGAACAAAAATATATTTAAAAATTTTGAAAATATTACAGCATAATATGCTGGAGTTTGAATTTTTTACATTTGAGCTTCCACCACAATATACTGAAATTTCATAATGTACTAAGTTCTGATGAATGATGAAAAGTGCATGTCTTTGAGTATGTTTATATATTATTTCATATGTGAGTTATGGGAGATCACATGCCTTTGATTGAAAATATGGTCATTACGTGTTTCTTATGTGTAGGAATAAACTTGCGCGGAAAAGGATCAAATAGGGAAAAATTTGATGAAAAAGAGTTGAAGAAAAAAGTCTCAGACAGCAAAGCGAGGCTCACTTCTCCAGACCGGGACCGAAATAGAAGGAATTAGGAAAGTCCCGAATAGTGAAGTGAGGGTCACTTCGCCAAACCGGGATCAAGGGCAGAAAAATTCAACTTTTCCCATCCAAACTAGGAGAAGAGATTTCGGCCCAAACAAACCCTAATAACTATAAATACTTCCTAAAACGTGATTTTAAAAGGGGGAGACACCACTTTAGGATAGGACGACACCCAAGAAGGCAAGAATACGCTAGGAGCAAGGTGGAAGATTTAACTACGAGTTATTTCCCTTCTTCTTCCTACTTTCATTGTTGGTTATGACTTTTAGTATTGTAGTTTTACATACTATTATGAGTAACTAATGAATTATCTAGGGTTTTGCTGAAAACTCTTAGAGGATGAAATCATGTTATGTTTTAATATAATGTAACCTTTAAATTTATCTATTTGTTCAACTACGTGCTTATTTCAGTTGGTTGAATGACTATCGATTGATTATGCCTAGTTATCATTTGTTGCTTGAGAAATGATATATATTTAGGTGGTTATTGAACAACATCGCTTCTAACGTATGTGAGAAATTAATACAACGAGTTTAAAGGTAGGTTTAGAAATAACAAAGCCATGACGTGGTCATATTGAGCGGTTAGATAAAGACAACTAGCGTAGTTCGAGAGAATATGTCTATTAAATTGTTGTAGTTACTCGAGAGAGCATTATGGCACCTAAAGTGATCACGATTAGTAGAGAATATATAGGCGAATTTGTAAGGAACATAACGGGAACGATTCTGAAGATTGAAAAAAATCATAACTTTAGACCTCCTTAATTTAGTCTTCAACTCTTAGTCTCCTTAGTTAATAATTTTACTGCTTTAATAGTTTCTAGTTAATTAGTTTAAAATAAGAATCAGAATCTTTATAATTTAGGAATTTATTCGAGCTTGTCTTTTTGTGATTGTAGACATGTAATTTTTTATCCTCCCCGAGATTTTACTCTTTTAAGCTTTTGGATATTTAGTTTAGGTCTAATATAATTATTTTAACTAGTTTTGACTCTTTTACTTTATTTTAAGATTAAAAATTAAAAATTAAAAAAATTGTTCTATATTTCTCTACTTAATTCGCATATTAGATATTTCTAGAAATATATGTTACTTTGAATCTATTTTATTTTAATATAATCTCTGAAAATACCAAAAGAGTTTAAACTTTAATTTTTAATTTTTGATTTTAATATTAATAGTTTATCCAAAATCAATTAAAAGTTTTTTATATTTTTATAGGTATTTAAATTAATTGTTTAACCTTTTCTTAGCCCATTTTAAGCACAAATCTTGCCCATTTTGAAGCCCAATCTTCTTAGCCCATTACCCCACCCCAATCTCTAAGACCTAGCCCAACCCCCCCCCCCCTCCCCCTCCCTTTCTTTTAACATAAACCTATCAAATACACATTAGAAAAAAGGGAATTTTTCCTATATATACCATATATAAAATTATATTGCCAAATATGTTCATAGTTTGCATATTACCCTTTATACTAATAGTATTTCTATAAAATGTAGACCATGCATTAAATAAGGAATCATTGTAGCTGTAAGCTTCCTTATTTAGGCGCTCAAATTGGGGGATTAAAAATTCTCTAGATCCACCTAATGCAAATCACGCACATTAATCTTCTTCGTCAGATTTGTTTCAAATTAGTGTCTCTATATCAAACGCAATTATTCTTCTACAATTCAAAAATGAATTGATATTCTTCTACAATTCAAAAACGAATTGATCATTCTTCTATAATTCACAAATCAAAAATGACTAAATTTTCTACAGTTCTTCTACATCAAACGTAATTATGTCCAAATTTCAATAATTCAAAGCAAAGGAAAAGAGAGCAGCAATTCCACCGTTGATAGTCATTAAAATGCTTGAAAGCTTTGAATTCAAATTTGGGTTTTCAAATCATTATTTGTTTGGATTGTGTATTGTTGAAAATAATTGGAAATATGGTTTGGAGTTTATATCTTAATTGTGATGGGTTTTGGTGAAGATTAGACTTGGTTATGACTGAATTTCATATTGAAACTTGAAGAAGAAGAAGAAGAAGAAGAAGAAGAAGAAGAAGAAGAAGAAGAAGAAGAAGAAGAAGAAGAAGAAGAAGAAGAAGAAGAAGAAGAAGAAGAAGAAAAGACGTATATTGCAGAAATTGTAGAAAAATTGTATATAAGTTGAAGAAAAATTGTATACTGTTGTTTATTTAATTTTATTTATTCATTTATTTTGTATAAAAGTTGAACAATATTGTATAAAAATTGTGTTTAAGTGGATGATTTAGTACTATTTTGAACAAAAATATGTATAACAAATGTGAAACATACATTTCAGGGGAACACATGTTGAGTCCAAATATGTACCCAATTTGTAGATAAATTGTAAATTATTTGTATTCTGATTGTAGATGCTTTATTTTCTATTTTCACAAATAAAAAAATAACAAATTTCTACAATTCTTCTGGAAAAATGCAATTATGTCAAAATTCTCAATTATGATACAATTGAATGGGAATTGAGATATTAAAATTCAATGTACCCACTTTATAGATATTTTGTAGATAATTTATATTCTGATTGTCGATGCTTTGTTTTCTGTTTTCACATATCAAAAACGACTAAAAATTCTACAAATCTTCTGAAAAAATGCAATTATGTTGAAAATACCAATTATGCTACAATTGAATAGAAATTGAGATATTAAAATTCAATCTACCGGTTTGTAGATATTTTATAAATACTTTGTAGAAACATTGAAATTCTGTATTTTCATATTAATTTTTCAAATGATATATGGTTTTGTTGTAGATTAAATATAGAAAACAAGCCATTGTAAGTCTTATTTGACTCATTACTCACATTCAACACATTCTACAAATTCACGCCTCTTTAAATACAATACAACCATATTTTCTTGAATTTAAAGGTATAACAATATATATAACTTAAAAAACATCTTCTCCTCTACACAACTTAGCTCCAAAACAGACGAAGTACAATAACAAGCTCCCATCAAAAATTTTAACACAAAAATACAAATCTCAAAATGCCACGACCCAAAATCCACTAAGGGTCGCGATGACACCGGACACTGCTGTCAGGCAAGCCAACCAAATTACTTAATCAAATTCTCGTTTTAATACTTTTGAAGTCTAGATTTTCCTTTCTATTTAGCAATTTAAAAGGTGATTGTCTCAAATCAAGTTTAAATGATAAGCAGTTAATACAAAATACTTCAAAACCATCCTAGAATCAGGTGTCATAAGTGCATAAGCAATTTCTAAGATAAGTCAAATAGAGTACAACAACTATCCGGAAAACGATATTAGACAAAAAATAAATACAGATAACTGAAAGAGACTCTGATGATTGCGGGTCACCTTGAGAAGTGTAGCTCACCTAAGTCTCCGTATCAACCGTGCTACACCTAGTAGGCCACTAGAGTTACATATACATGTGCAACGAAAATGCACAAAAGTGTAGTATGAGTACAAAACGACGTGCACTCAATGAGTATCCCGTCTAATCTCGAAGAATTTGAGACGAGATGGTCAACTTCGACACTTACTAGTGGTCAAATGATGACGTCAGTAATACATTAAGTCGTGAATTTCTACCAACATGATTATTACCAAATAGAAGGAAACAAGTAAATAATTATTCCTTTTATAGGGAATTTCCAAAATTTCTTTTTCATTATTTTCCAAATAGTCTCAAGCCATGAAGAGGCAATAACAACTTTAATAAGTTCAAAGCAGCAATACAAGCATGTGCAAATCATGCCGAAGTCGACGACCCACTCCAAAAGAAATGTATAATGTGCACTGTCGAGGGTCGAACGATGGGAACCATAGATGCATCTATTTAATCTGACGAGGCGTTCGGCCCGCTCCCATTTAATCTGTCGAGGCATTTGGCCCGTTCCAACAGGAAATAAACATACAGGCAGTTAATCAAGAAGCCATCATGGAACAATTATCCATAGAAAAGCCAATTCTCTTTTAAAGACTTTTGAAAATGAAGTTTAATATTTTGTGGTAATTCATTTAGTAATCTCGAGGTGATTTAAATCAATTCAAATGTCGAAAGGTTTAAAATTAATCCAAGTTTAGCATGCTTTTGGGTCCTAGACTACCTGGACAATAGCATAATAGTAACTACGCACGGACTCTCGTTACCTCGTCCGTACGTAACCCCCACAAATAGGAGCACATAACCAATTAACTCACCTATGGGAACAAACCCTCTTACAAGGTTAGAAAGGAGACTCATCATGCTCCGAAGTTCCATAACCGACATGTCACGCCCTTCCGAAGACTCTAATTGATGAACAAAGCTCCAAAGCTAGCCAATAATGATACCGATCCATTAATATATACTAAATTATTCATTACAACCCAAATTACAACAATTTCTAATCCCGATCGAAAAGTTGACGAAAACGCCTTCGGGCCTAGATTTTTCCAAAATTTTTGAAGAATAAGTTTACCCATAACCTCACGGACTCAAATATATGATTTACTCTCAATTTCATACCCAAAATCGTGGTCAAATTTCAGGAATCTCAAATTTCTAGGTTTTGATCTAAACCCCTTGATTTTCCTTAATTTTTACATGTTAATCTACCCATAATCAATGTATTTAACTTAAGATGAGTAGAAATTACTTACCTCTTTGATGATGACAGAATCCCTCCTCAAATGCTCTCAAACATCGCCTAAGGCCAAGTGGAAAATGAGGGAAATAGGATAAGTTTCGAATTAAAAAGCCACAGCTTCAGGCGTAGAAGTCGCATTTGCGACTCTAGGCTCGCAATTGCGATGTCGCATTTGCGACAAAAGCTTCGCAAATGCGAAGCTTACCCTACCCCTGCTCTTGTCGCACTTGCGACAAAGTCTTCGCAATTGCGAAGATCTCTACCTCGCAATTCCCATCCCCCATTTCGCAATTGCAAACTTTCCCCCAGCGCCCAGGCTTGCAAATGCGAACGGGACCTCGCAAATGTGAGGTCGTATTTGCGACCCAAGAATCGTAAATGGGATCATACCAGCACTAGCAATCCTATTTCTTGCAAATCACTCCGAAGCTATCCCGAATCTCACCCGAGGCCCTGGAGCTTCAAATCAAACACCCGCACATGTCTAAAAACATAACACAGACTCGCTCGAAGCCTCAAATCACACCAAACAACGCTAAAATCATAAATCAACCCCCTATCCAAGCTTAATGAACCTTGAAATTTCCAACTTTTATTTTTGATGTTTAAACCTATCAAATCACGGCTGATTGACCTCAAATTTTGCACGCAAGTCATATTCGATATTACGGACCTACTCCAACTTTCGGAATCAGATTCCAACCCCGATATCAAAAAGTCCACTTCTGGTAAAACTTCTCAAAAACTTTCAAATTTCTATCTTTAGCCAAATGGCTCCAAAATGACCTACGGACCTCCGAATTCACCTCTTATCGTGATCCTAACTTCAAAATCACCATACGGATCTACTCTGAGACTTGGAATCCAAATGGACATCGATATCACTGAAATGCACTTCAACCCAAACTTATGAAATTCTTTACAAATACTAACTTCCATAATAGGCACCAAAACATTCCCGAGTCATCCATTACCCGATCCGGACATACGCCCAAGTCCAAACTCATTATACAAACCTACTGGAACCTTAAGATCTCGATTCCAAGGTCGTTTACTCAAAATTCCAATCCTAGTTAATTATTTCAACGTTAAGTTTATGAAATGAGAATTCTCTTTCCAAATCGACTCTGAACTTCTCGAAACTTAATTCCGACCACGCGTATGAGTCATAATACCTAAAATGAAGTTGTTCATGACCTCAGTCTGCTAAACGATGTGATAGATCTCAAAACGACCGGTCAGGTCATTAAATTCTCTCCCACTTAAACATACGTTCGTCCTCGAACGTGCTAAGAACTACTTGGAAGTAGTCTGAAATCACTGTTTAACTTCTCATGCACCTTCCCATGCTACCACAACTTAGTTGAGCACATCAGCTTGACCAATTCTGAAGATATTCCCTTTTATTAAAGCAATTAAGCCTTAGAGCCTAATTCCAACATCCAGAATTCTATGCCTGACCTGTTTCCAACATAAGACCACCATATCAATTACTACACGCTGTACCCAAACATGGCTGCATAACTTTGTTGTATTCACACCTAGCATCACTTTACTCACCAGACCTCAATAACATTTTCTGATCAACGTAGTCAAATTTCCACGAATCCGATGCTCCCATTGCACCTCATGACATACACAGGTCTTACTATAACTCTTATAATGCTTCAAGTGGAAAAAAGAGATATGCAGAAATTCAAAATCAATGTCCGAGTCAACAAATCATTGAGTCTATACTTCTGACAAGAAACATTACCTCATTTTGAACCAAATAATGATCTTTGCTCCTTAATATATTTCACGTAATCAGATTGCACTAATCCTAAATCCAACAATCTCGTCTCACCCTGTACGAACTGTTCAGGCAATAAGCCACCCCGACATGACACAAAGTCCCATATGATGCCATAATATGCCAATAGGCTACCAAATAGAATGCGATACAAAAAGGAAAATGAACTCTGAAAAGGAATTTCAATTACCCCGCTCGTGAATCATACATGCGAGCGGGCGCACAACTAATATGAGCTTCCTTTAGAAAATAGGAAACATAACACAATAAATAGACACGGGGAACTGTACTGAACATCACACTGTTATGGCGCATAACCCGATCCGAGCAATCATAACCATGGTGGCGTGCCAACCGATCCACACAACATAACCATGTCGGCGTACCACCCGATCCAAATAACATACCTATTGTTTCATTCCACTCAATCCACACATGGAACTCACATAAGGAGATGCACACTGATCTAGATTGCTTATTACAACAAATTACCGAATATCGGTTATTAACACGATAAGTGCATAATATCGTCCCTGAGGGAACATATAGCGATATAGGCTACAAAACTCAAGCACAACTGAGGTGCGATAACGACCTAAATTTCAAGAGCCATTTTACTCATATAACATCATCTCTATGGGAATCTCAACACATAAACAATTCGCCAAGCCGCCTCACAACTCGCACAGCGCAATACATCATTACATGAAATAGCTGATGACAAATAATACCCTGACTACTCTTCCATGAGAAGTGCATTACTGAAATGAACACGTCTGGCCTGATATAAATCCCTTGTTCACATTTAAATTAATCCACTGATCTCAGGCCGCTTTCGGATTGCACCAACTATGCTAATAACCTTTCAAAGGTCCATAATAACTCGCCTTTTCTCATAACACATAAGAACAACCCTCATAACCGGAGCGAACCTTCACAGTCCATAACCTAATAAACAGAGTGCCCTCCATGCATAAATATTCAAATTAATGATATTACCACAATCGTCATACTTTGTTTAAATTTTTAATCAATTAAGTGACTGCATGTCACACTTGTACAATCTTCCTGTGGGACACGATCCCACAACCTTTCGAAATGACCAATGGGTCCGCACATCCAAACCACCGGCCACACTAACGCTAAAAGCCGATCAAGAATCCTTAACTAGGATGCAAAGCCTTTTTCACAAAACATCGATCTCATGTAATACTGATGACAATACCAACTCACTGCACCCAATGTGCCAATAAAAGCTCTTATATAGACTCACTTCAGGAGAACCATAGCAACACACAGGTAAATTCTCATGACCGTAGAATATGAAGATCTCTAAGTAGTGTTCTAAACAACAATAGCCCTTTCGAGATCCACCTCCACATAATAAGCCACAACGGTAGAATACTTTCTGAATACCACTAACTACAGCGGCCGACAAGCCTCGCACGCACTGTCACAATTCACTTGCATAACTTGTTCATGCTGAAAGAACTGATCATTACCATCAATATGCCAATTCGACTATGGGTAACCAATCCCCGCTTCTTCCAATTTGTCCTTGATTGCCATAGAAACAATGATAACCCTATTCAACTCTTAACATACTCCATCCGCACTCTTCCCGAGTGACCCTGAATCACGAGACCGTGCTGCCTCAAATCCCACGAAACATTTCGTACCTCCTAGTTGCTACATCACAAGTCAAAACACCATAGAAGATTCTGTGCCTCTTATCATAGGCTGCTATCAAGCTTGATTCTTAACCATACCCATAGGTTCGGAATCATTGGGCATCACACCTTATCTTTGAGTTCTCTAGGACCGTTGTTGAGAGCCACCCGCTCTAACTTGGCCCAAATATAATCAACTCCATGATTCTTCTAGCATAAGCATACCCTCTCGATGGAACACCTGATAGAATTATTCCCCAAGTTTTGAACATGAGCCGACAAGGACAACCATAGCACACCTTTAACAATCCCTTTGCTCAAACTATCACTTATGTTGCTTTCCTGTTGCTAAAACAACTTACCAATACGTTGATAACTCGAAACTTCACAAGAAGCTAACCATACAACCCAATCGTAGGAGGTGGGACTCTGCCACTTAGCTTGAAGCCATTTATTACACAACTCTAGAATTTTCCAGGATTCTTAATCTCTTATTGACATAACCTTGCGCAATCAACTGCCTAAATTCTCGAAATCTTTCTGTAAAACCCTTTTTTTAAATTCTAAATCATCAAACACATTTACACAACTAATCTCTTTGTTGGATAACTAATAGAACCTTTTCACGGAAGCTTTTCCAACCACGCGACCGTTCACCTGCTCATAGGAATAACCTACCTGTAAAAATTTCTCCCAAACATCTTCCAGTACTACTACACGGGGTATAATCACTACTACATCAATAACCCATCCTGACTCCGAGCTCACTCTCCAGCTGTAAATGTCCATTCACCCCTCGTGGATATCAACTAACGTTGCGGCAGCATTCTTCCAATTCAATGTTATATTGCATCCTTCTTCATTCAAGAAGCTCCTTCCCATTATATCGAATCTCCTGCCTCGTAATAGCCCACACTTCAAATAATTTCGTAGGCCCAAATCACCAATCACTAAAATTTCCCAAAATCACTCCAAACTCTTATTAAGGTACGTGGTCACGCTACCACAATTCCCATATGCAACTCCGCCACTCTCCCACTTCTGTGGAACTCATCCCTTTAATTGACTACTCCACCTTTTCTTCTCATACTTGTCCTTCTAGAAATTTTAGCTACCGCCTGACACTTCCCACATGTCTTTCCTCATTGTTTACTGCTCAGTTGTTACCTTAAATAAATCCATCTTTGTAGAACTTGAACCCATGAATCGCTACTAACCTTACACCTTTTCGAAGATCGTGTTTCTCGAGCCGTCAACAATAGAAACACCGATTCAATCCAGCATCACCACACCTCGCAATATCTAACACTCGTTTCTTCAATACTGACCCGCAATATCCTGCTCCAGAGGAGAATTGTAGAAGACCATAACACCGGCAAACTTAGTACCTTCAAAAAGGACAACAATACTTCATCATAGAAGAAAACTCCACCATACTTAAAAATACCAAGTCTCATTCCCCTATCAACCCAAAACTGAATATTCTCATCCTGATTGCCTTTGCCCTATCGGGAATAAAATACAAAATCCTAGATTATGCATTGAGTAAACCTCCCTTCAAGTCATTCACTGCCCCAACACACATGCAAACATCCTACCATCATATCAATACTGCGGAATAATCGTTCATAAAAACTACGACAACTAGTTCCTAGCCTTAGAGCTCTCAAAAGTGTCACAACTGAGCCGAAACAATAGAATATCCTCCCACAAGACGACGGTAATAGCTCAAGCAACCCCACAGGAAGAAACACCCGCACCACACTCATAGTGCCATTAAAATTCTTCCATTCTCGATTCATAACAAGCACTTTGCATAGCATAAAACTGAGTATGAAGGAAACAAAGGCATAAGCCTCACGGGAAGTCAAGTCGCATGATAAGGAATCAAGAAGAGAAGTACTCCTAACAGTCCTGCAGCCTTCTGAGGATAAGTACAAATGTATCTGTACCGATCCGCGAGACTCTGCTAGACTTGATCATGACTCGTGAGACCTACAGGAACCTAATGCTCTGATACCATGATGTCACGAACCAAAATCCACTAAGGGTCGCGATGGCGCCAGACATTGATGTCAGGCCAGCCAACCAAATTACTTAATCAAATTCTTGTTTTAATACTTTTGAAGTCTAGTATTTTCCTTTATATTTAGCACTTTAAAAGGCGATTGACTCAAATCAAGTTTAAATGATAAGCAATTAATACAAAATACTTCAAAACCATCCCAAAACCCGGGGTCACAAGTGCATGAGCAATTTCTAAGATAAATCAAATAGAGTACAACAACTGTCCGGAATACGATATTTGAAAGAAAATAAATATGGATAACTGAAAGAGACTCTGATGACTGTCACACCTCCCTTTTTACACACCCCGAAAGAGGGATATAATAAAGGTAGTTTTTTCAATTAAAGGACAATCAAAATGAGATTTACTTTATTAAAAATCAGAGTCGCCACTTGAGATAATTTATGGTGTCCCAAGTTACCGATTAAAATCCCGAATCGAGGAAAGGTTCAACTCTGTATACAGCCTTCGAATTAGAAATCCAGGTAAGGAATTCTATTAATTCGGAAGAAGATGTTAGGTACTCTCGAGTTCCTTGGTTCTAGAACGATCGTTTTGATTATACTTGGCTTACTAAAATTGTTTAATTACTCATTTTAGAACCTATGTGCATTTTTCTTTTATCACTTCTAATTAAGAAAATTATCTTGAAACGGGTTACGCGTATGTATACCTATTTGTTTGGCGCGTCAAAAATCATGTCACGCGAATGGTCCATAATGAATAATGCTTTATTATTTTTTAAGAAAATTTGGGACGAAGTTGCGCGAATGCATACTCCGATTTTGCTTTTAGAAGTGTAATTGTGCTACACGGACATATACCCATTCACACTTAATATTTGAAGCGGCCCAAAAGGTTTGTTGCGAATATTAATCAATTTTTATATGTAAATTCGACCTTGCTACTTATTCAAAGGTACCAGGCTCGGTGAAAGGCCTAGCGCCTGTCAAAGTCTCCATTTAGAGACAAACAAACGTGCCTGTTTTTATTAAAAAAAAGATAGTCTGATACATAGGCCCAAATGAGCCCGCCTATTGATTAATCTAGAATTCAAGGCAGCCCAGCATTAGGCTATGAACGGGAGCCTAATCATATAAAAGGACCCAATTAAAAGACAAACAGGGCTTCCCACGACAAAATGCATAGGGAAGTTGGCCCGGCTTCATAAACAAAACTGGTCTATGACCCAAACCATAATGCAAACATGAATAGACACCACATAAGGCATGAAATTGCTTAGGAGATTCGAATTATGCTTTGCACTCCTTCGCAAAAATTAACCAAAAAGATCAGATTTAATTTAAAAATGGGTAATTCCTTTATTTCACTTTCAGTTACTAATGAATGGACAAAATTATGAATCAACTGCTAAAACAAACAAAATTGCAAAGCCATAATTGAACTTAACCAATTGAATGAAAGTAAAAATTACTTGGGATTGAATGGCCATTGTAAAGCCACCATCCCAAACATAACCTTTCTATATGCAAGCGATACCTTTCAATTGAACTTAACTGATTGCAGTCACTTTCAAACCAAACTTGTATGTTTGAATCAGCAAGATTGACTCGAAATCAATATCTAATAAAATAGGGAGACCAAATTCAGTAAAACTCATGTACAACCTACACAACTGTTAAGTAATACCATTCACTTGAAAATCTTTTCCAGTCCTATTAGAACCATACCACAGAACTTTAAACCCCATAATTATCAAGTAAGCACTATTATACGCAGTTTCTAGTCTAAAAGCCTATTGATTATAGCCATCATGTTAAACATACATTATATTAACCAACCAAAAAATATATATGAAACAGAAAAAATAGCACTAATTAAGGCTTAAAAACATCTTGGGTTCACTTCTACTTCATTCGGTAAATCAGCACTTCATACATGATTTTATGTTCAAAGCATGTACCTTGAAGTTTGAAAAACAAAAATAAAAATGGGGGATCAACTATGAATCAGTAGCAGGAACATGTATCAGCAACAATATAAGCCCAGAAATGAATGAGGAAAGACCACTTAAAACCAATTTTGAATCCAAAAAACATCACCCAAAGTGCAGAGTCAAACTTCAACAAACAATGAACCAAAACTTGAACACAAGATAAATTCAGTATATGAACAATGCAATTTTTATATATTTTTTCTGATTTTATATTCAAACTTGGATGAAACAGTAAATTATCAGCCTTCAATATTTCTGGATCTTTCAGCCTTCAAAAAACCTCCTCCGCAAGGCAAGTATGGGGGTCTCCTTTTATAGGCAAAGGATTAAGGGAACCTTATCCTATTGGCCATTTTCTATTTTACCCATCTTGACCAAATTGTTTTTACCTTCCTACCCTCTAAAATTATTTGAAAATCATGCTTTTTAACAGACTCCTGCTCATCTTATCTCTGGAACCTTCTACTCAACAGAAAAGATTCCCTCCCCCACCTAGAATTCCTGAATTACACTTTGCCTGATTGATTATTACAAACCTTACCTGACCCTTAAGACCCCTAAAGTTTTCCTTTGATGAAATTAAGACCCCAAAAGTTCCTACTAAATAATAACTAAGACAAACAACAAATTTCAGAATTGAAGGAACAAAGAAGATCAAACAAACCAATATCAAATTACTTATAACTAGACATGCATCTACTACTTGAATCTATTCAAAAACTAATATGAATGAACTGGACAATAATATCTCTAAAACCCTAACATGGGAATATTTCCATTCTCTTAATTAACGTGATCAAACCGAATTTATAATAAATAAAACTCAGAAAAAGAAGAAGACAAGAACAACAGAACAAAAAAAAGAAACTCAAAAACTTAATGATAAAATATACAGCCGCAAAAGAAAGCAAAAATAAAAAGATGAAAAGGGAAGAGGATTACCTGAAGAAACCTCTTTTACTATGGACCCACTCACTCATACCGTTGAGCCAAAGGGTGAATTCGAAACTACCGTTAATCGTTTGTTCCTAACAAGAAAAAATCGACTAACGGATGTCTTGAGTTCATCCAACCCTCTCAAGACCCCCAAAAAATGTGAAAGGAAAACAGGGGCTTGGGCTTCGTATTTCAAATTCGAAGATTCGAAGATTTTGACAACGATTTGAGGAAAATTAAATACATATCAGGTATAAGGGAGTCAAGGCGGTTGTATGGTGTTAATTTGGGACTGGTTGGGGTCGGCGCCGCCGGAAAAGGCGGAAGCGGCGCTAGGGTTTCGATTATTTGAGGAGATTTGGTGGGATTCGAGGGAAACTAATTATGGATTTGGAATGGGGGAGGGTGGTTGGAATCTATGGTGTAAATTTGGACGGGATTAGGTGATCGCCGCCGCCGTTGGATATTTTCGACGGCGGTCTAAGGCGGAGTCGGTGGAGGTCGTCTCTGATGTTAGTGGGATGAGAGAGAGTCAGGCTTGGGGGGTAGAGCGAATCAGACACTTATATATTAAGTGCACCCATAGTTCTGAGCCGTAGGATCAAATATCCTCGACGGCCCAGATTGCCTTAACCCCAAATAGGGACGTTTCGTCTCCACTGGAGACTGGGCTGGTAGGAGACGGGTTCTTGATTAGGTATTGGGGCTGTTTCGTTGGGCTTGGGTAAGAGAACTAATGGATGGCCTAATCTTTTAATTTCCTTTCATATGTTTGTTTTTTTTCTTTTCTTCTTTTTCTTAGTTAATTTAAAATCTAAATCAAATCATAAAACTCAATTAACCTATCAAAACACTAATTAAATCTAAATAGTCATCACAATTAATCGAGAAGGCAAATTAGAAGAAAACTACATAAAAAAAAATTAAAATTAAAAGTTCAAATTAAGTTATTTTTATAATTTTTCCTCTCTTACAAACAACTAATTTTCTAACTAATCGTAAAATGTTGAATTAAATCCTAGATGCAAATGCCACGTATTATTTTGTATTTTTCATTAATTAAATGCACAAACAAATGCAAACAATTTAACATAAAATATCACAAAAATTCACAAAATTACAAACAAATAAAAGAAATGATTTTGTTTGAATTTATAGGAGTAATTTATGTAGGGGAAAAATAACGTGCTCACAGCTATCCCTCTTTACCCGGAGACACGAAGAGTTTTTGTGCAAAGATAAATGAGCGGACATGAGCAATTTTTGCCCATTTAAATAATCCGTGAGAAGCATTTTGAAAAGCTTAACTGCACCCTACTTCAGAGATTTCCTACATATCCTTGGCTAAAGAGGAATCGGGTCAGTGTAGTTCATGAGTGTTTGTAGCTGGGACTACCGAAGTTGTGATCTCGTTGTTGTTGCTACTGCTGCTACTGCTGATACAGCTGCTAGACCCCCTTATTACACTTTGTGAAAATAAAATAAAGCTAGACTAAGCTATGAACTATGAGTTACAAAAGAACCTATATATATCTTCAGACTTGCTCTTGATCCTTGTTGCTTTGTTGCCTTGTGTTTCTTTCTGTAAACTTCTTATTGCATTGTTGACTTGTATATCTTCCTGTAAAACTTCTTGTTTCCTCTTCTTCTATATTTGATGCCTAATTGTTGGACATGAAATGCATTCCCTTGTTCTACAGGTGGACGCCTGATTAACAAAACTTGAAATCTGAAACGTAATCCCTTGTTTCACAGGTGGATGCCTGATTACCAAGACTTGAAATATGAAATTTATTCCCTCGTTCTGCAGGTGGGCGCTTGATCACCAAAACTTGAAATTTGAAAAGTATCCCCTTGTTCTCCAGGTGGACGCCTGATTACCAAAACTTGCAGTTTGAAAAGTATTCCCTTGTTCTGCAGGTGGGCGCTTGATTACCAAAACTTGAAATTTGAAATGTATTTCCTTGTTCTGCAGGTGGGCGCCTGATTACCAAAAATTGAAATTTGAAATGTATTCCCTTGTTTTGCAGGTGGGTGCCTGATTACCAAAACTTGAAATTTGAAATGTATTCCCTTGTTCTGCAGGTGGGCGCCTAATTGCCAAAGCTTGAAATTTGAAATGTATTCCCTTGTTCTCCAGGTGGGCGCCTGATTACCAAGACTTGAATGACGGTGAAATGTATTTCCTTGTTCTGCAGGTGGGCTCCTGATTACCAAAACTTGCAATTTGAAAAGTATTCTCTTGTTTGCAAATTCCCTTGTTCTGCAGGTGGCCTCCTGATTACCAAAACTTGAAATTTGAAATGTATTCCCTTGTTTTGCAGGTGGGTGCCTGATTACCAAAACATGAAATTTGACATGTATTCCCTTGTTCTGCAGGTGGGCGCCTGATTGCCAAAGCTTGAAATTTGAAATGTATTCCCTGGTTCTCCAGGTGGTCGCCTGATTGCCAAGACTTGAATGATAGTGAAATGTATTCCCTTGTTCTGCAGGTGGGCACCTGATTACCAAAACTTGAAATTTGAAATGTATTCTGTTGTTCTCCAGGTGGGCGCCTGATTGCCAAAACTTGAATTGTATTCATTTGTTTTCCAGGTAGGGGCCTGATTTCCAAGACTTGATTGACACTTAAATGTATTACCTTGTTTTCCAGGTGGGCTCCTGATTGCGAAAACTTGAATAAATTGAGATGTATTCCCTTGTTTTCAGGTGAGCGCCTTATTACTAAAACTTGAAAATATATTGCGTGAGACTGTTGTCTTTGTACCTGATTACAACAAAACAAACAAAACAAAAGAGAATTTTCTGCCCCTGTTTGGTGCTGGGCGCATCTGTGAGTGTTAATCAGATCCCTTTACCAAATATCTCTAAAAGCTAAGTCTCATTATCCAGGAGGGTCTTGAAAACTCTTAACTAGTGACAACTTTAAGATTAGGTTATGTTCTCCAAAGGTATTATTTTCCACTATGTCTGGTTATCTGAGTTATATCTGTTGGGATCTACTGAGGATCGGTAACTAAAGCTACATTCCGTTATCCAGGAGGGTCCTGACAACTCTTGATTAGATGACGAATCATATCTGCTGGGGAGTAGTATCTAGAGCTATATCCCATTATCCAGGCGGGTCCTGACAACTCTTACAATTAAATCCCATTATACAGGCAGGTTTTGACGACTCTTGTTGGGGAAATATTTGTGCCTGACCATGTTACCCGTGACTGCTTGAGTTTTAAACTGAGTCTCATTTTCTAGGAGGGTCTTGACAACTCTTAACTGAATCCTATTTCCACATGCAATTCATTTTATGCTCTTTGCTATCCATGATTACCTCTATCCTTTAAATGAGTCCTATTTTCCAAAAGGGTCCTGAGGGTTCCGGATTAAATGCCAATTCTAACTTTCGGTTGTTTCTGTTGGGATTGCTAGTCAAAGTTTTGTCCTATTATTCAGGTGGGTCCTGATGACTTTTGTTGGGGAGAATATTTACACTGGATATATTCCTTGTTGAATTTTAACTGGGTCCCGTTTTCTAGGTGGGTCCTAAGATTTTTTATCGTACCTGCCATGTGCCTACTTCCCCCTATGGAGGACTTCGCTCAGGATCTTCTGGAATTTTCTGCCCCTGTGTCAATTAAAGAAAATTTTATTAGTTGAAAAGTGGTAGTTATCTTGCGGCATTCATTTTGAAAGCGGCCTCCCTACTGTCGTGTTCCGTTGTGTTTAGTTTTCTGTACTGATTATGAGTTGCCTGAGTTACTTGGCTGACCCCCGAACCCTTATAACCTTACTTTGCTCCCCTGTTATTGTGTTACACTCATGGACCTATTTCCAGAATTCTTACATCTTTTTTTGAGATTATCAAATCAGTGTACTATGCTCGGCTAACCGCCTGACCCTTGTGTCTTTACTCATCTTTGTGTTGCGCTCCTGACCCTTTCGCCGAAATCCTTGCATCCTTCCTAAAACATTCGTGGATCCTTCCCTTTGTTGTTTCAACTTTCGCTGCCTTTGTTACATTTTTGACAGGCATGTACTTTGCCATTTCGGAGCTGGTAGCAAGCTTTGAAATTTCTCTCCTGCTTGCTTAAACAAAATGACTTTGGAAACACGAAAGATAACAAGATGCAATGACTCTGAACAATTTTAAAATAAAAGAATTCCAAGTTTAGCAACTATGGAGATAAGAAGAAAAGAAACTTATCTGTGAAGGAACAACTGGTTTTCATGATCATAACATGCACTTCGGCTTAGTCGACCCAGTCTGTCCAGATGATCGGCCTTCGGCTACCATGTTTTTTTGTTGTGACCATTTTTAAACCAATTTGTTTAACCAAACCCTGACTTCGCTACTTACGGTGTTCTAAACAGATTTCCATCAACAACCTTTTTTTTAGTTGTTTGTTTGTTGCTCTGCCTTCGTCTTATGGTTCCCGTGAGGGTTTTCACTGTTAAGACTCTCTCATTTTCATTTATCTCGGCTCTAGTCGCCTTACGGTTCCCGTGAGGGTTTTCACCAATAAGACTCTCTCATTTTATTATTTTCCTACTTGAATTAGAGTGTTGTCCCGGGGTATGGCCCACCTATTCTTGCTTGACTTGGCATTTCATAAAGACTGATCAGAAGGTCTTTCTTTGGACCGCAATGCAGACGTTTTGATAAGGTTAGAAAGAAAATAGTATAAAATGCTCAAAATAATTCCTATGGGTTCAGAATTTACAACTTTCAGAATCCAATTTATTATAACAAACACAATTTATGCCTCAGTTTCTTGCTTGGGGACTTTAAATTTTATTCAAATATGACCGAGCCGTGAGGTTGCCTATGTATCCTTTAAAAAGGAATCAGGTCAAACATAGTTCCTAACGATTCCTTATTTTTGTTGTTGTTTTCCTGTTTTCCTGTTTTTTCTTTTTTCTTTTTTTCTTTTTTTTTCTTTTTTTTCTTTTTTTTTCTTTTTTTGCTTTTTCTTTTCCTTTTTTGTTATTTCCCTTTTTTTTCTTCTTTTTTCTTCTTTTTCTCTTTTTCTTTTTCCTTTTCCCTTTTTTTTTATTCTTTCCTTTTCCTTTCAATGACTTCTTACACTTGCGGAAAATTAGAAATCCTCCCAAGACAATTCAAGCAGAAATTCGAAGAATTTTAAATTCAGCAAGAGATTTCAAATTTATCTGCACACATCAAAACTTGTAAATTTCATTTTCAAATTTCTTTAGAAGGGATTCGATCGGATAGAAGTTGAAGTAAACAGGGCCATCAGCTAAGTTACTTTCAAGTGTTCCTAATAAAGAATCATCAAAATTTAAGAATCTAGCATCACGCAATAAAGCACATACAGGAATATTAAGCCCTTTTCGAAAAAGGGTTTAACAACAACTTGAACAAGTCCAATATGCAGATAATTAAACTGAGATTTATATCTAATAATGTCTTGTTCATTTAACAATTTAATAATCTCTAAAGAATTATTGATTGCAACAGTAGATTCACATGTCTTGATGTTATGCCTTTTAACAAAAGAAAAATCGCCTATCTGGTAAATTTTTGAAAAAGGTTCTTCAGGGATACTCCAGTTATCCAGATTACTTTCAGTTCTGGCAATCTGAGTTGCCTTAGAAGAAACGTTAACAGTATTCAAAATATTTTTACTCATCTTTGAAAAAATACTATCCAGATACCTATGTAATATTTATTCAAATAATAAACATACCAGAAGCAATATGCAAAATTTCAAACAAGTATTATTCTAAATCATCAAGGGTTTATAACATCCTACATGTCCTCTTGGATTTTACCGGGAATCTAGTAGTAATAAAGGCAAGGTTCGTGAAGTAGACTTTTTGGAGAAATCCCTAAAGTCTATTACCAACCTACCGTCCAAGAGCCCAGTAGCCCTACTGACTCTGACATGGAACCCCCTCGTCACTATTCTGACCCAGGTTTAGGAGTCATCACCTTTGAAAATGATTTCTCCGCTTACATGAAGTATTTGAAAATCTCTCTGCACGGCATGAGAAAATAAAATAAGGACTTCCTGGTATACGAATACCTATTCTCAGAAACAAAAATCTCTTTTTTCAAAAGAATGGATTTCTGACATGAAATGTTTGAAATGTGATATTGAATTTTTTAAATGGTTTGAAATCACTGGAAAATTGTATGACCAAAAAGAGTCTCTGCAAGTCCTTGTTAACAAATGGTACACTCAGACAAACAAAGTTGTAGAGTCTACCGTTCCACCTCTTGAAGGAATTAAAATTTCTCATTCTAATGAAATTATCATTGCTTCACCTTTTAATTTAAAGAGTGAAAAACCAAATCTTTCCCCCTACAACAAGGATTCAGATAACATTATTAAACAGAATAATTATACTAATCGTCTTATATACACAGTTTCTCAACAAATTGAAGAAGCTAAAGGAAAACCGATTTTTTCTGCTCTTGTCCCTAGTCCTTCCAAGGCCAGTACTAACACTAGCACAATTGAGTCTAATCCTATTTTCAAACCCCCCGAGTTTTCAAAAGAAAGATTTCCAAAATTAAGTAATGATTTTAAGGTTTCTGGAAAACTTCTTGAACAAATTAATGAGCAATTAGCCGGTTCAGCATTTCCGATAATGAAAAAGAAAAGGCGAGTTCTCAATCTTTGATTGAAGACTTTCTTTCTAAACTAACCCAATCCCGATATCATACTCGGAAAAATTATTATAATAGACCTTCTTTTCGCGATACTCAGTTTGAGGAAAATGCTTTTCTTTCCACATCTTCTCATTCTGGTAGTGACATAACTGAATGGAATATTGATGGATTGGCTGAACACCAAATCTACAATAAGCTCCATGAAATGGGAATTGCTATCACTGCCTATATAATGAGGGGATCGTCTGATAAAGAAGCAGCGACACTGATTGCTGCAGGGTTTACTGGCATGCTTAGACATTGATGGGATAATTACTTCACTGATAGTCTTAAAAATAGTATTTTCATCGCCACCACTATTACCACCACTATAAAGACTGAAGGTGGTGTAGAAAATATTGTTCAGGAGCCTAAAGAGGATTCCTGTGCTACCCTTCTTTATCACATTGCTAAGCACTTTGTAGGTGAGCCTAAACTCTTCCAAGATAGGAGTCTAGAAATCCTTAATAATCTGTATTGCCCTAAGCTGACAGACTTTAGGTGGTATAAAGAAAATTTCCTTACTAAGGTCATGATTAGGCCAGATTGCGATAGTGACTTCTGGAAAGAAAGGTTCATTAGTGGTCTGCCCCCTTTGTTTGCAGATAAGGTTAGATCCAAAATTAGAGATAGATGTGAGGGTAAAATCCCTTACAGTCAAATAACCTACGGAGACATTGCTAGTTTTATTAACACTGTTGGCCTAGAGCTTTGCACTGACCTCAAACTTTAGAGTCAACTTAAGAAAGATAGGTTAACCACGAGAGCTAAGTTAGGAAGCTTTTGCGATGACTTTGGTTTCGGCAAAATTGACTCTCCCCCTTCTAAGGTTGCTAAGAAAGTATCCAAGAAGTATTCCTTTAGGTCTAGAAGACCTAGGCCTAGCACATCTACAGAAAAGTCCGATAAGTCTGACAAACCCAGAAAGAGGTTTAAAAAGCGTAGGCCTTCGAATAAGGAAGATGTTTGTTGGAACTGTGGTAAGGCAGGTCATAGAGCCAACCAGTGTAAAAAGAAGAAGATTAATCTCTTAGGTTTAGATGATAATACTTAGGAGAAGCTCTTTTCTGTCCTTCAAGATAGCAGCGATCCTTCCTCAGAATACTCTTCTTCAGAAGAGTACAGCGACGATGATAATATCAATGTTGCATATGAGACTGATGGAAGTCAGTCTGGTAAGGAATGTTCTTGTAATGGTATCTTCTGTTATTGTACTAAAAATACAGTCAAAGTCATCACTGAGGATTCTAAAGAAGTCCTCTTTGACGTCATAGAACACATTTAGGACGACGAATCCCGAGCCAAGTATCTTTTAGAATTAAAAAATATCATTCTTAGTTTTCAGATAAGAGAACACTCTAGGTCTGTAGAACCTTTTAGTATAAAAACTGTCCTGTCTAAGTTTGATAAACCTTCGGAGCCCTCTGTCTCTGCAATGACAGAAGAAATGAATTCTCTTATGCAGGAAGTTAAAGAGATCAAATCTCGACTTGAAAAGGTTGAATTAGATGCTCTCACCTCTCAGGTTTTACGAGATGTTTCTTCCCAAAATAATAAGGAAAAATCCAGTTCTGATACCAGTTGGAACAGGATCGGAAAGTAAGAAAGATTATTAAGTACAATAATAAATAAAACAATAAAGACTTACTTTTAAAAGCTTTATTCCATAAACATAGGAGAAATACAACAGAAAATTTTACGAACAGGATCGGAAAGTAAGAAAGATTATTAAGTAAAATAATAAGTTAAACAATAAAGACTTACTTTTAAAAAGCTTTATTCCATAAACATAGGAGAATTACAACAGGAGAGAGGATTACAGTAGTAGAGGGTTGGGAAATATTTAGAGAGAGAGAGAGGGTAAAATTTTCTGTGTCTCCCAAGATTACAAATGAGAGTCTTAAATAGACCTCAGGAAAAGATGAAGACATCTAGTGCCTACAGGTGGACGGCTAAATTCATGCATACAAATGAAGATAAGATTTCTTATCTTTTGAGTGGAACCAGATAAGATTTCTTATCTTTTGAGTGGGACCTATTCTAGGATAGGGATAGACGCGTGCTTATCAGTTTTTCTTTCTTTATTTTTTTCTTTTTTTCTTTTTTTTCTTTTTTTTTTCTTTTTTTCTTTTTTTGCTTTTTCTTTTCCCTTTGTTTCTTATTTCCCTTTTTTCTACTTTTTTCTTCTTTTTCTCTTTTTCTTTTTCCTTTTCCCTTTTTTTATTCTTTCCTTTTCCTTTCACTGACTTCTTACACTTGCGTTTCTGACTTTATTTACTCTTTCTTAAAGAGGGGTATGAAAATAGAGTAATTAAAGCTCAAAAGGGTTAGCAAAGGGGAAAGTGTTTAGATAGCCAAATAAAATGTCTTCGTCATTTCAATCTCTAAAACATGCCATGTACAAACAAACAAGCCAAGTATATAAAGAGATTTGAACAAAGAAAATCATACATAGCATCTTTTAACTGCATCTGAGTTGATGGCCATTTATACGCACTTGTCTTTCATATCTTTTAGATACAACGTCCCGTTGGATAACACTCTTGACACAACAAACGGTCCTTGCCAATTTGGGGTGAAATTTCCCTTTGCCTCTTCCTGGTGAGGGAGGATGCGTTTCAATACTAGCTGACCTACTTCAAACCTTCTTGGACGCACTTTCTTGTTATATGATCTGGCTATTCTCTGTTGATACAACTGGCCGTGACATACTGCTACCAATCTTTTTGCATCAATCAGAATCAGTTGCTCCAGACGGGCTTTGACTCATTCCTCATCATCGATTTCTTCTTCGGCGACAATCCGAAGGGACGGGATTTCAATTTCAGCCAAAATTACTGCTTCTGTGACGTATCTCAACAAGTATGGAGTTGTCCCTACTGAGGTGCGGACAATGGTGCAATAACTTAACAGTGCAAAAGGTAACTCCTCATGCCATTGCCTGGACTCTTCCACCATTTTTGAAGTATCGTATTTATATTCTTATTGGCTACCTCAACTGCTCAATTCGCCTTGATACGGTATGGGGTGGAGTTGCGATGTGTAATGTTAAACTGCTGACATACCTCTTTTATCAAATGACTATTGAGATTCGCTCCATTATCAATGATGAGCATCTGGGGATTTCGAACCGGCAAATGATATTGAATACACAAAATCGACCACGACATTCTTGGTCACTGCCTTGAAGGTTTTAGCTTCAACCCACTTGGTAAAATAATCAATAGCCACCAGGATGAACTTGTATCTGTTGGAAGTTGCTGTCGCGATGGGCCTGATAACATCCATGCCCTAAGCAACGAAGGGCCATGGTGCAGACATTGTATGAATTCAGATGGTGGGGAGTGAATCAAGTCTCCATGTACCTGACATTGATGACATTTGCGCACAAAACTGATACAATCTCACTCCATAGTGAGCCAATAATACCCTGCCCGGAGACTCTTTTTCACCAAGACATATCCGCTCAAGTGCAGTCTGCAGATTCAAGATTGTACCTCATTCATAATGGTTGTGGCCGGCCCAACATCTATGCACCTTACCAACCAAAGATCCTGTGTTCTTTTGTATAGCACCCTTCCACTAGGGAAAAAACCGCTTGATAGACGACGGATTGTTCTCTTCTGGTCACTTGTGGGTTGTACTGGATATACACCCATCTTGATATATTCTTTGATGTCATGAAACCAGCGTTCGCCATAAAGCTCTTCTTCCACCATATTACAGTAAGCATGTTGATCATGAACCCATATATGAATTAGCTCGACATAAGCCTTATCCGGATAATGTAACATTGACGCCAAAGTATCCAAGGCATCAACAACTTCATTGTGAATTCTTGGGATATGCCTGTACTTTATTGACCGGAATCGTTGACAAACATCATGCAAGCATTGCCAATATGGTATGAGCTTTAAATCTCTTGTTTCCCATTCCCCTTGAATTTTGTGTACTCGTAGGTCCGAGTCTCCCAAGACCAAGACTTCCTGAACACCCATGTCTGCTGCTAACCTCAAACCCAAAATACATGCCTCGTATTTTACCATATTTTTGTTGCAATAGAAGCAGAGCTGAGCTATAACGGGGTAGTTGTGCCATGTTTCAGAAATGAGTACTGCTCCTATCCCAACTCCTTTCATATTGGCGGCCTTATCAAAAAATAATTTCCATCTCGGCTTCTCACCATGTTCCATTTCATCAATATACATTACTTCCTCATCCTGGAAGTATTTCTTTAAAGGTTCATATTCTTTGTCTACCGAATTCTCGGCCAAATTGTTAGCCAATGCCTATGTTTTCATTGCAATCCTAGTCACGTAGACAATGTCGAACTCGGTGAACAGGATTTGCCATTTTGCAAGCCTCCTTGTGGGCAAGGGCTTCTGAAAAATGTATTTTAACGGGTTTAGAAGTGAGATGAGGTAAGTGGTATATGATGACATGACAAGTAATGTTTCAACTTCTGGGCTACCCAAGTCAGGACACAACACATCCTTTCAAAATGATTATATTTGATCTCGTAGGCTGTAAATTTCTTACTTAGGTAGTATACGGCCTGCTCTTTTCTCCTAGTAATATCATGCTGACCTAGCACACATCCGAATGAGTTGTCCAAGACTTTTAGATATAGAATAAAAGGCCTTCCTGGTTCCGGTGGGACCAATATCGGTGGGTTTGACAAGTATTCCTTTATTTAATCAAAAGCCTCCTGGCACTCTCCCATCCATTTAACTGCATCATGCTTTTTCAATGACTTAAAGATGGGATCGCAGGTTGTCATGAGCTGAGCAATGAAATCGACTGATGTAGTTCAATCTCCCCAATAGACTCATCACCTCTATTTTGTTCCTCGGAGGCGACAATTCTTGTATGGATTTAATCTTTGATGGATCTAGCTCAATGCCTCGACGGCTGACTATGAACCCTAGCAACTTCCCTGAGGGGACCCCGAATGCGCATTTCGCTGGATAGAGTTTGAGATTATACCTACGGAGCCTCTGGAAGAATTTCTTCAGATCTCTGACATAGTCGGATTGTTTCCTGGAATTCACAATTACGTCATCTACATAGACCTCAATCTCCTTATGTATCATGTTGTGGAAGATGGTTTTCATTGCCCTCATATACATTGCCCCAATGTTCTTCAAAACAAAGGGCATGAACCTGTAGCAATACATTCCCCAAAATGTGATGAATGTCTTTTTCTCCGCATCCTCCTCATCCATCAAGATCTGGTGGTAACCTACGTAACAATCCATGAACGACCCAATATCATGTTTTGCATAATTGTCAATAAATATGTGGATGTTTGGCAATAGGAAATTGTCCTTTGGGATTGTTTTGTTGAGATCACGATAATCGATGCATACCCTGGTTTTACCATCCTTCTTCGGCACAGGCACGACATTGGCTCGCCATGTGGGATATCGCGTGACTCGGATGACTTTGTCCTCAAATTGCTTGGTACCTTCCTCTTTAGTTTTCACGCTCACATCAGTTTAAACTTCCTCAAAGTTTGTTTTATAGGAGGGCAGGCTAGGTCAGTAGGTAATATATGAACCACCAAGTCAGTGCTCAACCCTGGCATATCATCGTACGACCATGCAAAAACATCTTTGTATTCAAGCAGCACTTCAATTATTTCTCCCTTAAGTTGTGGCTCTAGATGGGCACTTATTTTTGTTTCTCTAATGTTATCTGGGTCCCCTAAATTGACTGCCTCTGTATCGCTCAGGTTTGGCTTGGGTTTCTCTTCAAAATGGCTCAACGCTTTACTAATTTCATCCAATGCTCTTTCCTCATCATATTCCGACTCATCCTCATGTTATATTTCTTAAATTATTACTTCTAAATTAGACCTATTTTTAATACTGGGTCCAAGAGTCCTTATGCATGTCAGATCATTTGAGCTAGCATAAAAATAACTGTACAAAAGAGAAAAGAAAAGCAAAGAAAAATGAAAGCTATTAGCACCAAGGAAAAAGGAAATTGCATTTCATTAAAAATTGGAAAGATAACAGGGTTTACACATCCAAACGGATGGAACATAACATATAAATTACAACCCTGGAGATAATCCAGATGAAACTGAAAGAAAAATCAAAGCCAACTACCAAGACTCCTTCCGAGTGGGAAGAGGAGTAGCTTCCCAATTGTTGACTCTTACATGGGGCCCCACAAACTGCATATCTGCCTTGCTTGACCCTTCTCCAGCTTCCACCATATTTACCTCACTGAATAATCTTTCGAACCCCTTATCTAAATCTTCATCAACATCAATCAGTGGATGGGGAATCGTTGGCACTAGGTACTTTCTGACACTCGGTTTGATAAATGATCTGGACAACTGCGGGATAGGCTTTGGGAGGACCCATGCCCTCTGCTTTAAATTTTTGGCTCGCCTTATGTCTACCGATGTAGGCTTGATACCGAAGCCAAAAGTCTCTAGGTTCGTGGGAAGAGACACCGGTTGTATGATACCCTAAAGTGAGGCCCCTAAGCCCTTTCCAGGAATGAACCCGTTCTTTAGCATTTCAACTGCCGCCATGACTACTATAGTAGCTAACCTTGGTGTTTGAACACGCTCCCCTTCTGGGATCTTTTCAAGTGACACCGTGTCAAAGACCTGGTATACCCATGGATCCTTACTGTCTTCAGCTTCAATAAAAGGCACAATGGCATCACCTAAGGTGCATTGATTATTCTCACCATGCACCACAATCTCATGTCTGTCCAGTTCAAATTTGACCATCTGGTGAAAGGAGGATAGCACTTCCTTAGCGGCATGAATCCAGGGTCTCCCCAGCAAAAGATTGTAAGAAACCGCCATGTCCAGCACTTGAAATTCCATGGTGAACTCGACGGGACCTATCGTCAGTTCTAGTACTATTTCCCATACCGAGTCTTTGCCTTCGCCATCAAACCCTCGAACGCAAATGTTATTCTTGTGGATCCTTTCATCGTCCAACTTCAGCTTGTTCAATGTGGAGTGCGGGCAAATATTCAACTGGACCCATTATCAACTAGAACACGGGTGACCACGGCATCTTCACACTTCACAGTCAAGTAAAGAGCCCTATTATGCTCGGTGCTCTCCAGAGGCAGCTCATTGTCAGAGAAAGTGACCTGGTTTACCTCGAATATCTTGTTTGCAATCTTCTCCAAGTGATTCACTGTTATCTTGTCAGGAACATGGGCCTCGTTCAAAATTTTCATTAACGCCCGGCGGTGCTCATCTGAATGGATTAACAAGGAGAGCAAGGAGATATGAGCCGGTGTTTTCCTCAGTTGCTCTATATTGGAGTAGTCCTGCATTTTCATATTCTTCATGAATGCTTCTGCCTCTTCTTCTGATACAACTTTTTTCATTGATTCTGGGTTATCCTTGGGGATAATGCTTTTTCTTAACTCCTCAAGGGCGAAGTATCTCCCTGGCCGGGTCAAATCTCGGGCTTCACAAACTTCTTCTCTAACTTCCTTCCCTTTGTACACCACTATTTCTTGTTCATATCTCCAAGGAACGGCTTTGCTGTCGATGATTGGCAGTTGAATTACTGGTTTTTTGATGATAGGCTCGATACGAGTGCCTTCCAAAACTATGACGGGTTCCCTAGCTACCCCGTGCACTACCACTTTTGTCTTTTTTTGCTTCAGTGCAACCATGCTTGATGACTCCCCCTGAACTACCATAATAGGTTTGCTATCTATCTTGATCAATGACTTCTCACCGTTCATATTCTCAGTTGGCTTGACTTCACTAGATTTGATAATCATTACAGTTTGTGAGTGCTTTTTAAGCTCTCCTTGTTTGTCCACTATCTCAATTATATTTGTCTCATGATGAGCAGGCAACGGGTTTTGGTTAATGTTGGGTGCTTCCAGAACTTGCACCTTAATCCGATGTGAATCAATAAGTTCCTGGATGGCGTTCTTCAGATGCCAACACTTTTCGGTATCATGCCCCGGGGTGCTAGAACAATACTCAAAACTAACAAAATAATCTAGATTTCTTGGGGGAGGATTTGGAAATTTTGCTTCGATTGGCCTTAACATATCCAATTGCCTCAACCTGTGGAATAAGTTGGTATATGATTCTCCCAATGGTGTGAAAGTTTTCTTCTTCTTCACCCTCCCTTTTTAGATATTGGTTGACCCGGAAAGATGGTCTCGGTGGTTGTTGGTAGGCTCTTGGAGGGTAGTTAATTGGTGAAGCTGGGAAATTATTTTGTGGAGCTGGGGCACGCCATTGTGCATGGGCGGGAGGTTAGGTATATGCTTGTGCATGATGGACTGAGAAGCGGGGTTCCAGAGGTGGGTAGTAGTGGTGTGGTGGGCCATATGGAGTGTGTGTGTATGTTTGATGGTGAGTACGGGGTTCACTGTAATGGGATGGAGCCCAGGGCCCGAACTACGTCCCTGACTCAACTAACGCTACTTCTTCCTTCTTCTTCTTTCCAAATATTCCCCAATCCCGCTTTGGATAGCCTGAGTGGTTGCTTTAATTGCAGAGTAACTCATGATCTTGTTGGATTTGAGTCCTTACTTGACCATACTTCCCATTTTAACCACCTCATTGAAGGATTTACCCACTGCCGACACCAGGTGCCCAAAATATATAGGCTCCAAAGCTTGCAAGAAATAATCTACCATCAATCTCCTTCATTGGGGGGTCGACCCTTGCTGCTTGTTCCCTCCAACGAAAAACGTTTTCTCTGAAGATCTCGTTGTATTTCTTTTCCAGTTTTGTCAAAGACAAACAGTCCGGGGCAATTTCAAGATTATATTGAAAGCGACAGGCGAATGCTTGCGCTAGGTCATCCCAAGTGTACCGTCGGGCATGATCCTGTCGGGTGTACCATTCCAATGCCGAGCCACTTAAACTTTGAATGAATTACACCATTAGCAGTTCATCCTTTCCTCCTACTCCTCCCATTTTTGCTATAGAAACCCCTTAGATGTGCGACTGGATTGCCGTGTCCATCATATAAGTCAAACTTGGGCATCTTAAAACCTGGAGGAAGTTTCGCGTCTGGGAATAAACAAAGGTCTTTGAATGCCACACTCACCTGGCCACCTAACCCTCGCATATCTCGGAATGATTGTTCTAAACTTATGACCTTCCTGAGCACCTCCTCTTGCTCGGGATATTTGACTGGTTTTTCAGCTTTCGCCGGGATTTCAAAATAGGGAGGATAAGAGTAAGGTTCATGGGCTTTATAAGCGGGTTCTGGTGGATAGTACTGATTGTTGTGATCTTGAAGCAAAGGCTCACTTGATGATCTGTGGAGTGTGGGGGGAGGAGGTAACACATAAATGGGAGCAATTGGTGGAGGGGGGTGAGGAAAAACTTTGGGTGGTGGGGCTGGCGGTGCTTGAGAGGTCGTACCCTAGAATTACGGGTAGACGGGGAAACATGGGGTTGGATCAGTGGTGGGGATGGTCATGTGATTATGCCAGCAGTGGGATGAAGGTCGGATTAGCAGGATAGGTTGGTGGTGACTGCCCTCTCACCCATGCCTTATACATCTCAGCCATTTGGTGTTTCAGTTTGTATATTTCCTCTTTCATTGCATTAACATCCAATTCCTCCACCTTTTTTGAAGGGTCAATGATAGTGACATCAGTGTCTTGATTATCCATAATCAGCTTGCTCTTACACCGAGTGTTGTAGGAGTGGGTTACCAGAATGCCACAAGAACAAACTACCTGTCTGGACTGAGAAGACAACACCAAAACTTGTTAGTGGTTAGGTTTCGACACATAGGAGGCCACATGTTTGGGGATGAATGCACCTAAGCAGTTATCCATTTCAATTATGCATAATGAATCGGTTGCTTGCATCATCCCGGCTCCTATCCCATGCCACATTTCTTTTCACTCTTGATTTTCTTTTTATTCTTCCCTCCCAATTTGTTTTACCCACATCTTTTGTTTCTTTATTTTCTCCCTTATTTTACCATTGTTTCTCTCATTTTCTCTTTTTCCCTCTTTTTTCTTTTTTTCCTTTTGTTGGCTATGATCGAATCCTACGGAGATTGCCTACGTATCATGACCCCGCGTGAATTAGAGCGGGCGTAGTTCTGCCAAATAAATACAGGAAATATTTTTGGAACTTTTAATTTTGATAAAGTAAAGCATTTGATTACAACTACTAAAAGAGAATTAATAGACCCCGACTCAACTGGAAACAACAGACTCTGACTTAAAATGAAAATTACTTACTCGACAACTTATTATAAACTTTGAATAAAAGAAAATAAAGACTCTCAAACGGACCAATAGATTTTAACAATCATGAATACATTAAAGTCTCTAATGCTCCTGGGGCCCGGGGGACTTCATTCTGTCTCGCCTCAGGCTTGCGTGCTAAATCCCCTTGGAGATGATGGAGGTTTTCCATTACTTGATGAACAAAGGTCATGGCGGTGGCAAAGAACATAGATCTTGTCATATCCTCACAGTGGCTGCACTTTGTGGTGATGTAGTCGGCGATCATTCGTACCCTCTCTCTTATAGCACCTTTTTCTTGCAACATTCGTCGATTTGCTGGGCCCTTGCCTCTAAGGTTTCTTTGGCTACACGATTCAATTCCTGAAATTGTTGTAAATCTTTCTCCAACTGTGTTATTGTTGTGTAACAATGTTCTCTCTCAGCCTTGAAGTCCCGGTCTTCTTGGCCACTTTGTTTTCAACCATGATGTCCTTCCCATTCTGCCCAGCAACCTCGTCGTCATGCCTCTCCTTTAATTGTTAAATCATGGGGGCTTGTTCCTCCACATTTTTGGCCAATTATTTTTGGGCCCTGGATAGCTCACCCTTCACTTTGCTTAGGTCAAAACCGTATTCCCCCACTTTCCGCCTTATATTGTATATGAGATTACCATCCTTCACACTTTGGGCGGGATTCTCTGCAGCTATTTTCATTTTCTGAATTTGGGCTCGCAAGGCTTCATTTTTTTTAGCTAGTCTTTTATTTTTAGCCTCGGCCTCTTGTGCTTGTAGTTCATGGTTGAATTCCATATTTCTCAGCTTTTCTTTCAAGGCATGAATTTTTGTTTGATAGGCTTTTTCTTTTTCTCCCCATGGCAACCTTTCTTGGATTTTGTCGTCGAAAGCTTGAATATGAGGTCTTTTGGCAGTCCTCTCATGTTCGGACTCCGGCTCGTTGTTTATGCAAAATCGTTTTCGAACCAAGCAACGTAGTTCGGGTCTACTTCCCCTTTTTCCATGTTTGGTACCTGAGTGCCATTTTTTAGGTGCCGATAGTTGTTCCAATCCTGTTGAACTAAAGCCTCGGGTAATACGGCTTCCGGATGCAACTCTATAACCAGGATGCAGCTCTATAACCTGGATGCTTAAACCTTCATCCTCGGGCACAATTTGATATCTTCCTAACTGCCTCAAGGACCTCTGTGGTGCATACGGCTGGATACCCTTTACACCCATTATTCTTATGTAACCCTTGGTCACCGTCATGTACATGGCTTATGTCCTTGGGAGCCACCCTATAGTCCACTAGACCTGTCCTGCCCTGAGAGTTTTTAAATAAGAGATCCATGCCTCAAACCCCTCTAGCATGCTGCAATCCTTTACCCTTTCCATATAGCTGATGATGAAATTACTCGAGTTCGTACCATAACTCATGAATTTGGGATGATGGCGAAGATGCTCGATTAACCACATCTGTAAAAGGATTTTGCAACCTTCGAAGAATTGAGCCCCGGCTTTGCATATGGTCAATGCTCGATAAATGTCTGCCAATACCAACGGGACAATAGTGTGATCTTCCTTTGTAGTGAGGACTTGTGCGATTCTAACCATACGGGTGTCTACTGCCCCTCCTCATTTGGAAAAACAATAATTCCCAAGAATGCCACAATGAAAGTGAACCAGCGGTGGATTTGCCAGAGACCCTTATCTTGTTTGTTGCTTAAACCCTTTTCATGTTTTTCGAAATGAACCACCTTCGAAATGAAGTACATGAAATTAAAAGAACAGCATCCTTTCCTCACGTTCTTCATCTACTTACTGATGTCTAAGAGGTCAAAGAACTTGTGCACTTATGGATCCCTTGGAAATATAAGTTGTTCCTTTCTCAAATCCCGACCAAACTCAATGTACCCGGAAATCTCCTCCAAAGTAGGGGTGATCTCAAAATCCGAGAAACGAAAAACATTGTGGACATGATCCCAGAAAGTTACCAAATCCTTGATAAGATATTCCCGTGGTTTGATCTCAAAAATATCTATAAGGGCGCCCAACTATTTTTCACCCATTTTTGGCCATCTTCATCTAGATCATTCCACTACATACGCAAGTGCAACTGAGCCTGTTCCCTGACCACTTCTGGCGGATCTTGGATGGTATTCATTTTATATCTGTGGAAGGATAAGGTTAAGGTTGACTCTAGTGGACCCTTTTTACAAGACAGGTTTCTTAAAACAAATCAAAGGACCATTAGTCATTCCCTATGTGTCAAATTTAACCAGATGACTATTTTTGCAAAATGTGGTCCCTGCCCAATTTCACATGAATTTTGAGGTGGGGGGGGGGGTATTATTTTATGACACTTCACAAACTTGTCCGTTCCTTTGCGAAAATAGCCTTTCGACAATTGAAAAATATTTTAAGGCTATCTCGGCAAGAACGGTTTAAGATACCGCCGAAGTTGGATCGGCTTATTTGACCTAAATCCAAACTGTATTCACATGACTACTGACTTTTCTTCTTTCTCAAATTAAAATAAAAGACCCGGTTTTGCAAACACGTCCTTTCAGGATCTCGGGGACAAAGTTTTTAAGGCTGCGTTGGTTAACCGGCCAAAACCTTGAAGAATGACCAAAGGTGGTTGTTCTCGCAAAAGCAGCATTCTGGTGCCCCGTTAGGGGCATTCGGCTATTTCTGATAAGAATGGCATCACCTTAATTATTTTCAAATAAAAATAAAATTTTTGTTCTTTTCGGGCTATTTTCGCAAAAAGGAAGTTAGCCCCGATGAGGATTGCCTACATATCCAACACCCTGTGAGAATCAAATTGCCGTAGTTCGGGCAGCTTTGACACATTTGAAAGGACATAGTGTTTGACTCTTTTGAAATAACTCTCTTTTTTTAAAAAACATTTTGGCAGAGTTTCGGGATGTTTTCAAATAACGAGTTTTCTTTAGGACCGAGCTTTATTTCTTCCCTACATCTCTCTTGGTTTTTCTCTTTGCTTTATTTTCCCTAGCCGGTCAACATGCAAGCCAAAACAAATAAATGTTCATACAGCACATACAATGCATCAGGATGGTCTGTTATTTTGGGCACACATGTCCTAGACGGACCCAACTCCTGTGTTGAGTCCCCTAAGTCAAATGCACATGATGCAAACAAACACTCCTACTAGGGATCCGGCATGAAGTTTGTTTTTCTAAGTTTAGATACTGGAATTTTCGTCTATTTGGTATAATTTCTACAGAAAACGCGGGCTACGCGAACGTATGTACCATTTTTAGAAGACTCAGAGGGGTGGCGTAAGAAGACGGTTAAATGCAATTCAACAATATTAAAGCGGTAAACAGGTAGCATTTAGTACAAAAGCTCACAAAATACAATAATATAAACAATAAATAAGTCAAGTAAAAATAATAAAATAAGCTCGAATTCTTGAACCCCGAACCAGAGATTCTGCGTTCGTTCCTTAGCGGAGTCGCTAGAACTATCACACCTCCCCTTTTACACACCCCGAAAAAGGGATATAATAAAGGGAGATTTTCCAATTAAAGGACAATTGAAACAGGATTTATTTTATTAAAAATTAGAGTCGCCACTTGGGATAAATTATGGTGTCTCAGGTTACCGGTTAAAATCCCGAATCGAGAAAATGTTTGACTTTGTATACAGCCTGTGAATCAGAAATCCACTAAGGAATTCTGTTAACCCGGGAGAAGGTGTTAGGCACTCTCGAGTTCTGTGGTTCTAGCACGGTCACTTTGATTATACTTGGCTTACTAAAAATGTTTAATTACTCATTTTAGAACCTATGTGCATTTACCTTTTACCACTTCTAGTTAAGAAAATTATCTCAAACCGGGTTAGGAGTACGTATACCCATTTGTTTGGCGCATCAAAAATCATGTCACGTGAACGTGTCCAAAATTAATAATGCTTTATTATTATTAAGAAAATTTGGGCCGAAGTTGCACGAACGCATACTCCTGTTTTTCTTTTAGAAGTGTAATTGTTTTACGCAGACGTATACCCAATAACACTTAATATTTTAAGCGGTCCTAAAGGTTTTCTGCGAACATTAATTAATTTTTATATCAAAATTCGACCTTGCTACTTATTCAAAGCTGCTAGGCCCGGTGAAAGGCCCAGCGCCTGTCAAAGTCTCCATTTAGAGACAAACAAATGTGCCTCCTTTTTTTAAAAAAAAAATAGTCTAATACTTAGGACCAAAATGAGCCCACCTATTGTTTAATCTAGAATTCAAGCCAGCCCAGCATTAGGCTATGAACGGGAGCCTAAGCGTATAAAAGGACCCAATTAAAAGACAAACAGGGCCACCATCCCAAAGATAACCTTTCTATATGCAAGTGACACCTTTCAATTGAACTTAACCATTATACTCAGTTTCTAGTCTAAAAGCCTTTTGATTACAGCCATCATGTTGAACAGACATTATATTAACCAACCCAAAAAAACATATGAAACAGAAAAACAATAGCATGAATTAAGGCTTAAAACATCTTGGGTTCACTTCTACTTCATTCAGCAAATCAACACTTCATACATGATTTTAAGTTCAAAGCATGTATCTGGAAGTTTGAAAAGCAAAAATAAAAATGGGGGATCAGCTGTGAATCAGTAGCAAGAACATGTATCATCAACAATATAAGCCTAGAAATGAATTAGGAAAGACCACTTAAAACCAATTTTGAATCTAAACAATATCACCTAAAGTGCAGAGTCAAACTTCAACAAAAAATGAACCAAAACTTGAACACCCAACATGAACAGTAAATTATCAGCCTTTAATATTTCTAGATCTTTCAACCTTCAAAAACCTCCTCCGCAAGGCAAGTATTGGGTTCTCCTTTTATAGGCAAAGGATTAAGGGAACCTTATCCTAATTGGCCATTTTCTATTTTACCCATCTTGACCAAATTGTTTTTACCTTCCTACCCTCTAAAAAGATCTAAAAATCATGTTTTTAACAGTCTCCTACTCATCTTATCTCTGGAACCTTCTACTCAACAGAAAAGATTCCCTCCTCCACCTAGAGTTCCTGAATTGCACTTCGCCTGATTGATTATTACAGGCCTTACCTGACCCTTAAGACCCCTAAAGTTTACATTTGATGCAATTAAGACCCCATAAGTTCCTATTAATTAATAACTAAGACAAACAACAAATTTCAGAATTGAAGGAACAAAGAAGATCAATCAAACCAATATCGAATTACTTATAACTAGACCTGCATCTACTACTTGAATCTATTCAAAAACTAATATGAATGAACTGGACAACAATATCTCTAAAACCCTAACATGCCTATATTTCCATTCTCTTAATTAACATGATCACACCGAATTTATAATATATAAAACTCAGAAAAAGAAGAAGATAAGAACAACAGAACAAAACAAAAGAAACACAAAAACTTAATGATAAAATACGCAGGCGCAAAAGAAAACAAAAAAGACGAAAAAGAGAAGAGAATTACGTGAAGCAACCTCTTTGACACTGGACCCACTCACTCATACCATTGAGCCAAAGGGTAAATTCGAAACTACCGCTAATCGTCTGTTCTTAACAAGAACAAATAAACTAACGGATGCCTTGATTTCACCCAGACCTCTCATGACCCCCAAAAAATGCGAAGAGGAAACAGGGGCTCGGGCTTCGTATTTCTGATTCGAAGGTTTTGACAGCGATATGAGCGAAATCAAATACATATCGGGTATATGGGAGTCAAGGCAGTTGTATTGTGTTAATTTGAGATTGGTTGGGGTCAGAGCCACCAGACGCAGCGGAGGCGGCGCTAGGGTTTCGATTACTTGAGGAGATTGGGTGGGATTCGAGGGAAACTAATTATGGATTCGGAATGGGGAAGGTGGTGGGAATCTATAGTGTAAATTTGGACAGGATTGGGTGATCGCCGCCGCCGTGGGAAAATTTTCGGCGGCGGTCTGGCTTGAGACGGTGGAGGTCGTCACTGATAAGAGTGGGATGAGAGAGAGAGACGGGCTTGGGGGGTAGAGCGGTTCATACACTTATATATTTAGTGTACCCATAGTTCTCAGTCGTAGGATCAAATATCCTCGACGGCCCTGATTTCCTTAACCCCAAAACGGGTTCGTTTCGTCTCCATTGGAGATTGGGCCGGGTGGGAGACGGCTCTGGGTTAGGTATTGGGGCTGTTTCGTTGGGCTTGGGTAAGAAAACTAATGGTTGTCCCTATCTTTTAATTCCCTTTCATTTGTTTGTTTTTCTTTTCTTCTTTTCTTCTTTTTCTTAATTAATTTAAAATCTAAATCAAATCCTAAAACTCAATTAACCTATAAAACACTAACTAAATCTAAATAGTCATCACAATTACTCGAGAAGGCAAATTAGAAGAAAACTACACAAAAATAAAAAAATTAAAATTAAAAGTTCAAATTATGCTATTTTTGTAATTTTCCCTTTGTTAGAAACAAATAATTTGCTAATTAATTGTAAAATGTAGAATTAAATCCTAGATGCAAATGCCACGAATTTTTTTTTTGTATTTTTCATTAATTAAATACACAAAAAATGCAAACAACTTAACGGAAAATATCACGAAAATTCACAAAATTGCCAACTGATGAAAGAAATGATTTTGTTTGAATTTAAAGGAGTAATTCATGCAGGGCAAAAATCACGTGCTCACAATTACTGCGGGTCTCCTTGAGAAGTGCAGCTCACCTAAGTCTATGTATCAACCGTGTAGCTATGCCAAGTAAGCTACTAGAGTTACATATTCATGTGCAACAAAAATGTACAAAAATGTAGTATAAGTACGAAAACAACGTATACACAATGAGTATCCCGTATAATCTAGAAGAAGAATAGATGAGATGGTCAACTTCTACACTTACTAGTGGTCCAATGATGATGTCAATAGTACATTAAATCGTGAATTTCTACCGACAAGATTTTTACCAGATAAAAGGAACCAAGTAAACAATTATTCCTTTTATAGGGAATTTCCAAAATTCCTTTTTCATTATATTCCAAATATTCTCAAGCCATGAAGAGGCGATAACAACTTTAATAATCTCAAGAAAGCAATACAAGCATGTGCAAATTATGTCGAGGTCGACGGCCCGCTCCAACAGAAATGTAAATTTTGCACTGCCGAGGGTCGAACGTCCCGAACCAAAGATGAATCTATTTAATCTGCCGAGGCATTGGGCCTGCTCCCATTTAATCTGCTGAGTCGTTCGGCCCGCTCCAACAGGAAATAACACATACAAACAGTCAATCAAGAAGTCATCATGGAACAATTATCCACAGAAAAGCACATCTCTTTTAAACACTTTTGAAACTAAATTTTAATATTTTGTGGAAATTCATTTACAAATCTCGAGGTTATATAAGCAATTCAAATGTCGAAAGGTTTACAATTAATCCAAGCATGTTTTGGGTCCTAGAATACCTGGACAATATCATAATAGTAGCTACGCACGGACTCTCATCACCTCGTGCGTATGTAGCCCCCACAAATAGTAGCACATAACCAATTAACTCACCTATGGGTACAATTCCCTCATACAAGGTTAGAAATGAGACTCACCTTGCTCCGAAGTTCCATAACCGGCATCTACGCCCTTCTAAAGACTCTAATTGATGAACAAAACTCCAAATCTAGCCAATAATGATACCGATCCATTAATATATATACTCAATTATTCATTACAACCCAATTTACAACAATTCCTAACTTCGATCAAAAGGTTGACGAAAATGCCCTCGGGCCCACGTGCCAGGATATTTTTAAAATTTTGGAAGAATAAGTTTACCCATAACCTCATGAACTCAAATATATAATTTACTCTCAATTTCATACCCAAAATCATGGTCAAATTCCAATAATCTCAAATTTCTCGGTTTTCATCTAAACCCCTAGATTTTCCTTAATTTTTACAAGTTAATCTACCCATAATCAATGTATTTAACTTAAAATGCGTAGAAATTACTTACCTCTTTGATGATGAATTAATCCCTCCTCAAATGCTCTCAAAAATCGCTTAAGGCCAAGTAGGAAATGAGGAAAATGGGCTAAGTTTTGATTTAAAAAGCCACAGCTCCAGACCCATAAGTCGCATTTGCGACTTTAGGCTCGCAATTGCGACAAAAGCTTTGCAAATGCGAAGCCTAGCCTGCCCCTACCCTTGTTGCATTTGCGACAAAATCTTCACAATTGCGAAGATCTCTACCTCGCATATCCCATCCCTCATTTCGCGATTGCAAACTTTCCCCCCAGCGCACAGGCTCGCTAATGCGAATGGGACCTGGCAAATGCGAGGTCGCATTTGCGACCCAAGAATCGCAAATGTGATCATACCAGCACTACCAATCCTATTTCTTAGAAAATCACCCTGAAGCTATCCCAAATCTCACCCGAGCCCCAACGGCTTCAAACCGAGCACTCGCTCAAAGCCTCAAATCACACCAAACAATGCTAAAATCATTAATAAACCCCCAATCCAAGCTTAATGAACCTTGAAATTTCCAACTTCTATTTTCGATGTTTAAACCTATCAAATAAGGTCTAATTGACCTTTAACAAGTCATATTCGACATTACGGACCCACTCCAACTTTCGGAATCAGATTTCAATCCCGATATCAAAAAGTCCACTTCCAGTCAAACTTCCCAAAAACCTTCAAATTTCTATCTTTAGCCAAATGGCTCCAAAATGACCTCCGGGCCTCCGAATTCACTTCCGCTCGCACTCCTAACTCCAGAATCACCGTACGGAACTACCCCGAGACTCGAAATCACAAACAGACATTTATATCACCGAAATGCACTTCAACCCAAACTTATGAAACTCTTTCAAAATGCTAACTTCGATAATAGGCATTAAAATACTCCCGGGTCATCCAAAACCCGATCCAGGCATACGCCCAAGTCTGAATAAATCATACAAACCTGTTGGAACCTTCAGATCCCGATTCCGAGATCCTTTACTGAAAATTCAAACCCTGGTTAATTCTTTTAACTTTAAGCTTCCAAAATGAGAATTCTTTTTCCAAATCGACTCTGAACTTCCCAAAACTTAATTCCGATCAAGTGTATGAGTCATAATACCTTAAATGAAGCTGTTGATGGCCTCAGTCTACTGAACGACGTGCTAGAGCTCAAAATGACCGTTCCAGTTGTTACACAAAAATAAATAAACAACAGTCTACAATTTTTCTATAATTTCCGCAATATAATGTATGTAATGTCTTCTTCTTCTTCTTCTTCGAATTTCAATCTGGAATTCATCCAAAAACAAGTCTAATCTTCACCAAAACCCCTCAAAATTGAGATATAAAATCAAAACCATATTCCCAATTATTTAGAACAACACCCAATCTAAACAAATAATAATTTTTGAAAACCTAAATTTGAATTCAAAGCTTTTTAATGGTTGTTAATGGTGAAATTGATGCTCTCTTTTTCTTTCCTCTTATATTACTGAAGGAACCCAAAATCATAACCATAAAAGGTTATCGTTGTGTATGAAACTCCAAAGATTTGACTTGAATTTTGACTGGTTGTAGAAGAGAAAACCCTGATTTTGGACGTTAATGGAGAAGGGTTTCAATTGTTTTTTTGGATTTAGCATAGGGTTTCAATTGTTTTTTTGGTTTTCCGGGTTTCTGGGTGTGTGACGATACGTGGATGAGGTTGTGGGGTTGGGAGAGAGGTACGTGGAGGGATGGAGATTTGGAGGAATATACGATACCATAAATTTAGGAGTGATATAAGGTAAAACTAATGTACACTTAAAACACCTTATGGTATAGAATTGGTAATTAGGTATATTAAATGTAATTATATCAAACCTTGAACATTGAGGGTAATATAGATTCGAATATGGCATAGGAAAGTAAATATTCCTAGAAAAGACCTAGCTGAACTTTAAGACACCCATGGCAGCCACTTATTCTTCTTCACAAAAAACCCTAGAAGACAAGACAAAAATACCATCTTCTTCATGAAAAAAAAAACACGACAACAATGGAAAACCTAGCCTTAGAACCCTAGCTATTTCATCTTCTACTTCATAACACACAAAACTTACACAAGAAAACCCAAGACCCCTGAACCTTAAACCTAGCAGCCATCTTCATAAAAATATAGAGACAAACAAGTTGAACCCTTGAACCGCCACCACTGAACGAGAAGCAGCAGTTTCGATCCAAAAACAAAAACCACCATCCTAAAGCCGTCGACCCCCCCGGATCGTCTTCTCCAACGAACCCCAACACCCCATCATTCATTTTCTATGAGCAAAAGAATGACCCCTGCTCCTTGATCTTCTTCTTCATCTCCAAGCCAACCGCCCCCTAGCCTAACTCCATCAGCGACCACACCCCGCCGAACTACACCTCCATTTCCCGTCATCACCAACCATTTGTTGATACCTAATTTTTTCATGTACATTTTTATATGTAAAATACTTTCAAAATAGTACATATATATACATATAAGCATCTCCAAGTATTTTATTATTTTTTTAAAATTTTTTTAAACCGATTTATTTCCCTATTTTAGCAACACAAAAATCAATAAGTGTTCCTCAAATTATCATGTTGGTGATTAATTTATTTTATTTTTATATTTATGCAAATATATAGTTAAGGTAATTTTTCACATTTTTATAAATTGATTTGGTATTTTTATGCTAATATCTCATTAAATTACAATTTTAGCCTATTTTAAGATTCAATACTGTTTATAATTACAAAATGTATTCCATTATTTTTAATTTAACTTTGTATAATATTGATTATTTAGCACCTTTAATTTATTTTCAAAAATCATTTTTATTATTTAAAAATAAAAAGAGGAAAAGTAGTTATTTAAATGATAGCCTTATTTTATTTCAATTATAGCCTAAATTGACCACCCTAGTAACCCAATTTCAAATCCAAAAATACCCGGTACAAGTGCAATATAACCCGACCCTTGACCCATTTATCCATCCCGCCCACTCTCTCTTTTAATCCAGGTCGTCGATCAATTATGATCAACGGCCACGATGACTTACCTTTTTTAATTTACCAAACCCCAACCCTAATTTATTTTCCCTCAGAGACGCTGCCTTGAAACTCCTTTTCTCTCCTCAGATTCTCTCGAACCCTCCTTAATCCTAGTTGTCTTTTATCTCCTCCACCTCGAAACCCACCTGAAACCATGGATCCTCCGGCTATGATAGTCTTATACTCACCTCCTGTTACTCCTATATGCTCGATGCTTGGAGATTTAAGGCCATACCTCGAAGGTCTTCATCCAGATCTTTGCCAGCTCGAGGTTTCATGACAATCGCCGGCCTTGCTCCGGACATCCTGGTCTTCTGATCCTAATTCTAGCTTCTCCAACTCCGATCGGTGACCTTCTTCAAAATATTTCTCATTTTTAGGGTTCTTCTGAAACCTTTCGAGGTTTCCTTTGATATTTCTAGATTCGTTGTGTATCTATGCTCTATTTGAGTTTTCAAAAGCTTTTCCTAGCATTAGCGTTCAAAAGAAAATCTACTTTCAAAAAACCAGTTCTTTTCGATCTAGGGTTTCTGAAATGTTCAAATCTTTTTATGAATTTTTCTTTGTCATTTATGTGTATTTGTCTATATTGTGTTCTTGTATCATGTTCTTATATGCTTCTCTTGCTATGTTTTCCTATATTTTGGTCTTTTATGACCCTACTATGTTCTTGTTTCACTCTGGTGTGTTTTCTATATCCCGTTATTTTACTATGTTCTTATGTTTTCGTTTTATCATGCTCTTATATGTTTATCCTACTTTGATTTTCTACTGTACTTTCCTTCTAAGTTTTAAGTTTCTTGATTCATCTCCTATTAAGCCCTGTTTAGGTCTCTTTTAAGCATGTTTTTCCACTGTTCGTATCAGTATTACCATTATATTTTTCTGAATCCTTATACTGTGATTGCATATTACTTTGCTACCATATTCTTCATAAGTTTTGTGTTGAAAGAGCCTGCCGTTTTTTTGAAATTTCTTAATATGATTTTTGTGCGATGTTCTTCCCTCTCACCCTTGCTTTATTGTTTACTTAAACTAGGGTTTTATTTTGAAACCCCTACCTCTGTCAGACTAACTCTAAGTCTCTAAATTGAATTTACACCTTGTTCTCATACAATGCGAACCTTTTGCTAAACTCTTTTACAAGGGCAGGACAAGTCCTTCATGTTTAACATGTCTGTAGGCTTTTATATATGATGAATATTTTTTCAAAATGGGTTTTCAAACTTGTGATTGATTCAGAATTCTTTTTATAAGACTCTAATTGATTTGTTTGCTGATTTTCCTTAAGTGAAAAATCTTTCTCATCTTTCTGACTTGGTTCATTCATACAAAATCTCTGGCTTCAGAACTCCTGATTGTTGATTGATTTTCTTTCCTTAAATTGTGCAACCGTGTGTTTCATAGATTTTGTCCTTAAATAGCCTTTGTGTGTTTGCCCCAAATTTACTACTTTGCACAAAGTGTTTATTTAAATCCTTTCCTTTAATGGTTTTACTCGTTTGATTTTGAATCCCTTAATTAAATGGAGTGTTATTTAATTGATTTACAATTAGTCTTTAATTATTTTCTTACCTAATTTTCTCATGACTTTCAAACTATAAATACATGACTCGTTTCTTTCAAACCGCACATGATTTTAAACATCCACTACTAAAATTCACACTTCTTCTGAACTCTTACTCTCACATAAGAAAACTATTTTGTCTGCAGTCTAACTTTCACAAGGCCACTACTTTTCGTATTTGATTTCTTGAGACTATTATGTCCTAATTCTAATTTAAGTTCCAGCATCACCCTAATGTGTTTACTTACAGTCTTTATCTCCATGTCTACCTTATTGTTTATGTAGAGTTCAACATTTAACTTAGTATGTCTATGTTATACTGCATGTTTCTACTGTGGATCTTTGCTCCCTAATTCATTACCCCTATGTGTTTGTGAGTGGTGACTTAGGTCATGGCAACATGAGTTGATATCCATGAATTGAGTTTTGCACCAATGAGATTTTAACCTCTAAACAGGCTGAAGTGTGTACCAACATATCCCATTGCTGGGTATGCCCATCAGCCTGCTTTTCTTGTGTTCTTGCGAATTCCCCACTCCCTTATACCCCTATGTGCACTGATTTTAAGTTATTCCCCTTGTCCTTTTCTCCTTTCAGAATTTCACTTCTGTATTTGCACTCTCCCTCTTAGTTCCTAGGTTCTGCCCCTCTCTTGTGAGCCTTACCTTAAGACCTTGAGTTCCCTATAAACTTGGACACTTGAGGGTTGGCCCTTTCCACACTGTACTATGTCTTGACCCTGTAATACATTTGGGTGTGATCACTTCCCGGAGTCCATATGAGGCTCTTAGGGAACTCTAACACATCCGAATGAGAGAAAGGCTTTGAAATATTGATCTTTGGAGTTGGTTTACTTTATAAATCAGAGAGGAAGTTTGAATCAGGCTTTCCTTGGTCGTAACTTTCAAATTTCTTATGTATTTTCTTTACTTTATTTATCTTTGGACTGTAATAACTTTGTATAACTATCGGGGATGGCTAGTGAAAAGGGAAGGGAATAACTGTATGCAAAGGGTAGATGAATTGCCTATAGGAATTTCTTATTACAGTATATCACATTGATATCCTGCCTGTAGAGACTTTTGATTTCAACATATCATGTAGATAACTTGCCTATAGGAATTTATGATTTCAGCACATCATAAGGACTTATGATTTCAGTATATCATGTAGATAACTTTCTTATAGGAATTTCATGAATTTGGCGTTCATATTGATCCTGCCTATAGGAGATTCTTTTTGAATTTATGCATAGATACCATGTTTATTGAATTTTGCACTCGCATACAGATACCATATCTATAAGAACTTTTGTATCCCCATTTAGATAATATGCCTATAGGACCTTTCTAATTTTTTCATACTCATCACTCATCAGGCAAAATGTGTTTATAGGCCTTAATAACCACGCAATCAGATATCTCGTTCATAATAAAAAATGCAACACCTAGATAGCATGTTGTAGGATTTCTGCATTTCTCTATGTCTATAACAGTGTTTAAAGTTAACTAACATATAGAAATACTGCCTATAGGGGTCCTAACTAAAATCTGAATAGCCTCGCTCGTTTGTAAGTTTAAAACTATCAGTAGTAATGCATTGTCAATTACAGAACTTGTACTCTTTCTGTTAAAATTGGAAACCTTTTCTTAAATTAACATGCAATCAATACATACTCTAATTCCTAAAATCTATCAATACCATGCCTATAGGTTTCGTTTATCATTCAGGCAAGCCTTAGGGTAACTCATAAACCGAATCAGTTCTTTTTTTAACTACAACCAACAGGAAGGCATGACTCAGGCTTCCTACCTGAATTATGTAGCATATCCGTCTGCTTCAAATATTTAAATGTTAATTAGACCTCAAATAGTATGTGTAAGACATTCTAAACCATATTCCTTCTCTAGTTTTAAATGAGTTTCTCTGAGCCTTATTATATATATATATATATATATATATATATATATATATATATATATATATATATATATATATAGCAAATTTAGGGGGAGAGCATATAAATAGATAATAAGGCTCAGAGAAACTCATTTAAAACTAGAGAAGGAATATGGTTTAGAATGTCTTATATATATTATATATATATATATATATATATATATATATATATTGTTTGTTGCCTCAGTATTTTAACCTTTTGAAACCACAAATAAGCGCATGTCCCCTTCATTTAGGATTAGTAATCCCAAATACCTCTGGGATTGATAGGATCAGGACAGGTAATAGCATGCAATGGGTAAATCCATTACGCGCTTTAATATCTTAACAATGTGGGAAAGGGTAGATATAGATATGATGACCGGTGCACTAATACCACGTGTATCCCCTCTCTAAGGAGTGATTATCGGGTATTGGATTGAAGTGATCCATATTATTATTAGACCTAGGACCCCCTTCCTATGTTCTTTGTTCCTTTAAACCTTTTAAAATGTTTCTTCTAAGTCAACTCTCTCTTGTGCCTTCTGACTTTGTTTATTTCTCACCTTTTATGTGAAAATTCCCTCTTCTGCAATACTCTTATTTGCTTATGTGTTATTTGTATTTAAGTCACAACAATAGCTTGGTTGGGAACCACACTAGTGGATCTTGAGGGGTGCCTAACACCTTTCCCTCATGATAATTTCAAGCCCTTACCCAATCTCTGGTTATTCAAACAAAACCCTTCTTAGTGTCCTAATGCACTTAAAATATTAGGTGGCGACTCTTCAATTCTCTTTAACCCAATTCCCAAAAGGTAACGAGTTGCCTTCCCAAATGTCAAAAATCTGATTTCGCGAGAAAAGGGGGCGCGCCAACATCGCGACTCCAGTGGGGATTTCTTTTAGGCTTTTCCCATTTCAAGCTATTACTGTGATTTTACATTTTTCTATATTCCTTTATTTGTTTTATCTTTTAAGTTTTTAATTCCTTCCCCTACTATGGAACTGACTTGTCTTTTGTTTCTTTCCCTTATTTCTTTTAGTGCTTTTCTTTACTACATTCCTTCATTATTGTTTTAAAATCATTATAATTATTATTCTTATGAATGTGCAAGTACATGGCAACTTGTTTTAATTATTGCAACTGCATATTTTAAACATCATATTCCACTCATGCCCAACAAAATACCGTAGCAATGCTTATAATAAGTGGTTGCGCTCTTCTAGTATTATCACCCAATAAATTCGGCAAAGGCATATTTGGGGTAAAACAGGTCGATCAAAGGTATAGTCGATGGTTTCGTGTCTTTCCCTCTTGATTTGTCCGCTCAAGGGTACCAGTCTAGTACTCCATAGAAACCTTACTCTATGTAATTATGCATGCATCATGGTCAAACCTAGCCGAGTCAGTTATGTTATACGCATAATGACTCTTTATGATAGCCTTGTCCAAAGTCCACTGGGTTTCCTCAAAACCCAAGAAGACACTACCATGTCTGTGCATTTATTTGGAGAACCGAATGCTTCTATGCCAATTATTGTTATATAGTAATCGTGTCTGGTGGGGGTAAGGGCCTATGCCTTTGTTTTGCAGAAACATGAGGCACGACGTCCCCATATTTGGCATGGTCACCAACATCCACCCCAAACTGCTAAGCTGGTATAAGGATTTTCACTCCAATGATCATATGCTTGTTCAAAAATATTTAGGGAACCTACCCTGTCTCTTGGAAGTTCAACCCAACAACAAAATCATAGAAGCTGCTACTCTATTCTGGGATTCTGATAGGTCTGTGTTCCACTACGACGACATTGATATGACACCCCTGCTCGAGGAAATAGGAGGACTAGCTGGTATACCGTGGGAAACTCCAAGTATATTAATGTCGGCAAACCGCAAATGCTGAGGTTTTCTTAAAATGATGGGTCTAAAGAAGAATTTAAACCTAACATGATTGAAGGAGTCTTACATACCCTTTGACTACTTGTACGAGAGGTACGACCACAACAAATCTTACCGAACTTACCCTGAGGAGTTCGCCCTTACATCATTGGGGAATATTCACCAAAGGGCATTTGTCTTCATGTTCTGTTTCTTAGGGATGATAGTGTTTCTAATGAAGAAAGCAAGGACCCATACCAGACTAGCCATGGTCACCAAAACTCTATTTGAAGGAAATGATGAGCAACTATTTTGTCTTGTACCAATGATCATTGCAGAAATGGAAAATGTCAACGAGGAGCTAGATACTTCGAGGGTTGTAATCTTCTACTTTAACTTTCGCTGGTGGAAGATCTTCAAAAAGGGTGAGTATCGACAGGAAATCCACCAAAGGGATTGGGATGATCATATAGCTTTTCATCACCCCGAAGCGAATGAATTACATACCCACCATGTTTGCCCAACTGGATAATGCTAGAGAATGTGTCGAACTCTTTGAAAATATGACCAAGGATAGAGTAAAATAGATGTTCGAGTGGTTCCCAACCGAGAAGTTTATCGTCCGATCCAGGGATGCACCTTTCCTAATACTGATCGAATTGAGAGGAACGTACCCATACGCACCACTTCGGGTCATAATATAAGCAGGAAGGAAGCAGATTATAGCGAGGGTCGACATGATGAGTCATTTCCAGACTGACTTTCAGAATGACGATAGCCCTTACAGATGCCAGGCTCAGCACATGTAGAATTGCAAAATCATCATGGAAAGGGACACCACTAAGCCTGACAAATATCACGCGGGTTGTGATCCCTATTATTCAGGTTGGTTGGAGGATAATCATGATGGTTTGGGTCAACGCAGGTTCGTTCAAGGTAACCGGAACATGGATGAAAAGGCCGAAGCACAAGTCAAGTACAACCATCTACGCAATAGAATTCGAGAATGCGAAAGTGAGCACCGTGAGATAGAGGAATCAAATTAGAAACTAATTGAAGAATGGAAGGATATGGCCGTCAGCACCAACAAACATTTGGTCAATCTGGAGCGAGGTATAGTAGAGTTGGAAAACAAGTTTCTAAAGAGGGTCGGAGACTGTCGGACTGTTGAAGGAAATGAAGGCGGACACCTGGCCAGAGCCTATTTGCTACTGGGACTGCATGAGATAGGGAAGCGGTTCGATGGAGCCGATAATGCCGAATTTGGGGAAGGTCCCTCTAGGACTAAATAGATAGGAATTTAATTTTCGCTTTATAAAATGTAATAAGGCCAATGGCCATTGGTGATTTTTCTATGTAGTGTCGTTTTGGGATTCGTCTGCTTTTTATCAATGAGATGAGGCATTTATCATTCAAAGTTCTCCAAATCAATTTGTCACTATGCCTACCTCGGGCACAACAAGGCCTCCAAAATTAGGACACGCTTTATATTTCAGCACTACGTGTTTAAATGTTGTAACATTTTTTGATCCTCACTAACTTGTTACCTTTTTGTTTTTATTTTTTATTTATTCCCCTCCCCAAAGGTTAGTTCGTGAATTCTGGCAACATCATGATATTTTACGAGATCAAAGGGCCCTCCACCTACTCCTTCTCCCAGTCCTATCAGACGCAGAAACAAAAGGAAGATGGAAGACTTGTGCAACTCAACTTAATGGGTAGAGGTCACTCATGGTGCTTTGGTTCTCAAGGAAAATGTGTCCCAATTGGAACAAAGGTTGTTGAAGTTTCAGAAAGAACTTGATCAAGTTTGGAATTTGGCAAGTCTATCATTTTCCCTCACCACGCCAGAGGTTACTTTCCCAACTACTCAGAATCCTATACCTCCACAGAACATCCCAAAGCAACAAAACCACCCCGCTCATCACCACCACTGCAATACATCCCATACCTCCAATAATACCCCGTCGATCATCCCAGATCTCTAGAACTCCACAAATGGCCATTGCCACATCCAATACAATACCCCGAAGTACGTGGAAACTGTACCATACTCCATCCAACCCATCTCAAGCACACCCAAGTCTGATAATAAAGACTCACTCATCAGAAACCTGGCTATAGAACTCAAGAAATTGACTAGTTGAGTTCAGGGTTTCAGAGGAAGTAAAGGGATTGAAGGATTAAACTACGAATATCTTTGCATACAACTGAATGTAGAACTTACCGGGGGGTAACAACCTCCTAAGTTTGAGATATTTGATGGTACAGGGGATCCGAGAGTTCACCTGAGAATATACTGTGACAATTTGGTCGGAGTAAAAAGGATGAAAGGATTCGTATGAAGCTTTTCATGAGAAGTCTGAAAGGAGATGCTCTGTCTTTGTACATTAGCCAAGTCCTGGAGAAATTATCAAATTGGGAGAGTATGGCATCAGATTTCATAGACAGGTTCAAGTTCAGTACAGAAACTGCAACAGATGTGTTCTACACTCAGAACCTAAAGAAGAAGCCCACATAAACCTTCTACGAGTATGCCACTCGTTTGAGGTCAGAAGCTGCCAAAGTTAGGCCTGATCTAGAAGAACAAATAAACAAGTTTTTCGTCCGGGCTCAAGACCCTCAATACTATGAAAGGCTAATGCTAATTGCAGGTCAGAAAGTTTCCGACATCATCAAGTTAGGTGAGAGGATCAAGGAAGGCATTAAAATTTGTATGGTCACAAACTTTGAAGCTTTGCAAGCCACCAACAGGGCTTTACAGTCTAGTAGTACATCCAAGAAAAGGGATGTGGGTGCTGTAATGGTTGCACAGAGGACCAAATCCCCTGTCAAGTACAAAACCTACCCAATACCTCCACTCACATATTAGCCTACTCAAAATTACCAAGAACCCCCACCTCCCAATTACCAACCCACTTCACCTAAATACTCCCAACCAACATATATTTACCAAGACTACAACACTCAACCGCCTCACTATTAGTCACCTCCACCATGTCAAAACTTCCCTAAACCTCGACTAAATTTCGACCCCAGACCTCCCAAACAGTATACCGCCATGCTAAACCAATTGACCAGCTGTACGAAATACTTAAAGCTGCTGGTTATGTCAACCTATCCCTGTCATAACTCCAGAAAACCCTTCTTAGTGGGTCAATCCAAATAAATCATGTGCATACCATTCCAGCATGAAAGGACATACCATTAATGAATGCTGCTCTCTGAAGGATAAGATTCAGACTCTAATTGACCATAAGATCATTGTGGCAAAATAGCCTACTCTGAATGTCCGCAATAACCCTCTACCAGACCACAAGAGTGGAGGTGTTCATATGATCGAGATAGCGGGTGATTGGGACCCCAAGGGATCAATCGATTTGATCATAGAAAGCGATGATCCGAAGAAGCCAGTAGACACCCTCAATAAAATTGTGGTCCAGATTCACTCTTCTGCAGACGCGGAGGTAAACATGTCCATGCCCCTCGAGTTTGAAGCACCATCCTCCGCAAAGACGCAAACACCAATTGGGGTTGATTTATGTCACCGGCAGACACACCCACACCCTTTGAAGTTGTAGTATTACCGCCTAAGGGGCCTGCTCTATTCCGGGTAAAGATAGCCATACCAATTCCAGTGGAAATGTTTACAATAATACCATTTCACACCAATGCCATACCTTGGGACTACACAACCGAAGCCAGAAGAAAGAGGAAAGTCAAGTTCGGGGAAGCCGTTGCGGCACAGGGTATGAAAAAAATTGGTAGGGTTTATACCCTAGAGTATTTGGCTAAGTTAAGCAAGCAGGATCCTAACAAGAAAACCATCACTGAGACAGGGCTCGACGATCTTTCGAGAAACATACAAGCCAAAGAATACTAAGTCATTGATCAGCTGAACAAAACACCGGCACAGATTTCTATCCTTGCTTTGCTACAAAGTTTTGATGCACATAAGAATGCCTTGTTAAGAGTGCTGAGTAAGGCATATGTACCAAGTATCATCACCGGCGGAGAGATGGCTAACATGGTAGGCCAGGTATTGGAAAGTCACAAGATCACTTTTCATGAAGATGAGCTACCACCAGAAGGTTTTAGTCACAACAAAGCGTTGCACATCACCGTGCAATGTGTAGACTATTTTACACCAGAATCTTGATTGACTGAGGGTCCAGCCTCAACATTTGTTGTTGGTAACACTCACAACATTAAGAAAGGGGCTACAAGAGATCAAGGATGGGTCCATCTATGTCAAAGCTTTTGACGGATCCCAAAGGTCCACTATTGGGAAAATTAGCTTGTGTTTGCAAATGGGGCCTACTTGGTTTGATGTTGATTTCCAAGTGATAGACGTACCTTCCTCTTACAATCTGTTATTCGGACGACTATGGATTTATACCGCTGGGGCCATGGCATCAACACTACATAGGTGGTGAAATTTGAGTATAACCAACAAGAGGTGATCATTCATGGTGATGGTAGCAATCCCATATGCAGTCGCCAGACCATTCCAGCAATTGGAAGAAGAAGAAGGATAGGCGGAGAAACTTACCACCACATTGAACGAGTCAACTCCGTTGATAAAGACAAATGGTGGATAACAAGATTGAAGGCATATTGAACTGGAGAAGGTATGAGCCTGGCAAGGTACTCGGCAAGAACCTCCAAGGAATCACTAAGCTCAAGAAACATGGCACCACTTTCGAATTGAGATATGAGTATACTTGGGAGGAATTCAATCACTGGTCACCACCATGGCGCGGTCGTTACTATCCTTTGGAACATCCAATACACCGTTTGGAGCAGACTTTCTAGCCGGCCGAGGTTGTCAACGGGTCAGAAGAAGAGGAAGCACTGGCAACGATGAGGAATTTGTTCCTAGAAGATGATAACATGGATTGTTGTGTAATTTTCGAGAAGGAGGGGTAGGAAGGCCATTCCATACAAGCTGTGAGCGAAGGAGCATTCCTCAATAAATGGACTATCAGAACCACCAAAGCCTGACGAGCCTCGGGGTAGGAAGGCTGAACAAGCATCATGCATTATTTTATTTTTACTAGTTGACTTTCTTTTTGCATTTCTAATTTTCTCAGGAAATAGCTCCAATGTTCAAAAACTGCTATGGAATTTATCAAAGCATTTTAGTTTTCTTATAAATCTTACTCTTATTATTTCTCTCATTACTTTACTTATACAGCATTACTATTACTTATATTGATGAAGCAATGACTTTGACGTGCAAACGCAACAAGCAGACATAGACTCAGAGGAAGATGATATATCGGAAGAGATTATAAAGGAAGTTGAGAATTTTGAGAACAGACCTAAGTCCAACTTGGACGATACTGATATTGTTAACCTAGGAAATGCAAAAAATATCAAAGAAACACGAGTCAGCGTTCACTTGTCACCGTTAGAAAAGGAAAAGTACACAGAATTCTTGAGAGAGTATGAGGACAAATTCACCTAATTGTATGTGGGCTGAGCACATTTATTGTGGCTCACAAACTTCCAACCAACGCAATATGCCCACCAGTAAAATAGAAACTCAGAAAGTTCAAGCCTAAAATGAGTTTGAAAATCAAGGAAGAAGTCACTAAGGAAGTCAAAGCTAAGGTTCTCAGGATAGTTGAATATCTGACATGGTTAGCCAACATTGTGCCAGTGCCAAAGAAAGGCGGGAAAGTTAGAGTTTGTGTCGACTACCAGGATCTCAACCGGGTCAGTACAAAGGACGACCTTTCTTTTCCGAACATACATATCCTGGTTTACAACTACGCCAAGCATGAGTTACAGTCATTCATAGATTATTTCATTAGTTATCATCAGATCTGGATGGATGAAGAAGATGTTGAGAAAACGGCTTTCATTACACCATGGCGGATGTACTGCTACAAGATGATGTCGTTTGGGTTAAAAAATGCAGGGACCACCTACATGAGGGCCATGACTACTATTTTCCATGATATAATGCACAAGGGAATCGAATTATATGTGGATGATGTTATTATCAAGTCGAAGAAAGCCACTGATCACGTGGAAGATCTGAGGAAATTCTTCAATAGGCTGAGAAGGTACAACCTGAAGTTGAATCCCGCAAAAGGTGCATTCGGGGTTCCACCGGAAAAATTGCTCGATTTTATCATAATTCACCGAGGAATAGAACTGGATCCATCAAAGGTCAAAGCCATTCAAGAATTTCCCCCGTCAAAGAACAAGAAGGACGTAATGAGTTTCTTATGGAGACTCAACTACATCAGCCGGTTCATAGCACAATCTACTTTCATCAGCGAAACAATCTTCAAGATGTTGAAAATGGTTGCTGCCACCAAGTGGACCGATGAATTCTAGAAAGCTTTTGAACGAATTAAGAAATACTTGTCAACACCGCCGGTCTTAGTCCCGCCTGAACCAGGTAGACCCCTACTACTCTACCTTGCTATGTTGGATGGAGCGTTCAGCTGCGTCCTGGGGCAGCATGATGAGACGGGAAAAACGAATAGGCCATTTACTACCTCAACAACAAGTTCACTCCGTATGTGGACCGATATTCTCTGACAAAATGCACCTACTGTGCTCTAACTTGGGTATCCCAGAAGCTGAGGCACTACTTCTATGCCCATATTACATATCTCATATCAAGGATAGATCCTCTAAAGTACATCTTCCAGAAGTCCATGCTTACTAGCAAGCTTACCAAGTGGGAAATCCTATTGAGTGAATTTAACATTGTTTATGTGACTCAAAAAGCAATCAAAGGATGCACTAGCAAATAACCTTGTCGAGAATCTCGTGGATGGAGAATACGAACCCCAAACTACGTATTTTCCTGACAAAGAGGTATCATTCATAGGAGAAGATATTATAGAATTCTATAACGAATGGAGAATGTTTTTCAACAGAGCATAAAATTTCAAAGGAGTCGGCATAGGAGCAGTCCTAGTATCGGAAATTGGTCAGCATTATCCAGTATCCACCAAACTCAGATTCTCTTGCACCAACAATATGGCCGAGTATGAAGCCTGCACCTTAGGGGTCAAGATGGCCATTGACATGAACATCCAAGAATTGCTAGTAATCTGGGTTTCATATTTACTTGTACATCAGGTCCGAGAAGAATGGGCAACCAAGAACTCCAAAATACTCCCTTACTTGCACCATGTGCAGGAGTTGAGGAAAAGGTTAACGAAGAAAGAGTTCCAACATGTTCCTAGAATCCAAAATGAATTCATCGATGCATTGGCTACCCTATCGTCCATGATAAAACATCTAGATACGAACTTTATTGATCCCATTTCGGTGAAAATCCATAATCAGCCAGCTTACTGTGCTCATGTAAAAGAAGAAGCAGATGGAAAGCCTTGGTTTCATGACATCGAGGAATATTTGGAAAAAGGAGAATACTCAGAGCTTGAAAATCCTACTCAAAAGCGCACACTTCGAAGGTTGGCCAACCATTTCTTTAATAGCGGAGGAATCCTACATAGGAGGACTCTTGATTTGGAGTTATTAAGGTGTGTCGATGCAAAGGAAGCATCTAAGCTACTAGAAGAAATCCATGTTGGGACTTACGGTCCACATATGAACGGTTTTGTCTTGGCCAAGAAAATACTCCGGGCTGGTTATTTTTGGCACATGTACAAGCGGCCGCCGAGGTACCACCAGCAGATACATCCAGAGTCTAGGCACCTGACACGCCTACTGCTACTACTATTCCAACCCTTACAGGAGATATTGGGATAGTTCATGAGCATGTACACCACTTTGGCTCAAACAAGATTGCTTTCCCTTGTTGCGGCCAAATCCCAGGCTGGGAGAGGAATACGGACTCCCGCCGCCCGCACACCTGAGCAGAAATCGCATGTTGAGCAGGTCCCAGAGATTATTAATGCACTGCTTACAGCACCAGTTCATCCCGAGGGCATGGCAGCGGCTTCCGAGCAGGAGCAGATGAGACTAGAGAGGTTTAAGAAGTATGATCCTTTGGTATTTAGTGGATTAGAATCGCACGATGCCTTGGGGTTTCTTGATGAGTGTTAATGCATTCTCCATACTATGGGTATCTCTGGATCGAGCAGGGTTTCTTTCAATACTTTCTAGCTTCGAGGGGCTGCCTATGAATGATGGCGCACCTATGAGTTAAACAGCCCAAATACGCTAGCTTCACTAACTTGGACCCAATTTTCAGATATGTTCCTAAGAAAGGTTGTCCCTCAGAGCCTCAGGGATGCATGGCATGTGGAGTTTGAGAATTTGCGCTAGGGTGTTATGATCATCTCGCTGTATGCTGTCTGTTACACCAGCTTGGCTAGACATGCCCCAGCCTTGGTTTCTACTATTTGCGAGAAGGTTCACCGGTTCATTGAGGGGCTTATTCCTAGCATCAGGTCTAGTATGGCTCGCGAGTTAGAGATGGATATCCCATATCAGCGGTGGTGCACATTGCTAGAAGGATAGAGGGTATAAATGCTAGAGAGAGGGAGGGCAGGCAGGGTCAGGAGAGAGAAAATTGACGAGGGTAGGAGAGAGAGTTTAAGGAGGTGAGGAAGCCTCGTTGACCAAAGAGATATACTGGCCCTTATTTCTGAGGCAAGGTGCGTCGTGGTAGATGTTTTGCGGGTCAGCCAGTTCAGTTCGTGCTTCAGGCTTTACATGGTGACTAGGTGTTCATGGGTCTCAGAGTACCTATTACCACACAGTTCCCACCGCCTTGTCAGCAGAGAGGGTGCTTTGAGTATGGAGATACTAGCCACATGGTGAGAGATTGTCCCAGACTTTTGACAAATGTGTCACAGCGAGGTATTCAGGCAGGTAGAGGGCGCCCAAGAGGGGGATGCTCGGGCTGATGTGTTTCATATAGTAGACAAGAGGCCGATGCGCCAGCTAATGTCATTCAGGTACGAATTCAGTTTGTTATAGAGGGACACTATCTTTACTTTATCACGGTTCTGCTTATCAGGGTGATTTTCCTTGTTTGTTGCTCCATTTATGGGAGCACTTCATGATTTGCACTCTGTTTATGTGATTATTCTGTTGGGAAGTTCGATGAGCGATAGTTGTGTCAATAGTCTGTTTCTAGCTGTTGTTGAAATTTATGAGGCTAATAGTAAATTCCCGTCGTCTGTTTCAGTAGGTTTGATGTGATTTCGGAGTACACTTGGTTACGAGCTATGATTTCTGTGCTCTGAGATCTCTGGATGGTTTGATGTGTACCCTACATATGATTCAGTGTTGAGGGCGGGACCCTCGTGATTTCAGGTAATGTGATACGTTGAAATCGGGTTGTGTACCGCGGTGAGAGTTATATCAGTATAAGATCCTTGTGACTCTTTTATACACTTTCATTCTTTCTTGTTAGATGTTTTTGTAGATTTGTATTTTAGAAGAATTTGTGCTAGTTTGATTTGTTTTATAGTTCCCTTATGTGTTTCCCTTCCCATATTCAGTCATTTTCGTTCAATGCTTCTTGAGTTTTAGCTTGTGGAGCGTGTACTTGTTAGTTTTGGCTGGCGTTTGATTATACGGGTGTTTGTTATGTGGTTTTCGTAGTTATTGTATCATCTCTAGTGTTGTGGAGGTTTGAATGGATTCCCTATTGAACATGAGGCTTATGGTCGGTACGGATTTGATCTAAGGCATCTATTTCTATCAGAAATGTTATTGTGGGCCTATATGTCGTGTGTTAGGAAGGATGGTTGTACCCTGTGTGTGTTGGCATGAATTGAATAGCTAGTTGAGACTACTACCGAATACGGATTTGGAACCGGGTCTTTTGGAAATGGAGGGAAGGTGAAAATTCTATCTTGAAGGCTTGTTGGTATTGCTAGAAAGGTTAAATTTCAGTTGAGATGATGTCGTCATGCTTAAGTGGATTAGGGTGATGTAGGATCACCCATAGGTGTATGTTGGAAGTGCACACTTAGTGACTTGAGGACTTTGAGGCGAAGCTTAGCACATTCGAGGATGAACGTTGGTTTTAAGAGGGGGAGGATGTAATGACCCGACCGTTCATTTTGAGAAATTAAGCTCCGTCCAGTGGCATAAGGTCCAGAACAGCTTCGGAATACGAGTATCGACTTGTGCGCATAGTAGAATTCGGTTTCCGGATGGTTTGGAGTCAAATTGCAAAAAGAAATCTAGTTTTGGAAGCCGAACAGTTGTTTTAGTCGTGGAGGATGTGACGACCCAAAGAGGTCATCACTTGTTTCCTTACCCATTATGTACTTCTGAGGCCTTGAAAACCTCATCTAGGATTGCCTCAATTGGCGTGTGCAGTTCGGGCGCGTAGCCGGAAAGCTTAAATATGAATCCTGTGAGAAAAATGCTAAATTTTTATATTAAAATGAATAAATTTGACTTCGGTCAATATTTTGGGTTAACGGACACGGACCCGTGATTTGACGGTCCTGGAGGTCCGCATGAAAATATGGGACTTGGGCGTATGCCCAGAACCGAATTCCGAGGTCCTAGGCCCGAGAAATGAATTTTTGTGTGAAATTGATTTATGAAAACATTTAAGGAAATTGGAAATACAATTCGATTAGAACGCATTGGTATCGGAATCATATTTTGGTTCCTGCGCCCGTACAGGTAATATATGTGGTTTAAGCACTTTTTTGTAAAGTTTGGTTGAAAACGGACATCGTTTGACGTGTTTCGGACTTAGAAATGGTTTTTGAGGCTTAATTCAATGTATATGATGTCATTTTGGCAATTTTATTGCGCGAGTAAATCTGTAAGATGTTTTTAAGGTTGTGTGTATGTTTAGTTTGGGGTCCCAAGGACTCGGGTGAGTTTTGGATAGGCCACGAGAGCATTTTGGAAGTTGAATCACAGCTGATGCATTTCTGACCTGCAAGCTTCGCATTTGCTAAGCCTGGTTTGCAAGTGCGATATCGCAATTGCGAACGGCCTCTTGCAATTGCGAAGACATCCCAGGTCCACGCATTCTCACAAATGCGAGACTCTACTTCGCAAATGCGAAAGTACCTTTTTTCTACTATGCTCGTAAATGCGACCAAGGGCTCGCAAATATGAAGGCAAAGTGTTCGCAAATACGACTAAGAGTTCGCAAATGCGAAGTCCTTCTTTTTGGCCTGAGTTCGCAAATGTGAACTATGGTTCGTAAATTCCCATATTTGGTCGGGATTCGCAATTGCAAACCCTAGTTCTCAATTCCCATATCTACAGCCCAGAAATTTCTATACTTAGTTGAATTTTAGGCCATTTTTCACCCCACTTTTAAAATACAACTCGTTAGGCGATTTGTCAAGAACAAGTTTCACTCCAAATCATTTGTAAGTTGATTTTTACATAATTTTTTCAGTCATTAACATCATTTAACATGTTTTCCGCTGAAAATCAACGATTTTCATGGGTGAAATTGGGGGTTTTGGGTAGAACCTAGGTGTTTTTCAAAAATTGGGATTTGGACCTCAATTTGAGGTTTAATTTCAAAACAAATTATATATTTGGGTTCGTGGGAGAATGGATAACCGAGTTTGGGTTCGAAGCTCGAGTTTTGATCACGTTGTCCTTAGGGGCGTTTTGGTTATAGTACCTAAATTCGTGCCATGGCTTTGAATTAAATAGTGGAATCGGTTGCTTGAGCTGTTATTTACAATGTGTGATTGAATTGAATAAATTTGAACCATTTGGAGTCGAGTACTCGTGGCAAGAACATGGTTGCTAGTTGATTTTAGCCGGTTCGAGGTAAGTGTCTTGCCTAACCTTGTGTGGGGGACTTTCCCTTAGGATTTTAGTCTTCTTTGTTGCTTGTATTCCTTTTAAGCGAGGTGAAAAGTGTGTCCAGGATTTATTTGTAAACAATTTGTCACTTTTAGGCTCTTAGATCCTTGTAATCACTGAATATGAAGTTGTTCTTGATATGATTGAGTTCCCTGTTATTAGTTTCACCTATACATGCCTTACTAGGAGTTTGTTTGCCCTTTTTGGTTTGTTTTTGTTGCCTAATCGACTTTTACTTGATTAACTGTGGACACTTACCCTTCTATAGTCACATTATCATTCCTAACGGCTCGTCTTTGGAAAGCATTATTTTTGTCTCTCGTGTAATTATTTTGTCTTAATAGGAAAGAAGTTAGATATTCTATGTTTAGTTCATATTTCCTTAATTGTAATTATTTGGTTCATGTTAACTCCTTATTGTTGAATTGAGTATTACGTAATCGTTGTTTCTTATCATTTATTCCTTGTTGAGATGTCCTTGTTGCACTTAGTATTTCTCTGTTATAGTTATTCCTTGTAAGTTAGTTGTACTGCCTTTGGTGAACGGAAATAACTGAGTGATTCTCTTGCTTTGTTCATGTATATACTGTATTTGTTGTTGTGGTACTTGATATTGTAATGCACGAGGTTTCTGCCGTGCCACTGTCGATATTGTGGTGCACGAGGTTTCTGTCGTGCTACTGTTGATATTGCGATGCATGAGGATTTTTCTGTGCTACTGTTGATATTGAGGTGCACGAGGTTTTTGCCATGTTACTGTTGATATTGTGATGCACGAGGTTTCTACCGTGATACTTTTGATATTGTGGTGCACGAGGTCTATGCTGTGCTACTTTTGATATTGTGGTGCACGAGGTTTCAGCCGTGCTACCGTTGATATTGTGATGTATGAGGTTTTTCCTGTGTAATTTTTATTGAGGGTTTGCACGAGGTCTTTGTCGTGCCACTATTGTTATTGATATATTGCACATGCGGCGAAATAAGGTAGGATATTTTCATATGCTTATATGTGGGTTGCGCATGTGGCAAAATAAGGTGGGAAATATTATGATGCACGTGTGGCGAAATAAGGCGGTACTTATCATCTTATTAATTGCGCACGTGGCGAAATAATGTGGGCTATGTCGGGGGTTGATTGTAAAGGATTATGACGGCTTGTGAAGGAATTCCTAATATTTTAGTATTGTGATTGTGGGTTGCTTACCTGTATGAACATTACCGCTTGGAAGTTGTGATGAAAACATCGTACATTCGGTCCGTTCTCTTTTCTCTATTCACTATATGATAGAATTCTTGTTAAAATCACTTGCACAAGCATACACGTAGTTGGACATCCCAATAGAGGTGAATTCTTTCCAATTTTGCTAAGGGTAGAGATACGCCCTCGTTTTACCCATTATATATGCGAGAGTGTCCCCAGCTAGGCAGTTAGTTGTCAGTATGACCGTGAGATTGATGGGGCACAGGATGCCAAGTGTTAGATTTCAGATGCTAGGTTTTTGTGAGTTGTGTACCCAAGATTTTTTTTTAAAAATTGTAAAATGAGTTAATAAGATCCCATGTGATCATCATTGTAGGATATGAGTTATTGACTTGTTTTCCCCTTGCTGTGTTGTGACCTTAGGATTTGGATTATGATTCTGTCGTCATTTTGTATTATCATTATTATATTCATGTTGTTACTTGATATTCCTTTTCCCTTACTGTGAATTTTAGCATTTTGGGTCATTCATGTAGTCTTTACATGTATATACATCGTTTCCATTATTCATATGATTATACTGTTTATTTAACCGGTAGGTGTCTTGACTGTCTCTCGTCACTACTCCACCGAGGTTAGTCTTGATACTTACTAGGCACCGACGTGGTGTGCTCATGTTACTCTTCTGCACATTTTTGTTGTGCAGATACAGGTACTCCCACTTAGTTCCGTTAGCCTTGGAAGAAGGCATATCGATAGAGACTTCAAGGTATATCTGCTACGTCTGCAGACCGAGGAGTCCTTTTCCTTATTTCTGTAATAAGTATAGCTCTTCCAGTATTTTTCCTTTATATAGATATTGTTGAGTTAGAGCCTCTTATGTATCCCTTAACTTGTGATTTGTGAGATTCCGGGTTTTAGGAAATTCTGTTAGCTTCGAGAGTTGTTATTGTACGTGCCAAGTAGCACCTTAAACATGTGGTTATTCTACTAAATTAGTTTTAATTATTTTTCAGCAATTTATGCTTTATCTTTCGCATTGTTAGGATTACCTAGTCGTAGGAACTAGGTGCCGTCACGACATATTTACATAGTGCGAGCTGGGGTCGTGATAGAGTGCAGAGCGGAAGTGCCAGCCCTCAAGTGTCCAGGTTCAGAGGGAGCTCAACAGGTCCCAAGGCAAGGCATACAAGAGGAGGGAAAAACTTAAGTATAAGAGAGAGTGCAAGTGAAGAAGTGGAGATTTAAGAACTAAGGAAGTAAAGAAGAGGGACAGAGGTGCTCGGAAACAGACATAAAAAACTGGTAATTTCATACAAAGGGGGTTCAGGGGTTGGGAAGTTGCCAAAGAGCCAATGTACTTTTGGCAAGGGTCAGCTTTGCGCATGCACAATTATAGAAGATGTCATGACTAGAAGCCTACTAGAACACACAATACTAGAGAAATATAGAGGTTAGGATCCCAGGAGATCGAGCTTGAGTCATAGGTAGTAATATTCAATATCGTCATGCCTCAAGAAAACCAGAAGCATAAAACACATTAGAATAGAGGTTGAGGATGTATAACGGATTCAGAACGGGCAGAAGGAAATTACATCATGCTTAGAATAAAGTACTGAATTAAGCACAAGCAGTAGACAGACATGAAGGAAAAGGTATTAAGTAAGCATATTGTTGTGATGCTGAAAATGTTAATCAGAACAAACTACTTCAAAAAAGCAAAATACAGTAAAAGCAAGATAGCAGGACTTCGAAGACAGGCCACAATACAAGTAACAAGGAGAGAATGCTTTTTAAGTTGTTTTAGAACTGCGAGTGCTCGTGTATGTGTTAATGAAAAGACTAGGTATTTATTTTTTTGAAAATAGGTAGAAGTAAGGCAAGAATCATAGTGTAGTAGTAATTATGGAACTATGTGTCAATTAAAATCAAATCAATATAAGACTTCCTTTAATTAAGGAGTTAAAAATCAAACAGTAATGCGCAGAAAACATTTAAGGAAAGAAAATCAAGTAGAGAATCATGTGTAGAATAGACAATTAGGGGTAAGTACATAAGGTTTAATTAAGCGAAGAATCTTTGAAATACTCGGTTAACCAAATAAGGTAAGAAAACAAAGTAAAGTTGCAGACTATGGGGACAATCGAAAATCAGTACATAGCAAATCAATGAGTCAAGGATTTCAAAATCACTTACTTAAGGGGAGTAACATGGGCTCCCATGAATAAAACAAGTTGATAAGGGAGAATCAAAAATTGAAAAGGGAAGTTTTCAAATCAATCCAAGAAACAAGGGAAATCAGTAAAACAAGGGAAGAATCAATTATTTAACACACAAGAGCAATCAGAATTACACAATGAATGATTTGAAATCAGTCCTCAATTGAAGGTCATTATAGATGGAAATTTAGCATATAAAAGAGTGCACAAACATTAGGCACGTGAGGCTGAACTCATGACAAAGAGAAACATCATGCCATAGCAAACGCAAAGTCAGTAGCTAATGAACTATCGAAACATGATAGTCACATAGGTTGACTTTAACAACTCAGTAATAAAGAAAAGAGAGAGTATCAGAAGCATGTAAAAGGTCAAGTAAAAGACCTTTCTGAAAAGCATAGTAGGGTTTCAATGGTAGCAGAAAGTCAAAATCACATAAAGAAACAGAGGTTGAAATAAAAGATTTCGAAATTCAGTCGAGCAACAGATGAAGCAACCTTAGAAACTCGTATAGGTCCCAAGCAATTAAGGTTTTGAAACCAATCGAATTTAGATCATGACGAACAAGTAAATCACATAACAAATAGTCTAGAACTCGAATGAACCCCAAATTTTAGGGTTTATATCATCAATCGAGTACAGAGATGAAAAACAAGTGGGGCAAAAATACTAACAAAATAATTTCAAAAATTTCAAAAAGGTCAAGGACCTCAACATACAACTTAAGTAGAAGAACGACATAAGGAAACATAGTAGAACATGTAGAAAAATCAGAGAAAGCTTCGAAATAACTTAACAAAATCCTAAATCGGGAAAGATAAAATTTTGAAGGTAAAGTTTTAGAAGAAACTCTAGGAAAAAATATTTAGAAGTTTAGAGAAAACACGGATCTAAACAGATGTAAAAGAAATCAGAAGAAACCTCAAAGATTAGGGTTTCAGTAGAAACCCAGATGGTGAGAAAGGCTTGGACAATCTTGATCTAGGCAGGATAAGTCAAGAACTAGGCTTGAATAGCCATGATCGGCTGAAACAAGGCCAAAGATGACCAGAGATAGCCATAAAAACTAAGATTGACCAAAGTTTGGGCCAAGCTATTTCAAGGTCTAGCCTCGAAACCATGTTACTCGACCACATGGTAGATACAGGCCTCCAATAGCTTGCGAAGCCATGGATTTGGGAGATTTTCAGGTGGTAGTTGAGGGTGGCGGCTAACGTTTGAGAGAGAGTTTGAGAGAGAATTGGGATTTGGGGGCAGTTGAATGAGAGAAATGGGGTTAGGGTTAGGGTCGTTTGAATTAAAAAAGTAAATGAGGCGGTAGTTGTTGATCATTTTGATCAACGACCTGGATTGATCAGGTACGTGGAGTGGATTAATAGGGTTGGGTTTGGGTCGGCTTAAATGGGGATTGGGTCAGGGTAATTAGGTCACAAATTGGGGTTTAATTCATGCCACAATTGAAACACATTTGGGCTTATTTTAAATAGTCACATTTTCCTTATTTATTTTATAAAAAATAGTAATTAATTTATAAAAATAAATTAAGGATACTAAAATAATTAATAATGCATAATTATCATACTTAAAATATTGGATTTAATTTTATAATTATAAACACAATTAAACCTTAAAAGAGGCTAATATTATAATTATATTTAATTTAGATTTAAAAATACTAAATAAATTTGTAAAAATGTGCAAAAATTATGTTAACTATATTTTAGTATAAATATAAGATTTCAATAAGTAAATTACAATAATGATAATTTTGGGGATAATTATTGGATTCTTCTGGATAAAATAGGGCAATAAATTAATTTAAATATATTTTAAAATTAAGAAAAAATAATAAAACATTTGTACATGATTATGTATACATACGCTATTTTAAAAGTATTTATATATTAAAAATATATAAAACAAAAATTGGGTGTCAACAATATTTAATTTTAAATATTTTTAAGAAAACTTTTATATCGCCATTGTTTTACCATGTATCACTTAAAGTTTCACTTTCACTAAATTGTTCTTTAAATTTTATTGTGTAGTACACCCACCTCTGCTATTCATTAGCATTCCCTTTTCCTTATTTCTTTTATCATCTCCTTATTTGATTAAAACAAATTAAAGAATGTCAATATAGCAAGGAAACAAAGGCTTGAGGAATTTTACCTTTCATAATGTATTATCTTTTGGTAGTAATTAACCATTTATAGATACCATTTGCTATATTACGGATTATAAATACCTTTTGTGTGATTATAAGATATATTTAATGTACTTAAGCTATTGTATTCATGAATACAGTAGCAAAAATAGGCGCGAATCATAGAAGTCTAGCTAATCCGTTGTTGTATTCAACTGTATTCATGAGTGAAACATAGGATTATAGCTGGACATATTATTGTATTCGACTGTATTCATGGCGTGAAAATATTTTTAAAACGAAAAGTGAATCAATTAACATAATAGACTCCTAATATAACTCAACAAACTCAATTATAACAAACAAATTTTGTATTTTCAGTTATAAAAAGATTCTCAACCGAAATACCCCAAATACATATCAATCTTCAGAAAATTATATAATACATCTAAATACATAAATTATATTAATTAAAAGATATATATGAATACATCCATGGCATATAGCGAGTCAGTGAATATAATAAAATACACATAATACAATGGATACACTAAAATACAATGAAAAAAAGATAGTGAATACAATGAAATACATGGAATATAACGAGATACATTGAATTACAATGAAAAAACGACAATGAATATAATGAAATACATGAAAATACAGTGTGATACATTGAAATGTATTAACAAAAAATCAAGTTGCTCAACCCCAAACTCAGTCGTCTTTGTTAAAAAATAAACCCTAATTTCCGGCGAATCTCTCGTCGAGCAACGAAATAATCCACCTTATCCGGTATACTATATCGTCTTCCACTTCGATTGAGGCCTTGTCTTTTGATTTCTAATTTTTATAAAGAAAAAGATACTTGGGTTAGACAAGCCTAGAATCGACTCTATTTTGATGGTTGATTTTGTTTTTTTCAGTCCATTAGTGCAATTATGAGATATGCAAGTGCTACTCCCTTGCCACCATCCATACTCAGCAGAGGTGTAGGTTGGCAGGTAAAAAGGCATTTTCCTAGTATCGTCCCTCTTGCTCCCTTTCCTCCCCGTTTTTAGCAAAATAGAATATTAGATTGTTAATAATATCTTCTAGTTGATGTGGATGTTTACTTACAATCACCGTAGCTGCATAAAAGGCAGACCTTGATGGTGGAAGTGGGAAGAGGTAGCAAGTCCAAAAGGGAATCTGTGGTGGTAGACGGCGAAGATGAGTCAATTTAGGCGTTAATGGTGGCAGGGGATCTGGTATGTTAAGGAACAAAGCATGAGAGACGAAGTATGAGATTTTATTTACACTGAGAAATTTTAATGGGAAGGATGAGGAGAATGGGATGTATCAAAGTAGAGAGAAAGAGAATAGTGTAACTCATTAGCGTATTTAGTAGCTTAGGGCTAGAAGATAATAAAAATTAAATATTTGTTATAAATCTTAAAAAGTATCTACTAAATATAACTTTTTTAAATAATATTTATTTAAAATAAATAAGATGTTAACCTTTATTATAGGAAGTAAAAATTTCTTAATAAATATCTAGTTGACAATGAAGAGCTACCTAACTTTTATAAGTACATCTGCAGACAAATTAGGTATAAGTCATTTGCCTCCAAATAAATTTGGCCATATAGGTTTAAGTACAACCCAAAAAAGTTGACTTTCATAAAACGCATTTTAACTAGGTATATAATTTGAGCCAGATATTGAAGAGAAGGGGGAAATTTTTTTAGAAAAAGAGAGAGGATGTTATGGGAAATATTTCTACAAATACTGACCGAGTTTTTATTGTAGGGGGGGGGGGGGGGTGGGGGGAGCGCACAGTTGAAGAGAAAGTAATTCGAAAAATATGATTTTGGGGGAATGAGTGATCTAATAAGGCTGAGCTAGAGTATTGGGAGTGGGTTCCGTCGAATTTAATAGCTTTAATTCAAAATTTGATTTATCTTTAAAAGTTTATCGAAGATGTACAAACTATTAATTTTAAACTCAGTAACTTAAAAGGATTATAATCCCAAACTCATAAGATTGAAACCTTAGCTCCGTTTCTGATGATCTATGCAACTATTTGTATACAAATTAAGGATTATTAGTAAATTATTATAAAATAGAAGTCTATTTAGAGTGAATGTCTAAGAGTTTTAGCTTGAAGCTAAGTCATTCTCCTCCCTATAAATAGAGGTGCTCTCTACCATTGTAAATCACCCCAAGTATTAATAAGAATACTTCTCTCTCTCCCTATTCTCTCTCCATTTTGCTCTTGTTCTTGAGTTATTGTTCTTGTCTTTTATATTATTTCATAACACGTTATCAGCACGAGACTCTACCGTCTCAAGAACCATTATCGAGAAATCTAAGGTATTTCCCTCTTCCTAATTTAATTTTCGATTGTCTTAACTTTTGTTTGTGCAAGGTTTTGCTTCAAAGAAAGAATGAAGAAAGAAGGAAAAGAAACGAAAAAAAAAGGGAGGAAAAGAAACGAAAAACAAAGAGAAAAGGAAGAAAACATTGAAAATATAATTGGTATACCTTAAAGGTAAGTAATTTACTTTTCCCTTTCAAATTCTTGGAATTCTATAATTTGATTTTATATACAAAGCATAGACAACAAAGTTTGATTATAACTCTAAAGGAGTTTGTAAGAAATTATAACCACACGAAGTGGTAAAATCTCTATGTCCTGCCATGATTAAATTCATGTATGATTGTGGGCAAATAATTGAAAATCCGTCCCATTGAATTTGCTCCATTCCCTTTAGAGAATGTGGAAGCAGTATATGATAAGTCTGAAAGAAGACTAAAATATTACCATGAAGGTATCAATGAATGTGGACGTGGCAAAGAATTCCGTCCAATTGAATTTGCTCCATTCCCTTTAGAGAATGTGGTAGCAGTATGTGATAAGTCTGAAAGAAGACTAATTACCGTAAAGGTATCAATGGATGTGGACATGGCAATAGACGAAGTTATAATCGTCATTATTGTGGTAATGAGAACAATAAGGATTCTCAAAATAATCTTTCACTTTATGAAAGTAATATTTGACATGAGATTGTGTAAAGCACATGATTTTGATCCATTCCCTGAAGTGAATGTGATAATTGTAATAGAGCCCGTAAGTATGAACACGCTCTTGATGTAAATCTGTTTTATGTCTGACATTATGAAAAGAAAGTTCGTTGCCCTTGAAATTTCGGGCAAGAACTATATGACATGGGTGTTGGATGCTGAAATCCACTTAGATGCTATGGGTCTCGGAGACACCATCAAAGATAGAGAAAAAGCATCCACCCAAGAATGTGCGAAGGCCTTGATTTTCTTGCGCCATCACCTTGATGAAGGTTTGAAGATTGAATATCTCACTGTCAAGGATCCACCTATCTCGTGGAATGGCTTAAAGAAGAGATGACAACCTGAAGTTGGTCACTCTGCCACTAGCACGATACGATAAGAATCCAAAAGCAAATAGTTTATAAACTATATATTATCGTTGCGGTGGAAACGGGCACTGGTCAAAGGCTTGCCGTATACCATGACATTTGGTTGACCTTTATCAAGCATCTCGAAAGAGTAAACGCCCTGAAACGAATTTTGTCTCTGACGACAACTTTGACATCACCCACTTGGATGTGGCAGACTTCTTTGAGCAACCCGAGGGGTAGACAGACCACCTAATCGGTGATGGATCCGTGATGAAAGAAGATGGAGCTATTTGATTTTATTTTACTTGTTTGTATTAGTGAATGAATAAATTAATAGCCATTAGTATTAGCTCGTATTAGTTAGTTCATGATATAATGTTAGTATTAGTTCTTTAGAATGTATCAATATGCTCAAATATCAATAATATTTTTACTTTCCAGTAGAGGTAATCGACTAACCTGAAAAACTAATCGGTTATCTCATATTTCGCATAAAAACTGCAAAACAATCGATTGTCAATGATCAACAATCGATTGTCTTTAAAACAGTGTGATCTGGAATTTTTCAAAAACAGTCAACAATCGATTGTCAATGTATAACAATCGATTGTCGTTAGACAGTGTAATCTGGAATTTTTCAAAAATCATCCACAATCGATGTCTTTGGCTAACAATCGATTGCCTTGAAACAGTGTGTTCTGGAATTTTTCAAAATAAGCCAACAATCGATTGTCTATGCATAACAATCGATTGTCTTAAGACAGTGTGATCTGAAGTTTTTCAAAAATAACAAATAATCGATTGTGTGTGTTTAACAATCGATTGTCTATGTTCAAACAATCGGTTGTGTGTGTTTTAATAATCGATTGTCTTATGAAAAACGCTGAAAATTTTCAAACTGCAAAGTAATCAATTATGGATAACATATCTGATTTTGTTAGTCAACTGTTAGCAGCAGATTTTGAAAATATTATGTGACACAAACGAATTGAAGTTGTTTATTCTCATGTTCGTATATTTTTTTTTATATGTCAAACCATGGGAAGTAAATTGATTGAAGGCTCCGGAAGAGCAACTGTAACTCTGCCCAAAGGCATGACGTTTATCTTAGAGAATGCAATATTCTCCTCCAAGTCTAAGAAGAACTTGTTGAGTTTTAAAGATATCATATTGAGACAATAGATGAGAATAATCTTGAATTCTTCATGAAAACGAGGCTGCCCATTTCGGTTTGGGTTCACGCCATTTTGCATGCAGCAATGCTACTTCGTCGGCTGCCCACTTTGGTTTGGGTTCATGCCATTTTGCATGCAGCATTTTAGTTTGTCGGCTGCCCACTTCGGTTTGGGGTCACGCCATTTTGCATACAGCAATGCTAGTTTGTCTCTGACTGACGAATTGACACAAATATTCCCCGTTGCAATTGATTTTGGGTCATGGACCCAATATATCCCATTTAAGGATTTTTGGATGCGCAGTATATGTGCCTTTATCACCGCCATCCCGCACCAAAATGGGTCTGCAAAGAAGGTTAGGAATATATGTTGAGGTTGAATCGCCCTCCATTATTCGCTACCTCGAAACATTGACAGGAGATTTGTTCACTGCACGATTTGCATACTGTCAATTTGATGAGACACTTTTCCCAAAATTAGGGGGAGAAGTTGGTGAAACCAAACGGGAAATTTTGTGGAAAAATGCATCATTATCTCATCTTGATCCACATACCTCTAATTGTGAAAGAGGCACAAAAGATTATCCATTTGCAAAGAATAGCAAATCAAATGCCTGACGCATTTATAGATTTGAAAAGGATAACAAAATCACATATCCACGAAGTGAATGTGACAACATCTGATTCACGAATACATATTCATTATTGGAAGAATATGAACATGAAATTGGTATTGAATATACCACACTCACCCCTAGAAGGAGGTTTGAGATGATATATGGCATGAATGATCGTTGGTCACGTACCTATTGTACGCCAAAGTATTTTGGAAATATGACTATTAAAGGACAACGATAATGCAAGAAACATATCTTGCATATAAGTTTGACATGACCATAATGGTATAACTTACTCTTTAAGAAAGATATTCACCACATGGATGTTGATGAATCTGTGGTAGTACAAAATTAATTGAGAGCTCTAGAAGAGCCAATTATTACTATGTTGGAGAAACACAATTGAGTATTGTGCTGTAGTAAGTCTCAAAAAAAAACTTATTCAGTTTCCAAAGTACACACGAAAGCGATTGATTATATTGAGACTATAAATAAAGGAAGGCTTTGATATCTCCTATTACTACAACTTGTAGCGGGGTAATTTGCATATGAAAAGCTACCCGCTTTGTTCTCCACTTTGTACTACACAAACGAAAGAATGCCACAATAAAGTGGATATCTATTGGTATAAAAACCCATGTCATAATAAACCTGAAGTTTATTGATAAGTGCACATGTCATGGTGTAAATTTGAAGTGTACCAATATTGATAATTTATTCAGTTGACATTTGTGTTAGCCATCTCATTTTATGTATGATGTGCAAATTCACATAGGTGAATAATAAAGAACTAGAAAGTTCTTTACGAATTCTCTTGTATCACTTGTTCTCATTAATGAACTGACCAACTAAAGAGTTCGGGTTGAAGCCCATAAATTCTGAAAATATCAAAGGTGAATATGGGCCCATTCACCTGCCATGTATACCACATATGATGCATCTATGATATGGTTACATGCGCAATTGTTATTGACCCGCAGCCTGGCCGGTGCTTGCGAGGTAAATTGCTCAGTAATCTAACTTCGAGCATAATTTCCAGATTTTCTATTCAAGATAGTTCATCTTGATAAGTTGGTTTATATCAAAGTTGGTTTAGCAAGATAATTATTGAGTGCTTCCACTTAATAGCTAAACTGTTTCTTATGAGAACAAAGTTATATATATCAGTTTGATATAAGTTGTATACGAGAGTATATTCTCCCCTCACAAGTGGTTCAGGGTCAGGAACCAAATAATTTCATCTTATTATTAATGTGCTGTGTATATTGACATGATAATGCACAAAGATGATTTTCCAAAGTTGAGGAAACAAGTTAGCTTTACTAACATGAGGGGGAGACATGATAAACACTTGAGAAAAGGTTACATGGGATGAATTATCATTTGTATATGTATATCCCCGAATATCATGATATGAACCTGACGTTCATAAAAGGATAATTCAATTGCAACATATTGCAAAGAATGCTATACGCATTTGCTGACCCAAAGAAAGTAACTAAATGGAAGAGATACAATTCAAGAAGAATTGATTCCATATGAAAGACATGTAATTTTGAACCTATAGTTCAAATGCTTGAAAGTATAAAGTCAAAGGTATGTATAGTCAGTTTTCGATATCTTATTTGTCTAGCATGACATGGAAAACTTGATATGCATCTAAAGTCTATTATACGGCTTATATGACTTAACTTGAAAGATTTAAGTTGCTTGAAGCATATGCAATTCTTGGTTTTGAAGTACCACATCCCAAGTACAATTTGTGTACATATGTATCTTGCTATAACTATAAGCATGATGACATTGAGAATGCATCTATGGAGATATTGAAGAGTTATTCCACGACATTATATGAAGATGTTCATATCTATCAAGAATGATGATTTCAAGGTGCGGAATACTTATTCAAGTCAATATGGTTGATTTGTCAAATCTCTATCAAAGATCGTTTCGAAGATGGTGCACAAGATTGAAATGCAAATGCTCAAGGATATAAATTGATGTACTCATTAGGGGGAGTTAATGCGCGTTGCACTCTTTTTCCCTTACAAGGTTTTGTCCCACTGGGTTTTCCTTGCGAGGTTTTTAACGAGGCAATCAATAAGCGCATATTCAAACATGTGTACTCTTTTTCCTTTCTTTAATTTTTCCCATTGGGTTTTGGTTTTAAGGTTTTATGAGGCACATTATTGAATAGACATTCAAGGGGGAGTGTTATAAAATAGAAGTCTATTTAGAGTGAATGTCTAAGAGTTTTAGCTTGAAGCTAAGTCATTCTCCTCCCTATAAATAGAGGTGCTCTCTACCATTGTAAATCACCCCAAGTATTAATAAGAATACTTCTCTCTCGCCCTATTCTCTCTCTATTTTACTCTTGTTCTTGAGTTATTGTTCTTGTCTTTTATATTATTTCATAACATAAATATGATAATTGCAACTATTCATTCTTGAATTTTACACTCATAAATATCGTTACACGAGAATAGATAGAAAACTTATTAGGAAGATAGAAAAAAAATAGCATATGATATGAAATTCTTGTTAACCTTTCCCTCCTCTTGCTCAGCGAACCAACTTCAAGCCTCTATTTTCTCTAGCAAAATTATTTCTTTTGTAGTTTCTACTAGGGGTGTATAAAGAAAACCGATAAATCGCATCAATCCGATAATCCGAGTCAAATCGAGAAAAAAAATCCGACAATGGTTTGGTTTGACTTGGTTTGGTGTTGGAAAAAAAAAACCCAATCATAATTGGTTTGGTTTGGTTTTAACTAAAGAAAGTCAAACCGAAACAAAACCAACCCGACATTACATATATAGCAATTTTAGATATATTTAATATATAAATATACTTATTGTAATGTAATTTATAAATATTTCTTAAAAATTTTCATAATTTTATCTTTTAAGGTATTATTTCAAGGTTTGGTTTAGGACTTTTGAATGCTCCAATAAGTTTTATAGCCATTAATATTAGTAAATTAAATAATGCTAGCAATCAATACTAATGCTAACAAAAGACATTATATTCAATAATACGAACGGGAATGTATTAAATGTCTATTTTTTATTTTTCAATAATTTAGATAAAAATACATAACCTATTTTTATTTTTCTTTAGCTTTTAGGCACATAATTAATACTCCCTCATTAGTCTATCTAGTTTAGCATGAATTAGTGCTTTTAGATTATGTTTATTTTTATTATGACTTTTTAATTAGCAATATTTATAGTACATAATTTTATTATTTTTTATTGTTGAAAATTTTAGGATAATGTCATGAGTCATGACATATCTCATATTTTGTATTATTTTCTTGGCAAATACTTTATATAGTTGTATCTTACTAGGATTAAAGAAATATTTTGAGCATACGTTATATATTTTGTTCTATGAAGATTTTACTGGTGAAAAAAGCCGAATAACCCGAAAATCCGAAAAAACCCGAGAAAAACCGATATTGAAAAACCCAAATTTATTGGTTTGGTTTGGTCTTTAGATTTAATAACCCGACACAATTGGTTTGGTTTGGTGATTGTAAAATCCGAACCAACCCGATCTATGTACACCCCTAGTTTCTACCATGGATTAGTTCACTACATATGTGAAGGAACCACGAATCCTAGCATGCATGCAGCAGAGATGGAGCAGCGATGAAGTCAGAATTTTAAGTTTATGAATTCGAAATTTTAATAATTTAATGTTAATAGATTTTAAATTAATAAATTATACATATTTAATGAAATTTTTAAAACAAATATATGGTTCGAACTAAAGCTATTGGGTTCAGCCGAACCTGCTCCAGGCACTCTAGCTCCGCCCTTGCACGTGAACCATCATATTCCTAAACAATCGCTAAATATAATACTTTTAATTTATGTGATCATTTTTTGTTTAATCTGTGTCAAAAAGAATAACATATTTTTATATTTGAAAATAATTTATCTTTATACAATAATTTATAGTCACATATAATATTTGTATCTTATTTTATCCCACAAGTTCAAAGTTTCTTTTTATTTCTTAAATTCCTTGACGAATGAAGTATCATTTAAACAAATAATGCCGAAGTACTAGAATACTTAGATATGAATCCTTGCCTGACACTTGTGGTGGGGCAAGAGTTATACAGATATAAAGAAAGTATTAAGTGCATGAATGATCCCCCCCCCCCCCCCCTCCGTCCACGTGTCCTTTACTGGAAACCATAAAAATTTGTTGTTCATGTATCACATGATACATGTGATTGAAAATTTTCTGGTATGAAAACAACAGAGGGTAGTTGGGGAGGGGCATAATGAGTATTATATTAATTCTCCTATTTGTGGTAGTTATAAGTTGGAAGTTGAATTAAACCAACGAAAGAAACCTTTGTACAAGTATGTCGGATTAATAGTAATTATTGCAGAGAGAGTAAGTAGAAGAGTATTCTTATTGATACTTTGGGATGATTTATAATGGGATAAGATCCCTCTATTTATAGGAAGAGAAAAGACTTAGCCTCAAAGTAAAACTCTTCTATAAGATAGACATTCTCTCTAATTAGAGTTCTATTCTTAACACTCCCCCTTGAATGTCTACTCAATAAATAATGTGCCTCGTTAAAACCTTAACTGAAATAAAACCCAATGGGAAAAAAATTCTAGAAAAGGAAAAAGAGTACACATATTTACAAATGCGCCTATTGGTTGCCTCGTTAAAAACCTTGCAAGGAAAACCCAGTGGGACAAAACCTTGTAAGGGAAAAAGAGTGCAACGCGCATTAACTCCCCCTGAAGATAGCATCAATTCACATCCTTGAGTCTTCGCATCCCAATCTTGTGCACTAGCTTCAAGAGATCGTTAGTAGAGATTTGATAAATAAATCATCCATATTAACAATAATGAATATTTGCACCTTGAAATCATAACTCGTGATAGATATATAATGTCTTCACAAATATCGTGGAATGGCTCTTCAATATTTCCATAGAGATATCCTCTCCATCACATTATCATAGTTATAGCAAGATATATTTGTGCATAAATTGCATTAAGGAAGTGGTACCTCAAGATCAAGAATTGTAGATTCTTCAAGCAACTTAAATCCTTCATGGGTTGTCATATAAGTTAAGTCATATAAGTCATATAATAGACTTTAGATGCATATCAAGTTTTTCATGTCATGCTAAATAAATAAGATATCGAAAACTGATTACACATACCATTGACTTTATACTTTCAAGTATTCGAACTACATGTCCAAAATTACATGTCTTTCATATGGAATCACTTCTAGTTGAATTGTATCTCTTCCATTTGGCCAATATTTTTGTTTGTATTCGACAAATATAAAATCCTCATCGATATTTAGCGCTATCATAGATGTCGTCGACGAACATTTTATATCGGTTCCAGTAAATTTTCAAAGACATAACATGGAGATCTCTTCATTCATACATTCAGGTACCTGAATCTCTCATGAGATTTTATGAAGTGTTATGTCATGTGATCTTCTAGATCACTTGCCTCATTATGATCATTTGCTCATCTTCTTTGTTAAGAAGTTCTTTTGAAACCGATTTGTCTATACGTTTTAAGCGTATCAAAAATTTTGTCCTTCTAGGACTTAATATGAGCATTTGCAGTGAGAATATAGTTACTTTCTTTGGGTCAGCAAATGCGTATGGCATGCTTTGCAATATGTTGCAATTGAATTATCCTTTTATGAACTTCAGGTTCATATTATGATATTCGAGGATCTATATATACAAATGATAATTCATCCCATGTAACCTTTTCTCAAGTGTTTATCATGTCTCCCCCTCATGTTAGGAAAACTAACTTGTTTCCTCAACTCTGGGAAATCATCTTTGTGCATTATCATATTAATATACACAGCACATTAATTGGTGATGCTGCATGGAGCCTATTAAAGGAGTTCCCTATAAGAAATTTTTTCTTCTCAAGACTCTAACTCAAAAGTTTTGATTAAGCATCTCATCACTAATGTGGTCCATAGTTCTAGTTGGAAAATATAGTAAGTAAAATGAAAAAAGAATTACACAAATTAACAATTTTGTAATTTTCTTTATTCGCGAATTAAATGCATAGAGCAATAGCTTAGGCTATGATTTTGATATTGTTACATCATATCACTTACATTAACACAACAAAAAATGAACTACATTATTTCTGGAAAATTTCATATAAGGACCAAAGGCCATTCTATATTAGGCAGATTTCTTTCATATCTCTCTTTGGAGAAGGCTGCATTCAAATATATTTACTTGTTTTGTAATGGTAATACGACATTTTTGCAGTATTCTGCCAAACCCCACAACGGAAATATATTTCTGTATAAAGCATAGTGCAACATGCAATTCTTCATAAAAACTCCTGTCATTTCCTGCACATATTTATGAAGTGCAACACAAGTTAGATAAAAGCAATTTTGGTAAAACTGGTTTTAGTAATCTCTGTTCTTTTAGATATTAAGGGGAGCCTTGGCGTAACTAGTAAAGTTGTTGCCATGTGACCAGGAGGTCATGGTCTTCGGGTCGTGAAAACAGCCTATTGCAGAAATGCAAGGTAAGGCTGCATACAATAGACCCTTGTGATCCAGCCCTTCCCCGGACCCTGCACATAGCGGGAGCTTGAAGCACCGAGCTGCCCTTGTTCTTTTAGATATTGTTTTACCAGTCTGAAACAACTTGTTCCTTTATACAAATTAATCGATATACGACCAGCTTCTAAACTAGTTTGAGTCAACTATGTGAATCATCTATGTCCGTTTTGTTCAATTTGAGTGTATCTCATTCCGATACTTAACAGCTTGATCTTTTAATAGCCGAAGAACTTTCTCCTTATTTATATTCAAGTGTGTGACCATCTAATCTAAAAGCTTAAGTTGTTAGAGAGAACATACTTTTATTTACTTAATTATGTGTTCAATAGTTTAGCTTGTAATTTTCAGAATAATTACCTGCTGTGGGAAGTCACCATCTTCCAACTGAGAATTAATCAACAGCCTTGCTGCACGGTGGAGGGGCCTCGGATCTCTATCAACCTGTCCAAATGGAGAAGTTGGTAAATGACTCTTTTGAAGAAGAATTTTTTTACTGTGATTGTGAAATAAATTACAAGGAATTCACCTGGCCAGAGTGAATCAACCCCATTAATGCCCATGCAGTTTGTACAAGATTTGAGTTATCTGTTTCAAGTTCTCTGTATACCTATTTTGATCAATCACAAAGCTAAGTCACAGTTGTCTTTTCCACCGTCATCTATACATTTCCTCCTCTTGGGGAAAAATTTATGTTAATAGAAACCTTGGCTTAAATTATTCAGTATTGGAATGAAAGGGCTCCAAATGGAGCACAGTGCATATATAGATTTCATAACAATGTATAGATAGAGACGTAGCTGTTGTTATTGTTGTTTTACATAGCCTTTTTTGCTTTTACATTACCTTGTCTGGGCAAGAACGAAAGCTTTCTCCCCAACCACCATCAGACCTTTGTGTTCTTAGCAGAAATTCAACGCCTTTACGGACAGCTGCACAGTTGTTGTAACTTTTGCCTGCTGCAGCAAGCCCTCCAAGAGCAAACCAAGAAGCATATATGAAGCACACACCCCAGCAACCATACCTGTTGACATGATTAATCATGTCAAATGTATCAATAGAGCAGAAATGAACTATCTACTGCAAGTTCAAGGGCTCGCAAGAGTCACATCATATACCATGAACCATCAGGCCTCTGTTCATCTTCAAAATATTTAACAGCATTGTCAATCAAATTGTCAACCTCCTTGGTTTGGTGCCAAGGGTATAGTTTTTTAAACAGAGCAAGTGCTTGGATTGACGAGCCAGTGCACTCAACATACCTGGATTGACATTTAATCAGTGTGAAGCTGTAAAATGGAGACTAACAAAGGGGAAAAAAGCTAAAGGGAAAGAGAAACTAGAGAAATAAATCTTACTCATGCTCAATAACAATGTCTGCAAAAAATTCAGTAGGATTGAGCAACTGTCAGATTATAAAACAGAACAAGAAAGTTAATTATTCAGGTTCTGGAAGACTACAGAAGAAGTTGAAGGTCTTTAATATCCTTGAAATGAAGCCAATAGACAAAAGTCCTATATCATGAAGAGTTACCTCCAAATACTCTGAGGCCCCTGCAGGCTCCCATACTGATAAACCCCCATTTTTGCTCTGCAATTTTATTTAAATGGATCTTACTATTACTAGAAATGAATCAAATGACACATCGAGTTATATATGGTAGTTACTGTCTGATATATTTGCATGCTATTTTATTTATGGTTCTTATGTTTAGATAATTATTTACGCTATTTCTGCTGGAGTTACTATGCTCTTTTGTTTTTGTTTTTGTTTTTCCTTTCCTCCACTAAACCGAGGGTCGATTGGAAACAGCCTCTCTGCCCTTTCGGCTAGGGGTAAGGCCCGTCTACATATTACCCTCCCCAGACCCCACTCTGTGGGACTATACTGCGTAGTTGTTGTTGTTGTTTGATTCAAATGATAGATCGACTAAATTCAGAAAAGATGAATTTATAACACAGGTAGCCACATATTAGATTCTCTATTCGGTCTAAGATATAGGTTTCTCTTGGAATTTTTTACAAATATAAAACAACTTCAAAACGACTAATAATTTTAGGACACATTTCTCAGTGTTTACCTGTAAGGAAAGAATAACATTCACTGCGTCATACAGTCGTGCAGGTTCCATTGCCTCACCGACTAATCCAGAGGGCATTGTAGAGAAGAGAAGGCAGCACTAAAGGGAAAAAAAAAAGATATCAGGCAAATATACTAGCATTATCATCTTAACATTTTTCAGCAATTACAAGTACTTAAAATCTTATTTCATTGAATAGTTAGATACCGTTAATCCTTCGGCAGTGCAATCAGAGACTTGCCATCCATGATCTTGATCTGAAAAAGTCCATGATCCTTTTGAGATATGCCTATACATCCCTCTAAAATCACCAGAAGGGTTGTCCTTCACCTAGAAATAAGTCACATACATTAATAAGGTCCATATTTTGCAAGAGCTGTTATGCTCATTTAGACATCCAAACCTGAGATTTCTTTATAAAATCATGTCCTTTTCTAAGGGTATCTGATATCTCATCATTCATCTCACTGGCCAATAGTGCTTTAATAGCAAAGGCAGTATCCCATAGTTGACTACCAAAACCCTGCAGTCCGACGACAAATACTCACTAATTTCAGTAACAGTTGTTTGCATCAATTCAAAATAGGAAAAGGGGGCTAGAGTTTTATTTCACGAACACGCGGTAAGTGTAAAAGAGATCCTATCCTTAACTCATTGTGGTTTGTGAAATAGTACAATTCAGATCTACCAACCTGCATTTTCATTCCATCTTCAGCTACCCATAAATAATCTGGTATCCTAGCAAGATGTTTTTTGAAATAATCGCCATTGGGATCCTCAACCCAACAAGCAAGCATGCACAATACCTACACCATCCAAAGTGTGACATCGGTCAAGGCATTAAGAAAATGCATGTAATTTTGTTATCTGATAAAAAATGAAATAGTTGCCATACTTTTTCGACACATCCAATGGTGATGTATCGACTATTCTCATCTTCATAGTGTATGTGTTTCATGGTAACTTCAAGACCTTTATTTCTCAACTTGTTTAAAGGCCAACGAGTCAATAGAGGCTCGGTACATATGTAGAGACTGTCCCACATCAAATCTTGAACCAACGGATGAGGGTAATAGAGATCCTCCTGCAGCAACAAGTTTGTGTTTTAGCATTTGTAAAGGGATGTTGATGTACATATTAACTTCAAAACTGATGCAGTATTATACCTTTGCACATGAATGCCGTACTTTTCTCCAATTAATTTCATTGTATGGTTGATCATATAACTCTTCCCTCAGTTGCAAAATGAGAGATGTGATTGGACCAACAAATCTCTTCCCATAGAGATAAGACATTGGCATGTAGACCATTCGAGTGTAGCACCACATTTTTGCTGCATTTAAATTAAGAATCAAGATACTTCGTAGAATTGATAGATCGACACTTGTAGAAAATGACATCAACCAGAAACATTGCATAGCAAATCCTGTAAACTAATATCTACAATAAAATTAACTGAAAATTAGGATGTGTACTAATGCATGAGCAATAAAGAATTAAATTGACCAACCTGGATGCATGGGAAGAAAAGATGGAAAAATCCAAAACTCAGGTGGCATTGGATTAGTTCCTACCCACTCAAAAACTCCAAGAATCTGAATGAAAGAAGGAAGATTTATCAGCAACAAGAAAGCATTAACATGACACTACAAGGTTTACTTGACAATGGAGAATGTTATATTTACTGAGTTTTTTACACTAACCATAAAAAGGAAATTTACAGAATCAAGTCACCTAAATAATAACTACAATTAACTGTCCACAATAAGAGCAGAGGCGTATGTAGTATATAACCAATAAGTTTAAATAAGTGGGATTAGTAACGTAGAAAATAAGATAGGTTACCTGCTCCAACAGGTTAATACACACTGATAGTGTAAAATTTCCGTGCATTGTTCATGCATATAACTTATATCCTACTATAATTTACAGTCATCTAACAATTACTCCATTAGGGTATTTAATCATACCGAGAGCCATGTTTTACCCCATGAAGGAATTGCAGCGACACTACCATGATCAAGAATCCATTTCCTTGCTCTAGCACAGGCATTGTGTTCAACACCATCCGGTCCTTCCCCAAGAATCCTCATGCAAATATAACTCAGAGCTGTACAGAACATTGTACTGTGGCCTTCTATGTACAAACCCCATCCACCATCTTCATTCTGAAGTCAGTAATTCAGAAATGATTTTAACTTCTATGTGCTGACAGTGTACACTATCTAAAGGGTAAAAAAAGTTAAAATTATCAGTGTATATAGTTAAATATACACTTAAATTATTTGGGAATTTGCAAAGCAAACTTGGGCAGAATGATATACTCATTGAAACATAAAGTCAAATACCTGGTGACAGTATATATACCGAAGAATCTCCTTACGATACTCAGCTGGGAAAACAGTATTAAGATGGCCAGTGATGTACATACACATAACCTGAATTTTTGGTTCCAAGAAAATGAACAAATAATTAGCTTTAACATATCCATGCTTCAATTTTTGAAAGAAAAGAAAAGTAAAATTACAAATGAAAAGCTTACAAGAGGTGGAAGAAAGAATAAAGGGCCAGCATTTTCAGCAGGCCAATGACCATCACTAGCTTGTAATGCTGAAAAAAAATGAACAGCTCTACGCAATGCGGTTGCGGCAACTTCATCTGTAATTTCTTCTCCTTCTTCAACTTTTACTGCTGGAATTTTTTGTTTGAAATTCTTCCCTCGAAGAAACTGCACACATATTGTGAATAATGGTTTACCAAAAAATTTACATATCTTTAATTTAGTAGGAGTTTGGACATCAGAATGGTAAAATTCAAAAAAATAGCAAAATTTTTCTTTGGTAAAAATAATATTTGAATGTTAGAGTTGTATTAAAACATAATAATTTTGGATTTTTTTTGAAATTTTGTGAATTATATGAGTGAAAATTTTGAAAAGTAATTTTTTTTGCCTAAATATTTTAAATGTTGTATATTCTGGGAAATAAATTTTGACCCCAAATTAATCTAAGTTACCTTCACATTTCCTCAATTTTTGTATCTTGTCTCATATATATATTTTCAATGAATCACGATTATACCCATTGAAAAAATGGCGAAGGGCCAAATATACCCTCTACCTTCGAAAATTGTTTAAGAATACCCTTTGTTACACTATTGGATTATACATACAATTATCGTCATACTTTGGATAAAAAATATTCATATTTTGGGTGGAATGTCACGTGACAACACCAAATTAAAAGAACTCATTTCTTTTTTTACCTGACCCGTTTTTTTTAAAAAAAACCACAAACTGCCCCTATTTTCATTTTTCAATTTTTTTAAGGAATTTTATTTTTATAAAATTATAAAAAAATATTGCAAAATATTTTTATTTTTTTAAATTAATGCATCCGTAATCCACTAATTTAGGATGACGTAGGGATATAAATAACCTAATAGTATAATAATAGAGGTAGTCTTAGACAATTTTCGAAAGTAAATGGATATATTTAGCCCTTTTCGTTGAAAAAACTCTTTTTCTCTATGTTTTTGAATATTGTATATTATTGATAATGTATTAGGCTATTTTTGGTAGTATGATTGAATTGGCAAGTTGTTGGTAAATAGTATCTTTTTGGTACTTTTTTCTATAAAAATTGATATAAATATTTGGTGCGGATAAGTTTATGGCTATTATTACTTTTAGTTTGCGCCAAAAATTATTTACATTCTTTAGCCGAAAAAATATATAAAATTTGTATAATTATTGTATATAATATACATTTTTGTATTAGAGGGTGGCTATACAACAACAACAACAACAACAACAATAACCCAGTATAATCTCACTTAGCGGGGTCTAGGGAGGGTAGTGTGTACGCAGACCTTACCCCTACCCTAGGGTAGAGAGGATATTTCCAAATAGACCATCGACATCCTTCCCTCTAAAAACTTCTCACCTTGCTCTTGAGGAGATTCGAACTCACAACCTCTTGGTTAGAAGTGTAGGTTACTTACCATGAGGGTGGCTATACATGTGTCATTTTTCCTAAATTTTTAGTAAAAATAGCACGGTATAGCCAGTTTTCGGACCGATCAATCAAAAATAGTCAGCGTTTACCAAGTCAATAAAAAATAGCCACTATTTTGCTGCAATAGAAACAGATCCAGCATGATATACTGGAGTTCGATGAATTTGTGTATGAACTCCAGCATATTATGCTTGACCGGTTACTTTGTTGGCTCCAGTATAATATACTGGAGTATTAGATCATTATACTTGCTAGAACTCCAATATATTATGCTGGAGTTCTAGTGTACTTATGCTGGAACTTACAGTCTAGTAGTATCGGCAAGAATCCCACACGCAATGTAGGTGATAGTTAGAATTATGAATATGTCAAGACAATATCGATCTTACACCCCCAAAATTTAAAATCTTGTGTATCGATGAGTATCTCACATTATATTGGTATGAGTTAAATTCTCATTATTCAGTGGCAGAGCTAAAAACGGCGAAGAATAACAACAATATCAATAATTCAATAAAATCCTATGAGTGAGGTTTCGGAAAAGTAATGTGTACGCAGACTTTACCCTTATCCTTGAGGGCAAAAAAGTTATTTTCGAAGAATGATCAATTTAACATAAAAACTATATGATGTATATGTAGATTGGATATTGGTTTTCATACATATGTATTAAATTTGAACACGTCTAATGAAATTACTAGCTTCGCACCATACCTTTCCATCAAACCATTTGTAATAGGATGTCATGAAAAAGATTCTAAATGTCTCATCAAAATAATGCATGGTATAAAAAATAAAAAAATAATAAAAAAGGAGAGAGATATTTTAACAAAGACTCACCAAGTCTTTATTTGGAAAAGAGGGGGGAGGAGGGGGGCGGGGGGAGATTTGGAAGAAAGCAATACAAAAAGGACTATAAACTTTTGTAGGTTGAAAAAGAAGAAAATGTGATTTGTGGGAAAGAAATGAGTGATATATGCAACTATTTATATAAATTAAGGGGTGTCAACAGAATTTATTATTGTGTGAAGTATTTATCGGTCCTTCTTTTCTCTTGCTGAGCGAATCAAATATTAAATTCAAAAATAGTTAAATTTATATATGAAATAAAAAAATCAGTAATTAAAATTTAGCCGTTTTCATATATAGAAAAACATAATGAAAATATTATATAATATGTTTGAAGTTCATATATAGGTGCACCAATCTCCAGTATATTGTGCTAGAACTTTCCGTGTTGCAGCAAAATAGTAACTATTTTTTAATAATTTTGCAAACACTGACTATTTATCAATTACGAATTCAAAAACTGACTATCACGTATAATTTTCACGCAAACCAACTTTAGGCCTTTATCTTTCTCTAGATGAATTCTTCATTTTCTAAATCTTCCCATGCATAGATTCACTTTATAATTAGAAGAATTTAAAATTAAAGTGAGAATACATATCAGCTAATTATGGTTAAAGTAATATCACCTAAAAATTAAAGAAGATAGTAATCATATCTCCTTTAGTTAAGCCATTTCATCCATAGTATTAACTTTCTTTTATGATTTCAAAAGCCTAAATTAGTTAAAAGTCATTGGTTAGTCGGTTCTAATTTATAATTTTACAACTTGTAAGTACTTTTGATTTGGCCAAATTTTTTACAATTTTAAGCCTAATATCTTTTGTAACCTCCAAAATAGTCTTCATAAAATATCGCTTTTAATTATCTATCCAACTTCTTTTTGGTAATTAAAGTTTTATTAATCACCAATGTATATGCATTACAAAATCATAGTCTAATTTATACTCAGCTAACTATCTCTAATCCGTCAAACTGACTACATAGAATCAACCTATCTCCTAAAGATAATAATAACAATAACAACTACCCAGTATAGTCCCACAAAGTGGGGTATGGGGAGGGTAATAGGTAGACGAGCCTTACCCCTACCCGAAAGGGCAGAGAGGCTATTTCCAATCGACCCTCGGCTCAGTGAAGGAAAGGAAAAACAAAAACAAAAACAAAAACAAAAGAGCATTAGCAACTCCAGCAGAAATAACGTAAATAATTATCTAAACATAAGAAACATAAATAAAATAGCATGCAATAATATCATACAGTAACTACCATAAGGGAGACACAAGCCAAAACACAAATCATCTATGGATAGCCCTGCCAAGCCTCACCCAGCCCCGGGTGAGGAGTACGACAAAACTCTAGGAGCCCCTATCCTACAACCCTGATACTAGACCTCCAGACTTTCTAAAGATACTAAAGGTTAAATTGTGCAACTTTCTTTTAATGGTAGGGGTACTTCTAACATTACAAAAGTATACTATCTCCCTCAATACAACTGTACAGTTACGAAAAGTGTTGTTAAAAATACTCGCGTTCCTTTTCATCCGGACAGTATATGTAACTTCAGCAATTACCATTTTGAAGATATTGGCTCGGCAAAATTTCCCTTTTACTTTACTTATGAACCATTGGTAAAATAAATATGCTATGTAATTAGTAGCTTTTAAAGGCATTTCAGTAAATTTAAAAGCAAAAGTGCTTGTTAGCTTCTTTTTTTTTTTCAAATCAATATTTATATTTAAATACGTAACTATTTATTTACACAATTAATTTTCTGATATTTTTTCCGGATATGATGTTAACCAACTACTTTTAATTCGCTAACTCAAACGAGATTTTAAGCTTCTTTCTTTTTTACCAATCTCCATGTTATATGAAAACAAGAGATAGGTTGACGGCAATTGACAAAAGAAACGAGTCCTATTATATAGAGAATTTCAACATTCACAAAATTCGAATAAAAAAGCAAAAAAAGATACAATTACAAAAATAGACTTTTGCTAATCAATGCAAATTCAATAAATGACATGATAATTAGAAGGCCATTTATTGTGCATTATCTCATTGATAATAACTAGTGACGAGCTGTCTAACTTTAATAAGTGCAACTTTTTGCAGACAAATTAGTTAAAAGTCATTACTTTCCAAGTAAATTTGGCCATATAATCCTAGGTAGGCTGAGTATATTACAAGTCACTATCTTTTGTGATGTTTGTTATCTATATTGAGTCGAAAATTTTGATTTTATAGGTAAAATACAACCTAATAAATATAATTTTATATTTAAAGCTCAAACCCCAAATTTTTTTTAAAAATAAAAATAAATATCGATCACTTATTTGCGGTTTAAATATAAATTTAGCCTAAAATAGTGAAGGCATGCCACCTCAATCAAATTGGATTGGTGCACTCTATTGTCGGCATATGCAACTTAAATTTTAATTAGATTGATGGCTCTTAATCTTTTCGCTGTGATATAAACGTGGTGGATTTAGATTTCAGCCACACAAAAAAAAATCTTGGTGGACAACATCATATTCATAAATGTTGTGCAACTGTCCTGTCCCAAAAATAAATACTACCTGTAGATTAATACCACAAAATAAGAAAACATATGATAAAAGAATATTTATAATGAAATAACATAAACAAAATATCCAATTTACGAAAAATGACCCTTAATATTGTTTGATACAACTTTGTCTTAAGTTTATCAATGTTGGATATCAGTTAAATAATTTATATTTATCTATTTATATCTATATTATATTAAAAGCACGAAAGCCCTTAATAAAATACAATTTGTTTTTTTTACTTTTTAAAAATAAATTTTACTGGACAAAATTACATTTAATAATTTTTCTAATATTTAAGGAATTACAAATTAAGTATGCTTTGGCTTAATAATTTTTTTCCTTATTTAAATGGTGTACAATAATTTTAACTCTGATCCTTCCTCTAGTCTGGAAGATTTGATTTTTTTTCTTTTTTCCGATAAAAGAATTCTAAAATTGTTCTACTTTACTCGTTTTCGTTTTGTTAACATAAGCATGTTTTGGCCATACATTCAACATTTTTTCAAATCTTTTTTGAAAATATAATTTATTCATAGATTAATTTTTGAAAAATTCTTGAAATTATTTTTCAAGTTCCCAAAATCTAGTTTATAGTAGATTTTGGGTGAAACTTGTTCTCCCGCTCACAAAATTTTAAATTTTTTAAAAATAAAATGCATGTCCAAACATAATTTAACTTCTAAAAATTATTTTTCAAAATTACTTCAAAAATTATTTTTTCAAATTTCAATCAAATCTATGTCCAAACGCTAGCTGAGAAAACTGAATACATCGGAAGAAAGAGAAACTCCAACATCTCTCTAAGTTTCCCAAAAACCAGTAAATTGCCATAACCTCTTTCTTATACACCTCTGTCTAATATGGACGTGGATACAGAGATGACATTGATTTCACCAAAACCACCGGACATTCTAATCGATTGCAGCGCCCAAATGCCTAATAATCTTCAAATCTCATTTAAAGATAATTAATTAGGGGAGTGATTTGATCACCCCAATAATCAGCTCCGATGGCATTACTTCCTCGATAACACCATTTGATCTAACCATGAGAGAAAGAATAATCTCCGTTTCACAAGAAGACAAAAAATGGAATTTACATACCTCGGAAACACTCCATTGTTAATAAGCTACAAAGGAAAAGAATATTCCATCAAATTCTCAAGAAGAAAGTCCAGAAGCTTTGGAAGGTGTCTAAAAATTTTTCTTTAATAGATTTAGGGTCAGACTAATTCATTGCTAAGTTTAAAAGCAGGAAAGCATGATCACCGTTCTACAAAATGTTCCATAGTTTATCTTTGGACATTTTCTATCATGGCAAAGATGGAAACCAAACTTCATAGTATCCAATGCCAAACAAATTCATACAGCTGTTTGGATCCGCCTACTAAACCTACATACGTAGTTTTACGATGAGATCATACTTCAAAAAAATGGGAATTCGATTGGTAGGCTTCTTAAAATAGATGCATGTACCTCTGCTACCCTAAAAGGTCGATATGCTCGTCTATGTATAGAATTACCTATGGACAAACCAGTTGCAAAGTCTATTAATATTGAAAACTATAAACAGTTAATTGAATATAAAGGGAAACAAATACTATGTAAGAATTGTGGACTGTTAGGGCACACAATATACCTATGGCCGTTGGCTGCAATCCCAGCAGCCCAAGTAAAGGTAATAAAGATGAATCTGATGAAGCAGATCTAGGTAAAGCAAGGAACGAAAAAGGATGTCATACAATGTCCTTCCAAAAAAACAAAAGGATGTAGAAAAAGATCAAAAAAGATGGCAAAGAGAACTCTGCAGATGCAGGTATAGATGTTAAAATATTAATGCTGGAACATATAAGTTTATTCAAACTCAAATGTTTCCAACACTGTATAATCCGCATTTGACAAAATCCACCAATACAAATATGGGAAACAAACAGAGGAATTGTTGATATCCAATTTTATCTTTTCTTTCTTTCAAACTATTTCCTTAAGCATCTAATATTACTAATAATATAAAAATAGGCATTTTATTATTTTCAACTCAAATTGACTTATTTATTACTATTATTAAAATTATTATTACTATAGTTTTTTATTCACATTATTATTATTACTATTATTATTATTATTATTATTATTATTATTATTATTATTATTATTATTATTATTATTATTATTATTACTACTATTATTTTAATATCATTATTATCGTCTTTTGTGTAAAATATATCACTTTCCTCTATTTAATCAAAAGTAGTATTTCTAACATCACTCTAGAAATATTATAATAATTTAAATTAATTAGTATAATATGAAATAGTTCATTATTATTTTACTTATTCAAACATTTTCAGTAATTTAATTAATAATATGATATAACTATATAGTATTTTATGATATAGCTAACACGGTGTATTTCGAAATGTAGAAGCCTAAGAAAATTAATTGGAAGGAGGGAATAGGCCATAAACTAGTTAGCCTAATTTAGTCCCCAAAAATCATCCTAGTATCAAGCCTAAGCCAATAGCCCAATTTTTTTGGGCATAATTTCAGGGGATTTTTACCTATTCATCCCATATAGCAAACCTTGTAACCATTATTGTGCCTTGTTTGGTTATTACCCTCATATCCCATGTTTTTGTTACATAATATGTACCAAACGAAATCTTTGCTGATGTTGCACCCTAAAATAACGCCATTTATTAAGGTTCAAATCTATGTTAAATAATTTGTAGCCTAAAATAACGCCTGTATTTATGGCTCCTAATTAATATTTGATTTTGTACCAAATAAATGCTAATTCAGTTAAGGTAAAAATCCTTTCAATTAATCATACTTTCTTAATTTATATTGGTGTCATCCCATCATTGAAAGATGGTCTGGCTGTCATCTTCCATTTTTCTTGCTTGTTGGTTCAAGAACATCAGGGTGTACCATTTTCCTTTTGCATTATTTGATAATTTGTTTCCACAGCTTAGGCCTTTTGGGATATGTCAATCCTCAATCGTGTATTTTGCTGTTCATCATTGGATTTAGATTAAGAAGTATTTTCCAATATTAATTTGCTTCAATAATCATAATCCAAATTCCATATTCGTATATAAAGGTTAAATATCCCTACTGATGAATAGTGTTAAATCTGATTTAAACATGTTAAGGAAAGAAGACTTTGTGGTACACTTCCATACAATCGGTTGCCGTTTGAATACCCCAAATTCCCAATAGTCCCAACAGGCTACAGCTTCCTAAGGATCAAGCTACACAGCAAAACCATGCATGTCAACTTGTGAAAGGAAAAGCCATTTGAGCTTATGCAAAAGTGATTTTCTCTTTAAACTCGACCTATGCAATTCTCTTCTTAATTGGTCGCTTATCACATTGATTCATGTCTAGTGCTCAATATAGTTATGTTATTTCCCCTAGCAAGTTAGTCTCACGTGTACCTAAATTTTCTGATTAGGAAAGGTTTGTTTCACTAGGCAGTATTATGAGGTGTCTTGAATCTTTTTTGGGGTGTAGCTAGGTCTTGAATCTTAAAATGTAGTCAAATATAGTCAAATGTAGTTAAGGTTATATGCACTGTTTCCAGTGTGTTTTTAAAATTTAGTCAAAAGTAGGTAAATGTAGTTAAGGTTATATGAAGTGTTTCCAGTGAGTTTTTAAAATGTAGTCAGATGTAGTCAAATGTAGTTAAGGTTATATGAAGTGTTTCCAGTAAGTTTTTAAAATGTAGTCAGATGTATGTTATATGAAGTGTTTCCAGTGAGTTCAGTATTCATGAAAAATTGTTCAGTACAACCAAAGTTCATTACAACAGTACACTCTACTTCTTCTTTCGTTCAACTTTATTTCTCTCATTCTTTGGCGGTGGACCCTTCCTCCTTGCAAGCCTGCCGGTAACCTCAGTGTCACTAATTGAACCATCATTTAGCTTCTTTGTGGCGTAGTCCCACAACAGAGTGTTAGGTTTTATGCCCGTCACTAGAGGGATGGGGGGTGAATAGTGCGGTATGAGAATATTGATAAATATTGCGAAATTAAAAATTGCAGGAATAAAATAAATTCGGTAATAAAAATAGCAAGGAAAGAACACACTGAATTTATCCTGGTTCACCACAACTTGTGGTTAGTCCAGTCCCCGAGAGACTCTCTCGAGATTCCACTAACTCCGTTAAGCTTTCGGGTGCCTAACAAACCGTTACACTTGCTCGTAGATGTACACTCTACAAGAGTTTAACTTGCTCGAGGATACCGCACCTCAAGACTTCAACCTTGCTCGTGGATACCGCACCACAAGACTTCAATCACTAAGACTTAGGATACTTAGCAAACCCGACAATCAATGAGAAGATATGTTCTTCTCAAACACCTTTCTCTTTTACAACAAGAACTCTCTCAAAAGAGTGGATAAAGAGATACAAATTTTGCTCTATGAACAACTCAAAGTTGTCTCTCAAATGGCTCAACAAAAGCTCTAAAATGATGCTCAAATAATGTCAATATGTATATCAATATTGGGAGGTGTTGTGTGTTTAAAATCAGCTCAAAAGACCTCTTTTTATAGGTGAAAAATGGTGTATGTCTGTTGCTTAATTGGCAATCAATTATGCTGATTTTGTGCCAAGATAATCGATTATTCAGTATCTGATAATCGATTATTCTCCAACGTTCAGAAAATCAGAAGCTGATTTTCTGCTGAATAATCGATTATCTGATACTGCATAATCGATTATTCTGTGGCAGTGTTCAAACACTGCCAACGGTCTACAGCATAATCGATTATGCATATACTGATAATCGATTATTCTGAGGCAGAATTGAAAACTTACTTCAAAAACCATTTTGGTTAAGATGAAAACTTTAACATCATTTTGTTTGAAGTATTTAAAATATGTTTATGATAAATATGGTTTAATGAAAATGATTTTATGCATATTTATGATGACCTATGTTGATCCAAAAGACGAGATAACTTAAGCGTTGCTCTTACATTTGTTCTACCTAACGACCTACGCCTTGGGTCTTCGGTCTTGAATATTTGAGCTCGTCTTTGGCTTTTCCATTGCAATCCGTTCATCAATATGCTTCTCGGCATTCAAGCTTGATTGTTCGTCATATAATATCGTTGTTTGACACTTGACTTCATTGTTTGTCATTCATCAAAACCTATACCTGAAAATCATGCTCATACAACCAAAGCGCACATATCATAGATAGAGTGATTTTCTACAATTTCACCCTTTTTGATAATGACAAACAACAGGAGATATGCATATCGAATTCCTCCTAACTTCATGCTATATCTCAACATACAATTCATGCAAACAATTCAATATAATTCCCCCTTAATTGAATATTCCCCCACAATTAAAGCATACTAGAATGTGAAGAACATTTCCCCTTATTCGACTTATTCGATGCATATCGCCTAAATTCTTCCCCCTTTTGGCATTAGCAAAAAGAGTATACCAATTGTTTATTGAAACTATTGACGATACCAATTGTTAGAAAAATAATCATATCAACATCAAATACTACCAAATGTTAGTAAAATCATACCAATCATAATGACGGTTTTTCATTATATACCAACTGTTATTTAAACTAAAAATATACATCAAAACATGAATCAATCATTTAACATAAAAATAATTGATACTAAATGTTATTCAAAATAAAACTTATCAAAACATGAATCAATAGTTAATATCAATTGTTAGCACATATCAACTATTACGTTTTTATCAAAAATACGATAACTAACCGACGTTCCCCCTCGATGCAGTAAGGTTTCGTGCTTGGTGCATCTACTACAATATTGTAGTCTTCAAGCACACCTGCAAAAGTACCTAAAAATAGGTTTTCGGTACCCAACTTCTTTTGGGTCCTTGGGGGTTAGGCAAATAATAATCATAATCAAAATATGAATCTCTATGTTTAGCAAAACATATGGGTGCAATGTGTCCTACCTGGTTACAATAATGACATATGACATTAGGATTGTGCATATGTCTAGGTTGAGCCAAATGCGTTCTAGGTGATCTAAAGTTGTTATTCCTAGAAGCGTTGAAATTCCTAGAGTCATTTCTAGGTGGTCTAAAATTATTCATTCTAGACTCATTAATAAAATTCCTAGAATTGTGTCTAGGTGGTCTAAAATGATTAGTTTTAGACTTATCAATAAAATTTCTAGAGTCGTTTCTAGGTGGTTTAACCTTATTTCTATCGTCCTTTTTAATTTCCTCACTTGTTCTAGAATCATTTACACTACATTTTTCTAGTGTATTTCTGAGTTCTACGTTCTCCATTTTTAAAGAACTACAAGAAGAACAAATTGAACTTTGAACAATTAAAGAGGCTTCATTCATCTCCTTGATTTTATTTTTGAAATCAACAATGTCATTTTCCAAAAATCTATTTTCTTCTTCTAAAATTTTGATTTTATTTTTAAGAACAGTATTGTCATTTTCTAAAAGATCATTTTCTTTTAAAGAAGGTCGTTTTTCAAAAACTTTTTTCTTGCAAAGAAAGTCTTTTCTCAAAATCTTTTTCTTGCAAAGAAAGTGTTTTCTTCAATTCTTTTATGGTTTTGGAAGCTTTAACAAATTCACCATATAATTCATCGTAGGAATTTTGTATTTCTTCAAACGAGTAAGAGTTAGAAATACTTACCTTTTCTTCTACGTTTGCCATGAAAATGCGGCAGTTTCATCGCTCGAGCTGTCCGAATCCCATGTTACGCGCCTATGGTGTTTCTTCTTTTTCTTGTCCTTTGATTTTGGACAATGTGATTTGGTGTGGCCAACTTTTTCACAATTTTGACATAAAGGACTTGGTTCTTCCTTCTTTATTTCCTTCTTCATAAACTTATAAAATTTTTCAATTATATCATTGGAGATAATATCATCATCACTTTCCGAATCACTTACCTCTACTCTTTTAGAAGATGAGGCTTTGAAGGCAATATTCGAATTACTTCTAAGATACGGATTAAGAATTGTGCTTTGATAAGCTTTAAGATTACGTCGTAGCCATCAATTGTGACGTCCGTGATTCCTATCGACTCTTGGATAGCATTTGCTTTGGAGCGCCATTTGGGAGTGAGACTCCGTAGGATTTTCCGAACTAGATCTTTGTTCGAGTATATTTTTCCGAGAGCATGAAGATCGTTGACGATCATTGAGAATCGTTCGAACATATTATCGATGTCTTCATCTTCCCTCATTCTAAAAAGTTCATATTCATGTGTTAGAAAATCAATTTAGATTCTCGGACTTGAGACATACCTTCATAAGTGATCTCGAGTTTATCCCAGATTTCCTTTGCGGTTGTGCAACAAGAGATTTTCCGATAGTCGTCCGAATTCACCGCACAAAATAGTAAGTTGACGGCCTTTGCATTTCTTTCAACCTTCTTGATGTCCTCGGCATCATATTCATTTTCCTCCTTTGGAACCATGATTCCCCCAACTTTCTTTGTTGGCATTTGTTCACCTTTCTTGATGATTTGCCATAACCGAAAGTTATTTGATTGGATGAATATTCTCATCCGCTCTTTCCAATATGTATAGTTTGTTCCATCAAATAGTGGAGGGCTAAAGGTGGAGTGTCCTTCGCTCATCATTCCTGCGTTCAATATTCTCAACAAAAAAAGTATATATCGCTCTCAACCGGTTAAGGCTTTCAGAGAGTTAGGCTCTGATACCAATTGTTAGGTTTTATGCCCGTCACTAGAGGGGGATGAATAGTGCGGTACGAGAATATTGATAAATATTGCGGAATTAAAAATTGCAGGAATAAAATAAATTCGGTAATAAAAATAGCAAAGAAAGAACACACCGAATTTATCCTGGTTCACCATAACTTGTGGTTAGTCCAGTCCCCGAGAGACTCTCTCGAGATTCCACTAACTCCGTTTAAGCTTTCGGGTGCCTAACAAACCGTTACACTTGCTCGTAGATGTACACTCTACAAGACTTCAACTTGCTCGAGGATACCGTACCTCAAGACTTCAACCTTGCTCGTGGATACCGCAACACAAGACTTCCATCACTAAGACTTAGGGTACTTAGCGAACCCAACAATCAATGAGAAGATATGTTCTTCTCAAACACCTTTCTCTTTTACAACAAGAACTCTCTCAAAAGAGTGGATAAAGAGATACAAATTTAGCTCTATGAACAACTCAAAGTTTTCTCTCAAATGGCTCAACAAAAGCTCTAAAATGATGCTCAAATAATGTCAATATGTATATCAATATTAGGAGGTGTTGTGTGTTTAAAATCAGCTCAAAAGACCTCTTTTTATAGGTGAAAAATGGTGTATGTCTGTTGCTTAATTGGCAATCAATTATGCTGATTTTGTGCCAAGATAATCGATTATTCAGTATCTGATAATCGATTATTCTCCAACGTTCAGAAAATCAGAAGCTGATTTTCTGCTGAATAATCGATTATCTGATACTGCATAATCGATTGTTCTGTGGCAGTGTTCAAAAACTGCCAACGGTCTACAACATAATCGATTATGCATATACTGATAATCGATTATTCTGAGGCAGAATTGAAAACTTACTTCAAAAACCATTTTGGTTAAGATGAAAACTTTAACATCATTTTGTTTGAAGTATTTAAAATATGTTTATGATAAATATGATTTAATAAAAATGATTTTATGCATATTTATGATGACCTATGTTGAGACAAAAGACGAGATAACTTAAGCGTTGCTCTTACATTTGTTCTACCTAACGACCTACGCCTTGGGTCTTCGGTCTTGAACATTTGAGCTCGACTTTGGCTTTTCCATTGCAATCCATTCATCAATATGCTTCTTGGCATTCAAGCTTGATTGTTTGTCATATAATATTGTTGTTTGACACTTGACTTCATTGTTTGTCATTCATCAAAACCTATACCTGAAAATCATGCTCATACAACCAAAGCGCACATATCATAGATAGAGTGATTTTCTACACAGAGCTCCATAGCGTCTACGGTGTTTGTCAATATCAGTAAGATCTTCCTTTGGTATAGACAAATACACAAATTTGAGTCAACAGTGACAGATCCAAATAAAAATTACATGAAACTACATTAAACTACAAAAAATTACTATTAACTACAAATTTGATTCAATAGTATAATTTGCCAATCAAATTTGAGTCAACACTGACAGTTCCAAATAAATATTACATTAAACTACAAAAAACTACAATTAACTACAAATTTAATTCAACAGTATAATTTGCCAATCAAATTTGAGTCAACTGTGACAGTTCCAAATAAACATTACATTAAACTACATTAAACTACAAAAAACTACAATTAACGTAAAATTTGATTCAAACAGTAAAATTTGCCATCAAATTTGAGTCAACAGTGACAGTTCCAAATAAACATTACATTACACTACATTAAACTACAAAAAACTACAATTAAGTACAAATTTAATTCAACAGTATATTTTGCCAATCAATTACACATTAACTCCGAATAACAACAATTAACTACAATTTGTATAAGCAACCCTAATATGCAATAATACAGTATATTTTTACAAAAAATACTTACACGCCAAAAAAATAATTGAATTCTAATTTTTTGGCAAAAAAATATTAAACTACAAAACATTGAGGAGAAAAAAAAATTTGTTTACCTTCAGTGAAATTAAAGTAAGTTTATTCAGAATTAATTACACTATCGTAAAATTAGTTAGCACGATTTGATTTCATATTAATCTTTTTATTGCCTTATCTAACAATATACATTATGATATACAATATACATTATGATATATATACACATGATGATATACACCATCTCAAACACACATATTTTTTTTAACTGTTAAAAAAAAAGGTAAGAAGAAGAAGAAGAAAATTGGAATTTGCCAAAGAAATGCAAATAAAATCGTAAAAGCAACAATTGAATGAAGACAAGAAGAAAATTAGATAAAAAGCAAATCTTTTTACAGAATTGCCTTCGTAATAAGAAGATTTTAACTTTATTGAAAAATATATTCAACCATTGCAACTTCTCAAACATTATCAAAGAACACATGCTCTTCGAAATCCAGATTCAAGAAGAAGAAGAAAAAGAAGAAGAGATTGAAGAAGAAAATTGGAGAGAGAAGAAAAAAATACAACGAGAGAATAAACGTTGGAAGAAAGAGAAAAATGGACAAAAATAAACGTGGCGGTAATTAAATGTAGTAAAAATCGGTTGGAAGAAAGAGAAAAAAATGGGGAAAGAAAATATGGAAATATTTTGTTCCACAAATCAAGCCCCTAATAAATCTTTGATAATTAAACCTTAAAAGTAAATTTTGGTACATAAATTGAAATATGGTATACTAAAAAGTAATAAATACAAACCTTAAACATGAGTGGTTATAAGATTTGCTATATTGATGTATATGTAAAAATCCCTAATTTCAGCCCTAAAAGTCCAATTATCAACAGCCCAAACCCAGAGAACCCTTTAGACCCTTAATCCTCACCCTTTGATCTTGATCCAACGGCCTCTTTTGATGCACACATTACAATGAACCTAAATCCTTACATCAGCTGTTTTCCAACATTCTTCTTCCTCTTTTTACCAAATGCCAAAATCTTCTATAACCGAACCTAGCAAATGCTTTACCATTTTTGGCTTAAAATTTCTGTTCCATGCTGCCATCGCTGCCACGGCTTCCAATGCTCAGGTGAGTAATTTGTACAAAGATCTTACCGCTACTCTAAATTGAGAGGATATTTCAAAATAGACAATTGACATCCTTCCCTCTAAGAACTTCCCACCTTGCTCTTGAGAAGACTCGAGCTCACAACTTCTTGGTTAAAAGTGGAGGTTGCTTACAGTGAGGGAGGCTAAACATGTGTAATTTTTCCTAAATTTTTAGTAAAAATAGCACGGTATAGCCAGTTTTCGGACTGATCAATCAAAAATAGCCAGCGTTTAACAAGTCAATAAAAATAGGCACTATTTTGCTGCAATAGAGACCGATCCAGCATGATATACTGAAGTTCGGTGAATTTGTGTATGAACTCCAGCATATTATGCTAGACCGGTATACTTTGCTGGCTCCAGTATAATATACTGGAGACTGGAGCACCGGTGCTCCAAACTCCAGTATATTATACTGGAGTATTAGATCATTTTACTTGTTGGAACTCCAATATATTACGCTGGAGTTCTACTGTACTTATGCTGGAACTCTATCATATTATGCTTGAGTTCCAGCATATTTATCCTAGAATTCCAGTATAATATGCTGGAATTCAAATATACTTATTCTGGAACTCCACCATAATATACTTGAATATTTTTCGTGTTTTAAAAAGTGTTTTCGCTCAAATTTATCTTTACAATAAAAGTGACTAAATTTTTTTTTTAAAATTAGGCTATTTTTGAACGACCAATTATAAAATTGACTATTTTTGAATTTCTCCCAAATTTTTATTACCTGCATTCGCCAAAGAATATCACCACTAGGCTTGATTTTAAAGCGATTGTTCCAAAATTGTTGGCGTGCCTCTTCGATCTCGGCCCGTTCTTCCGGGCTTCCAGCATTTGGGTCGAATGGATTATTACCTTCAACATGGGAGTTAATAACTTAAAGCTTAGTAGAAATTCCGTTTTTAAGTAAAATACAACCTCATGCGATTTAAGGGGATATAATTGAGAAACTAATTGAATTAAAGATGTAACAATTATTGAAGTTTAAAGTATTGGAATGTATATATATATATATATATATATATATATATATATATATATATATATATATATATAAATACGGCGAGCTATTGAAATGCTGTAGGTTCCAACATAAAGGATCACATCAATAAAGGGATATATATATATATATATATATATATATAAAGCACTTGAATTAATAACAACAAATAAACACCGCAACAGAAAGTGCACGACATCACCCTTTGTGCTTTTACTCTCGTTCTCACTATAAGAATCAATATTCACTTTTATTCTTTCTTATTGCGACGTGCAACCCGATCCCAAATCATATAATACCGTTGCGGCGTGCGACCAGATCTCATTTCACATAATACCGTTGGGGCGTGCACCCGGTCCTATTTTACATAATAATGTTGTGACGTGCAACCCAATTCCATTTTACGTAATACCGTTGTAACGTGCAACCCGATCCTATTTCACACGTGCAACCCGATCTCATTTCATATAATACCGTTGCAGTGTGCAACACGATCTCATTTCATATAATACCGTTACAGTGTGCAACCCAATCCCATTTCACATAATACCGTTGCGGCGTACAACTCAATCCCATTTCACATAATACCGTTACAACGTGCAACCTGATCCTATTTCACATAACTCCTTCGTAACGTTCAACCCGATCCCATTTCATATAATATCGTTGTGGCGTACAAACTGATCCCCAAATACAATTCAACATCAAGCATAAGAGAATCCCAGCAAGGGAACAAGAGTATAATAACAATATTCCGGCAAGGGAGACAATATCTTAAAGAATAACATCACGGCAAGGGAATCAACAAGTACATCATAAGGGTCACAGAAAAGAAACCAAAGAAGCACGATAACCTCAACAAAACAACAAGAGATAATAAGTAAATGATACTATACTGGTAATCACAACAATTGGACATGGAACATATTGACACAAAGTCATAGAAGAACTCATCAAAAGTATCCAAAACAATAAGGAAGACAATCACTTTAATTTATAAGGCAATTAAGGGTCAATGTAACACTTAGGAATTGGAGGAAAGTTAACAATATCATATGAAGCATATAGAGGCAATTCAATTATTAAACCCAATCACAATAGGATACTTTCCACATAATGAATATAAAAACCTAAGAACCCTAGAGGCAAATTTTCCACATAATGAATATAAAAACCTAAGAACCCTAGAGGCAAATTTTCCACAAATAAATCTGAGCACACACTCATTACCTCGTGTATACGGTCTACAATTAGTTTAGAAGACTCAAATCCTAAGGGGAAGTGCCCCGCACAAGGTTAGGCAAGATACTTACCTCAATCTAGTCAATTTAATACTCAATATAGCTTTTTCTTTACTAATTCATCGACGTTTGGCTCAATCTATCCAAAAACGACTTGAATATATCAGACAATGCAAGAGAAAGTAATTTTCATTAACAAAGCTATGATTCTTATATATTCAAAAAGTCAACTCCCCGGGCTCGCACCTCGGAACCCGACAAAATTTATAAAAATCGAACACTCATTTTGCTACGGGTTCACTCATATAAAAATTATCTAATTCCGATACCATTTGGTCATTCAAATCATCATTTTACATTTTTGAAAGATTTCACAATTTTCTCCAAATTTTCCTTTAGATTCTCATGAATTTGATATTAAATCTAAGATATTATCACACAATATAGTTGGAAATTAATTAGATACACTTACCCAACGATTTGGAGAAGTTTGGGTCTTTGGAAAATTACCCATGTAGTTTAGGGTTTGAGAAAATTAAAAAATGGGTGAAAATTTCGTCAAAACCCTCACTTAACAAGCCTTAGATGTCTCATTTGCGACTTAGAGTTCGCAATTGCAAACCCTCTAATATTGCGAACAAAGCAGTGCTAGCAAAAGTCGCATTTGCGACAAAAAGTTCGCATTTGGGAACTGGATATCGCAAATGTGATGAAAAAATTCGCATTTGCGCACACACCCTTTTTCCTATGGCTCCGTAATTTCGATACAGATTTAATGGTTCAAACAAAACTGAATTTCGTCTCATTTTCTCAACGTGAGATTATTGTTTCTTGAAGAAATGACGATGAAGCATCCAAAAATAAGCGCAACATAGCCTAAACCTATCCGAAACTCACCCAAGCCCTCGTGGCTCCAAACCAAACATGCATGCAAGTCTAAAAATATCATACGGACTTGCTCGTACAATCAAATCATCAAAATAATTTAAAAACTATGAATTAAACTCAAAACTCATAATTTTCTCAAGGACACTCAAATTTTTTAATTTTTCAACCGGACGTCCAAATCACGTCAAATCAATTTCGATTCTCACCAAATTTTACAGATAGGAATTAAATATCATAAAAAACTTGTACTGGACTCTGAAACCAAAAATACGAGCTCGATATGAATGAGTTCAAATATTAATTCTTTTCTTTATTTCCTTTAAAAACCAGCACAACAATTTTTTCAAAAATTATTTTCTAAAGCTAGGGACTTCAGAATTCAATTCTGGATATACGCCCAAGTATCACATTTTACAGCGGATCTCGGGATACAGATCCAGGTCTGTTTATCAAAAATATTGACCAAAGTCAACTAAAAATCAAATTTTAACTCTAGACATTACTATATTTTTTCATATTTTCACATAAAAGCTTTCTGGTTTAACCCCCGGACTGTGCATGCAGGTCGTTACACATAATATGAAGCTGCTCGTGACCTCAAACTATCGAACCAGATGCAATTGATCAAAACAACCAGTTGGATCGTTACATTTTTCTCCACTTAAACATAAGTTCGTCCTCGAACGTGCCCGGAGTCGTTCCAAAGCCATCGAACCACTGCATGATCTCCTCAAACATACACATGGGGGTGGTTCCCCATCACCCAATCCCATGAAGGACTGATAATGCAACTTAACTAAAGGTGTCACATCCTCCTCATTCTATAACCTTAGGACAGAAACCTAACCTCAACATTTGAGATTCATCATAGAACCCGAATATCACATCATTACATTGTATAAACCTGAACAAGCTGAACCGAGCCAAAATTCCAACCTAGAATACAATCACATATTGTTTCATGCATCCCAAATACTTGAAGCAATAACCTCTGACCACCATAGCGGCTCAAATAACGTCCTGGATGCTGGCAATATACTTTGAATTGAATACAACCTTGTTCTGGACTTCCACGACACTACCCATGATAAAGAAATATGCAGAAACTCCTAGCCGCCAACAAAGTCAACAATTCAAGAAATTCTCTAGCCCGCCGAGAGACATTACCCAAATCTTAGCAGAAACACCCTCATACTTCCAAACATTCCCCACGCCTATTACCCTAGTACCAATCTCAGGTCTAAGAACCCCATCTTAGCCAATACAAGTAGCCCAACTAACAACTCATAAACAATGGAACCACACGGATTCTCGTAGCACACAACTCATACACCAAATCAGCAATGACTCAGTTATGCAACATAAATAAAGGAAATCAAGATATAAGAATTATGTCACAAGTACAACATGTGTAACGACAAAAGTACAATTTTTCATCAACTCATCCAACAGAGGGAAAACAAAACACCAAATAAATACAAGGAAAGGGTATCCCGCATAACATCCGCTGCAACGTGCAGCCCGTTCCGAAATGCTCATCGAGCCAAAATGCCCAGGTTCACTGATCACATGAATACTGATATCAAGCACATCATAGTACACCAGTAAAACTGTGGGAAAATCAATAGAAGTAATAAAATAGGAGAGAATCAAGCACATATAAGGTGCTATGAACAAATCAACGTCACAAAACTATCTCGTCCGCATCGCCATAAGGCCTGCATGAAATCACAGCATGCGTGGGGGACAATCATACAACCTCACCGATTAGCACATCACAAAAAAGTAGCGAATAACATAGGCTAAGGGCACAACTAATATCTATTATGACGGATAGCATAACTAAAATGGCAATCTCATAAGAGCAGACAAACTTGACCTAATACAAAACATATATTTTTATTGAGCTTTCAAATAGTCCCGACAAAATCCCGATCCTTCCCAATATGATAAGTATGCTTCAAAAAGATCCACAGCAACTTATCAATAATACATGCTATTAATTATTCTGTTCTCAACATTTTCTTTAGATCCGCTAATGGGAAATAGTCCATTCATGAGGTCATCTAACCCTAAAACCTCAGGAATACCGAAATTTCCATACCCAACTCAACTACATAAATCAAATGGCTGATATATCACTCACACCCTATTATTCTGCTGAAGCACCCATACAGGATTTTTGGCCACGTAACATCACATGAACCCCGAAAGCCTTAAAACACAGTAATCACCATGCTACTATCCACGCATCCACAAACCAAAACTCAAGGTCCCTTCCAAAATGCACACTATTCACATATGATATCCAACAATGTTAACACCACATTAATTTCTATTGCCTATTTATGAGAAGGCCACAATGTACCACATATTCCTTACGCCCATAGTAGACAACCAACTCGAGCCTTTGTCGAACCATCGAGACCCTTTTGAGATCCACCCATACGTAACTAAGCCATCAGGGCTACACATTCCCAACTCTAACGAGTCACACAAACCATCCAATAAAAGAGTGCTTCCACAAATACGAGTAGAGATTTCCTATTCAAAGGACCAATTACTTTATCGCTATGCTTACCCAATACCATAGAGCAGACCCATTTCTTTGGATAGTTGATATGCAATAATTCCAGTCAAATCCAAACATTGTCCCATGCAAGATCTTAGACCTTAGTCATATACAAATTAGGGGAACCTACCAATACCACATATAGATATACCTTAGGACAAAACTGACATAATGCAATCCTTATGTCACTGATGGAGTCCTCCACTTAGCACGAAGACATAGAAAAAAACGTCTGATAATCCGCAGAACTAACCTTCACAGCTTGTACAACACAAATCACCAACCATGCTTCCGCACCTCCATATAAACAACTAAATAGTCTCTCAATACCTCTGTATTTCTAGTCTGGATGACATGTTGGGAAAATCTCTGAGCATCCCCAACTCCCTCATTGCTTGTCTATAGTATCACAAACCACTAGCGCATAGCAGACACCGAAAGTGTAATATTGCACACGAGTGGATTTAAAGTAACATAAGTTATAAGCTTCAAGCTGAATCAATATTGCACGATAAGGAATGAAAGAATGTGAGATTATCCTAATAGTTTTATAGCTTCTTGAAGATAAGTACAGAGACTCTACTAAACTTGCTTATGACTCTTAGCACCTATGAACCTAGAGCTTTGATACCAACTTGTCATAACCCAAAATTCATCCGAACAAGTCGTGATGGCGCCTAGTCTCTAAACTAGGTAAACCTAGCATTTACTGAAATAACATTAGCATTTACTGACTTCAAATTAAATAACTCTCATTAAATCACAATTCCCCAAAACCGGCAGTACAAGTCATAAGCCTTTCAAAGAGTAGTTATATAAAATAAATACAACACTGTTCAAGAATATGAAGGAATTAATGCAATGTAAATACAAATGAAGGTGACTACATGGCCAGTAAACGTAACAATAGGTTATCATGAGTCTCCACCGCGACCATCCGCATATCTACAATCGATCAATACCTAGATCTGTATATAAAAATGTACAAAAGTATAGTATGAGCACACCACGGTGGTGCCTAGTAAGTATCAAGACTAACCTCGGTGGGGTAGTGACGAGGAACAGTCAAGACACCTACTAGTCAAACAAAATAAGCAAGATATAATAGTGAAATATCGAGATAAAGATAACGAGATAATATCAACAGCGGAGAGAAATCAAAATACAAATAGTAGGAACAATAAAGGGAGAACACGGGTACTAACAAATGATAACCAAGTAAATCAGATAACCAAGTAAATCGGATAACCAGGTAAATCAGATAACCAAGTAAGTTAGATAACCAATTAAATCAGATAACCAAGTAAATCAACACTGACATAACAGTAACAGAGAAAAGTAAGAGCGTATTCAAAGAAAGAAGGCAATACCAACTCAATCAATCACATCATGTCTAATACACAATTGTGACCATCTCAATCCTCGATTTCTCATATCATAATTCCAACTTCCGAACCTTCAGAACACATGGCGTCTTGTTCCCCCATAATTTCTATCTCACTTTTAACAACAAAATCCACATGTTATATAATACATAATGTCTGTACAAATGCACTCAAGATGTTCAAAAAGTCTCATTTACCTAATATAAGTACAATTTCTAAACTAATTTGTAAAGCCAGCGAGAACAAATGGAGTTGTTTCTTTTGAAATCATTTGAGTAAAGAAGGTACAACTTTCAATTAAAATACAACATCGAATGGATTATTACTTTTAACATGGGAGTTAATAACTTAAAACTTAGTAGAAATTCCCTTTTAAGCAAAATACAATCTCAGGCTGTTAAGGGGATATAATGTAGAAACTAACTGAATCAAAGATGTAACAATTATTGAAGTTTGAAGTATTGGAATGTGTATATATAAATACAACGAGGTATTGAAAACACTATAGGTTCCAACAAAAAGGATCACAACAATAAAAGGATTTAAATAGTTAAAGCACTTAAATTGATATCAACAAATAAACACATCAACAGAAAGTGCATGACATCACCCTTATTGCTTTTACTCTGGTTCTCATTATAAGAATCAATATTCACTTTTATTCTTTCTTGTTGCGGCATGCAACCCGATCCAAAATCATATAATACCGTTGTAGTGTGCAACTCGATCCCATTTTACATAATACCATTGCGGTGTGCAACTCGATCCTATTTCACATAATACCATTGCGGTGTTCAAACCGATCCCATTTCACATAATACTGTTACGGCGTGCAACTCAATCCCATTTCACATAATACAGTTGCGACGTGCAATCCGATCACATTTCACATAATATTGTTGCAGCGTGAAACTCAATCCTATTTCACATAATACCTTTGCAGCGTGTAACCTGATCCCATTTCATATAATACCATTGTGGCATGCAACCCAATTCTATTTCATATAGTACTCAACCACTCAGTACTGTATATTGCTCATACGGTCCATGCAAGATCTATGTCCATGGAAGATCCATTCCTCAATAATATCAACCGCACTCACTTGGGGTATGTACAGACTCCGGAGGGACTCCTATAACCCAAGCACTATCACAAAACAGTGTAACTGCTATGGCCTGCAGCCATATCCTATAACTTCCACTTATAATCAGGCTCTCGGCCTTACTCAGTCATCAATCCCTCCAGTCTCACCCACGAGCTAATAATGTCATGAAAACTAACCCGGAACAATGATATGATGTATCAATCAATAACATCTGAGACTAAGATATGATATAAATGCATGAATATGACTAGGTACAAAATATCAATGAAATCAGTGAGATGAGAGCAAGAAATGACTACTAGGGGTCTCAATAGTATTGGCATAACACCTAAACATGGTATCTAGTATGATTGACAGCACAATTACTTTATCATATGATACAAATACGGATATCAACAAGATAGAGTCACTATACGGTGCCATGGAATCAACCAGGTCACAATTCTCATGGTGCTCGCCCGCACGCCCATCACTTGGCATGTGTTTCACCACAATACCAATCGCATAACACATAATTAAGAGCTTCGAACCCTCAGAACCAAGCTTCAAAGCGTTACTTACCTCAACCCGGGCAAAAATCCTACTCCCCAATGCCTTTACCCCTTAAATCGATCTCCAAACATCCTGAATCTAGCCAATTAATACAATACAATTAATATAGGCTAAAGGGATCAATTCCCCAAGAAAAATGTCAAATTATAGCCAAAAACACCAAATCGTCTCGAACCCGTCCCCCGAGCTCACGTCTTGAAATCCGACAAAATGTTCACAAAACGCGAAGCTCATTTATTCACGAGTCCAACCATACCAAATTTACTTCAACACGATAACAAAACCCCATTCAAATCCTCAAAATCCTAACTCAAAAGTTGTTCCTATATTTCCCCAACTTCTCACCCTAAATCACAAATAGATGATAAAATTAAAGATATAATCAAGTGACTAAACCAAAACCGAGTAAGAATCACTTAACCGAATCAACTCCACAAAAATTTCTTCAAGAATCGCCCAAATCTGTAGTCTCTAGCTCAAAATATGAAAAATGGGTTCAAACCCTCATTTTTTAAGTTCCTACCGTCTGCCCAGATTTTCTTCTTCATGAACACGACCGTCCTCTCGCGTTTGCATAGATCACTCTGACTACCTCTTAGATTTACTCTTCACGAAAGCAACCTATGCTTTGTGGACTTAAATATTTACCAGCTCAACCTATCGTGAATGCGGCCAAACACCTTGCGAATACGTAGGCTAAAGACCTGGGGTCTCCAGTTGCCTCAAACCTCTTCGTGAACGCGACACCACACACGCGTTCGCGATGCACACACTGCCCTACCCTTAGCGTTTGCGTCCTTTCCTTTGCAAATGGGTAGAACAAAAATATCACTATCTCAGAAATACTCTTCGCAAACGCGAGGCCTCTCTCGCGAATGTGTATGAGGAAACCAAGAAAATGCAGCTGGAAATATCAGCAATCTCAGCAAGGCCAAAAATGATCCATTAACCATCTGAAACTCACCCGAGGCCCTCGGGATGTCAACCAAACATACCAACACGTCTCATAACATCATACAAACTTAGTCAAATCTTAAAATCACTTCCAACAACATCAGAAATGCGAATTACACACATATTTAAGCCTAATGAACTTTGAGATTTCCAAATTCTACAAACGACGTCCAAACCTATCAAATCAAGCTCGATTAACCTCAAATTTTGTACACAAGTCACAAATGACACCACTGACCTAGTCCAACTTTCAAAAATCCAATTTGACACTGATATCAAAAAGTCCACTCCTGGTCAAACTTTTAAAAATTCCAACTCTTTGCATTTCAAGCCTAATTTTATTAGGGACCTCCAAAATCCAATCCAGACACGCTTCTAAGTCCAAAATCACCTAACGGAGCTAACAAAACCATCAAAATTCAATCCGATGTTGTTTATATATAAGTCAATATCCGATTAACTTTTCCAACTTAAGTATTCAAATTGAGAGACTAAGTGTCTCAATTCATTTTGAAATCACTATGGGTCCGAACCAACAAACACGATAAGTCATAATACAACTGTAGAACAAAAAAAAAGCAGAAAATGAGAGAATGGGGCTACAACTCTCGAAATGACCAGCCGGGTCGTTGCTTTCTCCCCCTCTGCAACAAATATTCGACCTCGAACGGGTCTAGAAACATACCTAGAGCCGTAAAATAGTTGTGGATAACTATTCCATATCTCCCGCTCGATCTCCCAAGTAGCCTCCTCCACCGGTTGATCTCTCCACTGTACTTTCACAGAAGCTATATCTTTTGACCTTAACTTTCGAATCTGCTGCTCCAAAATAGCCACAGACTCCACATCATAAGTCAAATCACCATCCAACTGAACCGTGTTGAAATTCAAAACATGAGATGGATCGCCGATATACTTCCGGAGCATTGAAACATCAAATATTGGTTGAGATTTCAGACTGAAACTCGATAAAGAAGACAAACAAATTATATATATTTCGTATGTCGAGGTAGAAACGGTATACAAAATATTACAACTTACATAATTGTATATAAATTATATACAAGTTGTAGTTTTTGACCGAATTCTGTACAAAACATATGTATTTAAGTTGTAGATAAATTGTAGATTCTGACCGAATTTGTATATATTTTGTAATAAAACATTTTTTACTTTATGTAAAATGAAAACTTAGACAAACTTGGCTAAATAAATTTAAAATCCTATATATATATATATATACAAAATAAGAATCTGTTCAAAATTACTTGATTTAAATGAGATGCCTTGCTTCGTAGGTAACCTAATAGATAATAGATTCAATTAGAAGGGCAAAGAGAAAATTCAACTAAGTAAGGACTTCGTCCGGATGCGTATCCATGATTTTAGGTCAGCATGTGGAAGTTCTAAAATATCTTTTTGGTATTCGGTATTTGTATTGAATCAAAGCTTTCGTGTTATATATGAGTAAAAATATAATTTAATAAATATAATTTCATAACCAAAACTCAAATCCCATAATTTTTTAAAAAATTCTAAAATATCTATCATTAGTTGCTGTTTAATTATAATTTTAGCCTAACATGCCATCTCAAGTCAAATTGGATTGATGCACGGTATTGTCGGCATATTCAACTTAAATTTTAATTATATAACTTATAAACGAGGTGGAAAACATCACGATTCATAAATGTTGTGCTAGTTGGCCTGTCCCAAAAAATAAATACTATGTAGTACTTCTCATAATAGACTAACATATCTGGATTTTTTTTTCGTTGGTGATCCCTGATATTGGATTGGGCAGACCCCTACCTGTACTGCTGTACATTAATAACCAAATGAGAAAACATATGATAAAATAATATTTATAACGAATCATAAAACCGATCCTTGATTTTTCTGTTGTTTGGTGTTTTTGTGATAGTTATATCCACGTACAAAATTTTAGGTTCCAACTTCCATCCCCATTTTGATTGAAAAGTGCTTGTACCACGCCATGTGAGATTTGATAGAAAATTTGATTCTATGAAATAACATCAACAAAATATCCAATTTATGAAATTGATGACAGATAAATCATCAATATTGTTTGAGACAACTTTGTCTCAAGTTCATCAATATTGAATACAAGTTATAACACCGGACTCATCTGAATTTAATATCTTCTATGCGGTATATATATATATATATATTTATTTAAAAATTTATTAGAGTTAAAATAAAAAGTAGGTACGAACTCATAATAAAAATTAATAAGTTTAGCGCTAAAAATCTTAGAAGTTGAATTTATAGAGTTTAAATTTTCTAATCCACCTCATCATGCAAGTAACTACCATGAAATTTTAGATAGTAATATTTTTAATGTTTCACTCAATGTTTGTTAGCTGCTGTAAAAACTCGGCTACTTCGAATTTACGTCGTATAAAGTTTATTAAAAAAGGAAACACTTTCTATATAACAATATTTTTTCAATTTTTAAGGTTCGAAACTGAAATTTCTTGTTAAGGTTGAACATATGCTGAATATAATTCTAAGCACATTATTAGTCTCAAGCCCTTTTGTTTCGTTAATAAGTACCAGAGGCGGAAATAATATAGAAAAAGAAGTCAAATTTCGATACTCGGGCATACATATACTTTAATAAACTTCTTTCACTTTTCGAAACATTTAAGATTAAAAAGTCAGGCTATGAAAAGTTAAGTGGTTAAGCATAGAAAATGTTGTTAACTTTTAAGACTAAGCAGTCCATTTTCCAAGCCACTATACGTCTTTGTTAGGAAAATATCATGTGAAACACTCCAAAATTCCATAGAACTAAAAGATATTTTCAAGAGCAATATTATTACACCTCAAATGAAGGAGGATTATGACATATACTAACACAAATATAGACTTGTGTGAAGTATTGATCAAAATGTATTGTGGTTCGTTCTATATTTAGATATTTCGCAAGAGTATACTTGTCACGATCTAAATCCAGACGTATCGTGATTGCGCATAATGATAAAATTAGGCAAGTCGAAATTATTTGTATACTTCCAAAATTTAATAGAAAACGAATCAAGAAATTTAAAGTAGCAAAGTGTTTCATAGACAGAGGTAAAACCTAAACCACAATTAGTCTAGAAATGAAGCAACTATAACAGTTTGGATCCAAATACAACAAAAGAAAAGACAAGGAAGGAGAAAATAAAATCTACCAACGCCAGGCAGCTACCTCGCTATCTCCAACGGTCAGCCACGAAACTACCAACACCCTTCACGTTCAAACACTTTTGGTTCTGCACACAAAGTGCAGGGTTTAGCTTGAGTACAACCAACTTAGTAAGTAAAAATAAAAAATAAGGCAACAACAACAACAACAATAACAACCTAGTATAATCCCACAAGTGGGGTCTGGAGAGGGCAATATGTACACAGACATTACCTCTACTCCGAGGGATAGAGAGGCTATTTCCAGGAGACCCTCGGCTCTAGGAAGCTCAAGAGACGATGTATTAGTACTATCAATTTACTCATAATAAAATAACATAAAATAATCTAAAATACATAACATAAAATAACAAAATAACATCAATATAAGAAATATATGAAATATGAAAAAGATGAAAGGTATACTAATATCCAGCAGATAAAGTCCTGTATCAGTAGTTTATTAGTAGCATCCTAAGACTATTCCTAACTTGTTAGTCCAAATGTAGTGCGCAGTAGAATTATCCACAACTTCCCCCTAACCTACAACCTTGATGCTCGACCTCCACAATTTCCTGTCAAGGGTCATGTCCTCAGTAATTCTAAGACACACCATGTCCTGCTTGATCACCTCTCCCCAATAGTTCTTACGCCTCCCTCTACCTCTCCTCATGCCCATCACAACCAGTCGCTCACACCTTCTCACCGGTGCATCAGTTCTCATCCTTTGAATGTGACCGAACCATCTGAGTCTAGCTTCCCGCATCTTGTCCTCCATGGGGGCCACACCACACCTTCTCTCGAATATCTTCATTCCTAATCTTATCCATCCTTGTATGCCCACACATCCACCTCAACATCATCATCTCTCCTGCTTTCATCTTTTGGATGTGTGTGTTCTTAACCGGTAAACACTTGGTCCCATACAATATGGCAGACCTAACCACTGCCCTTTAAAACTTACCTTTTAGTAACGACGACACTTTTTTATCGCATTGGACTCCCGTCACAATCCTCCACTTCATCCACCTCACCCTTATACGGTGTGTGACATCCTCATCGATCTCCCCGATCCCCTGAATAGCTAAACCAAGGTATTTGAAACTACCCCTCTTAGGGATGACTTGAGAGTCAAGCCTCACTTCCACTCCCGCTTTTGTCGACTCGGCCCAAAATTTGCACTCGAGATATTCCGTCTTCATCCTGCTCAACCTAAAACCCTTAGACTCAAGGGCATGTCTCCAAACCTCTAACCTCTCATTGACGCCATGTCATGTATCGTCAATTAGGACTATGTTAATAGCAAATAGCATGCACTATGTCACCTCTCCTTGAATATGATGCGTTATGGAATCCATCACCAGGGAAAATAGGAAAGGACTGAATGCAGACCCTTGGTGCAACCCCGTAACAACAGAAAAATGCTCGGAGTCGCCTCCTACTGTCCTAACCTAAGTCTTAGCTCCATCATAAATGTCTTTAATCACCCTAATGGAGGCAACTGGGACCCTTTTAACCTCTAAGAAGCTCCATAAGACCTCCCTTGAAACCTTGTTGTATGCTTTCTCTAAATCGATAAACACCATGTGGAGACCCTTTTTCTTATCCCTGTATTATTCCACCATCCTCCTAATAAGGTTGATAGCTTCTGTGATATATCGCCCCGGTATGAACCCAAATTGGTTGTCTGAAATAGACACCGTCCTTCGCAATCTCATTTTTACCACCCTCTCCCAGACTTTCATGGTATGACTCAGTAATTTGATACCACTATAGTTGTTACATCTTTGGATATCGCCTTTATTTTTATACAAAGGAACCATTGTACTCAACCTCCATTCTTTAAGCATCATATTAGTTTTGAATATAATATTAAACAACCCAGTAAGCCATTCCAAGCCCGCTCTACCCACACACCTCCAAAGTTCAACCGGAATTTCATCTGGCCTGATAGCTCTGCCCCTTCTCATCTTAAGCATTGTCTTCACGACCTCATCAACCTCAATGTCCCTATAATAACTTAATTCATGGTGACCGCACGCATTCCTCACTTCACGTAGTATAATATTATGATCCCCATCTTCATTTAGAAGTTTGTGAAAGTAGGTCTGCTATCTCCTCTTAATCTGGTCGTCCCCCATAAAAACTTTGCCGTCCTCATCCTTTATGCACCTTACTTGGTCCAGATCCCGATATATCCTCTCTCTCACTTTAGCAAGTTGGAATAACTTCTTCTCCCTGCCTTTATTCCCCATTTCCTCATACAGACGAGCAAAAGCTGTTGTCTTAGCCTCCGTTACTGCCATATTCGCCTCCTCCCTAGCTACATTATGTCTCTCACTGTTCTCTCTCTTCTCCTCCTTGCCACTGCTCTCTACTAACCGTAGGTAAGCTACCTTCTTCGCTTCCACTTTACCTTGGACAACTACATTCCACCATCAGTCTCATTTATGGCCACCGGTGCGGCCCCAAGATATCCCTAACACCTCTCTCGCTTCCTTCCTTATGTAGTCTTCCATATTGACCACATAGTGTTTGCATCCCCAATACTTCTCCAAGCTCCTATTGCTAATAACCTTCCTTCTAACTTATGAGCTTTATCCTTAGTCAAGGCAGCCCACCTAATCCTCGAGCGGCCTCGTACTGACCTCTTCTTCCTCCTTATCATAATACCAATCTCCATCACCAAAAGCCTATGTTGCGTAGCCAGGGTCTCACGTAGGATAACTTTTCAATCCTCGCACAACCTTCTGTCGCATCTCCTGAGGAGGAGATATTCAATTTGAGTCTTTGCCACCGAACTTTGGTAGCTAACCAAATGCTCCTCCCGCTTCGAAAAACTCGAGTTTGCAATCACTAGATCGAATGCCTTGGCAAAGTCCAACAGCGAAGTGCCCCCTCTTTTTCGCTCCCCAAAACCGAAGCCGCCATGCACCTTAGTATAACCACTTGCAGACGACCCAATATGCCTATTGAAATCTCCTTCCATAAACCTCTTGGAAGGCGGAATACTACGAACTATGTCATCCAAACCCTCCCCAAAAGTGTCTTATTATATCCTCATCCAAACTTACTTGCGCGCGTACACACTAATGACATTTAAAGTACACTCACCCACCACCAACTTTATAGTCATTAGTCTATCATTCATCCACCTGACCTCTACCACCGACTATCTAAGATGGCTATCTACCAGGATACCCACTCCATTCTTATCCCTCAGGACTCCAGAGTACCACAACTTATACCCATCCGCATTTCTCGCCCTCGTTCTGACCCACCTAGTCTCCTGGACACACACTATATTAATCTTCCTCTTCTGAATGATCTTCACCAACTCTATAGACTTACTCGTTAGCGAACCTATGTTCCATGAGCTGATTCTCAACCTATAGGCTCCCTTTTCCCCTCTACCTCCCCTACCTCTTGTCCTACATACTGACCCTGGCCCCTACACATTGCCCCACACTCTGCCCACCTGAGGACATGCCCTAATTCTATCATCCCAGACTACAACCACAACGTCTACAACAAATCTAAAGAAACTCGCTAGTGCACAACGTACAACGAATCAAACTAGAAGGAAACAAGTGACTACAAGTACACCAATTGAATGATTGAACTATTATGAACTAAACTAACACCAATTTAGCTAACACCAAAAGGGAAACAGTAGAACAAGAGGTACCAACTCCCAAGAACAAAACCTATGTTGATTTGTTGTACTCGATGTAGTTGTACGCTCACGCACCACTTACCACCACCCTTTGCTGACGTCGTCCATGTTGCTCTCCTTTGCTAGCGCCCAATTTGTCTCCAACAACTTGGAGAATTTCCCTTAAAACACAGAAAATACCGCAACCCAAAAACCAAAAGGGTTGTGTCCGCTACCGCTGGTGTAGCCCTGTCAGTAGTAGAGAAAATGTAGGAAAAAAGCAGAGAACTACACAAAACTCACCAAGTTAGGTAATCCTTGATGGCATCAAAGAGAGAAGAGATGCGAGATTGGTTACTTTAGAATCAGAGATCTAAAAATGGACAACACATGATTAGCTAAAAACAATGTTGTTGGAAAATACAAGAAACAACCTAGGCGTCTGTACAACGTGTGGTTTGCAAGGAAACAAAACTTCCAAAACAGGAGCTGCAATGACCCGTCAAGACCAAAGATGAAATTTTTGGGTTCAACGGATAAAAATGCAACCCAAATAGTTAAAAAAAGAAAGACCGAAAGCCCTAAAATTCTACAAATATGCTAAAAGAGTAAAATTCAGGGAACCAAAAGAAAAGACAGAAAAGAATGGGTCAAAAAATAGTTCAGTGAGAGCTAAAATTTGGCTAAAACAGAAAATATAATAAATAAATAAAAGAGTAGCTAGACCTTAGAACGAAAGAAGCAAGACAATGTGAGTTAAGAATAGTCGGAGAGCATGAGATCGCCGGAAAACTTACCAGATAGCGTGAGATTTCAGCACCGATTGTGAGGCGACACTGATAGTGAGCATATAAAGAGAGCAGATCTGGTGTTGTTCCTATCCTCCTCTAGAAACAAATATAAGAATGCCTTACCAAATCAAGATTGAAAAGGGAGTAGAGATAAGCAAAACTGAAAAGCTTCTGCTAAAATCTGGCAATGCCACCGTCACAGGTACCGCCGTAGGTTTCACACAGTAATAGTGCAAAAAAAATAAGGAATTAAAAGATAGTGGCGAGCTACACAATTATAATTCATTTTCGGCAATCTTAACAAGGAAAAATAGACCTTCTTTTCAAATCCAGGAAATCAAGTTAAATCAATTGTTTATGCCAAGTTCAAGTAAAACCGGATAGAAATATCTTTCAGAAGTTTTCAAAATAGTGATATAAGACAATTATGTGCAACAATAATAAAATCATACACAACCTTTCAAGGCATCAATCACTTAGTCCTCCCATTCACTCCAACCTCACGATCACGCATTCCTCACGATCACTCAGCACTCGACACTCGCACTCAGTAGGTACCTACGCCCATAGAGGGTGTATACACACTCCGAAGGGGCTCCTACAGCCCAAGTGCTGTATCAAGACAATTATGGAAGAATTCTATGCAACATGCCGCGACGTACAACTCGATCCCATAAATATCCTCACAATCATGTCCTCAGCCTCACTCACTCATCTATTTCTCAAGTCTCTCGTGCTCTCAGAAAATCAGGAAAATAAGCCTAAACAACAATAACATGATGTATCAATAAGAATAACAGAGATTGAGATATGATGTACGAGTAAAATTGAGACTGAGTACAAATGGCATTTAGCAGGCAATTCAACACGTAAAATAACCTATATGGGTCATAACAATACCAACGCATCTCCTAATCATGATTTCTAACATGAGTTACGATCAAATTTCTATGACACATAGGGAGCATATAGCTAATAACAAGTTATTCAATTTTACAATTTCACGGAATGGACCAAGTCATAATTTCCACAATGCACGCCCATATGCCCGTCACCTAGCATGTGTGTCATCTCCAAAATAATCACATAGCACAAAATTTGGGGTTTCATGCCCTTAGAAACAAATTTAGAACTCTTACATACCTCAACCGAGCAAAACTCTACTCCAGAATGCCTTTGCCTCGCAAATAGGTCTCCAAATGTTCCGAATCTAGCCACAAGCAGTACTATACAATCAGTATAGGCTAAATAAATCAATTTCACAAGAAAAATATAAAAGTATAGCCAAAATCCTAAATCGGCTCAAACCCGCCCCTAAGCCCACGTCTTGAAATCCGACAGAGTGTCTCAAAACCCGAAATCTCATTTGCTCACGATTCCAACCATACCAAATTTATTCAAATAACAAAATCTCATTCAAAACCTAAAAATCCTAGCCCCAAGAACTCTTCCTCATTTTCCCCAAATTTTCACCCCAAACCACAAATTAGATGATAAATTTAAAGGAAAAATCATGATATTTGACAAAAATTAGATAGGAATTACTTACCCCAAACACCCACACAATAATCTCTCCAAAAATCGTGTTCTGCCGAACTCCTACTTCAGTTTTATAATATGAACTCGAAACCCTCATTTTGAATCATTTAAATCTTCCCAGATATACCTTCATCACGAACGCAACTTTCATCTCATGTTCGTGTGGATCTTATTGACTAATCCTCAGATTAACCCTTCGCTAACGCGACCCCAATTTTGCGCTCGTGAAACTTTGCCAACTCCACTCATCGTGAACGTGACCACTGCCCCGCGAACTCGTAGACCAAAAGCCCGAGGTTCCCAGCTACTTCAACACCTCTTTGTGAAATCTTTACCACTTTTGTGTTTGCGATTCTTTCTCAGTCAAAACCTTCGCGTTCACATCCTCTTCTTCGCAAATGAGAAGAACAAAATTCCTCAGCCCTCAATCATCCTTCACGGATGCGAGACCCTTCTCGCGAACGCGTAGGAAGAAACAGAAGAAACACACCAGCATACAACAGTTATCAGCAAACAAGCTATGTTCGAAAATGGTCCGTTAACCACCCGAATTTCACTCGAGGCTCCTGGGGGACCTCAACCAAACATACCATCAAGTCCCAAAACATCATATCACTTTAGTCAAACCCTCAAATCACCTCAAAAACATCAAAAACACGAATTGAACACATATTCAAGCCTAATGAACTTTGAAATTTCCAAATTCTACAAACGACATCGAAACCTATCAAATCATGCCAGATTGACCTGAAACGTTTTACACAAGTCATAAATTACACCACGAACCTACTCCAACTTCCAGAATCCAATACAACCCTAATATCAAAAGGTTCACTACTGGTCAAACTTTCTAAAATTCCAGCTTTCACCATTTCAAGCCTAATTCTTTTATGGATCTCCAAATCACAATCCTGATGCGCTCCTAAGTCCAAAATCACCTATCAGAGCTAACATAACCGTCAAATTCAAATCCAAGATCTTTTAAACAAACATTCATCCTTGAACGGGTCTAGAAACATACCTAGAGACATAAATAGGTGCGAATATCTGCTCTGTATCTCCCGCTCGGTCTCCCAAGTAGCTTCTTCTACGAGCTGACCTCTCCACTACAGCTTAACTAAAGCTATATACTTTGACCCCAACTTTCGAACTAGCTATTCCAAAATGGCCACCGGCTCCAAATCATAAGTAAAATTACTATCTAACTGAACCATGCTAAAATTCAAAACATGAGACGGATCGCCGATATACTTTTGGATCATAGAAACATGAAATACTGGACGCATACTTGACAAGATAGGTGGCAAGGAAAGCTTGTAAGCAACATCCTCATTCCTCTCAAGTACCTCAAAAGGCCCAATGAACCGAGGGCTCAACTTGCCATTCTTCCCGAACCTCATAACGCGCTTCATGGGTGAAACATTCAGCAGAACCTTCTCCCCAACCATGGAAGACACATCACAGACCTTTCTATTGGCATAACTCTTCTGCCTAGACTGTACCGTGCGAAGCCGCTCCTGAATCACATTAACCTTGTCCAAAGCATCCTGAACCAAGGCAGTGCCCACAAGCTAGACTCACCTGGCTCAAATCAAAACATCGAACATCTACACCGTCTACCATATAAAGCTTCAAACAGAGGCATCAATGCTCGACTGATAACTGTTTTTGTAAGAAAACTCCACGAGTGGCAACAACTAGTCCCATGATCCCCCAAAATCAATGACACAAGTGTGTAGCATGTCCACTAATATCTTAATAATGCGATCGAACTGTCCATCCATCTAAGGGTGAAATGTTGTGCTCAACTCAACCTTAGTGCCCAACTATTGCTACATGGCTCTCCAAAACTATAATTTAAACTACATGCCTCTATTTGAAATGATGGAAACTAGCACAACGTGAAGGCGAACAATCTCTCTAACGTAAATCTCCGCCATTCGCTTTGAGGAATGAGTAGTACCAATTGGAATGAAGTGCGCGGAGTTGGTCATCCGATCTACAATCATCCAAATAACATAGAACTTCCTCAAAGTACATGGGAGCCTAACTATGAAATCCATGGTGATCTGCTCCCACTTCCACTCTAGGATCTCAATCCTCTGAAGAAATACACCCGGTCTTTGATGCTCATATTTTACCTACTGACAGTTGAGACACCGAGCTATAAACCCAACCATATCCTTCTTCATTCTTCTCCACCAATAGTGATGTCACAAGTCCTGACACATCTTTGTGGCACCCCGATTGATGGAATACCACGAGCTGTGAGCCTCCTCAAGAATCAAATCTCGTAGCCCATCTACGTTGGGCACACATATCCGGCCTTTCATCCTCAACACTCTATCATCTCCAATAGTCATATCTCTTATATCAACATGTTGAACCTTATCCATGAGGATAATCCAATGAGGATCATCATACTGGCACTCTTGATGTGATCAAATAAGGAAGGCCGAGAAAACACAAATGCTAGAACTCATCGGGGCTCTGAAAAATCTAATCTCACGAATTAGTTGGCCAAGGCTTGAACAACAACTGTAAGAGGCCTCTCACTAATAGGAATGAATGCAAGACTACACATACTTACTACCTTCTTACTCAAGGCATCAACCACCATATTGTCCTTTCCAGGATGATACAGAATAGTGATATCATATTCCTTTAGCAGCTCTAACCATCTCCGCTGTCTCAAATTTAGATCCTTCTTCTTGACCAAATGCTAGAGGCTACGATGATATGTAAATAACTCACAAGACACATTATAGATATAGTGCCTCTAAATCTTCAATGCATGAACAATGGCAGTGAACTCTAAATCATGAACGGGTTTGTTCTTCTCATGGGGATTCAACTGACACGAATCATAATAAATCACTCTACCCTCTTACATAAAACAACACCCAATACTAATTTGAAAGGCATCATAATACACTGTATAAGAACCAAAAGTTGATAGTAGAACAAGAACTGGAGTTGTGGTCAAGGCAGTCTTGAGCTTTTGAAAGCTCTCCTCACACTCATTTGAACACCTGAAAGAAGCTCCCTTTTAGGTCAATTTGTTCAAGGGCCATGCAATAAACGATAAAACCTACAAGAACCAACAGTAATAACTATCCAAACCAAGAAAGCTCTAAATATCCATAGCTGAGGACGGTTTGGGCCAACTCTGCACCACCTCTATCTTTTTCGAATCCACCCGAATTCCCTCACTAGACACCACGTGCTCCAAGAATGCTGCTGAAACTGAGCCAAAACTCACACTTAGAGAACTCGAAATAAAGCTTCTCTTCTCTCAACCACTGTAACACAACCCTCAAATATTGGGCATGCTCCCCGTCTACAACAGTACACCAGGATATCATCAATGAACACAATAACAAACGAGTTGAGATAAGGCTGAAATACGCTGTTCATCAGATGCATGAACGTTACTGGGGCGTTGGTTAGCCTAAAAGTCATCACAAGGTACTCATTATAACCATAACGGGTTCTGAAAAGTGTCTTAAGAATATCCAAGTCCCGACTCTTCAACTGGTGATACCCCGACCTCAAATCAATCTTGGAGAACACCCTTGCTCCCTGAAGCTGGTCAAGTAGATCATCAATACACGACAAAGGATACTTGTTCTTTATTGTGACTATGTTCAATTGCTTATAATCAATGCACATTCTCATAGTACCATCCTTATTCTTCACAGATAGAGCCGATGCACCCCAAGGTGACACACTAGGTCTAATAAACCCCTTCTCAAGGAGTTCCTAAAGCCGCTTCTTCAACTCCTTTAACTTAACTGGTGCTACACAGTATGGAGGAATAGAAATAGGCTGAGTGGCCGACACCAAGTCAATACCAAAATTAATGTCCCTGTCCGGAAGTATGCTCGTCAGGTCTACAGGAATCACATCCAGAAAATCTTGCACCACCGAAACAAAATCAATAGTAGGGGTATTAGCACCAACATACCTCACAAAGGCCAAATGAGATAAGAAACCCTTCCCAACCATTTTCTGGGCTTGCAAATATGAAACCACTCTATTGGGAAGTCTATAGAACCTTGCCACTCAACTTGTGGCAATCCCAGGATCGCCAACGTAATCGTCTTAGCGTGAAAATACAAAATAGTATGACATGGAGAGAACCAATCCAACCCAAGATCACATCAAAATTAACCACACTAAACAACAATAGATCAACTCTAGTCTCCAATCTCCCAACAGTCACTACACACGACCGATATATACGGTTTGCAATAATAGTATCACCCATCGGTGTAGATACATGAACGGATGAAATTATAGACTCACACGGCATATCCAAATAATGAGCAATATATGATGACATATATGAATAAGTGGAACCAAGATCATATAATACAGAGGAATCCTTAAGGAAAACTAAGAAAATAGCTGTTGTGATCATGTGTTTTTTGCCATATACGAATTACTCCCATAAATTCAAAACAAAATAATCTCGTTTTTATTTGCAATTTTGATTTTTCATGGCATTATTCTGTTAATGGTTTGCATTTTGTGCATTTTTAAATAAAAGAAATACAAAATATAAGAGGCATGTGCACTTTGGAGTATTTTGCATTTTTAAGAAATTAATTAGCAATTGGGAAAGGAAATTCAAAAAGGGCTTAATTTGCACTTACGATCGATTTTAAGTAATTCTTTTTCTCTTAATCTTTTTTTAGTTATGTGATAATAATTATTGTATGACTAATTAGGTTTTTTAGGTTAATTAGGAATTTTTAGGTTTTAAATAATTTTAGAAATAAAAAAAATAAAATAATAGAAGAGAGAAAATCTGTAACTAAATAGGAAGGACCTAATTGGGACATATATACAATTAAATCAGCACAAACCCCTTTTCTCCTTCTAAAATCCGCCAGACCCACACCCTTTGACCCCCGACCCGAGCCGTTCGCGAAATATAAGTGCAACTACAACCCAAACATTTTCCCAGAGCCCTAGAGCTCAAGCGCTGTTCATCGTCGTTTCACCCGAACCCAAGCCCCAAAATTCCATCCAAATCTATGGCGAGTGAGCATCAACCCCTAACCCATGCGTCCCTCTATCTCCGCTCTTAACATTTCTAACTGTCTCTGATGGAAATGTCTTCCTACTCGCTCGAATTGAGCCTTATCTTTGATTGGAAGTTTTTTGAAAGGATTTGCTGGATGAGTATGAGGCGTTGGATTGATTTCACTCAATCCAAGCCCCACATTCATCAAGAATTCGTTTCTAAAAAGAAGCTAGATCATATTTTGTGAGAGGGGCTGAATAATTTGGAAATAATAGGTCGAAAGGTGTTCTGGGAACAAAGGGATTTTCCGAGTTGATTTTTTTTGATGAGGTCATTTAAAATTTAAGAAAAAACATGGAAACAAATTTTCTTCTTCTTTTGAATTCAGATTTGAGTTCCTGGGAGATACAAAATTGAAGTTCGAGCTATTTCTACTGTTGTTCTACTGAGTCGCTACTGAACCTCGATAGGATCCGAAATTAAAAGGTGTATTGTCGAGAACATTGTTATTAAAGGGATTTGAAATTTCAGGTTCGATTTCTTTCTCTTTCACGTCTCTGTTATAAAGTATTTTGAGCAGTGAGATTTTGTCCAGAATGACATTTGGTTTTGGCGTGATTATTATGTGGTTGAAGTGCTTCTTAGTGGTGTGATGTATTTGAATATTTTCAGTTAGTAGAATTTGGTTTTGAGTGGTCATTTTCTATGACTTAACTGTTATTGTGATGTCGAGTTTCATTTGAGTCAAGGTTTTGTGGCTTTCAATTGAACGATGTGTTCAACTTCGGTGACTGCTAAGCGAGCCTGAAACTATGATGTTTATTCTCAGGATGTTTGCATCCTGCCTTTGAGTGATTTATTCCTGAGAAATCTTTCTTATTTTCTGGAAGATTTGAGTTAGAATCACTCTCTTTACTTGAACAGTTGTTTCTTTTTTTTTTCTTTCTTTCAAAGTGTTATTGGGCAGAATTTTGGTCGTGTTGTTAAGGAATGATCGCTTCATAAGATGATCTTCTCTGCTTCTTCTCTTGCATATGGTGTCCTTATTATTTAAGTCAATCTTCTCGTGTCTTCTGTCTCAGTTTCAATATGTTCGACATGATTCACTGAAGAGTTTCCTTTTACCTTCTTCACGATCATCTTGCATGTTTTGTTGATTTGAAGCTGATGAGGTTTCAATTTGAATCAAAGGGGTCCCAATAACTGCAAATTTCTTATAGACCTTAGCCTTTATATTCTGTGATAGGTATGTCAGTTGTTCTTTCTTAACTAATGTTGCCTTAGTTTTAGTTCGTTTCTCAATCAAGAGTTCTGCTGATAAAATTGGGAACAACCTCTGCATTGTTTGCATTACTTTCTTCTTCAATTGTCATATAAATCTACACTCGAGTGTTCTTTTGAAATGAGTGTTTATCCTTTTGGACATGGTACTGTTTGTATTCAGAATTCTGGGGCTGCAAGAGGTTGCTTGTCCATTGAAGATGAAGTTATTTCAAATTTTGTGAGGGCTTGCACCTGCAAACTCAAACCTCTTCAGCCAAGTTGTCAATCTTCTTATCTATGCCCTTTAACTCCACCTCGCTGGTTAGATTTTTCTCAGATATATACTTCTTCCGAGTAGTGATAGTATCTTGCATGACATGATGTTTCTTTTCAACACCTACAACTGTAGTTACAACTGCAGGAACATGAATAATATGACTGCTAACATTGTCGTTCAGCACAATATTGATTGCCTCACGCCTCTCATCGATCAATTGGTTGCTACTCTTTTCAATATACCTCTCAACCTCTTCAACAGTGGAATGGATATTGCCACCCATATCATTCTTAGTTGTTGCTAGCCCTTCACATATATATGCTAACTTAGTTCCCATATCAGTTTCCACTTTAAGAGACTCTTCCTCTGCAATATTTACTTCATCCTTGCCCATGAGAATATTTTGTGAATCAACTAATGTAACAACTGGTTCCACTTCTTTATGTTTTCTTGCATGCATTTCCTCAGCCTTGGTTCTAATCATTGAAAGATCTTCCTGTACCATTGAAACTCGACATGCCACATCAAGTTCATGGTCTTATGTAACTTCACCAAATTGAACATCAAAAACTCCACCTGTAGCAGTCTCCGCAGCTGTTGAAGCATGAATTATGTAATTGCTATCCATATTGTTCCCCATAGTAACTAGTCATATTGCACTTTCTAGCAAGATAATGCTTTGCTTGATATCTCGGTCAGTATAAGGCTAGTCTTTCCGTAATGGTTTGGTGAGGTTATTGATGCACCTGGCAACAATTTGAATTTGTTGTTTCGGAATAGTAATAAGCATAGTTGTATATCACATAGACTGTTTTGAGTAAAATCACATCATATTTGGTGAATTCTGCATCTTTAGAAGATAGATATATGTTTAAAGGGTCAGTCACCTCTTTGTAGGGTGTTTGTTCAAATGAAGTTATGTGCTGGTTTGGAAGTATTCATATTACAACCATGGGTACAGTTCCCGTGATGTGGTTGTGATACTTAGTTTTTTTATAAGTAGGAGTGTTAAAGTTTTCCTTAGCTAAATAAAACTCTTTTCTTTAGAACTTCAGGTGCGCCATTTAGTAAACCTCCATGGCCCTTTCGCAAACTTGCAAACGCATTTTCATTTAGGCGCGCTAGTTAAATAATTCACTTTCCTAAATATGGGTGCATATTTATGTGACCCAAATCCAAATCTCAACGAAGTTGGAATGTGTCAAAATCCACGGGTGCATTTATCTGACGTGGTACGAGGTATGTTTTAATAACGTTGCAATTCTCTTTAAAATAATGATAAAAAAGGTTTAAGGTTAAAAATAACATAAGTTAAAACATGTTCTAAAATAAGATAATTTAAGGCAAATATGACAGTTGAGCAACCGTGCTAGAACCACGAAACTGGAAAATGCCTAACACATTCTACCGGTCTAACAGAATTCTTTACTCGGATTTATAGTTCGCAGACTGTTAAACTGAGTCATTCTTTCCTCAATTCGAGATTCTAACCGGTGACTTGGGAAACTATGTATATCCTAAGTGGCGGCTCTACAATTCTTTTAAATAATCGAATCCCGTTTCGATTGTCCTTTAATTGGAAAAACACCCTTTATCAACGCCCTTCGCCGGGTTGTAGTAGCCAAAATAAGGTATTACAGCTCTGGCGACTATGCTGGGGATTGAACCCAGAATCTCTGGTTCAGGGTTCAAGACTTCGAGCTTAGAATACTTGTTGTACTTGGCTTTGTTTATTATTTGATTTTACATGTTGACTTAATGTGCAAAATGATGCTTTTACCGCTTGATATTGTTTGAATTGTATATATACTGTTACGAAACCCTTCTCTCTTTATCTTTGGGGATGTGCTCTCTGGTTGAGACTCCCTATTTTGTTAGTATCATACCTTAAATTAGAAAGAGGCTCGGACACATTACAAAGCCAGACGATCTTGCGGGTCCTCGGTACGTATCCCCTCCTCAACTCGAGTTGTCCGCTCGGGTACAGAGTCTAGAACAAAAACCCAGGTGCTGCACTTAGTATAACTTAACCTCATGCCGGATCCCTAGTAGGAACGTTTATCTGCATCATGCATTTGACTTAGGGGATTCAACACAGGGGTTGAGTCTATCTAGGACATGTGACCCGAAATGCAAAGACCATCCTGATGCATATTACGTGCTACTTGTGCTTAGTTGTTTTGGATTTGCATGTTGACCGGATTGTGAAAAAAAGAGAGAAAAAAAAAAGAATTTTGAAAATAAGTGCTACTAGGGCTGACTGATACTAATCATTTGTAAAAGCAATTTTCAATGCAGCAGGATTTTTGAAAATAGGGAAAAAGGAGTAAAAAAAAAGAAAAGAGGCTTTTCAACAATGTTTTGGGTTTAGACAAATTGTTTTTCCCGAACTATGCCGGTTTGATTCTCACTTGTACAACCCCCATCGGTTCCAACCTCCCTTGTGGAAAAATGGCTTAAATAATTTTCAAATTTTCATTTGGCATCCCGAATCAATGGGGTGATGCTGTTATTGTCAAAAATAGCCCAATGCTCTCAAAGGGGACACTGGAAGGTTAATTTTGCACAAACGGTCACCTTTGGGTCTTTATTGTATTTTGGTCAGCTATCGGACACATCCTTGAAAGCTTCCTCCAGAAGTGCTAAAAGTCCGTGTTCGCAAAACTGGCTTATGGTTTTAGAAAATAAATTTCAAAAGAGTTTTTTTTTTTATTTTGAAGTCAAACAAGAATAAATTTACATGCGCTAATTCACCTTAATAAATGTGTAGGATGAGCACAATCCAAACCGGACCTTTTTCATTGGTAAGCCGAATCCCTTTGGAATTGCGGTTGTGGTGGAATGATTTTGGCTGGGAAGGACAAGATGAGATAAAGAAGTATTTGGGGGGCCTCCCCGGGTTATTGGAGATTGTGCCCCGAGGAGACATCACAAGAGCATTAGTTATATACTGGGACTCGACACACAATGTGTTCTATTCTCAGACTTTGAACTCACCCCAACATTGGAAGAAATAGCGGGATATATTGGAAATGGGGAGCTTCCTTTGAGACACAAGTATCTGGTTGCTCCAAGAGTGATAACGGTGCATAAATTCTTAGATACCTTGAAGAAAAGCAGAGTAGTACATGATTCGAACTTGTCGGCATGGTTCTACACTTTTTCATTTCTGTATTCCAGATACGGTCACATAGGGGGATTCAACAATCCAGAGAACAAAGTCTGCAGTAAGGGAAGCCGTGTCAAATAGGAAGAACACAGACGCTTCGCTTTTATGGTGGCTTTTCTGGGGCTTCTTATATTTCCAAGAAAGAATGAGAACATTGACATAAAGATAGCAGGGGTTGCCATCATTCTATCCACGCAGGCCAAGTGCACACTCGAGCCCGTGATAGTAGCCGAGATCTTTCGCGCTCTCACAGCTTGCAAGGCCGAAAACGATTTCTTTGAAGGGTGTAATCTATTATTACAAATGTGGATGATGGAGCATCTATGACACCGCCCTCGATTCATGAGTTATGGGTCCACTGAGAAAACTTGCATAGAGGAGTGTCACGTAAGAATTGAAAAGCTTAGCTTACCTGAAGGTGCAGAAAAACGGACTTCTTACCTCCAGTCCCTTACTACTAGTCAAATAGAATGGACATTAGGATGGTTGTCTGTGGATTAGATTGTGTACATGCCGGCAACAGAACAATATTTTCTCTTGATGGGTCTTAGGAGTATCCATCCCTATACCCCGCATCGGGTCTTGAGACAACTCGGAAGATGCCAGGTAGTGCAGAAAGACGAAGATCTTAGCATACGGGTAGTTGAGATTGGGCATGATGGTCAGTTCCCCGAAGCAATGGTTCACAAGATTTGGAATGAATTCTAATACCTGACAGCCAGCTCTTGTGTACAGAATCGGGCCAGAGGTGAAGTGTCACCGGGATACCTTGCCCGGTATAGGAGAGAAAATGAGTTTGAGAGATCGGCAAAAAGGCCTCACCTCCTGGAGTTCATTGAAACGTCACAGGAACAATGGGACTGGGTAGCCAAGGAAAATGAGTACAAGGCCACCATAGGAGGATTGGAAAGGCAAGTCCGAGAATTACAATTTGAAAATGGCTTGCAACCGCAGCAGGTGAGGGAGAAAAGAAAAGATTAACCAAAGAAAATGAGATGCTCCGAGCCCAAATCAAAAAGATGAAAGCAGCCGCAGAAAATCCTCCCAGGAGCTTAAAAGATGAAAACTTCAAAGATAATTTGAGGCAAAAAGTAACCGCATATGGGTCGACCTGAACAAGGTGGAAGGCGAGCTGTCCAGGGTTCGAAGACAATTAGCTAAAAGTGCGGAGGAACGAGGCCGCATCATTGAGAAATTAAAGGAAAAACATGACGATGAAGTTTCTAGGTTAAAACGGAGGGTCATCATGGTTGAGGGCAGGGCAGCCAAGAAAGTAAAGGATCTCAAAACCAAGAGAGAACATTGTTATGCAACGATAGCAAGGTTGGAGATGAATTTGAGGCAATTACAGGCAGCCGAGCAAACTCCAAAGGCGAGGGTTGAGCAAATTGGGCATTTATTTCTAGATTAGGGTGTTATTAGGGAAAGAGTACAGGAAATTGCAGACTACATCACCACAAGGTGCAGCCATTGCGAGGATATGACAAAATCCATATTCTTGCCACCGCCATGACTTTTTTCCGGCAAGTGATGGAAGACCTCCACCACCTCCAAGGGAGTTTAGCACGTAAGCCAGCGGCAAGGCCAAACGATGCCCGCGAGGCCCAGATAACTTGAGGCATTAATGTACTCCTAAAGATTGCACTATTAATTTATTAGTTTTTAAAGTCTATTAGTTTAACCGAGTCTGCATTTTCTTTATGCATAGTTGGTTGTCGTTCGAGTATGTAGTTCGTTTATCAGCATTTGTTTAATCTGTCACCTTTTGAGTCTTTTTAATTGAAGTATGTTGTTATAGAAATTTTCCCAAATATGTTATTCTCCATTTTTGTTTACAAGAACTACGCTCGGTCTGATTCATGCGGGGACATGATACGTAGGCAATCTACATAGGATTCGACAATAATTTAATAATATTGGAAATTGAATAAATATGTGACAGGGAGAGAATAAGGATAAAACAAAAGGGAGCTTCGCAAAATAAAAGCTAGGATGACGCAAGCAACCAATTCATATAGGGACCAATTGTTGTTTATGTGCATACATATCCAATATGTGGCCACATATGTGTCAAGAACCCAACCACTAAGGAGTCTTTGGTGTTGTGAAATTTCAGTTCCAAATTAGACAGGGGACTAGTACTCGTGGCATTCTGGCAACTCACTCCTACAACACGCGGTCGAAAAGAAAATAAATCATGGCCAACCAAGAAGCTGATGTTAGAATTATTGACCCCTCGAAGGAGGCAGAGGAATTGGACGTTAATTATATGAAAGAGGAAATGTAATATCTTAAACACCAAATGGCCGAGATGTACCGGGCTTGGGCAAGAGGACAGCCGCCCCCGACCTATCCTGCCAACCCAACCTTTATCCCGCCACTAGCCCAAGCACCTGACAAGTCCATCACTGATCCGCCTCCAAGTTTTCCTATATACTCACAGCAGCATGGTGCTACCTCTCAGCCACCGGCCCCACTACCGAAAGTTACTCCTCACCCTCCCTCGCCAATCGATTCTATCTATGTGGCACCTCCGCCTCCTACACTGCATATGTCGTCCAGCGAACCACTGCTTCAAGCTTACGACCCTCAATACTATCCCCCAGAACCTGCCTACAAAGCCTAGGAGCCTTACTCCTATGCTCCTCATCCTGAAATTCCAATGGGAGCTGAAAAGCGGATAAAACATTGCGAGCAAGAAGAAATGCTTAGAAATGTCGAGAGTCTGGAACAAACCTTCAGAAACATACAGTGATTAGGTGGCCAGGTGAGCATCGTATTCAAGTATATTTGCTTATTCCCGAGCGTGTAGTTGCCTCCAGTATTCAAAATGCCTAAATTTAACTTATATGATGGTCACGACGATCCAGTCACACATCTGAGAGGGTTTTGCAGTAAAATGAGGGGAGTAGGGGGAAAAGATGAATTGCTAATGGCGTACTTCAACTAGAGTTTGAGTGGATCGACATTGGAGTGGTATACTCAACAGGATCCCAATCGTTGGTATACCTGGGATGACTTAGCGCAAGCATTTGCATGCCACTTTCAATATAATCTCGAGATTGTCCTGGATCGTCTATTTGTGAAAAAGATGGAGAAGAAACACAATGAGAGTTTCAGAGAGTAGGGTTTTCGGTGGAGGGAACAAGCAGCCAGAGTTGATCCTCCCATGAAGGAGAGTGAGATGGTTGACTATTTTCTGCAAGCTATGGAACCTACCTACATTGGGCATTTGATATTAGCAGTAGGGAAGTATTTCAACGAAGTGATCAAGATGGGATGTATGGTTGAGGAAGGCCTCAAATCACACAAAATCATGAGCTACTCGGAAATTAAGGCAACTACTCAAGCTATCCAGGGTGGAGCTGGGGGAGATTTTGGGAAAAAGAATAATGAGGAAGTAGCGACACTGGAGTCGGGAACCTGGTTCGGGCCTCGGGCACCATCTCATTATGGTCAGCCCCGTCCTCACAACCAGATATACCCACACACCCCATATGTCCCGCCATAACATTATTTTCCACCACCATAACCTCTCTTCGCTTTCCATCACGCGCAAGCATATACCCTACCTCCCGCTCATGCACAATAGCGTGCGCCACCCCCTCAAAAAACTTACCCAAATCCACGAAATCAATACCTGTGTCCAAGAGCTTACCAACAAACCCTGAAGCCTGCCTTCCAAGGTAATCCGGCCTTGAGAAATGAGAGGGTGCAGAAAAAAGAAGACTTTCACTCTGCTGGGAGAATCTTACACTAGCATGTTCCACAGGCTGCGTTAACTGGATATGTTGAGACCAATTGAGGCGAAGCTGCCAAATCATCCCCCAAAGAATTTAGATTATTCAGTTAGCTGTGAATACTGTTCCAGCACATCTTGGCATGACACCGAAAAAATGTTGGCATTTAAAGAACACCATCCAAGAGCTCATTGACTCCCACATGATCGAGGTGTAGACTCCGGAGGTGCCTAATATTAACCAAAACCCGCTGCCGACCCACCAGGAAACCAACATGATTGAAATTGAGGAGAGAAGGGGAGAGTTCAGAAGACCTTCACAAAAAATAATGATGATCAAATCCAGTGAGCCAACCAAGGTCACGAGCAGTGAGAAGCTGGTAATCGAGGCAAAAGAAGGCAATAAGACTGTCATAGTTCAAGGGAGCTCAACATGCTCGGTTGTGCCAAAGCGAGAACAGGCAAAGGCAACAGTACATGGGCGGCTAGAGAACCCGTCGTGGATGGGGAGGGTGTCCGCATCGAGCCAATTATTGTGATATCCGTAATTCAACCACAAATCATTAACAACAAAGCATTTCCTTGGAGATATGAACAAGCAATAGTGATGTACAAAGGGAAAGAAGTTCGAGAGGAAGAGTGTGAGGCATGAGGCTTAACGCGATTAGGAAGGTACTTTTCCCCAGAAGAGTTGAGAAAGGTTAGAATCTCTAACGATAACTCTGAACCAGTGAAGAAAGCTGTATCAGAAGAAGAGGCACTAGAATTTTTGAAGAAAATGAAAATGCAGGATTACTCCATCATAGAACAATTGAGGAAACCACCAGCCCAGATCTCTTTGTTATCCTTATTAATCCACTCAGATAAGCACCATCGGGCGTTGATGAAGATTTTGAATGAAGATCATGTCCCAGATAAGATAACGGTGAACCACTTGGAAAAGATTGCAAACAAGATATTGGAGGTAAACCGGGTCACATTATTCGATGATGAATTGCCTATGGAGGGTACAGAGCACAACCAGACTCTTTATCAAATTGTGAAGTGTGAATATGTCATGGTCACCCGAGTTTTGGTTGACAACGGGTCCAGCACAAACATTTGTCCACTATCCATGTTGACCAAGCCGAAGGTGGAAAATGAAAGGGTCTGTAAGGATAACATATGTGTTTGAGGCTTTAATAGTGGAGGAAAAGACACCGTAGGGGACATATTGCTGGAAGTAGCCATAGGGCCCGTTGAGTTCGCTATGGAATTCCAAGTGTTGGATGTATCAGTCTCCTATAATCTGTTAGTGGGCAAGCTTTGGATTCATGCAGCCAAAGCAGTGCCATCTACACTGCACCAGATGGTCAAATTTGAATGGGATAGGCAAGAGATTGTCGTGCATGGAGAAGATAATCAGTGTACCCTAGGTGATGCAATCGTGCCTTTCATTGAATCTGAGGACAACAAAGGGCCATGGGTTTACCAGGTGTTTGATACGGTGTCAGTTCAGAAAAGCCCAGGAGGTGAGTTTGTTGTAACCCCAAATATCATAACCGCATCCATCATGGTAGCTTCAGAAATGTTGAGAAATCGATTTATACCCGGCAAAGGGTTGGGAGCTTCTCTGCAAGGCATTGCGCAACCAGTGTCCCTTCCCAAGAATCTAAACACTTTTGGCCTAGGGTTCAAACCCACAACCGCACACATAAGGCGAGGCAGATAGATGAGACAGAAAGCCTGGGATCCCCCAAAACCTATCCCGAGGTTATTCAAGTCATTTGTCAAATCCAGTAATGGCCCCAGACCTAAGACTTCCAGCCCGCTGATCAACACGGACGGAGATCTTGATAAAGAGTTAGAAAGGCTGTTCAATGAGGTAAATATGGTTGAGGCAGGAGAAGCGGATAGAGATCTTGATAAAGAGTTAGAAAGGCTATTCAATGAGGTAAATATGGTTGAGGCAGGAGAAGGATCGAGCGGGGTAAACGTGCAGTTTGTGGGAGCACGCGCAAAAATCAATAACTGGGAAGCCACTCCTCTTCCCACTCGGAGGGAGTCGTGGTAGTCGTCTTTGATTTTCCTTTCAGTCTAGTTTGTATTAGCGTCAAGTGGTCAACTCAGTTGTTATTTCCGCCCGCTTGGATGAGCAAAATCTGTTATATTTGATTCTAACTAAATGCAATTTCCTTTTCATCAATGATTTCTATTTCTCTTTACTTTTCTTTCTTTTCTCTTTTGTATAGTTATTTTTATGCTGGTTCCAGTGATCTGACATGCATAAGGACTCCTCGGCCCAATCTTCAAAACAACTCTAGTCTAGAAATAATAATTCAAGAAATAGAACACGAGGATGAACTAGGGTATGATGAGGAAGGGGCATGGGATGATGTTAGAAAGAGATGACCCAATTCAAAGAGAAACCCAAACCAAACCTGAATGATACAGAGTCAATCAATCTAGGAAGTCCGGATAATATTAGAGAAATAAAAATAAGTGTCCATCTGGAACCACACCTTAGGAAAGAGATAATCAAAGTATTGCTGGAATACAAAGATGTCTTTGCATGGTCCTACGATGACATGCCCGGATTGAGCACGTGGTAGTCCACAAATTACCTACTGAACCGGCTTGCCCGCCTGTTAAGCAAAAGTTGAGGAAATTCAAAACTGATGTGAGCGTGAAAATCAAAGAAGAGGTGACCAAGATATTTGAGGTAAATGTCATTCGCACCACACGATATACCACTTGGTTAGCTAATGTTGTGCCTTTGCCGAAAAAGGACGGAAATCTTTTTCCCTCAGGCTAAGCTCTGCGCCCAAACCCCGCGCAAGACTAAGGTTTGTCTTGCTATCACTTTCAATATCATATCCCTGCACCTCATGGGATGACATATACCCAACCTTTCCAAAGGAATCATAGTCCAAATGTATTATTCTCATAACCTGAAGACACCATGTCGTGGCCTAACGATCTCTCAATACTTAGGCATCATTACTCAAAGGCGTCATGGTTCAGATTCACCATCCGCAGGGCCCGAGAACATCATTTCATGGCATGTGAATCTCTCTTATCTCTTGATTCATGGCGCAGGAAATCATAGTCTTAGGACGTCATTTGCACAGTCCAAAGACAATCTTTCATGGTCCAAAGGGAATTTGTATCATATTTAAATTCTCGCAGTAATCTATATACTCGCATGCATCATATTTTGAGTTTTGCAGGTAATCCATGAGAATACCATTATTTAAACAGGAGCAACCTTCGCTCTGATTTTCGTTCACACCATTTTCACTTTGCCATTATAACTGATTCCTATCAATTACCCACCTTACTCTGTGACTATTCAGATATTTTCCCTATAATGCATCCTTCATGCTCTAAACTCACAATCATAACCCTATCCGACATTACACTTCACAAAAGAACTTCGTCCATCGATTTCATTCACCGTTGGGTCTAGAACTACACATCGCTTGATTCCTGTAAAATTAGGGATATGTAGGCAACTCGAAGACCAGGGTTGAACCTCTATTTTTTCAAAACACCAATTCGATTATATTGGTCATTATTTCTTTACCCAAAAAGTCTTTCATCATTCCGGGTAAAAAGGAGCAGTTGTTGATACCCAATTTTTTCCTCATATATTTTAAAATGTGCATACACAGTTTCAAAATATTGTACATGTCTTTACAAATATGCACAAGTATTTTTACAAATGTTTTACAATTTTTAAAGGTCCTAAATCCATTTATCTCTATATTTTATTATTATTATTACATAGACGTTCAAAACTATCCCTCATATTATTTTTTGATTTAATCATGTAAATTCACCGTCTATGTTCATATGAGTGTTCAAATATTTAATTATATTTGTATTTTAAAAGACTATATTTGCATATTTTTTAAAATAGCCACTATATATGCACATCTACATTATCTACGCGAAAAATTAAGTAATTATTTTAAATCACCCTCATGCATGAAAATCATTTTTTATCATTTAATTAGCTATTGTTAAAATTATTTTATTGGGTATTTAACAAATAGCCTCTAATTATATCCAAAATCGGACCCTCACCCCAATGAAATTCAATTAAAAAATCAAGCCCAAATCTAACCAGCCCAAACCCCTCTAATCTTGGCTGTTGTCATAGAGATCGACGACCACCATTCATTATTTCCTTTTTTATTCAAAATGACCCTTAACCCTAATCATTTTTCACAGTAGCCACCCTTAAATCGCCTCTTCTCCAATTCTCTCTCAGCTCACCCTAATGATAATCGTTGTCACCAGCAGGAACCTCCCTTCCATGGTACTTTCGTGCATTCTCCGACCACCACCAGTCTCCTATACCATCTGGCTATTTGATTGCAGGAGTCCTTGAGAAGATCTCATAAATATCTAACTTGTTCTGGCTTGAAAGTTGTTTACTGGCCTGTCTCAGGCCACTTTTGTTTGTGAGTATAAATTTTCTCTTTTTTCTGATACGAATCCATGGGTTTTCAGTCGATTCCCTTTATCTCTACTATTTATTGAAAATCCTAGTTCCACTACTGTTTGAATCTTCTCAAATCTTTATAGATCTAAAGCGATTCGAGTATTATTGGGTGTTTTCCTTTACAAATTTCTTGGTTTAATTCATTTTTTCGACTTCGCTTACTCTTTCTGAAATTAGGGTTCATCCCAGTCTTTTCTTCAAATATTTTTCTAACTTCTCAATGTTTTAATTAATTGTTTCTTCACTATCTTGACTATTTTTCGCATGCATGTTCAAACCCTAGATGATTCTTTTTGCTATACTGATTTCTCCAATTTAGTTTAGATATTGTGTTTATCTTCATGAGCCAATCGTATTAACTTATTCTATTTAGAGACTTAAATGATTTCCCGTTAAAATCAATATTTTCGAGAATTTTTACTTGATTGATTTCTGTTAAGAATCTGAACGATCTTCTTTCTCGTTAAAATCATAAACCCTTTGGGATTCTTAATTGTTTGATTTCTATTTAAGGATTCAAATAATACTTTTCTATGAAATCGCTACTCTTTGAAGATTTTTACAGATTTTTTCCTATTAATTGCCCTGTTAAAATCAGTGTGCTCGGATTTTACTGGCTTCCTTATTTGTGACATGCTTCCCTATTTTTCTTACCCGCCTTAATTAGTCGACAGTAGTTTGGGGGATTTTTACTGACTCCCTCTATGGTTTGATTTTGATTCATTTCCTTAATTGAATATCTTGTTATGACCATTAATTGACTATTCCCCAATTAAAGGGGTGTTTCCCGAACTTCCTTATAGAAATTGATTATGTGATTGGTTGATTGATCCTTAATCGATTGAAATCTAATTCTCTTTACCTTATTTGTTCTACTCTCTAAGTGTTACGAATACACTTTCATTCTGCCTATCAAACACATGAACAATAGTTCAAACATATGCGCACAGACACAAATACACAAACCTTCTTTCATACCTCTCTCTCTCTCTCTCTCTATCTCTCTCTCTCTCTCTCTCTCTCTCTCTCTCTCTCTCTCTCTCTTTCTCTCTCCTACTTGTGTTCATTTCTTGTTTAGCAGACTGAAAGCCAAGGGTAGACTGTTGAATCCGGCCTACTTTACCTTATGTATCTGCTTCCTTAACTGGTATATTCCAACCTCAATGTCATTATGAAGTCAAAATCTATGTGCTCCCTGTTGCTTCATTTCTACTAAGGCTATGTCTTTTATGTACTAGTGTAAGTATTGCCTAGTTAACCCTGTTTACTGCCTGATCAGCATGTCTAAGTTTCTCTCTTCTTGTTTAATGTCAAAGTCAGCATGTTTACTTTAGTTTAAGTACTTCCATCTTTCATGTTTACTTCCTCCAACCAACAGTCTTATTTTGTGTCTCAGACTCTCATGTTATCTAGTTAAATTCAATTGGCATAAATAATTCTGTGTAATTGTCACGACCCCAGTTTGCCCTTAATGAATTATCGTGATGGTACCTAGTCTCTAATACTAAGTAAGCCCAACAATGCACAAAATAAATAAAACTTGCGGAAGAAATAATTAAAAACCAACTAACAGAATAAAATAGTATTTAAAATACATCCCGACATATACAATACAACTTCTTGGACTAACAACAATTCAAAAACCCGGAAACCCATAAATTACAAGCTAAGAAAATAGTGAGATGTTCTAACTCCGAAATGTCTACATCAACAATAAAGATAGAAAGGCTATCACTATAAGAGAGAATAGAGAGAGACTCCTGGGTCTGCGGACGTGGAAGATATACCTCAAAGACTCAGAAGGATCGAGTCGCCTCAATTGTGGTAAGTCTGAGTCAAGTTACCTAGATCTGCACAGAAAGGGCATGAGTAAATCACAGCGACACGCAGTAAGTGCCAAGCCTAACCTAGGTCAGGTAGTAACGAGGAAGGTCAGGGCCCTACTGAGGTTAAATAAGATAAGGTATAACAGGGAAGAATAAGACAGTATAACTAAGTGCAACAGTAAGAAGTAATTAAAATAGAAGAACAACAACAACTAGAACAGAGACAAGATAATAACGGAAAGGAAATACAGCTCAATGTCGAGATAACAACTAGGGATCTTTAATGATACCGTCATGTAGTCCCAATCACAACTATCCAGTGGATCTCCCTGGATACCGTGCCGCAGTCCATCATATATATATATATATATATATATATATATATATATATATATATATATATATATATATATATATATCTTCATTGGATCTCCCGGAGTCTAGTCCTGTAGTCCAACTGCCAATGCGCGCGGATCTACCAGAATCCCGATCCATAGTCCCAAATGTAAATACCCAGTACTGGGGGAATTTACCGGGTGCATTCTTGTAGCTCCATATTGTATGCATTTGATTTTTGCCTCGCTTGAATTATTCCTACAGAATTCACTGAATTAGGATTTTTCTTTTATTATTTGAATTTTAGGGAATTAATTGCATGATTTTTTCGTGTTTGTTTGCATTTTGTGTTCATTTTTAGTTGGAATAATTCAATAGAAAAAATAAAAACAAAATAGCACATTTGCATATATTACCCAATTTTATATTTTAAGGTTTACTAGTTAATTAACATTGCAAAGATAACATAAAATAACAAAAAATAGTTCTCTTTGCATTTTACTTTTAATTTTTGATTTTTTTCTTAGTTTTCTTTTAAATTAGGGATTAGTGAATTTTTGAAACTAATTAGTTTAATAGTAGAATTAAATTAGTTCTTTTTAGAATAATTTTGTAATTAACTAAAATCTAAAAAAATGAAAAAAAATTAAACAATGAAAAGAACTTATAAAGAATTTGGTGTAGTCTTGTTAAATACTTCATATTTGGGCCAAAGTCAATTCCAGCCTAATTATTTAAAGACCTCAACCCATTCCAAATCTCCCAAACCCGCTAAAATTGGACAATGACCCGTCGTCCGACCCGGTCCAGACCCCCTAATGACTAAACAACCCCATTTTTGGTGTGTATTCAATCTCAACCATTGGATCATTGAGATCCAATGGTTTGGAACTAGACCATCACTAAATATTTAAATGTCCAAACCTTACCCTACTCCGACCAGCTTGTTTCTCTCTTACCCTACTCGTCTCTATCAGAGACTACCCATTTCCATTGTCTGCCGTCGCTGGAAATCGCCCCATGGCGGCGGCAGGTCCTCAATGACCATCAAATATATACCTAACATTCCCCTCCACCTCCTTATCTTGAATCCACGATTTGTTTCCTTCAAACCCTACCCAAACTGTTCGAATCCTTGAAACCCCAGTTACCACATCCGCCGTGCATGGCGCCGCCGCCATCAAAACCACACCAAAATCGTACCACACAATCCCCAGGCCAACTTAAATCCCATTCTCGTGGTTATTTCCCAAGAATCCCAATGAGATTTCTCCTGTTCCACATCTAGGGTTCGACATTCAGAAGTCAAAGCCAGGTCTATCTATGCATGATCACCTCTCTGGTATTTGTGAGCATATGAGGTCGATATTACCATGGAACAACATTATTCACCCATTCTTGAAAAAGGATATATGAATAATACTATTTCGCGGTTTAAGTCAAGTCAGTCACGAATTTGAATGTAGGGTAAGCTTCATTCCCCTGTCTTTTTTATGAATATTTGTTTGGCATGCTCGTGTTTAGAATTCTATTGAATTCCTTCATCTTAGTCTAAAAATGTTGTTTGATGGCATAAATTGGATTAATGTGATGATAATCTAGTTTGATTTTTAGTTTAAAATAAGTTCTGAGCTTAATTCTTGTTTAGGCTTGGGATTTTGTTCTTACTGATTTCTTTTATGTGGTCTACTTAAATCCGTCAAAGTGCATAGTTGGGGAATATTTTTTTTTTGGGTTTGGGTTGGATTTCTAAATGGGTCAGCCCAAGGTCAACATGACCCATAACCTATCTTGGGTTCAGGGGTAAAAATATGGCACCTCAAGGGTAATTGGGATAATCTACCTAACGAATCTTTCAATAACTTAAATTGGAAACCCCTAGAACTTTCTAGATATGGTTCCAATTTGAGTTTTAGAGATTTAGCAGTGTTACTTGGCCAACAAGCCAACAAATAAGGGACTAACTAGCTAAAAAATAAAAAATAAAAGAGGAATTTAAGGGGTAAAGCAGAAATATGAGGGTTGCCCTAAGCATTGCCTATAAAAAGGACATTCTATTGCTTATTGAGGAGCTCTCTGGGTTCTGAAAAATATACATAAGTTTTGGAAGATCAAAAATTTTGAATTTCAAAATTCAAAATAGAAGTTTGAGAGCTAAAAATTCCAGGATATATAGACGACTAAAATTCAAAGAAAATCATCGTTCCATTGGAAACATTTGGGGAATTCTTACAACATTGATTCTGAGACAATTTTTGAGCAATAAAGGGCTAGAAAATGAGTTGAATCTGCTGGTATTTGAGCTTTTTGGTTCTCTTTTGATTGGATTTTTGTTTTGAACCTTATATGATATCACTGTGGGTTTAGAATTGGAGTTTTTTTTGGTTTTGAGTTGAGTTTGGTATTTGGAGGTTGATTTCAACTTGAATCTAAGCTCGCTTGATCTGGGTTTACTGTTCTACTAGTTGTTTTAATGCTGGTTCTTGTTGTTGCTAAAGCTAATATTGTTATCTCATTTTTCCTCGTCTATTTCATCTTCCAAGTACAAATATCTGATCCATACACAATGTGACATTTAGTCCTGAGGATGAAATGAAGAAGTTCTTACGTTAGTGTTCACTTATGTTAAATGTTTGTTCCTGATCATGTATCTTATTCACCAATGATGTAATTCTTATTATTTGTTCTCTTAGAATAGGTTTAAAATTTAAATTGTAACTATTGATGGACTTTTAAGTCTGTGAAGTGCTCGGATTCTGCTGTTTGGTGTAGGTGGTAATTAATTCACAATCCACATGAGTTTGAATGTATAGGCCAATTAAATTTTCGAAACTTCATTGATATTGAATAAATGTGAGCTAGGTATTTCTTATGAATTAGGTTGAGCAATAGTGATAGAATTGGTCTTTCATGAAACATGAAGGTTAGTAGCAGTTTGGCTTACAATCATATAGATTCATGCTAATGCTTTCCAAGTTCACTTTCATAATTAAGGAGTTGATTCAAATCTAGAATTCGGATTTAATATAGTATGTTTCCATGAGTGTCCAAATTAATTAGCTAATACATGTTTAAATTAGTCCCTAGTAAATTCATGATTCATGCTCAAATGATTGATTTTTTTATATCTCATCCTGGCATTCATTCAAATCTAGTTAATGGAAATTGCAAAGTTAAAATCAGTTGTTCATACACCCATTAGCAAAGATGGCTGGAATTTGATTCCTTGATATTTCCACATTCCATTTATATGTCCCTTCTGATTTGGACCTGGCCTGAACCCAGGTCAATACTACCGAAGTGGGCCAATTTTTGCAGCCTAAAAGCCCTTTTCTATGCACCTCTCATGAGTATTAAATCCATTTTAGGCCCAACGTATTTAATAAATGATCCATTAAAGCATTTGAATAATTTGGGCCTTCCAAGCTAAGTAGCATATTTGAATTAAGAGGTTCTCCTTTTATTTAAATATGGACTTGAGTTTGAAGCCCAAATTCTTTGGTTACTTTTAATAATAGCAATTAACAATGTTAATTAAATAGGCCTTTAGAGACAATCTTTAATAGAAAATAATAGCTCACTTTAGGATATCATAAAAAATAATTCGAGGTGGGCCGCGCCAAATAAAATCACAAATTGTGTGGCCCTCTTTAATTACCCCATTGAAATTACCTAGCATCTGGACGTGCCGTTTAACGAATTTTCATGGCCGCCCACAATGTAAATAATACGTTTGTTGCTTTAAGAGCGTCCATTAATAATCTTACCTTCCTAATTCGGGTGTACATTCATGTGACCCAAATTCAAATCCCAAAACGCTGAATAAAATGTGTCAAGGATCCGGGTACATTTCATGTGACGTGATTCCAAAATATTTTTTATACGACGTTCAATTTTCTAAAAATTATTAATTTAATGCGGTAAATAATTCTAAAATTGCCTATAGGATATCGTGTATTAAATAAGACTTTTAGCCAATTATAAGAGTTTATGCGACCATGCTAGACCTATGGGATTCGAGGGTGGCTAACACTTTCCCTCGGGTCAACAAAATTCCTTACTCAAGAATTTCTGGTTCGCAGACTCCATTTGGGAAGTCAAAAAATTTCCTCGATTTGGGATTTAAAACAAACCGGTGACTTGGGACACCAAAATCCAAATATATCCCAAGTGGCGACTCTGAATAAATAAATAACCCCATTTCAAATGATGTCTCTTAAATTGGAAAAACTCCTTTATACATTCTATCCTTCGGGTAGGTGTGTAAAAAAGGAGGTGTGACAGCTCTGGTGACTCTGCTGGGGGTCGAACCTATAATCTCTAGTTCAGGGTTCAAGAATTCGAGCTTTGAATAACTGTTATATTTGGCTTTTCAGATTTTACTTCATGTTCCAGGCTATATGTGCTAAATTCTTTACCGCTTTGATATTGGATGAATTGTATATATAAACTGCTACGAAACCCTTCCTCTCTCTGAGTATTCTATATCATGGAGAAGGGTGCACTTCATGTAACTTCTCTTCTGTTTAGAGTCTTTCCCATATAGAACGAGGTTTGGATAAGTTTCTAAGCGGGCGGAGCTTCTGTATCCCCGGTACGCTGCCCCCCACCCTTCGGCTCGAGTTTTTCGCTCGGGTAAGCCAGCTCTAGAACAATAAACCCAGGTTCTAAAACTAGTATAACAAAACCTCATACCAAATCCCTAGTAGGAACGTTTGTTTGCATCACGTGCATTTGACTTAGGGGACTCAACACAGGGGTTGGGTCCGTCTAGGACAGGTGACCTGAAATGAAAAGACCATCCTGATGGATCTTACGTGCTACTTGTGCATTTATTTGCTTTGGATTTGCATGTTTACTGACTTGCAAATAATGAGAGAAAATTGAGAAAATAGCAGTGTTAGGACTAAATGATAGTAACCACTTGCTTCGAAAAATCAATGCCCAAATAGTGCCGAAATTTAAAAAAAAAACAAAAAGAAAAAAAATGAGAGACTTTTCAACAAAATTTTTGGTTTTGATGAAACATTTTTCCCGAACTAAGTCAGTTTGATTCCCACCGGATGTGAGATACGTAGGCAACCTCCATCAGGTCCAACTTCTCTTTTTGAATAATATAACTCGAAAATCAACAAAGGTTTGCTTTGTTTTCGCCACAAATAAGTCGGGTGATTCCATTATTGTCTAGAATAAGCCGAATGTCCAAAAGGCACCGAAAAAGGCTATTTTTGCAAGAACAACCACCTTAAAATATTTTTAACAGTTAGCAGGTACAACCTTAAAGTCTTCTTCCCTAAAGTGCTAAAAGGCCATATCTGCAAAGTCGACGTCTTGTTTTGAAATAAAGAATTGAGAAATATTGAAAAAAATGAAATAATGTTGTTTTCTTCCTTCGGGGTCACAATCAGTTTTTTAAATCACCCTTAATAAATGTGCAGGATTAGCACAGATGAAAGTGAACCCTTCACAGCCCTTAAAGAGATCCCCTTGAAGCTCCATATGTGGTGGGATGACTTATGAACAGGTAGCAAAGAAATAGTGACAAGAAATCCGGGAGGCCTCGTCGGTTTATTAAAAGTCAAGAAAAGGTCTGACATAGTTGAGAATTTTATACCCTTCTAGGACACCACTCGCAACGTATTCCGCTTCTCCGATTTCGATCTCACACAACCGTTGGAAGAAATAGCTGGTTATAAGGGTTTAAATGGAAATCTCAGAAGCCGCTATCCATTGGCACCAAGACCGGTGACTCCCTGTAGGTTCCTAGACTTTGTAAGCATTAGTCGGGATGTTCAGGACGAAAATATATCGGATGGGTTTTGTACACTCCATTTCTTATATCATCGATACGGCAATCCCCGATGTTTTGAAGAACCGAAGATCGATCTGACCCATGCCAAAAATTGAGACAAGTGGGAGGCAAGGTGGGGCTTAGCTTTTACGGTAGGTTTCTTTGGAGTTGTGGTTTCTCCCCGGAGAGATGGTCATATAGAGAACGACCTTGTAAGAATGCTAGTTGTCGCAATAAAAAAAGCTAACAGCATGGTCATTCCGCTAATTGTGTCTAAAATCTATCGAGCCTTATTGATATGCCGAGAAGGGACAAATTCTTCCAAGGTTGCAATCTGCTGCTACAACTATAGATACAAGAGCATCTCTGTCACTGAACGGGATACATGAACTATGGTTTGACCAGGTGGAATTGTATTGAAGAATTTAAAACCCGAGTAGCAGGAATTGAATTCCTTGAGAGCACCAAGGCTTTGCTATCATATTTGAGAGTTTTGACCGCTGACAAAATTGACTGGGCTTTCGGATTGCTTCCCGTTACTGAGGCAGTATAAACATTAGCTGAAGCACCTTATATTCTCTTGATGGGCATCCAAAGCATCCAACCCTACGTGCCCTATAGGGTTTTGTGCCAATTGGGAAGATTTCAAACCATCCACGGTGATGAAGATCTGACTAAACAAGTCATCGAACTAGGCCCAAAGGCTGCATTCCCAGAAGGAAATATTTGCCAAATATGGAATGAGTGCATGTTTCTTGAGCCTAAGACCATAGTACGAGACTGGGCCAGGGGCGAAGTCGACTCTAAGTACATGGTTTGGTTCGGCAAAAAGTTCTAGATTCTTCAAAGGCCTGCAAAAAGTCCACATGTCCAACACCTCACTGAGGGGCTAATGTGCAATGGGATTAGTTAGCCAAAGAGAGTGAATACATGACCAGAATAGGGGAATTTGAAAAACAGGTCTGGGACCTCTAGTTATAAAATAGCTTGCAAACAACAACCTATGAAGGTGACAAGAAGAAATTGACCCAAGAAAATGAGGCTCTTAGGGCTCAGATCCGACAAATGAAAATAGTTGCCAACAACCAAGAGAAGATGGGCGGATGAAAGATTGATAAGAGGACTGAAAAGACCAAGTCTCAGAGTGCCAACAAAACTTGAAAAAATCCAAGGAGAATATAGCAAGAATCCATACGCAGTGGGAAAATAAAACAAAAGATCGGGCCTAATTTGTACGACAGATGAAGAAAAATTATGAAGGGACTATTGCCAAGCTAAAAAGACAAGTGACCACCCTTGAGGAAGAGGCAACTAAGAAAGCCAAAGAATTCAAAACCGATAGGGAATGTTGCTATGACTTGATGGCCCAAAGAGAGGAGGAGTTACAACAGTTACAATATCAAGACCTTCGTGACTCTCAAGGTTTGGAAGCCAGGAATGGCCAGATAGGGCGGTTGCTCCAAGAAAAGGAAAATATTAGAGAGAGGATCCTGACCATTGCTCGTTACATTACTAGGAAATGCCAAGCGTGCAAGGACATGACTTGCACCACCTTTTTTGCAGAAGTAATGATATTTGTCAAAAAAATAATAAGTGACTTGGATAGGCTTCAAGGGGATCTTGCACATAAGCCCGCGGCAAGACCGAAAAATGTCCCACAGGCACCAGGAGCTTTATTGTATTCATGATTTTCATATTGAGTATGCATTTCCTTATTCACTAGAGTATGCACTTTTTCTCTGTTAGAGGTTGTCAAGTTGTTCGAGTCTGTATTTTCTTTTGAAAAAAATATTTGAATTAGGAATATGTACTTCTTCTATTCATGTTTTAATCTGTTTGCATTGAGTCTTGGTAATCAAAGAATTTTCCATCTATGAAATTCAAAAATCTCAAAACACTTTATTTATGAACTACGCTCGGTAATTCCTGCGGGATCATGATACGTACGCAATCTTCATAGGATTCGATCGATTAGAGAGAAAAATAAAAGAAAAAGAAAAACCCTAAGAGAAAGACAAAAGAGGGAAGAAAATAAAACAATAACAGGAGAGCAAAAGAAATAAAAAGAGAGAAAACAAGAAAGCAAAAGAAAAGAATGATGGCAAGGAAAAAGGCAAAGGCGCAAATGAGAGAAAAGAAAAGAGAAAGAGAAAAGAAAAATGAGAAAATGAGAGAGAGAAAAGCAAGAAAAACAAAGAGTGATAATTAAAAGAAAGGAAAATTGAAGTGAAAAGAGGGGATGACGCATGCAACCATTCCAAACATGTAGACATCCGTTTAACTGTATAGGTGCATCACACCCCAACGTGCGATTTCCTATCTGTTACTTGTCTCAAACTAACCATTTGTTGCTATCGATTTTAACTTAGGTTTTTATAAATGGTGGTTGGTCTTTGGTAAGCTGGAATTGCATCGGTATTTTACCAGATCAAAAGGAAGTATAGAAATGTCGTCTGAAATGACCTTTCTAGTAATTCCCATCTCGGAAGATAGCCCAATCTCAAGCATCCCGGCCTCAGAGTTTGCAGTAGCCGAGGAAAACATGATCTTACGCCTTAGGGTTATGGAGATGTGAGATGCATGGACGAATGGAAAAGAGCCTCTGCACCATCCATGGATTCCCCGAGCTCTTCCCTAGGTCAGGGGGTACCTCCAATATTCCCATCAGTCATCCAAGCAGCCTATTGGGACAGCTCACCATATCGGCTAATTTTGTTGGAGCACTTTCTGAGGTCCGCCCCCAGGTGTTCACATCCGGAATAGTCCCCAATATCTTTAGGGCTCCCCCATATGCAGACACAACACAGCCTGCGCAGCCTAGACCCACCTTTGATCCATCGGCCTTTACATTTCAAACACTAACTTACCAAACTGAGCCTCCTCAGTACCATACGTACGCTTATTCTCAGCCACCATTTGAGTTCAGAACAGGACAAGACAAGACTCTCGTACAAGATGAAATGGCAAAAATGATACAAAGCCTAGAATAGAGACTCAAAAATATGCAGGGTCTGAGTGGGCAAAAGAGTGTGTCATATACTGATCTATGCATGTTATCATTTTCCTATGGGATTCAAAACTCCAAAATTTGGAAAGTATGATGGGCATAGTGATCTTATTGCTCACCTAAAGAACTATTGCAACCAATTGTGCAGAGCTGGTGGGAAAGAAGAATTACTCACAGCCTACTTCGGCAAAGGTTTTGTGAGAATTACCTCTGAGTGGTACATAGATCACGACATCTCGCGATGGCATATTTGGGACGACCTTGTGAGAGATTTTGTTAGACAATTTCAGTACAATATTGACATTTCTCCGGACCGCAACTCGTTGGCAAGTTTGAAAAAGAGTCCCCTGAGAGCTTTAGAGAGTATGCAATTAAATGGCGTGAACAGGCGTCAAGGGTAAAACCTCTGATGGATGAGGTTAATATGGTGACAGTATTTCTACAAGCTCAGGAAGCAGATTATTTCGAGAATATTATGTCGGCTATGGGAAAACCATTTGCGGAAGCCATCAAGATAGGAGAAATAGTGGAAAGTGGATGGAAAACAGGTAGAATTCTAAGTTAGTCCGCTATTAGAGCAACCTCCCAACCCATCCATGGCGGGTCTGGAGGATCACAAGGGGTAAGAAGAAAGAAGAAACCTTGATGGCAGCATCGGGTACGAGAAGACATCATGCTCCTAGACCCATGTTCTCGGGAAGAACCCCTTAACATTATTATCCTCACCAGGACATGCCTTATGCTCCTTAACCATATACGGTCATGAACGCTCAACCTTTTGCACGACCGCAGCAGCAGGCCAACAAGAACCAAGCTCTAAGAAACCAGCCTCCTCACCAAAAGCACTACAACCCTCGTCCTCCTCAAAATAACTTTCATCCCCGTGAGCCACCCAGAAGGCAAAACTTTACGCCAATAGGGTAGACCTACTCCATTCTATTCCCAAAACTTGTCCAATTGGGTCGGCTAAAGCCCGTACCTCCAAACAGACAAACCCCGGAATCGCCTTCCTACCAACGGGGTTCCCGGTGTGCTTATCACTCGTGAGCTAAGGGGCATGACACAGAAAATTGCTGGACTTTGAAGCGAGGTGTGGAAGATTTGATAGAACAGAGTAAAATAGTGTTAAGGGATGAGGATGTCCCTAATGTGAGTAACAACCCGTTGCAGGCCCACAACAACAGACCGATATAATTGCCATTGCGATGCAGATAGAAAGCTAAGAGCATCCCCTAGAAAGATAAAGGGTAAAAGAAGAACATATCCACACACCCTGAAATTAAAAGGAAATTTGAGGTTAAAACTGGGGCAACACCCGCCAAACAAGCTGTTCTTTATGTCTCACGAGGTCATCAGGAAACGCAGTTGACTCTAAATCCCTCTAAGAGATTCGAGTTGAATAGGACTACCCAGATGTATGTGCCCAAATGAACCTATGTAGTGCGGGGGCCAACTAATCCACCAAGGCTACGTGAGCCCATGGTTGTTGTCCGCATACCTCAGAGGCCTATGAAAAATCCCACTGCAGTCCCTTGGAATTATCATAAAGCGGTGGTGATATATAAGGGCAAAGCAATCTCTGGAGAGTCTCAAGAAAGTTACCCTATGAAGAAATACTCTGACTTTATAATTTTTGCCTCGCTTGAATTATTCCTACAGAATTCTTACAATTAGGATTTTACTTTATTTATTTGAATTTTAGGAAATTAATTGCATAATTGTTTCGTGTTTGTTTGCATTTTATGTTCATTTTTAGTTGGCATAATTCATTAGAAAAAAATAAAAACAAAATAGCATATTTTCATCTCGAACCCAATTTTATATTTTTAGGTTTACTAGTTAATTAACATTGCAAAGATAAAAGAAGAATAACAAAAAATAGTTCTCTTTGCATTTTACTTTTAATTTTTGATTTTTTCCTTAGTTTTCTTTTAAATTAGGGATCAGTGAATTTTTAAAACTAATTGGTTTAATTCTAGAACTAAATCACGTCTTTTTAGTTTAATTTTGTATTCAACAAAATCTAAGAAAATAAAAAAAATAAAATAATGAAAAGAAATTATAAAGAATCGGGTATAGTCTTGTTAAATACTTCATGTTTGGGCCAAAGTCATTTCCACCTTAATTATTTAAAGACCTCAACCCATTCCAAATCACCCCAACCCACTAAAATTGTCCGAAGACCCGTCGTCGAACCCGGTTCAAACCCCCTAATGACTAAACAACCCCATTTTCTGGTGTGTATTCAATCTCAACCACTGGATCATTGAGATCCAACGGTCTGGAACTAGACCATCACTAAATATTTAAATGTCCAAACATTACCCTACCCCACCAAACGTGTTTCTCTATTACCTTACTCATTTCTCTCAGAGACTACCCATTTCTGCCGCCTGCCGTCGCAGGAAATCGCTCCACGACGGCGGCAGGTCCTCAATGACAATCAAAATTACACCAAACGTTCCCGTTCACATCCTTACCTTGAATCCATGATTTTTTTTCATTCATACCCTACCCAAACTGTTCGAATCCTTGAAACCCTAGTTACCACCTCCACCGTTGACGGCGGCGCCGCTGCCCAAACCACACCAAAATCGTACCACACAATCCCCAGGCCACCTTAAATCCCATACTCATGGTTATTTCCCAAGAATCCCAATGAGATTTCTCCAGTTCTACATCTAGGGTTCAACATTTAGAAGTCAAAGCCAAGTCTATCTATGCACGATCACCTATCCGGTATTTGTGAGCATCTGAGGTCGACATTACCATGGAACAACATTATTCGCCCGTTCTTGAAAAAGGATAGATGAATAATACTATTTCGCGATTTAAGTCGAGTCAGTCACGAATTCAAATGTAGGGTAAGCTTCATTTCTTCTTATGTGCCTCCCAGTTCACCTCCCCTGTCTTTTTTATGAATATTTGTTTGGAATGCTCGTGTTTAGAATTTTGTCAAGTTCCTTCGCCTTAATCTAAAAATGATGTTTGATGACATGAATTGGATTAATGTGATGTTAATTCTAGTTTGATTTTTAGTTTAAAATCAGTTTCGAGCTTAATGCTTTGTGGGATTGGGATTTTGATTTCAATGATTTCTTTTATGTAGTCTGCCTAAATCAGTCAAAGTGCAGAGTTGGGGATATTTTTTTCTTTGGGGTTTGGGTTGGATTTATAAATGGGTCAGCCCAAGGTCAACTTGGCCCATAACTCATTTGGGGTTCAGGAGTAAAAATAGGGCACCTCAAGGGTAATTGGGATAATCTACCTAAAGAATCTTGCAATAACTGAAGTTGGAAATCCCTAGAACTTTCTAGATGGGTTTCCAATTTAAATTTCAGGGATTTAGCAGTGTTACTTGGCCAACAAGCCAACAAATAAGGGACTAACTAGCTAAAAATTAAAAAATAAAAGAGGGACTTAGGGGGTAACACATAAATATGAGGGCTTCCCTAAGCTTTGCCTATAAAAAGGGCGTTCCATTGCCTTATTGAGGAGCTCTCTGGGTTCTGAAAAATATAGACAAGTTTGGGGAGATAAAAAATTTTGAATTTCAAAATTCAAAACAGAGGTTTGACAGATGAAAATTCCAGGATATATAAATGACTAAAATTCAAAGAAAATCACGATTCCATTGGAAACGTTTGGGGAATTCCTATAACATTGATTCGAGATACTATTTGAGCAATAAAGGGCTAGAAAATAAGCTGAATCTGCTGGTATTCGAGTTTTCGGGTTCACTTTTGTTCTGAGCCTTATATGATATCACTGTATGTTCAGTATTGGAGTTTGTTTTTCGGTTTTGAGTTGAGTTTGGTATTTGAAGGTTGATTTCAACTTGAATCTGAGCTGAATTGATCTGGGTTTACTGTTCTGTTGGTTGTTTTGCTGCTGGTTCCTGTTACTACCAAAGCTAAAATTGTTGTCTCAGCTTTTCTCATCTATTTCATCTTCCAGGTACAAATATCTTATCCATACACAATGTGAAATTTAGTCCTGAGGATGAAATGAAGAAGTTCTTACATTAGTGTTCACTTGTATTAAATTCTTGTTCCTGATCATGTATCTTATTCACCAATGATGTAATTCTTATTATTTGTTCACTTAGAATAGGTGTAGAACTTAAATTGTAACTATTGATGGACTTTTAATACTGTGAAGTGCTCGGATTCTGATGTTTGGAGTAGGTCGTAGATTAATTCACAATCCACGTTAGTTTGAATGTATAGGCCAACTAGATTTTCCAGACTTCATTGATATTAAATAAATGTGGGCCAGGTATTTCTTACGAATTAGGTTGAGCAATAGTAATAGAATTGGTCTTTCATGAAACATGAAGGTTAGTAGGAGTTTGGCTTATTATCATATAGATTCACGCTAATGCGTTCCAAATTCACTCTCATAATTAAGGAGTTGATTCAAATCTGGAATTCGGATTTAATATAGTTTTCTTCCATGAGTGCCCAAATTGATTAGCTAATATATGTTTAAATTAGTCCCTAGATGATTCATGATTCATGTTCAAACGATTGATTTTTTTAGACCTCATCCTGGCATTCATTCGAATCTAGCTAAGGAAATTGCAAATTTAAAATATGTTGTTCATACACCCATTAGCTATAATGGCTGGAATTTGATTCCTTGATTTTCCACATTCCATTTATATGTCCCTTTCGATTTGGGCATGCTCTGAACCCAGGCCAATACTGTTGAACTGGGCCAATTTTTGCAGCCTGAAAGCCCTTTTCTATGCACATCTCTTGAGGATTAAATCCATTTTAGGCCCTGGACAGATTTAATAAATGATCCATTAAATAATTTAAATAATTTGGGCCTTCCAAGCTAAGTAGCATATTTGAATTAAGAAGTTCTCTTTTTGTTTAAATAAGCCCGAATTCTTTGGTTACTTTTAATAATAGCAATTAACAATGTTAATTGATTAGGCCTTTATAGACAATCTTTAATAGAAAATAAAAGCTCACTTTAGGATATCCTAGAAAATAATTCAAGGTGAGCCGCGCCAAATAAAATCACAAATTGTGTGGCCCTCTTTAATTATCCAATTGAAAATACCTAGCATCAGGACGTGCCGTTTAGTGAATTTTCATGGCCGCCCACAAAGTAAATAATACATTAGTCACATTAAGCGCGTCCTTTAATAATCTTACCTTCCTAAATTCAGGTGTGCATTTCATGTGACCCAAATCCAAATCCCAAAATGTTGAATAAAATGTGTCGAGGATGGGGGTGCATTTCATGTGACATGATTCAAAAACATGTTTTAAACGACGTTCAATTTTGTAAAAATTAATAATTTAAAGCGATAAATAATTCTAAAATTGCCCTACAGGATGGCATGTATTAAAATCAATTTTTTAGCCAATTATAAGAGTTTATGCGACTGTGCTAGAACCACGGGATCCGGGGATGCCTAACACCTTCCCTCGGGCCAACAGAACTCCTTACTCGAGAATTTCTAGTTCGCAGACTCCATTTGAGAAGTCAAAAAATTTCCTCAATTTGGGATTCAAAAAAAACCGGTGACTTGGGACACCAAAGTCATACCTATCTCAAGTGGCGACTCTTAATAAATAAATAATATCATTTCTTATAATGTCACTTAAATTAGAAAAACTCCCTTATACATTCTATCATTCGGAGTAAGTGTGTAAAAAAGGATGTGTGACACATATAATTGTGCAGGGGCAATCTACCAGAATCCCACATCCCTAATCCCAAATAAACAAACAAGGGGGATTTATAGGAACCCACATCCGTAGTCCCAAATAAACAAACAAGTGAGATTTACCGGAATCTCACATCCGTAGTCCCAATGTAAACACACAGCAGCAACACGAAGAATAGTCATAAAATGTCAACTTCATATCAGGGCTAAACATGTATTCCTAACCTAACATGCGCGTATAATTCAAATGGTATAGTCTAAGCAAATAAGCAATTAAGTCATTTAGACATGCTTTCCTAAGCTAACAACAACCTCAAATTCCAAGTAGTGTAAGTAAGAAAGGAAAAAACACAATTAAGGCTATTTTAATGAAAGCGAGATTTTTCAACAATTAGCACAAGTATGCACTCATCACCTCATGTACAAGGCATTTCAATTATCACAATACAAATCCTAAGGGGAGAATCCCCCCCCCTCCCCACAAGGTTAGACAAGCCACTTACCTCGAACCGGCTCAATAATCAATCCGAGACCACGCTCTTGCAACGAGTACCCAACTCCAAATATCCCAAATCTATTCAATTAAATTGCATAGTATAAATAACACTCCAAGTAACTAATTCCACAATTAAAGTCTAAGCTAATACGTAAAATTAGGTAAAATGACCAAAATGCCCTTCGGGCCCATATCTCGAAATCAGGCAAAATTTATATTTTCATAATCCACATACTCTCATGATTCTATGCATAATAGTAACACTAAAATTGCAGTTCAATTGACCCCTGAAATACCCCTTTTAAGGTCTCTTAATCTGAAGTCCTAATTACCCATTATTTTTCTAAATTAGTCACCACTAATTAGGTCTTTCATCACATATAAACGAGCTATGAAGTAAAAAATATTACCTTCAAGTTATTCCCCTTGAATCCCTGTTCAATCCTCTTCAAGAAGCTTCAAAATTGCCTCAAAATGGAGGAACTTAGGCTAAAAAACGCAAAATATAGCTTTTAAATCATTCTAACCAGACATTTAAATCCTTCTTTGTAAACGAGGTCAAAGCCTCGCATTCGAGAAGCACAAATTGAAGTTGACCACTTTTCCTTCTTCGCAAATGCGGCACCCTTCTCTTGAACACGTACCTCAAAGACCCCAGCCCTTCCCGAATGTGGGACCTCCCTCGCAAAATGAGAAGGCCAAACCTTCAGCTCCATATCATAACCCTTCGCGAACGCGGGAAACAATACACAAATCTGAAGCATTAATCTCCTCTAGCATAGATCTTCTTTGCGAATGCGAGACCCCACTCGCGAACGCGAAGAAGGAAACCAGAACTGGGCTGCTGCAATTGTTTTTTCTCCAAATTCCCTATGTTCTAAAATGTCCCATTGAGCATCCAAAACACACCCGAGGCCCCCGCGACCTCAACCAAACATGCCAACCAATCTTAATGCATCATTCAAACGTGTTCCAATCTTCAGAATGCTCAATTTTACATCGGATTCAAGTCTAAGAATTCTAAAAACTCTCAATTTACGCTTTCAATCAAAAAGTCTATCAAACCTCGTCCGAATGACCTGAAACATTGCACACACATCCCAAAGGATAAAATGGAACTACTGCAACTCTCAGAATTCTATTCCGACCCTCAGATCAAAATCTCACTATCGAACCAGAGACTTCTAAATTTGACATTTTGGAATTTCAAGCCTAAAATAGCTGCAGACATCCAAGACACAATCCGAAGACGCTCCTAACTCGGAAATAACCCAACGGAGCTAACGAAACCATCGAATTTCCATTCCGAGGTTGTCTTCATACTATTCCGAATACGTTCAACTTTGCAACACTTAATCTCTCATTTATGGACTAAGTGTCCAAAAACCTTCTGAAACTTAAAACCGAACATCCCCGCAAATCAAAATAGCATAAATACACTCGAGAAAACCAGTTAATAGGTGATTGCGGCATTAATTCATAAGACACCTGGATGGGTCGTCACATCCTTCTACACTTAGACATTTGTTTGTCCTCGAACGAGCATAGAGACATACCTGAAGTAGTGAAAATATGAGGATAACGGCTGTGCATATCCTTCTCGGTCTCCTAGGTCTCCTCCTAGACTGGTTGACCCCGCCACTTAACCTTTACCGAAGTAATGATTTATTACCACAGCTTCCTAGCCTGCTTGTCTAATATTGGCTCTAGCTCCTTAACATAGGATAGTTACTTATCTAACTGTACTGAATTGAAATCCAACATGTGTGACAGATCGTTGTGATACCTTCGGAGCATCCAAAGATGAAATACCGGATGAACACCTGCCAAGTTGGGAGGTAAGGCAAGCTCGTAAGCATCCCCTCTAACATGCCTCAATATCTCAAAAGAGCCAATGAACCTTGGACTCAATTTCCCCTTCTTCCCAAATCTCATAACGCCTTTTATATGAGAAACCCGAAGAAGGACCCGCTCTCCAACCATATAGGAAACATCACGAACCTTCTGGTCCGTATAGCTCTTCTGTCTGGAATGGGCTGTACAAAGTCTATCTCAAATCACTTTCACCTTATGCAAAGCATCCTGAACTAAATCTGTGACCAATAATCTAGCCTGACCCGGCTCTAACCAACCCACCGGAGATCTACACCGCCTACTATATAAAGCCTCATATGGCACCATCTGAATGCTGGACTGATAATTGTTATTGTATACAAACTCTGACAATGGCAAGAACAGATCCCAGGACCCTCTAAACTCGATCACACATGCATGGACCATATCTTTAAGAATCTAAATAGTGCACTCGGATTGTTTGTCCGTCTGAGGAAGAAATATTATACTCCAATGTACCCGAGTACCCAACTCATGCTGACCGGCCCTCCAGAACAGTGATTAAAATGAATACCTCTATCCAAAATGATAGAAACTAGAAAAACATGTAGACAAATAATCTCCTGGATATAAATCTCCGCCAACCACTCTGACGAATAAGTGGTACACATAGGAATGAAATGCACGGACTTGGTCAGCCGATCCATAATCACCCAAATAGCATCGAACATTCTCAAAGCCTGTGAGAGCCTAACTACAAAGTCCATGGTGATCCGCTCCCTCTTCCACTTCGGAATCTCTATCTGTTGAAACAATCCACCCAAACTCTGGTGCTCATACTACCTGCGGATAGTTGAGACACCAAGCTACAAACCCAACTATATCTTTCTTCATCCACCTCTAAGAATAGTGTTGCCTCAAATTTTGGTACATGTTTGTGGTGCCTGGATGAATAGAATATCGCGAACTGTGGGCCTCATCTAGAATCAACTCCGGAAGCCCATTAACATTGAGTACACATACCCAACATTGCATCCTCAATACTCTGCCCTTGCCAATGGTCACATCTCTGGCATCATCATGCTAAAACTTGTCCTTGAGGATAAGCAAATGAGGTCATCATGCTGATGCTCCCTGACACAATCAAATAAGGAAGACCGAGAAACCACGCAAGATAGAACTCCACTGGCAACTGGGCTCTGAAAGATCCAATCTCATAAATTGGCTGGCTAAGGCCTGAACATCCATCATTGTAGGCCTCTCCGATGCTAGTAAATAATCCAAACTCCCCAAACTCTCTGCCCGGCGACTCAAAGCATCGGCCACTACATTGGCCTTGCCCGGGTGATACAATGTAGTGATATCATACTCCTTCAACAATGCTAACCACCTCCTAAGGTGCAAATTAAGATCCTTCTGCCTGGACAGATGCTGCAAACTTCGGTGATTAGTATAAATCTCACAATGCACACTGTATAAATAATGATGTCGCTGTTTTAAGGCGTGAACAATAACGGCTAACTTAAGAACTGTCTGGGCGCGTGGGCAATTACCCAACCGTCCTGCATCAAAACCGCTCCAATGCCAATCCTCGAGGCATCACAATAGATAGTGTAACACCCTGAACCTGTAGGAAATATCAAAATTGGGGATGTAGCAGATCTTTCATGAGCTTCTGAAAGCTCACCTCACACTCTTCCGTCTATTAGAACGGAGCACCCTTCTGGGTCCGTCTGGTCATAGGGGCTACAATCAATGAAAACCCTTCTACAAACGACAGCAGTAACCCGCCAAGCTAAGGAAACTGTAGATATTTGTAGGTAAGGATGATCTGGGCCAACTTTGCACTGCCTTTACCTTATTTTGATCTACCTGAATACCCTCACTTGATACCACGTGGCCTAAGAATGCCACATAATCCAACAAAAACTCACATTTTCAGAACGCATAAAACTTCTTTTCCCTCAGAGTCTGAAGCACTGTCCTCAGGTGTTGCTCATGATCTTCCCGACTCCGGGAATACACCAGAATGTCATCAACAAATACAATGACAAAAGAGTCAAGATATGGCCGGAATACACTATGCCTATAGGTTGTTGGGGCATTGGTCAGCCCAAATGACATAACAATGAACTCGTAATGACCATACCGAGTCTTGAAAGTAGTCTCTAGGATATTTGGCTCCCGAATCCTTAACTCATAGTAACTTGAGTGCAAGTAAATCTTAGAAAACGCCCGGCGCCATGAAGTTGGTCAAACAAATCATCAATATGATGCACAGGATAATGATTATTCACTTTAACCTTGCTCAATTGGCGATAATCAATACACATATGCATAGAGCCATCCTTTTTCTTCACAAACAAGACAGGATCACGCCAAGGTGATACACTAGGTCAAATAAAACCCTTATCAAGAAAAACATGTAACTGATCCTTCAATTCCTTCAACACAGGATGAGCTATACAATACGTAGGAATAGAAATGGGCTGAGTGCCCAGCAATAGATCAATGCCAAAAATCAATATCTCTATCGGGTGGCATGCCCGGAAGGTCAGCTGGAAACACATTAGAAAATCCCGTACTATTGGGACTGAATCAAAGGAAGGGGTATCAATACTAATATATCTCACATAAGCTAAATACGCATCACATCTTTTCTCAACCATAAGTTGAGCCTTAAGGAAAGAAATAACTCTACTGAGAGTGTAATCAAAATCACCCCTCCACTCAACATGCGGTACACCTGGCATAGCCAACTTCATGGTTTTGGACTGACAATCAAGAATAGCATAATGGGGCGACAACCAGTTCATGCCCAAAATAATATCAAAATCAACCATGGTGAGCAACAATAGATCGAATCTGGTCTCAAAACTACTAAGGGCAACATTGTGACAAACCAGTATAGTACCTAGATCTCTGATACCAACTTGTCATGACCCCAGTTCACCCTCCAGGAACTGTTGTGATGGCACCCAGTCTCTACGACTAGGTAAGCCTAACAATGCGGAAAATAAACAAAACTTGCGGAAAAAATAACTAAAAACTACCTAACAAAATGAAACAATATATAAAATGCTGCCCGATATAGACAATACAACTTCTCGAACTAACAACACTTCCAAAAACACTGAAACCCATGAATCACAAGCTATGAATACAGTGAAATGCTCTAACTCTATAATGTCTACATCAACAATAAAGATAGAAGGTTTATCACTATAAAAGATAATGGAGAGAGACACCCTGGTCTGGCTGGTTTGAAGGTTGGCCCCCCAAGTGCTACTTCCTAAATGTTGCTTCGGTATCTACACATAGTGCTGAGTGTAGCATTAGTACAACCGACCCAAGATGCTGGTAAGTGCCTGGCCTAACCCAGGCGAGGTAGTGATGAGGCTAGGACCAGGCTCCAGATAAACCTGTGCAGTTATATAATACACAAAAGAAAATAACAAGAATAAACAATTTAAATGTGAGGAGGTGCATTCTATGATGAAAATGTCAAATCCAGTAGGAAATAAAAATATATATGAGAGAACAACTCAGAATCTACAACAAAATAATAATAATACTATTTTGGCGTGCAACCCGATCCAATATAACATTTAACACTGTTGTGGCGTGCAACCCGATCTAATATAACATTTGTTGCGGCGTGCAACCCGATCCAGTATAGCATTTGTATGGCGTGGAACCCGATCCATATTTAATATTTATGGGGCATGCAACCCGATCCATATATTGTATTATTAGGACGTAACCTGATCCATATATATGATATCAACAACAATCATACCAAGTGTACTAGCAAGGATCATCAATAACTACACTATCCCCGCAAGGAATTTAACAGTAAAAGTTAATACGTCCAGGCAAGGGAGAATCAGCTGTAACCAATCTTAACTCAACTTCTACTCATCTCAAATAACACCAATACAAAATCATAAGTACTTTCCACGAAATTAAACTCAATCCTTACTCAATATCGAGAATCATCAATTAAAGAATACGTAGTATCATTTAAGAACATAACAAATTTCAATTTAAGACTCATAGTCATGCTCGACACCAACGTATAGATACTCGTCACCATGCCTATATGTCGTACTCAAAAACAAACAAATTTGACCCCAAAAGGAGGTCTAAATCACAATTAATCAAAAAGCCCTAACTCTACCGAAATCCCTAATTTTCTACCCTTAATAACATGATTTAAGCCTAAATATCTAATGGGTGTTAATGGTAATTGAAGAAAATGAGTCTAAGAGTACATACCTATGGATTAGTGGTGAAATCCCCTTTCAAAAATCGTCCGATTTGGAGTTAAAATAAAGAAGTTATGAATTTTGGTGTAAATCCCGTAATGGTTACTATTTTAAGTGCTGGGCGACAGTGTTCATTGCATTCACGAGAACACTGTCACGATAGCAAAGAGCTGCCAATTACTGGACTTACACGATCACAGTTTCCTCTACGCATTTTTGAAGGGTAAGCCTCTCTAACCTTCGTGTTTGCACACAGCATTACGCATTCACGTAGAAGGAAAGACAAGTGCCCTGCCCACCTCCGGTTTACACTATGCGTTCGCGTCACACAGGTCGCATTAGTGATGAGTAACCTCCCAGTGCTCTGCGTTTGCAACTGTGGTTTCATGTTCGCGAAGAACAAATCCACTCCGGCCCCAATTTCCCATTTTCGATCATAAGTGTTACTACGCGATCGTGATGCACAAAAGATCTATGCTCCTGGAGCAGAAATTCTACAACTTCTCCTAGGTCCAAAACCTTCTGAAACACACCTGAGCCCTCTGGGCTCCTAACCAAACATATGTACTAACTCAATGATATCATACAAACTTATGTGTAATCAAATCTCCAAAATAACCTCAATAACAATGAACTAAACCTCAAAATCAATGAATTATTCCAAAACTTCTTAATGCATCAAAATTTTAATTTGAAGTCTGAATCACATCAAGATGACATCCTTTTCTCACCAAATTTCACATAATCATCTTAAATCATATATAAGACATGTACCGGATACCGAAACCAAAATAAGGACCCGATACCATCATGTTCTAATCTAAACTCATTTCCAAAACCCTTAAACAATTTTAGCAAATAATTTTCTTTAAAAATTCATTTCTCGAGCTTGGGACCTCGGACTTGGATTCCAGGCATACACCCAAGTCCCATACTTCCCTACGAACCCTCCAGGATTGTCATGCCATGAGTCCAGGTTTGTTTACCCAAAACGTTGACCGAAGTCGAATTAATTCATTTTATAATCAAAATTTATTACTTTTCACAGATTTTCTCAATTAAGCTTTCCGGTTACGCGCCCGGATTGAGCATGAAAATTGAGGCAAGGCTAAAAGAGGGTTTTAAGACCCCAGAACATGGAATTCAAGACCCACATTCTCTACCTCTAAAACAACCTTTCATCCTCGAATAGACATAAGAAGGAAGTACCTGAGTTGGGGAAAAGATGGGGGATAACGGCTCCGCATAACGAATTCAGAACTGATGAACCTGTCTGTCTAGAATAGCCACCAGCTCCTCCTCATAAAACAAGTCCTTGTCTAACTGGACAGTGCTGAAATCTAACATGTGGGATGGATCACTGTGATACTTCTGAAGCATGGACACATGAATCATTAGTGCACAGCAGATAAGCTCAGCGGCAATGCAAGTATATAAGCCACAAATCCCACTTGATCAAGAATCTCAAACGGTCCAATGAACCTAAGTCTAAGCTTGCCCTTATTCCCAAATCTCATCATGCCCTTCATAGGAGACACTCGAAGCAATACATGCTCACCGACCATGAAAGACAAATCTCGAACCTTGCAGTCGGCATGACTCTTTTGCCTGGATTCAGCTATACAAAGCCTATCCTGAATGATCCTATCCAAATCACCCTGAACTAGATCCGTACCCAATAACCGAGCCTCTCCCGGCTCAAACCATCCAATCGGAGACCGATACCGCCTACCATATAAAGCCTTATAAGGAGCCAATGAATACGTGACTGGTAGTTTTTCTTGAAGGCAAACTCTGCTAAAGGAAAAACTTGATCCCACAAGCCTCCAAAGTCAATGACATAGGCTCGGAGCATATCCTCCAAAAGCTGAAGTCCGCTAGGACTGCCAATCCATCTAGGGATCAAAAGTTGTGTTCAATCTAACCCGTACGCCCAACTCTCACAGAATTCCTCTCCAGAAATACGAGGTAAATTGTGTACCTCGATCCGAAATGATAGACACGGTAACACCATGAAGGCTAACAATCTCCCATATATAGATCTTAGCTAATCTCTTATAAGAACAGGAGACTGCCACATGAATGAAATATGTTGACTTGGTCATCCTATCAACAGTGACTCATACTGTGTCGAATTTCTTCCGAGTTTGCGAAAGTCCAACGACGAAATCCATAGTGATCTGCTCTCACTTCCACTCGAGAAGCTCAATCCTCTAAAATGAACCACCGGGCCTCTGATGCTCGTACTTTACCTACTGACAAATCAAACACCAAATCACATATGCAACAATATCCCTCTTCATTCTCCACCACCAATAATGCTACCGCAAATCCTGATACATCTTCGCGGCACCCGGATGAATAGAGTAGCGGCAGCTATAGGCCTCCTCTAAAATCAACTCTTGAAGTCCATCCACATTAGACACAAAAACTCGACCCTGCAATCTCAAGACTCCATCATCACGTAAGGTAACTTGCTTGGCACCTCCGTGATGCATCGTGTCTCTAAGGACACATAAATGGGGATCATCATACTGCCGATCATAGATACGCTCTAATAAATAAGAACGAGTAGCCGTGAAAACTAACAAATGACTGGGCTCAGAAACATCTAGCCTCACAACTGATAGGCCATGGCCTGAACATCCAAGGCAAGCAGTCTCTCACCAACCGATAAATAAGCGAGACTTCCCATACTGGCTGCTTTCCTACGCAAAGCATCAGCCACAACATTGGCCTTTCCCAGATGATATAAGATGTTGATATCATAGTCTTTCAAAAACTCCAAGCACCTCATTTGCCTTAAATTCAAGTCCTTTTACCTAAACAAATACTGAAGACATTTGTGATCCGTGAGCACCTCACATGCCACAACATACAGATAGTGCCTCCAAATCTTTAATGCGTTAAACAATGGTTGCTAACTCCAAATCAAGAATCGGATAGTTCTTCTCATGAATCTTTAACTTTCACGAAACGTAGGCGATTACCTTGCCATCCTGCACCAACAATGCACCAAGTCCAATACGAGACGCATCACAATAAACTGTATTGGGCCCTGAATCTATGGGAAAAACCAACATCGATGCCGTAGTCAGAGTTTTCTTGAGGTTCTGAAAGCTCGTCTCAAACTCATACGGCTATCTGAACTGGACACCCTTCTAGGTCAACCTGGTCAACAAGGTTGCAATAGATGAAAATCCCTCCACGAACCGATGATAGTAGCCTGCCAATCCCAAGAAATTCTGAATCTCTATTGCTGATGCTGGTCTAGGCCAGTTCTTGACTACCTTAATCCTCTTCGGATCAACCTAAAAACCCTCTGCCGATACAACATGACCCAGAAATGCAACTGAACTCAACTAAAACTCACCCCTTGAGAACTTACCATATAACTTACTATCCCTTAGAGTCTAAAGAACCACTCTAAGGTGCTATTTGTCCTCCTCCTGTCTGCGGGAATATATCAAAATATCATCAATGTGACTATCACAAGTGAATCCAAATAAAGCCTGAACATCCGGTTCATCAAATCAATAAAAGTTGCTGGGGCATTTGTTAACGCGAATGACATCACTAAGAACCCATAATGCCCGTACCGAGTACAAAAAGCTGTCTTAGGGACATCCGATGCCCTAATCCTCAACTAATGATATCTAGATCTCAAGTCAATCTTTGAAAATACCTTTGCACCCTAAAGCTGATCAAACAAATCATCAATCCTCGAGAGTGGATACTTTTTATTGATTGTAACCTTGTTCAATTGTCGATAATCAATACACACTCATTGACACATCCTTCTTCTTAAAAAACAACACCAGTGAACCCCAAGGCGAAACATTGGGTCTAATGAAACCCTTCTCAAGCAAGTCTTGTAACTGCTCCTTTAACTCTTTCAATTCAAGTGGGGCCATACGATACGAAAGAATAGAAATGGGCTGAGTGCCCAGAGCCAAATCAATTAAAAAATCAATATCCTTGTTGGGTGGCATACTCAGCATGTCTGAAGGAAATACCTCAGGAAACTACCGACAACGGGCACAGAATTAATAGAAAGGACCTCAGCATTAGAACCGCGAACATAAGCCAAATAGGCCAAACGCACCTTCTTGATCATATACCGAGCCTTCACATAAGAGATAACACTACGGGTAGAATGACCAAGAGTCTCTCTCCACTCTAAATGAGGCAAACTCGGTAAGGCTAAGGTCAAAATCTTGGCATGAGATTCCAACATAGCATGGTAAGATAATAACCAGTCCATCCCCAATATAAGATCGAAATCAATCATGTCCAGAAGCAACAAATCTACACAATTCTCAAGACCTCCAATCACCCCAATACAGGAACGATGGACTCGATCTACCACAATAAAATACCCAAAAGTGTAGACACATATACAGAGACACTGAAATAATCACTAGGCATAACCAAATACGGTGCAAAATAAGATGACAAATAGGAGTAGATAGACCCTGGATCAAATAAATCTAAAGCATATCTGCCATACACCAAAACCATACCTATGATAAGTACATCGGAAGCCTCAGCCTCAGGCCAGGCTAGAAGAGCATAACATCAGGGTTGGGCCTCAACACCCATGACTATCTCTCTAGGATGGCTTGCTGCTGGCTAGCCTCCACCTCTAGTGGTCTAAGCTCCAGCTCTAGCACCTCTACCTCCACCTCTAGCACCTCTACCCCCACCTCTATTGAGCTGGGCAGTTTGTGGAACACCTGGTGCCTGAACCATTCCCGTGCTATGTAATAGATGAAAATCCATCAACAAATTAACTGTAGTAACCCGCCAAACCAAGAAAAGTGCGGATCTCTGTAGCTGAGGTTGGTCTGGACCAACACTACAATGCTTTTACTTTTTTTATATCCACCTTGATCCATTCATTCGATACCATGTGACCCAAGAATGCCACTGAATCCAACCACAACTCACATTTCGAGAACTTTGCATATAATTTCTTTTCTCTCAAAGTCTGAAGCACTGTCCTCAGGTGATGCTCATGATCTTCTGACTCCAAAAGTATACAAGAATATTATCAATAAAACGAGTCAAGATACGGACGGAACACGTAGTGCATCAAATGCATAAAAGGCTGTTGGAATATTGGTCAGCCCAAATAACATAGCAAGAAACTCGTAATGACCATACCAAGTTTTGAATGTAGTCTTCGACATATCTGGATCTCCAATCTTCAAATGATGGTAACCTGAATACAATTCAATCTTAGAAAATGCTCCTACACCCTATAATTGGTCAAACAGATCATCAATACGAGGCAAATGATGCCGGTTCTTCGCTATAACTTCGTTCAACTAAAGATAATCAATACACAAACGCATAGAACCATCCTTTTTCTTCACAAACAAGACAGCAACACCTCAAGGTGATACACTAGGCCAAATAAAACCTTTGTCAATAAAATTCCTGCAACTGTTCCTTCAACTCAGGAGGAACCATACGATAAGGAGGAATAGAAATGGGTTGAGTGCCCGGCAACTAATCAATGTCAAAATCAATATATCTCTCGGGAGGCATACCCGAAAGATCAGCTGGAAACACATCAGGTATGTCCCGTACTACTGGGACTGAATCAAATGTAGAGGTATCAACATAAATATCTCTCACATAGGCCAGATATGTGTCACATCCGTTCTCAACCATTCACTGAGCCTTAAGGAATAAAATAACTCTAGCGAGACTGTGATCTAAGGTACCCCTCCACTGTACTCACGGTATACCTTGGATAGCCAGCGGTACGATTTCGGTGTGACAATCAAGAATAGCATAATGGGGCGATAACCAGTCTATGCCCAAGATAACATCGAATCTTCCATGTTGAACAATAATAAATTAGCTCTAGTCTCAAAACCACTAAGAGTAATAAAACATGAATGCGGTCCACAACAAGAGAATCTCCTATAGAAGTAGAAACAAAAATGGGGAAACTTAAAGAATCCCGAGATACACACAAATGTGGGGCAAAATAAGAGGTCACATAAGAATCGCTGGATCCTGGATCGCATAAAATCGATGTATCTCTATGACAAACTAGTACAATACATGTGATGATAGAATCGGAGGTGACAACCTCGATATAGGCAGGAAAGGCATAGTATATTGCCTGGCCTCCCCCTCTAGGGCGACCTTTACCTCCCCGGCCTCAACCTTTAGCAAACGGGGCAGGCGGGGTGGCAAACTAGTGTTGTAATCCTAGCTTGAGGACTTGGTGGAGCATGTTGTGGCTAAGACGTCTATAGAGGTGCACCCCTCCTAAGCATAGGAAAATCCCTCACCATATGGAGTATGAATCGCCACACTCAAAACAAGCTCAGGGAGGATGTAGCGTCCGTAACTGGATCGGGCCAGGTCTACTAAACCGACTACAGAAAGCACCCCGTGTAGGAGACGCACTAGATACTGGAGATGCATAATAAGGCTTCTAAGGTCTAGGAAGAGCTGGAATACTGCTAGCTGTTGGAAGAGTTTAATGAACGGGGTGACTCATATAACCCCTACCATGACGAACTGTTGCTGTGGCACGGGCACTAGAATAATGGCCCGACTCTTGAGACCTCTTGGCCTCCCGCTCCTCTCTATTCCGATCATGCATATCCTCTGCTCTCCTAGCTATGCTTATCATCTACTGATAATATTCATATCCAACTTTCGGGCCATGCTAGACCTGATGCTGGAAATGATCCCCTCAATAAACCGCCCAACTCTCTTATGAACTGTAGAAACCAAGGTTGGTTCATGCCTAGACAAGTCAGTGAAATGGATAGCATACTCCAAAACAATTATAGTACCTTGGCGCAAATGCTCAAAATCTGTGCATCATGCTTTCTTGAGTCTATGAGGAACATACTCCCTCAAAAAATATCTGAAAACTAGATCCATGTAAGGGATGTTGCCTCAGCTGGACTGTCCAACTCGAAGTATGCCAGTATTGATAGGCTGCTCCTCGAAGCTGGAAGGCAGTGAAAGAAACCCCACTCGATCCTGATATACCTATAGTGCGAAGGATACGGTAGCATTCCTCCAGAAATCCCAAAGCATCATCTGATGCTAGATCACTGAATACAACAGGCTTGTACTTTTTGAACATCTCAAGCCTCCATTGCTCGTCCTCGAAAACTGTTGCATGGTCTTTAGGCTGAACTGGGGCTATGCGGTACCGGTATAACCTCTGGGATATGATCAACCTGGACTCGCTGCTTTGGAGTGGGGGCGGTGAGATTCTATGATTTTCCCCTGCCTGGGATGTGGCTGCATCATGGGGAATACTAAAGGAAAAAATTGAGTATCAACAGCTGCAGTGTAGTGATTTGGGAAACTCCATTCTTTCTTTGTGAATAATTTGTAGTACCAAATTTCTTGGCTTAATCGAAGGCCCATACTATAGTAAGTTATGAAGAATGAGAAAATATACTTCTGGGCTGTCTATTCTCGTTGATAAAAGCGCAATTGCAGAAATCTGTTATATAAATGCGAAGAATGTGCATACGAATTGTTTCATTTGGATAAACCATTAACATATGAATCGATTAGGACTTCTATTTTATTTAGAGACACGATAGAGAATCATAGTACCTTTAGGTTGCCTTTCTAAAATAAACTGAGTGAGCCACGCTAACAAAATCATACTCTACGTTGGCCCTCTAATTGTAATAAAATTCTCAGGATTCCGGGAGATGCCATTTAGTGAATTCCACGATTTTCCCATGAAGTTTGAAACACGTAGTTGCTATAGGCGCGTTATGTTAATAATGTATCTTTCTAAATTCGGGTGCACATTTATGTGACCCAAATCCAAGTCTCAACGATGTTAAAATGTGTCAAGAACCCGTGTGCATTTATGTGACGTGGTTTGAGACATGCTTTAATAACGTTGCAAATATTCCTAAAATGAATAAAGCGGTTAATAATTTTAATATTGCATTGTAGGATAAACATGTATAAAAAATCAAGAAATTGGCCATTTATAATAGTTTAAGCGACCGTACTAGAACCACGGAATCCGAGGGTGCCAAACACCTTCCCTCAGATTAACAGAATTCCTTACTCAAGAATTTCTGGTTTGTAGACTCCAATTGGACAGTCGAAAATTTTCCTCAATTTGGAATTCTAAATAAACCGATGACTTGGGACACCAAAGCCAAACCTATCCCAAGTGGCGACTCTAATAAATAAATAATCCCATTTCGAATAATGTCCTTTTAATTGGAAAAACTCCCTTATACGTGTCATCCTTCGGGGTAGCCGTGTAAAAAAGAGGTGTGACAGGAGAGTCACAACTCTTTCCAAGAAGATGAGCTGCCATCGGAGGGATTGAGTCACAAAAAGGCATTTCACATCATCGTGCAGTTTGAAGATTATTTTATCACTCGGATCCTGGTCATTGGGGGGTCTAGTCTCAACCTCTGTCCACTGGGGACACTCAGGACATTTGGGAAAGGGCTGCATGAAATCAATGACGAGGCCATCAACGTTAAGGTTTTCGACGGGTCTCAAAGGTCTACTATTGGGGAAATAAGCTTGTGTTTGCAAATGGGGCCTACTTGGTTTGATGTTCATTTTCAAGTGTTAGACGTGCCGGAATATTACAATCTATCATTCGGACGACCATGGATTCATACCGTCGGGGCCGTGGCATCCACATTACATCAGGAAATGAAGTTTGAATGGAATCACTAGGATGTAATCATTCATGGAGATTGTAGAAATCCCATAAACAGTTGCCAGACCATCCTATGGTTGGAGAAAGAAGAAATATAGGCGGGGAAGCTTACCACCACGTCGAACAAGTCAACGATGTCGATAAGCATAAGTGGTGGGATAACAAAATTGAAAGCATACTGAACTGGAGTGGGTATGAACCTGGCAAAGGACTTAGTAAGAATATCCAAGGAATTGCTAAGCCCATCAAGCTCAAGAAGCACGAAACCACATTTGGATTGGAATATGAGTATACCTAGAAAGAATGCAATGAATAGTCGCCACCCCGGCCCGACCCTTACTATCCATTGGAGCAACCGATACCTACTTTGGAGCAGACCTTCCAACCAGCCAAGGTCATCTATGGGTCAGAAGAAGAAGAAGCCCTAGCAGCAATGAGGAATTTATTCTTGGAAGACGATGATATGGACTTTTGTGTCATTTTTTAAGGGGGGGGGGGGAAGGCCCTTCCATACAGGCTGTAAACAAAGGAGCACACCTCAAGTGCTAGACCGTCAGAACCACCATAGCCCGACGTGCCTCTAGGTAGCAAGGCTGAACAAGCACCATGCACTATTTTATTTTACTAGTTTACTTTCCTTTCGCACTTTATTTTTTGCAAGAAAGAGCTCCAATGTTCAAAACATTTATGGAATTTATCAAAAGCAATTCAGTTTTCTTATAAATCTTACTCTTATTATCTTTTTCTCATTACTTTACTTATATAACACTACTATTACTTATCTTGATGAGCCGATGACTGTGACATACAATGAGACAACGCTATATACAGACATAGATTCAAAGGAAGATGATATACCGGAAGAGATTGTTAAGGAAGTCGAGAATTTCGAGAATAGGCCCAAGTCCAACTTGAATGAAACTGAGATTGTTAACTTGGGAGATGCAAAAAATGTCAAAGAAATACGAATCAGCATTCATTTGTCACTATCAGAAAAGAAAGAATATATGGAGTCACTAAGAGAGTATAAGTACATATTTTACGGGTCGTACGATGACATGACTGGTATGAGCACGTCCATTGTGGCTCAAAAATTGTCGACTGATCTGATATGTCCGCCAGTATAATAGAAGCTCAAAAAATTCAAGTTAGATATGAGTTTGAAAATCAAGGAAGAGGTCAATAAGAAGGTCAAAACTAAGGTCCTTAGGGTAGTAGAGTCTCCGACATGGTTCGCCAACATTGTGCCAGTACCGAAGAAGGATAGGAATGTTAGAGTGTATGTCGACTATTGGAATTTCAATCGGGCCAGTCCAAAAGACGTTTCCCCTTGCCGAATATACATATCTTGATTGATAATTGCGCCAAACATGAGCTGCAGTCATTTGTTAATTTTCTTGCTCGGTACCATTAGATATGGATAGATGAAGAAGATGCTGGGAATATAGCTTTCACTATACCGTGGGGGATGTATTGCTACAAGATGATGTCGTTTGGGTTAAAGAATACAGGGGCCACATACATGAGGGCCGTGACCACTATTTTACATAACATGATACACAAGGAGATCAAAGTGTATGTAAACAATGTCATCATCAAGTCCAGGAAAGCCGCTAATCACATGGAAGATTTTAGGAAATTCTTCAATAGGTTGAAAAGGTACAACCTGAAATTGAATCCCATAAAATGTGCATTCAGGTTCCAACTGAAAAATTACTTAGATCCATCAAAGGTCAAAGCTATTTAAGCATTATCACCGCCAAAGAACAAGAAAGAAGTAATGAGCTTCTTGGGGAGACTTAACTACATCAGCTAATTCATAGCACAATCGACTCTCATCTATGAGCCAGTATTTAAGATGATGAAGATGGACACAACTACCGAATGGACCGATGACTGCCAAAAGTCCTTCGACAGAATCAAGGAGTACTTGTGAAACACCGCCAGTTTTGGTCCTGCTCAAGCCAGGTAGACCCCTAATACTCTACTTTGCAGTATTTGATGGATCATTCAAATGTGTTATGGGGAAGCATGATGAAGCGAGGAGGAAGGAGAAGGCCATCTACTATCTTCGTATCTTCTGTTGGAATGCACCTGTTGTGCTCTGACTTAGGTAGCTTAGAAGCTGAGGCATTATTTCTGTGCTTATACTACATATCTCATATCATGGGTGGATCCGTTGAATTACATCTTCCAGAAGCCCATGCCCACTAGCAAGTTGGCCAAGTGGCAAATCTTATTGAGTGAATTGGACATTGACTAGGTAACTAAGAAGACAATCAAGGGACAAGCACTAGAAGATCACCTTGTGGAAAATCCAGTGGATGGAGAATACGAACACCTGAAGACATATTTTCCTGACGAGGAGGTATCATTTGTAGGAGAAGACATTGCAGAATCATATGATGGTTAGAGGATGTTTTTCGATGGAGCAGCAAATTTCAAAGGAGTTAGCATAGGAGCAGTCCTAGTGTCAGAAATCGGCCAACATTATCTGGTATCTTCCAAGCTCAGGTTCCATCACACTAACAATATGGCCGAGTACGAAGCCTGCATCTTAGGGCTCAAGATGGCCATTGACATGAACATCCAAGAGTTGCTAGTGAGTGGAGATTCAGACTTGCTTATACACCAGGTCCAAGAAGAATGGGAAACCAAGAACTCCAAGATACTCACATACCTACGTCATGTATATGAGTTGAGAAAGAGGTTCACAAAGACAGAATTCCAACATGTTCCCAGAGTCCAGAATGAGTTTGCCAATGTATTGGCTACTCTAGCCTATATAATACAACATCCAAATAAGATTTTCATTGATGCTATTCCCATGAAGATCCACAATCAGACAGCTTAGTGTGCTCATGTCGAAGAAGAAGCAGATGGAAAGCCTTGGTTTTATGACATCAAGGAATATTTGGCAAAAAGAGAGTACCCAAAGCTTGCAAATGCTCCTTAGAAGCGCACGCTTCAACAATTATCCAATAATTTCTTTTACAGTGGAGGAATCATGTATAGGAGGACTCCAGATTTGGGATTACTAAGGTGTGTCGATGCAAAGGAAGTATCCAAACTGCTAGAGGAAATTCATGCCGGGACCTGTGGTCCACAAATGAACGGTTTTGTCTTAACCAAGAAGATACTCCGTGCTTGTTACTTTTGGATGAATATGGAAACGAACTACATCCAATACGTCTGAAGATGCAACCGTTGTCAGGTACATACTGACATGATAAAGGTGACTCTAAATGAGATTAATTCAACAAGCTCGCCATGGCCGTTCTTCGCATGGGGGATGGATGTTATTGGACCAATCGAACCTGCCGCATCAAACGGGCACAAGTTTATCCTATTAGCAATTGACTATTTCACCAAATGTATTGAAGTAGCATCTTAGAGAGCAGTGACCAAGAAAGTCGTGACAAACGTTGTCTGTGACCGTATCATTTGTCGACTTGGGATTCCATTTATGATTTCCTTATATAATTTGAACTACGTATGACATGATTTCTGTTTAAGTGAGGATACTTAGGCAGCTTTATGGGTCAGTCATAATTTAATAAAATTTTCATTTCCCCCTACAATTGAAATTAGGGCAGAATTTTGAGGAGGACCCTCAAAATTCCAAAGTAATTTCAGCCGATCATTGCAAGCAGCCATCAAAAGTGTCAATCCAGCAAACTAGGGCAGAATTTTTAGGGGAACCCTCAAAATTCCAAAGCAATAGAGGTTGTAGTGTCTTGGACCGCATCTCACTCATTTGTTCATCTAAAGAACAATATTCTTAATTATGTATTTACGTTATATTTCTACTAAATCATGCATTTTTGTCACCAAAATTGTTCTGTTTAGCAACTCTACCCTAGGGATACATACAGTATCACCAAATCAGAGCCCAGCCGCTCTAGGGATGTAAGCAAGGACACGAAACTTACCTTTCCCCATTACAAAACTAACAATTTTTCTTTTGGATGCAGGCGCCCAAGTCGCAAACTTATATACTCATATTGTTCAAGAATACAACTCCCGGAATTATCACTTCACAACCACTATCCGCATACAATTTCCCTAGCAGCCGTAATATCACAATCAACTACTAGCTATCAGCTAAGAATTTTTATCACTAGTCACCTTTTATCCCTTGTCTAAGGCTACTGTTCTGCCTTCCGAGGTTAAGCTCTACATCCATATGCATTCCTGCATTGCATAAGGCTACTAATCTGCCTTTTGAGACTAAGCTCAATCTCCATCTACATTTCTTGCATTGCAGAAGGCTACTATTCTGCCTTCTGAGACTAAGCTCTGTCTCCATCTGCATTCTTGCATTGCATAAGGCTAACGATTCAACCTTCCGAGACAGCTCTTTCTACATCTGCATTTCCTGCATTGCAAAAGGCTACTATTGTAACGACCCGACCGACTGTTTTGAGCTTTTACACTTTAATCGACAGTTACTAAGCACGAATTGCCTTGTGTAATCTATTATGACAGAAGTAGATCTTTGGTTTTGGTTTCAAGAAAATCAAAATGAATTTGAAAGAATAGTTTCAGAGGAAAGCTTTGAATTTGAAAGGTTTGACCAAGATTTAACTTATTTGTGTATGAGCTCGGATCGGAATTTTTATAGTTTAGTTAGCCTTGTTTAAAACTTAGGAGCATGATCGGAATTTGGTTTTGGAGGTCCGAAGTAGAATTTTGCTTGGATTGGCAAAGATGAGATTTTGGCGATTTCCGGTTGCTAGGTAAGATTTTGATCCGGGAGTCAGAATGGAATTCTGAGAGTTGCAGTAGCTTTGTTATGTCATTTGGGATGTATGTGCAAAACATCAGGTCATTCGAACATTGTTTGGTTGGGTTTTTTATCAAAAGTGTATTTCAGAAGTTTTTAGAAAACTTAGGCTTGAATTCAATGTGTTTTGAGTAATTTGATGTTATTTGAGGTGTTTTGATGATTGAAAAAGTTTGAATGATGTTATGGGTTGTGCTAGTAGCTTTAGTTGAGGTCCCCGCAGCCTCGGGTGAGTTTCGGATGGTCAATTAGACCAATTTCTATATTGAGGAGTTGCAGAAATTGCAGTAACAGTTGCAGTCAATTTTTGGCCTTCGCGATTGCGTGAGGTCCCTTGGGATCGCATAGAAGGAACATGGGCTGGCTTGATTTTGGCCTTCGTGTTCGCGTTTGAGGCCCCACGTTCGCGGAAGGCCTTGAGCTTGTGCTTCGCATTCGCGTACAATATTTTGTGTTCGCGCATAAGTAATTGGGGGTCCAATGTTTTGCTCTTCGCGTTTGCATCACTGTGGTTGCGTTCGTTTAGCTTTGGGATTTAAAGCATCGTGTTCGCATAGTGTTAATTTGAGAGATGTAAATTTAGTGCTTCGTGATCGCGAGACTTGGGTTGCGATCGCGATGAAGTAATGGTCAATGCTGGGCAGAATGCTTTAAGTCACTTCATCCGCGATTTTGGGTCATTTTTCCTCCATCGTCGAATATTTTGAGAGCTTCTTGGTGGATATTAAAAAGGGATTCAGGGGGAATCAATTGCAGGTAAGATTTTTTAACTTAAAACTCATTTTATTGTGAAATTTACCTAGAAATTCATGGAAACTAAACCTAAAATTGAAGAACTAGGGCTTGAGAAATTGGACATTTAAATTGGGATTTGACGGACCATTTGAGGTCGGATTTTAGAAATTTTGGTATGTATGAACTTGTGGGAGGATAAGGAACCCGTTGATGTGAAATTTTTGAGTTTCGAGAAGTGGGCTCGGGGCTTGGGGTTTTTTCTATATCGGGATTTATGCCCATTATTGATTGGTATTGCTTGAGCTTTGTTCCCTTAGCATATTGTAATGTATTCACTCTGATTTTGGATAGATTCGACACGTGTGGAGGCCGATTTGAGCGTCAAAGGCGTTGCGAGCTAGAGATTTTGTCGGTTCGAGGTGAGTAATGATTGTAAATGATATTATGAGGGTTTGAATCCCCAGATTGCACATCGTAGTGCTATATTGAGGTGAATTGCACGTCGGATAGCGAATGTAGGGTAGAGAACCATTGGGGATTGTGATTTTGTCCATCCTGATTGATGAGTTTACCGTGTATTTGACTGAAACTTACTTGTTATCATCATGATTTAGGCCGATTACTATATTTGGGCTTTGTGCCAACTATTTGAGCCCTTCGGGGATTATTACACTGTCTCCTCATTGTTTTGACTTATTGCTTGAACTCAGCCATGCTGATTTCCACTGTTTTACAACTCAACCATTTTACTCAGTTTTAAGACTTAAATGATATCTATAAATGATGTTTTGGGCTGAGAACTACTATTTTACAAATTCCCGAGAGGCTTGGGATGATTTTTATCTGACTGAGTGAGGCCGAGGGCATGTGTTCTGAGGATACTATGGGGTCGAGCTGCGCAACAACAGTGTTATATTGGTACCGATATGATGCTGGGGTATGGATTTGATGCCATGATATGGATTTATATTTGCACTTGGGCCGTAAGGTGCCCCTCCTGGAGTTTGCACACCCCCAATGAGCACTATCGACAAAATATATAGATCAGGCTGCACGCTGCAACGATATATAGATCGGGCTGCACGCTGCAATGATATATTGATCGGGTTGCACGCCGCAGCAATATATGGATCGGGTTGCACACCACAGTGGTTGCTATATGATACTGGTCTATATGTTTACTTGCTTCATTTGTCTGCCATTGTCTGTTGTCTATGTTTCTTCGCGTGGTATTTACCCGATTGTCTGGAATTATATGTTGAGCGAGTGTTATGCTCGAGGAGCGAATTTCTATGCTTATCTACACTATTTGCTTTGCATTCATTTGCATAACTATTGGATAAGCCATTTTCAAAGGAGTATTAAACTGAGCTAAGGCGTTTTCTAAGATTTCCCAGCTTCATTGTTTTTTCTCAAAAGGTTTTACACTACTCTATACAGCATGATGGTTTGCCATACGTGATTTCTTACTGCTTATTATTTACATTTGTTACTCACTGAGTTGGAGTACTCACATTACTCCCTACACATCGTGTGTAGATGCAGGTATTTGTTCACCCGGTAGAGGGTTTTGAGTTGATCTTAGGCTAAGTTATCGGAGTTAAGCGAGGTGACTGCCAGCGTTCGGAGCATAGCATTTTTTCCCTTTTGTTTATCAATCCTATCTTTAATATTTCAGGCTTTGTAGTTGTATTTATACTCTAATAGATGTTCGTGACTTGTGACACTCCGGTTTGAGCTGTGTTTAGATTGTATCCGCACTTAATAAAGAAATATTTATTTAGACTGTGATTATTTCATTATGCTAAAACGGTTTATTAATATTTAACCTGAAAAGGCGAAATGGTTTGGCTGGTTGGCCTTGTCTTCACAAGAGGCGCCATCACGATCGGATCGGGGTTTTGGTCGTGATAACTATTCTGCCTTTCGAGATAAAGCTCTGTCTCCATCTGTATTTCCTGCATCATATAAGGCTACTATTTTGCCTTCCGAGACTAAGCTTTGTGTCCATCTGCATCGGCTGAAAAATCGCCATTTTCTTACATTTTTTGCATGGCTGAAACATCGCCACTTCATTTAAATCCTGCATTGGCTGAAAGATCGTCATTTTACTTATATTTTTGCATGGCTGAAATATCGCCACTTCTTTTAAATTCAGCATTAGCTGAAAGATCACCGTTTTACTTACACTTTTGCATGGCTGAAATATCGCCACTTTACTTAAATCCTGCATTGGCTGAAATATCTCCACCTTTATTTATGTCTTGCATCAGCTAATATATCGATACTTTATTTACGCTCTCACGGGCTGAAAGATTGCCACCTTTTGCATTTCATGGGCTAAAGGATCACCAAATTATCCAAGGGAGTCATTGTTCAGAGGCACCATCTTCATAGCCAGAGAGTGTCATGCCATGGCTTGAGGACTCCTTTATCTCTTGCATATCATTATTCAAAGGTATCATCGCTCACAGGCGTCATTCTCATAGACCGAGAGCATCATTTCATAGCCTGCGAATCCTTTATTATATGCTTCATGGCCCAGGATATCATGGTCTGAGGACGTCATCCTAACCGTTCAAAGATAGCATTCATGGTCTGACGGGAAATTGTATCACGTTTAAATTTATTCACAATATATGTGTGCCTTGTTTATTTGTAGGTAAACCAGCAAGAAACAAACATCTTGGTAGGAGCGATCTCGCTCCGGTTCTCGTATCCCTACTAGACTCTTAACCGCCCATTCCAACCTAAATATCGCATCCGTTCTTGAAATATCTCTCTCGCATACTTCGCCGACGGATCATGTACTACATATGGCTTGATTCATGTAAGACCAGGGATATAAAGGCAACTCAGGAACCAGAGCATGTTCAATCTCTTCAAACCATTCAGTTCGGTCAAAATTGGCTATCATATCTTTCCCCGATAACTCTTCCATCCTTCGGGGTAAAGAGGGGCAGTTGTAGATATCCAATTTTTTTCTATCTATTTTTCACATGAAAATAATTTCAAATACTATATATATGCATATATAAGTATGCCTAAATGTTTTAGTATTTTTCCCAATTCTTAAAAGATTTTTTAAATCAATTAGTTGTCCATTTTAGCAGTATAAAACCCTATATTTATTCCCAAAATTGTCATCTTGGTGAATAACTATTTATTCTCATATTTATACAAAAATATATCTAGAATTAATATTTATACATTTGTATAAATTTATTTGGTATTTTAAAAGTCAAATTGCATATAATTACAATTTTAACCTATTTTGAAAATTAATAGCATTTTATAATTTGAAAATTAGTTCCAATATTTTTAATTTAATATTTATATGTTATTAACTGATCCAGCACTTTTAATTTGCTTTCAAAATTATTTTTACTATTTTTATAAAATAGAAAGGGAAAGGCTGGCTATTTAAAGTCTAACCTATTTTTATTCCAATTATAGCTAAATTTGACCCCACCTAATTCACCCAATTTCAAACCCCAAACGGACCAACCCAATTTCAATTTAACCCGCCCCTGACCCAACAAATCTAACCCGTCTGGACATTTCCGTTGATCCAGGCCGTTGATCAAAATGATCAACGGCCACAATCATTTCTTACTATTTTAATTCACCTACACCCTTAACCCTAATACTCAGAGAAGCTGCTCTAAAACCCTTTGGTCTTTCAAACTCTCTCGAGTATTCTTGAAACCCTGATAGTCCTCTATCATTTTCAACCTCCAATTCACCGGAATCCAGACCTCACAGGCCATGGATGGCCTATACTCACCTCCCTCTGCTCTTGAACGCTTGATGTTCGAAATTTTGAGGTCTAAACTCGATGTTGTCCGTTTAGATCTTCTCCGATTCAAGGTTCTATGGTTTCTCCGGCTTAGCTCCGGAGTATCCAAAGCATTTTGAGCCTGGTTTTGAGTTATCCGACTCAGTATCGGACATTTTTCTAATCCTTTCTTATTTTAGGGTCCTCTGAAACCCTAGCTATTCGAGGTTTCTCTGATTGTATTCTTAAATCTAGTCTATATATGTGCTTTACATGAGTTTTGAAAATGTTTTCCCAATCTTTTTCTTTTAAAATTTCTCTTTTCAATTTAGGGTTTTTGAAACGTTCAAAAATGTTTCTCCGACTTTTCTTTTCCTTTTTCTTTATGTATATTTGTCACGCATGTGCTTCTACTGCTTTCTTGTCTTTGTTCTACTATATATGTTCTTCTGCGCCTTGTCTTTCTACTATGTATTACACCATGCTCGCATGTTCCTTCTGCTATGTTTTCCTATATGTCTTGTTAATATATTTTTCTAATATCTTTGTTCTTCTAATGCATGTATTTCCTACTGAGTTCTTAAGTTCTTTGTTTTCCATTTACTGGACCTTTATTTGAGTTCTTTTTAAATGTGTTTTCTTCTAGTTGTTCTCTTAAGTGCTATACTACCTCTTTTGCTCTTTTGAACCTGTTTGAGTTACAAGTTTTCATAAAACATGATCCTTCTACTCTCATTATGTTTTGAATCAGTTTCTTCACTTTGTTGCTTCGAACTTGCTATTGTATCTATGTGTTTTCTCATAAGTCTCTGAAAGAGACTCTAAGCCTATTTTAGTTATTTGTCTTCTTGTCTCTATATCTTATTCAAGTTGAAAAACCTAGGATTTGGGGGTTTTGGCGAGTTTGATCTTGTGTTTGGACTAGGGTTCTGTTTTGGAACCCTAGACTCTCTCAAACTCATTTAGTCTATGTACTGAAGTTAAACCTCTTTGTTTATGACTCTGAACTCTTCTATTCTAAACTCTTCTGATTAGCATGACCGTTCTTTCTTATTTAAGCACGTCAATATGTTTTTATATGTGTGTTGAACCTTTCTTCAAAGGGCTTTCCAATTTATGATTGATTTAGAATCTTTTTCTAGGTTTGATTGATTGATACTGATTTTCCTTAAGTAAAACCTTTCCTCACTTTTCCTGACTTGGTTCATTCGTACAAAGCCTGCAATTTGGATTTCTTGGCCTTTAAATGATTCCCTTTCCTTACTTGCACAAACTGGGTGTTGTCAAACCTTGTCCTTAAATAGACCTTTATGTATTTACCCATCTTGTGCTGCTTTAGAAAAACGTTTGATTGATCCATTTCCATAATTATTTTGTCCGTTCGAAATCAGAATCCCTTAATTAAAGGGAGGCCTTATGTAATTGATTTCAAAACTATTTTTCTTACCTATTTCTACTTGCTTTCTACACTATAAAGGGCACGACCCTTCTACACTTTCAGACTCATTACTGACAACACACCTTGAATTCGACACTTTTACACACATAATCTTATAGCTCTCTTCCAAAAGCTTCTATTTATTAGCTTACAATTTGGCTTTACAAGACTACAACTTTCTTTTCTTGTTTCCTCTAGACTGGTATGTTAAAATTAAGTTTTCAGCGTCACCCCCAATGTGTTAGTTTTACAGCTTTTACAATCCTGTCTACTTTGCAATTTATGCTTAGTGTTAAATATGTTCATTATTCTCTTTTCATCTATTTCTACCGTGAATCCTTGTATCCCTGTCACCTGTTAAAGTTCAGAACATGACAACATCCAAATTGTTGCTCATGTTTGGACTTGACCCTTCAAGGGGTCCTAACTACCAAACAATGTGGCTAACAGGCTGGTTGGGGTGTGCCAGCACCTCTAATTGCTGGGTATGACCACCAGCCTGTCTTGGCTTTCCCCGGAATCCCATGTATTGCACTACACTCTTTCCTAGCTTCTAAGTTCTGCCCCCCCCCCCCCCTCCTATGAGCCTTGCTTTGGGGCCTTGAGTTCCCTCTTAACTTGGACATTTGAGGGCTGGCCCTTCCACACTGCAGTTTAATTCAAACCTGTAATGAATTTGGGTATAAGCAATGCTTGAGTCTATGAGGTTTTTGGGAACTCTGACACACCCAAAAATGAGAAAGGCTTTTAAAATTCGATCTTTGGAGTTGGTTTACTTCATGATTTAGACAGAAGACTAAATCATGCTCTCCTTGATTGGAAATTTTTTGTTTTTCTGATGTAATTTTACTTCTTTTTCTTATTCAATTCTGGGTTGTAATAATCTTATAATAACTATTGGGGTTTTTAATGAAAATGGGAGGGTACATCATGCTTTCAGTTCTGATTTTTTCATGTAGAGATAATATTTATAGGTCACATATTTCATATAGAAACCATGTCCAAAAGTTCTGCATTTTTGCATAGAAACCATGCTTATAAGTTTTTGCATTTCTGTATTATCTAAAAAACATGTTTACAGGTTCTTTTCTTCATATAGAAATCCTGTTTATAGGTTGTACATTCTCATATACAAACCATGTGTATAGGTTTGTACACTTCTGCATTTATAAGACCATAGATTCCTGTATTACATATAGAAACCATGTCTGTACGTTTCCATATTTCTGCATACCACATAGATAGCATGGTCATAGGACTTCCTGAATTCCGCATATGCATGTATCACTATGCAAACGTATTTAAAGATTTGAAGAATAAATAGCATTCTAGATACCATGCATGTAGGACTTCTGTACTTTTATTTCAACTGTAAACATTTTAAATAATTTAGCACCTAGAAAGTATGCCTATATGAGCTATCAACTAAATCTGAATCGTCTATTTTGTCTAAGTCTAAATAGTAAATAGCATTGCTTAATATCTACAGGGCTTATGCACCTGTATAACTAACAAGTCTTCTTCTTTTAAAATTAGTACACTCCTGCATTGTTAGCTATCATGCTTATAAGTTTCACCTAGGCAAGCCATTGGGTGAATTAGTTAATAGGATCGGACTTCGTTAAAATTCCAACCAGCAGGCAGGTCTGAATCGGATATCTTATCTAAAATATGTAATAAATCAATCAGCCTTTCATTTCCCTTAAGTTTAATAAAGACCATAACTAGTACGTATGGAACATGTTGAACGATATGTATTAAAGTTGAGGAGGCCTCTTTGAGCCTTTAATTGTTATGTTTTTTCCCGTACCTGCTCTACATATTTTGGTTGTCGCCTTAGAATTTTTCCCTTTTAAACCACGAAAGATAAACCTCCCTTATTTTTAGAACTAGTAGTCCCAAATGCCTCCAGAGCTGATAGGATTCGGGACGGGTAGTAGCATGCAATAGGAAAATGAAACCATTCCGTGTTTAATACCTTAAAGGGGTGGAAAATGGTAGATTTGGATATAATGACCACGCGATAACACCACGTGTATAAGTGCTTACTGTGTGTTGTATGGGGTGATTCGTATTATTTACAAACCTAGGACCTCATTCCCCTTACTTGTTTATTTTTTAGAATTTTAAACTGCTCAACTTTAAGATTCTTTAACTTCTTTTACTTTAATTGCATTCAACAATTACGTGAAAACCCCTTCCCTTTACTTGTTTACTTTCAGAACATCAAAACTACTTTCTTCCCAGACTTCAGCTTCTTTAACTTCTTTTTTTGCAACCATTATGCGAAAACTACCCTGTATTTGTAATTCTTGCTTGTTTATTTATTTTTTGTACTTAAAGTCACAATTATAGAATGGTCGGGAACCACACTAGTGGATATTGAGGGGTGCCTAACATCTTCCTCTCGAGATAATTTCAAGCCCTTACCTATTCTCTGGTTTTCTAGATCAAATTTTTCTTAGTGTCATAATGCACTATCATTAGGTGATGACTCTTTAATTCCAACCTAACTCCCAAAAGGAAAAGAGTTGTCCGCCCAAATGTCATAAACCCTATTTCGCGAGAAAATGGGGCATCGATAGTCATTTTACATAATTTCATGTATTAGCTTAGACTTTAATTGTAGAATCAGCTACTTGAAGTCGTATTTACGTTATGCAATTAAAATAAATGATTTGGGCCATTCAGAGTCAAGTACTCGTGGCAAGACGTGGTGTTGGGTTGATTTTGAGTTGGTTCGAGGTAAGTTGCTTATCTAACCTTGTGTGGGGGTCCCTCCCCTTAGGATATGATATTTTATAATTGAAATGCCCAGTATGTGAGGTGATGAGTGCGTACTTGAGCTAATTGTTGAAAACCCGATTTTAATTTAAGTATTTAAACTGAGTTTCGTTCCTTCCTGTTTTATTCTACTTGCAAACTTAGTCTGTTGTTAGTTAGAAAAGCATGCCTAGTTGACTTAATTGCCTATTTTCTTAAACTATCTTAATTGCATTACGTGAAGCAAGTTAGGCTAGAATTAACGGTTTACTTGTATGAAGTTGGCATTTAATTTAATATTCTTGTGTTGGTGTTGTGTATTTTTAATTTGGGACTATGGGATGGCATCCCAAGAAATCTCCTGCACGGAATTATGGTCTAGACTGAGGTGCGGGATACCAAGAGATCCTTGGCACGTATATTGAAGATACCAAGAGTTCCCTGGCATATATTGAGGATACCAAGAGATCCCTAGTGTATATATTGAGGATACCAAGAGATTCTCAAAATACCAAAAGATCACGGTTATTAACCTTGTTTTGAGTGGTATTTCCTTTGTGTTTACCTTTATTTTTATTTCTGTTATTGCACTCTTATTGTGTTGTATAGATTCCTATCATTGATTCTCAATTTCACTGCTTATTTTATCTTATCATCTTCTAATTTATTAACCTCAATAGGGCACTAGCCTTCCTTGTCACTACCCGACAGAGGATAGGCTTGTGTGACGATCCAAAGGGTTATCACATGTATTAATCAAATTTTGTACTTCCGAGGCCTTTAAAACCTCATTTAGAGTCGCCTCAATTTATCTGCGTAGTTCAGGCGTGTAGCCGGAAAGCTTAAATATAAAAATCTATGAAAAATTCTATGTTTTGATTTGATAAATGAATAAAAGTGACTTCGGTTAACATTTTAGGTAAATGGACCTGGACCCGTGATTTGACGGTCCTGAAAGGTCCGTGGACAATATGGGATGTGTGCGTATGCCCGGAATTAAATTTCGAGGTTTCAAGCCCGAGAAATAAATTTTTCTGTAAAATTATTTTCTAAAAATATTTAAGGAAAATCGAAATGAAATCTTATAAGAAAGCGATGGTATCAGGTCCATATTTTATTTCGACGCTCGGTACAGGTCTTATATATAGTTTAAGTCATTTCTGTAAAATTTAGTTAAAAACAGACGTCGTTTGATGTTGTTTGGACTTGAATTGCTAAATTTGATACTTGATGAAGTTTGAGAAAAAATTCTTGATTTTGAGGTTTGATTCATTGTTTTGAAGGTCATTTGACAATTTGATTGCACGAATAAGTTGGTATTATATTTTTGAGTTAGTACATGTATTTGGTTAGGAGCACAAAGGACTCAGGTGTATTTCGGATGTGTATCGAAGACAACAGCTTAAAAAAAATAGAAATCCTCCTCCTTTCAAAAATACTATTTTCCTCTATGAAACTTCACCTAAAATACTATTAAAGTAGCCTACTTTCTCAAGCACCATGTTCCGACCATGTAAAACCCAACAGAAACTCCATTAAAGAGCTCCAAAGTTAGCCATGCAACTCAGATGAAAACTATACTGGAAACCACTAAAAATCAGCCTCCAAAAGACCATCATTTCAGCCCCAAAAATGCAGCAGAATCCAGCTGGAAAGTTGCTGAACAAATCAGTACGAAATCCTAGCCAAACACCCCATTTTCAACTCTAAAAGGCCATGAAAACACAGCTCAAAATCAGCTGTAAATTCGTCCAAACACAGCCTCGAAATCTTTCAAAACACAGCTCGACCAGTAGGAAATCCTAACCAAACACCTCATTTTCAACTCTAAAAGGCCATGAAAACACAGCTCAAAATCAGCTGTAAATTCGTCCAAACACAACCTCAAAATCATTCAAAACACAGCTCCAAAACGAGCTCAAATCCATCCTCAAAGAGCTACAAAATTTTCTGCGAAACTCTTGATAAGAATGGACATTGGGCCTAACTCAACCCCAAAAGCTAGCTTATGAGGTGAGGATTGTCCAAGCCATATAAGGAGACCAAGGACCTCAAATCCCTCCGATGTGGGACAACTCAACACCCCCCATCACGCCCAGATCTCTGGAGCGTGGACAACATAAATGGGGGCCCAACATCGGTATCAATAATTGGGATGGGCCTGGCTCTGATATCATGATAAGAATGGACATTGGGCCTAACTCAACCCCAAAAGCTAGCTTATGAGGTGAGGATTGTCCAAGCCATATAAGGAGACCAAGGACCTCAAATCCCTCCGATGTGGGACAACTCAACAACTCTAAAAAAGAGCAACCAAAAGTATCATCCAAAACCCATCCAAACTAGCTGGAAAATTCCAGCTCCAAAAGGCAGCGAAAAAGTCCTCAAACCCAGCAAAACTATCCCTGTCCAGCACCCTTTTTCAGCCTGTTAACACAGCTCCAAAATCAGCCAAAAACCATCCACAACAGCGCCAAAACAGCAGTAGAGATCAGCTGCTAACAACCCTGAAACCCAGCTTTAATGCTACCCAACACCAAGCCTAAAACGCCCTTGAGACAGCCCTGAGACTTCTCCACTTTTCAGTCAATTCCGTGCTTCTGACAAGGTTGTGCAATTGGAGGTTCCCGGTGGTGGTCTTTGCTCTTGGTTTGATTATTTACTAGCAACTATTTTAAAGTTTGGGAATAAATCAATACAAGATTCAATCGATTTGGAGCCAAATTCGAGAGGAAAAGCGGTAATTGAGGATTGAGTTGGCCGTGAAAGTTTGAGGTTAGTGTTTGGTCTAACCGTAGCTTGAGAGATTAAGAGTTGTGTCTTATTTGCTATTTGTTCCTTGTTGAGTACGACGTATAGACATAGTGACGAGTATCTATACGTTGGTGTCAAGTATGACCGTGAGTCTTCTACGGTGATTTTCATAAGTTCGTTGTATTATTCTTGCCTTGGTGAAGATTTATATTTGTTGTGTAAAGTTGTGGAAAGAATTGTGACTCATGAACATTGAAGAGCGATGGCTCCAGTTGTGTAACAAATTGTGAAAGTGTAAGTGATAATTGAAACTCTAGAGCATTGGTTCGAGTTGTTAAGTGAATTGTGAAGTAAAAGTGAGAAAGAGAAAAGATTATTATATTGACCTTGTACCAGTCTATTGTTGAGTTGTGGTTCCCATGCATTATGTTCTTAGTTGATATTACGGATACTTAGGTTGATGATTCCTTGTGTTAGGTATTGTAATAAGTTTAGTTATAGCTAAAGTAGGTATATGTTGAAATGAGATTGGTTATAGCTGAAGTAGTTAGGTGTTGTAACAAGTTTAATTATCGTCGAGGTAGTTAGGTGTCGGAACGTATTTGATTATAGTTGAAGTAGTTAGATGTTGAAACAAGTCTAATTATAGTTGAGGTAGTTAGATGTTGCAACAAGTTTGGTTATAGTTGAGGTAGTTAGATGTTGGAACAAGTTTGGTTATAGTTGTTTCAGTTAGATAATACGCTTAACGCTAGAGGGGGGGTGAATAGCGTTATAATAAAAATTAGCGTAAACTTGCGGAATTTAAAAATTGCAGGAAATAAATAAGTGCGATAAGTAAATAAATTAGAACAAACGCACCGATGTATCCTGGTTCACCACAACCCATGGCTAGTCCAGTCCCCGAGAGACTCTCTCGAGATTTCCACTATCTTCGTCAAGCTTACGAGTGCTTAACAAATTGTTACAGTTGCTCAAGGATACCACACCTTAAGACTTCACTTGCTTGAGGATACCTCACCCCAAGATTTCAACCACTAAGACTTTGGGTACAGCAAACCCGACAAATGAGAAGATATGTTCTTCTCAAACAACTCTCTTTTACAACAAATACTCTCTCAATAGAGTGGATAAAGAGAAACAAAATAAGCTCTATGAACTACACAAAGTTGTCTATCAAATGGCTCAACAAAAGCTCTAAAATGATGCTTGAAATTGATCAATATGTATATCAATATATGCAGGAGTTGTGTGTTTAAAATCAGCTCAAAAGACCTCTTTTTATAGGTGAAAAAGGGGTGCTGACCGTTGCTTAATTGATAAATAAAATCCCTGATTCTGTGATCAGACAATCGATTGTTTGGAGTAGACAATCGATTGTTTGACCAACGTTCAAAAAAGATTCCTGATTTTAGGCTAAACAATCGATTGTTAACCCTGAATAATCGATTGTTCTTCAATGTTCAAAAATCAATTTAGGATTATGTGGGAACGGTCATAAAATAATCGATTATATGAAGAGACAATCGATTGTTTATAATCGATTGTGGGACAAAGACAATCGATTGTTTTGATACTAAAAACGGTTGCACTGTCTCAAAATAATCGATTATTAAAAGTAGACAATCGATTGTTGACTTCATATAATCGATTGTGTACTTCATATAATCGATTATGTTGTTCCATTGTTCAAAACTTTGGCAACAGATCGATTATATACCATTGATATACACTTGATATACACTGTGTATACCAGAATTGAAATCTTACTTCAAAACCCATTTTGGTTAAAAATGAAAACGTTAAAATTATTTTGTATATTAAAAATATTTATGATATATATGATTTAATAAAATGATTTACTTTAATAAAATGATTTTATGCATATTTATGGCGACCTAATGTTGAGCCAAAAAATAAGATAACTTAAACGTTGTTCTTACATTGGTTCTACCTAACGACCTACGCCTTGGGTCTTCGGTCTTGAACTATTTGGCTCGACTTGGCTTGTCTATGCAATCCCGTCATCAATATGCTTCTCGCCATTTGATAGTTTGTCATATTATATCGTTGTTTGACGCTTGACTTCATTGTTTGTCATTCATCAAAATCTATACCTGAAAATCATGCTCATACAACCAAAGCGCACACATCATAGATATACATGATTTCCAACAATTTCCCCCTTTTTGATAATGACAAACAACGGAAGATATGCATATTGAATTCCCCCTAAATTCATGCTATATCTCAACATACAATTTATGCAACCAATTCAATATAATCAATTCAAATTGAATTCCCCCTAAATTCATGCTATATCTCAACATACAATTTATGCAACCAATTCAATATAATCAATTCAATATAATTCCCCCTTAATTGAATATTCCCCCTCAATTAAGGCATGCATATCGCCCATATTCTTCCCCCTTTTGGCATTAGCAAAAAGACTATACCAAAAAATTTTAAACCATTGACGATACCAATCGTTATAAACAAGATCATATCAAATATTAGTAAATGGCATACTAATGATAACGGTCATTTTTCTCAACAATGCCAATTGTTATTTAAACTAAAAATATTCATCAAAACATGAATCAATCATTTATTATAAAACCAATTGATACTAATTGTTATTCAAAAATAAAACTTGTTAAAGCATGTATCAACCAAAACTGATATAGATTATTTGCACATATCAACTTATTGCGTTTTTATTCAAAATACGATAACTAACCGACGTTCCCCCTTAATGCATTAAGGTTTTGTGCTTGGTGCATCCACTACAATATCGTAGTCTTCAAGCACACCTGTAAAAAGAATCTAAAAATCGGTTTTTGGTACCCAACTTCTTTTGGGTCCTTGGGGTTTAGGATAACAATAGTCATAATCAACACATAAATCTCTATGTTTAGCAAAACAAACGGGTGCAATGTGTCCTACCCGATTACAATAGTGACATATAATATTAGGATTGTGCATATGTCTAGGTTGAGCCAAATGCGTTCTAGGTGATCTAAAGTTGTTCCCCCTAGAAGCGTTGAATTTCCTAGAGTCATGTCTAGGTGGTCTAAAATTATTCATTCTAGACTCATTTACAAAAATCCTAGAATTGTGTCTAGGTGGTCTAAAATTATTCATTCTAGACTCATTAGCAAAAGTCCTAGAGTTGTTTCTATGTTGTCTATAATAATTAATCTTAGACTCATTTGTGAGGTTCCTAGAATTCTTTCTAGATGGACCAACCTCATTACTTATATCCTTTTTATTCTCTTCAATTTTAGGACTATCAACACTACGTTTTTCTAGTGCGTTCCTAAGTTCTATGTTCTCTAATTTTAAAGAACTACAAGAAGAACAACTGGAACATTTATCAATAGAAGAGACTTCATTCAATTCCTTGATTTTAATTTTGAAATCAACAATGTCATTTTTCAAAAATTTATTTTCTTTTTCCAAAACTTCAATCTTATTTTTCAGAAAACCATTGTCATTTTTAAAACACTTATTTTCTTCTTTCAGCTTCTCATTTTCACAAGTCAATTTTTCAAACTCTTTTTCTTGCAAAGAAAGTGTTTTCTGAAAATCTGTTTCTTGCAAAGAAAGTGTTTTCTGCAAATCTTTAATAGTTTTGGAAACATTAACAAACTCACTGTATAATTCATTATAAGCATTTTGCATTTCTTCAAATGAGTGAGAGTTGGAAGTACTTACCTCTTCTTGTTTGTTGGCCATGAGGCATCGGGCAGTCGATTCATCACATGAGCTGTCCGCTTTTTGAGACGTGCTTTCATACGTTACCTCAAGCTTATCCCACATCTCTTTGGCAGTTTTGCAGTGGGAAATTTTTCGATAGTCTTCCTGATTCAAAGCGCTATACAACATATTAATTGACTTGGTGTTGTATTCACTTACCATGGCTTTCCCAACTTTTGTCGTCATTTGTTCACCATGCATGATGATTTGCCATATACGAAAGTTGTTTGATTTGACGAAGATTATCATTCGCTCCTTCCAATATGAGTAATTCGTTCCATCGAAAAATGGAGGGCAAGTGGTGGATTGTCCTTCATTCATCGTTCCTGCGTTCAATAATCAACAGAAAAAATATATATTGCTCTCAACCGGTTAAGGCTTTCAGAGAGTTAGGCTCTGATACCAATTGTTAGATAATACGCTTAACGCTAGAGGGGGGTGAATAGCGTTATAATAAAAATTAGCGTAAACTTGAGGAATTTAAAAATTGCAGGAAATAAATAAGTGTGATAAGTAAATAAATTAGAACAAACGCACCGATGTATCCTGGTTCACCATAACCCGTGGCTAGTCCAGTCCCCGAGAGACTCTCTCGAGATTTTCACTATATTCGTCAAGCTTACGGGTGCTTAACAAACCGTTACAGTTGCTCAAGGATACCACACCTTAATACTTCACTTGCTTGAGGATACCTCACGCCAAGACTTCAACCACTAAGACTTTGGGTACTTAGCAAACCCGACAAATGAGAAGATATGTTCTTCTCAAACAACTCTCTTTTACAACAAATACTCTCTAAATGGAGTGGATAAAGAGAAACAAAATAAGCTCTATGAACAACACAAAGTTGTCTATCAAATGGTTCAACAAAAGCTCTAAAATGATGCTTGAAAATGATCAATATGTATATCAATATATGCAGGAGTTATGTGTTTAAAATCAGCTCAAAAGACCTCTTTTATAGGTGAAAAAGTGGTGCTGACCGTTGCTTAATTGATAAATAAAAACCCTGATTCTGTGCTCAGACAATCGATTGTTTGGAGTAGACAATCGATTGTTTGACCAACGTTCAAAAAACAGATTCCTGATTTTAGGCTAAACAATCGATTGTTAACCCTGAATAATCGATTGTTCTTCAACGTTCAAAAATCAATTTAGGATTCTGTGGGAACGGTCATAAAATAATCAATTGTATGAAGAGACAATCGATTGTTTATAATCGATTGTGGGACAAAGACAATCGATTGTTTTGATATTAAAAACCGGTTGCACACTATCTCAAAATAATCGATTGTTAAAGTAGACAATCGATTGTTGACTTCATATAATCGATTGTGTACTTCATATAATCGATTATGTAGTTCCACTGTTCAAAACTTTGGCAACAGATCGATTATATACCATTGATATACACTTGATATACACTGTGTATACCAGAATTGAAATCTTACTTCAAAACCCATTTTGGTTAAAAATGAAAACGTTAAAATCATTTTGTATATTAAAAATATTTATGATATATATGATTTAATAAAATGATTTACTTTAATAAAATGATTTTATGCATATTTATGGTGACCTAATGTTGAGCCAAAAGATAAGATAACTTAAACGTTGTTCTTACATTGGTTCTACCTAACGACCTACGCCTTGGGTCTTCGGTCTTGAACTCTTTGGCTCGACTTGGCTTGTCTATGCAATCCCGTCATCATTATGCTTCTCGCCATTTGATAGTTTGTCATATTATATCGTTGTTTGACGCTTGACTTCATTGTTTGTCATTCATCAAAACCTATACCTGAAAATCATGCTCATACAACCAAAGCGCACACATCATAGATATATATGATTTCCAACAGTTTCTCCATTTCCGGGATAGTGGAGACCTTATTGATCTCTGGTCGGGACTGTTGTTATAATTTCAAATATTATACATGGATCGGGTTTCAAGCCGTAATAATATTATATATGGATCGGATTGCACGCCACAAAAATATTGTATATGGATCGAGTTACATGCCGCAACAATGTTATATATGGATCGGATTGCACGCCATAATAATATTATATATGGATCGGGTTTCACACCGTAACAATATTATATATGAATCAGGTTGTACGCCGCAACAATATTATATAAATAGATCAGGTTGCACGGCGCAATAATATTATATATGGATAGGGTGGTATGCCTATCACAAGATATAACGAAAATGGAGCAGGTGGTACGATTACCACAAGATGTGAAAAAAAAGTGAAATCTGCCGTTATTTTGTACTCTCATTAGAGGTTGGATTTTCATTTCTTCATAGTTCTTTTGATAATATGTTCTTACTTGTTATTCCCCCAAGTATGTTTTTCCCCTCCCATCTTTACTTTTTTATTTCTGCTTTAATTTCTGTTGTATATTATATAACCACATATGTGTATTTGGTAATATGGTCCTAGTCTCGGTACTACTTTGCCGAGGTTAGGCACTTACCAGCATATAGGTCGGTTATGTTGATACTACACTCTGCACTATGTGCAGATCTCGAAGCAACTTTCGGACAGTAGTTGGAGTGCTTCCTTTAGTCCACTCAGAGGCCCAAGGTAGACCTACAGGCGATCACAGGCCATGCCGTCTCCCTCTATCTCTATTTCCTATTTCATTTCCCCCTACTTCGAAATAGTGGACTATTATTTCTTCAGACTTCATCTGCAGTAAATGTTAGATAGTCTGTGACACCAGATTTTGGGCATTGAGGTTTTAAAAGTTGTAATGGATGTAGACTTCAGATATTAAATTGTTAACTTCCTCTTAATTATTTAAGTTCAGTTTTTATTATGTTATCGCGTTATGTTTGATCAAAGGAGGTAATATGAAAATGAAGTAAGTAGTAAGGTTTGGCTTGCCTAGCTCTCATTAGTTGGTGCCATAATGACTCTCAAGAGTGAAAAATTTGGGTCGTGACAAGCTGTAGGCGATCACAGGCCCTGGCGTCTCCCTCTATCTCTATTTCCTGTTTCATTTCCCTCTACCCAGAAACAGTGTACTATTATTTCTTCAGACCTTGTGTGTAGTAAATCTTAGATAGTCTGTGACACTTTGGGCATTGAGGTTTTAAAAGTTACAATCGATGTAGATTTCAGATACTAAATTGTTAATTTCTGCTTAATTATTTAAGTTCTTTTTTTTATCATGTTATCGCCTTATGTTTGATAAAAGGAGGTAATATGAAAATGGAGTAAGTAGTAAGGTTTGGCTTGCCTAGCTCTCATTAGTAGGGACCATCACGAGCTCTAGGTTACATGGGTCTCACAGTTCACAAACAATCTAAGTAGAGTCTGAGGGATCGGTACAGAGACGTCTGTATTTATCTCCTAGAGGCTACAAAGTTAGCAAAAGTTTCACTTCAATTCTTCCCTATCGTGCGATTTTGTTCTCTCAGTGCTAAATTGAAACCTCTACTCTTGTCCTTTTGCGAATGGCGAGACATGTACTGCTTTTTCAGCCGAACAACAGCGTAGACCGATAATAGATCAGCTACGTCTTCGGAGGCTTTGTGGAGATTGGATAGGTTCCACCAAGCTCTTTAGTACTACTTCCTGCAATACATCTTGTGAGAATCCCAAAGATTTTCTTGTCGAATTTCATGAGGTTCTTAGGAACATAGGGATCGTGGAGACAAATGCGTCAATTTTCCTACCTTTCGCTTGTCTGGATCTGCCAAGACCTGTTGGAGAGATGATTGTTTGACTAGACCAGTTATGTCATCAACTTTGACTTGAGGACAGTTCACGCAACTATTTCTGGAGAAGTTTCTCCCCATCACTCAGAGAAAGAGGCCTATTAGATTCAGTTTAAGCGTTTCCAATAGGGTTCTATGGTTGTTACTCAGTACGAGATCAGATTCATCGACATGGCTCGTCATGCTCTTATCATAATTCCCACTATGAGAGAGAAAGCGGACGTTCATTGAGGAACTTGTTCAGCCGGCTCAATTATCTGGAGGTGGAGGTAGAGGTATTATAGGTGGAGGTAAAGGTATTAGAGGTGGAGGTAAAGGTATTATTCTGGTTTGTGATAGAGGTGCTCGAGTGTTATTGGATCCAGGGTCTACATGCTCATATGTTTCATCTTATTTTGTCCCACATTTGATCATGCATAGTGATCCTTTGAGAGCCTCTGTTTATGTGTCTACGCCAGTGGTGGATCATGTCCATTGTTCATGTATAGTAGTTATTGGAGGTCTTGAGACTCGTGTAGATTCGATTCTTCTGAACATGGTTGATTTTGATTTTATATTAGGGATGTACTGATTATCACCTTACTACGCTATCTTGGAATGCCATGTCAATACTGTGACGTTAGCTTTACCGGGTATGCCTCATTTAGAGTGGATAGGGACTCCTGGTCATCCTACCTATAGTGTTATTTTGTATATGAAGGCGCGACGTATGGTCGAGAAGGGGTGTTTGGCCTATTTGGCATATGTTCGTGATTCTAGTGCTAAGGTCCCTTCTATTATTTATGTGCCCATTTTTCATGAGTTTCCTGAAGTTCAGGCCTGGCGGGTATGCTGCCCAAACGGGATATTGACTTTTGCATTAATGTGGCTCCGGGCACCCAGCCAATTTCTATTTTGCCATATCGTATGGCCCCGTCAGAGTTGAAAGAGTTAAAGGAACAGTTGCAAGACTTGCTTGAGAAGGGTTCCATTAAACCTAGTGTATCACCGTAGGGTGCACTGGTATTGTTTGTTAAGAAGAAGGATGGTTCAATGAGAATGATTATTGATTATCGGTAATTAAACAAGGTTAAAATCAAGAATAAGTATCCATCGCCGAGGATTAATGATTTGTTGATCAGCTTCAGGGTGCCAAGGTATTTTCATAGATTGACTTGAGATCTGGCTACCATCAGTTGAGGAATCGGGCATCCGATGTCCCTAAGATAGCTTTCTGTACTCGGTACGGGCATTACGAGTTCTTGGTTATGTCATTCGGGTTCACAAATGCCCCGACAGCGTTTATGGATTTGATGAATCGAGTGTTCAGGCCTTATTTGGACTCGTTCATGATAGTCTTCATTGATGATATTCTGATATATTCCCGTAGCCAGGAGGAGCACGAGCAGCATCTCAGAGTGGTTCTTTAGACTTTCAAGGATAGTCAGTTATATGCTAAGTTCTCAAAGTGTGAGTTCTGGTTGAGTTCAGTTGCATTCCTTGGTCATGTCGTATCGGCAGAGAGTATTCAGGTTGATCCAAAGAATATTAAGGCAGTCAAGAATTGGCCTAAACCAGCATTAGCTACAGAGATTAGGAGTTTCTTGGGATTGGCAGGCTACTATCGTCGGTTCAAGGAGGGGTTTTCATCTATTGCAGCCCCGATAACCAGGTTGACCCAGAAGGGTGCCCAGTTCAGATGGTCAGACGAGTGTTAGACGAGCTTTCAGAGACTCAAGATAGCTCTGACTACGGCATCGATGTTGGTTTTTCCCACAAGCTCAGGGCCTTATATAGTTTATTGTGATGCTTCCCGTATTGGGCTTGTGCAGTGTTGATGCAGGATGGCAAGGTCATTGCCTATGCTTCGAGGAAGTTGAATATTCATGAGAAGACCTATCCGATGCACGATTTAGAGTTAGCCGCCATTGTTCACACATTGATGTTTTGGAGGCATTATCTGTATGGCATGGCATGTGAGGTGTTCACGGATCACAAGACTCTTCAGTATTTGTTCAAGCAAAAGGAGTTGAATTTGAGCAGAGGAGGTGGTTGGAGTTGTTGAAGGATTATGATATCACTATCTTATATCATCCGAGCAAGGCCAATATGGTGGTCGATGCATAGAGTACAAAATCAACTAGTATGGGAAGTAGTGCTTATATTCCGGTTGGTGAGAGGCCGCTTGCTTTGGATGTTCAGGCTTTGGCCAATCGGTTTGTGAGGTTGGATATTTCTAAGCCTAGTCGGGTATTAGCTTGCACGGTCGCTCGTTTTTCATTATTGGAGCGTATTCGTGATCGGCATTTTGATGATCCCCATTTGTGTGTCCTTAGAGAAACATTGTAGTATGGATATGCCAAGCAGGTTACCTTAGGTGATGATGGATTTTTGAGATTGTAGGGGCGAGTTTATGTGCCTAATTTAGACGGGTTTCGAGATTTGATTTTAGAGGAGGCACATAACTCCCGGTACTCCATTCATCCGGGCGCGGCGAAGATGCATCAGGACTTGCAGCAATGTTATTCGTGGCATAGAATAAAGACGGATATTGTTGCATATATGGCTCGGTGTTTGAATTGTCAGCAAGTTAAGTATGAGCATCAGAGTCCTGGTGGTTTATTTCAGAGGATTGAGCTTCCCGAGTGGTGGGAGCAAATCACTATGGACTTTGTTACTGGACTCCCACAGACCCGGAAGAAGTTCGATGCAGTTTGGGTCATAGTTGATAGGCTGCTAAGTCAGCTCATTTCATTCCAATGGCAGTCTCATATTCATCCGAGAGGTTAGCTGAGATCTATATTCAGGAAATTGTTCTCCTTCATGGTGTGCTTGTATCTTTCATTTCGGACAAGGGTACGTAGTTTACCTCACACTTCTAGAGAGCAGTTCAGCGAGAGTTGGGTACATGGGTCGAGTAGAGCATAACATTTCATCCTCAAACTGACAGGCAGTCCGTGCGGACTATTTAGATTTTGGGAGCATATGCTCCGAGCTTGTGTTATTGACTTTGGAGGCTCGTGGGATTAGTTTTTTCCTTTGGCAGAGTTTGCCTACAACAACAGTTACCAGTCGAGTATCCAGGTGGCTCCTTATGAAGATTTATATGGAAGGCATTGTCGCGGTTGGATTGTTTGAGCTGGGAGAGGCTCAATTGTTGGGTAAGGATCTGGTTCAGGGGGCCTTGGACAAGGTCAAGATCATTTAGGATAGGCTTCGTACAGCTCAGTCTAGACAAAAAGTTATGCAGGCCGCAAGGTTCGAGATGTGGCTTATATGGTTGGTGAGCAGGTGTTGCTCCGAGTGTCGCCTATGAAGGGCGTAATGAGATTTGGGAAGAAGAGCAAGCGTAGCCCTATGTTCATTGGTCCGTTTGAGATTCTTGATTGAGTGGGAGAGATGGCTTATAGACTTGCGTTACCACAGAGCTTATCAGTTGTGCATCCAGTGTTTCATATGTCCATGCTCCGAAAATATCACGGCGATCCATCCTACATGTTAGATTCCAGCACTGTCCAGTTGGACAAGGACTTCTCTTATGAGGAAGAGTCGGTGGCTATTCTAGACCGTCAGGTTCGTCAGTTGAGGTCGAAGAGTTTCCCTTCTGTTCGTATTTAGTGCAGAGGTCAGCCTCTTGAGGCATCTACTTGGGAGTCCGAGTCTGATATGCGGAGCTGATATCCTCATCTTTTCCCTGACTCAGGTACTTCCTTCTTCTCTATTTTCAAGGACGAACAATTATTTTAGAGGTGAAGAATGTGACAACCCAAAGGGTCATCACTTGTGCTAATCAAAATCTGTACTTTCGAGGCCTTGAAAACCTCATTTAGATTCGTATCGATTTACTTGCACAGTCTGAGTGCGTAGCCGGAAAGCTTAAACGGACCTTGACCCGTGATCTGATAGTACTGAAGGGTCCGTAAGAAAATATGGGATGTGTGCATATGACCGGAGTCGAATTTCGAAGTCCCAAGCCCGAGAAATGAATTTTTTTGTAAAAGTATTTTCTTAAAATGTTCAAAGAAAATTGAAATGAAATCTGATTAGAAAGTGATGGCATCGAGCCTGTATTTTAGTTCTGGCGCCAGATACAGGTCTTATATATAGTTTAAGTAATTTTTGTAAAATTTGGTTCATAACGGACGTCGTTTGACGTGGTTCGGACTTGAATTTCTCAATTTGATACTTGATGAAGTTTGAGAAAAAATTCTTGATTATGAGGTTTGATTCATTATTTTAAGGTCATTTTGGCGATTCCATCGTATGGATAGTTCGTATGATGTTGTTGAGTTAGTGCATTTATTTGGTTAGGAGCCCCGAGTGTTCGGGGTGTGTTTCGGATGTGTTTCGAAGGAAGCAGCTTAAAAAAAGCACAAATCCTCCTTTCAAAAATACTATTTTCCTCTATGAAACTTCACTTAAAATACTACTCCCTTCGTTTCATATTAAATGAGCTACTTTCCTTTTTAGTCTGTTAAAAAATAAATGACATATTTCTAAATTTGGAAATAATTCAACTTTAAACTCTTTATTTTACCCTTTTGCCCTTAATGAAAGTCTTTATAGCCACATAAATGGTATGATCCCACAAACTTTTTACCCCTTAAATTTTTGAGACCACAAATTTCAAAAGTATTCTTTTTTTCTTAAACTCTGTGCCGAGTTAGCTCAAACAATATGAAACGAAAGGAGTATTAAAGTAGCCTTCTTTCTCAAGAACCAAGTTCCAGCCATGTAAAACCCAACAGAAACTGCTTTTAAGAGCTCCAAAGTTGGCCCTGAAACTCAACTGAAAACTATACTGGAAAACCACTAAAAATCAGCCTCCAAAACCCACCGTTTCAGCCCCAAAAATGCAGCCGAATCCAGCAGCAAAATTGTTGAACAAGCCAGTACGAAATACTAGCCAAACACCTCATTTTCAACTCTAAAAAGCCATGAAACACAGCTCAAAAACTAGCTGTAAATTCATCCAAACACAGCCTCAAAATCTTTCAAAACACAGCTCCAAAATGAGCTCAAGCCCCTCCACAAAGAGCTGCGAAACTCTGAAAAAGAGCAACCAAAAACATCACCCAAAACCCACCCAAACTAGCTGGAAATTCCAGCTCCAAAAAGCAGCGAAAAAGTCCTCAAACCCAGCGAAACTATCCATGTCCAGCACCCTTTTTCAGCCCGTTATCACAACTCCATAATCAGCCAAAAAACCATCCGCAACAGCGCCAAAACAGCAGTAGAGATCAGCTGCTAACAACCCCAAAATCTAGCCTTAATGCTACCCAAAACCAAGACTAAAAGACCCTTGAGACAACCTGAGACTTCTCCACTTTTCAGTCAATTTCGTGCTTCCGACAAATTTGTGCCGTTGGAGGTTCCCGGTGGTGGTCTTTGCTCTTGGTTTGATTATCTAGTAGCAACGATTTTAATGTTTGGGCTTCAATCGACTTGGAGCCAAATTCGAGAGGAAAAGCGGTAATTATGGATTGAGTTGGTTGTGGAAGTTCGAGGTAAGTGTTTGGTCTATCCATAGCTTGAACTATTAGAAGTTGTGTCCTATTTGCTATTTGTTCCTTGTTGAATACGACGTATAGGTATGGTGACGAGTATCTATACGTTGGTGTCAAGCATGACCGTGAGTCTTCTACTATAATTTTCATGAGTTCGTTGTATTATTCTTGCATTGGTGAAGATTTTTATTTGTTGTGTAAAGTTGTGGAAAGAATTGTATCTTATGAACATTGAAGAGCGACGGCTCCAGCTGTGTAACGAATTGTGAATGTATAAGTGATAATTGAAACTCTAGAGCATTGGCTCGAGTTGCAAAGTGAATTGTGAAGTGAAAGTGAGAAAGAGAAGAGATCATTATATTGCCCCCTTGCCAGTCTATTATTGAGTAATGGTTCCCTTGCATTGTGTTCTTAGTTTATATTATGGATGCTTAGATTGATGATTCCTTTTATTAGGTGTTGTAATAAGTTTAGTTATAGCTAAAGTAGGAAGATGCTGAAATGAGATTGGTTATAGCTGAAGTAGTTAGGTGTTGTAACAAGTTTACTTATCGTCGAGGTAGTTAGGTGTCAGAACGAGTTTGATTATAGTTGAGGTAGTTAGATGTTGGAACAAGTTTGATTATAGTTGAGGTAGTAAGATGTTGGAAAAAATTTTGTTATAGTTGAGGTAGTGTTAGAACAAGTTTGGTTATAGTTGTTTCTCCATTTTCGGGATAGTGTAGACCTTATTGATCCTTGGTCGGAACTCTTGTTATAATTTCAAATATTATACATGGATCGGGTTGCACGCCGCAACAATATTAATATATAGATCGGATTACACGCCGTAATAATATTATAAATGGATCGGGTTGCATGTCGCAACAATATTATATGTGGATCAGATTGCACGCTGCAACAATATTATATATATAGATCGAGTTTCATGCCACAACAATATTATATATGAATTGGATTGCACGCTGCAACAATATTATATACATGGATCGGGTTGCACATCACAATAATATTATATATGGATCGGGTGGTACGCCTACCACAAGATATAACGAAAAGGTAACGGGTAGTACACCTACCACAACATGTGAAATGAAAGTAAAGTCTGTCGTTATTTTCTTACTCTTGTTAGAGATTGGATTTTTATTTCTTTATAGTTCTTTTGATAATCTGTTCTTACATGTTATTCCCCTAAGGATGTCTTTCCTCTGTCATCTTTACTTATTTATTTTTTCTTTACTCTCTGTCGTATATCATAAAACCGCACATGTATATTTGGTAATCTGGTCATAGCCTCGTCACTACTTCGTTGAGATTAGGCTAGGCACTTATCAGCATATGGGGTCGGTTGTGCTGATACTACACTATATATTGTGTGTAGATCCCGAAGCAACTTTCAGACAATAGTTGAAGTGTTTCCTTTAGTCCAATAGGAGGCCCAAGGTAGACTTGCAGGCGATCGCAGGCCCTGTCATCTCCCTCTATCTCTGTTTCATGTTTCATTTCCCTCTACTCAGAAATAGTGTAAATTTATTTCTTCTGACTTATGTGTAGTAAATCTTAGATAGTCTATGACACTGTGACACCAGGTTTTGGGCATTGAGGTTTTAAAAGTTGTAATGGGTGTAGACTTCAGATATTAAATTGTTAAATTCCGCTTAATTATTTAAGGTCCGTTATTATTATGTTATCGCCTTATGTTTGATAAAAGGAGGTAACATGAAAAATGAAGTAAGTAGTATGGTTTGTCTTGCCTAGCTCTCATTAGTATGAGCCATCACAACTCCCGATGGTGGAAAATTCGGATCGTGACAGCTTGGCACTTACTGAGTACCGCTGTAGTGTACTCATGCTCCTTCTGTGCATGTTTTTCATGTGCAGATCCAGGTACCGCGGATTAGGCCTACCATCACTGAGGGTGGCGACTGCATAGAGACTCCGAGGTAGATTTGTCGCGTCCGCAGATCAAGGAGTCCCTTTCTATTCCTGCCTTTTGTATTTATCCCTTCTGTACTTTTCTATTTGGTTAGACATTCCGGAGTTAGAGCTATGTAGTATGATCTTAACTAGTGATTCATGGGGTTCTGGGTCTTGGATTTAGATATTGGTCTTGAGACTCTTATATATATATATATATATATATATATATATATATATATATATATATATATATATATATATATATATATATCTATATATATATTTATACTGAGTACACTGCAGCGGTACTCAGTAAGTGCCAAGCTGTCACGATCAAATTTTCACCATCGGGAGTTGTGATGGCTCCTACTAATGAGAGCTATGTGTATGCCGAGTGGAACAGTTGAACACTATTATTGCTTATTTCTGTTTTTAAACTGTTTTGTTTCCGCAAGTTTGGTTATCTTCCGCAATTCAGGCTTACCTAATCGTAGAGACTAAGTCCCGTCATGATGGTACACGGAGGGCTAACCGGGATCTTGACATTAACCTTAAAGCTTTTGATTTGCGATAACAATTTTCATTTCTTATGTATGAAATCAATTTCAAAGACTATTTTTATTTTTATTTTTTAAAATTAATTCTTCAAGAATGCTTGGTTTCAGAAATTCATGTACAACCATTTGAAGGTTGCACCTTAAGTTCTTCTTCTATATTTTTTATTGACTTGTTCACTCGGCTTATTTATACGGATATTGTTAATTATATGTCTGACTGTACTACTTGTATAATTTAATTCTCTAATGAAGGAGATTCAATTTACCCTTTCAAAACAGTTAGTTCTGACATTGCTTATTGTTAACTTATAAGAGTCAAATATTTAAAACTATTTTAAGCACTAAATATAATTTTATTACTAAAATTTATGTGTTTGGATAAAATGACATAACCGATGATGAATAATTTGTGTGCTTTGTTAAAAAATAGTGATAAATATTTTTTTGTTAAAATGTTTGAAACGTTGTTAAATTAAATTAATTAAATAATTCATATTTACCACTACAATTAACTCTAGAGTTGACGACGGTTTTTTAACCAACAACCTAGCATAAGCTTATTTTAAAAAAATGAAAAAATAAAACAACAACCTAGTATTGTTTGTCATTTGTAATAAACAATAAATATTTAATTTAATTATTTATGTATATAATTAAATTTTAATCATGACTTGTTGTTTATTAGCAAATATTTTAATTTTATGATATTTTGTAGTAATATAAATTTTAAGTATAAATAGATTGAATACATTTTCATGGTTTTTTATTATTGATAAAATACAAGATTTTCTCAATAACTTTGTTTAGGTTATATCCTTTTTTCAAAGTTGTGCGAAAAGTGTAAACGGCAAAGTTCCTTTCATGTTTTTTTTCCAATTCTCCAAAATCCTCTTTTAATTTACTTCTGCCACATCTGTAATCCTAAATCTCATCCCCTTAGGTTGTCACGATTCAAACCCTGCTCCGATTGTGATGGCGCCTTTCGTAAAGACAAGGCCAGCCGAACTATTACAAAACACCTCTTTTAAGCGGTTAAATAGTTCATAAATAATTTAAATGTGGTCTAGTGATATTAATTAATGGAAGTACAACTCAAACACAGCCCAAACTGGAGTTTCACAAGTCACGAGCATCTATTAGAATATAAATACAACGACAAGGCCTGAAGTAAACAAAATAGAACTACTAAACGAAAGGATGAAATACAGTGCTGCAAACATCGGCAGTCACCTCGCTAAACTCGATAACTTAGCCTCGGATCGGCTCAAAACCCGCTATCGGGGGAAACAAATACTTGCATCTGCACAGGAGGTGCAGGGAGTAAAGTGAGTACTCAACTCAGTGAGTAATAAAGGTAAATAATAACTTAGCAGTAAGAAATCACGTAAGGAAAACCATCATACTGTATAGAACCAGTATAAAACCCTTTGAGAAAAACAATGCAGATGTGAAATTTTTAGAAAATGTCTTAACTCAGTTTAAATCTCTTTTTAAAATGACCATTTTCAATCAGTTATGCAAACGAATGTAACCCCTCGGGCATAACACTCACTCCACAGAAAATGCCAAACAATCAGGTATATATCATATAAAATAGCACAACAACAGATAATGGTAGACAAATAAATGAGTAAACACATAAAACAGTACCGGTACCGCTACAACGTGCAGCCCAATCCATATACTGCTGCGACGTACAGCCCGATCTATTTATTATCGACAGTGCTCACCGGGGTTTGCAGACTTTGGGCGGGACTCCTTACGGCCTAAGCACATTATAAAGCCATCTCGTGGCATCAAATCTAGGCCCTCGACCGTACTCAATCAACAAAAAACACATAAACCACTCGGGCAACAATAAACATGATGCTCAACCCAAAATATTATTTAAAATATCATTTCAAGTGTTAAAGCAGAGTAAGCTTGGCTGATTTTTTGGAAACAGTGGAAAATACATGTCTAAGTTCAAGTGTAAAATTAAAACAGTAAGGAAATATCCACAATCATCCCCCGAAGGAGTTCAAATAATTGGCACGAAGCCCAAATATGGCAATCAGCACAAGTCATGATGATAACAAATAAGTTCCAGTCAAATACACCGTAAAATCATCAATCAAGACGGATCAAGTCGCAATCCCAACGATGCTCTACCCTATGCTCGTTATCTGGCATGCAAGTCACCTCAATATAGCAGTTGTACAATCTGGGGTCTCAAACCCTCATGATATCATTTACAATCATTACTCACCTCGAACCAGCGAAATCTCTTGCTCGCGCCGCCTTTTCCCCTCAAATCGGCCTCCACGAGTGTCAAATCTATCCAATCAGAATGAATACGTCACAATATGTTAAGGGAACAAAACCCAAGCAAAAACAATCAATAACGGGTACAAATCTCAAAATTACCAAATCTTGAGCCTCAAGCTCACTTCTCGAAACTCAAAAATTTTCACATCAATAGATTCTTTATCTCATCACGAGTTCATACATACCAAAAGTTCTTAAATCCGACCTCAAATGGTCCTTCAAATCCATAAATAAAATTTCAAAATCCCAAGCCCTATTTTCTTTTCTTTTTTGCTTGAGTTCCATGAATTTCTAGGTGGATTACACAATATAATAGAGTTTCAAGACCAAAATTCTTACCTCAAGTTGTTTCCCTTTGAATCCCTCTTAAATCTTCACCAAGAAGCTCTCTAAATGAACAACTATGGAGAAAAAATGAGCCAGAATCGTGGATGAAATAAAATTATAACATTCTGCCCAGCTATTAAATTCCTTCTCTGTGATCGTAGAGAAAACCATGCGATCACGATGCACAAAACTCAGCTCCCGCAAATTACTCTATACGATCGTAATTAACACACTGCGAACACAATGTTCTGCCCCTTTTACTCATTGCAATCGCACACACACACTCACGCGATCGTGAAGTCACACCACACAAGCATATGCGATCGCAATCTCTTATACGCGATCGCATAGAACAAAATCATGCTACCCCAAATAGCCCTATGAGATCGCATTCATAACCATGCGATCGCATAAAAGAGCATTTGAACTAACATCAGCAGAAATTTCTGCAATTCTCGTCCGAACAGGTCCGTTTAACCACCCGAATCTCACCCGAGGCCCTCGGGACTTCAACCAAACATGACAACATATCGAACAACATCATTCAAACTTGTTCTAATCATCAAAACACCTTAAACAATATCGAACTACCCAAAACTCATCGAATTCAAGATTATATTTTTTAAAAACTTCCGAAATACTCTTTCGATCAAAACAAGACCATATCACGTTCAAATGACCTGAAAATTTGCACACACATCCCAAATGATATAACAAAGCTACTGCAACTCTTGAAATTCCATTTCAACCTCTATAACAAAATTTCACCAATCAACCGGAAAACACTGAAATCTCACTTTCGCCAATTCAAGCCTAAACCTTCTACGGACTTCCAAAATGCATTCCGATCACGCTCCCAAGTCATAAATCACCCAATGAAGCTAACTAAATCATAAAAATTCTGATCTGAGATCATATACAAATAAGTCAAACCTTTCAAATTTAAAGTTTTCAACTGAGACTGTTTCCTTCAAATTCATTTCGATTTTCATGAAAACCAAAATCAACGATCTACATCAGTCATAATATATTATACGGGTCAAGTCACGCCCGAGAAATGGCGATTAAAGTGCAAAAGCTCAAAACAACCGGTCAAATCGTTACATCCTTCCCCACTTAAACACACATTCGTCCTCGAACGTACCCAGAGTTGTTCTAAAAGCCAACCAATTGTTGTATAATCTTACCATGCATGTATCCGGGGGGAAGGGGTGATACCACGTCACCCTATCTCATATAGGTCTGATAACACAATATAACTGAAATTTCACAATGTATGATTTTCTTCAAAAAAAAAGTTTTTTATTTAACAATTTTAGAAGACTAAATCTGCAACGCTGCGCATTTACTTCTCATGCTTCTTTTGTTTCATTACAGATCCAGGACATGTCATATTATTTCTCATGCGAAATTTTCTTTCCTTGCATTTGTTTGGAATTCGCAAATTTAATTTTCTCCTGAAGGTATGTTGCATTTATGTATTAGGGTTCTTATTTATTGTAATTTTATTGTTGAGGTATGAAGAATTTTTGTTTTATTTTCTTACTTTTGGAGTGGTTAATTACTTAAAATTTTATATCTTTACTCTTAATTCTTGTGGTTATTTGTAGCCAAAGAAGAATTAATAATAAATACTCCATTTCTTAAACTCGAGTAAGTATATTTACTTATATCTCATTTGCTTCACTATTAATGTTCGAAAGTTTAATTTATTATTACTTAATTTTTTTCACGGGTATATGAAGGTGAAGATTTCTTCAGGATTGAATTATTAGACAAGTGATTACATTAGCAATTTGAGGAAGCAACAAATTTTTATTTATTTTTTAATTCATCAATATTCTTGTATTTTCATTAGACTTTCATGTTGGATATATTTTACTTTATTTGTGTTTTAACTTATGAAGTTTGTAACGAAATATTATCTTAATATAATATTAGTTCTTTTTAATTTTATATTCATGGATGGAGATTTTTTTGTTACCTTGCATGTTATATCCTGTTCTTCCAACTTATATAATAATGATTATCTTATTGTCGATGGATTAACTTTGTACTTTGTGACTATTTTAATTATCACTAATTATGATATCTTATGGGAAAAAAATTATCGGTAAAAGCAATATATTTAGTGATCAGATTATAGTTTTAACTACAAAATTATAAACCATTTTTATAAAGTTAAAATTGTCATTAATTTATATATTTAGAAACGAAATACTAATTGTATCTAAAGGCGATCTTCAGGACAAAATTACATTTATTCAACTACAAAATATATGTAACTTTAGAGACAACTGATATCGTTACTAATTAAACTAAATAATTAGCGACACATGTCATTTATCGGTATTAATAACCTTTTTAGTGACGAAAACAAACAACTAGCTATAATTTTTTATATTTTTTTTGTTGAACAAGGGGGTAAATAAAACTTCGTTGTTAATATAACTATATTTAGCGACAAAATACGAAGTTGTCTTTGTATACTTTTAGTGACCCTCTTTTAAGGACAAGTAATTGACGAATTAATTTTCATCACAAAATTTTTTTGTTACGAAATATAAGCTTTAAGTGACAAAATAATTCGTCACAGATAATCAAATTTGTTGTAATGTTAAATAGGGTATCATGTGTTTAAATAGTAGGACTTTGAAGAACAACTGAAAATATACGAAATACACTCAAATATTAAATATATACAAAATGCACAGTTAAATACATATATATAAATGAATTATTTCGAACTATATGAGTATATACTACAAAAAAGGATGAAAATACGTAAAAAATTATGAAAAATAAGGTTTGAATCCTTGAGATCTTCCATGTATTGGGAAGATAAATATTTAATGGTGGGAGAGAAATATTCAAAAGCTTACTAAAAGGGCATTTTGGATATAAAAATACTCTTAAAACCCTAATTAGGGCGTAAAGTTACCTAAATGACCTAATTTGCGTCAATCTGGCCAAAAATGGTGTTGCCAAAAGGATTATTTCATTAAAAAGAATATAAGTTTGAACCTATAATTTCAAAAGTGTAGTGAGTTCATGGTAAGAGACTAAAGTTAAACACGTGATTCTAAATTCGCCTCTTCACAATAGTGCACTCATCCTTTTGAAATCCTGGATCCGCAATCAATATCCTTATTCTTCTTTGTAAAATGTATGCAGGGACCAAAATAATTTGGGGTATTATCACTTTTAGCTTGCACCAAAAATTATATATATTTTGTAGCCAAAAAAGTACATAAAACTTGTATAATATTTGTGTGTGTATACATATACACACAAAAACAAAAATACACAAATTTTATATATTTTATGGACTATTATTTTTACAGTAGCAATACAATAGCATTTTTCCAATAATTTGTTTCAATCATCATTTAATCAATGTTTGACTATTTATATTTAAGTTTAGCTAATCGATCGTGACATTTTTTTTTTATGATACACAAAGGAAACTTTTTTCATTAGTTCGAAACACTCAAACAATTTTGTTACTAAAATATTTTTTTCTGTTTTTGTGTAGAGAAAGGAGAGTACATTCTACTATTAAATACTTAAAAGAGATAGCATTACATCATTCCTAAAAATGAAATATCCTTGTCCAATACACATGCCGTCTGATGCCAAATTTATTACCATGCAAGCGGAGGTAAATACAACTTTATAGCACGAGTCCATCTGAATTTAATATCTTCTATACGGTGTTGGAAACACGTTCTCAAAGCATTATACTAAAACGTGTGTTCATATGTGTAGGTTTTGATGAATGACAAACAAGCGCAAATTGACATATGACGAAGTTCAAGTACAAGCGCACAATTGATATATATAACGAGATTCAAGCACAAGACCAAGTTTTATAGTTTTACATGAGTCGTTCTTAATTGTGATCTTGATCCGACAACTTGACTCATGACATGGCTTCTCTCGTAAAATTATTTTTACAAAATCATGCATATTTAATCTAATGCTAAATTATTTTAAATCATGCATATTTACTTAAGTCAAAATGACTTTTAAACATGCCTCTAAAATCTGGACTAAGATAATCGATTATGTACTTATGATAATCGATTATGTTAAGCCAAGACTGCATGACAATCGATTGTGAACTAATGACAATCGATTGTGTTAAGGCAGTGAGCATCAGGTTTTTCAAACCTGCATGACAATCGATTGTGAACCTTATGACAATCGATTGTGATGAGGCAGTGTCCATCAAAGTTTTTCAACGCTCAAAATAATCGATTGTGAAGAGACAGTGTCCATCAGATTTTTCAAAGTCACAAAATAATCGATTGTGAACATATGACAATCGATTGTGTTGAGGCAGTGTCTTCCAGACTTTTTCAAAGTTATTAAATAATCGATTGTGAGTATATAACAATCGATTGTCAAGAGGCAGTGTCTAAAATGATTTTCAAAGTCTGATAAATAATCGATTGTTAACATTGCACAATCGATTGTGAAGCTGACCGTTGTCGTAAAGTATTCAAATACCGTTAGGTAATCGATTATTGATTTTGTATAATCGATTGTTGAAATTAAAATCTGGAAAGGATTTTTTTGAACGTTGCTGAATAATCGATTATTGATTTTGTATAATCGATTGTTTTACGTAAAATCTGAAAATGATTTTTTGAACGTTGCCAATAATCGATTGTTGATCTTGGATAATCGATTGTTAAGCGTAAAATCTGGGATTGATTTTTGGAACGATTGGCAAACAATCGATTGTGGCTTCTTGACAATCGATTGTCACACAGTAAAATCAGCAACTCTTAATTGGCAATTAGGCAACGGTAATGCCAAGTTTTTCAACTATAAATACAGCTTCATTTCAGTGTTTTGAAAACAACAACACATAGCAACTGATCATACAATTGCTAAAGCTTTCATACTTTATTGTTTATCATTTTATATTCATTTCATAAGCTTTTGAGAGCCAAACTCCTGTCGAAAGTTGTTGCGATCTTGAGCGTATTCTTTTACTCATATCTACTCATTAAGGAGTGTCTTGTTTGAGTGCTTAGTGTTTTGTACACTTGAAGAGAATTGTTATTCTCTTGTTGTAAGAAGGAACTTGTGTTTCCTTGGTTGAAGTCTTGGAGTGTTGTATCTCCGAGCAAAGGTGTTGAGGCTTGTGTCCTCAAGTTGTAAAGGTTTGTTAAGCACCCGGAAGCTTGACAAGTTAGTGGAAATCTCGAGAGAGTCTCTCGGGGACTGGACTAGCCACGGATTATGGTGAACCAGAATACTTCGGTGTGTTCTTTCTTATTTATCGCACTTATTTATTTCCTGCAAATTTTAAATTCCGCAAGTTTACGCTAATTTTTATTATAACACTATTCACCCCCCCTCTAGCGTTAAGCGTATTATCTAACAATTGGTATCAGAGCCCAACTCTCTGAAGACTTAACAGTTTGAGAGAAACTTCCATGGCTTCTACCCGTGACTCTTTTGCAGGAATAGAGGAAGGACAGTGCTCCACCCGACCACCACTATTCAACGGTACAAACTATACGTACTGGAAGGAGAGGATGAAAATCTTCGTTCAAGCAAACAATTTTCATCTTTGGAAGGTGATAACAAAGAGAAATCAAATTCCAACCAAAAAGGTTGAAAACGAATGGGTTCCCAAGTCCGAAGAAGAATATGACGCGGATGATATCCGAAAGGTGCAAAATAATGCTAAAGCAATTAATTTATTATATTGTCCTGTAAATGCTGACGATTACATGAAAATATCGTGTTGCACAACGGCGAAGGAAATGTGGGACAAGCTGGAAATTACGTACGAAGGTACGGACCAGGTAAGGGAAGCCAAAATTGATTTCCTAACCCATGCTTATGAATTATTTCACATGAAGGAAGGTGAAAAGGTGGATGAAATGTTTGAACGATTTTCAATAATCGTAAATGACCTACATGCTCTCAAGAAGACTTTCACGGATAGGGAACTTGTCCGAAAAATCCTTAGAAGTCTCACTCCGGCATGGCGATCAAAGGCCGACGCGATTCAAGAGCCCATTGGCGTCTCAAATGTCACCATCGACGAATTAAGAGGTAATCATAAGACTTATGAATCTACCATACTTAACCCTATTGTTGATGATCAAAGGAGGCAAAGAATCGCTCTAAAGGCAAGCACAAGCCAACCGCAAGTTGATGAGGACGGAGACAACGAGTTTGGACTCGTTATCAAAAGATTTCAAAAGTTCATGCGAAAAGAGTATGAACGAAAGGGCAAAACTCAAGGAGAACAAATAAAGTGCTATGAATGCGGAGAAACCGGGCACATCAAATCAAATTGCCCAAACATCAAAAAGGAAAAGAAACCTTTCAAAAAGCAACGTGCATATATATCTTGGGGAGGAGACTCCGGAGATGAGTCAAGCGAAGGAGAAGAAGAGGAAAGCGCAAATCTTTGTCTTATGGCACAAGAATACAAGCAAGATGAGGTATGTCAAATCTCTTCTAAAAATTTCTTTTCCCTTGAAGAAATGCAAAATGCTTTTGATGAGTTATATAGTGAATTTATTAAAACTTCAAAAACTGTTAAAAGCATAAAAGAAAGTGCTTCTTCAAAAGAAAAAGATTTTGAAAACAACTCTCATTGAAAGAAAAAGATTTGGAAAAACTAATTTTAGAAAATGAGAAGTTAAAAGAGGAAAACAAGTTTTTCGGTAAGAGAAGCGCCGACAAGCCCGAAAGTTCTATTAGAAATTGTACTTCTTGAATGCATCTCAAAAATGAAGTAGAAAGGCTTAAGGGCACCTTAGATAAATTTCATTCCTCTCATAAAAATCTGAATGAGGTTCTTGTTAATTTGAAGTCAACCAAGCATGGCATAGGTTTTAAGAATGAGCCTAAAGAAAAGGTTGAAGCCAAACCCCAACCACCTAAGGCTCAACCTAGGATTAATAAAACAAATGCTCATCCTAGAAATAGCAACCCTAGAACCAATATGCATGTTAGACCAAATGTTGAACACTTTAGAAGACCTAGAAATGACTTACCACCTAGAAATAACTACTCTAGAAATGATGCATATTCTAGGCCACACACTAGAAGGAAGTTTGAACCTTTTAGAACACCTAGAAATGGCCCTCAACCTAGAAACAATTATTCTAGAAATGCTGCTCATAATAGTAGGAGAAATGACTTTCATGAAATGCGCAATAGCCATAGTGTCGAAAATAGAGTGAACAATTTTCGTCCGTCTAATTACTATGAACCTAGAAGGATGCATAATCTCAACGTGACTTGTCATTATTGTAGACGAATTGGTCATATTGCTCCTGCATGTTTCACGACATAGACATATCACTCAATCGCATCATTATGATATGCCTAACCCTCAAGGACCCAAAATGGCATGGGTACCTAAAACGCATTAATTTGTTTTGTAGGTGTGTTTGAAGGGATCAAGTGTACTATGGTACCTTGATAGTGGATGCTCCAAGCACATGACGGGAGACGAATCCAAATTCCTTCAACTAGAACACAAAGAAGGAGGAAGTGTTATTTTTGGTGACAACCATAAAGGAAAGATTATCGGCATCGGATCGGTCGGTAAGGATGAAAATTCTTCTATTAAGCATATATTACTTGTTAAAGGTTTAAAGCATAATCTCTTGAGCATAAGTCAATTATGTGACAAGGGAAATCTTGCCTTATTTGATTCGGATGAATGCTTAGTATTTAGACGTAGTGATTTCAAAATTATCCTTCGTGGTTTTAGAGTGGATAAATATTTATATGGTTGATCTTGCTAATTCCTCACCCGAATATGTGGATTGCCTTATGAGCAAAGAGGATGATACTTGGCTATGGCATCGTAGTGTAGCACATATAAACATGCATCTTTTGAACAAATTGATTTCACAAAACTTAGTTATTGGTCTTCCCAATTTGAAATTTGAAAATGACTCTATTTGTGATTCTTGTCAAAAAGGGAAGCAAACAAAAGCATCTTTCAAATCGAAAAATATTGTTTCAACTACTAGACCATTGCAATTGCTTCACATGGATTTATTTGGACCATCTCGCATTGAAAGTCTAGGAAGAAATCGTTATGCTTTTGTTATTGTTGATGATTATTCCAGATTTACTTGGACTTTATTTCTTGCCCATAAAAGTGATGCTTTTCAGAATTTTAAATATTTCCTTAAACGTGTTCAAAACGAAAAGGAAACAACCGTCACTTCAATTAGAAGTGATCATGGGGGAGAGTTTGATCACAATCTCTTTGCGGACTTTTGTGACGAACTCGGTATCGAGCATACCTTTTCCGCTCCACGAACACCACAAAAAAATTGGGTGGTGGAAAGGAAAAATAGGTGTCTCGAAGAGATGGCTAGAACCATGCTCGAAGAGGCTAAGATTCCCAAACATTTTTGGGCGGATGCCGTGAGTACCGCATGCTACATCTTAAATAGAGTAGTCATAAGGCCAATACTCATGAAGACCCCTTATGAACTCTACAAGGGAAGGAAACCAAATATCTCCCATTTTAGAGTATTCGGTAATAAAGTTTTTATTCATAACAATGGAAAAGATCAATTGGGAAAATTTGATGCTAAGTCCGATGAGGGAATTTTCATTGGTTATTCTTCACGTAGCAAAGCATATAGGGTTTTTAATAAAAGAATCGAAACTGTGGAGGAAACCCCTCATGTTGTATTTTTCGAAAATAATGCTCGCTTGGCGAGAAAGGATTCCGGTTTTGATCTTGCAGATATTTTAAATAGCTTGAAAGACAAAATACAAGAGGAAACGCCTAAGGAAAATCAAGACTAAATTTTGAAACAACCAACGGAGGAAGCGCCACAATTGGAGAATGAAACGAAAACGCCTAACGAGTGGAGGACGATCAAAGATCACCCTCTCGAACAGGTAATTAGCGACGTCGGAGAAAAGGTAAGTACTCGAAACTTCCTTAAGAACACCTTAGGTCATACTGCTTTTGTTTCTCAAATTGAACCAACAACCATCTCCGAAGCAATTGGGGATGAGTTTTGGACCTTGGCAATGCAAGAGGAGCTTAACCAATTCAAACGGAATGACGTTTGGGATTTGGTGCCAAGACCCGAAAATCATACCATAATTGGTACGAAATGGGTTTTTCAAAACAAACTAGATGAAAATGGTGTAATCACTAGAAACAAAGCTAGGCTTGTAGCAAAAGGCTATAATCAAGAAGAGGGCATTGACTATGAAGAAACATATGCTCCCGTAGCTAGATTAGAAGCTATTCGTCTATTACTCGCATTTGCCACTTTTATGAATTTTAATTTATATCAAATGGATGTGAAAAGTGCTTTTCTAAATGGTGTTATTCAAGAAGAAGTTTATGTTGAACAACCCCCCTATTTTGAAGATTTTAAATCTCCCGATCGTGTTTTCAAACTCAAAAAGGCTCTTTATGGTTTAAAACAAGCTCCCCGAGCTTGGTATGAAAGATTGAGTAATTTTCTATTAGAAAATGATTTCATTAGGGGGAAAGTTGACACCACCCTTTTTGTTAAGCATAAAAATAATGATATTTTATTAGTTCAAATATATGTGGATGATATCATATTTGGTGCTACTAACAATGTCTTATGCAAGGAATTTTCCGATTTAATGACAAGCGAATTTGAGATGTCTATGATGGGTGAGTTAACATTCTTTTTGGGATTACAAGTAAAGCAAATGAAAGAAGGTACGTTCATTTGCCATCGTAGTGAACACGGGATTCTTGACTCCACGTTGATCTAAGTCATGCATTGCATCTTTTTATTTTACATGACTTCTAACTTGAGCGTCGGAGACGTCTAACGAATTTTTGCAAGTATCGCCCTAAAGGTAGGGAGAATTATAAAGCACGACGCGCAATAATCGAGCCTTCTTCAGAAAATCGGTTTCTGTCGTCTAATAATCAATTATCTCGTATCAATAATCGATTGTACTGCTATTATTTGAGTTATTGTACTCTCTTTAAGTAATTACGTTTTATTTTCAATAAATAAACTAGTTTTTTTTTTCAATCCTTGCCATCTTATTATATTTTTTTGCTAATGGCAAAAGGGGGAAGATAACGGGTATGCACTCTCAATTCTTATCGGTATAAATTGAGGGGGAATTCATATACTGAGGGGGAAGAAATTGCATACTTGTTGCATATCTTTACTTGTCTTGAATCGTCATTATGAATTATTTAATTTGCATATCCCGCTTAAAGTTTGCCATTATCAAAAAGGGGGAAATTGTTGGAAACACGTTCTCAAAGCATTATACTAAAACGTGTGTTCATATGTGTAGGTTTTGATGAATGACAAACAAGCGCAAATTGACATATGACGAAGTTCAAGTACAAGCGCACAATTGATATATATAACGAGATTCAAGCACAAGACCAAGTTTTATAGTTTTACATGAGTCGTTCTTAATTGTGATCTTGATCCGACAACTTGACTCATGACATGGCTTCTCTCGTAAAAATTATTTTACAAAATCATGCATATTTAATTTAATGCTAAATGATTTTAAATCATGCATATTTACTTTAGCCAAAATGACTTTTAAACATGCCTCTAAAATCTGGACTAAGATAATCGATTATGTACTTATGATAATCGATTATGTTAAGCCAAGACTGCATGACAGTCGATTGTGAACTAATGATAATCGATTGTGTTAAGGCAGTGAGCATCAGGTTTTTCAAACCTGCATGACAATCGATTGTGAACCTTATGACAATCGATTGTGATGAGGCAGTGTCCATCAAAGTTTTTCAACGCTCAAAATAATCGATTATGAAGTAAATGACTATCGATTGTGAAGAGACAGTGTCCATCAGATTTTTCAAAGTCACAAAATAATCGATTGTGAACATATGACAATCGATTGTGTTGAGGCAGTGTCTTCCAAACTTTTTCAAAGTTATTAAATAATCGATTGTGAGTATATAACAATCGATTGTCAAGAGGCATTGTCTAAAATGATTTTCAAAGTCTGATAAATAATCGATTGTTAACATTGCACAATCGATTGTGAAGCTGACCGTTGTCGTAAAGTTTTCAAATACCGTCAGGTAATCGATTATTGATTTTGTATAATCGATTGTTGAAATTAAAATCAGGAAAGGATTTTTTGAACGTTGCTGAATAATCGATTATTGATTTTGTATAATCGATTGTTTTACGTAAAATCTGGAAATGATTTTTTGAACGTTGCCAATAATCGATTGTTGATCTTGGATAATCGATTGTTAAGCGTAAAATCTGGGATTGATTTTTGGAACAATTGGCAAACAATCGGTTGTGGCTTCTTGACAATCGATTGTGACACAGTAAAATCAGCAACTCTTAATTGGCAATTAGGCAACGGTAATGCCAAGTTTTTCAACTATAAAATACAGCTTCATTTCAGTGTTTTGAAAACAACAACACACAACAACTGATCATACAATTGCTAAAGCTTTCATACTTTATTGTTTATCATTTTATATTCATTTCATAAGCTTTTGAGAGCCAAACTCCTGTCGAAAGTTGTTGCGATCTTGAGCGTATTCTTTTACTCATATCTACTCATTAAGGACTGTCTTGTTTGAGTGCTTAGTGTTTTGTACACTTGAAGAGAATTGTTATTCTCTTGTTGTAAGAAGGAACTTGTGTTTCCTTGGTTGAAGTCTTGGAGTGTTGTATCTCCGAGCAAAGGTGTTGAGGCTTGTGTCCTCAAGTTGTAAAGGTTTGTTAAGCACCCGGAAGCTTGACAAGTTAGTGGAAATCTCGAGAGAGTCTCTCGGGGATTGGACTAGCCACGGGTTGTGGTGAACCAGAATACTTCGGTGTGTTCTTTCTTATTTATTGCACTTATTTATGTCCGTGCAAATTTTAAATTCCGCAAGTTTACGCTATTTTTATTATAAGGTTATTCACCCCTCCCCCCTAGCGTTAAGCGTATTATCTAACATACGGTATATAAATTTATATTTAATACTTTATTTGAGTTAAAATAAAAAATAAGCATGAACTCATAATAAAATATTAATAGGTTTAATATTAAAAATTTTAAAAGATAAACTTATAGAATTTAAACTTTCGTATCCACCTCAACATGCAAGTTGCTATCAGTGGCGGATCTACATTATCAATTGTGGGTGCTCAAGCATAAGCAATTATAAAAATATTTAGACAAATATTGAATGAATACCCACAACTTAACTCCTTTTTCTCTTGTTTTCAGAATTTTCATTGGGGAGCACCCATAACTTTAAAATTTTAAATCCGTCACTAATTGCTGCCATGCAATTCTAGATAGTACTTTTTTGGTACTCAATGTATTATAGCTACTTTGGGATCTCAATTAATTTGGATTCACGTCGTTTAAGGTTCATTAAAAAGGAAAATACTCCCTATATAACAAGACTTTCTCAATTTTCAAGGCTCGAAAGTGAAATTTCTGGTTAAGATTGAACAAATGTATCGCACGTCGCACACCTATAATTCTAAGCACATTATTAGCCTCAAACCCTTTTGTTTTGTTAAAAAAGAGGTGGAAGTAATATAGAAAAAGAACTCAATTTTCTATACTCTTTTTCACTTTTCGAAACTTTTAAGATTAAAAAGTCAGAGTATGAAAAGTTAGGTGGTTAAGCATAGAAAATTTTTTGAACTTTTACGACTAAGTAGTCTATTTTCCAAGCTAATATACGTCTTTGTTAAGAAAATACAATGGGAATACTCCAAAATTCCATAGAACTAAAAGTCATTTTCAAGTGCAATATTTGTAGAGAGTGTTGGAGAAGTGAGTTTCTTGTATTGCTCACCAAAGTATAGATAGAGTACAGAGAAATCAAAACCTACCAACTATAGGATTGTACAATAATGAAGGAAAATCAAAACCTACCAACTATAGGATTGTACAATTAATGAGAGAATATTCTGCCAATAATAAAAAGATACACAAAAGATATATTTCCTAATACGCCCCCTCAAGGTGGAGGGCCGGAGGACACGCCAATCTTGGACATCAGTAGAAGAAGCCGAGGACGAGATAAGTGCTTGGTGAGAGCATCAGCAAGCTGATCAGCAGAGGATACGTGAGCAACACGAAGGGACCCATTCTGGACCAATTGACGAACAAAGTGATAATCAATGGAGATGTGTTTCATGCGAGAATGAAACACAGGGTTGGCACAGAGATAAGTGGCCCTAATGTTGTCACTGTAAATGACAGGAGCAGCCGGAAGAGGGACATGAAGCTCGCGCAGCAGGGAATGAAGCCAACGTACTTCAGCGGCAGCAGAAGTAATGGCACGATACTCAGCCTCAGTAGATGATCGTGCAACGGAACGCTGCTTTTTGGAGATCCATGAAATAGGATTTGCCCTAGAAAAACAACATAGGCAACAGTTGAGGAGCGGTCATCACAGTTTCCACCCCAATCAGCATCAGAGAAACAATGCAGAGGTATAGCAGATGAAGGACGCAGCCATACGCCAAAGTCACGCATCCCATTCAGATACCGGAATAGGCGCTTAACTAACTGCACCCCAATGAGTGACAGTAGGAGCATGCATGAACTGTGAGAGTTTATTCACAGCAAAGGAGATATCAGGACGAGTGAAGGAGAGATACTGGAGGCCCCCAAGGGCCTGTCGATAGGCGGATGCGTCGGCAGGGGCCGAGCCGTCGGCCAGATGAAGGCGAGTTGACGCCGCTGTTGGCGTCTGAACAAGATTTGACTCCAGCATATTATGACGAGTCAAAAGATCAACAACATATTTACGCTAAGAAAGAAAACACCCCTTGAAGCTGCGCAGAACTTCAACACCAAGAAAGTAGCTTAGATCACCCATGTCTTTAAGAGAAAACTGAGACCCAAGAGAGTCAATCACACGGTTCAAGAAAGCAGAATCATTACCAGTCAATATGAGATCATCAACATACACCAAAAAATAGGCCGTAATACCAGAGTGCTGAAAGACGAAGAGCGAAGTGTCAGAGGTAGTGTTGACGAAACCCATGGTCAGAAGGCTTTGGCGGAGCGCACTGTACCATGCCCAGGGTGCCTGTTTGAGACCATAAATAGCTTTCTGTAGCTTACATACATAAGATGGATAGGCTTTGTCAACAAAGCCCGGTGGTTGTGCCATATAAACATCCTCTGTAAGCCTCCCGTGGAGAAAGGCATTGTTCACATCCATTTGACGAAGAGGCCAGCCCTTGGATACAGCTATACTGAGAACCAAACGCACAGCTGCCGGCTTAACAACCGGACTGAAAGTCTCCTGGAAATCCACACCTGGACGCTGATGAAAGCCCTTTGCAACAAGCCGGGCTTTGAACTTATCCACAGTGCCGTCAGGCTTGCGTTTGATGCGATAAACCCACTTGCAACCCACAACATTCTGCGAGGAATCAGGCTAGACAAGATCCCAAGTGCCATTCCGTAGCAGAGCATCAAACTCTGATGACATAGCAGCGCGCCAGCGCTCATCAGACATAGTACTGGACAGGGTCTGAGGTTCAGTAACACCAGGAGAGGTGACAGCAGACATACCAAACTTCTTGTTGGGCATAAAGATGTTATTTTTGCTGCGTGTCTGCATATGACGACCACCCTGAGAAGATGCAGGTGGCGGCATAATAGGTGTAGCGGCGGCATGGGCCGCTGGCGGTGCCGGAAGGGGCACTGGTGGCGCGGGCGGTGGCGCGGGGAGTGCGTCCGGTGAAGGATCGCTGGTGGGAGCAACAGCAGGTACTGGTGGCGGCAGCGGAAGGACTTCTAGGGAGACCGGAATGGGTACAGGGGGAGACTCGGGGTTAGACATTTTGGAGAACGGGAAGACATCTTCATGGAAGGTGACATGACGCGAGACGAAGATTTTAGAAGTTGAGGGATCAAAGCAGAGATAGGCGCTTTGAGTAGTAGAGTAGCCGAAGAGGACACAGGCACGAGATCTGGGTTCCATTTTGTGTGAGGTGTAGGGCCGAAGCCAAGGGAAGCATTGACAGCCAAAGACACGTAATTTGGCAAGGTTGGGGCGTTTCTGGAAGAAAGACTCAAAGGAGGAGCGCATCGAAAGATTTGTCTTGGGAAGACGATTAATGAGGTAGACTGCTGTAGCAAAGGCATAAGGCCAGTAAATGAGAGGTATAGAGACATGATGAAGGAGAGTGAGACCAGTATCGACAATATGACGCTGACGACGTTCAGCATAGCCATTGTGCTGAGGAGTATGAGGAGGTGACGTAAGATGGGAGATGCCATGAGAGGCAAGAAAAGAGCGTACAGCGAGAAATTCACCCCCATTGTCAGTATACAGAGTAATGATTTTAGCAGAGAAATATTTTTCTACAATGGATTTAAAAATGGGGAAGGTTTGTGAGACATCAGATTTACGGCGTAAAGAAAAAAACCAAACATACTTAGAGAATTGATCAACAAAGATGACATAATATTTAAACCCTTCATTGGAAATAATCGGAGAGGTCCATACATCGGAGAAAATAAGCTCCAGGGGAGCAGTAGAAGACAGACTTGACTCAGAAAAAGGTAACTTATGAAGTTTGCAAGATACACAGGCAAGATCAGACACATTACTGGACGTTATACTGCTAGACGATGCTAAATGACGCAGGGTTTTAGCTGACGGGTGACCAAACCGAGAATGCCACAATGACGCAGAGAGCTTTTGTGCCGTGAGGGCAGATGGGAGCCGCCGGCCAGTAGTAGGTGTTGCCCCTAGTGGGCCGCGAACGAGCGTTTCCCACGTGCAACGATCCTTCACCTGAAAATCAGTATCAGAAAGAACAACGTTAACATTATTGTGACGACATAATTGGGCAACAGAGATCAAATTTTTACGCATATGTGGAACACATAGAGCCCTAGGTAATAAAAGAGAGGAATGACTGTGAAGTTGTCCAGTATGAGTAATTGTCAAACCTTCACCGTTACCAATAACCACATTGTCGAAGCTAGTGTAAGAACTGTGAAGAGACATGTTGGCAAGATCAGAGGTTATGTGATGAGAGGCACCAGATTAGTGCAGCGGCGGCGGCGACGGGCTCCGATGAGAGGAGCTACTACAGCGGCGGGTAGTATGTATTTAGGGTTTGTTTGGCGATAAGCCACTGGCGTATGATACCATGTAGAGAGTTTTGGAAAAGTGTGTTTCTTGTATTGCTCACCAAAGTATATATAGAGTACAGAGAAATCAAAACCTACCAACTATAGGATTGTACAATAATGAAGGAAAATCAAAACCTACCAACTATAGGATTGTACAATTAATGAGAGAATATTCTACCAATAATAAAAAGATACACAAAAGATATTTACAATATTTCCTAATAATATTATGATGGCTCAAATGAAGGAGGATTATGACATATACTAGCTCAAATATAGACCTGTGATTTATTTAGATATAGACTTGAAAAAAATGCTTACCAATATTTAGATAAAGACTTGGAAAAAATGATCAAAAAGCATTGTGGTTCATTCTATATTTAGATATTTTACAAGAGTATATTGTACATTAATTATCAACAAAAAACTCCTGCCTCAATCCTCTTAAATCGGGGAAAAAATAAAAAAGTAGTCAGATTTACCATTGATAATTGAAAAATAGCAATATTTTCAACACTAATTAAAATTTAGTTACTTTTTTATGTAAAAATAAAATCTGAACAAAAATATTTTTAAAAATCTAAAAATACTACAACATCAAATTTTTATATTTGAGCTTCTAGCACAATGCGCTAGAATTTCATAATGTATTGAGTTCCAACATAATATGCAAAAGGTTTATATGCAGGAGCTGCATAATCCCCCATATTATGCTAGAACTTTTTATGTGCTGGAATTTCAACATAATATGCTAGAAGTTTACACGTAAGAACTCCCTAATGCCACATATTATGTCGAAACTTTTCGTGTTTTAGAAAAATAATAACTATTCTTTAATGAATGTTCAAACGCTATCTATTTTTTTACTACCACTTCAAAAACTTCCTTTCCCGTACAATTTTCACCCTTAAATCGGACAATAGTTGTAACTAGGGGTGTACATAGACCGGGTTGGTTCGGATTTTGCAATTACCAAACCAAACCAATTGTGTCGGGTTATTAAATCTAAAGACCAAACCAAACCAATAAATTCGAATTTTTCAATATCAGTTTTTCTCGGGTTTTTTCGGGTTTTTGGGTTCTTCAGGTTTTTTCGAATTTTTTTCCGGTAAAATCTTCGTAGAACAAAATATATAACGTATGTTCAAAATATTTCTTTAATCCTAGTAAGATACAACTATATAAAGTATTTTTCAAGAAAATAATATAAAATATTAGATATGTCATGACTCATGACATTATCCTAAAATATTCAACAATAAAAAATAATAAAATTATGTACTATAAATATTGCTAATTAAAAAGTCGTAATAAAAATAAACATAATCTAAAATCACTAATTCATGCTAAACTAGATAGACGAATGAGGGAGTATTAATTATATGCCTAAAAGCTAAAGAAAAATAAAAATAGGTTATGTATTTTTATCTAAATTATTGCAAAATAAAAAAATAGACATTTAGTACATTCTCGTTCGTAATATTGAATTGAATATCTTTTGTTAGCATTAGTATTGATTGCTAGCATTATTTAATTTACTAATATTAATAGCTATAAAACTTATTGGAGCATTCAAAAGTTCTAAATCAAACCTTGAAATAATACCTTAAAAGATAAAATTATGAAAAATTTTAAGAAATATTTATAAATTACATTACAATAAGTATATTTATATATTAAATATATCTAAAATTGCTATATATGTAATGTCGGGTTGGTTTGGTTTCGGTTTGACTTTCTTTAGTTAAAATCAAACCAAACCAATTATGGTCGGATTTTTTTTTCAAGACCAAACCAAGTCAAACCAAACCATAGTCGGGTTTTTTTCCGGTTTGACTCGGATTATCGAGTTGGTACGATTTATCGATTTTCTTTGTACACCCCTAGTTGTAACTTAGTGATTACACCTTCTCCGAAAGACCAGGCTATAGTTGACGAACGGCGGTCAATCAAATACCAATTCTAGCAACAACAAAAAATTATATTTTGCATGAAAATTAAGTATTATTTTTTATACATATATGTTTTATTTTGAAAAAATTTAGGTAATATTTCATATCGTCACTGTTGTCACCATGTATCACTGGTTTCACTTTCACCAAATTGTTCTTTAAATTTTATTGTGTACCACACCCACCTCTGCTATTGTCTATTCATTAGCATTCCCTTTTTATTATTTCTTTTATCATCTCCTTATTTTACAATAACAACAACCCAGTATAATCCCATTTAGTGGGGTTTGGGGAGGGTAGTATGTACGCAGACCTTACCCCTTCCCTTGGGTAATGAGGCTGTTTTCAAATAGACCCCCTATATCCTTCCCTCCAAGAACTTCCCACCTTGCTCTTGGGGAGACTCGAACTCACAACCTCTCGATTGGAAGTGAGGTTGCTATTATTTTATTAAAACAATTTAAAATGTCAATATAGCAAGGAAACAAAGGCTTGAGGAATTTTACCTTATTATTAATAAATATCTTATTGACTATTACCAATGAGGAGCTACCTAACTTTTATAAGTGCATCTGCAGACAAATTAGGTATAAGGCATTTGCCTCCAAATAAATTTGGCCATATGATCGTAGGTTTAATTATTACCATCCAAATAGTTGACTTTATTAAAACACATTTCCAACTAGATATATAATTTGAGCCTGATATTGGGGAGAGGGAGGGGGGAGGATTTTTTTTTATAAGAAAAAGAGAGAGGATATTATGGGAAATATTTCTACAAATACTGACCAAGTTTTTATGTGGGGTTGGGGTGGGGGGAGGGGGTTGTTGTGAGCAATCTATAGGGGTAGAGCTAGAAACGGGCCCGGTCGAAGCCAATAGCTTTGATCAAAACTTATATTTGTCATTAAAAATCTATCGAAAATGTACGAATTATTAGTTTAGAACTCAATAACTTAAAGAATTATAATTCTGAACCTATAAAATTGAAATTCTAACTCCGTCTCTAATGATCCATGCAACTATTTATATACATGTTGGGCTTCAGCATGAGAAGCATGCGCAGCAGCCCACTGATGGCCCAAATCAATAACAGCCCAAGGGCAGTTGTATTTAAATTTTTGTATATGATTTTGTATAGAATAGAGGGACACAAATGTAATTACACACACACACATTTTATTATTACATTTTCTGTATATACATTAGGGAAGTTTCGAGACACAACACATTAATCAGATTACTTTTTCATTTCCTCTTTTCTCTCTTCTCTTTCCTATTCACTGTTCATCATCTCCTTCACTTATTTCCTTCGATTCATCAAGTAATAATGTTGACATGGTATCAGAGCAGGTGTATTTCGATTCTACTCATCACGAGCTTCCGATCGATGTTACCCTCACAGAGTTTCATCCAAGTTTCTGTTGATTCACGAAGTTAGGGTTTTTGATTCGGTCAGTTTTCATCAAAATCTCATGTATTTTTATTGATTAGAGTTGTTGCATGTTGTGTAAACTTCAGAGTTTGTAAATTTCTGGTTGTTTTCGTTTTTTTTCTTGTTAATAGTTACGATTTTTCTGTTGTTTGAGTCTGAGCATCATAGGTGGTCGAAAATGGTGGAAATAGTGAATGATTCTTCTTCTATGCCGACTAGTTTTGTACCTAGTCCTTCAGATCCTCTATACCTCCTGTCGTCTGATGTTCCTGGCATTTCTTTGGTTACTAATCCCTTTTCAGGGGTTGGATTTGGGGGTTGGAGGAGGAATATCATAGTCTCCTTGTCTGCTAGGAACAAAATAGGCTTTATCGATGGTTCTATACCTAAACCTACTGTAGACTCCCTACAATTTAGACAGTGGGACAGATGTAATAATATGGTCATCTCTTGGTTGACCAATTCTCTTACCCCTGAAATAGCAGAGAGTGTTCAATATTCTGACACTGCTCATAGTATATGGGTTCAACTTAACAGTAGGTATGGGTCAGTTGATGGTACGAAGATCTTTGAAGTTAAACAACAATTGGCTTCCACTATTCAGGGCTCTCTAGACATAGCTTCCTATTTCAATAAGTTGAAGAAGTTATGGGATGAATTGGCATTTATGAGAACATCTAGGAGTATTTTATCTAGCTGTGGGGCTACTTGTACTGCTAAAATTGAAGTTCAGAAGGAAGATGATGAAAACAAATTGCACCAGTTCCTTATGGGGTTAAATGAGATATACATAGGGGTTAGGAGCAACATTCTTATGATGCAACCACCACCTTCTTTGGATAGTGCCTATAACATCCTTCTTCAGGATGAAAGGCAAAGACAAGTGACTCATTCTCCTTCCCAATTCCATACTGAGTCCAGTGTTTTTACCACTCAGTTCATAAAGAAGCCTTATGGAACACACTCAAACCCCAAACAGTTTACTCCAAAGGTTAGATTTGATAGCAACAAGTCAGATGTAGTCTGTAGGTACTGCAAGAAACCAGGACACTTGATTGACAAATGTTATAAGTTGCATGGGTTTCCCCCAGACTTCAAATTTACAAGGGACAAAAGAACTGCTGCAAATGTTGATGTACAAAAAGGTAAGCAATCTGATGCAAATGCTGAGGTATCAAGTATGGGTGAGGGTATGTCAGAATCTGGTATTCCTGGTTTGTCAAAGGAGCAGTACTCTCAGCTCCTGATTCTTCTTCAACAAACTCAGATGTCTGAATCACAGCAGTCCAATGTGATGGGATCTGCAAACTTTGCTGGTACAGTTCCTTCTTCTCTTCAACCTCTAAAGGATGTATCTTATGGTGCTTGCATGTTAACTAGAATTAATGCTTGCATTTGGATTATTGATTCTGGTGCCACTGACCATATGACTTCCAATAAATCTATTCTCTTTGACATAAAACCTTTAGTTGTCCCATACCTAGTCAGCCTTCCTAATGGTTACAAAGTTAAAGTAACATGTACTGGGTCTCTTAAATTTCTTTGTTTCACTTTGCATCATGTTCTATACATTCCCAGTTTTCAATATAATCTGCTATCTGTTTCCAAGCTTGTCCATCAGTTGAATTCCATTGTCTCATTTACTAAGTTTTCTTGTCTAATACATGCCCCTTCTCTGAAGAGGCCACTGGAAATTGGTAAACTGGATGATGGTCTTTACAGGCTTGTGCAATCATCTCCTTCTACTCCTTCTCAATCTTCTTCTTCCCCATTAGTTGTTAACTCTACTTCTCATTGTACTTTACATACTGCATTGAATAAGATGGAAATACTGTGGCATAATAGACTTGGACACATCCCTTTTGTAAGAATGAAAGATATATCTTCTCTTCCATGTAAGTTTGCAAATAAACAACCTTTTATATGTACTATTTGTCCATTAGCCAGACAATCCAGGCTCTCTTTTCCTGAGAGTTCTATCAAAACATCTCATCCCTTTCAACTTATCCATTTGGATACATGGGGGCCCTATGCCACCCCTACTTACAATGGTTGCAAGTATTTTTTAACCATTGTTGATGATTACACTAGGTCTACTTGGACTCACCTTATGGGGTCCAAGAGCAATGCTTTTTCTATTATCCAAGCTTTTGTTGCCATGATAAAAACACAATTTCAAGCTGTTGTCCAAACCATTAGAAGTGATAATGCTCTTGAACTTGGGTGCAGCACTGCTGGAACCAAATTCTTCACTGATAATGGAATTTTGCACCAAACTTCTTGCTCTCACACTCCACAACAAAATGGAGTTGTTGAGAGGAAACATAGATATCTTTTAGAAACTGCAAGGGCCCTGCTTTTTCAGTCCAAACTCCCTCTCCAATTCTGGGGGGACTGTGTCCTCACTACCACATACCTTATAAACAGATTTCCATCTAAACTCCTTAAAAATGTTTCCCCTTTTGAATTACTATTTGGAAACAGTCCTTCTTTACTGCATCTCAAAACCTTTGGATGTCTATGTTTTGCCACTGTGCCTAAGCAAAATAGAGATAAGTTTCAACCAAGGGCTGATCCTTGTGTCTTCATAGGCTATCATATGGGTAAAAAGGGTTACAAATTATACAATTTACACACTAAACTCACTCTTATTTCCAGGGATGTTGTTTTCCATGAAGATGTTTTTCCCTTTGCTCTTCCTTGGGGTACCTCTTCTATTCCTCCTTCCATCCCTTCTCCTTGCCATGATTCTCCTCCTGTCTCTGATGAACCTCTTCCATCTTCCCCTTCTTCTCCTGCCTCCTCCATTCCTTCATCTTCCAACACTTTTCCTTCCCCTGCTACTTCCCTTTCCTTCCCTCCTTCACCTCATGCTTTTCCTCCCTCCCCTCCCATTCCTTTCACTGCACCTACTTCACTTCCTTCTCCTACAGATAATCTGCCTGCTCCTAGGAGATCTGGCAAGCCTCACACCACCCCTGCTCATCTCAATCACTACATTTGTGACCTCCCTCCTTCCATCTCTGGCACCAGTTCTTTTTCCACTTGCTGCACTAGCTCTGTTAGCAATGCCTTGGTTGAGCCTACCTCCTATAATCAGGCAGCCTCTGATCCTGCTTGGCAGGATGCCATGGCCAAAGAATTTGAGGCTTTGGCAGCCAACAACACTTGGTCTTTGGTCCCTCTTCCTCCTGGCAAAAAGCCTATTGGGTGTAAATGGGTATACAAGATAAAATATAAAGCTGATGGGAGTATAGAAAGATATAAGGCAAGGTTAGTGGTGAGGGGTGATACTCAAATTGAGGGTGTGGATTACACTGACACATTTTCTCCAGTTGTGAAGTTCTCTACTATCAAAACATTAGTGGCAGTTGCTGTGAAGCAGTCTTGGCCTATGTTTCAGTTGGATGTTAACAATGCATTTCTCCATGGTGACCTAAATGAAGAGGTCTACATGAAGCTGCCCCCTGGTATTACTGTTACTTCTTCTCTTTCTTCTACATCTTCTTCTTCTTCTTCTTCTTCCTCTACCTCCTCTTCTGCTCCTCCCTTTGTCTGCCTTCTACAAAAGTCCCTATATGGCCTCAAACAGGCCTCTAGGCAATGGTATGCCAAGCTTTCCCAGGCTCTTTATTCTAAAGGTTACTCTTCATCTCTTAATGATTACTCTTTTTTTCATAAGAAGTCTGGTCAGTCTATTGTTCTTTTAGCTGTCTATGTTGATGACATTATTCTCACTGGTAATAATCTTGAGGAAATCACTGCTTTAAAATCCTTCTTAGATTCTGCCTTCAAAATCAAGGATCTAGGTGTTCTTAACTATTTCCTTGGCATTGAGGTTTCTTATTTTGCTAATGGTCTTCTTCTTCATCAGAAGAAATTCATTTCTGATCTTCTTCTCTCCTTTAACTGTTCTAATGTTACCCCTGTTACTTGCCCTCTCAACCTTTCTGTCAAGCTGAAACATGACATGGGCACCCCTCTTTCCTCTCCTGAGTCTTATAGAAGCCTTGTTGGCAAGCTTAATTTTCTTACTCATACAAGGCCTGATCTAGCCTTTGCTGTCCAACATCTTAGCCAATTTCTTCAGCACCCCACTTCTGCCCATATGGATGCTGCCTTCCATACTCTTAGGTATCTCAAAGGTACCTCTGACCTTGGTGTTTTCCTCAATAACAATCCTGATTTGTCCTTGTCTGCTTATTGTGATAGTGACTGGGCCTCTTGCCCGGACACTAGGAGATCTGTTTCTGGTTTTAGTATATTCTTGGGGGGTTTCCTTGATTGGCTGGAAAACAAAGAAACAACCTGTGGTTTCATTGTCTTCAGCTGAAGCTGAGTATAGAGCCATTGGTAAGGCTGTTGGTGAATTGACCTGGATGGTCAGGTTGTTCTCTGATTTTGGATTTCCTATTTCCTCTCCTGTTCCTGTTTTTTGCGACAACCAGGCTGCCATACACCTTGCAAAAAATCCAGTTTTCCACGAGCGGACCAAGCATATTGAGATTGATTGCCACTTCATTCGCACCAAGATCCAAGATGGTCTCATCTCCTTGCATCATGTTGCTACTGGTGGTCAATTGGCTGACATTTTCACTAAGCCATCGACGGGTGTTTTACATCACCATTTCTTATCCAAGCTGGGTGTTTGTTCACCCTCCAGCTTGAAGGGGGTGTTGGGCTTCAGCATGAGAAGCATGCGCAGCAGCCCACTGATGGCCCAAATCAATAACAGCCCAAGGGCAGTTGTATTTAAATTTTTGTATATGATTTTGTATAGAATAGAGGGACACAAATGTAATTACACACACACACATTTTATTATTACATTTTCTGTATATACATTAGGGAAGTTTCGAGACACAACACATTAATCAGATTACTTTTTCATTTCCTCTTTTCTCTCTTCTCTTTCCTATTCACTGTTCATCATCTCCTTCACTTATTTCCTTCGATTCATCAAGTAATAATGTTGACAATACAAATGAAGGATTGTTAGTGAATATGATATTTGCAATTATTCATTCCTGAATTTTACAATCATAAATGTCGTTACTCAAGAATAGATAGAGAACTTAATAGGAAGATAGAAAAAAAATAGCAGCCTTGTTAATTCTTTTCTCTGCTTGCTTAGCGAATCAAATTCAAGCCTTTATTTTTCTCTAGCAAAATTATTTCTCTTGCAGTTTCTACCGTGCATTAGTTCACTAAGGAACCAGGAATCCTAGCATGCACGTGAACAGGGGCGGAGGTAGAATTTTAATTTTATATGATTTCACTAATTTCATATTATTGAATTTTAAATTAATAATTTGTATATATTTAATAAATTTTTTAGAACAAATACAAGATTCGAACTAAAGTCACTGGATTCACCTGCTCCCAGTACTCCAGCTCCACTCCTGCATGCAGACCATCATATTCGTGAACAATCGCTAAATATAATACTTTTTCCGTTTCAATTTATGTGAACCTATTTTCTTTTTAGTTTGTGCCAAAAAAACGACCTATCTATATTTTAAAAATAATTTACCTTTATGCAATAACTTATAGCCACACATAATATTTGTGCCTTATTTTACATTATAAGTTCAAAAGTCTTTCTTTTTTTAAATTTTGAGTTAAATCAAACAAATTCAAATAAATCGAATCAGATGGAGTATCGTTTAAACAAATAATGTCTGAGTACTCGAATACTTTATGAATCATTGCCTGTCACTTGTGGTGGGGCAAGAGTTATAAAGATATAAAGAAAGTATCAAGTGCATGAATGATCCCCTCTGTCTCTGTGTCCTCTACTCGAAACCATAAAAATGTGATTAAAAATCTTCTTTTTCTTGTATGAAAAGAACAAAGGGTAGTTGGGGAGGGGAATAATGAGTATTATATTAATTCTCTTATTTATGGTAGTTATAAGTTGGAAGTTGCATTATATCAACGAAAGAAACGTTTGTACAAGTTTCGAATAATATTACTATGTCTTTTACTTATTTAATAATCGGTGGTCCGATTAATTCAGATTAATTCGATTAATTTATGCTGCTGCGTAGAGCTGATTAAAGGAGGAACCACAGTTTCTAGCCACTTACAACAACACTTATCCATACCCTAGAATAGAAAGGCTGTTTTCAAATAGACCCCCGGCATCCTTCCCTTCAAGAACTTTTCACCTTGCTCTTAGGGAGACTCGAACTCACAACCTCTCGGTTGGAAGTGGGAGTTGCTTACCATCAGAGCAACCCCTCTTGTCTAAGAATCACATGGAATATAATAATACCCTATCTGGCCAAACTTCTAAAATTGCTTATTTTGATAAGTATTTTTTTCCAAAAGTACTTTTTGAAAATAAATTTATGTTAGGATAATTAATTTAAGAAACACGTTTGAGCAATAATTAATATTTGGCCAAGTTTTTAAAAAGTACTTCTAAGTGTATTTTTCTCAAAAGCACTTTTTCCTTCAAAAAGTTTGGCCAAACACCTTAACTTTGAAAAAAAGAACACTATTGACCAAGAAAAAATTTGGCCAAACATTGCTATAAGACTACTAATGTGGGCCATGGTTCTAACTGAAAAATATACTAAGAAGTAAAAAAAAACAGCCCGATGCATTAAACTCCTATTATGCATGGGGTTCGGGGAAGGCCTGACCACAAAGGTTTATTGTACGAAGCCTTACCCTGCATAACTACAAGAGGTTGTTTTTACGGCTTGAGTAAGAAGTAAAAAAAATACTAGGAGAATAAAAAAAGAAAAGAATTACATAAATTAGCAAACCTATAAATTTTTTTTAATTCACAAAATATGCATACAACAATAGCTTAGGCTATGACTTTTGACATTGCTACATCACTTACATTAACACAAGAAAAAATAAACTACATTATTTCTGGAAAAAAATTGTAAGGACCAAATGGCATACTATATCTCTCTTTGAAGAAGGTTGCGTTCAAATATATTTAGTTGTTTTGTAAAACATCTATGTCTCTTCAAAACTTTACTGCTTGATCTAACGGTCGAAGAATTTTCTCCTTTGTTTAGCTTGTAATTTGCAAGGTCATTACCTGCTGGGGGAAGTCACCATCTTCCAACTGAGAATTAATCAACAGCCTTGCCGCGCGGTGGAGTGGCCTCTGATCTCTATCGACCTGTCCAAATGGAGAAGTTGGTAAATTAGTCACTCTTTTGAAGAAGAATTTTTTTTTACTGTGATTGTGAAATAGATTACAAGGAATTCACCTGACCAGAGTGAATCAATCCCATTAATGCCCATGCAGTTTGTACAAGATTTGACTGATCTGTTTCAAGTTCTATGTATACCTGTTTTGATCAAATACAAAGCTGTCATAGTCATCTTCACATTTTACTCCTCCTCTTTAAGGGAAAAAATTCACGTTAATAGAAAACTTGGCTTATATTATTCAGTATTGGAATGAAATGGCTCCAAGTGGAGCAGGATGCATATATTGATTTCATAACAATGTATAGATTGAGACGCAGCTGTTGTTATTGTTATTTTACATAGTCCTTTTTTTTTTGCTTTGACATTACCTTGTCTGGGCAAGAACGATAGCTTTCTCCCTAACCACCATCAGACCTTTGTGTTTGTAACAGGAATTCAACACCTTTACGGACGGCTGCACAGTTGTTGTAACTCTTACCTGCTGCAGCAAGCCCTCCAAGCGCAAACCAGGAACCATATGTGAAGCATACACCCCAGTTACCATACCTGTTGACATGATTAATCATGTCATATGTATCGATGGAGCAGCAAGGAAATATATGTTGCAAGTTCAAGCGCTCGCAAGAGTCATATCATATACCATGAACCATCAGGCATCCGTACATCTTCAACATATTTAACAGCGTCATCAATGAAATTGTCAACCTCCTTGGTTCGGTGTCCAGGGTATAGCTTCTTGAACAGAACAAGTGCTTGGATTGACGAGCCAGTGCACTCAACATACCTGGATTGACATTTAATCAGTGTGAAGCTGTAAAATGGAGACTAATAATGGGAAAAAATCTAAAGGGAAAGAGAGAACTAAAGAAACAAATCTTACGCATGCTCAATAATAATGTCAGCGAAAAATTCAGTAGGATTGACCAACTGTCAGATTATAAAATAGAACAAGAACGTTCATTATTCAGGTTCTGCAAGACTATAGAAGAAGTTGAAGGTTGTTAACATCCTTGGAATGAAGCAAATAGAAAAAATTCCTATATTATAAATTTATAAGAAAGTTACCTCCAAATGCTCTGAGGCCCCTGCAGGCTCCCATGCTGGTAAACCCCCATTTTTGCTCTGCAATTTTACTTAAATGGATCTTATTATCACTAGAAATGATTCAAACGACGAGCGACTAAATTCAGAAAAGATGAATTTACAACATAGGTAGCCATGTGTTGGATTCCCTATTTGGTGTAAGACATAGGATTCTCTTGGAATTTTTTACAAGCAGAAAACAAATTCAAAATGACTAATGTTTTGGAGACATTTTTCAGTGTTTACTTGTAAGGAAAGAATAACAGGTTCCATTGCCTCACCAACTAATTCAGAGGGCATTGTAGAGAACAGAAGGCAGCACTAGAGGAAAACAAGAAAAAAATATCAGGCAAATTTACTAGCATTATCATCTTAACATTTTTCAGAAATTACAAGAAGTTAAATCTTATTTCATTGAATATTTATAGATACCGTTAATGCTTCGGCAGTGCAATCAGATACTCCCCATCCATGATCTTGATCTGAAAAAGTCCATGATCCTTTTGAGATATGCCGATACATCCCTCTAAAATCACCAGAAGGGTTAGCCTTCACCCAGAAAGAAGTCACATACATTAATAAGGTCCATATTTGAAAAAGCTGTTATGCTCATGATTTAGACATCCAAACCTGAGATTTCTTTATAAAGTCATGTCCTTTTCTAAGAGTATCTGATATCTTATCATTCATCTCACTGGCCAATAGTGCTTGAATAGCAAAGGCAGTATCCCATAGTTGACTACCAAAACTCTGCAATTCGATGTCAAATACTCGCCAATTTCAGTAACAATTGTTTGCATCACTTCAAAATAGGAAAAGGGGACTAGAGTTTTTATTTCGCAAACACGCATTAAGTGTAAAAGAGATTTTATTCTCAACTCATTGTGGTTTGTGAAATAGTACAATTCAGATCAACCAACCTGCATTTTCATTCCATCTTCAGCTACCCATAAATAATCTGGGATCCTAGCTAGATGTTTTTTGAAATAATCGTCGTTGGGATCGTCAACCCAACAAGCAAGCATGCATAATACCTACACCATCCAAGTTTTACATCAGTGTCTAACAATTGAAGTCATTAACAAAATGCAGGTAATTTTGTAATCTGTTCAACATGAATTAGTTTCTATACTTTTTCGACACATCCGATGGTGATGTATCGACTACTCTCGTCTTCATAGTGTATGTGTTTCATGGTAACTTCAAGAGCTTTATTTCTCAGCTTGTTGAAAGGCCAACGAGTCAATAGAGGCTTGGTACATAGTAGAGACTGTCCCACATCAAATCTTGAACCAATGGATGAGGGTAATAGAGATCCTCCTACAGCAACAACTTTGCGTTTGAGCATTTGTAGAAGATGGTATGATGTAGACACTAACTTCAATACTGTTGACGCGTTTGGTGTAGAGAAAGTTAAACATGGATAAACAACATCGAATTTTATGTCAAGATTATTTTTCTAATCTTGGTAATCACACGACCTTTTATAGCAATACCTTTGCACATAAATGGCGTACTTTTTTCCAGTTAATTTCATCGTATGGTTGATCATATAACTCTTCCCTCAATTGCAAAATGAGAGGTGTGATTGGACCAACAAATCTCTTCCCATAGAGATAAGACATTGGCATGTAGATCATTCGAGTGTAACACCACATTTTTGCTGCATTTAAATTAAAAATCAAGATACTTGGTAGATCGATAGATCGACACTTATAGAAAATGGCATCAACCAGAAAACAATGCGTACTGTAAATTAATATCTACGATAAATGAACTGAAAATATTAGGATGTGCACTAATGCATGAGCAATAAAGAAAAAAATTGACCAGCCTGGATGCATGGGAAGAAAAGATGGTAGAATCCAAAACTCAGGTGGCATTGGATTAGTTCCTAACCACTCGAAAACTCCAAGAATCTAAATGAAAGAAGGAAGATTTATCAGTAAAGAGAAAGCATTAACATGACATTACAAGGTTTACTTGACAATGGAGAATGATATAATTTACGGAGTTTAACTTTATACACTAACCATAAAAAGAAATTTTTTACAAAATCAGGTTACCTAAATAACAACTACAATTAACCGTCCACAATAAGTACAGAGGCGTCTGTGGCATATAACCTGTGAGAAAGCACGGGAGAAAAATATAACTGAAATTAAACATGATACAATGAGCCATATATATAATACACATAACATAACCTACTCCTAATACACTTTGGATTAGGGTTCTACTATTTACATATCTAACACTCCCCCTCAAGCTGGTGCATATAAATCATATGTACCGAGCTTGTTACATATGTAGTTAATACGAGGACCAGTGAGGGACTTGGTGAAAATGTCTGCAAGCTGATCATTTGACTTTACAAACTTTGTAGCAATATCTCCCGAGAGTATCTTTTCTCTGACAAAGTGACAGTCAATCTCAATGTGCTTAGTTCTCTCATGGAACACTGGATTTGACGCAATATGAAGAGCAGCTTGATTATCACACACAAGTCCCATCTGACTAACATCACCAAATTTCAGCTCTTTGAGCAACTGTTTGACCCAAACTAGCTCACATGTCGCCGTAGCCATTGCTCGATATTCTGCTTCTGCACTAGACCGAGCAACCACATTCTATTTCTTGCTTTTCCAAGATACCAAATTTCCTCCTACACAATATCCAGAAGTAGAACGTCTGTCAGAAGGCGATCCTGCCCAATCAGCATCGGAGTATCCAACAATCTGCTCATGGCCTCGATCCTCAAACAATAAACCTTTACCTGGAGTTGATTTTATATACCGAAGAATGCGAACAACTGCATCCCAATGACTATCACATGGCGAACCCATAAACTGGCTCACAACACTCACAGGAAAGGAAATGTCAGGTCTTGTCACTGTAAGATAATTTAATTTACCAACTAACCGCCTATATCTTGCAGGATCGTTAAGAGGCTCCCCCTGTCCTGGAAGAAGTTTAGAATTCGGATCTATTGGAGTGTCAACAGGTTTACAACCTGTCATTCCTGTCTCCTCAAGAATATCTAAGGGCATACTTCCGTTGTGAGATCACAATACCTGAGCTAGACTGTACGACTCAATACCCAGAAAATACTTTAGTGTGCCCAGATCCTTAGTCTGAAAGTGTTGAAAGAGATGTTGCTTCAATTTAGTAATATTATCCTGGTCATTGCCAGTAATAACAATGTCGTCAACATAGACCACTAGATAAATACAGAGTCGTGAATCAGAATGCCGATAGAATACAGAGTGATCAGCTTCACTCCGAGTCATGCCAAAGTCCTGGATAACAGTGCTAAACTTACCAAACCAGGCTCGAGGAGACTGCTTTAGACCATAAAGTGACGGCGCAAGCCTGTCGCCATCCTGGATGAGACAATGCATCACCTGTAGACTTAGGGATGGAAACAGAGGACAAAGAAGATAGAAAAGCATAATAGGGTGATGACAAACGATGATAACTTAAACCGATATAATGGGGATTAGGATTAAGGGTGTTCCGTATACCTTTCGAAGTGCAATCGGAAGAGACAAGTCCGCAGGACGTGAATCAACCGGGCCGGATGCTGGGCGAGGACGACGATGATATGTCAAGAGTGGAGTGTCTTGTGCAGGGAGTCTAGGATAGGGGTGTTCAAAACGATCCGAAACCGAAAACCGATCCAAACTGAAGCTTAACGGCTTATTGGTAACGGCTTAACGGCTTAATGGATGGGGAACAGATTGAATTTTTTTTATTAACGGCTTATCGGTTTGGGGATGGATTATTCAATTTTCTTAACGGCTAATCCGTTAACCCGTTAAGAATATAAAAAAAATAATATATATATATATATATATATATATATATATATATATATATATATATATATATATATATATATATATATATATAATTTACTGATAGAATTGAGTTGTCTAATACATATATGGTTCTATGTGTGTCATGGAAAAAGAAGAATTGAAAGGTTGGTTATAACTAGAGGAACGACACCCCATGAAATAAATTTGTGCATTTTGGATGATTGCTTGTGGAAAATGGAGAACGATAGTTATTTATAGAAGAGGAGTGTAGAGAGTAGAATTTACCAGAGCACTTCAGTTTTTAAAAGTTCATTGTGGGAGCTGAATGGAAATTTGCGCGACAGATTTTTTTGGTTATGTCCGAAGCTTATGAGTACACGTGTAGTGTGACCTCTAACAGAAGATAAGTTCTGTTTTATTTTTCTCGATACTGAACTAGTAGTGAATTTATCTATTTTATAATCTACATGCTGATGGCGATTGTTTCATTAGCTACATCATATTGCCTCTAAAATATTATTTTTTATGGCAATTCATTATTTCTAAGACGAGGAGAATAAGAGATATTTAGTGAACATGTATGTTAAGCCGATAAACCGCCCATTAACCGCCCTATAAGAGCTAACCCGATATCAATCCGCCCGATATCTTATCGGGTGGCTAACGGATTAATACATTTAAAAGCCGATAACCGTTAAGCCAAACCGTTAAGAGTAAAAGCCGCCCAATCCGCCCGATGAACACCCCTAGTCTAGGAGGAGCCACAGTAGACGTTCCAACGTTTGGAATGGGTAAGACTTCTGTAGCGGAAGGTGAAGGAAGAGATATAGTAGACTCCCTAAAGGCCGGTATAGGTAAAACCTCAGATATATCAAGATGGTCAGAATGGTCAAAAGAGGTAAAGAAAGGTTTAGACTCAAAAAATGTGACATCGGCTGACATAAGGTTCCTACGAAGATCAGGTGAATAACAACGATAGCCCTTCTGAGCACGAGAATAACCAAGGAAGACACACTTGAGAGCACGAGGAGCTAACCTATCTTTCCCAGGAGCTAAGTTATGAACGAAACAAGTGCTCCCAAAAATACGAGGGGGAACAGGGTATAAGGGTGACTGGGGAAACAATACCTCATGTGGAATCTGATTCTGGATGGGAGATGAAGGCATCCGATTAACCAAATAACAAGATGTGAGAACTGCATCGCCCCAAAAACGTAGCGGAACATGAGATTCAATGAGAAGTGTGCGAGCAGTCTCAATGATGTGCCTATTCTTTCTCTCTGCAACCCCATTTTGCTGAGGGGTATAAGGACAAGAGGTCTGATGAATAATTCCATGAGAAGACATAAACTGCTGAAATTGAAAGGATAAATGTTCTAAGGCATTATCACTGCGAAGAGTGCGAATAGAAACACCAAATTGATTTTTAGTTTCAGCACAAAAATTTCGGAATATAGAAAACAACTCAGAACGATCTTTCATTAAGAAAATCCAAGTACATCTTGAATGATCATCAATGAAACTAACAAAATAACGAAATCCCAAGGTTGAACATACTCTACTAGGACCCCATATATCCGAATGAACTAAAGAAAAAACAGACTCTACATGACTCTCAATACTACAAGGAAAGGAGGCGCGGGTATGTTTCCCGAGCTGACATGACTCACACTCTAATGTGGATAAACTGGACAAACGAGGCACCATTTTTTGAAGCTTGGACAAGCTAGGATGTCCTAAACGACTGTGAAGTAGGTCTGGAGGATCTGCAACTAGACAGGCCTTAGAGGATGTTAGTGAGTTAAGGTAGTAGAGTCCGTCTGATTCAAGTCCTGTTCCAATCGTCTGTCCCATACTACGGTCCTGCATAATAAAAGAGACATCAATAAAATATGTTCCGCAATGGAGGGCACGAGTCAAACGACTCACAGATGCAAGATTAAAAGGACAGCTAGGGACATAAAGAACGGAATCTAGAGTGACAGAGGGTAGAGGATTTGCTTGTCCAACTCCTTTTGCTTTAGTTTGAGACCCATTAGCTAAATTAATGTTGGGAAGAAACTGTGAATACGCAATATTTGACAAAAGGGATTTATTACCAGAGATATGATCAGAAGCAGCTGAGTCCACAACCCATTGTTCAAGAGGACTAGACTGGGAAACACAAGCAAAAGAATTACCAGCAACAGAAGTATCAGGCTGAGCAACAGTGGCTACTTGTGGCGACGTCTGCTTACTTGCTCGATATTTAAGGAACTCATTATACTCCCTTTCAGATACAGAAAATCCCTGGTTACCTGTAGGCTCGGTCTGAGCAACATAAGCATTTTTTGTTGGTCGACCATGTAAAGAATGGCACACGTCACGAGTGTGACCAAGTTTATAACAATAAGAACACTTGGGTCTAGAGATCTTCCAAAACGACCTCCTCCTCGTCGATACTCCATAGTATGAGAAGCCCGATTGTCCACGGATTGGGAGACGAGGATAGATGAATCAAGTGTCTGTGATGAGCTCACTGGGTGACTTGGTGCTGCAGCAAGGCGAAGTAAGCGAGAGAATAATTCATCAACTGTGGGGACAGTCGGACTAACCAAAATCTGATCGCGCACTGAGTCAAGATCATTAGGAAGCCCAGCAAGAGTAAGAACTAGAAACAGCTTTTGTCGTTGCTCTTGGTGCTTTGCAACGCTAGCAGAAACTGGCATCAACATCTCAAATTCCTCCATAACTGCCTGCACTTGACCCAAGTAAGTAGACATATCTAATTCCTGTTTCTTTAAATTTGTCATCCGCGATATCACATCATAGAAACGAGATATGTCATTAGTGTATAAAGTACGAGCCTTTTCCCAAACCAAATAACATGTTTGGAATGGACGAAACAAGGGCATCAACTTGGAATCAATAGATCGCCACAAAATACTGCATAATTGAGCATCAATCTTCTCCCAATGTGCTTTGGCTTTTTCATCTCCGTCACTAGACTCCTTGGTTAGATGATCCTGAACACCTTGGCCTTTACACCACAACTCGACAGATGAAGCCCAAGCTAGGTAGTTTGAACCTCCCATTAAAGGTTCTGAGGTGATCATAATACCGGAACTGCCAGAACCCTGGTTTCTAGACCCGAAAGCATCTAGTCCCAAAGACATCTTTGGATTATCAACTGAAAACTCGATGAAACTGAAACAGACAACTGACAACTGGCGCTGCCGGAAACTGGAACACTGTAGCTACCGGAAAAATTCAAAGTTGTCGGAATTGAAAAATAAAAATATGGATAGGCTCGAAATTCAAGGTTGAGCAAACTGTCTTGAAGAAATTCTGGCCGGAAAGTACTGTAGCTACCGGAAAAGTCAATAAAGCCGCCGGAAAAAACTGAAAGTTGTCGGAATCGAACAAAAAAAGGATGGGTAGGGTCGGAATTGAAGGGCGAGCAAACTCTCCTGAAAGAGTCACTGGAAAAAATGGCCGCAAAAGGTGCCACGCGCCGGCGCGTGGGCTCACGCGCCGAGGGTGTTGCCGGCGCGTGGGGGCGCGTGAATGGTTCTTTTCCGGTGATTTTTTCTGGGGTTGGTCGGAATTCTCTTCCGAACCTCGTGGTGGTCTCGGATTTTGCACAACACCAACAAAAAAGGTAGTTTAGTTACGGACAGCCTCTTAAGTCGCCGGAAAATTGCACGGCGACGAGGTCTTTCTTCCCGGAAGTAGCTGGAATGACGCACAGCTATAATATTCTCACTGTAGCTCTGATACCATGTGAGAAAGCACGGGAGAAAAATATAACTGATATTAAACATGATACAATGAGCCCTATATATAATACACATAACCTAACCTACTCCTAATACACTTTGGATTAGGGTTCTACTATTTACATATCTAACGTAACCAATAAGTTCATGTATCCGCCTCAGAATAAGTGGGAACATAGAAAATAAGATATGTTACCTGCTTCAACAGGTTAATACACACTGATAGTGTAAAATTTCTGTACAATTGTCTGCGTATATAAATTATATACTACTATATATACATTCTTCTAACAATTACTCCATTAGGGCGTTTAATCATACCGAGAGCCATGTTTTTCCACACGAAGAAATCACTGTGACGCTACCATGATCAAGAATCCATTGCCTTGCTCTAGCACAAGCATTGTTCTCACCACCATCTGGTCCTTCTCCAAGGATCCTCGTGCAAATATAACTCAAAGCTGTACAGAACATTGTACTGTGTGCAAACCCCATCCACCATCTTCATTCTGAAGTCAGTAATTCAAAAATGAGTTTAACTTCTATGCGCTGACAGTCTATACTATCTAAAGGGAAAGAAATTTTATATTGTCAATGTATAAAGTTAAATATACACTTTGACTATTTTGGAAATTTGCAAAGCAAACTTGGTTAGAATGTAATACTCATTGAAACATTAAGTCAAGCACCTGGTGACAGTATATATATCAAAGGATTTCCTTACGATGCTCGGCTGGGAAAACAGTATTAAGATGTCCAGTGATGTACATACACATAACCTGAATTTTGGGTCCCAAGAAAATGAACAAAGAATTAGCTTTAACATATCCATGCTTCAATTTTTGAAGAAAAGAGAAGTAAAATTACCAATGAAAAAACTTACAAGAGGTGGAAGAAAGAATAAAGGGTCAAATATATCTCTATACTATTAAAAAGGTACAATATTATCTTTTTTTATACTATCAGTCTAAATATATCTCTAACGTCATACTATCGATTTAAATATATCTCGGACCTCAAAAATTGGTATAAACTTACCCTTTTTCTGTTAACTACCTCCTTATAACAACATTTCATTGCCACCTCATCATTATACTCCCATTTTCATCCCTTCCCCGATAATTTTTCTTTCCCGTTCATTTAAAGAAAAATTACAGATAATAAATATACAAACAAACTACATCAAAAGAAATACTAACAACTAAAAATAATATGAAACAATGTGAATTGAAAAAATTTTGATTTTGCTGTTCAAAATTCATGCTTATACAAACGAAAATACATTTTATTTTATACAAAAATTAAGCAAAGATACAAGCAAACTAGTTTAAGATACTCAAAATTGATCATGATGACAAAGAAAAACAACCTAGCCACGGGAGTTAATTTTTTTATTTCTTTTTCTTCAACCATATTTCTGGAAGGCTACCATTTTTTTTTTCTCTTTACGTTTTATGTTAAAATAAAGTGCTACTAAATTTTTCCTAAATAGGTCTTACAAACTCAACGGCAACAGAGACCAGAGATCACTTGCTACTATTCTGCCCAGTCACTGTTGAATTATTGGAGAAAATAATACACTGGCTGAAGGAGGCTTATCCTCACCTCACTGTCTGGAACCAGAAAATGCAGTGGCTCGTAAGCAAAGTCAAGGGTCGAACATGTCGAGCAGCCATCTTCAAAATGGTAGTTGCTGAGTTTGCATATATTGGCTGGAAAGGAACTCAAGAATCTTCAACAAGACATTTCGTTGCAATGAAGCCCTTTTGAGAGACATAGTATATACTTGTAATGTTAGAGTTACCCCACAAATTAGAAACCACTTACAACATCTTCAAATATAGTATTGTTGGGTAGTTTGGATATTAGATACAGTTTAAATTGTTATGTTAGAGATATTCAGCTGAGTTAAAGCTAGACTATGGTTTTGTATTGTTTTTTTCATTGGTGATTAATAAAATCCTTAATTACCAAAAAACACTCAACGGCAACACAAGAAAATACAAATTTGTAAGGTCAAGTGAAAGGTACGTACAATTCCAGGATCGGCCGGAGAAGCAATAGGTATTTTGAAAAGCAAGAGGAAGTAGAGGCAGTGAATGTTCAAAATAATGATAGAACTTCAAATTAATTGAACTTGGTAGCTACAAACAGGATGAAATAGTGAGGTAGCAACAAAATGTGTTCATATGGGAGGCAGTTAATGGAGGAAGGGCAGGTTTGTACCACTTTTATGATGTCAGAGATATATTTGGACCGATAGTATGACGTTAGGGGTATATTTGGACTAATAGTATAACCGGGGGAGGGGAAGTAATATTAAACCTTTTTCAATAGTATAAGGGCATATTTAACCCTTTTCCGTAATACATATACAGGCCCTCAAACTTGGTCGTAACCAGCAAATACGCCTTCCAATTCTAGATATGCACAAGTAGGCATCTCAACTTATCTCTATTTTGCTAGTCTGAACATTTCAACTTACCAAATAATCAATTAGAAACCTCCAAAATTTATGTGTCAAGTCAGTATCACATTAGCATTTTTTTATGTGTTCAACTTTATACAAGTTAAGGTGTGTATTTGTACATATCCAAAGTTGGAGGACATACTTGCCAACTAAGACCATGTTTGAGGGCTTATTTATGTATTATGTCTTCATTATAAGTTATACTTTATTTCCTAGTCCTGTAAAGAATATTCACTTTCTATATTTAGAAGTAACTCTTTAATTCCAACCTCACATGACATATTAAAAAACGGAAAAGGGTTAAAAAATTTCAAAAATACTGAAAAAAGTTTTAAAATATCAGTCATCTATTTATTGGGGCTAAAAATATCTTTTCATTCATTTATTTGGTTCACTTATGCTCTTTAACTGTTAGGTCAATGCTGAATTAAAATAATTGTTATTTAAATTTCACGTGACAATTTTTTATTTGTCAAAATTAAATATCTAACATATTAGAAAGACCTACCTATATCTACCCGTTTTCGAACTAACACACCCCAAACACTAACCCGACCCGAATAAAAAGTTCAAATAAAAAAAAAAGAGGCCCCACTTCCTAACCACAATTTCTTCACGAGGAATTCTCTCTTCTCCGGAATGGAGGTACTAATTCTATCTATGGAACTATAGTTTGGTATTTCTAGTAATTTATTTTAGTTTAGTGGTTAGAAATGATCGTTTTCTCCCTAATAGTCAACACTGATAAACCTCGAACGGAAAAAAAATTAAAAATTACTAGTAACAGAGAAAGTTAGATGACTTGACTTTTTTATAGAAGTGCAATGAAACTCGTTCAAATCATTAGTTTTTGTTTTAAAAAATTCATTAGAAGTTTATGGAAACATTTTGAGTGCTAGGTTACAAGATATGTCGCCATATCCCTGTAGCATAACGTTTCGGCATTAGTAAATTTTTCGTAATTGTTGAGATGTAAAAGTATAATTATCTGTTCTTGGTTTTATTTTGATCAGCTAAGTTTATTTGACATTATAATCAGCGGTACATTGTAACCCATCCCTTGTGTTCTAATTGGTCATTAAGAAGTACTTAATGTTAGTGGAGGTGCGTGTAAGCTAATCTGGACACCATAATTATAAAAAAATAGAAGTACTTAATGTCCGAACACCACAAAGTTAGATGGAAGTGGGGCGTCTTTTTTTTTTAGTTGAACTTTTTATTTGGATAGGGTCAGTGTTTGGGAATGATTAGTTCGAAAAACGGGTAGATATGTGTGAGTCTTTCTAATATGTTAGATGTTTTAATTTCAACCAATAAGAAGTTGTCACGTGGAATTTAAATCATTATTATTTTTAATTCGGCATTGGCCTAACTGTCAAAGGGTATAAATGGACCAAAAAAGTGGATGGATAAATATTTTTAGCCCAATAGATAGATGGAGGGTATTTTAAAATCTTTTCCGATAGTTTAGGGGTATTTTAACCCCTTTTCATTAAAAAGGTAGTTTATTATTTAGGTCTTTAATTTAATACCATAAAATTCAAAGTCTCCCTTACGTTCTTAAATTTTGAGCCAATCAAATTAAGACACATAAATTAAAATGATGGTAATAATTCTTTAATTCTAATATTTCAGGTAAAGCGGCAGCTAAGTAGAAAAGAAATCAATGTTTATCAAGAAGACGGTTCAGCATCCCCGGCTTTAGCATTAGGAAATATTAGTATTTCGTTTGGTAGTGGTAGAGTTTTAGCTTTAAAAGACACATTATATGTACCTTCCATTAGAAGGAATTTAATTTCGGTTTCCAGCGCTATAATAGATGGTTATGATTTTAATTGTCATGACATTAATAAACGTGTTATTTCTCACAGTAAGCGTTATCTCTCTTCTGCTACATTGATTAATGGTCTTTTTGTTGTTGACTCTATTCCTAAACCGTTACCACCTAAAGAACTGAATAATGTTGATTTACCAAGTAAGAGAAAACGTTCTTCTGAATTGAGTGAAATATATTTATGGCACTTGCCTTTTGGTCATATATATATAAATAGAATTTCCTGGTTGGTCAAGGATGGACCTTTAAGTTCATTGAAAGTGGAGGCACTACTAACTTGTGAATCTTGTTTAGAAGGAAAAATGACAAAACAAAATTTTCCTTCAAAAGAAATCGGGCAAGTGATAAATTAGAGTTAATTCATTCTGATTTGTGTGGTCCAATGAATTTCCAAGCAAGAGGTGGTTTTGAGTATTTTGTGACTTTCATAGATGATTACTCAAAATATGGATATATTTATTTATTGCGTCGAAAGCCTGAATGTTTTGAAAAGTTCAAAGAATTCAAGACTGAGACTGAAAAGCGACATAATAAACATATCAAGACACTACGATCTAATCGTGGTGGGAAGTACCTCTCTACGGACTTCATTGGTTATTATGTGAAATTACATCTCAATTATCTGCACCTAGAACTCCACAACAAAATGGTGTAGCTGAAAGAAGAAATAGGACTCTTATGGAAATGTTTAGATCAATGATGAGCTATTCAGATTTGCCTTCGTCTTTTTGGGGACATGCCTTAGAAACTGCGAATTACGTTCTGAACTTAGTTTCCTTCAAAGTCAGTACCCTTGACCCCTACAGAATTGTGGACTGGCGCAAGCTAGTCTGCGGCATATTCGAGTTTGGGGTTGTCCAGCACATGTGCTAAAGGGGAAAACGGATAAATTGGAGGCAAGAACAGATGTATCTGTGTTTATAGGTTATCCAAAAGGGACGAAAGGTCGTATATTCTATTGTCCTAATGAGAAAAAGGTAATTGTTAGCACAAGTGCCAAGTTTCTAGAAGAGGACTATTTGATGAACCATGTTCCAAGAAGTAAACTCGTTTTACAGGAACTTATCAAAGGAATGGAAACTCAGTCATCTGAACATCAAAACGTCCAAACCCCTGAAGTCGATTTTGACATACCATTGCACCTTAGTAGTGGGAGAAATGTCAATAGATTTAATGTCCCACAAGAACAAGTTCTCGAAGTCATACTATCACAAAGTAGTAGGAGTCATGTTAAGCAGACTGCACAACAGGAAGAAGTCATTGGTATCGCTGTGGATAGCATGGAGACTCAGGTTCCTGCTGATTGTGGTTCAACCACAAAATCAAAGTGATGTAGTAATATAATTTAAGCTTATTCCTATAGTTTACTTCCTGTATTCAATGATATGTGCTAGTCTTCTTACATTGATCATCGATCTGTTTTTCATTGGATCGTCAGTAGTTCTGTTGATAATAAGTTAAGTCGATATTAATAAAACTGTGTAGATTGCTTTATTATTGTATGGTGAGTCACTCACGGCCTTGATTTTTTTAGAGAATTTCGCTCCTGTGTAGTAGGATTTTCTACTCGGTAGTCCATTGAGCGGGGTCTATTATTTACTTTTGCGTATTTCTCGAAAGACAATCTACTAACTTTGTTTTTTAAAAAAAAAGAAAAAAAATAGCGCTTGCAGGTTCGATCTCTCTTACTAGTATAGAGAAAAGAAGTCTATTTTTCTCTATGCTAAAGCATATGGGGACCAAATGTAAACATTGAGATTAGACCGAATAATCATTGAGAATGTAGAGAGAGAAACTAGAGAGAAGGAGGAGCGTTTGAGAACTCTCTAGAATAGAGAGAAAATTTATTAATCAAAAATGAAAATAGAATAAAGTCCGGTAGGTGAAAATATCTACACCTGGACTATATACAACTTACACACGAACGGGTCGGGTCGGGTGATCCGGCCCAAAATTAAATAACTTGTGGGCTCAGATACACAATAATCATCATAACCCATTTACAAGATATACCATGGATATACCAAAAATATATAATGAGTATACAAAGAATATACAAGGCTATACAAGACTATATCATGTATTTTCTCTTATCTCAACACCCCCGCTCAAGTTGAAGGGGGATACCACCTACAACTTGAGCAACAAGGAATGAAGTATAGTGCCAGGCAAATGCTTGGTCAGAAGGTCAGCGAGCTGGCGAGTAGTAGGGACATGAAACAGTTGAATAAGGCCATTCTGGAGCAGATCGCGCACAAAATGACAATCCACTTCAATGTGTTTAGTCCGTTCATGAAAAACAGGATTCTTAGCAATGTGAATGGCAGCCTGGCTGTCACAATACACAGAAAAAAGGAAGAGAGACAGAAACACCAAGATCAAGAAATAAACGAGACAACCAAGACAGTTCAGCAACAACCTTACGTAGGGCCTTATATTCAGCCTCAGCAGAAGACAAAGAGACCACTGGTTGCTTCTTAGATTCCAACTAATCAATGAGCCACCCAGAATAATACAGAACCCAGTAACAGACCTCCTTGTATCAGGGCAGGCAGCCCAGTCACTATCAGAATAACCAACAACATTGAAATCATTGAAATCAGAATAAAAGAGACCCAGAGAAGAAGTCCCCTTAAGATATCTCAGGACATGAAGAGCAGCAGTCATATGGGGAAATCTTGGGCATTTGAGGAATTGACTCAGATGTTGCACAGCAAAATAGATGTCAGGCCTAGTATGGGTCAGAAATAAGAGCTTACCAACGAGACTCCTAAACTGATCATGAGAAGGTAAAAGGTCACCAGAATCAGCATGTAACTTTGCATTAATGTCCAAAGGACAGACAACAGAAGAGACATTGAGACAGTCAAACTGTTGCAGCAAATCACAAATATATTTGTGCTGATTAAGGATCATCCCACCAGGAGCAGATGACATATGTATGCCTAAAAAGTAATGTAAGGACCCTAGGTCCTTAATTTTAAACTGATCATCCAGAAACAGTTTCAGAGCAGCAATTTCATCACACTCATCCCCAGTAAGGATAATATCATCCACATAAATAGCTACAATCACAAGGGACCCAGGTGTACCTTTGATGAATAGGGAATAATCATTCAAAGAATGCCTATAGCCTCTGGAGTATAGGGCAGAAGACAACTTGGCATACCATTGTCTGGAAGCCTGTCTGAGCCCATATAGGGATTTGTTTAATTTGCAAACAAGGGGAGCAGGAGTGGCAGATGGGGCAGAAACAGAGGCAGGAGCAGAAACAGTTGAACCTGGAGGAAGTTTCATATACACCTCCTCATCCAAATCACCACGCAAGAAAGCATTATTAACATCAAGTTGAAATAAGTTCCAATGTTTTTTCACAGCCACAGCAATTAGACACTTTACTGTGCACATTTTAACCACAGGAGAAAAGGTGTCAGCGAAGTCAATACCTTCAACCTGAGTATCACCTCTAATAACAAGTCTGGCTTTATACCTTTCAACATGGCCATCACCCTTGTATTTTATTTTATAAACCCATTTACAACCAATGGGTTCCTTACCAGGAGGAAGAGGAACAACATCCCAAGTATGGTTAGTGTCCAAAGCATCAAGCTCCTGTCTCATGGCAGCTTGCCATGCTGGAACAGATGCAGCCTGAGAGTAATATAGAGGCTCAGATTCCAAAGAGGAGGAAGATGAACCAGAGAAGGCAGGTAGTTGACAGACATAATCCTTAAGATAGGAAGGAGGATTATGCTGTCTTTGAGACTTTCTGGGAGCAGGAACAGAAGGAGAAGAAACCAAAACAGGAGGTGAGATGTCAGGGTGGAAAGAAGAAGGGAAGGCAGAATCAGTAGAGGCAGGGACAGGATAAGGCACTGGCACAGATGTGGGAGAAGAGGGAGGAGAGAGGAGAATGGGAGAATCAGAATCATCATCATGTTCTCCAGAAGGAACAAAGGGAAAAGATGAAGCAGAAGGATGAGCAGAAGAAGACACAGATTTAAAAGGAAAACATGATTCATGAAATATGACATTCCTGGAGACCAAATATTTCTTTGAAGCAAGATCATACAATCTATAACCCTTTTTGCCAAAAGGATATCCCAGGAAAACACAAGGAATGGCTCTTTGCTTTAATTTGTCCCTTTGAGGAATTGGGACAGTGGCATAGGCAAGGCAACCAAATGTCCTCAAGTGAGTATAGGTTGGGACTTTCCCATACAAGATTTCATGAGGAGACTTATTATGAAGTAATCTGGTGGGTATTCTGTTAAGTAGGTAGGTAGCAGTCAACAAACAATCCCCCCAGAAAGATACAGGTATGGCAGATTGAAAAAGCAAAGCCCTACAGGTTTCAAGGAGAGTTCTATGCTTCCTCTCAACAACATCATTTTGTTGAGGGGTATGAGAGCAGGAGGTTTGATGTATTATCCCCTGGCTGCTAAAAAGGGAAATACCCTCATTGCTAGATCCCAATTCTAAGGCATTGTCACTTCTAACTGTCTGAACCACGGCATTAAATTGGGTTTAACCAGAGAAAGAAATGACTTAAGCATAGAAAAAGCATTGCTTTTGGATCCCATTAAGTGTGTCCATGTTGCCCTGGAAAAATCATCAACAATTGTAAGGAAATATCTACAACCAGAAGAGGTTGGAGTATGATAAGGTCCCCAAGTGTCCACATGAATCAGTTGAAAAGGTCTAGAAGTCTTATTGGAACTATCAGGAAATGGAAGCCTAGTCTGTCTGGCCATAGGACAGACTGAACATGGAAAAGGTTGTTTGGAAGCAAATGGAAAAGACAAACCAGAAATACATTTCATATTTGCAAAGGGAGTATGAGCAAGTCTTAAGTGCCAAATGTAATTCATGTCAGATGTAAGATCAGTATTACAGATGGAACTATATACATGTGAAGGCAATGGAACAGCCTTGTTATCAGACAAAATGTCATCATGACAAGAAACAGACACAGAAGGTAATGCAACAACCTTGCTATCAGACAAAGTGTCATCATTACAAGAAGCAGATACAGAACAAACAAAATTAGAGGAACAACTAACAGAGGAAGAAGGGGAAGGAGGAACCCAAGCCAGTTTATATAAGCCAGCAGCTTTTCTACCAAGATCCAGAGGCCTCCTCAGAGAAGGGTCCTGTATCATGTGTAGTAAGCATGAATGTTCAGTGAACATAACTATACAATGTAACTGCTTCACTAACTTGTGGACAGAAATCAAGTTGTGTTTAAAAGAAGGAACTAGTAGTACATTGTGAAGAGTGATGGAAGGAGTCAATGCAAAAGAGCATGTGCATGTTACTTTCACTTTATAGCCATTAGGAAGAGTAACAAGATATGGCAGAGTTAAAGGTGTGATGTTAAAAAGTAGTTGTTTATCATGTGTCATGTGATTTGAGGCACCTGAATCTATAATCCAGGTGACAGAGTTGATATTAGTAAGTAAGCAAAGTTTTGAATCAGAAATAGGGTTCTCAGTTAACATAATACCGGCAAAGTTAGCAGCATATATGGGAGGAGGAGTTTGAGCAGTTGAGTCCCCTAACTTGGTCTGGTGTAATAAATTCATCAACTGGTCATAATCTTGTCTGCTCAACCCTGGTATCACATAGCTCTGGCCATCTATTTTTGAACAGGTTGATGGCTTTCAGGAGGATTTCCTTGGGGAATAGACATATGTCCTTCAGAATGAAGAAAATCCAGACCACCACTAAGATGAGCAGCAGCAGGTCTCCTCCCCTTGTTAAAATTTGTACTTTGTGGATACCCATGGATCTTGAAACACTTATCAATTAAGTGTCCAGATTTTTTACAGTATCTACAGAATAAAGGTCATTTGGCCTGATCAAAATTGACTCTCTGTCTGAAAGGAGAAGGAGGAATAGGCACTGTGGCCTTGTTAAATCCAACAGGCTGCCTATTATTATGGACATTGAAAGAGACAAAGTCAAGATTAAAGTGAGAAGGAGACTGGACTTGTCTTTGCTTCTCATCATTGAGGACAATATTATAGACATTGTCAAGAGTTGGAGGAGGCTGCATCATCAAAAGATTACTCCTTACCCCCATATATGCTTCATTCAAACCCATTAAAAACTGAAAGACCTTATTGTCATCACTTTCCTGGACTATGCCATCTTTGGCAGCACAAACACATCTTAGACCATAATTACCACACATTGAATCAAGTTCATCCCAGGGACCTTTTAGCTTATTAAATACGAAGCTATATCTAAGGACCCTTGAGAGGTGCGGGACAACTCTATTTTCAACTCAAAAATTTTGGTCCTGTTTGCAGTGCCATATCTGGCATGAAGTTGGGACCATATACTTTGTGCAGTATCAGAATACTGCACACTTTCAGCAATTTGTGGGGAGAGGGAGGCAGTTAACCAAGAAATTACCATGTTATTGCACTTTGTTGAGCCACATTAGTGGTTGGTCGGGAGCACGTCCCAACAACAAAACCAATCTTATTTTTAGCAGATAATGCAACAAACATTTTTCCCCTCCAACCCCCATAACCACTTCCCGAGAAGGGATTAGGAACAAGAGAGACCCCAGGCACATCAGAGGAGTATACAAATAGAGGACTGGTAGAGTCTACCGAGGAGGAGGTACCAGTATTCGTATTAGAAGTCATGATTAATGCACCAGTTTGAAAAAAAACACAGTTTCGACAAGCAAAATATCACGAAACTAGATATTCACACACGAAGCCAAATAATCACACACAAAGTATACAATACTCAAGAGAGGTACAGAGTTACCCTCCTTCTTCGCGACCGGAGAAAATCGGCCTTCAGTCAATCAGAGAAAACCCTAGGTACAAAACCCTAGGTGCAACCGTTGCAAACCTTACTGGAAATATAGTCACGGATGTCGGAAAGTCACCCTAAACGTCCACTGAGTGAGAATCGAGCCACCGGATAGCAGTAAAACTCTAGATTAAACCACCAGAAACCCTAGAAGCCGATAGGTCACCCAAAAATCACCCAAAATCATCAGAAAATCTCCCAGAACGTTCGAGTGAAGAAAATACACTCAGATATCACGATGAAAAACTCATAAAGGCGTCCGATTTAGACCGGAATCATCATCGACCATAAGGTCTCAGAAACACCCCCAAAAATCTCGAAACAGACTTCATCCAAGACAATGAGATACAGATAAACATAGTCGGATCGTCGTCTAGGCTCTGATACCATGTAAACATTGAGATTAGACCGAAAAATCATTGAGAATGTAGAGAGAGAAACTAGAGAGAAGGAGGAGCATTTGAGAACTCTCTAGAATAGAGAGAGAATTTATTAATCAGAAATGAAAATAGAATGAAGTCCGGTAGGTGAAAATATCTACACCTGGACTATATACAACTTACACACGAACGGGTGGGGTAGGGTGATCCGCCCCAAAATTAAATAACCTGTGGGCTCAGATACACAATAATCATCATAGCTCATTTACAAGATATACCATGGATATACCAAAAATATACAACGAGTATACAAAGAATATACAAGGCTATACAAGACTATATCATGTATTTTCTCTTATCTCAAACCAAAAGCCAAAATGGCTTAGTAAGACCATCTCCAACCTTACCCCCATTAATGGGGGCATTTTTTAGAATAATTTAGCTTTAATTATTTCTCATTTTTGTCCCCAAAATGGGAGATGAATAGTGTTCCCTCAAATATGGGGCTAAAGTATTCATCTTCCCTATTACTATTCATCACTTTTTTTTTTATATTTTATTATTTAATCTTTTAATTTATCTCTCCATATATATCTAATTATGTTTCTGTAATATCTTTATAGTATTAATTTTATATTTTAACATTGGTGTATAATTTTAATAAATTAATTTTCGTGCATTTATTATTTTTATGTAAAATTGTAAGTTAATTTTATTATAAGTTATAATTGAATAAAAATATATAATTATCTCAAAAAATTAATGGTGCAAATATAAAATATTAGATGTTGCTATAATTGAAATGTGCAAATATTAAATATTAGATATTGCTAAAATTGAAAAGTGAAGATTGAAAATACATTAAAATTGAAAATACATGACAATTGAAAATACATTAAATTAAAATATATAGAAATTGAAAATACGGTAAATAGCATAATAAAAATGAAAGATAGAATTTGTTCAATGGAAATTAAAAAATAAAATTGAAATAAGAGATAATAATATAATATAGAAGAGAGAGAAAAATAGAAAAAAGTTTGGGAAAACAAATGAGGGAATGGTTGGAGTAAGTTCCCTATTTCGGGGACCAAAATTGGGTTAATGATTGGAAATGTCCTTAAGTGATCAATATAGGGAAAGTTCTCTTCTTTTTCTTTTGGCAGAATGGCCTAAATGACACCTATACTTGTGCCACTTTGTCATTCCGATCCCTGTATTTAATGAAATTTCATCCAGGCATTTGAACTCAGTCAAAATATATATTTTAAACCCTTTCGTGTTATGTGTTGGCACTCTCCTGACGTAGAGAAAATATCATGTCCACATCATATAAATTAGTGCCACATCATCAACTTAATACATCTAAGGGAAAAAGTAATTGTAAAAATCAAGAAAAAATCCTCTTCTTATTGGAATATAAACTTTAGAAAAGTACACCTTTTAGATTGAAAAGGAGACTAAAATAAGAATGAGAAAAAAATAGAAATATTCGCACATCGTTCTTTTCTTTCTCGTTGATGTCTCCACCCAAAATCGCAAAATCTCTTGTCGAAACTCTCACCGGAAAAGCTCATCTTGCCAAATCTAATACCACACCAGTGCACAAACAGTTTATGGAAAAGAGTTTGTAATTGGTTGGGATATTCTCGAACTGTAGGATGCTGGGAATCTGAACTCAACTGGATATGTAGTATAGCCGAGAGCAGGCAATGGCACAAGGTGACAACAGCTGCTGCATTCATAACCACAATTGCACTCATCTGGAAAGCGAGGAACCAAATGCGATTTGATGGTGTCACATATGTGGAGGATTTTTTATGTCGAGAGATTGCCCTATTGATACATATGCGAGGCAGTAAACGTAAGAAATGGCAAATTGGTCTTAGCAAGCTCAACTATTTTCCTTAGCCTATGATTTTACATACTATAGCACAAATTGTATATACATAGCAAATAGAGTAATGAGATTCTTGTATTAGCATAGTAGTTAGTCCAAAACTACTATCATGATCTTTGATGTACATATACTTTGTTATCAATAAAAGCTTAATTTTACTGTAAAAAAAAAAAATACCACACCAGTAACTTTTTACTTGCTCTCCTCTATCCATTGACTCAGAAACGACAAAAGAAAACATTCATCGCTTGATACAACTGTTACACACTAGCAGAGTAGATCAGAAAGGGTTATCGATGACACGTTTCCTCTATTGTTCTTATTTCTCTCATCTTTCATCTCTTTCTCGTTGACTGAAACAAACCCCAAGTAGAAAGCATCCATTTTCATACCCCAAAATTTCATTGAATTAAGAAACACTTGTTAGGAATCACTGGTGGTCACCAGTCGAAGGGACATAGGAGAAAAATCTCCACTTCAGATTTCATCTCATACAAGCCATCCGCACAAAATTTTAAGTTCTTCTCCAAAATTCACTTCGATTCAATTGTTTTTTCCAAATTTATGTTCAAAATTATCTATAAAGAATATTTTTATTTTTTATATATTAGTTACAGAAAATTGAAAAAAATTTAGAATTTTGGTTGCTGAAAATTAGAAGAAGACATAAATTTTAATTGTTTTTAACCATTGAGCAATCTCCCAAAATTCCAAGTGTGAAGATGAAGCGTGGCTAAGAATATCCCTTTTGAATTTACTAAGCTCAAAAGCAAACAAATAGATATTCATAAGGCCGAGAAAAACGAGGTTAAGAAAATAGGGGAAGAAGAAGGCAGGGAGAAACGGGGTTAAATAAGGCCGAAGGGTTGGGTAACGGATAGAGATACTTAGATTGAAAAATTAATTTACTCTTTTTTATGATTATTTTTTATTATTTTTAATATTTTAAAATCAAAATAAATATATCCACTCTTCTTTTTAAGTGTAACTATATATTTTTCTGACTGAACCAAATAAATAACACATAAGCTCAATCACAATCAAAGGGGTTTAAATTACTCTACTTTGAATGAAGAAATTACTGTAACTGTTAAGTTTTAGTGAAAGAGAAATCGTTGACTATCTTTTTTTTCATCGTTTGGGTGCACTGTGGCGAGATCAGTCATCTCTTAGTTGGGTTTTACTCATTCAAGCCGTTATTATTATTTTTTTAGCTATAACTTATATTTGTTCCTATCAAATGTTATAAGTTTGCCCGAGTGGCTATAAATTAATTTTGCTCTATTTATTTGAGGGTATTAGCTAAAAACTAGGATTATCCATATATACGGCCGGGCAGATAATCATGGTTATACTCCTGGTTTGGTTCTGGTTTTGAACTAGGGGTGTTTATTGGGCGGATTGGGCGGCTTTTCACTCTAACGGTTTGGCTTAACGGTTTTCGGCTTTTAAATGTATTAATCCGTTAGCCACCCGATAAGATATCGGGCGGATTGGTATCGGGTTAGCTCTTATCGGGCGGTTACTGGACGGTTTATCGGTTTAATACCTAAGGGCTGTCCGCACACTGCATTATGTCCGCACACTGCATTCAATTTATAATGCAAGGCTGCAAGCTCAGTAGCTCACGCCTCACTGTCCACTGTCCAGTTTAGTACATCATTAATTTATGCTCGTCTTTCATTCTAGCTTACTAAAACCAAACAAGGTAAGAACAGAAAATATAGCTTGACGAGAAAATATAGCAACACAAAGAGAAGCAACATAGAACTACTGATTGTTCTTCAGCAGCATAGCCACCCTTTCAATCAAAACTTCAGAGTAATAGAATTCCTGTCACAAACAAGGAGCAAACAGATGCCGCCCTTGACGAGAAAATATAGCAACACAAAGAGAAGCAACATAAAACTACTGATTGTTCTTCAGTATAGCCACCCATTTCAATCGAAACTTCAGAGAGTAATAGAATTCATATTTTGTTGAAAGCAACAATATCACAGCTCTGAACATACTCATTGATAGGTTCAGCCATATAATAATTCTCAACGAGATCATCACAGAGACCAAGTCATCCACAATGGTAAGCATGATTTGCAGCTTCTTAATACCGTATCCAACAGGAACAAGTTTAGATGCTCCATAAGTCAATCCTTCCATCTGAACACTTCGAACAGCTTCTTCAAGCTTCTTCATATCAGCAGAGCTAGTTCTTCTAAACAGACTTTTAATAATTAAAAGATGCAGTAAATTTTCCTCTTGTTAAGTGTGAAATTCAAAATACAGATGAAAAAGCATATACACAAGATCTAAAGAACTGACATACTGGACAACTGAAGCAACTCTGCTTAAACTAACATTGCAAAACAGAGAAATATCCCAACAGCACAATTTGGTATATTGCTTGGTTAAGAATGAATACCTAGAGAAACCACAAGGATGAAAAACTGCAGCAATGTAGGAAAGCACTACTACTACATTAATGCAACTCACGAAAAGCAAACACACATAACGAATGCACCAACGATTAGACAAGTAATAATAATGCATATATATTATATTAGTCTGTAATATTTGCTGCAGCAAAGGAACATATACCTGCAATTGGAAGCAATAGCAGCAAGACCGTCAGTGGAAAAACCTTCACAGCTAACCAAGATCAAAGACTTGAAATTAGGAAAGGATCGCGAGAGTAGCTCAAGGCTCTCATCCGAAAGCACCATCCTCTTCAAATATAAATTTACCTCCATAAGCAGTAAGCAATAGATACTCTCACTGAGGAACATAACCATTCAAGACAAGACTCCAAATACTCATAGCAGATAACCATTCAAGACAACACTACACGTCAATTACGGAAGGGTCTTTTCCATTGCTAACTCTTACCTCCACCATAGACATGTTGATGAAACAAAGTTGTTGTTTGACTAAATTCAAGATTTTTGAGAAAGAGAGGTAGGTCTGGTCTTCAATACGAAGAAGACCTAATTATATGGTCAGCCAACAGAACTCTGGCTCTTCTTAAATTTGTTTCAAAGTACTAGGTTCTGATGAAAGAGGTAGCTAGCCCTTTTTTATTTATGTACAGATTTATAATTGTTACCTATTGGACATATCGAATGAGAGCTTGGATCATTCAAAAATTAGTATAGATATCCATAAATTAAAGCAAGTAAAGACAAAAAGAAGAGTACCTGGAGAAGTGGAGAGACGAGATGGCGAGAGGAGGGAGACCTTGCTGGAAGTAGACGACGACGACTGCTGGGTACTGCGCTACTGGCTGGCGGCGGCTGCTGCTAAGTGTTAGGGTTTTTGTTCTCAGTCTCGATGACTGAATCTGAATGAGGAAAAGGACTGAATGAGGAAAAGGAATAGGCGAATAGGTAATTTAGAGTTATTACTTATTACTATTTGGAAATTGGAATTAGACTCACTGACTGTACAGCACTCAGCAGTGAGCACATATACGGGTGGGGGCCTGGGGGGTATTTCTTTAATTATTTTTGTAATTTGGTTTTTATTTTTTATATTTAATATATATAATTTTATAAATAAAAATAAATTATATATATTCTTAACGGGTTAACGGATTACCCGTTAAGAAAATTGAATAATCCGCCCCCAATCCGATAAGCCGTTAATAAAAAAAATTTAATCCGTTCCCCGTCCGTTAAGCCGTTAAGCCGTTACCATTAAGCCATTAAGCTTCGGTTCGGTTCGGTTTTCGGTTTCGGATCGGTTTTGAACACCCCTATTTTGAACCAAACAATCCCTTGGTGAAATTTTTCAGCTAAAAATTTGTTAGGTTAGTGAAAGTTTATATATTAAGTAAAAATTTGTAGTTCTTCTTTTAGAAGAACTACAAGCGGGGATAGCTCAGTTGGGAGAGCGTTAGACTGAAGATCTGAAGGTCACGTGTTCGATCCACGTTCACCGCATTTCGTAGTTTGCTTCTGGTTTTGACCATTTTAAATTATTTTAGACTTTTGGGATATTTTTCTTTTGCATTTTCTCTTTTCATCGCGCTCTGGTCAGTAAATATTAAAGTCTTTAATAATCGAAATGAATATGATTAGGAGCAAGAAATTTATTGGTTTTTAAAAGTATTAATTAATGTTTACTAAAAAAAAATTAAAGCAATTATAAAGCTTTTCATAGTAAATAAGCTCACGATTCATGATTGGGTTTCTATATATATCTTTGTAATCATGAAAAATCAAAAGATTGTAAGGTTAGTACACTTTCATATACACTTGGCTCAATTAAATCAGTTGAAAAAGGAATTAGTTGTTATAAATAGAATCCTATTTAAGGTGAATGTCTATATTTAGAGAGATTTTAGGGTTTACTACTAGGTGGCTAAGTCACCACCTCCCTATAAATAAAGGGGTTCTCTCCCATTGTAAATCACCCCAAAGTATCAATAAGAATACTCCTCTCTCTACTTCTCTCCAAATTATTTTAGACTTTTGGGACATTTTTCTTTTGCATTTTCTCTTTTCATCGCGCTCTGGTCAGTAAATATTAAAGTCTTTAATAATCGAAATGAATATGATTAGGAGCAAGAAATTTATTGGTTTTTAAAAGTACTAAAAAAAATTAAAGCAATTATAAAGCTTTTCATAGTAAATAAGCTCACGATTCATGATTGGGTTTCTATATATATCTTTGTAATCATGAAAAATCAAAAGATTGTAAGGTTAGTACACTTCCATATACACTTGGCTCAATTAAATCAGTTGAAAAAGGAATTAGTTGTTATAAATAGAATCCTATTTAAGGTGAATGTCTATATTTAGAGAGATTCTAGGGTTTACTACTAGGTGGCTAAGTCACCACCTCCCTATAAATAAAGGGGTTCTCTCCCATTGTAAATCACCCCAAAGTATCAATAAGAATACTCCTCTCTCTACTTCTCTCCAAATTATTTTAGACTTTTGGGACATTTTTCTTTTGCATTTTCTCTTTTCATCGCGCTCTGGTCAGTAAATATTAAAGTCTTTAATAATCGAAATGAATATGATTAGGAGCAAGAAATTTATTGGTTTTTAAAAGTATTAATTAATGTTTACTAAAAAAAATTAAAGCAATTATAAAGCTTTTCATAGTAAATAAGCTCACGATTCATGATTGGGTTTCTATATATATCTTTGTAATCATGAAAAATCAAAAGATTGTAAGGTTAGTACACTTCCATATACACTTGGCTCAATTAAATCAGTTGAAAAAGGAATTAGTTGTTATAAATAGAATCCTATTTAAGGTGAATGTCTATATTTAGAGAGATTCTAGGGTTTACTACTAGTGGCTAAGTCACCACCTCCCTATAAATAAAGGGGTTCTCTCCCATTGTAAATCACCCCAAAGTATCAATAAGAATACTCCTCTCTCTACTTCTCTCTACATTGTTCTTGTATTATTGTTCTTGTTCTTATATTATTTCATAACACGTTATCAGCGCGATGCTCTAACCAATAGCTGACTCTGTCACACCCACACACAGACGGAAACAATAAGTCCAATCAGTAGCTACAACTCCAACTAAGATTGGAACAATTAGAATAGGAATCCAAAGTTAATTAGCACAGAAATCACAACACCATATATACGGACACACATCTCAATTGAAGGTTGACTCCGGTTCGAGTTCCCGTCGCCGGTTCGAGTGCGGCCTACTGCTCCGGCGAAATTCTCCGGCGAGTCATCACTGCCTCTTTCTCCTGTGAAAATAATTTCTATACGGAAAAATAAAAGAGATGGTATCATCATAAAGTAATGCAACGGGATGGAACTCAAGAGGTATATTTGATATCACAACATCTATTGGTATGCCTTAAAGGTAAGTAATTTACTTTTCTCTTTCAAATTCTTGAAATTCTACGATTTGATTTCATATAGAAAGAAAGACAACAAAGTTCGATTATAACTCTAATGGAGTTTGTAAGAAATTACACTCACATGAAGTGGTAAAATTTCTATGTTTTGTCATGATCAAATTCATGTATGATTGTGGGCAAAGAATTAAAAAAAATCCGTCCAATTGAATTTGCTCCATTCCCTTTAGAGAATGTGATAGCAGTATGTGATAAGTCTGAAAGAAGACAAAATTATTACCGTGAAGGTATCAATGGATGTGGACGTGGCAATAGACGGAATTATAATCGTCATCATTGTGATAATGAGAATAATAAAGATTCTCAAAATAATCTTTCACTTTATGAAAGTAATATTTGACATGAGATTGTATATAACACATACAGATGATTATGATCCATTCCCTAAAGTGAATGTGATAATTGTAATAAAGCCCGTAAGTATGGACACGCTCTTGATGTAATTTTGTTTTATGTCTAACTTTATGAAAAGAAAGTTCGTTGCCCTTGAAATTTCGGGCAAGAACTATATGACATGGGTGTTGGATGCTGAAATCCATTTGGATGCAATGGGTCTTGGAGACGCCATTAAAGACAGAAATAATGCATCCACCCAAGACTATGCTAAGACCTTGATTTTCTTGCGCCATCACCTTGATGAAGGTTTGAAACTGTGCTAAGGCCTTGATTTTCTTGCACCATCACCTTGATGAAGGTTTGAAACTGTTCTAAGGCCTTGATTTTCTTGCGCCATTACCTTGATGAAGGTTTGAAAATTGAATATATCACAGTCAAAGATCCACCTATCTTGTGGAATGGCTTAAAGGAGAGATATGACAACCGGAAGTTGGTCACTCTGCCAGAAGCACGATGCGATAAGAATCCAAAAGCAAATAGTTCATAAACTATATATTATCGTTGCGGTGGAAAAGAGCACTGGGCGAAAATTTACCGTGTAGCAAGATATTTGGTTGAGCTTTATCAAGCATCTCTAAAAGGTAAATGCCCTGAAACCAATTCTGTCTCTGACGACAATTTTGACATCACCCACCTGGATGTGGCAGACTTCTTTGAGCACCCTGAGGGAAAAATAGACCACTTAATCGGTGATGGATCTGTGATGAAAGAAGATGGAATTGTTTGATTTTATTTGTATTAGTTAGTGAATAAACTAATAGTCATTAGTATCAGCTCGTATTAGTTAGTTTATGATATAATGTTAGTATTAGTTCTTTAGAATGTTTCAATATGCTTAAATTTTAAAGATATTTTTATTTTCCAGTAGAGTTAATGACTAACCTAACAGTTAGTCGATTATCTAATATTTCGCATTAAAACTGCAAAACAATCGATTATATACTTGTTAACAATCGATTATATTAAGACAGTGTGATCTGAAGTTTTTCAAAATAGCAAATAATCGATTATGTATGTTTAACAATCGATTATATTAAGACAGTGTGATCTGAAGTTTTTCAAAATAGCAAATAGTCGATTATGTATGTTTAACAATTGATTATTAAGATAGTGTGATCTGAAGTTTTTCAAAATAGCAAATAATCGATTATGTATGTTTAACAATCGATTATATTAAGACAGTGTGATCTGAAGTTTTTCAAAATAGCAAATAATCGATTATGTATGTTTAACAACCGATTATATTAAGACAGTGTGATCTGAAATTTTTCAAATTAGCAAATAATCGATTATGTATGTTTAACAATCGATTACATTGAGACAATGCTTAAACTGAAATTTTCAAACTGCAAAGTAATCGATTATGGAAAACATATAATCGACTATCTGATTTAGTTAGTCAACTAACCTCAGCAGATATTGAAAATATTGTTTAAATGTGAAACAAACGGATTGAATTTGTTTATTCTCATGTTCATGTATTTTCTTTTGTATGTCAAACCATGGGAAAGCAAATATGGATACCTCACAAAGCAAACTTGGATCAAATATTTGTTTAGTTGATTCATGTACTACACATACGATACTCAAAGAAAAGAAATATTTCTCTCAACTAAGTATGTGTAAGGCAGATGTTACTACAATCTCTGGTAGTAGTAAATTGATTGAAGGCTCCGGAAGAGCAACTATAACTCTGCCTAGAGGAACAATGTTTATCATAGAGAATGCAATGTTCTCCTCCAAGTCTAAGAGAAACTTGTTGAGTTTTAAAGATATCATTCAAAATGGATATCAGATTGAGACAATACATGAGTATAATCTTGAATACCTCATTTACTCATGAAAACGAGGCTGCCCACTTCGGTTTGGGGTCACGCCATTTTGCATGCAGCAATGCTAGTTCGTCTCTGACTGACGAATTATCACAAATATTCCCCGTTGCAATTAGTTTTGGGTCATGAACCTAATATATCCCACTTAAGAATTTGTGGATGTGTAGTATATGTTCCTGTAGCACCGCCATATTGCACCAAAATGGGTTTGCAAAGAAGGTTAGGAATATATGTTGAGTTTGAATCGCCCTCCATTATTCGCTACCTCGAAACATTGATAGGGGATTTGTTCACTGCACGATTTGCAGACTGTCAATTCGATGAGACACTTTTCCCAAAATTAGGGGGAGAAGTTGGTGAAACCAAACGGGAAATTTTGTGGAAAAATGCATCATTATCTCATCTTGATCCACATACCTCTATTTGTGAAAAAGAGGTGCAAAATATTATCCATTTGCAAAGAATAGCAAATCGAATGCCAGACGCATTGGTATTGAATATACCACACTCACCCCTAGAAGGAGGTTTGAGATGATATATGAAAATAATGTCATTGTTATGGCATGAATGATCGTTGGTCATGTACCTATTGTACGCCAAAATATTTTGGAAATATGACTATTAAAGGACAACGATAATGCAAGAAACATATCTTGCATATAATTTTGACCATGACCATAATGGTATAACTTTCTCTTTAAAAGAGATATTCACCACATGGATGTTGATGGATCTGTGGTAGTACAAAATTAATTGAGAGCTCTAGAAGAGCCAATTATTACTATGTTGGAGAAACGCAATTGATTACCAATAAGGTATTGTATGGTAGTAAGTCTCAAAGAAACTTATTCAGTTTCCAAAGTATATGCGAAAGCGATTGATTATATTGAGACTATAAATAAAGGAAAGATTTGATATCTTCTATTACTACAACTTGTAGCGGGATAATTTGTATATGAAAAGCTACCCGCTTTATTCTCCAGTTTGTACTACACAAACAAAAGAATGCCACAATAAAATGGTTATTTATTGGTATAAAAACCCATACCATAATAAACTTGAAGTTTAACATGTCATGGTGTAAATTTGAAGTTTATCAATATTGATAATTTATTCAGTTGGCATTCGGGTTAGCCATCTCATTTTAAGTATGATGTGCAGTAATAGAGAATTCACATGGGTAAATATTAAAGAACTAGAAAGTTATTTACGAATTCTCTTATATTACTTGTTCTCATTAATTGATTGACCAACTAAAGAGTTCGGGTTGAATCCCATAAATTCTGGAAATATCAAAGGTGAATATGGGCCCATTCACCTGCCATGTATACCACATATGATGCATCTATGATATGGTTACATGTGCGATTGTTATTAACCCGCAGCCTGGCCGGTGCTTGCGAGGTAAATTGCTCAGTAATATAACTTCGAGCATAATTTCCAGATTTTCTATTCAAGATAGTTCATCTTGATAAGTTGGTTTATATCATAGTTGGTTTAGCAAGATAATTATTGAGTGCCTCCACTTAATAGCTAAACTGTTTCTTATGAGAACAAAGTTATATATATCAGTTTGATATACGTTGTATACGAGAGTATATTATATTCTCCCCTCACAAGTGGTTCAGGGTCAGGAACCAAATAATTTCATCTTATTATTATTGATGTGCGGTGTATATTTTCATTAACACCATAATGCACAAAGATGGACTCTCAAAGTTAAGGAAACAAGTTAGCTTTTCTAACATGAGGGGGAGACATGATAAACACTTGAGAAAAGGTTACATGGGATGAATTATCATTTGTATATATAGATCCTCGAATATCATAATATGAACTTGAAGTTCATAAAAGGATAATTCAATTGCAAAATATTGCAAAGCATGCTATACGCATTTGCTGACCCAAAGAAAGTAACTATATTCTCACTGCAAATGCTCATATTAAGTCCCAGAAGGACAAATTCTTTGATACGCTTAAGGCGTATAGACAAATCGGTTTCAAAAGAACTTCTTAATAAAGAAGATGAGCAAATGATCAATGTGATCATAATAAGGAGGCAAGTGATCCAGAAGATCACATGACATAACACTTCATAAAATCTCATGAGAGATTCAGGTACCTGAATGTATGAATGAAGAGATCTCCATGTTATGTCTTTATGAAAATTTATTGGAACCGATATAAAATGTTCGTCGACGACATCTATGATAGCGCTAAATATCGATGAGGATCTTAAAGTTTGTCGAATACAAACAAAAATATTTGCTAAATGGAAGAGATACAATTCAAGCAGAATTGATTCCTTATGAAGGACATGTAGTTTTGGACATGTAGTTCAATACCTGAAAGTATAAAGTCAATGGTATGTGTAATCAGTTTTCGATATCTTATTTGTTTAGCATGACATGAAAACTTGATATGCATCTAAAGTCTATTATATGGCTTATATGACTTAACTTATATGTCAATCCATGAAAGATTGAAGTTGCTTAAAGCATATACAATTCTTGGTCCTGAAGTACCACATCCTAAGTGCAACTTGTGTACATATGTATCTTGCTATAACTATAAGCATGATGGCATCGAGAATACCTCTATGGAGATATTGAAGAGTCATTCCACGACATTATATGAAGATGTTCATATCTATCAAGAATGATAATTTCAAGGTGCGGAATATTTATTCAAATCAGTATGGCTGATTTATTTATCAAATCTCTACAAAAGATCGTTTTGAAGATGGTGCACAAGACTGGAATGCAAATGCTCAAGGATGTGAATTGATGCTCTTTTCAGGGGGAGTTAATGCGCGTTGCACTCTTTTTCCCTTACAAGGTTTTGTCCCACTGGGTTTTCCTTGCAAGGTTTTTAACGAGGCAACCAATAGGCGCATATTCAAAACATGTGTACTCTTTTTCCTTTTCTTTAATTTTTTCCCATTGGGTTTTGCTTTAGTTAAGGTTTTAACGAGGCACATTATTGAATAGACATTCAAGGGGGACTGTTATAAATAGAATCCTATTTAAGGTGAATGTCTATATTTAGAGAGATTCTAGGGTTTACTACTTGGTGGCTAAGTCACCACCTCCCTATAAATAAAGGGGTTCTCTCCCATTGTAAATCACCCGAAAGTATCAATAAGAATACTCCTCTCTCTACTTCTCTCTGTATTGTTCTTGTATTATTGTTCTTGTTCTTATATTATTTCATAACATTAGTTAAATTATAAGCCTTAGTTTTATTTAATTACATAATTAAGATACCTAGAGTGATTTTAATAAAAATCATATGAAGTGCGTTCGCTTTAAGCTACTTCTTGTTTATTCCATTTTTATTCAAGAGGTACATATTCAAATAGGTGGAAATCATTTACATCCCCTAAGTTGTTTTTTAAAATCAAATTCATCCTCCAACTTTAAACAATTATCTTTTTTTTTTGGTCGAAAAGAAACTTTTATTTCAACCAGTTTTCAATGTACATCATTTGTTCTTTTGGACTGTAGAACAAACCTCAAAATTTGATCAACTAGCTACTCTATTACTATTGTTGTTTAGCTAACTCCTAACATACAAACAAGTGTATATATAGTCAAGGATTACATTGAGGGTAACAATTTATATTCTGCAGAATAGGCTGCCATTTTGGCTTCTTCAGTCCAGTGATGTGTACTTGGATTGCAATCTTCCTTGCTCTGTCTGTGGCTTCTTTGCTCGACTATCGAAACCTTCTTTCATTCCTTTCCATCCAAATGTTGTATACAACTGCTGCAAACACCACTCCTATAATAGTTTTCCTTGGGTTTCTGTTGTTTACTCTGGCAGAAACCCATTGCACCTCTAGATCCCAGTTGTTTATCAATCTGTGGAAGTTCAGCCAATGTAACAGTCCTTGCCACAGTTTTTGGGAATAAGAACATTCAAAAAACAGATGGCCGTGTGTTTCTTCAATGTCTCTCCCACATAGTGTGCATGACTGTTCAGTATGAATGCCCCACTTTGCTAACCTGTCAACTGTTGCCAAGCGTCTATGCATTGCCATCCATAATATGAACTTCTGTTTTGGCAGTAGCCCAGGCACCAGCACTAATTTTTTCCAGTGAACTCTAGGATACTGTGGAGTAGAGTGTATATATGCTTTCCTGATGCTGTAGCTTCCATTCTGGCAGCATGCTTACATTGTCGTACTATCATTTGTCTACCATTCCCTTGGTCCAAATAACTTTCTTACCAGCCAGCTAGCTTGCTTTGGTACTTCCATGGTATCAACTACTTTCTTCTTTATATAGTGACAGTGGATCCATTTGATCCAGAGCTTGTCTTTCTTCAACATTAAAGCCTAGAGAATATTAGACAAGGCTGCTTTATTCCATCTCTCATAGCAAATAATATTCAAGCCTCCAGCTGCCTCTGGTTTGCATACTGTTTCCCATGCTATTGGAGCCATGTGACTTGTCTCATGACTGCCAGTCCACAAAAAATTCTTGCATATTCCATCAACCAGTTTGATAACCTTCTTTGGAATGAGAAAGACCTGGGCCCAATAAGTTTGCATTTCAAAGAGAACACTTTTGATCAGTTGGAGTCTTCCAGCATAAGATAAGGCTTTGGATGACCAACATCTAATTTTGTCCATTATCCTTTCAACTAAAGGCATGCATTGTGTGATTGTGATCTTTTTTGTTGTTAAGGGAACTCCCAATTTAAAAGGGAATTTCCCTTCTGTTAGTTGGAAGTCTTCCAGCAGCTTCTCTTTGACATCCCTTGAAACACCTGCTATATACAAAGAACCCTTCTCCAGGTTTGCTTGAAGTCTAGACATCTGTGAGAATTGATCAAATTCTTCCAGCATTAACTTCACTGAGGTCTCATCATCTCTACAGCACATCAAAAGATTATCTGCAAAGCATATATGAGTGATTTGTAACTTGGAGCATTTGGGGTGGAAGCTGAAATCTGGGTTCTTGTTTAGTTTCTTCAAAGATCTAGTGAGGTATTCCATAACTAAGACAAATATGGTAGGGAGACATTGGGTCTCCCTGTCTTAGTCCATTCCTTGCTGCAAACTTTCTGGTTAGTCCTCCATTGATTAGTTGAGAGTAGCTTGCTGTGGAGACACATTCCATGATTAGAGCTACCATTTTATAAGGTACACCAAATTCCAGCAACACTGCCCTCAGAAACTCCCAATCAAAACAGTCATAAGCCTTCCTATTGTCTACATTGATCATGCATCTGGGGGATACTGCCTTTTGGGTATAAGCTTTTATCAGTTCATGAGCCATAATAACATTGTTTAGAATGTTTCTCCCCTCTATGAAGCTGACTGAGAATGCCCCACTAGATAATCCACAACTAGTTTAAGCCTGTTTGTAAGGATCTTTGCAACGATTTTGTACAATGTTGAGCAGCAAGCAATGAGTCTAAATTCTTTGACATAGATGGGATTTTTCACTTTTGGAATCAATGTAACAATTGTGCTGTTAATTTCTTTCAATAATTTGCCAGTCTGAAAGAATTGCTGCACTGCCTCTATAACTTCCTCCCCCACAATTGACCAAAACTCTTTAAAGAATTCTGCAGGATAACCATCTATTCCAGGAGCCTTGTCATTAGGAAGGTGTTGCACTATCTGGTTGATCTCTTCCCTTGTTACTGGAGTTAACAGTTGCTGCTGTTGGTGCAATGATAGACAGGGCCCATGTCTTGCCACATTAATATCTATTCCTGGATGTTGACCTATTGCTGTCCTCAGTAACTGTTGAAAGAAGTGAGTGAATTCTTGTTGAATCTGCTGTGGATCAGTGATCTTCAGCTGGATGTCATTGAGAATACTGCTCACCCTGTTTCTTGCTTGTCTGGATTTCATATATGCATGGAAGTACTTTATATTGCTATCACCCAGTTGGATCCAAGTTGCTCTTGACTTCTGTCTCATTATTTATTCTTGAATCTTCATTCAGCTTTCCCTGGATTACCTTTAGTTCTTCTCTCATTTGTTGCAGCTTCTTATCTACATATGAGTGCTCCTTATGAATGGTTCTGGTAGCCTGCTCAAGTTTCTTCAATTTGCTCCAAATAGAATGCATAGTGTATCCTTTGATCTGTTGACTCCACACTCTTTGAACTGTTTCCTTATATTCCTTTTGTTGCATAACTGTTGTTAGTAGCCTGTATGGTCTATTCACTTTAGATTTTATTACTTCAGTGTCTATCAGTATAGGAGTGTGATATGAACATCCAGGTAACATGTATACTGCTTCCACCCCTGTGTAAGAATTGAACCACCCATCATTACCAAAAGCCCAGTCTATATGGCTATAGACTCTGGCTTCAGCATCTCTTTTGTTTCTCCATGAGAAGCTGTTACCTCTTTTGGTAATCTGCCCCACTCTAATGTCATCAATACATCTTTGAAAATCAGCTGTCTCTGAGGTATGCACTGGCTGTCCATTTATCCACACCTAACAGACTATTAAAGTCACCCATTATAAGCCAAGGACCATTATATTGGACAGTTCTCAAGTCCCTCCATAGTGGTGCTCTGTGTTGTGTAGTATGTAGGCCATACACAAATGTGATGTAGCTAGCACATGTTGAATTGTTATCTTTCACCTGACAATGGATCAGTTGATCAATGCTTTCCAGAATTACCACCTGAACATTGAATTCTTTCCACATTATCCATATCCTTCCATTATGAGCATATGCATAGTTGTTCTCTATTGTCCACTCACCTCCCAGCTTCTTATAGATTGCCATTGAGTTTTGCTGTTTCACTCTAGTTTCTAGACAAGCTATTATATCAACTTTATTTGTCCTCAGGAATTTTACTAACTCTCTTTTTTTGTAGGACTTGTTTAGTCCTTTAATATTCCAGGATACAATAATCAGGAAGAAGTAGTGGATGAAGTGCCTCCTGGATCTATTAGACCCGGCTCTAGTCTGCATTCTCCTTTCTGTTGATTTCCATCAGGAGATTCTATTATAGTTAGTACTTCAAATGCATTCCTCCTGGCCAATTCATCATAGCTGGTCTCTTTGTTTTTTCCTCTATCTTTTGCTCCTTGGACAATTGCAATCTGTTTTGCTTTATTGTTTGTTTGAATTTCCACTGCAGGTAGTTCTGTTGGTTTTCCATTCTGCTGCTCAGCTATATTCTCCTCAATTACTGCTTTTGGTTGCCACTGCATTTCAGATTTCCTCTTTTTCCTCTTTCTTTGCTTCTGTATTCCTTCATTCTGTTGCTCCTCTTTCTGACAATCTCCATTTTTGTGCCCAAACGAGTTACATTCCTAGACAAAAAGTTGGTTTCCATTCAAATTCTACATTTTGCAGCTAGCTTCTTCCATCTGGTATCTCAATATAGTCTATGTCATTTGCATAAATGTGGAAAATCCGGATCGTGACAGAACCTTGATGCTCTGGTTAGGGGTGTAAGCGGTTGGCTTCGGTAGGTATAAGAAGAAGTAGAGGCAAACCTAAGAAGGATTGGGAAGAGGTGATTAGCCAGGACATGGCATGACTGTAGCTTTCGAGGACATGGTCCTTGATAGAAAGGTCTAGAGGTCAAGCATTAGAGTTGTAGGCTAGGGGATAGTTGAGCTTTTTCTACTTCATACGGGGGGTAAGGCGAGTTTTATAGGGTTGATCTTAGACAGTTAGTGATTAATATTGAGTCCACACTATCTTTTCTATTTATCATAGCCTCGAGCCTTAATTAATGGTTATTGTTATTTTATGTTATCTATTTTATTGTTTTTCCAGACCCCACTAAGTGGGATTATACTGGGTTGTTGTTGTATTTTATTATTTTTATGCTTCTATACTATTTTTATGGTTTATGCTGACGTTACTGATGGAATGTCTCTTGTTATTTTATTTTCATCTTCTTGAGCCGAGGGTCTATTGGAAACAGCCTCTCTATCCCATCCGAGTAGGGATAAGGTCTGCGTATACACACCCTCCCCAAGTTCTACTTTGTGAGAGATTTTATTGGGTTGTTATTGTTGTTGTTGTTATTGTAACTATGTCATTTATTTTGGAACAAACTAAAAAGGAAAGTACCTCATCTAATTTAAAACAGAGGTAGTACTTTTTTATTTTTCAAATCTACTATGAATTGTTTTTTTTAGCCGAGAGTCTATTAATAACAAGCTCTATACTTCTACATGGTAAGGGCAAGGTCTGCATACATATTATTTTTGTCATATTTCACACTGTAGGAATATATTGGATATGTTATTTTTTTATTATTTTATAGGAAAAATACATAAGTTGGCACCTGAACTATATCCCAAATCCCTATTACATCGTTTTTGAGATTATACATGCAACCTTTTAAAATTGTGCCTAGTACACACACTTTTTTCTTGACCAATTTTTGAGAATAAGTGTAGTATCACACACCAATAACATCATGAACACGTGTTAATAATTTTTTAAAAAAAGATTAAACACTTGAACCAATTTTTCTTTCCTCGTCACTTTCTCCCTCAGAAGAAAGCCATCATACTGAAATTCTTCTTTCTTTAAAGACCCACTTTCTTCATCATTGTTGTTCTTATTTACTATATTATTTCTCCTTACTCTATAAAATTTTCATCATTTTTTAGTTTCTAGGTTTTGTTTGATGTGGAATTACCATTGTTATCGGTGGGTTTGCCACTATTACAGTGGCTGAAAAATGGAGGTCACCGTCATTTTTCTTTTTTAACCAAACTAGACCAGATTTGAATGAGGAACACCGGCTTGCCGAAAAGATCTGATAGCTCCACCCATGCAGTGAATATTTGAGCTCATCGACCATAAATTGACAATGGAACTAACAACCTGGCAATAGACTTCTCGGCTCGTTGCTTGAGGTCGATTCCTCCATTACGAGTTACGGCTGGCATCTTCTTAAAGAAGATGCAAGAGAGGAGATGAGGAGGCTGTGGTTGTCGCCGAATTCCGAGGACAACATGGGATCCAAATGGGGAAGAAGCGCCTAGATGTCTTTTTTTTATTAAATTATCAAATTAACAAAATAATGGGACAAATAAGATTTAGATATGTGTCCTTATATAAGGATTTGGACAGATACGCATTAGTTTGACGCGCTCATTTTTTGTTAAACATGTGCGTGCCATCTGTCCAAAGTAGTGTGTATTAAGTACAATTTTAAAAGGTTGCATGTGTAATATGATATATATCCTCAGAAAGTGTGTAATAGGAATTTGATGTAGAGTCTAGGTGTCAACTTATGTTTTTTGCCTTATTTTATATTATTTCATTAGTGTTAGAACCCGCACGATACGCCGATAATTTAACGAAATATTAATCTTATGAAATTATGAGCTAATATATCATATTATTTGAATAAATATTTGTGCTTTATTTTATTATTTAATGTAGTGTACATAAATATGATAAAATTTATACGAAATCAAAGGATACAGAGCACTATAGTAATCAAATAACTTATTTATTTCTTGTTTATTTTTTATTAAACTAGCAAGTACTTAGTACTATATATTTACTAATGTGATGTTTTTACTAATTTGTCAATTGGTTTAATATTTTGATACTACTTCTCTTTTAATAGAACATACGTACATATTTTTTTATTCTAGAAATATATATTTTTTATACGTATATTATACTGTTTCAAATTCTTCAATTGTCTAAATTTTTCAATAATTTTCTTGAGTATTATTTATTTATATTTTATTTATTAATTAATTTGAAATATAAATATTATAAAATTATCTTTATCCACCTCTTTTCATACATTCATTTCTAATATTTGGTTAGTTTTCTCATTTTATATTTACTGAAAAATTCAATATATAATTTTTTTTACTAAATTATAATTTGAATTCATCAAAAGTATAAAAAGATAAGCCTTTTTATTATTTTTATAAAAAACATACTAATATTTTTAATAATTACTAAAATGTGTAATTTTAGAACTATTTATTGTAAAATAGTTTTAAAACTCCAATTTGAATTAGTAGAATATATTTTTGTATATTTGTTTTTTATATCTATATTTATTAATTCAAGTAGTGTAAATAATTAATTCAAATTTTGAAATTAAAAAAATATTTAATTAAAAAAGTAATTTATTTTGTCTTAATAATGTCACTTAATTTTTTGTGATTAAGACACTTATCTTAATATATTATTTTCATTTCTCCTAGAATAGATAGATAGAAGATGTGATTATTTTTGAAAGAATAGGAGTAACAATTTCTCTTTTTCTTTTTTCGGGGTATAATAAGTCCAAATTCAGCTTAATTTTTGCCAAGTAATGAGCAGTGAAAAAAGTTACTTTTTAGTTTTTTTTTGGTAATTAAATTTGTATTAATCACCAAATGGTTGCCTTACAAAATCATAGGACAGTTTTAACTCGACTGCCTATCAAACTGGACACATGAATTTCCTATACTACTCTAGCCATATCAGCAGATTATAACATGAACTGCTGAATATATGAACTAAGTCTAGGAGGAGCTCGAACATTACATATATAGGCTATACTACTAAGGAGCTTATCACAGTTACAAAAGATGTTTTCAAAGATTCTCGCATTCCTTTCTAACCATAAATCATAGAGCATTTCTGTTACTGTCATCTTGATTGTATGAGCTTGGGGAGATTTTTCTTTAGATTGTTCAATGAACCATTGGCAAAATTGTGACCAATCCTGCCCAGTGAAGTCTTCAACTCCAATCCATTGTAGTGTTTGGTATCTCAGCTGGGATGCAAAAGTGCATTGCACAAATAAATGATCTCTAGTTTCCATATCTTGCTGGCACATAACACAGATGCCTGATACATTCAGATTCCAATGCAGTAGCCTATTCTTGGTAGGAAGTCTATCTTGCAGTAACAACCACAAACTGAAGATAGCTTTAGGTCTAGCAGCATTCTGTACTACCAAATTCTTCCAAGGGACTCTAGTTGATTCTCCAAGCAGTTGCAAGTATAATTTCCTTATGGTGCAGTCAGCTTTATATAGTAGTTGATGTTGTTGTAGCAGCTTGATACCCTCCACAATCTTCCTTACCATCCAGCTAGCATGTGTTGGGACAGATAAGTTCTCCAACTGTTGTTGTTTGATATAGACAGTATGTATCCATTTTACCCACAACAGATCTTTCTTATGTGCTAAATCCCAACTAAGTTTGGCTATAGCAGCCTTATTCCACAGCAAGATATTGGTTATATTCAAACCTCCAGCAGATTTTGGCATGCATACCTTTTCCCAGGCCACATATGCTTTCTTTGAGATATTAACTGAACCTGACCAAATATAGGATCTACATATTGACTCCAGCATTTTAACAACCTTTGAAGGCATGATAAATAATTGAGCCCAGTAAGCTTGAACACCAAATATAACCGATTGCACCAACTGGCTTCTGCCTGCATAGGATAGATATCTAGCTGTCCAGGAAGTAATTCTAGCAGAAATCCTGTCAACCAGAGGTTGCCATTGAGCAACTGACAACTTTTTGGTAGTCAAAGGCACTCCCAAGTATTTGAAAGGGAGGTCCCCTCGAACATAACCAAGATGGTCAAGAATTTGATGTTGAATCACAAGGGTGACCCCTCCAAAATACACTGCACTTTTGTGTAAGTTTGCTTTAAGACCAGTAGCTGCAAGGAATTGAGAGAAAAATAAGAACATAGAACTTACTGGCTGAAGATCTCCTTTGACAAACAATAGTAAGTCATCAGCAAAGCTTAAATGATTAATTCCCAATTTCTTACAACCAGGATGATATGTGAAACTTTTGGTATGGTTCAACTCTGCCAGGGTACTTTTTAGTTTTTACACCTCTAAATTAAATTGCCGTAGCCGTTAGCCCGTTATATCTATCTTTCCTGTCGCCACTTGAATCTCCAAATTCAAACTTCAAATATACAATATTAATACCGCCCTCTCCATTTTTCAAATTTCTATAACGGCCAATTCCTCTTCTTCCTCAACCTCCTCCACCCCCCCTCCCCCAACAAACTCTCTCTGCAAATCTCTCCAATAAATCCATTCGAAATTCCTAAAATTGAAAACCCTTTTTGCTCTGAATTCAATATATTTATTGCTGCAATGGCGACTCTTACTCCTGGAATTCTACTAAAGTTACTCCAATCCATGAACACCGGTACACGTGTCACCGGCGACCACCGTACACCACTCCTTCAAGTTATCGGAATTGTTCCGGCGCTTTCCACTTCCGATTCACTCTGGTCTCACAACGGCTTCTACGTACAACTCTCCGATTCCCTCAACTCCACTTACGTCTCTCTCTCCGACCGCGACACCGATCTCATACTCACTAACCGGCTTCAGCTCGGTCAATTCGCTCACGTCGACCGGTTTACCTTTGATTCCCCTCCTGTTCCACGCGCTGTAAACCTCCGCCCTATCGCTGGCCGCCATGGCTTCATCGGGTCGCCTGAACCTTTAATTGCTAAAATTTCTAATGGAGGGTTTCTCATTCAGCCTGTTTCAGATTCGGATCCTATTTCTGTTTACTTGTCAAAAAACGGAAGAACAGAGTCAGGTTCGGGTCCAAAAGATGAGAAGGAAAAAGTTAGGGTTAGAGAAGTTCTCGCACCAAAAGAAAATGTTGAAATTAAGGACGATTTGAAGAAAAAATCTTCTGAAAATGTTCATCAACCGAGGAGATTCTCGTCTCCAGCATCAGCAAAGCAAAGGTCTGTACTCGATACTCAGTAATTGCATATTTACAATATAGGCGTGGTGATCAATTGGACCTTTTGATTAATTAACATTTCCTTTTGTTTAATTCACAGGTCGGTATCAACAGGGAAGAAGAACGTGGGAAGTGGTGAAAGGGATCCATCACCGGCCGTTAAAGTGAAGAGATTGGCATCACCAGTGCCATCAAAATGTGTTGTACCAAGTTTGGCGGCTGCGAAAGAAGAGAATAGGAGCACAGCAAAAGAAGCAGCTATTATAGTACCGTCAAGGTACAGGCAGCCGTCACCTACAGCAACGAGAAGGCAAGGAAGTCCGTTGGTGGCGAGGAGGATGTCGTTGTCGCCTGGCCGACGGTTGTCTGGTGGTGTTAAGGTTTCACCTGCTGTTGATTCGTCTGGCAAGAAGAAAATGGCTGCTATTGCTGCTGGAATTTCTAAAGTTTCTGAGGCGATTGTGGGGTCTGGTAAATCAAGTAGGAAGAATTGGGATGAAGGGACGGTGAGCAGTGGTGAATCTTTTGAACAAACAGAGAAGGTTTTCTCAAAGAAAAAACCGGATATTCAGGCAATTCTGAGAACTCAGGTGATATTTCTTGATAATCTCTTGTTATGCAAATCTGATTACTTCATGATGTGCTGAATGCAGTGTTATTAAAGGCATATGCTTCATAGCTGAAGCCATATGCTTTATAGAAGTGTGTACGTCAAATAATGATGTGCAATTTATCACGAGGAGAAGTGGTTGGTTCTTTGAATATCAAGTTGAGGAGTTGGATTAGTATAATAGTATGGGGATTATAGTCACTAAATTCATTAAGGTTTGGTGTTTTTTAATATTGTGGAAGTGTATGCTTGAGCTATATATCTTAGTTGAAAATTAATTCAGAATATGTTTTATACTCTCTACATTTGTGCCATTTTGTTACAAAAGAATAGTGGATGCTACACTCAGCACCCATTGAATTAAACCACTATCTGCCTTTGAACATACTCTTATGATAAACACGTATAATATGATACTTTTGCTTATGTTAAATTTTAGCACTAGTTACTAGTTTCTGATTGATAATGGCCTAAGCAATTATGTTCATTTTCCAGGCTGCTATTTCGAGGCGTCTGAGTGATGTAAGCAGTCATGCTGATGATTTTGGAAGTGAAGGGAAAGTAAAATCTGGTGTTGCTGAAAATTCTCCCGACACTGAAAAACCTAACAATGTAGCTCCAGTCATTCCAGTTCATGAGAAGAAGTGGACTGATGGCAGTGTATCGTTAAATTCTGTGTCCTCTGAACTGGCAAAGCTTGGAAAGGTATGGATGAAAGCTTCTTAATTGAAAATGCTACTATCCTGTGTTAGCTAGTTTTGCATCTGCTGATTGCATTGAGCTAGAATAAAACCATAATAACTTTTTTGTGGAAATAATGAAGTTTATTCTTGTTGGGGATCAACCATCCGTCCCACACCGTTTGGTAAAGAGAACATAGACCCAAATATATATGGTTATCCAACCCCCATTAGTATGAGGCCTTTGGGAGATACCCAAAAAAACAAATCCGTGAGGGCTTGGCCCAGAGCGGACAATATCATGCTAATGCAGGATTGGGGTGAGGGTACGCGCGGTCCCCAACAAGTGGTATCAGAGCCCAGGTTCGGAGGGCGGAGTAGCGGACCGACGCGTGCGAAGTCGACGGTGTGCCAAGCTAGACCAAAGGTAATCTCCGGGCTAGCGGGGTAAGGTGTCTGCGGAAATGCCTTGTGTCGAAAGTCTTTCCGATAGAAACAGATGATCGGGCGGCGGGTCCCTCGGTAGTTGCGGCGGTGCAAGATGGGTGGCAGATCGGAAATGGATATTCGCTGGAGGGGAGGTCACGGGATTGTGTGGTCCGAGTTTGAGGGGAGGTTTGTTGGGGATCAAACATCCGTCCCACACCGTTTGGTAAAGAGAACATAGACCCAAATATATATGGTTACCCAACCCCATTAGTATGAGGCCTTTTGGGAGATGCCCGAAAACAAATCCGTGAGGGCTTGGCCCAGAGCAGATAATATTATACTAATGCAGGGTTGGGGTGAGGGTACGCGCGGTCCCCAACAATTCTTCTCATTTGTTGTGACTAAGAATGATAACTCAATCCGTCTTGCTGCTGGTGCATGCAGACTAATCTTTCCTTATTGTAAAATGTAAATGGTTTTTGGAAACAATTAATGAAATTAGCTGAATTTATTTGGCTGTGTGTTTTAGGAGGCTATGCAAAGGAGAATAATTGCTTCAACAGCTGCAGCTGAAGCCTTGGAAGAGGCCCTCGCCACTGAGACTATTGCGAGAAATTTGAGGTAAAAGTCACCATCCTTTAAAGCTTTGTCATCTCATTATTATGCCAAAATTATGTGAACTTTATAAGCGTATGCCACTAAAATAACTTTGAGCTCAAGCGAGATGAAGATAGTCAATCATAAATTACTAGGATTTGCCTAGTCAACAAGGAGCTTTACCCATGGTAATTCTGATGAAAAAGAAAGCTACAATTTTTTTGTTTTTTGTGGGGTTGGAGGGAAGGGGAGGGTTAGAATGCGTCTAACTTCCTCGTCATCTTGAACACATTTAAACTAATGTAGTTGCCGACTCATAAATGGTGCTATGAACTGGTTGGCCTTTTTGTTTAGTTGCATATGCTAGGTTCTTGAACATTGTCGATGTTGTTAAAAGAATTTCTTCAACTTAATTCGCGTCTAGAGAGGAAAACACTGTTGGGACTTTATGGACATTAAAATGTGTGCACTTCATTTAGGTAATTATTTGTTTACCAAAACAGAAAATAAAGGAGCATAAAGGAAAGAGAGGAAAAATTTCATTGCTTAAAACATACAAATGGGAAATGAGAAATTCTTGATGGACAAAACTTAATAGATTCTCTTTCATTTTCTTAATTCTGTCTACTTTTTGCAGTATGTTTTCAGATCTACGCTCAACATCCAACCCCAAAAACCCTTTACCAACTATTGATCGTTTCATGTCAATTTACGAAGATGTAGTAAAATCAACAAATGTTGTTGAATCAATCACCAGCAATCGTGGGGTGCAAAAATCTAGTGAGAATATGATAATGGAACAGCCAAAATCATCACTTCTTTGGGTCGAGGCTGCTCTGGCAACTGATCTTGAAATTGTCTCTCTTTTAACAAATCAGAACAGTGGAACTCAATCAGCATCATTGAAAAGCTCTCCAATATATCAATCAGCAAAAACATCTAATAAGAATCCTTCGATTGTTTCAGCAGTGACTGGAACTTGGACAAGAGGTAATGGAATGAATGAGACAGTAGGACTCGCAAAGAAGTTGCAATCTGAGATGCATATATGGTTCATCACTTTTGTTGAAGAGTCGTTGGATGCAGGTTTTCGTGTGTTCAAGAGTTGCTCCATAATTTCTGATGGAGGTTCCAACTCTGGTTCAATTACAGTCATTTTGTCACAACTGAAGCGAGTCAATGCCTGGCTGGATCGCGTAGTTTCAAAGAAGGATGAGCATTTGATACAGAAGATAGAATGCTTGAAACGAAAAATTTATGGATTTGTCATTCAGCATGTAGGAACAACTGCTGAAAATTCAACTCCTACCACATCCTAAAATTTATGTCTATCTTTTGCTTTTTTTCTTTCTTCGCTGTAAGAATAATGACTACTTGTTCATCAGTTTTAGGAGTGAAGAATTTCTCCATTCTTCAAGTATTGGATTTGTTTTAGCATCTCTGTTTAATGTATCAACGTGCCCTTGGTATTCTTTTGTTGATATTGGTTACATTGTGTGATCAAATATTCATCACTTATTGAAATATTCTGTTTATTATCAAAAGAAATGGCAATTTAATGGTTCTGATTTGGGTTTGGAAACCTTTTCCAATAATACGGTGCTAGAAGTCCATTGTATAAAGGGTCGCGATCCCACGAGGGTGAGATAACTCCAGAATCCCGTCCTCAGTTCGGAATGCAGGCTGCAACTCGCCAGCATGAAGCCGGAATCGCTAGTAATTGCCGGTCAGCCATACGACGGTGAATTCGTTCTCAGGCCTTGTACAGTCGGACAAGTGGGGAGTGTTGGTTGAACCAGAAAAGTTTGGGTAGATCCGGATCTAAGCATTGCTAGACTTTTGGATAAGGAGGAAATAGGCACTATTATAAAACGATGGGTAACAATGATCCAAATAGAGTGTAAGTGCATCATCATCAATAGGTCTAAATCCTGCTACGACATTGATCGCTTCTTAGGAATTCCTACCCGTATTAAAAAACTTGCTCCGGAATGAGGACCTCATGTGGAATTGGCACAACCTCGGGCTCAGGAAGGCGCGATTCTGGTTCTCTCTTCCCTGACCTCGTTTTAAAGGAATGTGGATCTACCCTTGCATTGGACTTAACTCAGGGAAAGCTGGGGATTTTTTTCACAGATAGCCACTTTTCAGCCCCCCATAATTGAAATATAGCCATTATCTTGAAATTGAGGGAAACTACAGGACACTGATTATTTTTCAAAGACAAGGCTAACAAGTGACCAGTGAGCGCATTTGATCTAAATTATCTAATGTTAACAGATGGCCCAATCTCTTGACCTGAGGGTCTATCTCATACAACCTCACTACCACACGTAAGTGTAAGGTTTATGTACACCTTACCTGCTCCAGACCCCACTTATGGGGATCACATTCGATATATTTTTATTGTAATAGACAGTTCAACAAGATCAAATCCAATTCACCAATATATGGTGAAAATTAGAATTGTCATTTCTTTATTGGAATTGAGCAAAAAAATAAAAAAATAAAAGCTTCCATATTGGAACAAGATGAAATACTATCACACTGAATTTTCTATTCCCAAAAACAAAGGCACTTAAACAGCCAAAAGGATGTACCTCAAATAACAAAATTTTATTGTCTGGTTAGATGAGTATAACATGAGATGAGATATTATATATCAATAGTATTAACTGCACTTGATATCTGTAAAATTTACAGCCAAGGGGAGTTGTAAATGGGAGTGGCTACAGATTTAACTTGAAGATACTTGTGAAGTCCTTCCATTCCTAAATCCCTTTCAAAGCCACTGGATTTGTATCCTCCATACGGGCAATCCGGATCGAAAGCAAAGTAACAGTTTATCCAGATAACTCCAGCTCGAATCGATCTTGAAACTGTGTTGGCAATGTTCAAGTTATTTGTCATAACACCAGCTGCTAATCCATACTGTGTACAATTAGCTCTCTTGATCACTTCCTCTACCGTCCTGCCATTCGTCACATCATTAACGATAAGGTTAAATATTTATACTGAAATCAGGTTACAAGGGGGAGCCTTGACGTAACTGGTAATGTCGTTGCCACGTGACTAGAAAGTCAAATGTTCGAGCCGTAGAAACAACATCTTGCGTAAATGCAGGTAAGGCCGCATATAATAACGGGAGCTTAGTGCACCGGACTGCCTTTACTACTGATATCAGGTCAGTTACTATTTTATCAGGTTATCAGTTAAGTATTAGTTGTATTATAAAGATTCATTCAGTGCATAGAGCTTAAACTTCGATATGATTTAAGTTGAAAATTTACTCTTTGGAAATGCAAATAAGGGAGTGAACTTACTTGAACTTCATTACTGATAAAACAGGTCCAAATATTTCTTCTTTTGCAATTATCATATGATCCTGCCAAAATAATCAAGAAGATATATGACACACTGTATATTTGAGCTCAGCGTTCAAATGCAACAATGGTAATTTTCGAATACTTACTTCTACATCGGTGAATATGGTTGGCTCAATGAAATAACCCTTCCGATCCAACGCATTGCCCCCGGTTAACACTGTTGCACCCTCCCTCTTTCCATGTTCAATGTATGAAAGTACTCTCTCAAACTGTTTCTTATCGACCTGCATCAGGTAAATAGTGAGTTAAGAGTAAACACTTACGCGATTTTGATTATGTCAAGTAGCAACATGTTGAAAGAACAATTCAAATGTATACTTGAGGTCCTTGATGAGAATTTGGATCAAAAGTATCGCCAACCACCCATGTTTTCGTTATCTCCACCAATTTCTTGACAAATTTATCGTAAATTCCTTCTTGGATGAAAAGACGTGATCCAGCCACACAAACTTCTCCCTGAAAAGAAAAAGTGAATGCGAGGAACACGACCTCATTGACGTGTTTGAGATATACTAATAAGCAATCAAAATGAGAAGTATGAGTTCAGTTTACCTTGTTATATAGAATTCCAATTAGAGCAAGAGGTGCAACTTTCTCCACATCTACATCATCGAATACTATAAAAGGCGACTTGCCTCCTAATTCTAGTGAAACAGGTTTTAAATTGCTCAGCGCTGCAGCTTGCATTACTAGACGCCCAACTTCTGTCGAACCTGTGAAGCTTATCTGAATAAAGCACACAATTATAGCTGGTATGATTCGCCAAGGTGGTACTCTTAGCTTTAAATTGCCGTTCTTTTTTCATGTACGAAAATGTCAATTAGGAATCACCTTGTCTACATCCATGTGCGAGCAAAGTGCAGCACCAGCAGTCGATCCAAATCCAGTCACGACGTTGATCACTCCATCGGGAACACCAGCCTGTTTCAAGAAAGTAACATTGAAGAGGAGAAAACATAGTACTCAGTGTCATAAAACTAAAGGAAGCTGCTAACTTAAGGTATGACCTGAGGTGTATTCGGATTTAGATTAAGATTCTCAGCATTGAACTCATTGTATTGTTAAAATTTATTAGATTTTAGTAGGTTTTTACTTGTATATCAATAGTCGTATAAAAATTATGGATTCAGATGAACCCCCTGATCTGAGCATGAGCTATGATCCGGCCTAGCCTGGCTCGCGTAGTTCCAACAACCAGCGGGGAGCACCTTAGTGTACGGTCGTGCCGGATTGGATATAAAAGTTTCACGGTGCATATGAAAAACGAAAAATTACCTGCTTAGCCAATTGAGCATAATAGAGAGCAGAAAGAGGGGTTTGTTCGGCTGGTTTGACAACCATAGTACAACCAGCTGCTAATGCAGGGCCAACCTTCATAACAAACATTTGAGTTGGGAAATTCCAAGGAATAATGTGTCCGACTACACCAATTGGTTCGAGCAACGTGTATCCTTGTATATCGCGTGACATCTTGAGAGTCGTCCCATGAATTTTATCGGCTGCACCAGCATAATAACGCATAAATTGCGCTGCACTAGGGATGTCGATTGTTTTTCCAGCAGCAAATAACTTTCCTGCATCCATTGCATCCAATGCTGCTATTTCTTCTGCATTTTCTATGATTAAGTCTGCAAACTTCAGCATTATATTTCTCCTCTCCTGATAGTAATGACAAAACAAAAGTAAGAGAATGCAGTAATTTTCATATCACTTAAGAAAGGCAAAATTTTTCTTTGTTAGATCTTAGACGGATTGAAGGGAGCCTTGGCATAACAGGTAATGTTGTGCCATGTGACCAGAGGTCACAGATTCAAGCGGTGAAAACATCCTCTTGCGGAAAGGCAGAGTAAGACTACATATAATAGACTCTTGTGGTCCGGCCCTTCCCTGGATCCCGCACATAGTAGTAGCTTAGTGCACTGAGCTGCCCTTTTTTTTTTACATATTAGACATGCCAAAAAATCATAGATGATGAAAAAAGATCAACTCATTTAGGAATGTGACACAAATTGAACATTTACAAGTAAATATACAATGGGCAGCCCGGTGCACAAAGCATTCCGCGTTCACGCAGGATCCGAGGAAGGACCGCAACCCAAGGGTTGTGATGTAGGTAACATATACAATAATTAAGATAACCGCCACAACACTTTAATAAGGTAACAAAGCAAAACACAAGGTAACATTAAGGGGTCAGTTTGGTACATGGGATAAGCATAATAATCTCGCTATCGGATTAACTTTTTCTCATGTTTGATTTGGAGTATTAGCTAATTCTGGGATAATATTTATACTAAAATGGTAGGATTAGCTATCTCATATAAATAGCGTGATTAGCTATCTCATACAGAAGGTAGCATAACTAATCCCATGAGATATTTATTCACATTACTTAGGTATAAGATTTTAATTCTGCAGAAGGTAATTTTTTGTCCTTCTAAATTTTTATTCCCATTATTTACTGGTTCATCCTATATAAAAAGATTTTTTAGAAAAAAAAAACAAGAAATAGGACAAAGGAGACTACTATTTATTATTGACTACTTTCCTCAAACATCACTTTCTGTCATATATCTGATGTAACCCATTGTATCTTACACTGAACTTTCATGTAAATTGATATTGTTACCTTTCATTGCATAATTTCTTCATCTTCTTTTATGTGGGTGCACAAACAGTGCCTTGTTTGACGGGCACTGACCAGCGGCAAATCTAAATATTTTAGTACATGAGTGCACTACTAAAAAAAATGAGAAATTTTTTTTATATAAAAGCGGGAATTGATCTCTCATATTCTTGGTAAATAATTCAACCTTTAACGAAGTGCGTTATTCAACCTTTTTGGAGTATGGGTACCAATAATTAATATTATACCAATTCTTCTAAAATATATATACATAAAATATTTAATTTTATAAAAAGATCATGTGTTCATGTGCTATATGATTTCTCCTATAAATTTGCCCCGGACACTGACGAACGGCGAAGACCTTTGGAACTTGTGATCTAATATGTTATGATATTTGTGTGACAGTAATTCTGATAGTAATTTCCAGCTTTTTAAAGTCTAAAAATAAATTAAATTACAACTTTCTATTCTGTGGCTGTAACGTTACAATCATTATATAATTACCATCCAACTTTATCTTCCTTTTCATTCCTTATTACTGTAGGAACATCATGTTGATATCACCTTCAACATATTTTAGATTAAATTAGAATTTACTATAAACAGAAACTAAAGGCAAATTTTGGAAAATAAAATAAGACTGACACTTTAATCAAAAAGAGAAAAGTTAGGTTTGACACTATTTATCGTTGACTATCCATTTAGTAAATTAAAACACGTTTAGGGACTAACTAATGATTTCACACTTGAAAAATCTTAAAAAGCAGTACATCTTTTACTTAATATTCTCTTACTATCTTTCTTTATTTGTATATAATTATTTAAGGAAAAAAAAATAAAAGAAGAATCGAAGAGAGGAATGTTAATGTTTGCTACTTCCTCTATTTTTTTTAAAAAAAAGTTTTTTTACATACCCCTTGGTAAAAATATTTAATAATTTTATTTGGTTGAGTATTTGTTTAAACTATTTTTATCTTTCCTTAACGTAGTTCACACTGCACTAATTAGAACAATAAAGGTAAATTCAGAGAAAAAAAAAGTAAATGATTAATTTTTCCTGATGTCAAATATTTTGAAATGAATTCAATTTACTATGATTACTACTTCTTCTGTTTTATTTTCTATGGCATTTAGTACAGTTAAATATCTCTATAACGATCATCCTTTGTAACAATATTTTATTATAATGACCAAGTTTATTTTGGAACCGCTTACCATATTATCTTATATTATATATTTTCTATAACAGTATTTCACTATAGCATCTTCAAAAATATCGGAACAAATGATATTATTATTAAAAAAAATTAATAGTATAATTAATATTAACTGGCACATAATATGTTACCACTCAAATAATTTAGGAAAAAATATAAAAGGACCCTTAAACTTGACCTTTTTTATTACTTGGACACTTAAACATAGATTTATTCTTATAAAACCCTTCAACTAAACCACATCAGTGCCAATTAGACACTTTGTAGACCATCTGAGAAAAATTATTATAAAAATTAAACGTGTGTATTACAGTTGCCTCTAACACCTTATAATATTTTGCCTTATAGAATTAACCCCCAAAACAAATGAAACTCATTTTCTTGACCGTCGGCTCTGGTAACTTAGTGCCCTAAAAAGCTCACTGAAAATTCTGCCGTTCAACTTCATCTCACTTCTTCTTGTTTCGATTACACTGAAATATCACGTTATTCTCTCTATTCTTGGTGTAGCTTACAAGTGCCATGTAAAGAGAACAAGCATGCCAAATGAGAATAATCAAATCCATGTACACTAAACTTTCATTTTTTAAAAATTAAGAGAATTTTTGGGTTCACTGGAATATAAGTTACCTTTAATTGAAATAATATATTAGAATATAATAATAGTCAACAACTTTTTTCTCATGTTCACGCGTTCTTCCTCACGCATTCAATCATGTCACTATAAAATATCTAATTGATACAGATTTAGTTTAATTGAAGGACTTGATATGAACAACTCTATATTTAAGTGTTTAAGTGACAAAAATAATCAAAGTTTAAGGGTCTAATTATGTGTCCTGCCGATAATTTAACATTAATAGTTAAATGAGCTAAGAATATAAATGTACCATGGGGGATAAACGAGGCCAAGGGCCATTGTCAAAAGCTTCACGGGCAGCTTTGACAGCCAAATCAATATCAGCTTTGTCCCCTTCAGCAATTCTTGCAATTACCTCCTCATTTCTTGGATCTATCGTTTCAAACGTATTTCCTGCACATATTCAGAAAACTTAGCACATGGCACAAAAATAAATGCCAAACAATTATAGATTTTTAAATGTACAATTAATTATTTCCTCCCTCCCACTTAATATAGCACCATTTGATAAGATATTAAGTTCGGAAAAGGGTTGCACCTTAAGAGTACAATGCAGACGGTCTATTCTAATATAAGTATTAGTGGATTTTTCTACGGCTCGATCCCATAACCTATAGGTCGTACGAAGACAATTTTATCGTTGCTTCAAAACTATCTTCAATTAAGACACAGTTTTTTTTTTTAAAAAAAAAGAAAGAAAATTGTCACACTTGTAATCTAAATTAAGTGTTAAATTTTTGTGTGACTATAAATCATCTTAAGGTGATAATCACATATTCAATTCAGTAAACACCAACTCAAACCCAGTATTTTATATCAAGTCATATTAATTTCTGATAGTTAAATGATTTGCTACGTAAGAATACATATATGATTACAGGCGAAGCTAGTCTATTATATTAAAAAGTTCATTAATTATATCCACTAACGAGAACTACATGTCAATTCTATGGTAAATTAGATCTTATAACTTCAAATATGATGAAGTGGAAAAGTCTATATGCACGTGGTAAAATCTGGGTAATTTTATCATTTCCATTATTACATTCATTTCTATCTATAAATTTTATTTTGTGTCTCGTACAACTGATACTAGTTATATGATACTTTTTTTGTCTCACTAATTTATGAACCCTAATCTTATATTTTTGGGTCCATAAAACCGTGAAACAAAAAATTTACCTCATACAACTAATGTCAGTTATAAGAGACACAAAAAAAATTTTCCATTTCGCCTATGAGATTCACCCAAAAGAAAAACAAATGCCGCCATGAACTTTTAGTCAAGAAAAAAATTATTTTATATTCTGACATCTGTTTTGTTAATGTTTTTTCTTCAAACCGTGTCTGGTTTTGGTTCAAAAATTCACCAAACTTCTCTTAATCCAAACAACCCATTAACAAATCTTCTAAATCCAAATCCAAACACTTAACAAAAATAAAAAATATAATCTCACACACACAAAAAAAAGTAAGAAAAAAAGGGAAAACTAGTCCCGAAGCAGAGGCAGACTTATGCTACATTTGGAACCGTAAAATTCGATAAAAACTCTTATATAACAACAACAACAATAACAATAACAATAACCTATAATTTCACTTGGTGGGGTCTCGGAAGGATAGTATATACGCAGACATTTCCCCTACCCTTGGGTAGAGAGGCCGTTTCCAAATAGACACCCGACATCCTTCTCTCCAAGAACTTCTCACCCACAACCTCTCGGTTGGAAATGGGGGTTGCTTACCATCAGAGCAATCCCTCTTGTCTAATAAAAACTCTTATATACATATGTATATATTTTTAAAAAATAATAGTGATATTTTAGTAGTCATTACTTTAGATACAAAGCATATTTTGATTAAATTTAAAAGTGTAATTCCAATTTTGAATCCCGGGTTCGCTTATCTGACCGGAAGTAATCATAATCATACAGAATTTTGAGTAGTAGGTGTTTTTTCCATTAATAGGTATCATACAACACGATTCGAATACTGGTATCAAATACTGAGCAATAAAAATATCATACAGAATCAAGGGAAAAAAGCAGCAACAGAAAAGTTGAGCTTTATGGTTTTCCACCGGTGTTCGGCCCTAATCTATTAAAGAAAAAGTGCTCTCTGTCAAGAATTTTTTTATTTTGAAGATTTAAAATCGAGGCCTCTGATTAAGATTTAAAGAATCATATTCATCCGATCATACTAATAGTACAGATTAGGGAAGTTTTTTTTATCTCATACAACCGACATTAGTTGTATGATCCCAATCTTATACGGGTTCACAGAAATTTGAGTCTACAAATTTGTGAGACAGAGTTGTATGAGACATAAAATAAAATTTTTCGTACAGATTAACTGATTTCATTAACAAACAACAACAACAACAACAACAACTACCCAGTATATTCCCACCAGGTGGGGTCTGGGGAGGGTAATATGTAGACGAGCTTTACCCCTACCCGAAAGGGCAGAGAGGCTGTTTCCAATCGACCCTCGGCGCATAGGCTTCATTAACAAACAAAGAAGAGCAAAAACAGAGTAAGAGATTAACCTGAAACAGAATCAACGAATTCGCCATTAATGAAGAGCTGAGTGAACTTAATCTTTGGAATTTGGAAGTGAGACTCCAAATTTCCATTAGATTTCACCATCTTTATTTTTTCTTTTGTTTTTTGAGAATTTCAACTGCTGCTATTGTCTTATGGAATTATTAGAAGAAGAAGCACATGCATATTTACAGCATATATATAGGCTTAAAATCCGAGGGTTAATTTTCTCGTGGTGGGCGGTTAAAGAAATATGACTTATAATAAGGTGGGTTTTCTTCAAATATTTAATTAATTAGCTTAGATAATGTAAAATTTTATTTACACCTAATATTTATACCAAATTAAAAATATAAGTGTATCATATCTAGAGCCCATTTAGCCATCAAATTTTTTCATTTTTTTCGAAATTACTGTTTAGCCATAAATTTTTTTGTTTTTATTCAGATCACTCACAAAAATTCAAAAGTAACTCAAAATTATATTCATATTCTAACACAACTTTAATTTTATTATTTTCACTTGAATCAGTTTTTTTCGAAATTTTGCAATTCTTATGTAAATTTTACAATTGTTATGTCAAAACGCCTACTTAAGTTATAAGTTAATATGAAAATGTATACTAATTAGCTATAGTTTAGTGTTAAGAGCGAGTATGAAATTGTGGTTGACGTTGTGAATCACACATGAAAATTAACGAATATAGTCAACTTTGCTATCAAAAGGTTCGACCATATGATTGAGATTCCTTCACCTTCAAACAATTGGAAAAGATTCTTTTATTCCTTTAAAATATTAAAAGAAACTGTTTTTCTTGATTTGACTTGAAAAGTTTCTTTTTTCATAAATTGTTTTGATAATTTTGATAAGAGGGGTTGCTATGATGATAAGCAACCCTAACTTCCAATCGAGAGGTTGAAAACAGTCTCTTTACCCAAGGTAGGAGTAAGGTTTGCGTACACACTACCCTCTCCAGATCCCACTAATTGAGATTATACTGGATTATTGCTGTTGTGGTTTCGATAATTTTCGAAGTAAACGCCAATGTAGCAGTCAGAGAGATATGGTCTGGTCAATAAAGACTACTTGCCATTTTTAAAAGTTATCTAAGGAGGTCGATTGACTCTTGACTTTCCAACCGGTGTGACGTACTTAAAATATTTTAATAAAAAATATTGATATTTAAATAAATAAATAATTATAATAACACAATAATATTTGTTATATTTCTAGCTAATATTTTTAATTTTTTCAAATATATATTTAGTAAAAGTTATCGCAAAGTGGAGTCCCGAGACAAGAAATTTTAATAGAATGCCACTAGAAAATCAAATGTGTACACAAATTTTAACCCGTTGCCAAATGGGACTTGTCATATACATACATTGAGTCATGGGTCATCCTTGTCATTTCATACAGACAAAAATAAGGGGGGGGGGGGGGGCCATGGAAAAAGAAAATATAGAAAACGAAAGAAAACGGAAAACCTATATATAAATGTATGTTGAAATTATGATCATTAAATTATATTTCCAATTATGTAAATTGAAAGCTACAATTTGTTATTCAATTCAACTTCTTTTCTTTTTGATTTGGAGTTCGATTTTATCCGAATTCGCAACACATAAAACCCATTTAAAAGGGAGGTGCTCCCTAACATGTGTTTTTCTATACTCAGGTTCGAATCCGAGACATCTGGTTAACACTTTCTTTGGATCATTATTCCCCATCATTTTATAATATATATTATCGTACTGTACCGTACCGTTTAATGAATATAATATTTGAATAGATTGTATTATTTGTTACTGCTAAATAATATTTTATTATTTGGTTTGACTGTATCGTACTATACTATAACTGATAAGTTTATGAAAATACAGTCTATTGTTTAAATATTAAACTTATCAAAAATTATGTATAAAAATAATTTTAAAAAACAAAATAAAAGAAGGCAAAATACCTTAAGAAATCAGAACAAAGGAGCGAGACAAAAGAAGGCAAAACAAAGGAGCACAACTAATTAGAATTGAGTTAAAAATAAATTAAGAGAAAAAATAAAACAGAAGGCGACCAAACACCTTTAACATTTGGTCTGGAAAAAAATAAAGTAGGTTATAGGTTGGGAATTAGGAGCTAAAATAGAAAAAAAAAAAAAAGATAAAGGGTAAAATAAAATTGTAGAGTAATAAGTTAGGGCCAAGGGCGGATTTATATGGACCCAAGCGGTGACACGGGGGACAGCTTCATCGAAAGTTTTTACTACATATGTATATAAAAATAATAAGTAAATAAAATACAAGATAAAACTATTAAAGTTGACATCACTTGCATCAAAATAACTCAATAGTCTATTGGTTGATAGCTTCAAATTTGATGTGAGAGGTCTTGGGTTTGAACTCCCTTAATATTCCATAAATTTTTTTTTGATTGTTATGGGCCTATTGCTAAAAATAGTGATACAGCATATAGAAAATCCTGCGTACACCACTGGTTAGGACATAATTGGAAATAAAATATGAAACAATCCCACCACACCAATTCGGTTGTTTCAAATAAGACTTTTAATTGTTCCAGAACAATGAATTTAACAATATAATATAATCAATTTTAATGAAACAATTAAAACAAACATTATTTTGGGACAACAATATAATACGATACAATAAGAAACATATTTAACCAAAAATAGAATTTCGATTAAAGGTATCATTTAGAAGAACATGAGTTACTGCTAATCAAAAAAATTTATAAAAGAAAGCAATTTAGATAGCAAGAATATAATCAAGAGAGAAACAACTAAATAAAAGTACATTCAGATAGTGTTTTGTATCCCCTCAATTGATCAGCTATCTCCTTTTTATAGATACCTTGGAGATGTGTGTTTTGTATATGTCATAATAAGGCTATTATGAGTAATTAAAATTATTGAATCCTACATTACATAATCATTATATTTAATACAGATTCTCTAACGTATTCAGTATTTAATGCTCATTAAATATTGTATCTGCACTCTCATATATTGTCAGATTCATTCTCCTTGATTTTCGGATCTAAGTGGCTTAAATAGGTACGGATGACGAGTCTTTTGAATAACTACATGTGCCTCCTTCTTCGCCCTTGCTGGTATCTGCTGCTACTTGTGCCTCTTTGCTAGTTGTAACTTTTTGACTAATCTACGTGTCTTGACACGTCATTTTTATATATAAACTCAATTTTCCCAATATAAACAACCATTTAAATAAGCTGTAAGGATGAAGGGATCATATCTATCACACCACAACCTATGTTGGCGCAGTTCAAATTATTGAAATAGAGCAAGAATTGCTTCTTTTTTACATGATAATTCCGGAGTGGTAAAAATGATTATCGAATAAATGACGAATGAACTTTGGACAAATTAAGCAATTAAAAAAGTTGCAAATGGAGAAAAAAACTAACTGTGCTATACGTAACATTTTTAAAAAATTAAGGACATCACGATGTGTCACTCAACATGTAGGGCGGATCCAACATAGCGGTGCTAATTGTTAAAGCTAGTTAATGATTAAAGCTAGCTAAGTTGATGTGAATGAGAAATGGAGGGAAGAAGACAATAGAAGGAAAATGAAGTTTCAAAGCAAAGTTCCTTTGAAAAGGAGCTTTGTACCACATTGGTGGTAGAAAGGGAAAGTTATGTGCTTATATTAGAAAGCACTTCTTCTAGCTCTTAAAGGGTTAAGAAGAGGGACTCCCCTCGCGCCGTCGTCGTCGCTTGGCTCGGATTTGGATTTATGATCTGATTGATTGATAATCTTTTTGGACCAAATTTATTTAAAATTCAATCTTCATTTTTAATTCCCGTGGGAAAAAATATTAATTTGTTAACTGTAAACTTCCCAACGTTCTTATTTTTCAGAAAAAGGCATGGCCTTTCCCGAACAGGCACCAAGCCTTTCCGAACAGTCACAATTCGAGGCTATATAAACTGAGGCAATGCCTCATTTTCGAGGACAATCGATAACAAGCTTAAGGAATTTATATTATTATTTCCGTGTTCATCTGCTGTTGATTAAAATGTTACAGAACGATACAACAGTACAGAAAAAAAAAAGAAAAAAAAAATATTCGTGCATTAAAAATTCTGCATTCTTTTCTGCAAACTGAAACATATCGAGTCATAGTGTGATTTCGTTCCCGAATTTGAGTTCGTCGAAGTCGTAGGCGTTTGAGGTACCGCCACTCCTACGACAGGTATATCCGTTATATCCTGGGAGGAAATAATCCACAACCTCGGGTACAGTGAGGGGGTTAAATTCCTTAAGGACACACAGTGAATTCTGTGGTCTCGGATTTCTTCATTTCTGTGATTTCTGTTTTTTTTTGTCTCTTCTTCTTACTGGTTTCCAGTTTCTCGTTGCTTTGAACACGGACAATCGATAACACTAATTTCATATGAACTTAGTATTTTTGCTTATAACATAAATTTATGGGTAAAAAATATTTAAAATAGAAACAAATAATAGATATAAATTTATAACTTTAATTATATAATAAATTAAATACTTAAATTTTTAAAGATTGAACTCATAAAATTTAAATCGTGAATCTACTTCTAATAACATGATGTAAGCATCTTTTCGGACGTGTAATACAATGTATTGAATATTCTTTTTAATCTCGCCGGCCAAATAATAGTTAACATTATTTTGACAAAAAAATTTGTTAAATATTTAACGTTTTAAAATAAATAGAAAGTTACTTATTAGTAGTAGTTTTTTTCAAGTTTACGAATACCTTTTAAATTAGTGAAATATTTATTAAATGTGATTTTTTAGAAAAAATAAGGAGTAGTTGAGTCAAACACTCTTATAATTAAGTTAATTAAATATATTTTTAAGGAGTACGCAAAAACCTTATAAGACAGATATATGTATCGGAAATAGTAGAGTAAAAAATAACAAATAATCTACAAAAAAGACGTACGTCATGTACTTATTATCTTAATACATGGTATAGATAAATATTCTTTGTGACGAGTATAATAGTGTACTGTTTAATTATTGAATTAATTACTTAGTCAATTTAATTATTGAGATGTTATGCTTAATTATGAATCACTAAGACTTTGGGTAGTAGAGACCATATTGTGTCTGATGAAACACTTACAGATAACTGATTAGTTAGATTTGCATTAAATTATCGTTTTATTACTTCTGCCTTCAATTTATTATATGCTTTAAAAGCGTAAATGACGCAGTCTTACACCAATAATAGCATGTTTGGACAAAGCCAATTGGTTTAATTTATCTTTCTTTTTCCCCACTGGTTTAATGTGTCTACTCATTATACTTTCTCAGAAGGGAACCGCTATTAAAAGGAGGAAATTGAGGTCCAAAATGTTCTCGACTTATCTAACTTAATCATAGTTAATTAATATATATATTGTCTTCTAATAAAATATTATATTCATCTCAAATTATTTATCGTATTTTTCTTTTATACATCCTTTAAGAAATATTATTTAGGAGGGATTTTAAACTATTTTACGCTTATTTATGTCTTAAGATATAATCTCTGTTCATTAAATATATATTCTATTTATGTATTATCTTCATTTTTAAAAAAATTACCGTTAAGAATAAACGGGAAAATTATAATGTATTTTCTCTTGAACTTCAAAAAAGACAAATAATTTGAGACAATTATTTCGAAAATCACGACAGATAATTTATGCAACGATCCAACCGGTCATTTTAAGTATTTATATTTCTATCTATTGTTTGAAGGTATAAGTAGCTCCGTATGAATTATTATGACTTATGTGAATAGTCGATTTTGGTTTTTAGGTTATCCGCAATTGATTTGGAAGAATGATTCTCAGCTAGAAGCTTTAAATTTGAAAAGTATAACAAAGTTTGACTTTTTAGAATTTGACCTCGGATTGGATTTTCGATCGTTCCACTAGCTCCATTGGGTGATTTTGGACTTAGGGGCGCATTCGAATTGTGATTTGGAGGTACGTAGTACAATTTGAAAAGTTTTACCGGGAGTGAACTTTTTTATATCGGGATTGGATTCCGATTCCGAAAGTTGGAGCTGGTCCATAATATTAGATGTGACTTGTCTGCAAAATTTGAGGCCAGTCGGACATGCTTGGATAGGTTTCGGCATCGCTTGTGGAAGTTTGAAGTTTCAAGTTCATTGATTTCGAATTGAGGTGTAATTCGTCGTGTTGATGTTGTTATGTATGTTTTGGGGCCTCAAATAGGTCTGTATTATGATATGAGACTTGTTTGTACGTTCGAACAAAGGTCCTGAGAGGTTCGGGTATGTTTCAGATAGGTTTGGGTTGTGCTGCGCTTGTTTTTTTATGTTTCGACGTTGTTTTTCAAGCATAAATGGTACTACATTAAGCAAAGGAGTTCCAATTTCAATTTTTATTGAAGCATTAGATCTGTATTGTAATTATGGAGCCATAGAAAAAAGAATCATCAAATTTGGACATCATATAAAGATTTTATTTTCATTTTACTAAAAATTGGGTTGCCATATTTTCAAATTAATTACGAAATAGCCACTGAATTCGTATTTAAAAATCTGCACTATTATCAAATATTAAAACCAACATATCTCCTAAAATATAAGGTCAAATGGAGTGATTCAAGAGTCGATCCTGACTAAAACTTTACAATAAATCTATTGGAGGCATCAAAAATGAATTTCGAGATCATTTAGCATAAGAATCGAGGCAGAATAGATGACACAAAAATAGATAAAATAAGGGTTTGTTTATTTTGTCATATTTTGAGTTGGGGAGCTTGAATTTGGATGACTTTAGAGGTGATTTTCACCATATGTATTGGGTTATGCGTTCTCTACTCGATTTTAATTATATTTCATGAATCTATCTTTGTTTTTAGCATTTGATTGATGATTTCAAAATAAAATTTGGGGTTTTGCCTAAAGTTTCATAAAGTAAATTTTTAAGTTTTGAATATCGATTTGTAGTCAGAATTAGATGAAACTAGTATGGTTAAACGCATAACTAAATGGGTTGTTGGATTTTGAAAGTTTTGTTGCTTTCGAGATGCGGGCCCAGGTTGGATTTTTGGCTGATTTTGGATTTTTTATTAAAGATTCAACCTTTTTTATTGGAATTGGTTGTTTTAGTATTGTTTGATGTACTTGAGTTATCTTTAGTTAGTTTCGAGTTGCTTGGAGGTCGAAACGCACGAGATGGCATTTTTGGAACATCACTTGGCTTGCTCGGTATTGGAATTGGCTTATTTGAGGTAAGTAATGATTGTAAATCTAGTCTTGAGGGTATGAAACTCCGAATTTCACATAGTTTTACTATTTTAAGGTGACACACATGCTAGGTGATGGGCGTGTGGTCATGCACCATTTGGGATTGTGACTTGGTCCGTCCCGTAGCAACTAGAAAGTTGCATATTTGACTTAAATTATATAATACTTATGTGCTTTAGAAACAATTTCCTTTAAATTAGGTTGAATCCCGTATTTGGGACTTGTGCCAGAGTTATTTGGACCTTTAGGGGATTTTTCTTATTATCCTCTCACCATTTTTGATTTAAGATCTATACTCAGTCATGCTGTATTTACTGATCATAACTCAGTCTTTATTACACCGTTTTGATGCATAAACTGATATTTTGGGCTTACCATCGTGGTTTACTGATAGCCCGAGTGGCTTGAGAGGTTTTTGATTGAGTGAGACCTAGGGCCTGTGTTGTGAGGATATTATGGGATGGGACTGTATGCCGCAACATGTAGTTATTGATTCATGATTTTTGTGAGGTCGTGGGTATGATTGATTTATTCCACGAGGTGACTTGTTATGAGGCCGAGTGCTTGATTGATTTATGTCACGAGGTGGCTTGTTATAGCAATTGGGCTATAGGAGCCCATTCGGAGTCTGTACACCCCCAGTAAACGCGGGTACCCTGAGTGAGTGATATAATGTTTTATTCGATGGGCTATTTTTGATTCATGTTGTGCCCGAGGGGCTGTTTACAAGTGAATGTGATGTAATTCCTGGGGGGGGGGGGGGGGATGTATAAGAGTGACTGTGAGGTTTGCCCGAGGGGCTATTTATGATTCATGTTTACTTGAAGGGCTGTTCACGAGTGATGTTCGCCGAGGGGCTGTTTTTGATTTATGTTGCCCGAGGGGCTGCATATGAGTGAGGTTTGCCTGAGAGGATGTTCATGTTTTCATCATTCTTACTCATTGTTTCATCACTTCGTTGAAAACCGTTGAAAGATATTTTAAACGGGTTTACTGGAACTTGATTTAAATGAGCTAAGTTGATTCAAAATCATGATTTTAAAAGCCTACTATATTTTACTAAGATTTCATGATAACTGTATATGTTGTATTGCTCCTCACTACTGCTCAGTCTCTATTTACTTTTATTGCTTACTGAGTTGGCGTACTCACATTACTCCCTACACCGTATGTGTAGATCTGGGTATTTTTGAAACCCGATGGCGGGCATTGATTACTCAGTGACAGGTCCATCGGAGTTAGTAAGGTAGGTACCTGGCGATCGCAACCCTACTTTTCTCCCTCCTTATCCTCCCTTAGTTGTATTCAGTTATTTCCAGGCTATGTTATTCTTGATGTTGTCAGACGGTTGTAGTAGATGCTCATGACTAGTGACACCTTAATGTGGGGCTTTCTATCCGCACTGTTATTTTAATTTAAATCTCCTTATGCAAGTTTATTGTTAAATAGCTTTGGTTTTGTCTAAAAATAAAAAATATTGATTGGTTTTAATAGTATATTGGTTTGCCTAGTATTACATTGAACGCCATCACAATAAGATTAGTTTTAGGTCGTGACAATTTAAGACGAAAAAGTAAGTAACTACTAAACACTCGGTGTAAGTAAAGTTACACCTTCATATAACTTCAAACTAATTTTGACGGTGGTTTTGGAGTTTGAACTATAGCCACAGCCACATATTTGCAGAACTAACCTCTCGGGGAAATAACTAGACATTGCCACCTGTTTAAAATAATTTATTCTTCTTGAAGACTTGTTCAATTGAAAATAATAGAAGCTAAAATTCGTTTTCCATCCAACTTTCTCATTAAACTACTTAACTATATGTTCAAATTTTTTCCATAACAATTTCTTTCTTTCCGATATTTTTTTATTACTATAGAAAAGTACAGTTATATAAAATATATATTATAACATAACATAAAAATTAATTTTAAAAATAGTTGTGTGCCATCTTATATTTTAAAACCAAACTCTGCACTTTGAAGCCTTAAATACCTCATTTTATCCTTCTTCGATTTGCATTCGTAGTTCGAGTATTTTCGCGGAAAGCTTTTATATTGAAAATCGAGAAAAATGTGAAAATGTTGCATTAAAATCCATTTGAGTTGACTTCGGTCAGCATTTTGAGCAAAAATATTCGGATTCGTATTTTGACGGTCTCGGAGGGTCCGTATCGTGATTTAGAACTTAGGCGTATGCCCGAAATCGAGTTCGGAAGTCCCTGGCTCGAGTTATCGCACTTTGTTGAAATTTGAAAATTTAAAAGCTTAATGACTTTGAAAGTTTGACCAATGTTTGGCTTTATTGATATCGAGTCCATATTTTGGTTTTGAAATCTAATATACGTCCATTACTATATTTATGACTTGTTTGTCAAATTTGGTGAGAAACGGAGTTGGTTTGACGTAATTCGAATATCCAATTGTGAAAATAGAAGTTCATGAGTTTTCGTCAAAATTTCCTTTGATTTGATTCTCAATTCGTAGTTGTAGGTGTTATTTTAACGATTTGATCGCGCGAGCAAGTTCGTATGATATTTTTAGACTAGTGTACATAGTTGGTTTAGAATCCCGAGGTCTCGTGTGAGTTTCGGATAGGCTACAGAGTAAATTTTGGACTTAGAAACATGCTGGTGTGTTCCAGTTCTGGTGCACACCTCAGACCTCGCAATTGCGAGGTCAGTCTTCGCATTTGCGACCTCTGATAGGTTCGCATTTGCAAGCAGCTCCTTGCATTTGCAAAGAGTAGTTGGGGCACCTCAAGTTCACATTTGCGAACAAGATTTTGCATTTGCAAAGTGGGGCATAGGGTACAGTGATCGCAATTGCGATCAAAAGGCCGCATTTGCGGGCGATCGATGTTCATATTTGCGAATGAGTTATCGAAAAAGTGATGACAACAGAAATGAGAGAACTTCACATTTGTGGGGCTCATATTTACAAACCCCAGGTCATAAATGCGACATCTGCGGTTGATCAAATAGCTGAGAAATAGGATTTTTGTTCATTCTTTAAATTTTCAAATTAAAAAACCCTAGAAACGATTTTCCGCATCACCCTTATTGCCCAAATCATTGGTAAGTGACTCTAATCTATTTTCTTTCAATCTTTCATTACATGTCCTAAGATTTCAACCTAAAATCTAGTATTTTCATGGTGGAAATTGGGGGTTTGGGTAGAATTAGAAATTTTTATAAAATTGGGATTTAGACCTCAAATTGAGGTCGAATTCCAAAACAAATTACATAACCAGGCTCAGGGGTGAATGGGTAATCAGGTTTTGGTCTGAATTCGGGTTTGGACGAAACGAGTCCAGGAGTTGATTTGGGTTGATTTTTTTATTAATAACCTAAATTGAATCCTTTGCAATCGTGGGTAGTTCCTAAGGCTTATAGCCCGTTTGGCCAGGCCGCAAAAATCAGTTCATTTTGAGAAGTGCTTTTTTTTTAAAAGTGCTTTTATCAAAAGTACTTAGGTGAAAAACAGTTTGTGTTTTGCTAATTATATTGGAAAGCACTTCTGAGCAGCAATTAGTGTTTGACCAAGCTGTAAAAAGCTGCTTCTAAGTGTATTTTTCTCAAAAGTGTTTCTAAAAAAAGTGCTTTTGGAGAGAAGCTACTTTTTTCTGCTTCTGCTTCTCTTCAAAAGCACTTTTTTTCCTTTCAAAAGCTTGGCCAAACACCTCAATTTTTGGCCAAAAGAGCTTTTGGCAAAAAAAAAGCACTTTTGGCCAAAAAGAAGCTTGGCCAAACAGGCTATTAATTTGAATCGTTTGGTTGGTAATTTGTTAGATTCTATTGATTCGGAGGTTTGTTTGAAAGGCAAAGCTGTGGTTGAACTTTTAATTGATCCTTTGAGTGAGGTAAGTATCGTGGTTAACCTTGACTTGAGGGATTAAGACTTGTTTGTTTATTTGCTACATATTTAGATGTTGCGTACAACGTATATGTGAGGTGATGATTGCTTATGAATTGTTATTGGGTTAAAGCATGTGGATGGGGTTGTTCCTTGTAATTTTTGCTTACTTTCATCATGTATCCATGCTCATGCTAGTTACTTCTTAAATTGATATTCTTACCATGTTTATGCCCTTTTGTGATAATTGAGTGTCATGCCCCTTTTTTAACAAACCTAACTAACCCTTTTAAATTAATAAAAGGATTTAGTAAAACCCAAAAGGATTTTCAATTAGAAAGTGACAAAGATTGTGTTCAAAAAGAAATAACTCAGAGTCGTCAACTGACTTTGATTTCGGTGTATCAGGTTACCGTTTTTTTAAAATAATTTTTTCTTTAAAATATTTTGGTCTCCAAAACTAAGTTTACACCAGAGATTCGGGTAAGGGGGTTCATTTGACTCAGGGAGAAGGTGTTGGGCATTCCCCAAGTCCCATAACTAGTACGGTTGCATACTTGATCTAGTTGGCTTTTAAAATATTCAAGTTGAGGTGAAATCACATAAAAGCAAAATAAACACACACGATGCTCGAGGTTATCCCCACCTAATAAAAGAAAAAATAAAGATAAAAATAAAAATAAAATACTACGAGTTCTACTATCGATCTTCAAGTACAAATACTTTGGGGCATATCCCGGAATAAAATACATATAAATCCTTCGGAGCATTTCCTGGATAAATTTAACTAAGAGAACGATCTCTTGCCTTAAAACCAATAAAAATCGTAAGGCTTGCCTACACAATGTGATCGGCCCAAGTATGCTCCTAGTAAACAATATCAGCAATAAAGAAAATAAAAGGAACTAAATAAAAGAACTACGTAAAAGAACAGTTCAATTCATGCTCATGCTTTGTTTTTAAGTTTTTATTCTTATTAAGCCGAGCCCGATACGTAAAGCATGGAACAAATTAATTGCTAATAAGCTTTGGCCTTTCTACCACTCCCCACGACCCAACAATCCAAAATAATACAGTAAAACCAGACAAAATAGGCAATCATACATACTACGAGACAACAAGTTAAGGAAGGGAAAGAAAAATCAAGTGACACTAACAAATTTGTTTCAATTGAACACTCGTGCCAAACCTATTGTACTAATTCACACCAGAAGGTTACAGAATATTGATTCCTTTGGTTTGCAATCACCTAATTCAGCGTCTATGCACACGAATCTCAATCAGAAAGCAAATAAACACCCACTGATTTCATATCCATTTCCTACTTTGCGATTTCACAAATTATACTAAGTTTGATTGGGATTCCATAGAATCAAGATGACAGATGCACGCCTATTCAAATTAGCAGCAATAAGCTCGCATGCTTGAAAATCTGACATTGCAAGTTACTGCTGATGGAATGTAAAGCTAGCATCATACAAGGAAAGTGCTTCAGAATGAAAATTTTAAGTAAGCATGATGATGAGAAAGATTACTGATCAACAGAATTGACTTAAGTCAAGTGTCCATGTTCAAACTCAAGTAAACCATCGAAATAAACTAGAGAGCAAGGAATCAATAATTGAAACGGAACATAGTGTTAGATGCTTTTCCAAACAGAAAGGAAAATGACTACCAACGGGCATATAATCCCGAACTAGCTGGATGATTCCATGTATATTCAACTAACTATAAAATGCAAAGAGCTCCCCGTTACGCACAAGAATACCTTTCATGGAGGGACTGGTCTAAGTGTGCGAATCAGGAATGCTGCTAATCAGTGAACTTATTAAGCTAATTAGAATCAGATCATCATTCAATTAGCCTTAAGTGTGTGCCAACATGTGAATTATAGAGGAGCTAACAAAGACGAGCAAAATTAACGATAAGCCATAACGCCAGCGAGTGAAATGCAACATGACAGGAAGAATAACTCAACTCTAGGCATGATTCACTTATTTTCATATGCTCATTTGCATAACAAAACAAACAGCCCGAGTACTCAAAGAAGACGATCAAGATAACAATAACTCATATTAGTATGGATAATTTCATGATTGATCGAATATTAGAATAAACAGATTGAAACCAAGCAGTTTTGAGAAGAAACGACACTCCAAAACAATTAATGAGCTAAGTTTGACCCCAAAAATTCATTCCAATCGACTCTCAATCAGTTGCCTCTGAACCAAACCTCAAACATCTCCATATCCGGCAAACCTAAGGCTCCTATCATATTTTCGATCACACTACTGATAAGAATGGACCTTGTGCCTAACTCAACCCCAAAAGCTAGCTTATGAGGTGAGGATTGCCCAAGTCATATAGGAGACCAAGGACCTCAAATCCCTCCGATGTGGGACAACTTATCACCCCCCTCACGCCCAGATCTCTGGAGCATGGACAACATAAATGGGGGCCCAACATCGGTAACAATAATTGGGATGAGCCTGGCTCTGATACCATGAAAACATGGAGAATCGAAGATGGAGAGAAAGAGAGAAATTTTCATTTTCTTCATAGAACCCTCTAGAACAACCAAACGAGTTTTGTTTTTCTGTCTCTAATTAGAAGCCTCTAGAAGGCAATATAACTGACCCTAATACATTGGGTCAACCCAATGAAACGGAATGGGCTAAACAGGCCCAAAAATGAAAAGTAGCCCAATATACAATATATATATACAATATACAATAAAAATACAATAAAATAAAACACAAATCAATGCATGTGTTTAGGCTTAGATGCTAAGTAGTTTTTAGCTCAATACCCCCCTCAAGTTGGAGAGGGAGACCACCTTCAACTTGGCCAAAAGATGATGATGAACAGTGCCAGTCAAAGGCTTGGTGAGGACATCAGCTAACTGGTGAGAAGTGGAGACATGAGAGAGAGAAATCAGCCCATCATTCAGCTTGGTACGAACAAAATGACAATCGACCTCAATATGCTTGGTCCGCTCATGAAAGACTGGATTCTTTGCTATATGTAGAGCAGCTTGGTTATCACAAGAAACAGAAAAGGGAAGGGACACAAAAACACCAAGGTAAGTGAGTAGTCTAGAAATCCAAGATAATTCAGCAACCACCTTGCTAAGTGCCATGTATTCTGCTTCAGCAGAGGATAAAGAGACCACTGGCTGTTTTTTGGACTTCCAACTTACCAGGCTGCCACCCAAAAGCACATAGAAACCAGTAACAGACCTGCGAGTGTCAGGACAAGCTGCCCAATCACTGTCTGAAAAGGCATGTACTGAAAAATCAGGAGTGTCAGAATAGAAAAGCCCCAAATTCATAGTGCCCTTAAGATACCTAAGAACATGCAGGGCATCAATCATGTGAGGGACTCTAAGAGACTTCAAAAATTGACTCAGATGTTGAACAACAAAGCAAATGTCAGGTCTGGTATGTGTCAAAAATAGGAGCTTGCCAACCAAGCTCATGTACTGGTCAGGAGAGGAGAAAAGATCACCAGAATTAGCATGTAACCTCGTATTAAGGTCCAAAGGACAAACCACAAGAAGAAACATCTACACAGTCAAATTGGTGCAACAAATCAGATACAAACTTGTGCTGATTAAGAAGCACTCCACCAGCAACAGTATACACCTCAATGCCCAGAAAATAATGCAAAGGCCCCAGGTCTTTTATCCTGAACTGGTCATCCAGGAAGTGTTTGAGGGCAGAAATTTCAGTAGTATCATCTCCAGTGATAATAATGTCATCCACACACACTGCCAGAACCACAAGACACCCAGGCTGGCCCTTGACAAAAAAAGAGTAGTCATTCATAGAACAGGTATAGCCTCTGGAGTGAGCATGAGACAATTTGGCATACCACTGTCTGGAAGCCTGCCTCAATCCATAAAGGGATTTTTTCAACTTGCACACAATGGGGGCAGAAACAGAGGAATCAGAAGAGGCAGAAACATACAAACCTGGAGGGAGCTTCATATACACCTCCTCATCTAGGTCACCATGCAAGAAGGCATTGTTGACATCAAGTTGAAATAGACCCCAATGATTCTTAACAGCCACAACAATTAAGCATTTAACTGTAGACATTTTAACCACAGGGGAAAAGGTTTCTGTGAAATCAACTCCTTCAATTTGAGTGTCTTCTCTAATAACAAGCCTAGCTTTGCATCTTTCAACACTACCATCAGCCTTATATTTGACTTTATAAACCCATTTGCAGCCTATGGGCTTCTTACCAGAATGGAGGGGAACAATATCCCAAGTATGGTTTGCATCCAATGCCTCAAACTCCTTCATCCAATGCCTCAAACTCCTTTCTCATGGCATCTTGCCAGACTGGGACTGATGCAGCTTGAGAATAATACAGAGGTTCAAATTCCAAAGGAGAAGAAGAGGAAGAAGATCCAGAAAAGGAAGGTAGGTGACAAACATAATCATTGAGATAAGAGGGAGGATTATGTTTCTTTCCAGATCTTCTGTGGCCAGTAGGTGATGTAGAGGAAGAAATAGCAGGAGGAGAAGTATCAGGATTAAAAGTTGGACTGGAAGCAGGATGGTTAAGATCAAAAGGTATTAAGGGAGAAACAGAAGAGGGAACAGAACTAGAATCAGAAGGAAAAGGTGCCGAAGGAGAAGGGAGAGAAGAACAAATTGGAACTGACAGATCTGTCTTTGAATAGGGATGCTCAAGAGAAGGGACAAAAGGAGGTGGAGAAGGAAAAGCAGAAGGACCGGAGGTGGCAGCAGAAGCAGTTGCAAAAGGAAAGCAAGTTTCATGAAATATAACATCCCTGGACACAAAACACCTTTTGGAAGTTAGGTCATACAACCTGTAACCCTTTTTTGGCAAAAGGATATCCTAGAAAAACACATGAAATAGCTCTAGGCTTAAGTTTATCCCTTTGTGGAATTGGGACAGTAGCTAGGAAAAACAGCCAAATGCCCTTAAATGTAAGTAAGTAGGTGCCTTCCCATACAATATTTCATAAGGGGATTCGTTTTGAAGGATCCTGGATGGTATCCTATTAAGCAAGTAGGTAGCAGTCAATAAACAGTCCCCCCAAAAGGGGATGGGTAATTTGGATTGAAAAAGTAAAGCTCTACAAGCTTCAAGAAGTGTCCTATATTTTCTTTCAACAACACCATTTTGTTGAGGAGTGTGGGGACAAGTAGTTTGATGAATAATGCCCTGTTTGTTGAAGAAAGAACTACCATCAAGACTAGACCCTAATTCCAAAGCATTATCACTTCTTATAGTTTGGACAGTAGCACTAAACTGAGTTTTAACCATACACAGATAGGACTTAATCAGGCTGAAAGCATTGCTTTTAGACCCCAGTAGATGTGTCCAGGTTGCTCTAGAAAAATCATCAACTATAGTAAGAAAGTACCTTGAGCCAGAGGAGGTGGGTGTGTGATAAGGACCCAAAGTATCTACATGAATCAATTGGAAAGCTCTACATGTACTGATTGAACTATCAGGGAAAGGAAGCCTGGTTTGCCTAGCCATAGGACAAATAGGACAAGGAAATAGTTGTTTAAAAGCAAGGGAAGATGACAAAGCAGGAATGTGTTTCATGTTTGCAAAAGGGATATGAGCCAGTCTTAAATGCCAAATGTAATTCATGTCATTTGCATCAGTATTATTACAAATGGAACTATTTACATTTAAGGTAAAACAAGAGTCTTATGGCTAGAAGAATAGACATGATTACAAGAATCAGAAAGTGAACATACAGAAGCAGATGAGCAACAATTAAAAGAAGAATGTGAAGGTGGCACCCAAGAAAACTTGTACAGACCAGCCTCCTCTTTACCAAGATCCAGAGGCATCTTCAGAGAAGGGGCCTGTAACATGTGAAGAAAACAGGAAGTTGTAGTAAACAAGACTATACAATGCAATTGTTAGTTTGTGGACAGAAATTAAATTGTGTTTGAAAGAGGGAACAAACAGTACATTATGAAGAGTGATGGATGGAGTTAATGCAAAAGAGCCTGTGGAAGTCACTTTCACTTTGTATCCATTGAGAAGAGTTACAAGATAAGGTACAATTAATGGTATGATGTTAAAGAGTAAGCTTTTATTAGATGTCATATGGTCAGAAGCCCCTGAGTCTATGATCCAGGAGAAAATCAATATGAGTAAGCATATATAGTTTGGAATCAGAAACAGGACTCTCAGCTAGCATTGTACCAGCAAAATTGGCAGCACACATGGAAGGAGGGGCCTGAGCAGTGGAGTCCCCCAACTTAGTCTGTTGTAGCAGAGTCATCAGTTGATCATAATGTTGTCTGCTCAAGCCTGGTATTACAGATCCTTGTCCATCCACATTTGGGACAGAGGAACGACCCTCAGTGGGATTTCCAAGAACATTAGATGTGTATCCTTCAGAAGAGGTGAAGGAGGTGAAATCAGCACCAGTGGTTATATGAGCAGCAGCAGTTCTCTTTCCTTTGTTAAACTTGGTGCTTTGTGGAAACCCATGAAGCTTGTAACACTTATCAATTAAGTGCCCAGAATTCTTGCAATATCTACAGAATAGAGGTCCTCTGGTTTGGTCAAAAGTAACTTTTTGTGTATTCTGTCTGACAGGAGAAGGGCTAAGCAGTGCAACTTGGCTCATTCCAAAAGAAGGTGTAGAATTTTTGTTTGTGTTGACACTGAAAGACATAGAATCAGGATTGAACTGGGAAATAGACTGGAGTTGTCTTTGTTTCTCATCATTGAGGGGTATGTTATAGACACTGTCGAGGGTAGGGGGAGGCTGCATCATCAGCAAGTTGCTCCTTACCCCCATATATGTCTCATTAAGGCCCATGAGGAATTGAAACACCTTATTCTCCACATCCTCATGTATGATGCCATTTTTTGCAGCACATATACACCTTTGGCCATGATTTGTACACACTGCTCCTAGCTCATCCCACAGCCCTTTGAGTTTGTTAAAATATGATGCTATATTTAGAGGTCCTTGAGAAGTGTGAGAGAGTTATCTTTAGAGTTCTAAAATTTTAGTTCTATTAGCTGTACCATATCTGGCTTCGAGTTGTGCCCATATACTCTGTGCAGTCTCAAAATATTGCACACTCTCAGCTATCTGAGGAGACAAAGATGCAGTCAACCGGGAGATTACCATATTATTGCATCTGTCCCATAACTTTTGTTTAGCCAGATTTAGCTGGTCGGGGATAGGTACCATCAACAAAACCAATTTTATTCTTAGCAGACAAGGCCACTATCATTTTCCTCTTCCAACCCCATAACCGCTACCCGAAAAGGGAGTAGGAACAAGTGAAACACCATGAACATCAGAAGAGTAAACAAAGAGAGGGCTCGTAGGATCAATGGGTGAAGCATTATTAGGATTCATATTTATCATCATAAACAAAACAACACTGATGTAGAGAGAGTGATTTAATTTCTGTGAACTACTCGACACACCAGATTTTTCACCAAAAACACATACAAGTTCCTAACGAAAGTGATAATAGGGTTACCCGACTTCTACGCTACCGGAGAAGAACGACCTTCAAATATGCAGAGAAAACCCTAACTCTATTCAGTGCAAATCCAACACTTTTGAATCCGTCGGAATCAAACACGAAAGGTGTCGGAAGTTTACCCTAAACACCAAGCTTGAGAAAACATCAACAAGCGAGACTGAAAAGACTGAAAATATCTCCGATGCACAGTTTAACTGCTGAAATCGCACAAAATCTAGAATCACTGGTGATACCTCAACAGTGCTGGACCGGAACGACGAAGAACAGAGAGGAGGCGTCCAAAAAAACCATGCTCTGGTACCATGATAAGAATGGACCTTGGGCCTAACTCAACCCCAAAAGCTAGCTTATGAGGTGAGGATTTCCCAAGCCATATAAGGAGACCAAGGACCTCAAATCCCTCCGATGTGGGACAACTCAACAATTACTAATGAGAGTGGAAAGGAAAGAAATGAACCTGTTTGAGCCAGAAATTACATTAGTAATAGCAAGAGAAGTCAGTGAGTACAATCTTTTGTGCGAAGGCCGAACACAAAAAAAAACAGCAACACGAACGAACAGAGATGACGAACACAAATCAAAAACTCGAATGGAAAACTCGATATCGGCTCAACCAATCTCCATGTTGAAACCAAAATCAAAAGAAGAAACTAAAACATTTTAGGGATACTTTATGATTTTTCGAAATGGAAACAAGTTCGAACAAAAATCTATACTAAAACTATTTTTGTATTTTGGTTTTTCTGGAAAGCAAACCAAACAAAAAATCTCAAAAGAAACTGAAAAGAACCCCAATTTTCTTCCAATCCGAAATTTCTATCCAAACCCCCCCTCCCCCCTACAATTCTTCTAATTTCTCTATTTTATAGTCCAAAATTGAATAAATGGAGGGTCTTGATTGACAGTGATTCAATCTACGACCTCCATTTATTTGATTCCAACTTAGAAAGCAAGAAAACGCGTCTATAATGATGAGATTCGTTAGGATTTTACTACGTGGAAGATGAAACGAAGGGAAAGGGGGACCATGGGGGACCAGTGATGACGTGGAAGGGATTTTTCGGAGGGTCTAGAGGTGTTGTAGCGGGTGGAAGAGGCGGGAGATGGGGGTGGCACCGTTTAGGTGGTCTCTTGGTTTATTAGGGTGAGGTTTTAGTGTAACATTGGGCTTTTATGTGGTTTTGGAGGATTAATATTGGACCTAGAATTTAGTGGGAATAGAAGTTTCACGACCCTAAACCCACACCCGATCGTGATGGCGCCTCTCGTGAAGACAAGGCCAACCGATACACTTCCAATATAATTTAAGCAGTTAATATAATAAACCAAGGTCTTTAATATAAATAAATCCCGAGAATAACAATATAAGTTGCGGAGAAAAAATAAACCAACGCAGCCCTTCACCAGGGTATCATCAGTCATGAGCATCTATTATGATCCGAATACAGCTAGAGTAAAAAATGTACTAAATACAGTATAATGAAATTGAGAGGGAGAAAAGAAATGCTGTGAACGTTGCGCTGCTACCTTGCTATACTCCAATGACTCTGCCTGTGAGCAACCAATACCCGCTACCGGGTTTAGAAATACCTGAATCTGCACACAAGGTGCAGGGAGTAAAATGAGTATTTCCAACTCAGTGATTAATAATAACAAATGAAAACTAAGTAATGTAAAACCACGTACGGCACAACATTAAGCTACAAGAGGCCTAGGAAATCAGTAATTATAATTAAACAATGAAATTTCATAAACATCTCTTAAACAGTTAACCATATACAGGAAAATAACTAAAAAGTAAACATATAATAACTGCCCCTCAAGCACAGAAACAACAGAGGCAGCCCCTCGGGCAATGTCACAGTAACAATACAATCCCATCGGGCTATATCTCAAATCACAATGGGTACCTGCGCTCACTTGGGTGTACAGACTCCGGAAGGGGCCCCTTACGGCCCAAGCGCAATATAAAGCCAACTCATGGTATCATAAACAGGCTCTCGGCCTCATATCTATATCTCAAGCCACCTCGTGACGTACAATCTTAGGCCCTCGTCCTCATTATCATAATCAGTATATCACTGTTGCGACATGCAGCCCTATCCAAGAGTATCCTCACAACGCAGACCCCAAACTTACTCAGTTAGAATATCATAAGCCCCTCGGGCCATAATAAGTTATGAAGCTCAGCTCAAATACCTTTGAAAATATCATTTAATGTGTTTAAAACAGAATAATGTAGCTTATTCTTCAAAATAGTACAACATAGTATAACTGAGCACTAGTATGAAATCAATCAATGAGGAAAACATCATTTAAAAAACCCCTAAGGGTTCAAACAGCTAGCACAAAGCCCACATATGACATTTAGCTCAAAATATAATAATATCAAACAATTAACTACCAAATACGCAGTAAAATAATCATTTAGGATGAACTACGTCACAATCCCCAGTGGTGATCTACCCACGCTCGTCATCTATCATGTAAATCACCTCAACATAGCCGTACGCTATGAAATTCTGGGGTTTCATGCCCTCAGAACAACATTTAAAATTATTACTCACCTCAATCCGGCCCGAAATTAATCTTGCAAAGCCTTTGCCCTTCGAATCGACTTTCGAGTGCTTCAAATCTACCAAGTTCAGATTTTATCATTAAATTATGCTAAACGAATAAATTCCAATTAAAATATATCGATTTTAAGCACAAAATCCGAAATCGCTCAAAACCCGACCCCTGATACCGCAGCCCTGAACTGGACAAACTTTATAGCAAAATATTTTTCATCATCTCACGAGTCCGTACATATACTCAAAAATCGGAGTTCGTTTGACCCCTCAAATCATCCTTGAAATGTCTCATAATCTCAAGTCCTAACTCCACCTTTTTCTACTGATTTTAATGAATTTACACTGATATTTTCGTTCCTTAATCATAAATAATCAAGTTTAAGGGTCCGAAATCCTTACCTCAATTAAGAACAATGATTTTCTCTCTTCAAAATTGCCTCCAAGCTCTTTTTCTGTTCAAAAATGGTGTAAAAAAGGTTCAAAGTCGCGGAACGTGTCTTTAAAACATTCTGCCCAGCTATTAAGATTCCTTCATCGCAAACACAATCAAAATCTTGCGTTCGCGAAGCACAAAAATTCTGCTGACCAAATCTCTTCTTAGCGAATGCGACCCTACCATCGTAAACGCGATGCCTCACCATACAAACCTATGCGAACACATCCAAGTCTCCCGCGAACGCGATGCTTACAATCCCAACCCTTCACGAACGCGGGACTACCCTTCACGAATACGAAGGAAAAACTTGACGCCTCCCTTCCTGACCCTTCGTGAACGCGAGGTTCCACTCGCAAACGCGAAGACCAAATGTCTACAACTGTTGGAACTCAAAATCTGCAACTTTCTTAACTTTAAAATGATCTGATTGACCACCCGAAACTCACCCGATGCCCCCGAGACCTCGGCCAATGGTACCAACATATCATAATACCTTATTCAAACTTGTCTCAATCATCAAAACACTTCAAAAACATCAAATCACCCAAAACACATCGAGTTCAATCCTAAGGTTCTAAAATCTTTGGCATTCCACTTTTTTGATAAAAAACCCAACCAAACCACGTATGAATGGCATGAATATTTTGCACACACATCCCAAATGACATAATGAAGCTATTGCAACTTCCGAAATTAAATTCTGACCCATTTATCAAAATCTCACCTATCAACAGGAAACACCAAAAACTCAATTTCGCCAATTCATGCCTAAATCTATTACGGACCTCCAAAACACATTGTGATCACGCTCCTAAGTCCCAAATCACCTAACAGAGCTAACCAAATCATAAAAATTTCAATCTGAGATCATATATTAACAAGTCAAATCTTGGTCAAACCTTTCAAATTTCATGCTTCGAAGTGAGAACTGTTCTTCCAAATTCATTCTGATCATCCCGAAACCCAAAAACAATGATTTAGATAAGTCGCAATAATTCGAGGTTAGTCACGACCGAGAGCTGGCGAGAAAAGTGGAAAATCTCAAAACAACCGATCGGGTCATTACATCGTCCCCCACTTAATTATACGTTCATCCTTGAACATGGCCAGAATTGTTCCAAAAGCCAACCAATCGCTGCATAGCCTTACCATGCAAATACCCAGGGGTGATCCCACGTCACCCTATCTCACATAGGTCCGATAACACATTGTTACTGAAATTTCACAATCCAACCTAGCCCATAACCTTAGAACCACATTTCCATTTCTAAAATCACCTATATGATTAGAATCTCACATTTATACTCTGAATAAGCCCGAACAAGTTGTAATAACATATACATGTAACCTCATATGCAATTACATGACATACCACATAGCTCAAACACTTGTAGAAATAACTTCTAATTATATCAGTTGCTTAAAACATCTGAATTTTGATAATAAGCATTTTATCAAATAAAGCCTCATTCCAACACTTCTGTATACTACCAACAATAAATGAAACACATCGGGAGTCGTAACCACTCCACAGATCAACCATTTATGAAGCCACTTCTCCTTTGGCAAGAAGCATAGCAAATTTCTGAGCCGAACCTCGATGTTATCCCCCCAACATGCAAAAATCGAATCTTTTTTATTAATTAATGATCCCAACAATTTTATATAATCCAACACAACCACTCTAGTGACATGACACCTCAATACAGACTAAAGCCGCAACTTGCACAATCTGCGCGCCAATAACAAACAATTCGAGCATACTCAAATTATGCAAATGACTCAAATGAAAGAGCTGTACCGCAAGCTCACCAGTACCTCCACAACACAAGGCTGAGAGCCCGTCTCACATCATAGAAACAAAACACACGAATCTAACCCGAAGGGTCATACCTCTACATAACTTCGTGGCAATGTGCGACCCTATCTAAACACCGATCCACATGAAATATCTCAAGTCATTATGCTCGAAATCGACAACCACGAGCAATTTGATGTCTGGAACCAAAGCAAATCATCATACCCACGATAAAGCAAATAACATACACCACACAAATCCGAAAGGACATAACCGATACGCCATTCACCGAGCAACTCCCAATTACTCTTACCGCTTGACTTCCACTATGAAACCCTAAAAGAACTGCACCATATGTGCCTATAACCAACAAACCATAACGCCTCAAAACATAGAAAGGTACATCATAGATCTCCCCAGATTATTGGTAAGCTCAATAACAATCGAATCAACACATCCCTCAATATTACAGCTCGGAGCCAACCAAGCTAACTCATGTTAGAACAAACATCCATATAGGCCTGCCAATGAACCCCTTATCAAGGGAACCTTAAAACTGCTCCCTCAACTCCTTTAACTCTGCATGTGCCATACGATATAGTGTCCAACATCAAATCAATACCGAAATCAACAACCTTGCCTGGCGGCATGCCCGGCCACAACAACATATTCAAAAAGTCCCTCACCACCGGAACTGAATCAATGGTAGGAGGCTCTACTGATATACTTCACGAAAGCCCAAATAAGGCAGATAATCCTTCCCAACCATATGCTAGGTCTTTGAAATATAAGACCGCCCTACTAAGAACATAATCCCTCGAACCTTGCCACACAATTTGCGGCATTCCTGGCATAGCCAACATCACCGCCAAAGCGCAATAGCTCAGAATGACACAACACTGAAACAACCAATCTATGCCCAATATTACATCCAATATCTAACATACCAAGGAGCAAAATATCCACTCGGGTCTCTAAACCCCGATAGTCACTACATAATGCCGATGCACGCGACCCACAACCACAACATAACTTGTTTATGAGAATTCCCAGTCACCAACTCCATAAAGAACACGACCTGATCCTAATTCTGCTATCCGAAAATACAATACGCCTCTAATAACCAATCATCCATGAGAGGTACTCCTATAATTCTTCTGTGCCACTAAGAAACTCGAATATCAGTAGTCAATCCAACACAAAAGTGCTGCAATACTACCGAAGTACCATCAACTTAATCACATTGCCTTTTTCTGAAACATATACCCTCGTCAAATCACCCCAATTAGCAATACCATTCCCTTAGTCATTTGAAGATTATTTCCATAATCATCTGAAGCTCTTTACTCTAGTTGTCTGAAGCTCATTTCTCTAATTATCTGAATCTGCCCGCTGTCTATGAGTTTTATAACCTTCATTTCAGAACTGAACCGTAACCTTACACACGCAAATATCAATCCTCTATCACATATCGCATATACCATACCATCCTAGGATAAACATGAGGACTCAAATCCTTTCCGAGCCACAAATAGTTACGTCTCAACTAGCCAAGAACTTTCTATTGATCCCATCTAGAAGACAATCACTACCACCCCATGCTCCTCACACTCGTAGAAAATACGCATCCCTAGCTGTGGTTGAAACCATAAAAAACTCTACAAATCCCTTTCTGCGCAAGACCGAACCATTAGCACTGACTCCTTCTAACTCAACCAAGATACAGAAGCCATCAAAACTTAAGAGCGTTGCCCTGTAAACACCTGTAAGAACTCATTACTTCCTAAGCACCCAAAGAACTAACCATTTCCTTACCATGTTGATCTGGCCCGCTACCAAGCTATCTCGTCTATCCAAGTTTCTTCTAATTTACCTTCAACTCGATACTCCTTCTTTCTATAAGACCACAGTTCCTCAACCCAGACTCACCATACGCGACCCAAACATAAAACCACACCGTCCAAGGCTCACAAGCCGCTAGATACTCTCTTAAATACTCCCAAAAGCGCCATGTTCAAAATACCTACTCCGAAAAGACTTCTTGCGGATCTGGAACCATTACCTTCCTAATACTGATATAAGAATCAGCTAATTGATATAGAAATGACACAAGTCTTGACACCTCCAATTCAAACCTCAGTTTCTAGCCAAATTATACACTTGAAAATCTCCAATTATTACATGAAAAACCTTGAATGCATTAGAACCATTCTCTAGAGTCATCTACTCTATTCAAGCTTCAATTAGCCTGATAAAATGAACCGAATAACCCGTACCTCATTAGCACTACGACACTGCAGAACGTAACCTCATCCTAATACAACTAAGAAACTTCCTGCTCTATCAACTAGCATTCCTTACCAACAACAACTCGAGTCATTCCACGATTCTCATACACCCATAAAGCATAACATAACCTTTATTGAAATTTCCTTTACTCGAGCCATAACTGATTCACAAATACACCTTAAACTGGAACCATAATAGCACATAATCGTGCAATCAACAATTTAATAGCAGACTCCCACGCTTGGAACGATGCCGTAGATTAAGATGCACAATAACTCATAATGAATATACTCTATTACTGCCATAATTTTGTAGTGAGGTTAAGCTCAATCCTTCATAAGCTCATGAAACACAGACCATTTGGTACTTAAATCTTCTGCAAATCTCGCATTCACCCTCGTAACAGTCAAGCCCACACTCTTAAGCAATCAAAATTCAATTGCAACACACATATTCATTGGTAAATGAGATCTTCTAACAGCAACATAAGGAGACAACTTAAGAACACTAAGCAGGAGATAACCCACATGCTTTGCCTGCAACTAACATTTCTGTATACCTTTCACCGTCATAAACATTACGCAGACACTTAATCTTCCTAAGTCTGAACTCATACCGCAACATAATATTTACTTTACTCCTAACTAGGAAACATGAAAAGGATTTTCACACACTCATAACTCGGGGCTATAACTCGAATCAAGATGGAAATCAAGCACCTAATAATTCTTCTATCCTCCAGCAGGTCCTTCTCGTCGCTTCTAAATCATATGAATACATATCGCAGTCATATCACACTCATCACGTAACTATGCAACCATCACTCTACTAATAGGGGCACTACCGAATATATAAGTTCAAAAACATGGCTCATATAATCAGCACCTCGGTGCTCAAGCTACAGGTAAAATCCGGCCTCAAGTCTTCCAGACTGGCCCAACATCAACACATAGAGATCACATCTCGCCTCTCGATCGGGGAATCGCACGCCAATAATGCACATCTGATACTGAGCGTTAGTTCGCGTATATGAATGTGTGGAAGGAGTTCAAAATGTTATATTTCAAGGTGAATCAAGGATGCACGATAAGAATTTCAAGAATTTGAAGTTTTTCCTAAAGTTTCTGCAGCCTCTCGAGGATAAATACAGACGTCTCTGTACCGATCTGCGAGACTCTACTAAACATGCTCGTGGCACATGAGACCTATGTAACCTAGACTCTAATACCAACTTGTCACGACCCTAAACCCACACGCGATCGTGATGGCGCCTCCTGTGAAGATAAGGCCATCCGACACACTTCCAATACACTTTAGGCAGTTAATATAATAAACCAAAGACTTCAATATAAATAAATCCCAAGAATAACAATATAAGTAGCAAAAACAAAATAAACTAACATAGCCCTTCATCGGGGAGTCACTAGTCATGAGTATCTACTAAGGTCCGAATACAACTAAAGTAAAAACATGTACTAAATACAGTCTAATGAAATCGAGAGGGAGAAAAGCAGTGATGCGAATGTGAGACAGCTATCTTATTAAACTCTGATGACTCACCCTCTGAGCAACCAATACCCCCTACCGGGTTTGGAAATACCTGAATCTGCATACAAGGTGCAGGGAGTAAAGTGAGTACTTTCAACTCACTAAGTAATAAAATAAATGAAGACTGAGTTATATAAAACCAAATAAGGCTCAACATTAAGCTACAAGAGGCCTAACAAATCAAAAAATATAATTAAACAATGAAATTTCATAAACATATCTTAAACAGTTAACCATATACAGGAAAAACACTAAAAAGTAAACACATAATAACTGCCCCTAGGCACAGTAACAACGAGTCAGCCCCTCGAGCAATGTCACAAAAACAATACCATCCCCTCGGGCTCTATCTCAAATCACAATGGGTACCCGTGCTCACTATGGGTGTACAGACTCCGAGAGGGGCCCCTTACGGCCCAAACACGACATCAAGCCATCTCGTGGCATCATAAACAGATTACCAGTCTCATATCATTATCTCAAGTCACCTCGTGGCATAAAAATCTCAGGTTCTCGGTCTCATTATGATAATCAGTATATCACTTTTGCGGCATGCAGCCCGACCCAAAAATATTCTCACAACATAGGCCCTCGGCCTTACTCAGTTAGAATCTCATAAGCCCCTCAGGGCATAGTAAAATTTGAAGCTTAGCTCAAATACCTTTGAAAATATCATTTAATGTGTTTAAAACAGAATAATGAAGCTGAGTCATTAAAATAGTACAATATAGGTTAACTGAGCACCAGTATGAAATCTATCAGTGAGGAAAATATCATTTAAAAATCCCTTAAGGGTTCAAACAGCTGGCACGAAGCCCACATATGGCACTTAGCCCAAAATATAATAATATCAAACAATTAACTATCAAATACGCAGTAAAATAATCATTCAGGATGGACTAAGTCACAATCTCCAGCAGTTCTCTACCCCACGTTCGTCATCTAGCGTGTAAGTCACCTCAAGATAGTCGTACACTGTGAAATTCCGGAGTTTCATATCCTCATGTAAACATTTAAAATCATTACTCAACTTAATTCCAGAGTTTCATATCCTTATGTCAACATTTAAAATCGTTACTCACCTCAATCCGCGAAATCTAGCTTGCAATGCATTTGTCCTTCGAGTCGACTTTCGAGTGCTCAAAATTTACCAAGTTCAGATTTTTATCATTAAATTATGCTAAACGAATAAATTCCAATTGAAAAATATCGATTTTAAGCACAAAATACGAAATCGCTCAAAACCCGACCCTCGGCCCCGCGTCCTGGAAATGGACAAACTTTACACCAAAATTTTCTTAATCATCTCAAGAGTCCGTACATATAAAGAACTCAAAAATTGAAGTTCTTTTTACCCCTCAAATAATCCCTGAAAGGTCTCATAATCTCAAGCCCTAACTCTACCTTTTCTACTAATTTTCATGAGTTACACTGATATTTTTTCGTTCCTTAATCACGAATAATCAAGTCTTAGGGTCCAAAATCCTTATCTCAATGAAGAACAATGATTTTCTCTCTTCAAAATTGTCTCCAAGCTATTTTTCCGTTCAAAAATGGTGTAAAAAGAGTTCAAAGTCGCAGAACAGGTCTTTAAAAAACTCTCCCCATCTATTAAAATTCATTCACCGCGATCGCAATCAAAGTCTCGCGTTCGCGAAGCACAAAATTCTGCTGACCAAACCTTTTCTTCGCGAACGCGACCCTACCATCGTGAACGCGATGCCTCACCTTACAAACCTACGCGAACGCGTCCAAGCCTCCCACGAACATGATGCTTACAATCCCGGCCCTTCCCGAATGCGGGATTCCCGTTCGTGAACGAGAAGGCCAAACCTGATGCCTCCCTTCCTGACCCGTTACGAATGCGAAGACCAAAATGTCTGCAACTGTTGAAACTCAAAATCTACAACTCTCTTAACTTCAATGGTCTGGTTGACCACCCAAAACCCCCTGAGGCCCCCGAGACTTCAGCCAAAGATACTAACATATCCTAATAACTTAATTCAAACTCATTTCAATCATCAAAATACTTCAAACAACATCAAATCACCCAAAACACATCGAATTCAAGCCTAAGATTCTAAAAAATTTTGCATTCCGCTTTTGATCAAAAACCCAACCAAACCACGCCCGAATGACCTAAAATAACGAAAATACTGCAACTTCCAAAATTTCATTCCGACCCATTTATCAAAATCTCACCTATCAACCAGAAACGCCAAAAACTCAATTTCGCCAATTCAAGCCTAAATCTATTCCGGACCTCCAAAATACATTCCGATAACGCTCCTAAGTCCCTAATCACCTAACGAAGCTAACCATATCAAAAAAATTCTAATCCAAGATCATAAATTAACAAGTCAAATCTTGATCAAACCTTTCAAATTTCAAGCTTCAAGCTTAGAGTGTTCTTCCAAATTCATTCTGATCATCCTGAAAACCAAAACCAACGAGTTATATAAGTTAAAATACATAAGACGAGGTTAGTCATGCACGAGAACTAGCAAGCTGAGTGCAAAATCTCAAATTGACCGGTCGGGTCGTTGCAAGAAGGTTGGAATTTAAAGGGCATTGGGCAGGTTGTGGGTGTTGGGTCGGATATGGCTCAAAAGCTGTGGCTGTTGGGTAAGGGATTGGACTACCTTGATTTGGGCCTTTGGCTGAGTAATGGTTGTCCGATATTGGGCCATTAAAAATTGATTTTTCACAAATTTAAAAGTTGTTAATTAAATTCTTAACCCTCTATACTTCAAAATAATATAAAATTTTTATTAAAACTATTAAAATAAAACCAACTATTGAAAATGAAATTATTTTTTGTATTTTTCAAAGATCATATTAAAATAAGAGTAAAGAAAATATGCTAAAGTCACGGTAAAATTAAAATAATAGCATTATAAAAATATTAATAACCTAAACTAAATAGAAATAAATAAAACATGAAACTATCTTTGTATTTTTAGATTTAAGTTTTGAAACGAAAATAAAAGTGAAATATAAGCCAAATCCTATTAAAATAAAAAAAAAATATTTTAAAATGCTGAGAATACTAATATAACTTGATGATATGGCGGGTCAAAAATTACATGTCTATAGTTGCCCCTCTTTGACGGAAAACACTATGTGTTTTCAGACAAAGCACAACAAGATAGTTTTATGACCTGACCATTATTTAGAAAGAGAAAACTAAAGAAAAGGGAATGGGACCAAACTCTGGTATTTGAGCTTCCTACATATCCTTTGGCTATAAAAGAATCAGGCCACGTGTAGTTCCGAGTGAGAAAAGCGATGAGGTATACCGAGGTGGAGAGGGGGGTGAGTGCCGTCGAGGTTCAAGTCAACAGTTCCTGCCATTACATCGAAAATAAAAAGAAAATTACAGCAAAAGTAAAAGAAAATACGAGAGCCTATCTACTTCTTGTCTTGAATTTTTTTTGAATCTCTACTTGATCTCCAACATGAAACTAAAAAGTGGACCCTGTTCTTCAGGCGGGCTCCTGATGCTTCTTAAATTTGTGAATTGAAAGTAACTCTGAAATTAATTCCCTTGTCTCCGGGTGGACGCCTGATTGCGAAAACTTGAAATGTATTTCCCTTGTTCTCCAGGTGGGCGCCTGATTCCAAAACATGAACTGTATTCCCTTGTTCTCCAGGTGGATGTCTAATTGCTAAAATTTAAATTGTATTCCCTACTTTTCTAGGTGGGTTCCTGATTTCAAACTTGAATTGTATTCCCTTATTTTCTAGGTGGGCACCTGATTGCCAAAACTTGAATTGTATTCCCTTATTATCCAGGTGGGTGCTTGATTGCTAAAAACTTGAACTGTATTTCCTTGTTATTCAAGTGGAAGCCTGATTTTCAAAATTTGAATTGTATTCCCGTGTTATCCAGGTGGGCGTTTGATCTCTAAAACTTGAATTGTATTCCCTTGTTATCCTGGTAGGTGCCTATTTCCAAAAACATGAATTGTATTCCCTTGTTATCCAGGTGGGCGCGTGATTTCTAAAACTTGAATTGTATTCGCTTATTATTCAGGTGAGGGTCAGGTGGGCGACTGATTGCCAAGACTTGAATTGTATTCCCTTGTTATCTAGATGGGTGCCTGATTGCCAAAAACTTGAATTGTATTCCCTTGTTATCCAGGAGGCGCTTGATTGCCAAAAACTTAAATTGTATAACCTTGTTATCCAGGTGGGTTCCTGATTACCAGGAACTTGAATTATATTCCTTTTTTATCCAGGTAGGGGTCTGATTTCCAAAACTTGAATTGTATTCCCCTATTATCCAGGTGGGCACCTAATTGCCAAAACTTGAATTGTATTCCCCTGTTATCCAGGTGGGTGTCTGATTGCCAAAACACGAATTGTATTCCCTTATTCTCCATATGGGAGCCTGTCATTACAACAAAACAGACGAAACGAAAGAAATTTTTCTGCCCCAATTTGGTATCTAGGCGCATATGTGAGTGCTAATCGAATCATGTTACCTAAGAGAGCCCTAAGAATTTAAAAGTTAAATCCCATTATCCAGGAGGGTCCAAAATTCTTCAAATAAAATCTCATCTTAAAAGTGATAACTTCAAAGCTAAATTATATTTCCTAAAGGTAGAGCTTACGCTAAATCTTATTATCTATGAAGGTCTTGAAATTAAAACTAGGTCCCATTATCCAGGAGGGTCCTGAGAGCTTATTAAAATTAGATCCCATTATCCAGGAGGGCCCTAAAAGTTTTAAATTAGATCTCATTATCCATAAGGGTCCTGAAAACTTAAAACTATATCCCATTACTCGGGAGGGTACTGGAAACTTAAAACTAAATCTCATTATTCATGAAGGCCCTAAAAAATTTTAAACTAAATCCCATTATCCAGGAGGGTCCTGAAAATTCTAAAACTAAGTCTCATTATCTAGGAAGGTCCCGAAAACTTAAAACTGAATCCCAATATCCAAGAGGGCCCTGAAATTTTAAATTAAATCTAATTATCTAGGAGAGTCCTGAAAATTTTAAAACTAAATCTCATTATCAAGGAGGGTCCTGAAAACTTAGAAGTAAATCCCATTATTCAGGAGAGTCCTAAAAACATAAAACTAAATCCCACTATTCAGGAGGTCCTGATAACTTAAAACTAAATCTCATTATCCAGAGGGTCCTGAAGACTTAAAACTAAATCCCATTATTCAAAAGGGCCCTGAAAATTTTAAATTAAATCTCATTATCCAGGAGGGTCCTGAAAATTTTAAAAATAAATCTCATTATCCAGGAGGGTTTTAAAAACTTAAAAACTAAATCTCAATATTAAGGAGGGCGCATGAAATTTTAATTAAAACCCATTATACATGAGTGTCCAGAAAATTTTAAAACTAAATCTCATAATCCAGGAGGATCCTGAAAACTTAAAACTTAATCCCATTATCTAGGAGAGACTTGAAAATTTTAAATTAAACCCCATTATCTAGGATGGTCCAGAAAATGTTAAAGCTAAATCTCATTATCAAGGAAGATCCTGAAAACTTAAAACTAAATCCCATTATACGGGAGGGTCCAAAAAACTTTAAACTAAATCTCATTATCCAGTAGGGTCCTGAAAGCTTGAAACTAAATCTCATTACTCAGGAGGGTCCTGAAAATATAAAACTAAATGCCATTGTTTAGGAGGGTCCTGAAAACTTAAAACTAAATCCTCTTATCTTGGAGGGTACTGAAAATTTTAAATTAAATCCAATTATCCAGGAGGGTCCTGAAAATTTAAAACTAAATCTCATTACTCAGGAAGGTCCTGAAAACATGAAACAAAATCTCATTGAACAGGAGGGTCCTGAAAATTTAAAATTAAATCCCATTATCCATGAGGGTCCTGAAAATTTTAAAACTAACTCGCATTATCCAGGAGGTCCTGAAAACTAACTAAATTTCATTATCCAATAGGGTCCTGAAAACTTAAAACTAAATCCCATTATCTAGGAGGGTCCTGAAAACTTAAAATTAAATCTCATTATCCAAGAGGGTCCTGATAATTTTAAAACTAAATCCCATTATCCAGGATGGTCCTAAAAACTTAAAAACTAAATTCCATTATCAATAAGGGCCCTAAAATTTTTAAATTAAATCTCATTATCTAGGAGGGTCCTGAAAATTTTAAAACTAAATCCCATTATCCATGAGGATCCTGAAAATTTTAAATTAAATTCTATTATCCAGTAGGGTCCTGAAAATTTTAAAACTAAATTCCATTATCCATGAGGGTCCTGAAAACTTCAAAACTAAATCTCGTTATTTCGGAGGGCCCTGGAAATTTCAAATTAAATCTCGTTATCCATGAGGAACCTGGAAATTTTAAATTAAATCCCATTATCCAGGAGATTTTTGAAAACTTAAAACTAAATCCCTATATCCAGGAGGGTCCTGAAAATTTAAAACACGAATTCCATTATCCAAGAGGGTCTTGAAAATTTTAAATTAAATCCCATTATCCAGGAAGATCCTGAAAACTTAAACTAACTCCCATTACTAAGGAGGGTCCTGCAAACTTAAAACCTGAATTCCATTATCCAGGAGGGTCCTGTAAATTTTGAATTAAATTTTATTATCCAGGAGGGTCCTGGAAACATAAAACTAAATACCATTATCCAGAAGGGTCTTGAAAACTTGAAAATTAATCTCATTAACCAAGAGGGTCCTAAAAACTTTAAAATAAACCCATTATGCCGGAGGGTCCTGAAAATTTTTAATTTAATCTTATTATCTAGGAGGGCCCTGACAACTTAAAACTAAATCCTGTTACTCAGGAGGGTCCTGAAAACTTAAAACTAAATTCCATTATTTATGAGGGTCCTGAAAAATTTAAATTAAATCCCAACAACATCATTACAATGTGTTTACTTACAACTTTCTACATTTATGCTCTTTACTACTTCTGCAGATTTAAATACTTAAACTAGCATGTTGATTTCTTTTGTTTGTTCTGTTATGAACTCCTCTTCTATATTCCATTATGTGTTTTGAGTTACAGTTTAAAACATGCAATATCCAATTTATTGTCCATGGTTTGAACTTGATCCCTTAGGGGATCCTAACCTCTGAAACAAAGTGTTCTGACAGGCTTGTGAGGTGTGCCAGCATTTCCCATTGCTGGGTATGCCCACTAGCATGTCCTTGCCTCTTTACCACTTCCCCATTTTCTATGCCCTTATGTATATGTATGTGTATTGTTTCCCTTCCCCTTTTTCCTTTTCAGAATTCTGCACTTACGCTATCTCCTAATCTCTAAGTTATGCCCCTCTTTTGTAAGCTTGGGACCTTGAGCTCCCTCTGAATTTGGGCACCTGAGGGCTGTCCCTTCCACACTGCACTATGTCTTAACCCTATTATGCATTTGGGTGTGAGCACTTCACAGAGTCCATATGAGGCTCTTAGGGAACTCTGACACATCCAAATGAGAGAAAGGCTCTGAAACATGATCTTTGGAGTTGGTTTACTTCATAAATCAGATAGGAAGTTTGAATCAAGCTTTCGTTGGTTGTAATTTTCAAAATTCTGATGTATTTTCTTTACTTTATTTTTTTGGACTGTAATAACTTTGTATAAATTCTGGGGATGAATAGTGAAAAGGGGGGGGGGGGGTAACTATGCATGTATATGGGTAGATAACTTGCTTATATGAAATCTCTAACTTCTGAATTTTCATATAGTTACCATGCTTATAAGACTCCTGCATTTTTTATGTAGTTATCATGCCTATAAGACGTATGCCTTTTTTATATAGTTACCATGCCTACAAGATTTCTTCATCTCATTTAACTACCATGTTTATAAGATTTCTGTATCTCATTTAGCTACCATGTTTATAGGGACCCTCCACTTTCATGTAGATACTATGTCTATAGCTCCTGCATACGCACATAGAGAATATGCCTATAGCTCCTTTCTAATTCTTGCACACCCGTTTTTCACTAGGCAAACTTGTCTATAGGTCCTAATAACAAAAGGTAATCAAATAGCACGTAACGCTTGGATAATCACGTTACAGAATCTCTGCACTCTTCTATGTCTAAAACGATATTTTTAAGTTGGCAAACACATAGAAAGCATACCTATAGGACTTCTAATGAATTCTGAATAGCTTCACTCATTTGCAAGTTTGAACTGTCAGTAGTAATGCATTATCAATTGTAGAACTTGTAATCCTTCTATTAAAATTAGCAAACTTTCCTTAAATCAACGTGTAATCAGTTCATACTCTTATTTCTGAAATCTGTAGATATCATGCCTGTAAGTTTTCGTCTATCACTTAGGCAAACCTTAGGGTAAACTTATAAACTAAATCTGATTTTTTTATTAACTACAACCAACAGGCAGGCCTGAGTCAGGCATACTATCTGAACTATGTAATAGATCAGTCTAGCTCAAATCTTTAAGTTTTAATTAGACCTTAAATAATACATGTAAGACATGCTAAACTATGTGTTTTCTTTGGTTTTAAAGGAGGTTTTTCTAAGCCTTGTTATTTGTTTATATGCTCTCCCCCAAACGTGCTATATGTGTTTTGTTTGTCGCCTTAGTATTTTAAACCTTTTGAAACCATAAATAAGCCAATGTCTCCTCCCTTAGGATTAGTAATCCCAAATACCTCCAGGATTGATAGATTTGGGGAGGGTACTAGCATGCAATAGGTAAACGAGACTATTTCGTGCTTTAGTACCTTAAAAGAGTGGGAAAAGATAGATATGGATATGATGACCAGTGCGTTAATACCATGTGTAGCCCCTCTCCGAGGAGTCATTACTGGGTATCCATATTATTAATAAACCTAGGACCCTCCTCCCCCCCCCCCCCCCCCCGTTGCTCTTTGTTTCTTTAAATCTTAAAAAAAATTCTTCTAAATCAACTCTCTCCTATGCCTTCCAACTTTATTTATTTCTAACCTTTATATAAAAATACCCTTTTATGTGATACTCTTACTCGCTCATGTGTTATTTGTATTTAAGTCACAACAATAGCTTGGTCGGGAACCACACTAGTGGATCCTGAAGGGTGCTTAACACCTTCCCATCGGGATAATTTTAAGTCATTACCTAATCTTTGGTTATCCAAATTTAACCTTCCTAGTGTCCTGATGTACTATAATGATTAGGTGGCGACTCTTCAATTATTTTAAATCCAATTCCTAAAAGGGAACGAGTTGTCTTTCCAAATGTCAAAAAACAAATTTTGCGAGAAAAAGGGGACGCGATAATGATAAATGTGTTAGAACTGAATCTGTTGGCTTTCTAGCATTCTAAGAGTTAGGCGTCATCACGATCCTGACGGGAAAAATTCGGGTCGTAACAAAGAGTGTTTGATTAGGTTTGGTTTGAATCACAAATAAGCCGGGATTTGGGGAAAAATTGAAAAAGGTGGATTTAGGTTGTCTTTTTTCCAGTTCTTCAATCTAAAAATTAAAGAGGTCTAGAGGTTTTTGATGGAAACGGTTAAGGGATTCAGCGAAAGAAGATGGTGGAGATTATTTGGTGAAAGTTTGGGTTAGAGTTATCTCGCTGCCGTGGGGCGATTTCCAGCGGGCTCTAAGGCTGAGGGTGAGAGAGGGAGATGAAGGGGTCTGGGCTGGGTCTTTAGGGTTTTGGGGGTAGCTGGGTTCGGACCTTAATAAGGAATGGAGTGGCTAGTTCTTAGCTGTTAGATCATATTTGATCAACGACTGGGTATCGCTGGGGGAGGAGGAGGAGGAAGGGGGGTCATTTGGGTGTGGGGGAGACCGGATCGGGTCCAGGATATGGAGATTGAGCTGGGGTTGGTTTGAGAGAATTAGGGAATAATTAGGTCAATGCAAGCTAGTTTTTGCCCAATCAGGAATTAAACAAAGCTTTCTCTTTTTGCTATCTTTGTCTTGATTTTTAACCTAATAAAGTTAATTAAAATCCTAAATCAAATCAAAATTGCAGAATTAGATTAATTATCTATTACTAATATTAAAATGATTAATTAACATAAAATTAAAGAAAGGAAAATACCAATTTTAAAACTAGAAGCTAAGTATGTAAAATGACAATTTCTTTTATTTAATAATGAAATTAGCTCATGTATTTAAATCTTAAATGCAATTAAGACCTAAAATGCTATGCAATAAATATTTAAGATATTTTTGGTATTTTTCTGTGATTCAAAATATTAAATATGCAACTAAATGCAAACAACAATTAGCAAGAAATTCTAAGAGATTCTAAAAAATTAAAATAATTAGACAATTCTATTTTTGTGAATTTGTAGAAGTATTTTTAGTCGGCAAAAATCACGTGCTCACAATTAGTATATTTTAACATGTTATAGCATAACTGGAGTATCATTTTTAGATCTGAATATACATGTAGTTTAGCATATGATTAATTAAATTTACACGTTATAACGTAATATTATATAGTTGTTTATATCCAAACCTAATATTAAAAAATAATAATGAGCATCATATCTAGGGCTTAAACAAGCATTTAGTTTAGTGTGATAACCAAGTTGACAACTATATAGTTTATGACAAATGGTTACATCAGCTGTTATCTACATTCTGCAACAAATAAAAATTAGATAACTACATCAGAATTCAGAAGTAGAAGAAAACAAAGAAAAATATTAAATGTAGGTCCAATTATAATCGTCACTTAATCGTTTTATTCTTTGGAAAAAGACAATGATAAAGGATCCATCAATGATTATAACATATCTTTTGATAAGAAAATATGGATCGGTCAAAAATTAAGGTATAAAGTTAATAGGAAATCGTGTGTCTCCTTTGTACCTACGAATAATATCACGGCTAATCTTGTATTTTCTTTTTTACTTTCAAATTTCCATCATTATCTGATAATTCTTTCGTATCAATTTTCTAGTTATTTTGTTGTTGCTGCTTGTTGCTACCCCTTCTTTTTTTTAATGTTTTCTTGAATCAAATTTTTATCAAAAATATCTACTCGACATTTTCAAAGTAGGAGTAAGGTTACGTATACACTATTCTCCTCAAATTCCTATTGTATAATTACACTAAATTTATTATAGATGTTATATATGGAGAGCCGTGAGAATATTTCTTTGACCCTAATTTTTGTATATGCGTTATTTAAATTATTAATAATTATGACTTATAGTAATTTTTATCTAATTCTTAAATATATAACTTTGATGGTTTTTTTTTTGTTTTGTTTTTTTGAGATTTCATATCCAAATTCACGCCGTAAATCAGATCGTTTGACCCTCGTAATCCAATTGCATCACATAAAAGAAATAAAGTGGGAGTAATATATTTGCAACTTAAAGTTCGACTTTACGCATAGCTTTAGCAAATTGAATATTTAATTTCATACATATCATATATAAGGTGTTATTACTCTATTTATATTTAAAACTATTTGTGTTAAGGAATGGTCAAATATAGGAGATTAAGATTGTAAAGATTATGTGGATACGTTTATATTTAATAATGGAAGGTAAACTCCAATAAATTTTTTCCCGAACCACTCTTACTTTATATGTGACGATGGCCATCTCAAATTAAAGATATCGACTAATTGCAATTTAAAACACTTTTCTCAAAGGGTTTCACTTTTGGACAATTGGACTTATGATTATGATTAATAGCCCTCCTTCAATTTTAAAAGTATTTTTTCTTTAAAAAAATGTTTTTTTAGAAAATGTTGAAGTGTTTGGCCAGACTTTTGGAAGGAAAAAAAAAGTGTTTTTCAAGAGAAACAAAAGCAATTTTGGAGAAGCAGAAAAAAGTTGTTTCTCTCCCAAAACACTTTTTTGAAAAACACTTTTGAGAAAAATACACTAAGAAGCAGTTTTTAAAAGCATGGTCAAACACTAATCGTTATCCAAAAATACATTTCAAATTAATTAGTCAAACACAAACTGCTTCTTACAAAAAATACTTTTGAGAAAATCACTTTTAATGACAAAAAATACTTCTCAAAATAAACTGATTTTTACGACGGGCAATGAGTTTCTATCCCTATACTATAATTGGGGATATCCGGGCCATTCAGGGTCAAGTGAGGATTAGATCGGATCGGATTTAGCACATTTTGAATTTAGATTTCGGATCAAAATTCAAATTCGATTTGAATTGTATCGAATCGGATCGAATTTTAAAGTTTGAATCGGATCGAATTTCATATCGTATTATTATGCCTCAAAGTTAAATTAGTATGTATATTTTCTTTGTAAAATAGGCAACACATTAAGAAAAATTTATGTTTATGCAATTATAAGAGTAATATGGTACCAATATAGCTAAATCTAGCAATTATAAAGGTAATACATGGAGGTTGATATAAAGAACGTACTGATTATGCGAAATTAAAGTATAGTATATATATGTTCAAATAATTTCGGATTTCCAATCGGATCGAATTAAAATATATTAATCCGAATCCGATCTGAAAATCGAAATATTAATAAATACAATCTAAAATTTAAAATCCAAAATTAAAATGGATAGATTTGGAATTCGAATATCTCATCCGAATGACAGCACTATGATTAACGTATCTGTCCGATAGAGGGATAATTTTAAGAAATTCATAACATATGCTTTTAAAATATTATACTTGCTAGCCTTATTATTTGAACACACTTAATAAGTTTTTTTGGAAGTGTAGGGTCTACTTCAACTTGTTGGTTAAGGAAGGTTTTCTTCCTCTAAGGTATAATAGTAGTTGTCCCTATTTAGGTGGCAATTGTTTATGTCATTACCTACTTCTCCCCAAAGATTTTTAGCTACACTACACCAAAGAAAAATGTGGACAATGGACTCCCTCCCCTTACGGCAGATCGTGCAGTGGTCGTTAATATTCATAAGCGAGCTAGGTATATGATTTAATTCTTATATTTAGATAGTGTTTGGTTAAGCTTTGACCGGGTTATAAGTATTTTTCGAGTTATCTACGTATTAGGCAAAGTTAAAAGTGCTTATAAACCAAAATAAGTCAAAAGCCATTAGGTGGTGTTACGACTCGGATTTTCCATCTTAAAAATCGTGATGGCGTCTACTCGTAGAAGCTAGGCAAGCCACGAAATATAGAAATTCTAATTTATTCATTTTTAATCCATTTTAGCAACTTAAATTAATATGTGGTTAATATTAAAATAATAGCGGAAGATGAAATCAAGTGGAAGACTTAATCAAATTAAATACCCAAAAATCAGTACTAGATGCCAATATATGTCTCAACTTAGAAACCGGTGTCACAATATCCACGGACTGTCTATGAGTGCTACATATAATGTCTGGAAAAGGAAATACAGTTTGTCTTGGAAACAAGTGAAAACAGAACATATAAATAGATAAAAGAAAATGCCGGGCCTGCAGACACCTGCAGGACTACTTCGGGCTCTCTGGCCGGACTGAAGGCTGGCTCCCCGGGTGCTACTGTCCAAATGCTGCTCTGGCATTTGCACATTGTGCAGGGTATAATATCAGCACAACCGACCCTATGTGTTGTTAAATGCATGACCTAACTCCGACGAGGTAGTGGCGAGGCTAGGACCAGACTCCAGATAAACCTGTGTTATTGTATAATATACCGCAAAAAAACAGGAATAAGCAAGTTAAATTGGGGGGGGGGGGGGGTACATGCTACGGGGAAGATGTCAGATCCAGCAGGAACTTAAGAGAAATATGAGAGGACAACTCAGAATCTACAACAAATTAATAATAATATTGTTGCGGTGTGCAACTCGATCCCTTATCATTTAACTCTGTTGCAGCGTGCAACCCGATCCAATATAATATTTGTTGTGGCGATCCAATATAACATTTGGTATAGCGTGCAACCCGATCCAATATAATATTTGTTGCGACCTACAACCCGATTCAATATAATATTTGTTGCGGCATGCAACCCGATTCATATTTAGTATTATTGAGGCGTGTAACACGATCCATCTTTAGTATTCGCCTTTAGCAACAATCATACCAAGGGTCCCGGCAAGGGATCAACAATAAACTACACTATCCCGGCAAGGAATTCAACAGTAAAAGTAAATACGTACCGTCAAGGGAGAATCAGATATAACCAATCTAAACTCAATTTCTACTCATCTCAGCTAACACTAATGCTCAACCATAAGTAATTTTCGCGAAAGCAAACTTAATTCTTGCCCAACATCGAGAATAATCAATTAAAGCATCCACAGTATCATTTAAGTACACAACAAATTTTCAATTTAAGAATCACGATCATGCTCGATATAACGTATAGATACTCGTCACCATGCCTATACGTCGTACTCAACAAGAAGGTAGTAGCAAATAGGACTCAACTCCCAATCCCTCAAGCTAAGGTTAGACCGAACACTTACCTTGAACTTCCGCGGCCATCTCAAGCCTCAAACACCGCTTTTTCTTTCGAATTTGGCTCCAACTCAATCGTATCTATACATAATCGACTTAATAACATCAATTAATGCTCAACAATCCAATTCCAACACTTAATTATAGTTTTCTATTTATTCTTTCCAAAAAAGTTAAAAATTGACTCCATGCCCGCTTGGTCGAAACACGAGGTTACTAGTCCGAATATATAATTTGTTTTGAAATTCGATCCCTAAATGAGGTCAAATTCCCAAATAATCAAAAAAAAATCTCACTCTACCTAGTTCCCTAATTTTCTACCTAAATTCCATAATTTAAGCCTAGAAATCAAATGGTAATGATTAAAATGGAAGAAAACAAGCTTAGGATTACATACCTATGAAGTTATGGTGAAGTTTCTCTTCAAAAATCGGCCCAAGAGGTGTGGAGAAAGAGAAGTTATGAAATTTTATGAAAATCCCGTATGACTACTGTTCTAGACTTTTAAGAATAACCTGGGCGGATTTTGACCTATGCGATCGCGGACAAGGGATTGCGATCGCACAGGGTAAAGGAGGTTGAGTACTTCGATCGCAGACAATACTATGCGATCGCATAGAAGAAAGTGAAGGCTGGGGTTAACACATTGCGATCGCGGTAGAAACAGTGCAATCGCATAGAAAAAAATGGACCTCTTAGATTTAATTCTACGTGATCACAGAAGGATGTATGCGATCGCATAGCACAAAATAGAATCCCTGAAAATTACACTATGCTATTGCGGACTTAGCTATGCGATCGCATATCACAAATACCTGGACACCAGCAGACAGCAGATTTTGCAATTTCCTAAATCCAAAAACACTTCGACGCATGTTCGAAACTCCCCCGAGCCTTCGAGGCTCCAAACCAAACATACGTACTAACTTAAAAATATCATACAAACTTATTGGCGTGATCAAATCACTAAAATAGCATCATGGAACATCGAATTAAAACTCAAGATCAATGAAACATTTCAAAACTTCTTAAAACATCAAACTTTGCATTTAAGGTCCGAATTACATCAAACGGATTTCGTTTCTCACCAATATTCCACAAAATCATCTTAAATCATATATATGACCTGCATCGGGTGTCAGAACCAAGATATGGGCATGATACCCTCGAGTTTTAATCAAATTTTATTTTCAAATATAATTTTCTGTAAAAATTTATTTCTAGGACTTGGGATCTCGGAATTAGATTCCGGACATACGTCCAAATCTCATATTTTCCTACGGACCCTCCGGGACCGTCACATTACGGGTATCCCTACGTCAAACCTATTTCTTCACTACCTCACATATTGATTCGAACCTAAACCCTTTACCTTTTCAAGTCTGCAATTCTCACTAATATTTGAGGAGAAAATTCTTCATTTCGTTGCATATTTTTATTTATGTAAACAGCAGTATCCTCCATGGTGAATCCTATACTTTCGACACGTGAATGTTTTAATTTATGTTGTCACAAACAATACGCATTAAGTGATTGTTTTTTCTCTTCAAATGTTTGTCCTATTTAAGTTTATTTTTCTACTGAAATTTTTTGGTCAATTTATTAATTTTTATTATATAACTTATGATTATATGTTTATCATAAAAATTATCTTATCTAATCACGGTTATATTTAAAATAAAATAACAAATAGAATATTTTATATTTGAATCGATCTTAAATTTAAAATTTTGAAGAAATTACATCCTTATAAGTGTAAATAGTTCTGAGGTTATTTATGTCATTTTAGCAGAAAAAGAGCCTATCGGCATTTTTTATTAAACATTGCAGCAGCTTATTATCAATTTCAGCACTTGCATCCAATATAACTGTTTATTTATTAAATGAGTTTCAACATTTAAAAGTGCTTTCGACACCTAATGTTTATTAGCTACTTCCAATCAACTAATCCAAACGGGCTGTTATTCGTTAATTTTAGCTAGAAGTAGTTTTAATTGAACTTTTCCATTTTTCAAAATAGTAAAACATTAAAGCAGGAATGTCGTTGGCAATGGTCTTGGAAATTAATAGAACATGAATTTGGAAGAGAAAATAGAGTTCCCTTTTCCACAATTACTTTAATAGGAAAATAATGTGTTTCTAACGACAATTTATTAGTGTTTTTAACCTGTCATAGTATAACTGGCATATCATTTTTAGATCGAAATATATATAGTTTAGCATATGATTAATTAAATTTACACGTTATAACGTAATAATATATAGTTGTTTATATCCAACCCTAATATTAAAAAATAATAATGAGCATCATATCTAGGGCTTAAAACAAGCATTTAGTTTAGTGTGATAACCAAGTTGACAACTATATAGTTTATGACAAATGGTTACATCAGCTGTTATCTACATTCTGCAACAAATAAAAATCAGATAACTACATCAGAAGTAGGTTGTATGGGGCGGAGTGCTGGCCCGTGAAGAACTCTCAGGTCCAGAGAATGAAGGTTGCGGAGATGAGGATGCTCAGGTGGATGTGCGGGCACACCAGGTTAGGCAAGATTAAGAATGAAGTTATTCGAGAGAAGGTGGGGGTGGCCCCGGTGGATGAGAAGACGCGAGAAGCGAGGCTGAGGTGGTTCGGGCATGTGCAGAGGAGGAGTCCCGATGCCCCGGTGAGGAGTTGTGAGCGGCTGGAGATTGTTGGCGGTCGGCGAGGCAGAGGGAGGCCTAAGAAGTATTGGGGAGAGGTGATTAGGCATGACATGACTAGAATGCAGGTTTCCGAGGACATGACCCTTGATAGGAAAGTCTGGAGGTCTAGTATCAGGGTTGTAGGATAGGGGCTCCTAGAGTTTTTCGTACTCCTCACCCGGGGTTGGGTGAGGGTCGGCAGGGTTATCCATAGATGGTTCGTGTTTTAGCTTATGTCTCCCTTATGGCTGTTAGTTATGGTAGTTACTGTATGATATTATTGCATGTTATTTTATTTATGTTTCTTAGGTTTAGATAATTATTTACGCTATTTCTGCTGGAGTTACTAATGCTCTATTGTTATTATTTTTGTTTTTGTTTTTGTGTTTATTGTTGTTTTTCCTTTTCTCCACTGAGCCGAGGGTCGATTGGAAACAGCCTCTCTGCCCTTTCGGGTAGGGGTAAGGCTCGTCTATATATTACTCTCCCCAAACCCCACCTAATGGGACTATACTGGGTAGTTGTTGTTGTTGTACATCAGAAGTAGAAGAAAACAAAGAAAAATATTAAATGTAGGTCCAATTATAATCGTCACTTAATCGTTTTATTCTTTGGAAAAAGACAATGATAAAAGATCCATCAAGTATGAAGCATGGACCATGGTTATAAAATTATTATTTATTAATATAGTTAATTTAGCTTGTCGAGGATGTAACTCTTGATAAGAAAATATGAAGGTTGAAAATTAAAGTAGGAGGTTAATATGTAGTCGTGTGTCTCCCTTGTCTGTACTAGTAGAATTAGTGTTAGTCTTATATTTTCTTATTCTTAAATTCTATTACTATCTATTATTTTTTTGCTTTGATTTTCTTGTTATCTTGCCGATGTTACTGCTTGTTGCTACTCCTTCTTCTTTTTCATCTTTTTTTGAGTCGGGCGTCTACTAGAAATAGCCTCCCTATCTTCTTAAGGTAGGGATACAGACTGCGTACACACAACCTTCTCCAAACCCTACTTGTTTGATCATACTGAATTTGTTATTATTGTTATTTTTATTACATATGGAGAGCCAAATGAATGTTTCTTTGACCCTAATTTTTCGTATGCGTTTAAAATATTTAGAATATATTGTTATTTCTTGTGACTTATAATATGTTTTATCCAATTTTAAATATATAAATTCTATTTTAAAATATCTTTTTGAAAGTTTTATGTCTAAATTCACATTAAAATAAATTAAATAATTTGACTCTCGTACTCGAATCGCATAAAGATATAAAGTTTGAGTAATGTATTTGCAACTTAAAAGTAATGGTGTCTAAGGGGCTGGGTTGGACCGGTTCCGGATCGATTTAAATCGGGACCGGACCGGTTACTAAGGGGCCGAGTGGGATGGGTTCGTGGGGGGAAGGATTTGTGTTCGTTTAATTTATTTGATGGTGTAACCGGATCGGATTGGTCCGGTCCAGATGAACAGTCGCCCATACCGGTTAAACCAGCCCGGTTACAACGGCAATATATATATATATATATATATATATATATATATATATATATATATATATATATATATATATATATATATATATATATATATATATATATATATATATATATATATATATATATATATATATATATATATATATATATATATATATATATATATATATATATATATATATATATATATATATATATATATATATATATATATATATATATATATTTGACTTCATAGGGCCCACAATAAAGTTGGCAACGGGAAGATTTCATTCAGATATGTTGGCCAACGAAATTATTTGCAAAATTATCCATTTTTTGTTTATTTTCTTGTATTTGTTAATTTACAATATTTACCCTTCTTAAAATCTATAAATACTCTCCCCATCTTCTTCATTTCTTCACTCAAAATTCTTATCTCGATCTCAATTCTCAAATTCTCGATTTCTCTCTTCCCTTCAATTTGTAAGATTTCATATTCTAAATTTGTAATTTTTATTTGTCTCTCTTTTCTTGAGTTTAATTTACCGGAAATTGTCATTTGGAAATTGGAATTCGAAGTTTGAAGTTCAAAATTAATATACTTGCTTGATGTTTGTTCGGGTAACACCGTAATTGCGTAATCAAGTGCTCAATTATTGTCGAATTCGGTGCACTTCCTCCAACTCTTCTCTTATTTAATATTTTAATTGCATATTTAATTTTAGCTTACACTTTAATTTTTATAATATGTTTAGTGCTGCTAAAAGAGCGTGTATAAAAGTTACTGGTAGGGGTGGAAATAAAAAAAGAGGTAGTTCTCGAGCTTCTGGTAGTAATAGTAATTACCCAATAACACATGTTTCTTAATCATCGCCTAATGATAATGTAGAGATAAATTATGAACAATTACAAGAAGATTTTGGAATAGAAGATAATGAAATTGGAATAGAAGATGAGATACCACCTACACCTACTAGTGGAAATGTTGGTAGTGTTGGAGTTGGAGTTGGAGTTGCTAGTGCTACAAGAGGTAGACCACCAGTGGCTTCGACTTCTAATCGTAGAAAAAGAAATCATGTATGGAAATTCTTTGAAATAATAGAAGGTACTGATAGATTTAAGTGCAAACTTTGTAACGAAACTCTTAAATATTTGACCGGAGGAAATTTATGGGGGATCTGAGACACTTAGTAGACATATAAGATCTGACCATCCCACAGAATGGGGCAATAATGGGGATGGAAGTCAAATACTATTAAACATACTACTGGAGGTCTAGTAAAATATGATAAAATGAGCGATCGTGAGAAATTAGCAAAAATGATTGATTTGGGTTGTCTAACTTTTTATTTTGCTTCTTCATCGTATCTTATTATGAATATTCAAAGGATTTACAATCCTTTATTTAAAGGTATCCCTAGAAGTACTTGTAAAGCAGATATCTTTAGACTTCATGGACAATATCAAACATACATACGTTATTTGTTTAGTCACCTTCCTTCTAAAGTATGTCTAACTTCTGATATTGGCCATGCTGTTAATGGAAATGATTATTTGACAATTACATGTCATTGGATAGATGATAATACTTTTATGCAAAAACGTATTATCGCTTTTAAATATGATGAAGATTAGAGTCATACTGCTACGTTTATAAGTAGTACTATTGTTGAAGTTGTTGAGTTTGATGATCTAAACCAAAAAGTTTTGTGTATGTCTTTTGATAATGCTTCAAACAATAATGCCGCAATTTCAATTTTAAAATTGCGTTTGCAACCACCTCTTGATGATATTTTTCATGTTAGGTGTGAATGTCATGTTTATAATTTAATTGTTAAAAGTGGCATTGATTTATTTTCAGTTGAGATTACTCATGTTAGAAGAGCTGTTGGTGTTATTCAAGGAAATAATAGACAATCTATAATAAAAGAATCTAAGACTAAGTGTATCCAGTATAACCTTAAACCTAGATTCATGCCAGACGAAATTGTACTAGGTGGAATTATACATATATATTTTAAATGTTGCTACAAATATAGATTTCCAATAACTGAAGTTGCTAATGCACATTGTATTGATCCTAGGCGTATGTTAACAAGTGATACTTGGGAGGTCATTAATGATGTTGTTAAATTTTTACATTTATACTACTACTGTAGTATTTTCTGGCGCATATTACCCCACTGTTACTATGGCTTTAGTACATATAGCTGAAATTTCTTTTCTACTATCTGAATTTAAGAAGAAAGAAAATATAAGGATGTTGTTGAAAAAATGCAAGCAAAATTCAAAAAATATTTCTTTTCAATTCCTCTGATTTACTTAATTGGTGCAATTTTAAATCCTTCTATAAATGTATGATTGTCACCAATTAATGGATGCTTTATATACTTATATGGAGACTGGAGAAACTGAAACCCCAAATTTATATGTTTCTATGAACAAGCTAAATGAATATTTACAACAACTATATAATTATTATACAAATGAATGTGATAATGCTGCTCGTGCTTCTGGCTAAGTTAATCCCGCTATGCAATGTAGCAGTTCTGCTACTCTGGATGATGAAGAAGGCCTTGATAGTTTTAATATTTTTTCTACATTTTCTAACACTCAAACCAATAGCAGGAATATTGATGAACTTCAATTGTACTTGCAGAAGCAAAGGAGACTCGCACAAAGGAATTTTCACCATTGGGATGGTGGCATGAAAATGAAAAGCAATTTTCTGTTCTTTTCGCTATGGCTCGGGACGTGCTGAATGTGCTAATTTCTACTGTTGCATCGGAGAGTGCATTTAGCCAAGCAAGACAACAACTTGGAGAAATCCGCCACTCATTGGGAAGCAATGCATTGGAAGTTTTAGTATGTTTCAGAGAATGGATTAGATTGGAACGAAGAAATCAAGGAAAGGAAGATGTTGATAGCCAAGAAGATGAGGAACTTGGAGATATATTAACACATGAAACCCATCCGAATTTAACACGCCAGAAGAAGGTCAATCGGTTCATACTGATTATGATGAACTTGCTAGAGCGATGCAAAACATTCGAAATTACTAGTTTACTTGTTAGAAAAATGTAACATTTCATTTTCTACTTTTTCAATTTGAAATTAAGAAATAAAGTAGCACTTGCAATAAGTGCAATTTTTTCTCATTTTACTTGTATTCATTCAATTATTACAAAGTATTAGTATAACTTACAATAGTTGTACTATACATAATTCCAAAAAAAAGTAAAAATATATTAAATCCAGCCCGGCCCGGCCCCCTCAACCTGTAACCCTTATGGTTTAATTTTTACCCGAACTAATCCGGCCCGCTACGAGCCCGCTACTGTGCAATCCGACCCGACCCGACCCAAAACCTGGACGAGTAAAAAAATTAATCCGGCCCGGTCCGGCCCACCCGTTAAACAACTCTACAAGTAGTAGTTAAAAGTACGAATTTACGCATGGCTTTAGCAAACGAATATATAATTTCATAAACATCATATATAAGGTGTTATTCTTTTTATTTTTAAAACTATATCTGTTGAGGAATGGTCAAATATAAGAGCTTAAGATTGTAATGATTATGTGGATACGAGTATATTTAATTTTAATGGAAGGTAAACTCCAATAACTTTTGTCCTTCATATTTTTTAAAACCAATCTTAATGTATCTGTGACGACGGCCGTCTCAAATTATATATTTTGACTAATTGCAATTTAAAATTACAAAAGGTTTACTTATGGACTTCGGCCTCCTTGGACTTATGTAATGGGATTATCCAATATATTAGTGAAAGAGATTTTTATATTTTTATGTGACATAGAAAATTTTATTATCCCTAATATTTAATATTTAACTTAATTATATTTAGTATATCATATTACCAATTATATACTATAATTAATTGGTAGTTTTTAACTTATTAATTAAAAGTGTCCATATATCTCATGTTTTTCTCTCCCCTTAATTCCTAAGATCTAACCAGCACTGTTTTCCCCCTCCCATTTCTTTCACTTCTTCATTCTTACTTCTTCTCGAAAAATATATAGACGAGACCCATTTTTTATATTCAAATTTTTAGCAAAAAAGATTTAATATGAAACCCATTGTTTCGGTTATTGTAATTTTTAGTAATTGTCGGATATTGTTCTAAATTTTAACAACTATGAGATCGAGAGTAGATGTATGACACAGAAGACTTCTTCAATCGATCATTCAAGAATTCTCAATCCTAAATTTGTGGGATAGCCATATGAATCTTCTTAACCTCCGGCTCTATTTTGTCTAATTATTTCAATATTAAATAAATTATCTTTTTAGGCAATTTAGAGGTTCTTTAAAAGTAGAAATTTTTAAGTGTCACACTTATTCGGCATTGACTCACAAGTTTTTGACCAAACTAGAAAAAACTTGGTTAACAAACAGCAGACCCAATATAAGTGTGACAGTGTGGGTGCAATTATAGTTTATTTGTAGTTTTTGTAGAAATTTTATAGATAAAGAGAAAATTTTATATCAACGTTTTTTTAACATAAGATTGTACTTTAATTTTAGTATAAATGTAATTATTTTGTAGATACTCTTAAAAATAATACAATTTTATATAATACTTAAGCTGATTTGTAGTCTTTTTAAAAAGAAAAATTGTAGATGAAGAGAAAATTTTGTAGATTATATTTTAATTATAGTATAAATATAGTAATTTATAGATACTCTTAAAAATAATACAACTTTATGCAATACTGAAACTGATTTGTAGTTTATTTGAGCTTTTTTGTAGAAATTTTGTAGAAAATTTTGTAGTTAATACTTTTTTTCAACATAAATTGTAGTGTAATTGTAGCATAAATATGGTAATTTTGTAGATACACTTAAAAGCAATAGCTTTATACATATTTAAACTGATTTGCAGTTTTACCCCTACCCTTACACTGTTTTGTATTTTGTAATTTTGTAGTTTTTCCCCTCACCTTTCTTCATCTTCTCCATTCCTTCTTTATCACGACCAAATCACGGACGTGATGGCGCCCGACCGCAAGGCTAGGCAAGTCCGACCAAATAACTCCCCAAGAACGGCATACAGCCCAAAGAGAGACAATTCAAGATAAAACAACAAACATAGATATAAATTCCAAAGACTTGGGGTCACGAGTTTTAGAGCCTCTAATAATACTGAATACATGTCACAATGAGGGAAATACAAGTGTCAGAATAACTAGAAAATAACTAGAAGATTAGAGATATGGGTCCTGCGGACGCTGACAGCTACCTCAATACTCTGTCAAACTGACAACCAGCAACCGCACGCGCTAATCCTCTAGAGCACCCGAATCTGCACACAAGGTGCAGGGAGTAAGGGTGAGTCTACCAACTCAGCGAGTAATAACAACAAATAAATCTCCGAAAGCAAGAAAACTCAATAATTACACAAAGTAAGCTAAAATAGTGTATAACAGTATCTGCAACTGAAAAACTGAACAACATATTATATATATATATATATATATATATATATATATATATATATATATATATATATATATATATATATATATATATATATATATATATATATATATATATATATATATATATATATATATATCTGTGTGTGTGTGTATGTGTGTGTGTGTGTGATGCAAATGCAGGGGTGCGATGCAATGCATATGATGGTACAATCTAGTACCCACTGCGGTGTGCAACCCGAGCCACCCATATCATTTATCATCGGCGGCGCTCACTGGGGGTGTGTACAGACTCCGGAGGGGCTCCTACAGCCCAAGCCTCTCGTGGCGAATAATCAAACCAGCCATTTTGTAGCGAAAATCAATAACCAGACCAGTCCATGTTACCTGACCGCTCATATCACACAATGTCCGTGTTACTACTGTTTCTAATCACCGCTGCGGCGCGTAGCCCGAGCCACCCAAAATCAGTCTAGAAAATAAGCCCCTTGGGCAGTTATAAACAATGATCCTCAGCCGAACTGCATTTATAAGATAGCATATGAGTTCTGAACATTTGAAATACGGCTGGGTTTTGAAAACAATATCTTAAAACCATGGACTGATAGTAAATGATATGCAATCATGCTAAAACAGTAATACCAACTCCCGAAGGATATCACAGGTCGGGACTAGGTCCCAAACACGGCATAAAACCCAATAATAGTCATCATAGTGTGCGTATCATACGCCAGTATAGTATAATTCTCACTCGGGATGGACCACGTGACAATCCCTCAACAGTCTCTGGCCCTGCATTTATCATGGAGTGCGTGTCACGCCTCAACAAAGCGTTACGATGTGAAAGTCCGGGGTTTCAAACCCTCGGAACAGCATTTACTAGCATTACTCACCTCGAACCGATAAAATCTAAAGCTCGCGACGCCGTTGCCTCTCAATTCAGCCTCCTCGCGCGTCGAATCTAATAAAAAACAGAGCGAATACATTACAAAAATGCCTATGGGACAATACCCAATCGAAAACAACCGAGAAATAGCCAAAAACTCGAAACTAGCAAAATCAGAGCCTCGGGACCGCTTCTCGAAAAATTACAAAATTTATATTTTCAGAATCCTCGTCTCGCTACGAGTCCAAACATATAAAATTCATCAAAATAAGAGTCCAAATGCTCCTCCAAATTCTCAAATTTTCATTTGAAATTTCAATCCCTAGTTCTTCAATATTTACACCCAATTTCAGAGAATTTATGGTTGAATCTTCAATAAAATGATGTAATAATGTCACGAGACTTACCTCCAATCACTTCCCGGTGAAATCCCCTTCAACATCCGTCAATGAGCTCTCAATATATTGCAAAAATGGAGGAAAAAGTAAAGAGACTCGCGGATGAAATGATATTAAAGACCCTCTGCCCAGCTCTGACTTCCTCTATGCGATCGCGTAACAACTCCTGCAATCGCATAGTGCGTCCTTCCCAGGCCTCCCCGCTGACCTATGCAAACACAACCTCATACCTGCGATCGCATACCTTCGCTGCCCATACCTACGCAAACGCAGCCTCCCCTCTGCGATCGCAGAGAACTATGACCTCAACCTATGCGATCGCATCGCCCTTCTCGTGATCGCATTGAACAGGCTCAAGCCCACAGCCAACCTTCTATGTGATCGCAACGCCATACCTGCTATCGCATAGAGCAACCCGTCTGCAATACCTGAAGTCTAAAATCCGCTGCACTTCTCAACTACAAAACCATCCGTCAACCATCCGAAATCACCCCGAGGCCCCGGGGACCTCAACCAAAAGCACCAACACGGCTTATTACTCCCTTCAAACTTTCTCGGGCCATAAAACACTATCTTTAACATCAAAAGTCACCAAAATAGTTGAATTTCATTTTAAGATAAACTATAACTTTTCCGAATTCGCATTCGATCCAAAACCCAACCAAACGACGTCCGAATGATCTGAAAATTTACGAACATATCCAAAATTGCCTAATGAAGCTATTGAAACTCTCGGAATTCAATTCCGACCCTCGGATCAAAATCTCACCTATCAACCGGAATTCGCCGAAATTCAACTTTAGCCAATTCAAGCCTAATTCTTCACCAGACCCCCAAATTAAGTTCCGATTTCGCTCCCAAGTCATAAATCACGATTCGAAACTAGTCGAATCGTCGAAAATCTATTCCGAGCCCTCTAACTCACAAGTCAACATACGGTTGACTTTTCCAACTAAAGCTTTTCTTAAAGAGACTATTTGTCTCATTTATATCCAATTTCAATCCAAACTACTTCAAACTTACCAGACATATATAATAACGCACAGAAAAACATATAACGGGAATAATGGGGCTGAAATACAAGAGACGACCGGTCGGGTTGTCACATTCTTCTTCTAAAAAAATACAAAGATGAGACCTATTTTTTATAATCAGATTTTTCTCATTCAATTTTTTTAAGGTTAGTTTAGTTGTTATTTTCTATATTTAAATTAAAATAATTAAAATGGATGGAATATTTTGTTTTGAAGAGAAAATTAAATTGGAAAAAGAAAGAAAGAAGAACTGAATTTTCCAAAAGAAGGTAAACAAGAAAAAAAGGTAAAAGAACAAAAAACGAGGAGGTAAAAATGGATAATTTCATGAACAAAATATAGGATTTTGTGTAAATCAATTATAATATGTTGTTTCCTTATTTGTAGCATGCCTATTTAGGAAGATTCAACTACTAATAATTAATAATTAATGAATGACATAAAAATTGTAGAAAAATATGGACAGGAGGGGTAAATTAGAAAATATACATATATTTAGTAATAAAGTTTCATATATTGTATAGGAAGGAAAAAATCCCTTAGTGAAAATAGCACGGGCTAATCAGTTTTCAGACTGGTAATTAAAAAATAGTAAGTATTCGTAAAGTTTTTATAAAATAATTACTATTTTACTGCACATGGAAAGTTCCAGCATAATATACTGAAGATTGGTGCACCTATGTATGAACTTCTAGCATATTATGTTAGAACTCCAACATACGGAAAGTTCCAACATAATATAATGGAGATCGGAGGACATGTGTATGAACTTCTAGCATATCATATTGGACCAGTATATTATGCTGGAACTCAAGTATATTATGTTGGAAGTTCTGTATATTATACTGGAACTATAGTATATTATGCTGGAATATTTTTCGGATTGTGAAAAGCCTTTTCATTCAAATTTATTTTACATAAAATGTGACTAAATTTCAATTACTTTTAAAACTGTAGCTATTTTTTAGTTACCATATGTAAAGCTAGCTATTTTTTAACTCACCCAATAAATTATGTCTAAGTTCTATGAATATGTAAAGTAAATAAACATAAATTTTCGTGATAAATATCAATTAGTACCTTTAAAAATAGCAAATATATGTTGTTACATGTTAAAGTTTGCTATAAGTGTAAATTCTTTGATAATGTCGATGTATAAAACGTAAATTCATTATTATTACGCATCTAAAAATAAAAACCATTTGGTATTTATTGTTTTGTATAAGCGTGATATTATTACGTCCGAAATTTATCTTGAATAAACATTTTGAATAATGAAATCTAATTAATCAGTGTAGATATATAAAGCCATCATACAGTTGACTTTTTGTGAAATGATGAATACATTACGCAATCTTGATATATATTAGGGATTGAAATCTATTATTTTCTGACGTTTAAATAAAGGCCAATTCCAGTTTTAAGATTTAATTGAATTTTCAATTTTATCAAAATTCAAGTGTCGGTTAACAATGACAACCCGTTAATTATTATAAAGAGGAGCCTCTACAAAAAAGAATTACAGTAATGACAATGTCTGAAACTTATAAAAGCTTGTCTGTGAAAAAAAAACAATATTTCTGATATCAATTTTGTTATTTTTGAATTGAACAAAGAGAGATTAAATCCAAACAGAGCAAACGGGGCATCGTTTAAAAATAGGTCAGCTTTAAAAGTTAACATAAAGATAATTTTGAGCGAAAATACTATTCAAACTCAAAAAATACGAGTATATTATACTAAAGTTCCAGTATATATATATTTGAACTCCAACATATTATACTAAAGTTTCAGGATAAGTATGTTGGAACTCCAGCACAATATGATGGAGTTCCTGCATACGTACACTAGAACTTCAGCATAATATACTGAAGTTCCAGCAAATATACCGGTCCAGCATAATATATTGGAGTTTCGAGCACCGGTGCTTCGGTCTCCAATATATTATACTGGAGCAAACAAAGTATACCGGGCCCAGCATAATATGCTAGAGTTCATACACAAGTGCACCGAACTCCAGTATATTATATTGTACCGGTCTTTATTGCAACAGAATAGTAACTATTTTTTATTGACTTGATAAATACTGATTATTTTTAAATGACCAGTCTGAAAACTGACTGTACCGTGCTATTTTTACCAAAAAATGACAGAAGTAAGACATCATAAGGAGTGGTCTTTAGCTTTTGGGTTCCTTACACATATAGACAGCCTTATTCGTTATTTATTATTTCTAATTTATATATATATATATATATATATATATATATATATATATATAATACATAAAATTATATATATGTTATATCTCTATTACTATTTTTAATTTAAACGATTATATTAACAGTTATTTGGCTTAACTCTTCTTAGCTTTTGGCCACGGGGACAGGTCAATTGGTCAATGAGCGAACCTTCAAGGACAAAATCAAAAGTTTTGCTATAATGCAGAATTGAAGTTTTACCCATTTGTGAGGTGACCTGCTCCAAATGCCAAAAGTTTCAGGATCAGCTTCTTTCAAGGTCATTTGTAAACTTAACCCCTTCTTCAAAGCCCTTATCTCTTACCCAGCCCAAGCCCAGTATAATAAATATAGAAGAATTAACCTAAACAAACGCTCACCCAACTATTTAACTAAAACAGTCGATTAATATTATATTATATTATATGCATGAGCTATATAATGTGTATAATTGTATATATCTGTTTATAATTTATATATACATGTTAGAATAAATAGTAAATTTGACAGGCTATTTCCATGAAGATCACAAACAAGGCCCAAAAGCTTCACAATGGTTTAAAAAAGAAAAATGACCAGCTATGTCCATTTATAAGTAGCTCATTACAAATATTGAACAATTGATAAAATATTACTAATATTAGCCGAATTAGCCTATTAGTTCTTTGTAGCAAAAAATAATCAAATTTTTACTTTGTTTTGAGTGGGTGCTATTAGAATAGATTGGGCACAACTTAAGGAGCTTGAATCTCAGTTTTGGGATGATTTGGTGAAGTTTTGAGATGGTTTGAATTGAAAATTCGAAGTAAAAATAGAACATAAAAAAAATGATATGTGTATCACACTATGTATCATTTGTGTATCACATATGTATCATATTTGTATCAATTGTGTATTACATGTATATTCATGTATATCTATGTGTGAGATACATGCATGATATATGTGTCGCAAAAGACTTTCTTGAACTCGACTTAATTACGAATTTTGTTACAAAATCATTCCAAATCACCTTCAATCTTCCTCAAATTTTGTATATTGACTTATCTGTAAATTTTCAATGAATTTCAACTATACCCATTGAAAAAGATCCATTTTTGTTTACATTTTTTGGAATATTGTATACATATTTTTAGTTTCATCACCTTATTTGCTACCTCATCCTTGAAATTTCCTTTCTGTCTTGTATGTAGTGTTGCTAATCACACTTTAACATATGGAAGATAATTTTTGCATGTGATTCTTTGAGAAAAAGAACCCTATTATTTGGTTTTTCAATTTTTATTGGCTAGTTTTAGCAAATCTATGTCTAATGGCTAGATGTTGGTAAGTTAAGATTTATTTGGGACATTTGTGTAAGATTCCCTTTAAAAAACAAACATTATAATAAATTGGGAGAAATTCAAAAATGGCCAGATTTATAAGTGGTCATTCAAAATAACCACAGTTTCAAAAGTAATCGAAATTTAGTCAGAAAGATAAATCAAAACAATCTGTTCAAAATCTGAAAAAAATACTCTAGTATAATATACTGGAATTCAAGTATAATATACTAGAATTCCAGTATATTAATATTAGAGTTCCAGTATAATACACCGGTCCAGCATAATATACTGGGACTTTTCGTGTATTGAAGTTCCCGCATAATATGCTGGAAAATTCATACACAATTGCACCGTTCTCCAGTATATTATGATGGAATTTTTTATGTTGCAGCAAAATATTGACTATTTTCAATAACTTTACAAATGTCGGCTATTTTTTAATCATCGGTTCCAAAAACTTACTAGCTCAAGCTATTTTTACAAATAAATTGGTGGTCAATGGCCAATGGGATTGGACTAGGACTATATCTGCCCTGCTTAGTTATCACTGCGGCCTAAGATCTTCCTCACAAAATGAGGAAACAACTATTACAAAAGTGTACAGCTTTTCTTGAAGGAAAAATAAGGTTTTCTCACACAGCATAATGTATTATGTTTAGAGGATTTTCTACAGTATCCTCTAAAGTGTAAAACTTTTTTTTGGTGTTTTGGTGCTAAGGCAGAAGTTTCACCGGGGGATTCAAAATATAAGCAAAAAGTTAAAGGAGATTCACAATCTAATATATAATGTAATTTTCGGCGAAGATTATTCGACTGAACCCCCATCTGCCCACATCCTCCGTACTGGTCTTAGACGGGAGAAATTTAAAAATAGCAAGATTTACAAGTGGTCATTCAAAATTAGCCACAGTTTCAAAGATAATCGATATTTAGCCACTTTTTATGCAAAGATAAATATAAACGAAAATACTATTCAAAATCCAAAAAAATTACTCCAGTATAATATACTTAAATAATATACCGGTCCAGCATAATATACTGGAGATTGGAGTATATTATACTGAAACTTTCCCTGTGTTGGAGTTCCAACATAATATGCTGGAAGTTCGTATATAGGTGTATCGATCTCCAGTATATCATGCTGGAACTTTCCGTGTTACAGCAAATAGTAACTATTTTCTAATAACTTTATAAATGTTGGCTATTTTTAAATAACTAATCCAAAAACTGATTAGCTCGTACTATTTTTAAGTAGTAGATCAGACAGCTTTTGATGCTGCATAAGCCCAACCCAATCTGAATAAGGCCCAGAGTGCTTGGTTTGAAGGAAAAATGGTACTTATATATGATTTGATAAGGAGAAATGACATCCACAGTTTAGGTTCAAAGAGGTTTCATAAGCTCCAAATTTGTGCTTTCCTATAAAACTGCTCCTTATATCAAAGACGTATTATACTCTAGACAATTAAGAAGTACTTTTAAACAATACTTATCAAAAAGTAGCTTGGTGTATGAATATTTCGTATTTACGCAAGGTCCGAAAAAGAGTTATATTCTTATGGGCGTGATGTAGGTAGTCTACCTTAATGCAAGTATTAATTAGCGGTTGATTTCACGGCTCGAACTCGTGACCTATAGATCACACGGAGAAAGCTTTACAGTTGCTCTAATGCTCCACTTCTTTAAATGGTATTTATCAAGGGGTGTGATGTAGGTACAATGGCGAAGCTAGAAATTTCTCCAACGGTATTCAAATTTTAAAAAAAAAGTGAAAAAAATATACAATAAAGGGTGTTCAATATGTGTTATATATACCTCTAAAACATAATATTTTGCCGATACAGTGCAATTTTTACCATATGGCTTCGCGACTATGTAGGTAGTATACCCTAATAAAAATATTAATTACTAATTCCACGACTTGAACTCGTGACCTATACATCACACGAAAGACAATTTTACCGTTACCCAATGCTTCCCTTTTTTAAACAATACTTATTGATAATTTAAAAACTATAGAATAAAAGTCTAAGGAAAACACTTATGCATTTATCATTAATGACATGATTAATTACAAAATCAATCTCTTAATCACTTCAAAATGAGAATTTGGATGGATCAGCAAAACGAAGAGAGAATGATTTAAAAAGATGATCAGGTTCATCTGAGTTGAAACCATTGTCAAAATTCTGTGCATAAGTATATTCATCATAACGAGGAATTTGTACATGCACGGACCTAGAAAACTCAAGCCTTAATCCCTTCTTCTTTTCCTTTTTCTCGTTTGTCAACTTTTTCCACAAAACTTTCCAAATTGAACTTTTGCTACCTCCACTTTTAGAAAATACTGTTTCTTTCACTCCTTCAACTTCATCTTGATAATTTCTTCCCAATTGAATACTTCTTGTGCTTCTTGTGCTAAGGCTTCTGTACCAATTCTTGACCTCCATTTTGTTAGCAAGAACTTTGATCAATAACAACAATAAATAGCAGCGTTTATGTCACGATTTCAAGTAAGTTGGAGTTAGAAATATAAAATTCACTGAGCAAAATCTTTGATCAACAACAACAATAAACCCAGTGTAATCTCATTGGTAGGGTCTGGGGAGAGTAGTATATAAGCAGATCTTACCCCTACCTTGATAAGTAGGAATGTTATTTTCGGTAGATCCTCATCGAATAAAAACCTTTGATCAACAATAAAAAACCAAGTATAATTGCACAAGTGGTATCTAGGAAAAGTCGTGTGTATACAAACCTTACTCTTACCTTGAGAAGGTAGAAAGGTTATTTACAATAGACCCTCGGTGAGCAAAACCTTTGATCAATTAACGAAAAAACTAATTAGTTGGTCGGAGTATACTGAGATATGTATCGTTGTGAGAAAGTATAGATCTATATAGTTGAGAATGATATATATTTTGCAGTTAAATAGAATTGATTGTGTGGCTTTTTAGTTATGACAAGTTGAAGTTTATGTAGCATGGTCCAAAATGGCAACTAGCTAGCTATAGTTGAAATATTTTGCATGCTTTTGGTAGGAGATTTAAGACAAATTAAGATGAAGGGCTTAGACTTTAGATTTTTTCCAGAAGGTTGATCACTTGGTTTGACAAAATAAAATAGCTGGCTATGTAAAATCGCGAGAACGATTAGGAGGGTTCGAGCCAATTCAACTTACCAATTAACTAAGTGATT